>OY987317.1:22914771-24236553 GCA_963920655.1 Geranium rotundifolium | reverse complement strand
GAAAAGACGATCAGGTAAACTTAAAACTCTTACTTCATCTATTCCGCAAACACCTATCTCTGAGGAATATCCACCAGAGATGAGAAGTATAAAAGAACAAACAAAGGAGAAGAATACCCCTAGATTCCCAAATAACACCGTGTAAGTCACTGTTGACGAATCGGGTGAAGAATCTCCAAGCGAGGACAATGTCCCTCTTAAAAACTTGCTGACCAAGACGAATGTAGGAGTGACTCCTGACAGAAAGGAAAAAAGGAAAGCTTCAGAGAAGAGTGAAGCATCTATGCCAACATCTTGCAAGAGTAAGAAGTTCAAAACTATCGACCCTGAGGATCAAGAAGAAGAAGAAGAAGAAGAAGAGGAGCTACACCCTATCAGTACCAAGAAGAGACTGAGGCTGCCAAAAGATGTACCTGACGTGCCCATAGATAATGTTTCTTTCCACTGCGTTGAAGGGACTAGTAGATGGAAGTATGTGTGCAATCGCACAATATTCCCTGAAAAGGAACTGTCTGCTGACACCAAAGGATTGAAGGTTATCATGAAACTTTTACAAAGTGCACAGCTCATGAAGACTGTCTTAGACATCAGGCCATACTATCCAGCTCTTATACAAGAGTTCTGTGTCAGTCCCGTCGATGCATACAACGATCCAGCTAGTCCTGAATTCAGACAAGTATATGTAAGAGGAAACTGCTTTGTCTTCTCCTCCAAGGCCATCAACATTTACCTTGAAAGAAAGGTGAATTACCAAGCTCAGAATAATATATCCATGGACTGGATCGCTCAAGAAGTGACCGGAGGGAGGAAGAAGGTCTGGCTAGAAAAAGGGGTCATAGCATCATCTGAGCTCACAGCCAAATATTCCATTCTATATCGAATTGGCATGGCAAACTGGGCACCCTCTTCCCATGGATCAAGCATACGGGCCGATCTAGCTAAGCTGATCTATCAAATAGGTATGGCCTCTCCTCTCGACTTTGGTGCTTTTGTCATAGAACATCTTGTTCAGCATGTTAGTTCCTATGTTGTTAAGCTACACATCGGGTTCACTTTTCTTGTATGCGGTATGATGATTCAACAATGTCCCAACATTGTTTGAAACAATGACGTTATCGGGAAGAAACCCCTGGAGCTCAATATCAGCCCAAAGTTGTTTAAAAGAAAACATATGAAGGATGTCGCACGACCCTTTGCAAAGTCATATGAAGAAGGAAGATGCTCAAGAGCCACAGGGGCCATCAGAGACAAAATGGTGCATGAGCTCATGGAGGGAATTGCCGACCTTGAAGGCACCATTGCAACCATAACCAGCAGAAAAGCCAAATTCGAACAGCTCTTGCACGATATGCTTGCCGCTCCAATAGAGGGTCCTGATGTCGAAGACGATGCTGCCCACTCTACCTCTTCCTAGTTCATTATCTTGTTCTTGAAAAACTTATTTGTTTTGTTAAAACACTCTTGAATCCCTGGGGACTGTCCGAGTTACTTTTGTGAACAATATTTTTGCTCCTTGGTGGAGCTGGATATTTGCTCGTGTTTAGAGCTGGTTTTGTTTGTGGTGTGTCGTAATCTGTTTGATGTACCCTTTTGCCATTTTTGAGGCAATCAGGGGGAGAAATTCAGGTAAGGCAGTTTCAAGTCATCTAAAAATCTTGGAGACATGTTACTCAAACATGATGGACCATGTGCCACGACATGTTACCATGTGTTATATGTCTTGCTACAGAACACATCATGAAGATGAAGAACATGATGGAACATGTGTAACTACATGTTACCACATGTTATATGACGTACTGCGGAACATGTGTCACAACATGTTGCAACCTTGCCACAAAAGACGACGTCATAGAAGACGCTTCGAAGATACGGAAGATGATGGTTGATCAAAAAATACCCATTAATCGTTGTCAAAATATGCTTGCCTAAAAAACTGCCAAAGGGGGAGACTGTTACTACGTTTAGTGTTGGCATATTTTTTAGCGCGGAGTCAAGATGTCGGACAACATGTTACAACACAGTTAGTGCGACATGTTGCTTGCAATCATAGACAAGACAGCGAAGACTTCCTGTTTTACTCACAGAAGAATGTGTGCGCAAAGAAGTCAAAGCATGACAAGTTTAGGCAAGGACCAGCTGGAAGAAAAACATGTAAGCAAGGTTCAATGAAGGCGGCAACGCCAACTTGTCACTTGCCAGAAACGCAAGGCGGCAAGGGATTTCCTAATCGGAATAGGAATCCGATTAGGCAATGTGAAATGCTATAAAAGTAGGCGCTACCCCCTTAGCAACTCAGTCCTTTTCTTTGTGCTAAATTGACAAAACTCTTAACCGTGTAAGACGAGCGGATTGAGAGACTGATCTATTTAGAGAGGACACTTTCGATTACATACTATTGGGTTTTGTTCGTGATTGAAGACTCACGAAGAAGATTGTTTAAGACAACACATCCGAGCATAGGCTTTCTCGAAGGGTCAAATTGAGACGTTCTCAAGACAGGGGGAGTCCCTGGTCGAGGTTGTTCACGGTGAGATCTCTAGTAGCTTAGGACAATAACTTGTGTGATACCTAGTTGATGCTTGAAGTTGTACTATTGACTACTTAATAGTGAAAACCTTTCCACTGGCAGAGTGCCCTCAGATGTAGGTGTGGAGTCACCAAACTGGGTAAACATATTGTGTCTTCTGATTATTACTTTACTATTTATTGTCCATAAATAGTGCGTAAGCAAGTTGTCGAAATAAACGTTACGACATTAGGTTCGACATCTTGTCCCTGCTACGTAACAAAATTTCAATAACCACCCCACTTTTCAAAATGGACAGTGAGCTACACCCAAAGATCATAAATGACATATAGCACTTACCATTAGATTTTTGGATTGAAAATGTTAAAATTGTAAGTTAAAAGACGAAAATTCCCTTGGTTAGACTTCAAAATTTCAAAATCATGCCATTGTGAGGATTTTGGTTGTATCTTGGCTTAACCTTCACCGACCTCATCTCCAATCTCGGAACAACTTCGCCGGTCGCCCTCATCTCCTCGCCATTGACCGAAGATGCTCGTCGTGGTCCTCGCTGGAAACATCGCCCGAAATGCTGACATGAGTGCAGTAAACCCTTCTTCAGTTTGACGAAAAGCCTCAAATCAATCTTTCAATTTAAAACCTTGGTCGTCCGGTCCGGTCCATTCAATTCAATTACTTTGCTTTTTTCCTTTTTGGATCGCAAAATATCATCTACAGTTGAGTTAGCTTTTATTTATGAGTATGTTGACAGGAAATTTTTTTTTTCTGGGTGTCAAAATCAATACCATGAATATTGGAACCTAAATGAACTAGAGATAGGATGGGTATTACTTGGCTTTGAATCTAAATGAAAAGGGAAATCAATTGATCTCTGTTGTAATTCCATAATGCCTTGTTTTTCTTGTTTTAACTTAAAAGCAGGAGCCCTTGTTATGTTGGCGTTCTTAGGTTGTGTGTTCATGCAACAATATTAACAGAAGTCCATAGACTTGTGACATCTGAGACTATCCAAAGAGCTTTTCGTCAAAATGAAGAAGGGTTTACTGCACTCATGTCAGAATTATGGACTACTCGCCCCAGATGGCCACTGTTGGGTCATGCTGTTTAGTTGAAGGTTATGACCAGTACCACTACGAGAAGAGAGGCGGAGTGTGGCCGAAGTTGCCGGAGCTCGCCCAAACTCACCGGAACGCGCTAGAACCTCCGGAGACTCGGGTCGAGCTGGCCAGTCAGACCGAGAGCTCCGGCACTATAAATGTTTTTGTTTCCGTTCAAAACCAACCCAAAATTAGAACAAGACCCAATTTCAGTCACTTGAGCATTTCCGGCGAGCATCTCCGGCGAAGACCACGACAAGCATCTCCGGTCAATGTCAAGGAGGCGAGAACGAATGGCGAAGTTGTTCCAAGGTCGGAGAAGGTTGAGCCAAGAAACAACCAAGATCCTAACAATGACATGATGTTGAAATTTTGAAGTCTAACCAAGAGCATTTTCGTCTTTTAACTTATAATTTTAACATTTTCCACCCAAAAATTTAACGGTAGGTGCTATCTGTCAATTTAGGATCTCTGGGTATAGCTCTGTGTCATTTTGAAAAATAAGGTAGTTATATTTATTGAGTATTATTGAGTGTGACTTATTGTCTTTTACCCTTTGTCAAATGTAAAAGCAAATCTTACTGTATTGAAATCTTTTAATCTTTTAAATACCAAACTAAGAGTTCAAGTTCATTAAACTTAAGATTCAGCTGATTGTCAAACTTGACTTGGAATCTTGTAATTCACGAAAATGTTTGCAACAGCTTTAATACAAGTATTTAAAATCGGATATAGCTAGGTTAGAAAAATTAGCAGTACATTATTGTTGTCTTATTATGCGTGAATCCAAAGAGCATGTGTGAATGATCTCCGGAGTCAAAGCAATATATGAGATGCATAAGAACACCAAATAGGCAAATACAATATTTAATGAGGTTATGTCCATGATGCATATGGCTACGGATCAGATTTTCTGCATATATCCAAATTACAAGGGTTGGTGGTGTAAGAAAAATATAGATTCCCTCAATAATGTACATTAATAATCCTCATAAGTAATCGTATAATATTTTTTCGGCATTTCACGATATGAATAGTTTTGTTTTTTAATATATATTGTATGTACCCATTCTAATGTGCTCTTTAACTATTGATAATTCATTTCAAAATGAACCTACAACTCATTATGATACATCCGCTTAAAAACAAAGACATAAGAAATGGAAACATTGAATTAAGATCTTCTTAACTTACTCTATACCATTTTGTGGCTGTAACAGCACACCTAATTTTGATAAGGAAATGAAAATTTCCTACCAATTGTCAGGCCTCGGATATTTTCGCCCCGAAAAGTAATCACCGACTTCTTGTCCAAACTTCATGAGACTTTCATCATTCCCACTTCGAGGAACACCAGTTTTGCGAACTCTCAAATTCACCGATATTACAACCTCACAGCGACACTCTAAGTCGGTCCACTTAGATGAATGGGGTAATTTCATGTCTGTATCTTAATTTTGACTCATTTCAAATTTAGTACCTCAAGTTTGAAACTATTTTTGGCGGTACTCCAAGTTTAATTAATTGCAGATAAGTACTTAACGGGGTTAAATCTAACAAAATTGATATGCAAAAAGACCAAAATACCCTTAATATTTAATTTCGAAATTGTGCGCATATTTAATAAACATGAAATGACTATTTTACCCTGGTAAAATTTACTGATTGAACTTACACTTAAAAGGTATATTTGTCTTTTCAAATAAAAAAATAAATTATATTAGAAAACCAAAAAAAACTTGTGAAATTACATATAGGGAAAATGACACTTTTGTACACCTGAATATACACTTTTGACACTTTCATACCCTAACTTTTTTTTTCTCTTTTTTCATATCTTTATTTCATTTTGAGACAACTTTCTTCAAAAATTTCAAAATACCCGAATTACCCCTGAATTAAACCAAAATTAAATCTGGTTTAATTCGGTTCAATTAAAGAGCGTGAAAAGATGAAATTGCCCTCAACTATTCATCAAATTTTCAAAAGTATGCCACCCTTTCAACTATTTCTCTCCTCCTCTTCTGTCACTCCCTCCTCACCGACGTTTCTCCGGCATCCATCGCTGGGGTTTCTCCGGCATGTGGGGAGCACAGTGGACCGACGATGCCTCTAGAACACCTCCGCCAAGGTGTCTGTCTCGACCCCTCCTTCTCGTCTTCTCCGGTGATTCTTCGCTAGAGACGGCTATGGTTCTTCCTTTGTAGCCTCCACAAAATAAAATGGCGAGCATCGACGAGGTGGGCAGCGGGCAGCGAACATCGACGAGGTGGGCAATAGGCAGCGACCAAAAGGGTAGAATGCGGTGCTCCGACGATCGTCTCCGGCACAGAATGGACGGAAAAGAGATAGAGGGAGAGAGGGAATAAGAAATGAGTTCAGAAAGTGTGCCGGAATATATTTTCCGGCACACTTTCCGGCGAGTGACAATTTTGGCACAACTTCGGCCACCTCCACCAACTCCGGTCACTAGGTACGAAGCCCAGCAGGTAAGCTCCAACGATCGACGATGCTCCGGCGAAAGTAAGGGTCCAATGGCATTCACTTGAAAATTTGATGAATAGTTTAGGGTAATTTTGTCTTTTCACACTCTTTAAAAAATTGGGCCGGTTCTCTCCATTAAACCATGGGTAATTTTGGTATTTTAAGAATTTTAGGGGTAAATTTTCTAAAATGAAAGTAAGGTATGAAAAAAAGAGAAAAAAAAGTTAGGATATGAAAGTGTCAAAAGTGTATATTCAGGTGCACAAAAGTGTTTTTTTTCTCTTACATATATGCCCTCATCTTCAATCTAAATGTAAATGTCTAAAATAGCCTTAACTATTCATCAAATTTTCAAAACAATTGTCATCTTGTTAATTCTCTCCAATTTCTTTGATTTGGTTTGATTTTCTGAAGAAAAAAATTGAGCTCTGATGTATTTGGGATCAGAGACATTTGAGGAGCAATTGAGAAAGATGAGGAGGAAGGTCTCGATCAATGTAGTGAAGCGAGGGTCGTAATAAGATAAGGGTGTGGATGGAGATGTGCAGGAGCCGACGGCGAGATTGGGGTCAACGACGTGAATGGTGGAGTTGTGGTAGGAGATGTGGTTGACGAGGTAGCTGTGAGAGAGCTTGAAATCGGAATCGTCGTAGCCGGGAGGGTCGGTGGTGAGGCGAAATGGGTAGATGATCTTTCTAATCCCTCCGCAAGAAGAAGAGCAAATAGCAAGTGGTTCTGGTTCTGGTTCTGGTTCTAGGGTTCTTCTTGCCGGTGGATGCCTCATCAACAGAGAAGAGACCAGAAGAATCAACAAAATTGAGGGCATTGCCATGTTATTATTGAAATGAAATGAAATTGCAAATTAGGTGAACAAACAAGGGAAAGGAATTTAATAATATGGAGTGTGGGTCCTATGGGAAACAAGGGAGTTTTGTTAATTTCGTTGATGTTGCAGAGAATTTTCTGGTGGCTTTTTAGTGAGTGGGTCCTATGGGAAAATGTTTTTCTCTAGTCAATTGAATTTTGATTACTTTTTCTTGAGCTAAAACTAACAAGAAATATCTAGACACTTGATTTGGAAAAAGTCAAACCAAATCAAAGATATTAGAGAAAATTAACATGGATAGCAATTGTTTTGAAAATTTGATACATAATTAGGGCTATTTTAAACATTTTACACTTGTATATTGAAGATGAGGGCAGATATGTAATTTCACAAGTTATTTTTTGTTTTTTTAATAAAATTTATTTTATTATTTGAAAAGGCAAATATACCCTTTAAGTGTAATGTCAATTCAATATTTTACCAGGGTAAAATAGTCATTTCATGTTTATTAAATATGTGCACAATTTCGAAATTAAATATTAAGGATATTTTGGCCTTTTTGCATATCAATTCTGTTAGATTTAACCCCGTTAAGTACTTATCTGCAATTAATTAAACTTGTGGTACCGCCAAAAATAGTTTCAAACTTGGGGTACTAAATTTGAAATGAGGCAAAATTAGGGTACTGACATGGAATTATCTCTACATGAATCACCGCATCATCCAAGGCGACATCGAAAATCCGCACCTCCAAACATTTCGAGTAACGCTCAAGACACGCCCAAGCAACCAAGACCGCCCGAGCAACGCCCAAGATGCTCTCGAGCACCCAATGTTGCCAGGCTGCGCCTAGGGAGCACCAGACGATCAGCCGCAGGCCCTCGGATCGACCACGCCAAGGCCTGACCCTTCCTAAGCAGGCCCATCCGCGTACATGCTAGCGCCGAAACCCTCCAACTCTTCTTGTTTGCCGCCCAAGCCTTCACGCGCGCCTCTTTCCCTTTCCCTTTTGCACGAGGACTCCAATTATTTTCCTTTTCGAATTAGGAATATAATTAGGTTTATCTTATTATCTCTTTCTTTCTTAGATTTGTACTGGGAAATGCACTCTTGTAAAAAGTCTACAAATAGAGGCTAGTTCTCTCATTGTAAACGACATTCAGATTCGCGGTACTCTATTTCGTCTTAACGCCTCGACTTCCAGCCACCCTAATAAAATACAGGCTTTTGACTTCTGAGCCGAATTCCAAAATCTCTATCTCTCTACCTATCATTCTAGTAATATTGAAAGACTCACGCTAGAAAATTCCTACACCAATCTCTCCAAATCTGACTCGACGGTCGCTTGTTTCACGAAGAAAGGCTGCCTAATGGCATTCCTAGCGTCGCACAGTCCCGACGAAAAGATTCAAACCTCACGGGTCATGACACTATGGTGGAAGTGTAACATACGCCTTTAGTACCTTTTTAGCAGCGACGTACCCAAATTAGGCACGTCGTTAGTGGTTGTTGACCAAATTGACCAACTCAACAACGATCGGTTTTGTTACTGTTGCCGAACCGTTAGGTAATAATGGCGTAACTAGAGATTGTACGTCGTTCTTAAGTGTTAGCAATGGCGTACCCTTGTAGGTGTGCCACCGTTGAAAAAATGTATACATAGAATGTGATTGTGTCGGTGTCGTGTAGTTTATTTGATAAAAGAATTGATTTGTGAGAGATTTATGGAAGAATCTATATGAAGTGATCAAATATTGTGGGAGGCTTTAAAATAAGATAAATTTTGAATCAATCGATAAAATCATATCAAATTTAGTGATTATAAGGTACATATTCTAGGTTTTTTTATTTTTTTTGCAATTTGTAATTTAATTATGGAAAAAAAATGTTGTATACCATCACATTTTTGCAAAAGCATGATGTGCACTTTATTAATGGCAGAAAACTGGTTTGAACAGAAATGACAAAATTACCCTCGAAATAATAATTAATTTTTTATAAACTAGTTTTAACCAAAAAGTTAAATTAAAATTTTGATTATACAAATTTTAGGTTAAAGATATTTTCAGAAGAAATTTTTTTATTTTATTCAAAAACATTTAGGGAAATTTTATTTTTTTTCCATTACAAATTACAACGCACCCTCTTATGAAAGTAAGATAGTAGAGTAGAATACTCATTTTTATATTTTTCCTTCTATTTAAGTTGTGATGTTTTTTATTATTGTATATCATATACAATAGTTTCATTTAATGTGTAGTTGTGATTTGCAATTTAAAGCAGTAAATTTAATCCAAATGTCTTATATTTTGAAGTGATTTGTTTATTCCTTCATTTTACTTAGACATAATTAAATAATGGACCGGAGATGGATGACAGTAGAGAGAATTTTAGAAGCGTACATGATAGGGTTAAGTAGCTTTATTAAATTTTCGAAAAACAATGTTAGACAATATGGTCTATGTCGATTCAAATTTCATGCGATAAAATGTTGTAATATTCATTTGTAAAATATGGACACAATTTGCACTCACTTAATTAATAAATGGCTCTTGATATTGTATACGACGTGGACCCACAATAGATAAGTCTGATAAACTGAGGAGAACAACATTTAGGATATGAGTGCCCAATGTATTTCACAAAATTTTCCAACTTCGAATGTCAACATTGATCTTGTTCAATAGTTCGTAGATGATATTCACCTATACAAAGATGTTCGGGTTAAAACGAACGTCTAAAAAGATATGGTGGATGAAGTCGAGGATTTATCGCTAAAACAACTAGGATGAAATACAACTAGTTGGTGACGGAGTTGCAAACTCATTGTACAACGAGAACACAACGTTGGTATCACTGTTTAGGATTTTGTCCATCGTGCATAAGACCACAATGGCATACATAACTCTTGCCGACGTAAAGGAAGAGATTTCTCGTACATGTACACAACCTAATGTGTACACATTGAACTACACGACAAAGAAAAAATTGAATTTAATTGAAGTACCTTCAGTGAAATACGATGCATGTTTCTACGGTTGCGTTTTATACTCCCCAGAGCACCGGGAAGACACTAAATGTCACATTTACGAAGAGAGTACATATGAGGCATTTGGAAATTCATTTGTGGCGAGAAAGAAATTGTGGTACTTCTTATTGACAGCTCGACTCCATTAGTTATAAATGACACCCGAGATAGTTGAGTAGATAAGATAGCACGGAGAGCGGGAAAGGGATGGCGATGATATATTATCGCATCTTTCGAAGGTAAAAATTAGATTATGTTTAATGCAACTGACCTGGACTTTACATAAGGCACGTGTAACATGTGCATCGGCCTTACTACTGACGAGTTCTTTTCATTTGGACTCACTGCACCACTTTACCACTTTGGTCGGTTCTTGCTATCCCGCTCAATTTTCCACCATTAAATTTTGAATAATCTTAGGCCCCAATTCATTCATGAATTAAATCAATTATGTCATTATGGAGTTTTGATATGGGAAGAGTTCAAGAATAAAGCTTTTCTAATGTGTGTTGTTGCAACATGTACTATTAGTACTTTTTGGGAATTAAGAATGTTGGAACGCATTTAGAAAAAAGGTACAAGGCATGCCTATAAAAAAAACATATTTATGTGAGTTCTTTATTACGTACAACGAAGAGTGTGCAAGAGAAATGTAGGTTGGCTAGATTCGGGGTACAAAGAAAGTTTATGGAGATGTTAATAATCACCATGTAGTGTCTGGTTGGAAAAAGCATAATCACGGATTGGTAAAGTTAATGTTGATGTTGTCGTTCCTTCTAAGGGTTCTGGCATTGTTGTTGGGTATATTGTGTGTGTTTCTAGTTCAAATTTGATGATGGACCAATCTAATTTTTTTCAAAAGGAGGCTCTTAGTGCATGAAGCGAATGCAATTGACATGAAAGACGCTCTCCCTTGGGTTCTTTTTGTAATTCATTTGTGTACTTTTTGTAATTGACCCAATGATGTGGTGCGATTTGAGGAGGCCTTTATGCAGAAGGTAAAGCACCCGAAGTTAATGCAAAAATGTTAAATTTCGACAAAATACTAGTGTTTTCCATGCGGAAACGGTGTTTAGAGCAAAACACAAGGCTATGTTAGGATGTACATCAAATTTCGACCATCGGAGGTCATCTGGAGGGTTAAACTCGCACTTTTATAAGTTTTAGGCATTTTTTTGCAATTTTTAATAAGTTGTTTCCTTTTCCAATAAGTTTAGAATTTCTTTTTCTGCAATTTAGGTTTCGGGTATTTAAGCACTTTTATACATCTTTATTATTCAATTATTAAAGTTTAATAAAAATTGAGGTTTCCCTCAAAATCTATCATTTTCAGTATTCTTGCGAATCAATGAATTTTTATAAAGAGTTATTCCTAACCACGTACGCTGAATCAGTTGGTATCAGATTCCAGTCGATCTTGAGGTATGCCACCCCGTAGACAACAGCGAGCCGCTCCCCATGGTGCTGATGATTATCATGCTAAGCTACGACGTGACAACGGCGATTTGAGGCGGCAGGTTGAATTATTGACCCAACGAATGGACAAATTGCATCGTCGTGATGATGATATTGTCACAGACGAGAATCCTTTCGCCGATTACCGGAATCGCTCACCCTAACGCCCTAACCATTGGTGGGAACAGGGTTTCAAGGTGGACATTCCACAATTCAATGGCAGTCTTAAACTAGAAGAGTTCATAGATTGGCTATCACAGGTTGAAGAAATTATGGATTTCAAGGAGGTTTCAAAAGGACGTCGTGTCTCCCTTGTGACGATCCGTTTACATGGTCGCGTGCACACATGGTGGCAACAATAGAAGCAGATGCGTGTTCGTCATGGTAAGGACAAGATTTCAAGTTAGGCTAAATTCAAGAAGCATATTAGGGCTGCTTTTTTTCCCTATAATTTCGATCGAGATTTATACCAGCGATTCCAGAATCTTCACCAGGGCCCCCGTTCTATGGATGAGTATTCCACCGATTTCTACACCTATATGGCTCGTGTTGATCTCAACGAGTCCCCTCTTCAGTTGGGTTCTCGTTATATTCGTGGCATGCGTCTCCAAGTACATGATGTTCTGAATATGTTTGATCCATTAACTGTCGCCGAAGCACAACAGCGTGCTTTACATGCTGAAAAACAGTTAGCCAGGCGTGGTACCGGTGACCTCTGGCAACTAGCAAATTCGACCGGTGCCATGGGTTCTTCGTCACATCCTGCTCGGGAAAACCCTGCCCAACCCACCCCTCAACCCGTGTGTGGTTCTGCATCCCCCCACAAGGACGTACTGGTGGTTTGCGCTGCTTTAATTGCGGCAAGCTGAGTCATCGCCAAGCAGATTGTCGGAATCTGAAATCTGCTAATCGTGGCCTTTTTGCCGAGGCTTGTGAATCCGTATCGGCCCTTCTCACATATTCGACCCCGATTTATGATGATTATGCAAACACAAATGCGAAGGAGTATGTGTCCGAGGATGTTGGTCCTCTGTTGATGCTTCTTCGATCCTGCTTAACGCCTCGTGCTCCTGAGGAGCATGCTTCTGTCGACGAGTTCGTGGGACAATTGGCTCAAGTTCATCAAGCCACTCATGACCATTTGGTTACTGCTACGGCCAAGTACACTGAGATTCGAGGATACGCCGTGTTGGGGAGTTCGATGTCGGTTACTTTGTGTGGGCTATACTCACTGAGAATCGCTTTCCTGCTCGTAAATATAACAAGCTTGCTGCTGAGAAGATTGTACTTGTCGAGATTGTGAAGAAGATCAATCCTAATGCCTATCGTTTGCGCCTTCCCATCCAGTTCGTACATCTAATTTCTTCTGTGTAGGGCATCTTATTCCTTTCACAGGTGATTCTTCTTTTGATGAGGATGATGCGGTTCCAGATTCGAGGCCGAATATTCTCGATCCCGGAGGGAATGATGCGGTGCGATTCGAGGAGGCCTTTATGCAGAAGCTAGAGCACCCGAATTAGTGCGGTAGTGTCAGATTTCGAAAAAAGACAAGTGTTTTTCATGCGGAAACGGTGCTCTAAGCAAAACTCATGGCTAAACTATGATGTACGTCAAATTTCGGCCATCGAAGGTCATCTGGAGGGTCAAAATCGCACTTTTATAAGTTTTAGACACTTTGCAATTTTTAATAAGTTGATTCATTTTCCAATAAGTTTAGGATTTTCTTTTCTGCAATTTAGGTCTTTGGTATTTAAACACTTTATACGTTTTTGTTATTCAATTATTGAAATTTAATAAAAATCGAGGTTTCCCTCAAAATATATCATCTTTAGTATTCTTGCAAATCAATAAATTTTGATAAAAAATTATTCCTAATCACGTACGCCGCGTCATCCAAATAGTAATATATATTTTTTAGTGCAAGAATCTTTCATATTCTTGTCGCTTTCTTTTCTATTTCATTAAAAAAATAAAAATAATGAATGTTTATTTATCACTCGCAATTTGAGTAAGTCGTACTCTTAAATAATAACATGTGATACCATATGAGAATAAAAAGTAAGAGTTAGTGAAGCCTGTATATAACATAAGTTAGTTGTAGTCACTAGTACCTATAACATATGATACCATATAAATAGTAGAAATACTTGAGTGTGCATACAAATTACATTCCGTCTAAGCAAATTTGATTTGAAAACATTATAGTTCCTTTTAATCCCCTCATGAATTATGGGGGCCATTGTACGCTGGTCTCAAATTAGGAAAAAGCACATTTGACCATTGTGTCAAATAACAAGCTCCCGTCGTAATGTTCTTCATATTGAAACCTCAAAATCAAATTTAAAAAAATTTGAAATATATATAATGTCTTTCAACAAAATGTGTTGGAAAAAGCACATTTGATCATGCCAATCACCCCCATTTAACCAATTAGTTCCTACCCACAATAGTTTATTAAATGGTAAATCTCATAAACGATTTGTAGGTTGTTACAATTAAGTTAAAAACTTTTTTCAAAGTTAGTTAGGATAAAATGATAAAATATGTTCATTATTATTTAAATTTTCAAAAACATGTCCCTCACTATTCTGATTCTTGTTCTTGGAGATCTGAAGCATTCCCTCGTCGGCCGCCTTCGCACCGACGCTGCCGGCCACGTCCACGTCTCCTGCAACGATGCCGGCGACGGATTCATCCACACCACCACCGAAAACTTCCACAATCAGAAACCTCCACATCCAGTATGATAATCAGGGAAAGACGATTCTCAACCGGTGTTCCTCAGGAAAATTAATTAGTTGGTTGATCTGAATCGTCTTTCCTTGATTAATAAAACAGATGTGGAGGTTTATGTTGGTGGCGTGGACGAATTCAGGGCTGGCGTCGTTGCAGGAGACGTGGATGTGGTCGGCGGCATCAGTACGGAGGCGGTCAGCGAGAGGATGCTTAAGGTCTCCAAGAACAAGAACCAAAATAGTGAGGGACATGTTTTTGAAAATTTGAATGATAATGTATGACATTTTTGTTACTCTAAAAACTAACTGAAACTTAGCCATTTTGTTTAACTTGAAACAAAATCAATTTTAACTGATCGGTAGATTTAACCTTCATTAAACCAACCATTTCTGTTCTCTTATAAAATACAATTAAATTATCTATATAAAACACACACACACATATATTACAAGTTCATCTTCCATTTTATGGATATTTGAAATGCATAGTTAAAGTAGAAAATTGAGTTTTAAATTTAGGGTAAATGTTATAAAGGTACAGCTAGTTTTACATGTTTTGCAGCCGGACACAGCTAACTTAAAAACTTTATTTTAAAGTCATTTAGTTTTGGTTTAATGTGAAGTTAGACAAAATGGTTTCAGTTAGTCTTGAGTGTAAAAAAATTAAAAATGCCCATGATCCTCTATCAAATTTTCAAATGTTTGCCATTATTCATAGTTCATCAAATTATAATACTTATTAATAATAAATAAATTTATTAATAATATTTATCAACAAAAAATTTAAATTTTATTATTATTTAATAATAATTATTTCATAAAAATTAAAAGTTAATCAATTTAATCATTGATTATTAATAATAAAAGTAAAAATAAAAAAAGTAAAAGTAAATTAATTATTAATAAATAAAATAATACTAATTATCAATAGTATTATTAATTATTAATAATATATTAAAATTTCGAATGACATAACTCCCTCACACGAACTCCGTTTTGGGCTTATAATATATCAAATCGAAGAGAATCGAAAGATCAAAAACTTTGAAAAAATAATATTCATTAGTAATAAAAAAAATTATTTCTTCAAAGTTGTTGATCTTTCGATTCTCTTCGATTTGATATACTATAAGCCCGAAACGGAGTTCGTATGAGAGAGTTATGTAATTCGAAAGTTCAATATATTATTAATAATTAATAATATTATTGACAATTAGTATTATTTTTAATAATTGATTTACTTTTAATTTTTATTTTTATTATTAATCATTAGTAATATTTTTATTTATAATTAATACGCAACTTGTAGCCTCCACACGGCTCTCCAGGTTGGAGCTTCCGGCGAGAGAGTCCAAATATTGCTCTGGCAGCAGCATAGTGCTTTATAGGCACTCTTCACCGAATAATCACCTGATTTGTCTGGTTTCCAATACCAGTAGTCCCTGAAACTGTACATACTAGGAATGATAGAGAAGATTTTGTCACAAGTACCTGGGTCAAACAAAGCTCTCACCTTCCCAACATCTCATGCTCGTGACTCAGGTCTGAACAACTCGGCAACACGCATGCCTGTAGGCATACTCGCAGTATTGCTAACATGTGCACAACCTCACTAGCCAAAGAGTCCCCAACACTATACAATTTCCCAGGCCAATACTACGTCGGGCCTTTTCACGCACAATCTCCCGTCCTGCACAGATTCCTCTCCAGACGAAGTTCGATGATGGTCCTAGAGGGGCTTCTAGGAACGTAGACTGAGGAAAGTACTTTGCCTTAAAAAGTCTAGCTGGAAATGAATAAGGTTTTTTCATAATCCTCCATGCATGTTTGCCCAAAAGTGCCTGGTTGAACTCTTCCAGGTTGAGAAATCCCATCCCCCCTAGTTCTTTGTGTTTACAAAGGTCTGCCCACTTACGCCATAAAATGCCCCTCCCTCCCGAAGTGCCCTTCCACTAGAATTTGTCAAACATCTTGCCAATTTCATCCAATAGTCTTTGGGGTAGTAAGAAAATCTGCATATAGTAGGCTGGCAAGGCTTGTAATATGGATTTGATAAGCACTTCTCTTTCCGTTGTAGAGAGAAATCTATTGCTCTAGGATGCTATGCGCTTCGCCATACACTCTTTAATATAAGCTAACGACCTAGACTTATTTTTCCTCACCATATTTGGAAATCCTAAGTACGTGGAAGAATCCAGTTCCATCATGAAGTTTAATCTGCTTATGATTTCACCCCTCGAGACCTTATGAGTGCTAGGAGAGAAAAAGGGTTATGATTTGTCTCGATTAATTAATTGCCTCGAAGCCTTCTCATATATGTGTAGGCACTTAATAATCGCCTCCCCCTAGGTTGCTTTACAAAATATATAGATGTCATCAGTGACTATCCTCACTCCCTAAATATGCCCTGATCTCGAGAATTCTTGAAATAATAGAGATAGACCTTCGGCACGGATAAAAAAAGATACGGGGACAGGCGATCACCTTGGCGAATGCCCCTCATCGGGCTTCGGATCGGGATCTGATGGCCTGATGTTGTTACCGAATAGGGGATTGTGAAGACACAAGATCGAATAAGATTGATCCATCTCTAACTATACCTGAAAGCCTGCATCATCTGGAACAAAAAGGCCCATTCCACACGATCGTATGTTTTGCTCATGTCTAGCTTCAAGGCCATCAGTCCTCTGTGACCTAAGGACTTCCTTCGGACGTGATGTAGCACCTTTGACGAAACTATCAAGTTATCTATTATGAGTCTGCCTGAAACGAGCGGACTTTGGGATTGGGGTCTGATTTCATCTAACGACTCATTGAAGCGGTTGACCATCACTTTTGATATGATTTTGTAAAACACATTGCAAAGTGCTATTGGTCTAAACTCTCAAGGGACTCTGTTGACTGCTTCTTTGGGATGAGTACTATGTTAATCTCGTTCACACCACTCGGAGTGTACCTGAGGAGAATTTTTTTTGGACAGTTGCTACCAAGGTTGTACTCATCATCTTCCAGTTTTCGTTATAAAAGGCAGGATTTAAGGTCGTCCGGTCCAGGGGATTTAGAAGAGTCCATTTCAAACAAAACCGCTCTCACCTCCTCCTCCTTCACTGGTCTTATAAGGAATGCGTTCTGATCCACTGTAATGACTGAGCGGGCTAGCCCTACCACCTCCATGCAGTCCACTCCTCCCCCGGAGAATAGGGAACAAAAATATTCTGATATTTCCGTCTCAATACCTATGTTCCAGCCCATTATGTTCCCTATCGCTGTTTTTAGGCAAGAGATATGGTTTCGCCTACTTCATTTTGTCGTACACGTGTGAAAATATGATGTATTATGGTTTCCATTTTCCAACCACAATTGCTTTCACCTCTGTCTCCAATTTATCTCTTTAACCAACAACAAGTCGTTTAGTCTGTCAGTTGTTCTACTATACTCTTCTACTCCCCATTCGTCAATTCTATGGCGTAAGAGGTTCATCGATCTTTGAAGCTCCCTCATTTCTGATCGACTTTTCTTGTTCTCCTCCTTTCCCCACTAGTGTAATCGCTCCCTAAGAAGCAAAATTTTGCCCGATATATTCATGTCTGTGCCGACCTCCTAGGCAGATGTTGTCACGGATGCACACTCCGGGTTTAGGAGTCATTCGTTGTTAAATCGGAACGGCTGATGCGCCTGCTAGTGAACCTGGGTGTTCGCTGTCAACAAGATTGGGCTATGGTCGGATGTCTAAAACCATATGTTGGCCAGCCTAGTTCCCTCAAAAGGCTCTGACCAGGCATTTTCTTATTAGAGCTCTATCCAAACACGCCTTCTTCCAGTGAGGTGTTCCTCGGCTCCTGTCCTAGGTGAGCCTATGGCCATTCAAGTACACGTCCTCCAACCTACACTCAGAAAGGGCGGCGTTAAAACCCTCTACTAACTCCTGAGGGTACGGGTTAGGGCTGTCAATTTTTACCCGACGACCCAAGCCGACCCAAACCCGACAAAACCGTGTGAGAAACGAGTTGGATTTACCCAAACCCGACATCAAGTAAGTCGGGCCTCAGGTGTGATTTCCTAAACCATCGAGTAACCCAACTCACCCGACCACGTGTAGAAGAATGGGCCAGCCATATTATCCCACCCACACTCGCACACTCGAAGCCCAACACAAGCCTAGATATGTTTGTACACAATGATGGAGAGCTGAAGCTTATAAACAATATGAAACGTGCATCCCTTTCCGATGTGGGATGCGTAACAAGCATTTTAACAAGAAAAATTTATCAGAGATTGTCCATCACAATCTCAGTCTAAATCGTGCAATGCAAGCCCACTTGAATTAATTATAATTACGGCCCATCACAATGAAGCCCATCATACCATAAGGTAATGACCAACAAGAGAGAAAAGAAGTATATAAAGCATTTGAAAACCTCTAATGCTTCCGACGTGGGACTATTATTGTGAAATATTAGGTGAGGCAAGTAAGTAACGCACGCACGTGCTGAATATTGACGTGTGGCGTTGGTTTCTTTCCTTTTTCATTGTGTTTTGAAGTCCCGCATCGGTTAAGCACTAACTTTTCTTCCTCTCCTCCTATATAAGCCCAACTTGTTTCCATTGATTAGCCATCAATATGAAGCCTTTGTCTTTGGTTGATCTGAGTCTTAAATATTAATTAAATTTGATTATATTAAATATCAAATTTAAAAAATATATTTATTGTTCAAATATTGTTTGGCTTAATTGGGTCCATTGGGTGTGTTGGGTTTTACCCGACTCACCCAACACCCGATTCACCCGAACCCGACTTCTAACTTGAGTCGAGTATTGGGTAAGATTTATTGGACGCGACAGAGGCCGAGTCGGGTCCAAATTCGGCCGAATCTACCCAACTCAACCCGATGAACACCCCTAGTACGGGTGATCCCCTCTCACATCTTCCTGGCTCCCCACATTGTTCATGTCACCAATTAAACACCACGTGATTGTAATTCCTTCCGCTAGGGATATGAGAAGCTCCCGAGTAAGATTTCTATATTACCTGTTCGGGTCCACATACATTCATGTGATGTAAACTCGAGTCTTGTCTCTTAACTCTGCCGAAATATGTATGTGTCTTCTTGAGGATGAGAGAATTGTGACTCCCCTTCCATAGCCAAACCACTGCTTCTCCCTATCGGGTCAACCCCGAAAACTCTATAGAACTTCAATCTTCCACACAGGGCTTTCAATTGATTTTGCGTGGAATACGTCTCACACAAGAAAATAAAATCGGGTTTCTTAATCGCTGATAACTACAGCAGGAATTGTATGGCCTGCGGGTTCCCAACCCCCTGGCAGTTCCAAGAGAGGACACTTATTGACCCCCTAGGACCTCTCAGCTGGTCCCGCCGATGGATACGCCTGGTTCAAATCTATCTCTTTCTCCCTTCCGCCCTGATCCATTCTCCTTCTCTTAACCCCGATACTTCCCCCCCCCCCCCCCCCCGTCTTTTGTCTCCATCCTCATAGATAACATTCACTTCCCTTGGCCATGCCCGACTTGTTCCCGTACTCCCGTCTCTTACCACGTTCGATCCCAACCTTCATAGGTTTACGTGATATCCCGAGGTTTCCCTGCCTCTATCTCTCGGGCCTTTCCCTAGCCATTTGTCAGCGTATTTGTTCTATTTTGACTCGGCCCTCAACCACGTGCCATATGGCTTTTCCCCACCTTCATTTGGACTTGCCCTCCCTTTTGGACAGTGTTTATCTGCATGCCCTAGAATTCCACAGTTGAAGCAAAAGGGTGGAAATTTTTCATATTTAAATACCACCCAATGACATATCCCCGTAGAGTCTTGCACCCTCATCCTCCGTTTTAGTGGTACGTCGATCTCCAACTCCACCCTTACTCGGAGGAATGAGCACCAATGCCCCGTGAAATTATTCTTATCCACTCTCACCACTTTTCCTAGAGCGTTCTCGATTATGGTCGCCGCCTTTGACGTCTTCAAATGAGCAGGCATGCCATACAATTGGGCCCGGATATAAAAAATATGATATTTAACCAACATTGGAGGGATTCTTCTAGGTTGTCGTTTCAATAAAATTTGATACCTATTGAAGGTCCAAGGGCCTCTTTCCAACACACTAGCAAGGTCACGTTTATTTTAGAATTGGAATATAAAGAGGTTGTGACTCACTTCATGAATGGATACTCTATGTTCCGGTTGCCACAAAGTCGCCATAAGAATCTTAAAAGCCTTAAAATCATATCCTTTCTTCGCTAAAAATCTCCCCGCTAGGCATAACTTTGCATTATCCTGAAGTTTTCCCACCTCCGTTTTCCCGAATACTAGCCCCACCTCGTCCTCCCCCTCAATTGAGATGTTCTTCCATCTCTCCTGAATATCCTCCCGTTCGTTGGGCTCCTACCCCGTTCTGTCCGACGAGCCTCCCCGGGCTCCTGGTTGATTCTCGTCACTTCCTCCCCGGGTTCATGATCGGTTATCATCTCTCCCTCCTCCGGTTCCGTTCCGGTCTATTCCATCTCCCCCGTTTCCAATTCCGATCCTATTTCCGTTCCCAATTCCCAAATCGTTACCCACATCCTTACCTTGTCCAAACCCCCCCCCCCCCCCTCCCCGACCTTAAAACGACTTGGTTGTCCCCACTCTCTCCCTACCATTCACCGTCCTTCCTATCCGACCGGTCTCCTCCGTCCGGCGAGCCTCCGAAATCCCCTTCCTCCTGAGCCCCAGACCCCGTCCCTCCTCCATCTCTCCCAGCCCCTCCACAAACACATGCACCATCCGCGAGCAGCACAGTTGCCTCAAACTGCCTCGAATCTCCCCGAAATCAAGCGACTCCAGCAACTCCCTCCACTGCCTCCGTCCCTCCCAAAACCTTTGCTTCATGTCTGACCTTACTTCCCATATAACCGCCTACTTAGCCTTACACCGCCACAGTGTCGATCTCCTCAGCCCGTCGTCTTTCGTCGTACACCGGGACGCTCACCCGCAGATCTACCGTGGGCCTCACCAAAGACGGCGAGACGAAACCCTAAGACCTAGAGACAGGTTACGCTGTTGTCCGGTCAATTTAATATGTTGTATATAAATAAAATTAGGGACAATTCATGTTCACTACGGTGTAGTATAACACTTTTTCATGTCATTACGGTGTACTATTTTAAGAGTCAGTTCCATACTGGAAAGTATTTTTATATGTCACTGTCATAACAAAGTTAAAACTCAATTTAAAATGCCTAAAATACCCTTTGAATTTTAAATTTTGAATTAATAAATTATTAACAATACAATAATACTTAAATGTTCAATAAACAATACATGACTAATTCCTTCGAAAACAATAAATGACTAATTAGTTAATGATTAATCAATTATTAATTAAGAAATTAAGAAACAACATCTTCAATTTGAAGCAAATTAGGTCTCGTCTTCTTCAAGAGGTTCTGATTGAGTCTCCGTGTCCGGCGTCGAGTCTGGTGTATGATTTGTGCACTAGGCTAATCTCAGTTTGTGTGTAATTCTTACACCATCACTGCAATAATAAATTGACATTATATTATCATTGTGTTGTGATAATATGTAAAATGTGATTTGATTTATGTCATCGAGTGTGTCATCACTGATAGTGGAACCATATGTCTGTACGGATTACATTTAACGGGTCTCTGGTCAACTTAGCTTCATAAGAAGCGACCAGTATGAGGATGACTCGTTATGATCACGCTCTACTGATCATTGGCAGTGGGATTGTCGGAGTCAAATTATAGATATCATTTGAGAAATGATATTAGAAGACCAAACCTGAATATGCGACATAGATACTATCATGAGCATATTCATTTGTCGTAGCTTGTCATTGTATCCTTTGACCGAGGAGTCTTTGTGATCATTGTATAGTCAATATCCGAGTTTGACGTATCCTAACGTTATCTGTAAAATGGAAGCCAAAACGGTTATGATTGGCTCGGGGACGGGCTATATGGGTGATACGAAAGACGGTTAAAAGATTTATCCATCATACTCCAGTATGGGAACGGTTACCGTTTGGACCACTTGATGAGTATGATTGAAAGGAATTGCATGGTCATGCTTATGATACGGGGTATCGTTTTTCAGTCATCTCACATATCAAGAAACAGTGATCAATGAGCCTAGAGGGTCACACACAAAGGATACACATTGTGGTAAATTAGGCAAAAATCAGGTAAATATTGGTAAATGGTCGTAGCAAAAAACCTAGGGTTTTGGGCCACGGGCCCAAGCACAAAATGGGCCACAGTTTGGGCCAAAGCTTTGGGCTTTGGGCCCGGACCGGGACAGGCCTTGATGTCCGAACCTATGAGGGGCTGCCAAGGCATGACAGCCCTCATGGGCTGCCACAAATGAGGCCGGCCAAAGCTTGGCCGAAACCCTAGCCTAAACCGGCCACATAAGTGGAGCGGCTAGGGTTTCAAGGGAACCGAACCTAGCCCATTTTATGGGCAGGTTCGCGATCCCAAACCCTATCTTAAGTCTATAAATATAGACCCCTTGTGCTAATTTTTATCGAATCATTAATTATCATACCGAAACTCTGCTCAATTTTCACTCGAGCGTTCTCACGTTCTAGTAGGCGTTTTAGAGTTTAGATCTAGGATCTTGTGTGCTCGTGTGGATACCTTAGAGAGAAAATCACTTGATTTTCTTTCGGTGGTTCGAATATACCATTGATTTGTTTTCTAAACAAAGCTTTTTTCTCTAGATCTAGTGACAAAACTTGCGAGAAGCATATCTCTCAGATCTGAAGTCTGATTAACCCGAAACTAGCTCCATATTAAAGTAAATTCAAAGATCTTCAATTTCTTATGAAATAGCATTTTACATTAGATGTCGTATTTGGGAGATATCTGGCCCGCAACCTAAGTGAACAACAAAACCGAAAAGGTTTAAAATTTTGAAACTCGTAGTTTGATGAATATAGTTCAAGTAAAGTGATCCTGGGTGGATTCTAAGTTATTTTATTTTATTTTCCACTGCGTTTGATCTGATTTGGATCCTTAGAACCCTAACATCTGGTGCCCGTCGGCGAGAAGCAGCTCTCCAGTAATGACAATGGAACACGAACTAGAGCTCGTTTCCACTTCATCTCCTCCGATTGAGAACCAGATATGATTTATGGACTTGGGAAACTCTGCAACTCATTCAGATGAAATCGTGATGACCGTCGACGTTGCAACCCGCATATCATCTCCGAGATTGGCGATAACTCTCGCGCCACCGAGATGGTGTCTCAGCCCGCTTCGCTAGTTCTCCGCGAAGGATCTCTAGATCTGCTCTTTTTGTTTCTCTGGTCGAATTCGTCGGCGGTCCTGTTTTTTTTTTGGGGTAATTCCGCTTAAGTCACCACAAAAGTTTGTAGTCTCACTTAAGTCAATATAATTCTAGTTTAATTTCTGAGGTCACCACAAAAGTTTGTAGTCTCACTTAAGTCACCATAATTCTAATTTAATTTTTGAGGTCACCACAATGAACTTTTGTCTCACTGTTGATCTATTTTTATTTTAAAAAGACCAAAATGCCCCTCACCTTCTTTTCTTCTTCACGACCCCTCCCTCACCTCCTTCATCGACCACGACCCTCCCTCCGCCACCTCCTCTCCCGCCTTGACCTCGCCGGCTCACTTCTCCACTGCCTCCTTCGGGTGGGGCCGCCGCCCCGTCCTCCACCTCACCCGTGTGGGCACCTCAAACGACGATTTCTTCTCTGGCAACGACGATGACTGCTCCGTCTTCGGATTGAGTTGGAAACAACCACCCAATGACAATATAAGGGCAAATGGAGTATTTTTCAAAAATGATCTCATACCGTCAGTAGTACAAAGGTTATTAGCCTCTTGCATCTGCTATTGATGCACATATTAATGTGCCACCAGATTGTGCTGTGGTTATGAACTGACCAAGAAAAAAAATATTATTAATTATTATACTTAGAACACCACAAAAATAAGGAACCAAGAACTTTAATTTTTCCCAAAATTGACGTACCGGAATGCTTCCCATGTTGCCGGAACCGGTAGAGTTTTTTTCTTAAGTTTTGAATTTAGAGATTGTGTGTTTATGTGGAGTTGTGTATTTATATATAGATCGAGTGTTTTATATATATTCTTCAAATAATATGAGAAATATATTATTTGAATATATACGGCGACGACCATGGAGCTTCCGGACAGCGGTGATGAGGGCGATGCCGATCCAGGCAAGAGCTTCTCTGGACATTACCAAATCCCAAACCAAAATCTCCCCAAACTCAAAAATGACATGTGTTTGAAAATTTGAAGTCAAACCAAAAGAATTTTTCTTTTAATTTCAAAAATTAACATTTTCCATTCAAAAAGTTAACCATGGCTAGATATGTGTTTTGACCAAACTAAACTTGGCTAGGTGTAATTTACCCAAATTATTAAAAGCAATCTTGATAGCATTAATTACTCTTCAAAATAATGTTTCAACTCATTTGGGTAACTGTAGGGTATTTATTTGACAGTTATTAACGTTATGAGATGTATAAACACGAAATTGCCCCTGCAGGAAGCACATAGCAGCAACTGCTGAGTAACTACCACCTGAGTCATTACACAAACACCCCTTTCTCCTTATCTCTTTCCTTTTTCTTCACAAATCTCTATAAAAACAGAGCCTTTGCTCTGTTTCTTTCCCCAGAACTCATCAGCAATGGAGAGCCAAATGGGCATAGCGGTGGCCGCGGAGGTGCACAGAGTGTGCCTTCCGCCGGCCACGACGACTCTCCTGAAGCTGAAGCACCGCCTCTCGGAGATCTTCTTCCCCGACGATCCTCTCCACAGATTCAAGAACCAGAGCTGGTGCAAGAAACTGCTTCTTGCTCTTCACTTCTTCTTCCCCATCCTCCAGTGGGCCCCACAATACACCCTCCCGATGCTCCGCTCCGACCTCGTCGCAGGCCTCACCATTGCCAGCCTAGCAATTCCCCAGGTCAGATCAATCGGAATCGAATCTCTACTTGTCGTATCCGATCGGAAATTAAGTTTTTTTCTTGAAAAATAAAAAACAGGGTATCAGTTATGCAAAGCTTGCGAATTTGCCACCAATAATCGGTCTATGTAAGTAGTGCTCTGTTTTTTCTCAGTTTCATGTCTCTGGGGTTAAATAAAGTTGGGATTTTGAATTAATTGAAGTAAATGCAGATTCGAGCTTTGTACCACCATTGATCTATTCAGTACTGGGAAGTTCGAGACACCTGGGAGTGGGGCCGGTGTCGATAGCGTCTCTGGTGATGGGCACAATGCTTGGAGAGGCTGTTTCGTTCACTGATGAGCCTGTTCTGTACCTGAAGCTGGCCTTCACTGCCACTTTCTTTGCTGGACTGTTTCAAGCCTCTCTCGGTCTCCTCAGGTCCGAGCTTCACACTTGTTCTGTAATGGGTTTCGATCAGAAACTAAACTGGTTTTGGAATTTGCAGGCTGGGATTTATCATTGATTTTCTGTCCAAGGCAACCCTTATCGGGTTCATGGCCGGAGCTGCGATAATCGTGTCACTTCAACAGCTCAAAGGGCTTCTGGGGATTGCTCACTTCACTCAGAGTATGCAAATTGCTCCTGTAGTCACTTCTGTTTTTCAACACAAAAACGAGGTAAAATAAATTGTATATTTTACAGAATGAGAGATTAGCTTCTTAATGACTGATTTTGGGTTTGGGTTTGTGCAGTGGTCTTGGCAGACAATAGTATTGGGTTTCAGCTTCCTTCTCTTTCTGCTCACAACTCGCCATATCGTAAGCATCCATGTCTATATATTCACCTTAATAATCAGAACTTGAATTCATCACTGCTTCACATATTTTCATTTCTTGGGATGATCGATCAGAGCATCAAGAAACCAAAACTATTCTGGATTTCGGCTGCTGCCCCGTTGGCATCAGTTATTGTTTCAACCCTCTTCGTGTTCGTCCTCAGATCAAAAGTCAGCTCAGTGGCCATTGTGAGTAGCTAACGTAATTGGGATTCAAGTTTCTTTAGCTACCATTTTTCTGAATATCTGATCATTCAACAGATTGGTCAGTTGCCTAAGGGTTTGAATCCGCCTTCACTCAACATGTTATACTTGAGTGGCCAGTATCTTGCTGTCGCTATCAAAACCGGCATTGTAACTGGGATTTTATCTCTTACTGTAAGTTGTGATGATGAGAGACATTTTGGGTTAGCTTCTTTTTATTGACTTGAGTTTTGGGTGATATTGATATAGGAAGGAATTGCAGTGGGAAGGACATTTGCTTCATTACAGAACTACCAAGTTGATGGTAACAAGGAAATGATGGCTATTGGTTTCATGAACATGACCGGCTCTTGCACTTCTTGCTATGTCACCACAGGATCTTTTTCGAGATCAGCTGTGAACTACAACGCGGGAGCTGAAACAGCGGTGTCAAACATAGTCCTGGCTGGGACTGTGCTGGTGACTCTGCTGTTCCTGATGCCACTCTTCTACTACACTCCCAATTTCATCTTAGCAGCTATTATCATAACAGCTGTGATCGGCCTTATCGACTACCAAGCTGCATTCAAGTTGTGGAAGGTTGATAAGCTCGATTTCGTTGCTTGCTTGACCTCCTTCTTTGGAGTTCTCTTCATTTCAGTCCCTCTCGGCCTCGCGATAGCTGTAAGTAATCCGAGCTGTAACTTGGCATCACTATTAACTAACTAACTTACTAAGGCGTTGATCAGGTTGGAGTATCGGTACTGAAGATCCTACTACATGTGACGCGGCCTAACACTGTGGTGCTGGGAAACATCCCGGGGACTGAGGTGTACCAGAGCATCACCAGATACAGAGAAGCTCTGAGGGTTCCTTTCTTTCTCATACTCGCTATTGAGTCTCCCATCTACTTTGCAAATTCCACATACATCCAAGAAAGGTAAGTTCAAGTTGCCCACATAACAACTAATACTGGTTAGCATGGAAATTCTGAATCTACTATTTTGCAGAGTACTGAGATGGGTTCGAGAGGAGGAAGAGCGAACTAATGATGAAGCTACGCTGAAATGCGTGATCTTGGACATGACTGGTAAGTGATCATTTTACTTCATTTACACTGAAGTAAATGAAGTTGGGCTTATGGGGTATGTCTGTATGTATGTTTACTTCAGCTGTGACAGCAATAGACACGAGTGGAATTGACACATTGAGTGAGCTTAGAAACATTATGGAAAAGAGATCAATTCAGCTAGTGTTGGCAAATCCGGTGGCAAGTGTTATGGAGAAGCTGCATCACTCCCAAGCCCTACAAGCTTTCGGCATCAACGGATTATATTTGACAGTGCGAGAAGCTGTGGGAGACATTTCATCACAATGGAAAGCTCAGCCATAGTTTCCAAATTGGGATCACTTTAAAGTTCAGAAAAGGATGGGTTTGGACAATTTGGCTACAGAAAGAATTTCTCTCTGGTTTGTTGTGTTTGTGAAAAGATGTAAAATGGAATTGTATCAAATTGATTTTCATCCCAAAATCCTGTAATAATTTGTGAGTGTACAGAGTTTTAGAAAGAATACAAGAACAAGGTATATGTATTTGTCACTTTCCAAGTATCAAATAAAATATTATCACATGTCATTTGTCATCATCCCCTTTGAAATGAATTTGGAATCAGAGATCCAATCACAATATATATATATATATACATATAGTTGAGGGAAAAACTGAATCTAATTTAAGAAATGCCTGGAGAAGAATGAGCATAGACAATATATTGATTGTACAGAGAGTTTCTTCACACACGCAGATCAAGTGCTTTCATTTTCTAATAATAGGATTCATATCTGGGAATCTTTGCCCTCATAACAATATATCCACAAATATAAACAGGCCAACTTACAGTTCCATAAAGAATCTTTTGAATTAAACTAAATCTTGTATCTTATGAGCACCATCTAGGAGGCAACTATAATATGATCCTGCAAAAGAGTTGTTCTTGCTCGCTCAAGTTCTTTCCTCAATCAAATGCCTGCATGGGAGCTGGGTCGGATCCAGAACATTTAGTAAGTGAGACTGTTTCAGTATTCACAGTAAAGCTAGTGCAACTAACACAATACCTTTCATATTTAAAAGGTAGTGATTCTATTGCTATTGCAATGCACAAAATGTAAGTTTGCATAACTTGCATTAAAATCACAGGAAAAAAAACTATGCAAATCTAAGTCCATCAAAATTCCTACTTCGACAGTCGTTGGCTTCTGTTAAAAAATTAAAGCATTATGAAATATGAGGTTGTTACACACGGTTGACTCAAGGTGCTTCCCTTGAGTCAACCATGGGTAACAGAGGTGCCTCTAGAGCTCATCCAAGATCCATAGAAGTAAAAATTATACAAGCCGAAGGGAAACTTAACTATTTGTGAGACGTGTATACAGCACTACAGTTTCACATGTTTCTTCAAAGAGGCCTTGTTTCATGATGTTCAACCCTATCTCCAACTGAGAACTATTGGATTAAAGGGACAAGATCTCTTGTTCTAGAGACCGAGTAGCATATACAACTTCCAGAATATACACAGATGTGAAGATGAAACAAACCATTATATTATACATGCCAGATAATAAGCTAATACTTAAAGCGAACAATTTAAGGACCTGTGAAAGCATGACAAGCTAACAGAGATATAATAAGCTAATGCTTAAAGCAAACAATTTAAGTAGCTGCTAAAGCATGGCAAGCTAACAGAATTCATGAGGACAACAACAACCGTTGTATGCTCATACTTCACTCCACAGTATATGATGCTATCTCCTGCGAATCCCACTCTTATCAACCAACACCAAAACACCTCATCATGAAGAAATTATTTTAGCTCATCGACAAGGCCAATAGAAAGAGCTCAAAGTCAATTGTACGGAAATATCATGTCACTTTCCCTCTAGTTTTTACACTAGTTGATACTTTTAAATACATAACCCCAGTTACACTATTACATTAAAATTTATCATTTTCTCTAGTTCACACCATAAAAAAATTCTTTAAGAGCCTTGAGAAAAGTCATTTTCTAGGTCAACAAAAGCTATGTAGGTGTAGTTCTTCGCCTTTTGCGCTCGAAACTTTTTGAAAAATCTCTCAGTAGGAAGAGAGGTTCAACAGTATATCTACATAGTTTACAACCAAATTAGCACCTTTACTTCCACTCTATGAATATTCAATTACTCTTTCCTGAAGTTTCATTGGATGGCTTCATTAGTTTAATTACAGTGTGTACTTATTATAAATTTATATATGAATTGACATTACTGTATGTTCCCTCCACTCCACAAGCATCTTGCTAGTTCTCATAATCTGGTTAAATATTTCACCAATCACTTCATTCCAATTTCCCCTAGGTATTTCCAAACTTCTATTGGGATATTGCTAGCCTTATTGATTTCCATACTTTCATCCTCATAAATCAATCCAGGAAAAACTATGTACTGATGAACTTTGAAACAAGTATAAGACAATAATACACAAGCAAATGCTATAAGAAGCTTCATGCTGTCAGTATATCAAGTACAGAAAGTTCTTACTTGGACGGTATCGTGGAATCTCTTGCTGTTCACGCTGGATGCACAAATATTCACTTAGAAAAGCCATCACTGCAAGTCCAGTGATGTTAACAATCCACCATGTTATTGAGGAAGGCCATCCTCCATATATGATGCATATAAAGAGATGGATGATGTAAATAGTGGCTGAAAAATCTAAGCACTTCCTTGACCTCTCGATCAAATAAACCATATACCCAGTACTGCACAAACAAGAAAAATAGTCAACTTGACACAAACAAGCTGGAATTCAGTTATATTTCACAATAAAGTATAGATGAAAGGAACCAACACAGAGCTTGCTTCCATATAAGCAAGGTCTTGAGTACTAACCTTGATACACACAATGGCTGATAAAAAACATAATTTAGAGATGAAACAAACAAAAGCTGACAACATCAAAGAAGCAGATATGCAAAACCATTACTTACCTAGCAAGAGTGGTGAGCAGAAACGAAACGATGACGCACCACCCAGTAATGGTGGAAGCAGAAACAGTAGCATAGTCAAAGAAATACACGAGAGTCATCCGAGAAACCCGAGTCCATACAAGCACAGACATGAATGTTCCAAGAGTAAGGTAGTACAAGCATTGAAGACAAACAATCTGGGCAACAATGAGCCAAGGATCCCAAACTGGGGCCCCATAAAACATCTCTCTTCAAAACTCACCAAACCCTACTATCCCCAAAATCAACAAACCAAATCACCCGTACCCAATTGCTTAAATCCTAGAGAGAGAGGAACCCATTTCCGTCAACGCGGGCAGAAATCATCTTCATCGAAAACCCCAATTGGGAATCCATTACCGCGATCCCAGATCAATCGGCTTTGCATCAACAGAGACCCATGTTTGGATCAGAAACCTGTAAGTAAAACAATCCAGAACGCATGAATTAGGACAAAAAATCCCAACTTAGGGCAAATGGGAAAGAACCCCATTATATTTTTCATGAAATTTCGTGGAGCAAACTAGGGCAGAGGGAGAGAGAGGGATGCGAAACTAACCGTTGCGATGGAAGAGAAGATGTTCAGCTCAATTGGCGTGCGAAAGTTCAAATTGTTTGCATGCAAATTAAAGAGCTTCGAAGGAAATGGGAGAGACGCAATATATTTTGTTGGGGCTCCCGATATTATTGTGTGGGTTAATTCCAACTTGTTGGATCATTTTTTATGTTTTTGTCTTTTCATTTAATTTAAAAATAATTATTATTTTTGAAAGGTATTTTAATTTTTTCACATGTTAAAAATGTTAAAAACTAACGGAAATGGACGAAATGAGTAACGCTGAGAAAAATAAAATTCTTGGGTATTCACTCTGACACAAAAAATCTTCAGTGTAGTCATGTGATAATGTGACATATCTAGTTGTAGTCATCTGAAATTATCCCTTTTAAAAAGTTTCTACTCATCTGGTTATCAAAAAAGTTACCGGTTACTATTTTTCCTTCCAAATTAACTTGATGTATTGTACGTTTTCTTAAAATACCTAAAATACCCTTATCATTCTCTCCTTCTCTATTCATCCTTTGGAACTCCCTCTCCACACCCAATTGAGCCCTTCACATAATGTTTATTGTTCGCTCCGACCTTTAATTTAGAACCCAAGTCTGTCGAGAAAACCCTTCAAATTTCAGTGTAGAACCCAAGCTTCAAACGACATTTTCCCGACAAAATCAACCTTCATATTTGAAGATCTGGGGGAGGAGAGATAATCTCTAGACGAATCAAGCGACCTCCTCTGACAAAATCGCAGGAGATCCCAATTTCGTTCCGAGACGTCTCCGACAAACATAGATAAACCGAAATTTGAGACTCATAACCGTCTTTTTGAGCAGTGGCAGTGGTGGCACAGACACTGCCACAAACTCGGCCCCAACGACCTGGAGAGATGACCGGAGGCCGGAGTTCTTTGTTTAAGTAAATTCAATTGTGATTCAATATTAATTAAAATTTTGTTGGATTACAATACTTTTTTTAACTAATTTGAATACCTAATGATAATATATTTCTTTTAATATTGATTTTAATATTGTTGGATCACAAATCTTCTCCTAAACTAATTTCCCGATTAATCACATATCTCTACTTGAGATACAGTTCATTAACCAAATAATTCGATCTATGTTTTTATATGTTTGGGTCATTAGATTTCGATGAATTTTTTGATGCGTTTGATTTGTGATCCAATCCTCTACATTGATTTTAAGGAGAGAAATAATAGATGTTCATCTATACTACACTCTTTATGTCATGATTTGGGACTAAGGTAAGTTCTAATTATTTTATCTTAGTTATAATTATTTTATAAATTTACAATTATTTACTTAATTAACGTGATATTATGATAGTGGTGGAGCTGTTCTTAACGTATGATTCATTCGATATCGACATCAGTTTGTTGTTGATAGGATCCACGGTAACAATAATGTCCCTGAAGAATACGAATTTTTAAATTATTTCTAAGTTCACATGTTCATATAAAATAAATTATTTTCCTTTAAAATTTTGTATGTGAGTGTGCCAATAACATGCTATGAATATCTAGTTCTGACTGTGTGTAAACGAGCCGTGATTGCACATGGTAATCAGGATAATGTCAATCTCTCACTCTCAGCATCACTCTATACAGATACAAATTGGAGTAAAACTCCGGAAAAAATTGAGTTAAAAGGCATAATAACAAGATAATGCAAGCATTTTGATAACTTGGCGCAAAGCCATAAGCTTTACAATTAATGTTGTGTTACTCGGAGTCGGAACCATCAGCCTTCCTCCTCCTACCTCTCTTTGCTGTGGCAGTAACCTTGACTGCTCCATCATTTTCTGGAGCCTTATTGTTCTCTGCCACTTTTTTCGAATTTCTTTTGCTTCTTAACCTCAATATTTCACCCTTTGCAGACGCCAATTCATCCTCGAGTTTCTTTGCTCTCTTGTCCAGTGTCTCCCTTTCTTTCCCAAGCTCCATGACTAGGTTATGCGCTTTTTCCATGTTCTCTTTGGCCTCTTTGCACATGCTCTTTTGCTCTGTGAGGTTCTTGTATAGCACCTCCTTCTCAGCCTCAAGGCTTGAATTCCGAGCATTGGTCATCTCTAGATCTTTGGAGAGTGTCATTGTGTTTCGACTAATCTCATCAAGTGATTTGGTCGCCTCTTCCAGGTCTGCTTCAAGAGATTTACGTGCCTCCTTGTCCTTCAACAGTTGCTTCTCCATGGTTTTTACTTCTTTGGTCAGAGAAGAAGCTAACTTCTTTTCTTCCTTTAGATCGCGAATGGTCACTTCTGCTTTCTGATAAACATCTACCAGCTCTTTCTGCAGGTCATCACATTTCTCTGCCACGGTTGCAAGTTCAAGGGAAGTGATCTGAAGTTCATCTCTTGTTTTCTTCAGAAGTTCCTTTTCTGCCGAGAGATCTCTGGCTAACACCTCACCACTTAGTTTTGCCTCATCAACACTCCTCTGCAATGCCTCCCTAGCTTCAGAAAACTCTGCCGTCACCCTAGAAACTTCTGCCTCAAGCTCCTTGCACTGCTTTCTTGACTCTGTCAATTGTTTTGCCAGATCAGAAGCCTCATTCCTCGACTTACCTAGATTTTCCTGTGTGATTTGGAGTTCATGTTTCAAGCTATTTAAACTACTTGTTTCAATGTCCAACATTTTCTTCAAATCGTCCCTCTGTTGGGTCAAATCAGATATTTTTGCTTTATACCCACTTGCTTTGTTCAGTGCATTGCTAAGCTTCTCCTTCAGCTGCTGAACTTCAACTTCTCTTTCACTCAGAAGCTTAGCATCCAAATCTGACCTCGTATCAGAAGATAACTTCAGCTCATTGTACTTCTCCTGAACAGCAACAAAGTCTCTCTTAGAATCATCTCTTTCAGCAATCAATGACGATACTCTTATATTTAATTCTTCAACCAAATAATTTTTGGCATCTACTTCTGCTTTATTTTTCAACAGTTCATCTTTTAATCCTTCTATTTCTGCATATGCGGTGGCAAGTTCATTCTTAATCTGCTCGTAGCCAAGGTTCAAGTTTTTCAACTCTATTTCCTTTTCAAGAATAGAAGAGTTCATATTGTGAACATTTTCTTCTTTCTCCTTGAGCTCTAAACTGAGTAAGTCGATTCTTCCTTGCAAGCTTTCAATCGAGTCCACCTTCTCCTTTAATATTTCTTCAAGTACCCTCTTATCTTCTCCGGCCTTTGCAAGGTTGCTCTGAAGACTATCAATTTCAACTTTAAGCTCTGCAATAAGCCTTCTCTCACTTTTCAGTTCCTGCTCCAATCCTGAAATGGTATTGTTTGCTGAATTTAGTTGGGTCATCAGAGACTGTAGTTCTTGTTTTGCGTTAGTGATTTGCTTGGTCCGCTCTTCCTGTTCAGTCAGAAGCTGTGACTTGAAGTTCTTCTCCAATGAAACAATCGCAGCTTCCTTTGCTTTCAAATTGGCTTCAATCTGTACATCACAGCATGTGTTTATGAGCAAGAAATGAATACAAAAACAAATTGCCTGACTAATAAAAATAAGTAAAATAAAGATTTAGGAGCCTTTTGGGATTAAATTGATTTTACATCTATTTAGGAAATAAAAGAAAAGAAATGATGTTAACTCCAAGTTACTGAAATGGTCATAATCCTATTTCTCTTTCATTTGTAGAAGAAAGAGTAGGGACAAAACAGCAGGTTACTTTTATCTTTTGAGTTGAAACTTGTCAGTCTCATTACAACTCATATTCTTTCAGAGACGAGAGGCTGTATAAAAAAGATTTCACAGCAAGGCAATAGTCCCTCACAGATTCAATCGTTTCTTCAGCGGCCTTCTTTTCTTGCCGACTCAATGCATAGAGTGCACCAAGCACACCGGAACTGAATATCCCAAGCCCATTTAGGAGAGCCAAAAAAGGATTTACCGGGTTATCCTTCTGAACTCCTTTCTGCCCATCAAAGCTACTGAATTAGAAAATGAAAATCCACACACAGAAATAAATGTGTATTTGTAGAGAAGCAGACCTCTACTTTTTGGATGTCTTCTTCCGTTTTCACCTTAGTCTCTTCTGAAATGAAATGCATGCAAATATGAACACTAATAAAACTGTTAAGCGTAGAAGGTAAAGAGCAGGAGAGTGTTAATTCAAATCTATAGCTGATAAACAAAGAAATAGTTAAAAAATCTCAAAACAATTGTTAATCAGGGAAAGTATATAGGCAATTAATTTTGAGCCATGCTGGATTTAACTCAGGTAACATCTGTTTCATTGAAATTTTCAGGTGATTGAAACAGAAGTTTAGCAACAGAAACATTTCAGTGAGCTTTTCGATCCCTCCCATGATGGATGCATTTTGTTTTTATGTCACTTTCATCTCCATAAAGAACCAAAAAAATGTTCATAAATATAGGGATCCAAGGAGAACTATTATTTACAACAGGCCATTTATCTTAAAGAAAACAATAAGGGAATAGAGTTAAGTAAGCCAGCTATTAATAAGTATTAAAATGCATATTATTTTCTCCCACGGCACCAATCATAGCAGAAAAATAAAACTCAGCTTACAACTATTGGAAAATGAGAGGTTGAAAGGCATCCAATTATGCAAAACACAATTATAATCTTCACTTCCGAAAATGGAGCTTTAGACCCATCAAAAAGTTCATGTCATTCTGGAACAAGTTTAGCATATCACTTGGAGCTCAACATACTAACATCAAACAATTTACAAAACATATGAACGCTCGCAGCTTCCAGGTTCAATATATGCATACCCATTGTATCAAAACTAAGTCACATTGTAAGGAACCAAATTCAGGACAATCTGAAACAGTAAATTTGGCATAAATATTCCATCTCTTAAATACATACATCAAAGAACAAAAGTAGAATAAATTTCACAATACAAGATACAAACAAACCCCAAATGAGAAATTTGATTAATTTGTCAGGAAAGAGTAGAACTCACTTGAGGCCAAACCTTCAAGAGCTAAAGCCCTGAATTGCAAGAGAGGAAGAACAGCAATACCCAGAAAGAGAATCGCTCTTCTGTTGGAGTAAACTACGTCTTCCTGGCGCAGAGAAGCCATAACTGGTGGGTTCTTCTTCTTGATGACCCCATTTTTCGGGCACAAAACAACAGACTGACAAGTAGAAGCAGCCGAAGAAGAAGGAGGAAAGCGAGAATGACAGAAAGGTGGCTTCACAGGGCACGAATTGCCCAACACAAAGCTCATAGCTCAACTCAACCTTCTTTTTTTCAATTTTGATTCAGATTGAGATTGAGATTGAGATAAAAGAGAGCAATAAAATCTCCAGACCCACTCACGATTCCTAGCACTAGCACTCCTTAGTCCTTACCTGTTTGTGATCGGGTGCCATTGACCAGAATGCCCTTGCTAGTTACTACTATTTACTACCAGAGGACAGGCTGCTACGGGAAATCAAATCGTAGCTCATTCATGCTTTTAGTGCTTTGTTTGTAATTACACTTTTCTGCACTTGATTATATCACTTTTTTACTTTCATATTCTATTTATTTTTTTTTGCTCTTTTTAGTATTTTAATTATTATTTTCTGTCAACATATTTCTAAAATACTTATTCTATCCCTGAAATTAAATTAGTTCAATTTCAGTGTCTCTGATTTAGTCCGGTCCATTGAAAGATCAAGCCATAATTTAAGAAATTGAATCAGCTCTCTCTCTCTCTCTCCAAATTGTAGTCTCATTAGAGAAATGAGTGAATTTTTCTTTAATTTGTGTGTTGAATTAAGTCTAAGGTAGATGATGAAGAAGAGGGAGGATGATAGAAGAGGTTTTGGAGAATTTGAGAGAGAGAGAAAGGTTGAAGAAGAGGCTATATTTGTAATTTAATAATTTATTTTCAATTTTTTATTTGAAAAAACATATATACTCTTGAATTATGAGTTAAATTTGTTATTCAAAATAGGGTAAAAGGGTAATTTCATATTAATGAAATTATGGTATGATATTTTTACTGAACCGGACTGAACTAAAAACTGCTGAAATTGAAATGGTTCAATTTCAAGGATAGAGTATGTATTTTTGGTATTTTAGGAGTGGATTGTCCTGAATAATAGTTAGGGTGCTCAAAAAGAAAAATAATAATTAAAGTATGAAAGTGATATAATTAGACGCACAAAGTGTCATTTTCCTTTTTTTGCTTAAGGCAAATGTCATACAAAATACTCTTTAATTTTAATAATGAAACAAATATGCATATTAGTTTGAGCACGATTAAGTGGTTGGCATTACCTATTTCTAGTTTAAAACTAAGGCTCGAGCCTTGACACGATATTTGAGTAGAGTGGGTTTAAGAGTCGCTAAGGAAAGCGACGTAATATAGGAAAAAACAAATGTGCATTATGTGATAAGTGGCAATTCTGTAATAATGAAATGAGATGAAACTTGTTTGACAAGAGGTCCACGTAAGCAGGATGGAGATAGCAATCCAGCCAATAGGAGCATTGCAAGCAACCACCTATGCACTTTTGGTTATCTTCATTCCTCAGCTTGAATTGCCACAGTACAGTACACCATCTACTTGTGATCTCCTTTTGTCCTAAAGTAATAATATTCTTGCTTTTGAATTTAAATCTAAATTTCGGTTTTATCATTAAGGAGGCTTGTGCATGAAGTAAAGAACCATTCTCATACAAACATGGACCATTTCAATGTCTCTCTTTATCGTTACAATCCGCTCATCAATTTTAAACATTGGTTATTTCATATTCATATATTAGTTCTTGAGGAAGCGTTCATAAATTCATATCGATTCACGTTATGATTAAAATTATATTTTATTTCAAATGAACGTGAAATAATACACATTTCATTCTAGTGAATGTAAAGATTCCAACATCATAATTTGATATTACAAATCTTTTTGTGCATTGGTTAAAGAATTTCTGCAGTTTAAAATATTGAGACTATAAATAAGTTCTTTCTTTTCATATGGACTAATCAAGTAATTCTTGTATTTCATTTTTCCTTTACTGCATTTCTTAGTGTACAAAAAGTTATTTCGTGGTTTGTTAATAGAGAAATATTCAAGTTGAAGTTCGCTTGGAGTAGACTTTTTGTGTAAGGTGCTAGTTTTGACTTGTTACGTCTTATGGGTGTATGTTTGTTGATTCCAATGCCAAACACACCTCAAAATATTTCTCTAAATGTGCTAGCATATAGTAGAGTTTGGATACTATGTGTTTTAATTTTCCAGATTTTGTTCTTGTTCTTTCATATGAAGGAACAACTAAGGTTCGAGAACAAAAACTGCAATACCTGACAACCAACTTCGAAGCCCTCATCATGAAAGAAGACGAATCAATTGCAGAATTCAATGTTCGTATTCGTGATCTAGCCAATGAATCCTACTCTCTGGGAGAACCAATGTCTGATGAAAAACTGGTAAGAAAAACTTTGCGTGCTCTTAGCCCTAGGTTTAAAATGAAAATCACTGCAATTGAGGAAGTTCATGACCTCAAGATCTTGAAATTTGATGAGCTGATGGGGTCTCTAATGACCTATGAGTTGTCTTTGCCTAACATCGACAAAAGGAACAAAGGAGTTGCTTTCAAAAGCTCAACAAACAAGCAACCAGATCCTGAGGATTCTCATTCTGACGAAGATATCGATGCTACAATGGCCCATCTCACAAAAAATTACAACAAATTCATGAGAAGATTCAGTCGAATGGGTGGACGGAATGTCACAGCAAATGCCAGAAACAAAGCTCCACAGAAAGCTCAAACAGGAGGAAGTCTTGACAGACCAAACAGGAGTGGGGAAGAAAACAACAAGAAAGGACTTCAATGTCATGAATGTGAAGGATTCGGCCACCTCCGTAGAGAATGTCCAAATTTCCTCAAACAACAAAAACGAGAATACAATGCCACCCTATCAGACGATTACAATGAAGATAGTGGATCTGAAGAGGTAAGCAACTTTGTTGCATTCACTACTACTACTCATGTATGTAACATTGATAATTCTGCCAATATCAATGATGATCACCTCCATCCAACTCCAAATGAGAATTGGACTAAAGAGCAACTAGTCGAGGCATACAAAGGCTTACATACCCGATGGATCAAGGAAACTCTGATATTTGATATCGGGCCAATGATTATATGCCCAATTCCCCTGAGGACGCAAAATCCGGAGATTTGGAGATGATTACCAGGTACAGGCCAGGCCTAGAAAACGTGGGCAATCCTCCAGTGGCGTGTCTGCAGAGCAGTTCGAAAATATGCAGAATAGGCTCAGCCAGGCGACAGAGTAGATTGCCGCGCAAAATGAGAGGTTCAAAACTCAAGAAAGAAACAACGAAGCTCAACATAAAACCTTTCAATGGATGTACGAGCAGATGTGAGCAGCCAATCCTTCTATGACCCCTTACGACCCGAATATGTTTACCAACTTTGGTCCTCCACCTCCACCATCGTAGTTTAATTGATGTAATTTTTATTTAAACATTTTTAATTTTAATTTATTTGGATTTTAATTTTAGTTTGAATTTCCAAATTAAATTAATTATGCAAAAAATAAAAACCAAATAAAAATTATATATTTAATATATAATATATAATATATAATTTTTATTCGGTTTTTATTTTCTTATAAATTAGTATTTGTGACGGCGTAGGCTATAGAATACGCCGTTAAAAATCTCACATTAAAATAATACTTTTTAATACATAAATATTTGGAACGGCGTATTATTTGTAACAGTATACGCCGTTATTAAGTTGACGGCATCAAGCCGTATAAACGGCACCGTCATCTTCGTAACGACGTATGTCGTGATATATACGCCGTTACAAAGTTAACGGCGTTAACAACCATTACGCCGTTAACGGACTGCCGAAACGACGTCGTGTTGGTGTAGCAGCGTCATTTTTACGCCGTTACAAACTATAACGATGCTTTTGTAACGACGTATCAATTAACAGCTGTTTGTACGCTGTTACAAATTATAACGGCGTATTTTTGGTCTGTAACGATATACTTTTCACACGCTACTAATGAAAAAAAGTGGGAGTGTGTACATGACTTTGCTGTAATTTTGTCTCTTTTTTGGATTCTAACTATGTTAATTAATGTCAAATTGCAGGGCACATGTGATGAAAATTTTCTTGTGAGTAAGTCATTAAATTCTTGCTCAAAGTTTCTGTTTAGCACTTTTGTTTTATATGAAATCCAACCAAAATCATCACCGGCATCTTCTCACACATTTAACTACACTTTTTCAATTTATCAAATTTATCCTCTAATTTCTCGTTTTCAGAGGTAATTAGGTATCACCACTTTCAACTACCTCCCAATCTCATATCATTTACAGTAATTAAGAGAATTCAATTTTTCACTCATTCAACTATCGTTTTTGTCACACTTAATTTTAACGGATTAAATCTAACAAAATTTTGAGATAAAATATATTTTTTCTAAATTTATGGTAAGAGTTTAGAATTAACATGTGTGGTTTTTATATTTTGGGTGGAGAGAGTATTTTATTTGTTGAGAATTTGAGAGCACATATCAGATTTGGAAAAAAAAAGAAGAGAAATTTGAAAATTCTAATATCAAGTTGAGTTTAAAGTGTTTTTTCAATTAGATTTCAGCAAATTTGAAACCAAAAAATGAACTAGGAATAACCTGTAGGTAGGGCTGTAAATAATTGAGCTTGTTTAATAAATGGGTCAAGCTCGAGCCTAACTTTTTAAAGTTGGATAAAATCGTGAGCCGGTTCGTCTAATATTTAATTAATTATATACTTATATTTTTAAAATTTATAATAAAATTACATGAGCCAAATCTAATCGGACTAATCTCAAGTTGACTTATTTATTATTTATTTAAATTTTAATGAATATTTGTATGAAAATTTAGGTGAACTGAATCGAGCTGAGCTCGAGCTTGTCTATTTTATTTCGAGCCTACTCGAGCTTGATTGCACATGCTCGTTTGAGCCCGAACCAGACATTTTTTTCACGAGGCGAGCTGAGCACTACCAAAATGAGGCTCGATTTGGCTCGTTTACAACCCTATTAGTAGACGTGGCCAAGAGAGAGAAGAGAGAGGGTCAAAATGACATATTTTGAAAATTTAAGATATATTAAGGATCATTTTAGTTATTTTAACCTTAAGTTTTAACAGATTTTAACATAAGGGAACAAAATGAGGAAACTGCAAATTTAAAGAGGCTGAGCTAAGGAAAAAAATTCTAAAGGTAATTAGGCAAGAAACAACTAGTTGTAAGTGTACTAATAAGAGGTTTTTGTTGTAGAAATGATGTTAATTGTGGGTTAAGATGTCACAAATATTAATTATTTGAGCAATACTTTAAGTGAGTAAATGATTATAATAAAATGAGAATTACGTAGTAAAAGGGAGGATAAAGGAGAGTCTCGGATGATGAAACTTGGTGCAAATTTATTCATTCACACACACTCATATTTATACACAAAAGTTGGGCACGGGTTGGAGACTTGTACAAGAAAGATAAAACATGTGTCAACACCATGTAAGATTTGTCATTTTAAAGTCAACCAATAAGAGAGCCCAACTAGTTATGGTGGGGGCCATTATTTACTTTTACATCACTCCCCCTTGGACACCACCATTCATAAGTATTTATGTTAGGCGATGTTGGACGTTCTTAATGCTGCCTCGTTAAAAACCTTTTCAGGAAAACCCAGTGGGACAAAACCTGAATAAGAGAAAAAGAGTGCAGTGCACATAAGTCCAGAGTGTGATCGTCTTCATATACTTGCTCCCCCTGAACGATGCTCCCCCTAATGATCGGCAGAGTTACTTCGGCTGTTTGTTAAGTCGACGCATTCCAATTCGTCATACCAACTTCTCGAATGTGGATGTCGGCAAGCTTTTAGTGAACAAATATACAAGATTTTCACTGGAGCGAATCTGCTTGACATCAATCTCGTTACTCTTGTGGAGTTCGTGAGTGTAGAAGAACTTTGGCGACATATGCTTGATCCCGTCTCCTTTGATATACCCGCCTCTTATTTGAGTTATGCACGCTGTATTGTCTTCATATATTATGGAAGGGAGCTTGTGATTGATGGAATTCCACATGTATCTCGTATATGTTGGATAACTGATCGCAAGAACACACATTCTCGGCTAGATTCGTGTAGTGCAAGAATTTTTTAATGATTTAATGATGTTGCGACCAAAGTCTGCTCTGTAGAACGTCAGGATATTGATGTGTCATTACAATTAAATACATACCCAGTTTGAGAGTGTGCTTTATGGGGGTATGAGAGGTATCCAACATCTGCTTATCTGATCGAGCCAGTATTATTTGAGGATTTCGAGTACAATAATTCCAAATCTTTCGTCCTACTCAAGTAACGTAATATATGCTTGATTCCGTTCCAATGTCGTCTTGTCGGATCTAAGCTGAATCTTGCGAGCACATTTACTGCAAATGGTATATATGGCCTTGTACATTGCGCTAATAAAGCTCCAATCACATTTAGATATGGTACTTCAGGATCAATTATTTTTTCATCACTTTCTTTAGGGCGAAATGGATCATTTTAAGGATCAAGAGACCGAACGACTATTGGAGTACTTAGTGGATGAGCGTCTTGTATATTAAAGCGCTTCAGAAGTTTCTCAACATATGCAGATTGATGAATTAAAATTACATCTAAAATATGCTCGATTTGCAGGTCAAGGCAATATTTTTTTTCCTAAATCTTTCTTCTCAAACTCCCTCTTAAGATATTCTGCAGTATTAATAATCTCTTTAGACGTCCCAATTAAATTCATATCATCTACGTACACTGCCACAATAACAAATTCTAGATTTGTTTTCTTGATAAATACGTACGGGCATATAACATTATTTTTATACCCTTCTCTAGTAAGGTATTCATTTAAGTGATTGTATCACATCCTACCAGATTGTTTTAATCCATATAGTGACTTGTGTAATTTTATCGAATACAAATTTCTTGAGCTATTTCTAATCGCTAAAGGCAATTTAACTCATTAAAGGAGTTTCATATAAATATCAGTGTCCAACGTACCATATAAGTAGGCAGTGACAACGTCCATCAGATACATATCAAGTCCTTAAGAGACTGTTAAACTAATCAAATATCTGAACGTAATCATATCCATTACAGGTGCATATGTCTCATCAAAATCAACCCTATGTCGGTTGAGAAAAACCCTGTGCTACAAGTCTAGCTTTATATCGAACAATTTCGTTTTTCTCATTTCTTTTCTTTATGAATACCCATTTGTACCCAATTGGTCAAACATCTTCTGGCGTTTGAATTATAGGTCCAAAGACTTATCGTTTTGCCGATGAAGGCAATTCTGCTTGAATTGCTTCTTCCCATTTTGACCAATCATGTCTTTCACGACATTCATCAATATTGCGTGGCTCAAACTCAAAGTCATTTATCATCTCACTTGCCACTGTAAATGCAAAGACTTCATTTATATCATTTGATTTATCATCCTAATTCTCATTGGCGTAGGAATAATTCATGTTTATTTCCTTGCCTCTCTGTTCTCGTCAATCTTCATGCATTTTAGAATTTTCATTTGGGATCGATGCTTCTATAGGAACCAATGGTTCTTTGGGAACCAAAACTTCTGTTGGAACTATTTTTCTATTCGCTTGATTTTTTCTTTTACGAGAAACAATATCTTTTGCCCCTAATGGCTTCCCACGCTTCTGGCGTGTACTAGAGGAATCAATTGCTGCTTTCGAATTACCATAATTAACTTTAATTCTCGCATGTATGTTTATAACATCTATGTATACCTTGTTATCTTTGATGTATCTGCAAATGCATCAGGCATTTGATTTGCAACATTTTGCAAATGTATTATCCTTTATACTTTTTTATCACATTGTGATGTACGTGAATCTAGATGAGACATGAAATTTACTTTCCATTCAATTTCACGCATAACTTCTGGAGGCTTTCTATTTCCACCCAAATGTGGGAACGACGTCTCATCAAAATGACAATCTGCAAGTCGTGTAGTAAATAGGTCACCTGTCAATGGGCAAGATACCTGATAATAGATGGTGAATCAAAACCAACGTAAATCTCCAATCGTCGTTGGGGTCTCATTTTTGTGTGTTGAGGGGTGCAATAGGTACTTGCAGAGCACAACCAAAAGTACGTCAATGAGATATATCATGTTGATGTCCACACACAAGTTGTATAGGAGAACATTGATGATATGCACTAGGTCTTAAATGAATTAAAAAAACAACATGTAATACAACATGTCCCAAGCAGAACCTGATAATTGTGATTGCAATAACAATATAAGTGCAATTATTTGTATACGTCTAATAAAAAATTATGCTAAACCATTTTGGGTATGCACATGCGGAAAAAGATGCTCAATATCAATTCCCAATGACATGCAATAACGTCTTATATGTGAATTCACCAGCATTATCAAGACGAATAGACTTTATTGGATAATTAAAAAAATGTACTCTTAATTTAATGATTTGTGCTAGCAATTTTGCAAGCAATATTACGAGTTGACAATAAGCACAAATTTGACCATCTATTAGATGCGTCAAGACCATGAATTAATTAAATGGACCACTAGATTGGTGAATAGGGTCACAAATATCTCCTTGAATTACTTGCAAGAATGATGGAGATTCAACATTAACCCTTGTTGTTTATGGTCGGACCACTAATTTTCCTTGTGAACAAGTGATACAAATGATTTCATTAGGTTAAAAAAGCTTCTGGTTTTTTAATGAATGTCCACGTGAATTTTCAACAATCCTACGCATCATCGTTGATTCGGGATGCCCAAGACAAAGAATAAAAATATTCGGATTATTGAACTTCTGGTTCAATATTGCGTAGCCCTCAACTGTTCTTATTTTTGTAAAATACAACCCATATGATAGAATATGTAATTCTTCTAGTACACGCTTTTCACCACAATCATTAGAAGTGATATTTAGAAACTCAGTTTCATTTTCGCTAGTGGCCTCAGTATGATATCCATTGTTGCAAATATTCTTAAACCTATGTAGATTTCTCCTGGATATACTAGTATATAAAGCATTATGAATTTCTAATCGAGTGTCATTTCTTAACAATATAGAAGCTCTTCCAAAGCCTTCAATAATATTTGCAGAACCCATAATAGTGTTAACATTTGTTTTAACCAAGGTTAGAGATGAAAAATATTTTTTTCTTTAAGTATTGTATGAATGGTAGCAGAATCAACAATACACGTACTGTTTTCGCTTTTGTCAACCGATGATTCATTTCTAAAATGCACATCATTCCATAAAAAACATAACATTAGATTAAAAAAAACATCTTAAGGGATTACATAAGACAAAGCATAATATATCACAATCATAGGATTATTGAATAATGATTCATGCTACATCATCAGCAACCAAGTTTCCAACATTTCCACTGTCATCTGCAAAGAAGTCGGAGACATTCAAATTTTTCAGATCTACAAGATCCGAGTTATCCATAAAGTTTGTCTCTACGACCTTATCTTTTCCCTTAACTGATGCTTGATACAACGCCACCAAATGCTCGGGAGTACGATAGGTACGTGCCCAGTGTCCTTTCACACCATATTTGAAACATTATTTCACTACTTTTTGGAGTCTGAGTTTATGGGTCTTTTCCTTTATCACGCATTTCAAATTTGTTCCACTTCTGGTGAAGAATTTTGTTATTTCTCCCACGAGTGTGAAAATTATTGCGTCCACGACCGCGACCACGACCACGAACTCGACTAGGGCCTTGGCCTCTCCCAAGAAGAGGATAATTTTCATGATTCGTCACATTTACTTCAGGGAATGGTGAACTACCAACTGGGCGAGTTTGATGGTTTTTCATCAACAACTCATTATTATGTTCAACAATCAGTAAACATGCAATCAAGTATGTGAACTTTTTAAATTTCCGCTCCCGATATTGCTATTGTAGGAGCATATTATTTGGGTGAAATGTGGAAAACGTTTTCTCAAACATCATATCATCACTTATTTTGTCTCCACACATACGGAGCATGGATACAATTCTAAATACAGCAGAATTGTATTCATTAATAGTCTTGAAATCTTGCAGTCTAAGATTAGACCACTCATGTAATGCCCGAGGTAAGACAATAGTTTTCATCTGCTCGAATCTTTTTTTTAACCTCTTTCACAGATCAAGTGGATCTTGAATATCCAAGTATTCGACTCGTAGATCGGAGCCAATATGATGGCGTATGAAAATGATGGTATTTGCTTTGTTCTACACAGACTCTTGGTTGTCGTCTACAATAACTTCTCCAAGATTCATAGATCTTAAGTGGAGAGTAGTTTCTAGGGCCCATTCAAAATAATTCTTCCCATCGAGACCGAGGGCTACATATTGACACTTCACTAGGTTTGACATCCTAAATAATTTAACCGCAATAACACAGTTAAAATATGTCCCAAAATTTTTATCCAAAATATGACATATTTTGCGGATACTTAGAACAGCTGGTTCTAACTTTTAAAACTTCAAGCTTACGGTTTCTCATAGTTTGGTTCGAGATTTAATTTTTGATTCGGAACATTGGGTTCCTAAATTTTAGAAATTGTAAACTTCTGGTTTACATGAACGTCCGGTTCAACAAATTTCTTTCCCGACAATTTTAGAACTTCGGGTTCAAAATGCCTTTAGTTTTGTAAACTTCGGGTTACAAAACATTATACATACATATAAAACACGTAAAACAATAACACATAAATTTATGATGTGAAAGATACAATTTAAGATTGGCGATCAAAAAACATACTTAAAATTACAAATATAATATGCATAAACGAATATATGAAATAAACATAAATGCAATAAACATAAATTTGTTAATAGTTAGGGAGAAAGAAAAAAAAGTTAAGAAAGTTAAGCTAATTCGTGTTGATAACGTGTTGTAGAAATGATGTTAATTGTGGGTTAAAATATCACAAATATTAATTGTTTGAGCAATACTTTAAGTGAGTAAAGTATTATAATAAAATGAGAATTATTTAGTAAAAGGGAGGAGAAAGGAGAGTCTCAGATGATAAAACTTGGTGCAGATTTATTCATTCACACTAGGGTTGTCCATCGGGTCGGGTCCATCCGACCCGACCAGTTTTGGGCCCGACTCGGCTCATGTCGGGTCCAGGGACTCGGACCCGAAACTCGACTCGGTAAGACACTCGGGTGGTCGGGTTGTCGGGTGAGTCGGGTCCAACCCGACAGACCCGATGGGCCCAAAGTAGCAGCCCATTAAAGAGAAATTTCAGCCCAATAACATATTAATTCCAGAACACAAAAACCCTAATTCATACTTACAATCAGCCCGAGATTACAACTTAAAATCAAAATTGAAATTGAAATCAGACTTTAATTAAAACCCTAACCCCCAAAATTGAAATCCCCAATATGTACCCAAAATTTGAAATTCAAATTCAATTAAAATATAATTTGGACAGAAATTCCAAACCCCCAATTCGAAACCCTAATTCTCAAATTGATTAGGGTTCCCCAATTGAAAACAGAAAACCCTAATAATCCACAAATTGATTAGGGTTTCCCAATTCATAACACAGATTCAAATAAAATTTCACAAAAAATTGAATTCCACAACCCTAAACCCGAAGAATGGAAATGGAGAAGAAAAAATTAAAGAAATTTGAAGTCCTGAAGACCCCAAAGTTAACCCACAAATCGAAGCACTAAACCCAGAAAATGAAAGATGAAGAGAAGAAACCCTAAACCTATAATAAACACACAAAAAATTCTTACTGTTACTGGAGTTGCATGCATGTATTGTCGTCGGTGAGTGAAACTTGAATCTCTAGTTTCCGATGGAGAATTGATCCGTTGGAGATTCTTCTATCCACCATCGATGATTTATGGTGGATGAAAGACTTCTCCAATAGATCTATTCACATCGGAGTTAGAGAGGGTTTGATTGTGAGAGACAGACATAGAATAGATGGAGAAGAGGCGGGACGAGATGAGAGAGGAGACGAGAGAGGAGGCGAGGATGGAGAGGTCGAGCTCTGCTAGGGTTTCAGATTCAGACGATTGAGACGAGAGAAGAAATTGAGTTGAGTGTGTGAGGCTCGTGATATGTTTAGCGTGTGGAGTAGGGTTGTCCACGTTGCAATGTATGGACGGCTGAGATGGATTTGACTTAACAAGATCGAGGGTGGACGTCGCGCCACGTCGCGCGGTCGACTTTCCTCTCTTATAAGTCCCACATCGAAAACGTAGCAAGTAAAAGAGTTGTTTATAAGCTTCGAAACTGAAGCTAATAGACAAAGTGAAATTGGGCCAGGCCAGTGAATGGGCTCGGTCCACATTTCGCATGTGGGGGTGGGCTGGGTTTTGGTTTGGTCCATTCTGGGTTTTGGTTTGGTCCATTATGCTACTTGGGGGTCGGGTGAGTCGGGTTATTCGGTGGTTTTGTAAATCACACCCGAGGCCCGACTCACTTGATGTCGGGTTCGGGTCGATTCAACCCGAGTTTCTCTCAGTTCGGTCGGGTCTCGGGTTATACGGGTTTGAGTCGGGTTGGGTCGTCGGGTGAGTCGGGTCTCGGGTAAAAATGGACAGCCCTAATTCACACACACTCATATTTATGCACAAAAGTTGAGCATGGGTAAGAGACTTGTACAAGAAAGATAATACATATGTCAACATACAAGACTTGTCATTTCAAAGTCAACTAAGAGGAATGCTCAGCTAGTTATGGCGGGTACCATCATTCACTTTTTCATCGGTTTCTCCATTTTTATACAGTCACTCACTAACTCTGTTCAATAGCTAATGTGAGTTTGTCCTAACTACTAAATCAGCTCGTCTCAAATCAATGAGCCTGCCTTATCAGATTTTGAACAAGCCTATTGGAGACGAGACACTGAAAGAAGAAGAAGAGAAAGCTAATAAAGTAGAAGAATTCATCCAAAAGAGCGATGAAGATGGAGATGGAGATGGGAATGGACGAATAAAGAAGAAACAAAATGAGGGTAGAAAGGAGGAGGAGCCTTAAGCAGAGCGTCGCTGAGAGGCGGAGAAGTCATTACCAGACAAATGCGTTCCCTCTCTGCCGGCCCCTCATCATTGTAAGTTTTCAATTCCCTATGGCCGACAATTGAAATGTTGTATTGTTTTTGTTCTCCAACCTTGGGATTGGATAGTATTATATAGTGAGTTCTGAACCCTAATTGTCAGCAAATACATTTGCAGCTTCTTCGTAATCTTCTCTGGTTGAATGTAGGGCTAAGAAATCAGGTCTAAGAGAACCTGGTGTTTAGGCATATATTGGATGATGGCAAATCCTGTAGGGTATGGTCGCCAATTAAACACTTTCTGTTTGTAACTATAAGGTTGATATTTGAGTGACTTTGTATTATGTTTCTATCAATTTGTATATAATGATGATTTTGGGTATTTACACTATGGCAACACAATTCATGTCTAAAGCTAAACTAGAATAGTTAAGAGACTATGAATGAGAAATAACCAAAATAGGAAATATTCTAACCGCCTCTCAAACTCAAATTGGTTGAAAAACGCCGCATTGGTTTGAATAAGGTAATGCTACTTGTTGATCAGATTCAAATTGGTTAGTGATAGAAGACGACACTCGTAGACAACATCAGCTCTATACAGCGCGTGTTCTTTGGCGGCTTCAGGTCTATGACATCTTGTGCTATATTGCAATGTGCGCTATTTGACTTAGCTCTTTGGCGCTCTTAAATGTAAATTTTCTTCTTTAATCTTCGAATCTGGGCTTGTGGAGTCACTTGCGCGAGTGTGGGAGAATGGCCGTGCTGGGCGTCCGATGAGACAATCATGCGGAGAAGCTATATGTATGGAAGTGACTGTATTGCCCTGCCCACACGTCAAAATTACAAATCATTGATGTTTGGTCAAAGCGTTTTAGAATCGAGTCAAGGATGAACCTTCCTCTGATACTGTAAAAAAGTCGTACTTCATTGATAATTCTTGTTATATTATAATGAGATGACCCTTTTATATATCAGTACTCATGTACTAATCAGAAAGCTAACTCCTGATACGAATCAAAACATAACCTAAACACACTAACAATAGGGAACTATCATATAAGAAAGTGAAATTAGAAAATACTTCTAACATCTCATCGACTTGCACAATATATTTCCGATAACACAGGACAAAGAATCAGAAAATATACTTTCAATTACCTGAACAAACTAGATGTGTGCATTTTGTTTGGTCCAACATCTTGATTCGCTTGCTCTCTCTAATTAGATTTATTCTGCAGCCGATGAGGCAGCTGATCCTATGAGTGATGAAACACCCCTGTCTACCTTGCCAAATCACGACACAAGTTCGCCAGACTACTCTACAGAAGGGCATGCTGTTGAGAAGGATAAAGCAACCTTGCAAGACCCTACTGTTGAGGACATGACAAACAGTCAACCGATACTGGTCACCTCTTTAAGTCAAGAAGCGTCAATTGACGCCAAACCTCCTGGAGGATCATGTCAGAGCTGTTGGTCTAAACTGTTCACTCACAAACAAATAAATCTTTGCATTTTAGCTACAGAGAATACTCGGGCTTGCTGTACTCTAATAATAGCAGTCGTGGTAGTCCTGTCTTATATTGATGATCCATTGTTTGGAAAGGACATATTAAGTTCAGAAAGGACATATTAAGTTCAGAAAGGACATAGTTCTGCTGACTAATGTAACCATTGTGCTAGCACGGCTGTTACTAGAGAAGCAAATAATTCCCGAGCAGCCTCCTCAGCTAGAAAGAGGTGAGGGGCAGGAAAATGGAGATATCTTGATGGATGCAGTCCACCTTTTGGAGTCAGGGCTAGTAATATATAGGATAATACGTGCGGGGTTCATAGATTGCAGTATCTATTTAGTAGTTGTTGTTTGTGGCTTCTCACAGGTGTAGCTTTGCTTTTTTGGTAATCAATTGCACTAGCTTTGTGATATTGATCACTGTATCATTATTACCTCTGAAAGTATTCTTAATATCTCGTCTTGTGTACAACGTCTATTTTGATTTCACTGTTGCAGGTAGTTCGTGGACTTCATACTTGCTCTTGAGGCAGAAGGATTTGTGTTCATGGAATTAATAATGCAGAGGACGATGCAATGTTGGATTCACAGGCAAGTGTTGGATCCATAATCGTTTTGTAGCTAACACTTATTTATACATATTGCACCAACCAAGAAAACTAGTTGGGCTGAACTCAAGTAAGTTTTCAATGTCCTCACTCTACTCTCCTGGGCTAAGAGCATGTGGGGTGTCCCATAGTAATTGTAAAGGACATTGGATAGAATCATCTACTTATTTATGAATCTTGATGTGCAGCGTGTGGCTTTCCTTAGAGGAGGGTGAATCTGTAAATGCAGTAGGTGGAAAATGGTGAGGCCATAGCTTTGTTGGGTAAGAAATTGACTGTTACTTTATCATTTGAAGCTAGCAAAAGATCAGTTTGTGGCTAGGGCTCTTGATAAATTCATTGAATGAACTATGGGACCGAAATGCAGAGGTGGTGGACAACTTATGCAGTGCCCACAGGGGCAGCTGGGAAATAAGATACACCTTCCAATGCAGATTATGAGTCATTATGTTGGAACATCATGAAAGACAAAATAGTAGATAGCACAAGAGTATTTGCTGTCTCCGATCTTAAGCTCATGTATTCAAGTAAGTTCATACTGGTGATCTGAAACTTGATTTTGGTGTTTGAAGCATTAAGTCTTAGGCTCCAATGCTTTTAGGGCTAGCAAAATCTTTGGGAGAGGGTGACCTCAGCTAGACAGTATTATATACTCTTGTTTGAAGTGTTGCTGGCTCAATCCTTATTTCTGGTTTAGTTGCTTGTGATGTAAGATATGCTTACTAAATAGATAATTGAATTAAATGTTATGTTGTCATTTTAGACTTGATTGAATCCTAACGAACTCACATGCAGTGCAGGTACTGAATAAATAGAGTTTGGCATGTGCACACCACACATCACATGGTGTTTGTATATAAATGACACGACTTCAACATTAATGGACAATAACATCACTTATTTTGTCAGCTTGGCAACAACCATACCCACCAATTATTAATACTATCGTACCTTACCATCCTATATATATACTGGATTACTTTTAAATTTCAAAATAGAATAAAATGTCAAAACTCCAACAACAATTCTTCTTGCTACTTTAATGCATACACTAAGGAAGCTACAAATCCATGGGTTAATATACATTTTGGTAGTGTGGACATTTTAAATCAAATTAAGACACCCAATAATTAATCCTTGAGCATGATCCGATTGCAAGAAGATTAAATAAACAATAACCAGATGATGCATTTCAGTTGGAGAGAGAAAAGCAAATATAGTCTGAGAGACATGAACGAATTCAAGAAACTATGTATTATTAACTGTTGTAGAAAACTCTGGAAGGAAGAGCAAATCTAGCAGAGAAGGACCTGGAGAAGTTGTCGGGATCGGAACCCTGATCAAAATTGAGGGAGTAAGTGTAGGGATCATAAGGGACTCGAACAACAACCACACGAGCAGTAGAAAAATTCAACATTATCTTCTTCCATAGGAATCTCCACTTTCTTGAGACAGGGCGACGGTTGATGCAGTATCTTCTTGATTGGTGGTTGCTGGAGAGCCCCATCTTTCCTTCATAGAGAAATGAAATAGAGCCTTCTGGAGTGAGTGAGTGTTCTGTTGTGGACTATTTATATCAACAATTTCACCAATCCAATCATGTAAATCATATTCAAATACAAGGGCAGCAACGTCAATTAATTGTGCACAAGTAAATACCGATAAATCCTTTTTTTCAAAATTACATATCATTATAACTACCCTATAACCCTTCCCCGCCCAAGATATCACTTGCAAACAGTGGCGGATCCAGAAAATTTTATAGGGGGGCAAAATTTATACTAAACTTTAATTAATAAATAATATAATAAATTAATAATATAATATAATATAATTAATTATTTTTTTAGTTGAGTTTAAATTTAACTTTCATATATATAAATACAAAATGAGGTGGTTTGCTAGCCTTACAAACTCTAATAGTTTGAGCTCGAGTTTGATTCGTATATCAAACGACCTGCCATTTGGCTTAATCTCTACATAAATTTTCTTAGAAAATTCATAAATTTACAATAATTAACAATAATTTAATTAATATAACATAATCAACAAAACAAAGATTTTAATGGAAAATGAAAAAACAATTTAACTAATGCAATAAGTAGTAAGAAAAATAATTATAGCTATGAATAAAAAAGAGGGTGTTAAAAAAAGTAAATAGAGAATAAAAGATGTTTCATTTTGAAAGTCCAACTATTAAAGTAAATTTAGGCCCAAAGATCATTAAAAACACATAATTATTAAAAATGGTGTCAATTCCAAGGTTTGAAACCAAGACCTCAAGGATAAAAGCACTCCTCCTTTACCACTGAGCCAAATAACATTTATTTTTTAGTTGGACAATTTTTGTATACATATCAGAATTTAAGGGGGGGCATATCCAAATTTCGAAAAAAATTTATATAATTTTTTTTCGGAATTCCCGGGCCAAGAGGGGGGCGGGTGTCCCCCCGCCCCACCCCCCCCCCCCCCCCCCCCCTGGATCCACCACTGCTTAAAAATGAACTTTGTAACTTTGTAAGGCAATAGTTGTTCCAAAATTCCATTACAAACGAAGTAACAGCGTACCTTTATGTTGAGGAGATCTGTGCCTTATCAAGGAAGAGCAGCCAATGATAGCCCACATATACATTAGAGCTCACATTTGACCCAAAAGACTAGTCTATTGGGTCTAAGGTCAAATGTGTGTATAAACTCTCCATATATTTTGTAATCTTTTGATTGAGAATTAGAACTCACATGTGAACATAACACTTTAGACATAAGTCGTTAGTAACAGTGATTTGTAACGGCGCACATGTGTATATGCGTCGTTACAAAACTGTTTATTGTTGAACAAAAACTTATCGTTAGCTTCTAACAGTCTGAAACTGAGCCGTTGAGGTGAGTGTTAAATTGTAACGACGTATTTCACTGTGTGCGCCGTTACAATTCATTTGTATAAAACTTGACAAAATATTCTACTTCTCCTTCCCCATTACTTCTACCCCACAATTTTTCTTCCCAACAAGCGTAGTTTTGTGATTTTCCAACTACCCTATATTAAGTCTCCACCAAAATACTACAATTCGTATAATTTCTCTGCATATTAGTTGGTGGAGTCGAAGTTGCGGAAAAGCGTTTTGTAATATTTCGGTGAATTAAAAGATACGTACAATTTTAACCAATGAAGGGCATGAAGATTATATATCTGACAACTTTGATAGATAGTATATGTATGTTCGATCGATCGATTATTAATAAATGGGTTTTTCTTGTTCCAACTGTCTTGTTAATGATCTTGAATTGGAAAACGGTGAATCGGCTTAAAAATTAATGAAAATATTTTTTTTTTCTCTCTAAGCATGAATTTCTAACGGTGTATATAGAAATATACACCGTTACAATTAATATAGTCAACAATCTTGACGACCCCCCTAGTCAAGATTGTTGTCTTTCTATCGACTTCCGTTTTTTTGCTCGCTTTTCATTTATCAATTGCAGGTGCAACTGAACATAATCATGTACACGATATTAATATCATATACGTTAATTCATGATTTAAATCAGTGTTTCATGTCATAAAAAAGAGTCTCCAACGGGTGTTTGACCGATTCTTTCGGAGGTAATCACGGGTGATCAGTTTGGATCGAGGTTTATACGTTCTCGTAATTGACTACACTTTTGGCATATCGAGTATCAAACGATTTCGCTCTAATCTGTACAGTCGGATTAAAACATGATTTTGAACATAAACCCCTTTTGTTGAAAGCCTGACTTTAGGGTTTAAAAAGGTAAACCCTAACCTAAACCCTATACACATGGTTCATCCAACGTTCGATTGTGAAAATATCTTTTTATGAAATCCAAATTGTTCAATCTATTGTAAATAACATGTACGTTGTATATTATAAATTTCATAGAAATCAAACCACGGGAATACGGTTAATCGTTCACGATCAGACCGACATTAAAATAATAATTTAGGGTTCGGATTGTAACGACGCATTTAGAGTAATACACTGTTACTAATTTGGTGCGAAACGAAATTTTCGCGAAAAATTAAATTTCTCGCTAGGTTTTTAGTGTAACGACCATGTTGGTTTATACACCGTTACAAATGAAATTTGTAACGGCGCATATTCTACCATACGCTGTCACAATTTGTAACGGTCCATATTGTAGCATACACCGCTACAATCTCTATTGTAACAACACATTCTCCTTACACGCGCCGTTATAGTCGCTTTTATAAATAGGGTCAAAATCCCCTTCTCTTTCTTCGTTCTCTGACTAATCTCTGCACCTTCACACTACTGTATCCGTCGCCTCCACGCCTCCGTCTTCGTTCTTGCCGTCCTACTACCGCTCCTCATCAAAATGTGTAATTTCCTTTTTTTCTCTTTTATTTTTCTATCCCGTGCATGATTCCTTCTCGTGTGCATGATTTTGATTTTGGTTTGAATGTAACTTATGTTGGTTTGAATGGTCTTTTCATTATTTTTCGTCCATGAATTTGTTGGATTTAGCATGTTTCGATTTTTAGGGCGTATAAAATTGTATATTAGTTTCTGAAAATTTATGTGTGTATATTACCCACATTCTTGTTGTTCTGATTATTGTTGGAAAGTTGTATGAATGTAAAATTCATAATTCTTAAAAAGGCTTAGGAATTTAAGTAAAAATGCTTAGTTCAAAAAAAATACCCATTAAGGGTAGTTTCTTAATTTATCAAAGAAAGCCCTTTCCGGGTATTTTTGAATATTAAAAAAAATACCCTAATAGGATATTTTTAGAATTTATTAAATAATACCCGAACATGGTTATTTTCGGAATTAAGTACAAAATACTCGAAAGGGTTAGTTTATCTATGTATTTGTGTGAACATGTTCGGACCTCGTCGTTTTTGTGTGTGAGCATTTTTAATATTTGCAATACAATATGTATTTTAAATTTAACTGTTTAATTATGTAATTGTTATACAAAAATTGAATAAAACTGAAATATTAAAAAAATATTTCAATTTTATTTTTTCTTAAATTAAGGTTGTAACGACATATTATTACATATACGCCGTTACAATCTTAATGGCATATGTCGAACTACAAGCCCGTTAGGATTGTAACGGTGTATACTTCTACATACGCCGTCAAAATACTAACGGCATATTATTTTATATACGTCGTTATAGTCTAACGACGTACAATATTTTATAAGCCGTTCGTAATGACGTTGAAACCGTTTATATATTAACAGCAACATTAGATTGTGTCGACACATTATTCTTTATACGCAGTCACAATACTAACAACGTATACTAACAGCATATCATGTATACCATTACAGTTTATAACGGTGCCATTGTGACAGCGTATGGTAAATTGTACGTATGTGTGCCATTACAAACTATAACGGTGTAGTTTTAGTTTTGTAATATCACATTTGGTGCACCGTTATAGTGGACAAAATTTGACAATGTTAGTTAGGTATCCTAGTAAAATGCGATATTACACAGAATTCATTCCACTGCAGTGTTTAAAAAAAACGTTATACATTAATTGAACAGATAGGAACTCTGAGAATTAATAGTAGAATAAAAAATATAATATTTTATTATACATGTCTTCCAAAAAAATTAAAAGTATCAACAAAAATATTTATTAGTATATATTAGGGATAATTCCGTCTATGTACATCTCAAATGTTTGAGTTATCAGAGAGGTTGCCTAACTTTTCTTTTTAATTTCGTAGGTCACCTAAAAACTTTTTTTTCCCACTATCACTAACTCTTTCAGATTTTTTTAAATACTAAGTTATCACTCATTTATTTTAAATGTTTCAAAATGAGCTCTCCTTTAATTTGATTCTCTCTCATTCCTTCTCTCTCCTCCTTTCCATTTTCTTTGATTTTTTCTCTTCGTGTTAAAAAACATTGTTGGAGGTGCCTTCGTTTTTGTCGGCGGTGCACTGGTTGGGTATCTCTTGAGAGTTATTTTCTGATAGAAAAAAATCAATTCAAAGATGAAAACATCTATTCTATACGAAAATCAATAATTTCACTCTTTGTTCTCTGCTTCGCACAATTAGTCCCACTCTTTATTTTTAGCTTTCTTGGCCAATTTTTCAGCTTTCAAACACCACTCTCTCTTTTTTACTAGGGATAATTCCATATACCACCCCCTAAAATATACCAAATCTCACCCAACACCCCCTAAAATCATTAATCTCACTAGCACCCCCTTAAAATGGGCAAAAATCTCAGTTGTCAAAAATTTATTGAAAAAAGACAAAAATAGCCCTCTCTCACCACTCCCTCACCTCTCCCTCGCCATACCCTCTGTCTCTCCTCCCTCCCTCTACCGTCGCCGGCGAGCCTCCCTCCAGCCAATCCTCTCCTGCCGCGTGTCCACAATCCTGGCGATAATGGCGAAAATTGAGTTAATGGGGAGGGAGGCGAGGTTAAGGGTTTGGAGGGAGAAGACGTTTAAGGTGAGGATGGAGGGGTCGGAGGAGGGGAGGAATGGGAGGCTGATAGTGGCGGCAGAGGTGTTCGAGGTGGCGCAAGGAGTGGCGGTGGTGGAGGGGATTAGCCGGAGGGAGGCTCGCCGGCGACGGTGGGGGCAGGGACGAGAGACAGAGGGTATGGTGAGGGAGGGGTATTTTTGTCTTTTTTCAATAATTTTTTGACAACTGAGATTTTTACCCATTTTAAGGGGGTGCTAGTGAGATTAATGGTTTTAGGGGGTGTTGGGTGAGATTTGATATATTTTAGGGGGTGGTGTATGGAATTATCCCTTTTTACTAAACCCAATGTTTATCATGACAGTATGCCCCTACCCATGATCTCCTCCACCACCGGCCACCCCTTCTCCTCCACCACTGGTCACCCATCTCCTACCCCGAGTTTGCTAAATCAATGTCACAAATTTTTGCCATAAATTCGGGATCTTTCAAAGAAGCTACTTCTCCTTTTAGAGTAAGCTCGAAATTAATACATCCGCCAATTGTACCGCCATCAGAGGCGGGTAGCATTAAAAATTCGCCCTAGGTTTCCTCTTGCGAACATGTTAAAAGCGTCTGATACTTGTCTACCAGTACAATAGACAATTTATAGAGTGAGATCAACTATGATATGCTTATTTTTTTGCAGTTGGACGCTCATAACTACTCTAAACGAGTGTTTTTCATACATTCTTTGTAGAATCACTAATTACCATTATGAATGCCCCATTTAACTAATGGGGTAAATGATTAATATTGGAATTTTAACGTTTCATTTTTCATCATTTATTTCTTACATTAACATGGATTTCAACACATTGAGTACAACTAACACTACTTGATTTTACCTGTAAGGGAATGATACATTGTATGCTACCAAAGAGACCGAAAAACAGTGCCCTTAATATGGGAATTGTATAGTACACTACTTTAACCATGCGGATCATAACACACGACCTTTAGTTAAGGGCAACGTACATGGTGCGCACTCTGCCCGTATTATGGTAACACACATGGGACATATGCTGCCATAATACGAGCATCACATATGCGCGCGTACGCTGCCTATATTATAAAAGCGTAGATGTTACATTAACATACATTTCAACACGTTGATTACAACTAACACTACTGGATTTTACCTGTAAGGGCATGGTACAATGTATGCTACCAAAGAGACAGAGAAACATCGCCCTTAATATGGGAAATGTACAGTACACTGCCTTAACCACACAGATTATAACACAAGACCTTTAGTTAAAGGAAACACACATAGCACGCTACCATAATATTGGAAACACACATGGTGCGTACTCTGTCCATATTATGGCAACACACATGGGACATGTGCTGCCATAATACGGGCATCGCATATGGGTATGTACGCTGCATATATTATGGAAGCGTACATTTGAGCTTTCACTGCCAATATAATGGGCAACGTATACGACCATGTGTGTTGCATTTAAGGAAGTATCTAATAAAAATAAATTGTGGGTTTTGGTTTATACTAAAACCTGTAAATATGATTAAAATGATTATTATATTAAATATTTTCTTATACAATCTATTTGAATTGGATTCGGAAGAAGAGGGGGGAGAAGGCACAAACGAGTTGTCGAGCTACTGGTAAAGAACTTTGAGCTAGTCGGTTGTTTTCTTCATTTTCTTCTTGTTCCGCTCATTCTCCTTTTCCAGCATTTGACTTTGCGTCTTGAGTTGTTCAATTCTAGTAGTGTCATGTGTGTCAAATCTTCTTTATGAGCCCTTTCCATAAGAGGGAGGCTTAGGTGGTATGTTATGGCGCCTCGCAGCTCACGACTATACACTTCATAGAGCGCATCTTCCATTAGCATTTCACTTTTCATCATCTATCATTGCAACAAAAGTTTTATCGGGATTTGATAGTTGACATTCCCGATAAACCTCATACCTCTTTCGCACAACACGCTGGAAACAATATAAGTAAATATGTTAATAAATATTTATGAAATAATAAAGGTGAAATTTAAATTAATGAAAACTAAAATATTACCAGAAAGGGACTAGTCTCATCAGTACCCTTATAAGACTTCGTGAAGTTCTCAATCTTCGATGACAAATAGATCTCCTCCATATCCGCCTTTCTCCCACAGAGGTCGTAAAATTTGGACATAAATGGTATTTACCCCGAATTATGGTTGGGCTTTAACTTCTAGCGATTCACCATTTTCTCACTTATTTTCTATTTATAAAAACGAAAAACAATTAAAAGAATTAGTAATCATTAACAAAAAGAGTCTAAAAATAAAAGATAATTGAAATACTAATCGTGACATTTGAGTTGTCATAGTGGCGAACGAAAAACCAACACTTGGACTTTCTATGCCTCAACTTATATGCAATATTGTTTTGGTCCAGAGTCGTGATATATATTATATATTTTCATCTTGTCCTTCGCACAAGGAGAGTAGTGGCAGATGTTTCCTCAAGCCACTCGAGTAAGTCGCGAGATATCATATACGCATCATATTTTTTAAAATTTAAAACGTTAGTAATACATATTTGTTAATATATGGGCCAAAGGGCCTCTTTCCTAACTCTGTATATATGTCTCTTGCCTATTATTTGTAACCCTAATACTATAAATATAGGGTCTTGTACGCTGATTATATATCTCAATACAATACATTATTATGTATTATAATATGGTATCAGAGGAATATTAGATCCGAACCTAAAATTCTCTCGCCTCCCGCCTAAGACAATTTGCTTCCGCCAGTATTGAGATCAACAAGCTTCTTGGCATCATCAACTCTCGGCATCGTCAACTCCCCGTTGCCTAGAATTGCTGCAGAAGAAGCTTCGTGCTTCGTCATCGTCAAATTGACGAAGCCTCGTGCTTGGTCATCAACTCGTCGCACACTCACCCTCGAAAAACTCCAGCAACTCCAGAGCGTTGGCAGCTCTCACAGCCGGCACGTGGAGTCCTTCAACAACCTCTTCATCCGTTGTGCTTCGCCGCCGCTCACCGCTGTTCAGTATTCTGGCGACAATCGCGGAGTCTGGATCCACTTTCGGCTTCCTTAGATCGACGTCTTCCTGCTATAGGGTTTAGGGTAAACCGAATTTTCCAGATTTCAGTTTTTTTTTTCTTTCCACAACTTATTTAACTATTAAGACAGACAAATTTGATATTTCTAGGCTGGTCTATGTAGTTTTCGATGGTTTTAACTACATGTTATAGGCTAAGAAGAGGTCTAGCTTTCTTCGTAGCAGATAACTTTTGAAATATGTGTCTAGTGACGAGACAACTCATGTTCAGGCAACTGATGTGACCAAAGCAGTCTTCAAAGAACGCTTTGAAGAATGGGACAGCAAGAATCATCAAATCCTCACCTGGTTCTGAAACACCTCCACTCCTTCAGTCGAGACTCATATGAATCGTTTTGACACTACCAAGGAGGTCTGGTTGAATCTAGAAGATCTCTATTCTACCAAAGACATTGTTCATCAATTCCAGCTGTGGGGCCGTCTTCACAAACTGAAACAGGATTCCAGACAGTCTATCGATAATTTCTCGTCTCAGGTGCAAGCAATTTGGGATCAACAGGCTGCCTCCGAGCCCAAATGGACAGATGCGCATAATTCATCTATCTTTTCTCAATGGTACGATCGTCTCAAGGTTTACCAGTTCCTTACGGGGCTATAGGCTAAGTACGAGTCTGTTCCCAGCTCATTGCTACACATGGATCTTTTTCCCATGCTTCGGGTGGTTGTCGCCGAGCTACTTTCTCAAGAGGCTTGCCTTACTGGTATGTCACATCACCACCCTGCTGATTCAGTTCTTGTTATCCATACTGCTGGTCCTCCTAAAGACAAAAAAATGGCTCTACTACGACAAACTTCCACAAGACTTGCAGCTACTACAAGCGGAAAGGTCATCATATATATGAATGTCCCCGACCACGTGTGCGCTACAAGAAGTGAAAAAAAAGTCACAAACCCCGTCCCCACGAGGTTCTTACTCTCATAATCCCATGTACGAGTATCCTCAGAATCCTGGAACTAAGGTCAACATTGCTGCCTCATCAAACTCTCCTGGTACTAAATCTCTCGATAAGTCCACTCTGCTCACTAAAGTTCAAGATTTCATTGTTTCCTATACTGGTAATACCCCATCCGTTAAGTATTTCCAGTCCATGGTATCTTGACTCTGAATGCTTTAACCATATGAGTCCATCTTCATCCTTATTTTCACATCTCACACCTATTAAATAGTCACATGTCATTCACACTACTGATAATTATGTTATTGTTGCATCTCATTTTGGTACTGTGTCCACCCCCCACGTGTCATTACCAAACACATTACTTGTCCCTAACGTGTATCACTAAATCTTGCATCGGTTGGTCAGTTATGTGATTCAGGTCTTGATGTTAACTTTAGTGGTCTTTCCTAATCTGTTTTTGTACAAGATTTAATGACGGGACAGATCTATGGGACATGTCGTAAGATGGGATGTCTGTTCGAGCTCACTAGTCTACACATTCTGTCCTCATCTCCGTTTCGTTGTGGTGTTGTTGTCTCTGCAGATATTTCGCATGCATGTCTTGGTCATCCTTCTTCACAGCGTTTTCATCAATTAGTTTCTAGTGGTCAATTAGGTGTTATCTCGAATAAACTTAGTAATTTTGTTTTTTGTCAGTTAGCAAGATATCATGAACTTCCTTTTTTGAATAATAATGATATTTCTTCTGCCCCTTTTGACCTTATTAATTCTGATTTGTGGGGATCATCTCATATTCCATCTGTGTGTGTGTGTGTGTGTGTGGGGGGGGGGGGGGGGGGGGGGGCGTTATTTCGTTATCTTTATTGATGATCATACTTGATATACCTGGATTTACTTGATAAAATTATAAATCTGATATGAACAAAGTCTACGTAAAATTTTCTAACATGATTCAAATTTAGTTTTCCATAGTCATCAAAAAATTTTGCACAAATAATGGCACTGAATTCAAGGAAATATCTTTCTTGGATCTTCTCTCCTCTCATGGCACCGTCATGCAAAGATCTTGTCCAGGAACCTCTCAGCAAAATGGTCGTGCAGAGCATAAACATCGACATTCTAGATACCGTTTGCGCTTTGGTCATCTCTGCTGTTTGTCCCGAGGGCTTTTGGGGGGAACTGCTCTTACACCAGTCTACACCATCAATCAGGTTCCATCTCCAATGATATGGAATAAAACCCCCTACGAATGTCTTTATGGTTAGTCTTCTCCTTATAGTCTTCTTCGTGTCTTTGGGAGTGTCTATTTTGTCCACCTACAGCCACACGAACGAAATAAACTGGAAGCTCGTGCTTGTCTCTACTGCTTTCTTGGATATGGAATTGAGCACAAGGGTTATCGATGTTGGGATCCTCTATCTCAACGTCTTCGCATATCTCAACGTCTTCGCATATCTCGACATGTCACCTTCTAAGAACACAAAATGCTCTCCTCGATGTCCGATTTTCGTGTGTCACAATCTATTCCATTCTTTTCCAATCCATACATAGATCTTTTTCCTGATGATATTTTAGCTTCTTCTCTACTGGATTTGTCTCATGCAGGTATCTAAGACCCGCCCCCAACAGTTCCCATAGATCCAGCTCCGCCAAAGGATCCTGTGTCTTTCACCCGTCCTCAACGTCAAACATGACCTTTATCGCATCTTCAAAACTACCAGGTAACACTACCCAATCTCTCTCTAATCATGACTACCGCTCGGTCTGTCTATGAACCTCGTACATATCGAGAAGCATGTACTAATCCTTTGTGGCCGCAAGCAATGACTGAAGAACTTCGGGCTCTTGAGAAAACTGGTACCTAGGAACTCATCTCATTACCCAACAACAAGTCAGCAGTCAGTTGGAAATAGGTATACAAGGTGAAGACCAAGGAAGATGGGACCATTGAGAGCTACAAAGCCCGTCTCGTTGCTCGAGGGTTCTCCCATGAGTAAGGGATTGATTATGAGGAAACTTGTGCATCCGTTGCTCGTCTCACATATGTTCGAATTTTACTTGAAGTTGCAGCAGTGGAATCTCTTTCAGATGGACGTCAAGAATGCTTTTGTCAATAGAGATCTCACTGAAGAAGTCTACATGTAGCCTTCTCTTGGGTATGAGCATCCGCCAAACACAGTCTGTCATATGAAAAAGGCTCTGTATGGACTCAAAAAAGCCCTAAGGGCATGGTTCTCAAAATTCAGTGGAAAGATGCCCGATCTTGGATTCACCTCTAGTCCATATGACACCACCTTGTTTGTCAAGAAGACTTCTCGTGGTCATATCCTGCTTTTACTCTATGTAGATGATATGGTTATCACCGGAGATGATGAATCCGATATCTCTGACCTGAAAAGCCAGCTCAACAAAAACTTTGAGATGACGGAGCTTGGCAAGTTCACTTATTTTCTTGGGCTGAAAATCTCGTCAGTCTCTTCAGGATATCACTTATCACAAGTTAAGTATGCAGCTGATCTAATTTCTCGAGCAGGCCTACCAGACAGAAAGATTACCTCCACTCTCATCGAGGCAAATGAAAAGGTTACACCTACAAATGGAAAACCTCTCCAAGATGCTACCTTGTATCGACAGGTCAAGCATTCTTGTTTATCTCACTGTCACACGTCCAAACATTGCTTACGCAGTCCACATTATCAGTCAATTCATGAGTGCACCGCGAACCACGCACTATGAGGTTGTCCTCCGAGTACTCCGCTATGTACGAGGCACTATATCAAACGATTTTCATTTCTCATGTTATATACTTATAGTGTTGCAGGCTTTCTCAGATGCAGATTGGGCTGGTGATCCTACTGATCGACGCTCCACAATGAGATACTGCTTCTTTCTTAGAAAATCTCTCATTTCTTGGAGGAGTAAGAAGCAGACGACGATTGCCCACTTTAGCACAGAGGCCGAATATCGTGCTCTTGCTGACACTACCTCCGAACTTCTTTGGATTCGGTGGCTACTTCATGTCATGGGCATTACTCACAACTCGGCCATTTCTATCCATTGCGACAATCGAAGCGCCATTTAGATTTCTCACAATGATATCTTTCATGAGCGCACCAAACATATCGATAATGATTGTCACTTCATCATACATCATCTGACGCAGGGCACTGTCACTCTACGCACTGTCCACTCGGACGAACAAATTTTTGATATCTTCACAAATCCCATTCTTCCAGGATGATTCACTACTTTAGTTTCCAAACTCAATTTGAATCTTCCACCTTGAATTTGAGGGGGCGTGTTAATATATGAACCAAAGGCCCTCTTTTCTAACTCTGTAAATATGTCTCTTGCCTATTCTTTATAACTCTAATACTATAAATATAGGGTCTTGTACACTGATTATATATCTCAAGACAATACATTATTATGTATTATAATAATAATGGATTTTACAAGTGAGAAAAATATGTAATAAAAATAAATTGTAATTTACTTGCAACTTATCAATGAATTTTTGGTGCTGCTCATATGGTACGTCATATCAAAACACTCAGAGCATCTGAACCATAATTAACCCGTTCTATGTCACTTACGAAATTTACTAGTTGTTTGAGGATGAAATCATCCCAATCGAGGATGGTCGGGACATTGTTCTTGTGATGCCACCGTAGTAGAAGGAAGTTGATTCACATTTTCTCAACAGCTTTCTTCTCTTTGACCAGCCTGATCTCAGACTTCTATTATTTTTATGTCTTCCAGTTGTCTACCACTACACTGTCAGGGGTTTTCTTGTCAAAATAGAGCTCATTGTGCTCGTCCTCGGGACCGTCGAGAGCCGGCCATCAGGATCTAGCCTTGCAACAGGTAGTGGAGAGATGTATCTGTAAAATCGGAAGCGGAAACCAAAAGACCCAGACCCAACTGATTGTAGACCTTTGTCCAATTATTATCTTGAAACTGAAGGTTTCACGTTCACTATATCTGTTGTTCTCGTTTTATGCACACTGCCCATATGGTACAATGGTGTAGTGTAACTTATCAGAATTAATTATTGTTAGAGCTTGGCGGAGTAGAGGGACGAGATCCAAGCTAGTGGAATATCGCCTCGTGTGGTAAGAGATCTAACAACTTGGGGTTGGTGGTGCGGGATTATTTGGGCTCGAAGCAAAGCCCATCCCGATTGGGAGTTCTGGGTCCGGACGCCATTGAGGTGATGCGTATTCATGAGGCACTCTTGTGGATTCAAGAGCAACACTGAAGCAAGTGATGATCTAGTTACCCGATGTGTTCGTTGTTTGGTACTATAATGTTTTAAATGTTAAGGTTTGTTTTGTTATAAGATTGAGCATCGAGGTAACTCACTTTTTGGCTCGAGTGGCCATTTTCTAAGTTTGATTGATTATCGGGTAAGAGTTCTGTCCTGTCCTCCCTGACTTTAAATATGTAGTTTGTTTGGACTCGTATATGTCATCCAGATATATTTTCAAATTTTTTTCAAAAATAATACAAATATATGAATTAAAATCAAGCAATCTCACCAAACAATCACATAGGAAGCCTAATAGCCCCAAAATATACAATGAAGTCCAATACCTAGAATATAATCAGTGGCGGATCCAAAATTTAATTAATAAAATTAATCATTAAAATAATAATAATAATAAATAATTACCAAATGCATATAATCAAAACTAATTCGAGTTTGATTATTAGTTGATTTTCAATTTAACTTTCATGTATATATAAATATGAAACGAGTCGGTTCGCGACTTACAAATTTTATTATGTCGAACTCGAGTTTGATTCGTTTATCAAACGACTCACCCTTGAACTTAATCTCAGCATAAGTTTGCTTAGAAAATTCACAAATTATTAATAGTTAATAAATAATTTAGCTAAATTATAATAGACAGCAAATTTTTTAATGAAAATGGAAAAAAAATCTAACTAATACGATAATTAGTAAAAATAATTATAATTCTGAACCAATAAATAAAGAGAGGATTCCCGACTTATTGATTAGTGAACAAGACCATCATCTTATCAAGAAGGCTCTCCCTAAATCCCAATCAACCAAGGGATTCAAGTCATATTTCAACTCTTTCAATAACCAATAAGTGTTTTTTTTGTTGATAAAAATGGGTATAAATTATTTATGCCGCGAGAGATGAATAGGTAAAAATTAAAAGTTGAAGTACACAGCATAATGCCAACAAAAACTGACATACCTATATTCACAAATGGCTTGTAATGAACTCATGGGTAAAAATGAAGTAGAAGATAATGTAGCTAAAGATTCATGGTTTAAAATCTTGACATTTATTGTGTAACTCAACTCATATCATGCATGTGACATTCAGGAAGTTCATGGTCTTGGATTTACCAATCCACGTACTCTTTGGCTTTGCCTATTCCTACAATTGATACAGAGGCTTAGATTATTATAAGCACAGTCTGATTCAAAGCAGAACTGAATTGAGTTGGGACCTACACGAGGGAAAATAAAAAGGCAAAGAAAAGTGATTGATTCGGATAATGAAAATATAGAATCAAGAACAAGAGGCAAAAGGGTGGAGCATATATTCCAAAAGAAAATAAAACCCAACTCTGATATTTTAAAGATTCTTCCTGAAATTTCATTTTCTTTGTTGTCAAACAAACAAGAAACAAGTGGTTAAGAGTTAGAGTCACCACAGCTCTACCAGTACCGCCTAGTGGTTCCAATTAGGGTAAGATAAGTCTCACCACCTTTTAGCACCACTCACATAAGTGTGTTCCCAAACCCACCACCCATTGAAAAGGCCAAGAACATCACTTTACCGAGAATAAAGCCAAACTTTCCACTTAATAACTACGCCTCATGCTCATGGCCTTTCCTTCAAGCATAAGTTTAGAATCTCTTCCCATTCATATATCCCAATCTCCACCATTTGGTTACAAACAAACTCCACCTCCTACCAATGTGTTACTCTTTGCTTGATGCCTCTCCAAACAGAGTCAGGTTAGTTTCAGCACCCCCACCGGTGGAGGCAACCCAAGCACCAAACAAGTGTGTGTGCTCGCCCACAGCCCACCCTGGATCCTTCAGGTGCAGGCAACATCGAGGCGAATATCAGTGGGTCAAGAAGCTCAAGGCATAGGCCCGGGTACTCTACTTCCTTGAGCTTTGTATTGTAACCAGTGGGACTGAGCTCTAGGTCATGTTTCTGTCTTATGTGTAGATGTGTGTAAATGAAAATATATCAATATTTACTTGTATAATACTATTGCTATATGTTTTCTCTTCTTACTAATGCTCAGATGTTGTCCAAGTATATATAGCATACAACCTTCCTCCAAAGACGCCAAGGTACAGGGTGAAGAGAAAAACATACGTAACTACTTCTACGAATGCTGATAAAAGAACATTGAAATTCTGCTTAACAATCACAAGTTTGGTGATGTCTTGCTTCATCATAGCATACTCAAAACCAAATATTTATACACAACTTGTTGATAAAAAAGACTACACTTTTCATCTTCGGGCTAACTGCAATATGCTAACGAGTAGGAATTCTGTACAGCACTCCACACAATTACAGAATCAATACATAATACAATACATGTTTGAAAGCAAGCATATAGATGATGGATGCACTGTGGTCAAATCTTTCAGCTTTGCGAATGCATCTTGTACATCGTTAGTTCATCACTGGATATATTTAAATAAATTAGTTACTCATATGCAAAGCTGTTCAAAAGATGAAATTGCTAAGTATATCTTTCTGAGTTAATGCCCAGGGGAGAGAAATGGTGTGGAGGTGATACAGATGTATCATTTTATATGATGAAAAAAGGAGAGTACGATAAAAGGGAATAAGTAGTGTCCTCACCTCAGGTAAACAATTCTGGTGCATAATTGTCTGATTGCGCGGATTCACTAAAACATCACATGATACCTTTGCCTGTTAAGAGACAACAATAACCCCAGGGAAAAGTAATCAACATCTGTTATCAGTAATATTTATATATCTATGTGCCAATAGGAGGCGCTAGGCTAATAAGATATGATTTTGCAATCACCGCAGTGGTGACAAGGTGGATCTATCTGCCCCTCGGCTAGTTCATGGTAAAAAATAACTCTGCTCTCTAACAGGTTTGTGTTGTTAACAAGAGTAATGAGAGTGCGTACATGCAAGAAGTATTAATCGAGCCACTAAATGCCCTTACTCATATGTCGCGGCCTAACATGACTAGCTAGGTGGTTCCAAATACAGTTCTTACTAGTACCTCTACCTCAAGGTTAGCTTATAAGTAATTCAAGTTTTCAATGTTAATCAAGACAAGATTGAGTTAGGCATCAGCTAATATTACAGTAAACCCGCCATCTGAATGATGCAGCTAAAGTATAAGCAGTAGCAGAATGCACATAAAACCATATACTTATAATAATGTTAAGATATATATAAGGATTGAATCAATCTCCAATGTTAATTACCTGAAAAGGGAGTTGGAAGAAGATGAGGCCAAGACGGCCAGTGACCTCAGAGACAGTGTCGAGAGGCACGGTGCCCTTGGCGAGGTCCTTGAGCAGGTAGGCGACGTCGTAGAGCACCTCGACGCCGCAGAGCTGGAGCTGGGCGTCCACGTAGGACGAGCCCCTGGCGTTGACGTGGCCGTGGTCGGAGCTGACGTGACCGAGAGGGCGCCCCCTGTAACCGACGGCGACGTCGATGGAGGTGTAGTCCATGGAGTAGACGTCGGTGTTGTGGACCCTGAGGGTGAGGAAGAGAGAAATGTCGAGGGAGATGACGGGGACGGTGTGGATGTTGACGCGGTCGAGGCGGAGGCGGACGATCTTGAGGGAGGGGTCGGTGGGCCACAGCAGGAGCATGAGCACGCCGGCGAGGACGAGGGAGGCGCCGCAGATCAGCCGGCACCGGCTGCTGGCGGAGGGACGAGGAGGGGGCTGGTACAAGGGCAAAACGATGTAGTTTTGGGCCGGAGGGAGAGGAGTGTAGTAGTAAGGTGGAGCGGGTTGGGGGTGGAGCGGGTCGGGTTTAGAGGGAGCCATGAAGTTGAGGGAAGGAAGGGTTTGTTCTTATGGAAGATTTGATTTCAGGGGGAAGGTGTCTGGTGACTTTCTTCCTTTGGTTTTTTGCTCATCATTAAATTCATTGATCTTCTGTTACTTTTGGAGTGAAGTGAGCTACCGATCGAGATGATTGCACTTGCAATATTTGCACGACAATAATCTCTTTATATTCTCTTAGTGTCATCGTATTCGAGAAGAAAAGAATTGAATGTAAATGTCTAGTACTTAACAACTCATACATATATTAATTTGTATTAGATGATGAAAGTAATTTCTTACTTATTATCTCATTCACTCACTCGACTATATTGAGATGAGAGTTGTATAGAGCTGACTGAATTGTATATGTCACTGTTTTTCAGTGGTGTAAAAAATGACGTGTAGCATAAATTAATATAAAATTTATAGATGAAAAGCGACTACTAATGTTTATATATATTGACCATTAGCTTAGACTAATGACAGGTGAATTTGAACAGTTTTGAGTTTAACATTCACAAATAATTCTATGATAATCTTTAAAATATAAATATAAAGCATCCATTTTATTTCTATACTAACGATATGAGCACACAAAGTAATTAACGTTGAGTTGTTGAAACAAGTTCTTTGTATGGGAGGAAATTGAGAAACTTGCTAGTCACTCCAAGCTGCATTATGTGTTTCTAAGATGTATCTCATTGGGCCTTGTGTAAGCACTATTTGGTCTTTTCTGGCGGGATATTGATAATTCTTCAGGATCAGCCTGTTTATTAGACAAGAGAGACTTTTGTCTTAGACCCCGACTTTAAAGGAGCCCCAAAATACCTAGCCGGCCAGACCAATATCAAAAAATGCCCAATTTTTTTAAATTATTATATATATATATATATTAAGTTTTATTATACCAGTCCAATAACATTTAAGCCTAAATATTATTATATTGAAACTCATATATACCAACTCTTACACTTAATAACATTGACAGCTTAATAACATAAGTTTTACACGTGATTCATCTTTCACGGGTAGAAGCGTTGAAGTCGAAGCGATGGCACCGAAAAAGGATTGTAGTATGGTATTATCTTTTAAAAAGAAATGTCTCGTTTCAAATTCTTGCCTTAAACCCCCAATTTTCTAGGGACGACCCTGTAAGTCTTGCTGGGTTGGTGAAACCTAACTGGCGAGACTTTGAATATCTCGCCAGTTTGGTAAAACCAGCTCGACGAAATATTGAATATCTTGCCGGGTTGGTGAAACCTAACTGGCGAGACTTTGAATATCTCGCCAGTTTGGTAAAACCAGCTCGGCGAAATATTGAATATCTTGTCGGTTTGGTGAAACCAGCCCGGTGATATATTGAATATCTCGCGCGAGCTGGTTTGAGTGGTCGACGGTCAACGTTTGAGTACATATTTTATACCGGCGAGATGTTGATCAAAGTCTCGCCGGCTAGGTTTTTACAATTTCGAATTTATATAATTAAAAAAATTCGGAAACTTTTCCCGTGTTAGAATTGTGCCCTAGTCCAATATAAAAGTGATCTACATATGTAATTTTTATCATCTTTCCGAACAAATAAATCGGCATCATATTACTAATGTGTGGTAGTAATATATTAGATGTAATTTAATTTGTATTATTATGTGTGTCCTCACTAATAGTAGAACTGCAGATCAGAAAGAATTACATTTAATGCGTCCATGATTAGTTAAGCTTCATTAAGAAGCGGTCAGTATGAGGCTAACTTTTTATGATCATGCTCTACTGATCATGGCAAAGTAGTGCCGGAGTTAGATCATAGATATCATCAGGGAGATGGTATTGGATGACCCGATGGTGAGTATGCGACATAGATACTGTCATGAGCATACTCACATATTGTAGCTTGTCATTATATCCTTAGATCAAGGAGTCGTTGTGATCACTATGTGATGAATCTCTAAGTTTGACCTAGTCTAACGTTACCTGTAAAAGGGTAGCCATAAGGGCTCTGATTGGTTTAGGTATAAGTTACATGAGTGAACTCGAAAGACGGCTAAGGGATTTATCCCTCGTACTCTAATATGAGAATGATATCTGTTTAGGTCACTTGATGAGTTGACTGAAGGAAATTGCATGGCCATGCGGGAGATACTTAGTATTAGTTTTTAGTCATCTCAAATATCGAGAAACAGTGATTGGTAAATAAGGATGACGGTTCTATGCCTTATAATCAATCAAGATATAGGGTGATAAAAGGATAGTGACATGGACGATAAGAGTTTTAGGGCTTAGGATTTAGGGTTTAGGGTTTAGGTAATCATAATGTCTTTCTAGATGCCACTTATGATGGAAAGGGCAAAATGGTAATTTTGCGCCGGTCTGCCAACGGGTCATGAGCCTAGAGGGTCACACACTTTAAGTAAGGTATATAGAAAAAGGACTTGTACAGTCAGTATACGAGAACTTTGAGAATCGAAAAAATTCGCTTTTCGATTTAAGTTAAACCGAAGCGAATTAGATGATTTCCGGCCTAGGTCTTGAACCAGATGGTTGAAAATATTGGTTTAAGAGGATTAGGATTGGTCTAGCTAAACCATCTAATTAGAACTTAAGTCTTAATGACTTAAAGGGTTTAATTATTAAGTTTACTAGATTCGGCCTAAAGCCCATTAGTTTTATAATTATGGAAAATAATTAAAACTAATGGATAAAGGGGAGTTATTTTTAGTTCTTCGTGGACTATTCTAACTCCCCATTACCCTCAAGTTGGCCTTCATCTTCCCCCTTCTTCTCTTTCTTGTTTTTGCTTTCTTTTTCATCATTTTTTAGTAAAAATCATGAAGAAACTTGTGGAGATCAAGTGCCTTGTTTGTGTGGACTAGTTAGAGAACACAAAGAGTATTTGTGTTGGTGATTCAAGTAGATAACAAGGTAATTTTCTAGATTTTTATGTTCTTCATATGTTGATTTTTCATAACATGATGATCCATATAAATAGTTCATAAATTCCTCGGTTAATTTAAGCTTCCGCTTGCATGAAATTAATTGTATGGAACCCGAAGATTTTCTTCATCCCGGCGAGATATTTCTCAAACCCTCGTCGATATAGATTAAAATACTAATTTTTCGATCGAGGTCCATACGTTCTCAGAATTGACTAAAATTTGGGGGCATTTAGTATATAAATCGAGTGCGCTCCCATCCATACGGTCAGATTAAAAAATTATTTTCAACATAAACCATTTCTAGTAAAAGCGCGAGTTTAAGGTTTAGGAAGGTAAACCATATTCTAAACACATTGATTATCGAACGTTCGAATGATGCAAATAATTTTTATCAAACCCAAACCGTTCTATATGTTCTAAATAACATGTACGTCATATAATATAAATTACATTACAATCAAAACATGAGGGTTCGATCATGATTAGACAGAGATAACTCGAATTTCATTCAATGGTTGTTAACAAACGTCGGATATTATACACACCAAACAAATTCCAAACCATCTAAAATTTTAACACATGTAACATAACATACTAGTTTATATAAAATTCATGAATTTATATCTAAAATTATAAAATTTAATTATAAAAAAAAATTAAATATAAACTCTATGCCGGCGAGACTTTGACCAATATCTCGCTGGCTAGGAGGTAATATTATACAATTATATAATTTATATAATTAAATTCATGTTATAAATATAAATCCTAATCCTAACCCTCAACAATGAAAAGTGTGTATACCTCATATTCTAAATTAAACTTATGTCATAAACAAAATTGGTTGAGGGTTTAATTAAGGTTAAGTTTGAGATTGTTGATGGTCTAGGATTAGAAGTAAGGTTATAAATTAAATTAATTTTATAAACCGTAATCTGCAACCTTCAATTCTAAAAAAATCTCGTTTATAACATAAGTTTATTTTTTAATCCTAAACCCCAAATCTCAACCCCTTAACCACAAATTCCTATACCTCAAATCCTAAGCCTGAACCCCTAAATCCAGAATTCCTAACCCCTAAACCCCAAATCACAAGTTGACCCAACGGGATGATTTTTACGTGACTGTGAACGATAAAAAATTTCATAAACTTTTCCCGGCGAGATATTGCTTAAACCCTCGTCGGGAAAGATATAAATTAAAATACTAATTTTTAACTATCGAGGTCCATACGTTCTCAAAATTTACTAAAATTTAGGCACATCTAGTATATAAATCGAGTGCGCTCCCATTCATACGGTCAGATTAAAATATTATTTTCAACATAAACCATTTCTAGTAAAAGCGCGAGTTTAAGGTTTAGGAAGGTAAACCATATCCTAAACACATTGATTATCGAACGTTCGAATGATGCAAATAACTTTTATCAAACCCAAACCGTTCTATATGTTCTAAATAACATGTACGTCATATAATATAAATTCCATTAACATCAAAACATGAGTGATCGATCATGATTAGACAGAGATAACTCGAATTCCATTCAATGGTTGTTCACAAACGTCGGATGTTATACACACTAAACAAATTCCAAACCATCTAAAATTTGAACACATGTAACATAACATACTAATTTATATAAAATTTATGAATTTATATCTAAAATTATAAAATTATTTTTATATATAAACTCTTTGACGGCGAGACTTTGACCAATATCTCGCCGGCTAGGAGGTAATATTATACAATTATATAATATATATAATTAAATTCATGTTATAAATCTAAATCTTAATCCTAACCCTCAACAATGAAAAGTATGAATACCTCATATTTTAAAGTAAACTTATGTCATAAACAAAATTGGTTGAGGGTTTAATTAAGGTTAAGTTTGAGATTGTTGATGGTCTAGGGTCAGATGTAGGGTTATAAATTAAATTCATGTTATAAACCGTAATCTGTAACCTTCGATTCTAAAACAATCTCGTTTATAAAATAAATTTATTTTTTAATCCTAAACCCCAAATCTCAACCGCTTAACCACAAATACCTAAACCCCAAATACTAACCCTAACCTCTAAATCCAAAATTCCTAACCCCTAAACCCCAAATCACAAGTTGACCCAACAGGATGATTTTTACGTGACTGTGAACGATAAAAAAATTCATAAACTTATCCCGGCGAGATATTGCTCAAACCCTCGTCGGGAAAGATATAGATTAAAATACTAATTTTTAACTAATTCTTTGATCGAGGTCCATACGTTATCATAATTGACTAAAATTTAGGCATATCTAGTATATAAATCTAGTGCGCTCCCATCCATACGGTCGGATTAAAAAATATTTTCAACATAAACCAGTTCTAGTAAAAACGTGAGTTTAAGGTTTAGGAAGGTAAACCCTACACACATTGATTATTGAACATTTGAGTGATGCAAATAATTTTTATCAAATCCATACCATTCAATATGTTCTAAATAACATGTACGTCATATAATATAAATTCCATTACAATCAAACCACGGGAACATGGGTGATCGATTATAATTAGACAGAGATTACTCGAATTCCATTCAACGATTGTTAACAAACGTTTGATATTATACATACCAAACAAATTCCAAACCATCTAAAATTTTAGCACATATAACATAACATACTAAATTTTCTATCCATTTTTTATGATCTTAAATATTGGTAATATATCTAAATTTTAATTTCATAAATATAAACTCTTTTTCGGCGAGTTTGACTACTAACTCGCTGGGAAAGAGTTCTTATATGTAAGGACCTCTCCCGGGCAGTTAGACTAAAATCTGGGAAAATTCAAAATTTTTGAATAGTGACCAGATCGAGTCTGAACCTGACCCCGAGAGTTGTTTTGGACATAAGATGACGTTATTTTCGACCAAGCTAAGTTCAGGGCGACTAAAGACCACTTCGTGACCCATTCGGGGAAAGTTGACTTAGGTTGACTTTTTGCCGGAAAAGTCAACCGAGGACGTTTTGGGCGATTCTGGACTCGTTAAGTCCCGAATCGCAAAACGGTCGATGCAGTATTCTTAGTTAGCCCATTCTAAGTCACTCGGGAGATTTTGCTGAAATCTCGATAAAAGTGCCCGTTCGGGGTCCGAAACGTCCGATTTTGGGAAATCTGATCCGTTTTCGGCTGGTGGAAAAGGTGACCGATGTGATTGATGGGTTAAGTATCAAGGGGACAAGGAAGTGACTTGTTGGGTGTGGGGTTTGGTGATGTTGGGAAAGAGGAAAAATGGTTGATTTTTTGGGTTTTCATTTTATTTAATTAAGTAATTAATTAAATAAAATGTGTTGTTATAAGGAGGGGGAGCTCCCATTTCATCCGAGAACAACCAAGAGAAAGAGAGGGAGAAGAGAAGAAAGAAGGAGAGAGAAAGAGAAAGAGAAAGAGAAAGAGAAAGAGGGAAGGAGGAGGAGGGTCCGGCCAAGCAAGGAGGATTTCCCGTCAATCCGTCCGTCGTTTCTTCGAGATTTCTTCGTATTCGGAATCCCGGCATCGAGGACTACAAGAGGTATGGTTCTCTTTTCGATTTGGAGTAGTTTGGTTCGTGGGTTTTAAGTAGAAATGTGTTGTTTTAAGTTTAGTTAGACACTAGAGATGATTAGGCATGTTTTAAGACAAATTTGAACAAATTCCGGTGACCGGAGGGTCGCCGGAGCTCCGGCCACGTTGGTGGCTGATTCCGGTGGACATAGAACGCTGACTCGAAGTGCTTCAACCTTCATCTTGTGAGTTTTTCCAAAGGAGCAACGGTTTGGGAGCTAGAAGCCCGGGAAGTGACTGAACCGCTGAATCTGTCCAGCCGGACGGACAATCTGTTTTGCTCCGGACGGAGCCGTTCCAGTTCGAACTTGGTTCCGAGCAAAACATGAAGTTTGTAGAGGACTGGCAGAGCTTCAACTTTCATGTTTACGTGTTTTCCAGACGAGTTACGGATTTGGAGCTGCAAGTCCGGGAAGTGGACTGTTCTGCCGAATCTGTCTCTGGACAGATTCGAAGTAAATCCCGTAGCTCGATTTTGTTTCCCGAGAAATAATGTGGTGGCTTGTGTGGGGCCCACGAGCCCGGGGCTCGGGTTTTGTGTGTTCGGGTGGTCCCGGGTGACCCCCGAGTCGATAACTTGCGTATTTGATAATTTCCGGATTTAAATTGTGATAGACGGTTTTTCCACTAATAACTTTAATTGAAGTATTTTTAACGCTCGGGTGTCGGAATTCGATTCCGTTAATTGCATTGGTCTTAGAATATTAAATGAGGAGTTTAGAAACAAGTTTCGTAATTTTCGGAGTCCCGAGGGTCAAAAACTCGTTTCCGGGCAGATTGGGTGTTTCGGGGAAAATGGGTCATTCCGGACCCATTTTGGCTACTTTGATTAATTTGAAGTGTGTCCAAGTTTTAGGCACTTGTTGGAGTACACTTGTAAATTTATTGCATTCGTTTCGGAGTCTGTTTGAGTTTTTAATTATTGAATATAATTATTAGTTGATATTGACGCTCGCGGGAAAGGCAAGGCGTGAATAGCTCGAGCGGGAGGCTAGGAGCGTACGTGGAGCTTTCCTAAGGTAGGGGGACATAGCTACCTAGACTATATGGCTTGATGCCTTTGTTTGATTATATATGTGTGTATATATACGTGTGAGCATGATTTGGCACTATGGTAGTGGCGTGAATATGCTTAGTGTGATTATATGCGAATAGTGAGATTTGCATGATAATGTTGGGTGAATTAGTTTAGTATAACTCTGAACTGATTGTATGCACGGGATTGTGCCAGGTATTATATTATTTGCTTTTCAGACGATGATTTATTCCGTCTTGCACCTAGTATGTTTTCTGCATGAGTATGGTGTGATACTTGTGTTACAGGTGGTGTGTAAGGTAAACCGAGTTGAGGGTGGATTCCCTTGATCGAGATCGATTACCTTTATTTGTGGTAAGGGTCAACCGAGCTGAGGGTGGACTCCCTTAGTTGTGACCGGTTACCTTTATTTAGGTGTAAGGTAAACCGAGTTGAGGGTGGATTCCCTTGATCGAGATCGGTTACCTTTATCTTTGTGGGAAAGGTCAACCGAGCTGAGGGTGGACTCCCTTAGTTGTGATCGGTTGCCTTTATTTAGGTGTAAGGTGAATCGAGTTGAGGGTGGACTCCCTTGATCGAGATCGGTTACCTTTACCTAAGGGAGGGTGAACCGAGGCAAGGGTGGATTCCCTGGGCTGAAATCGGTTACCCTAGGGTGTAGTTAATTATGTTATACAACTACTTTTGCATTGTTATCATCTTGTGTATGTGCGATGTTTGAGTCTTGGAGGTAGCGTGTTCACCCCTACAACTTGTGCAGGTTATGGATGCGTTTAGATCTTTTGACTGGGAGCTTGGGGGCGTGTCGTGTCGACGTGTCTTTGCCAGTGGTGTTTGGTCGGCTGTTGTAGACTCTGTTGAGTCGTAACCTGTTTTGTTACTGCTTTTCATTATCCGGTTTATTACTTTATTTTGTAAATGACTCGGTGAGGTGGCGTTATGCCTCACCATTATGGTATTTATTTATGAGTTACTTGCTTCATTTTCAAAGGATGTTTTGATGGAATTGTTTTAGAACTGGTTTACTTACTTGTGCAATCACATTTAAGTTAGGGACGCCTAAACTAAAGGTGTTGACTTTGTGCGAGTATAGTTATGATACACTCGAGGACGCTCGAGGTGTTTCATAACTATTTCGTATATGTATCTTCGTATATGTATTATCGATACTTATATTTTATCGCGTGACGATTAAGATTCGGAGAACCGGATCTTGGGGCGTTACATTATAAATCCACCACTTAGAGGATTTTTCCTCACTTCCTCGCGATTTCCGCACTCACTCTTCCGATTATTCCGTCTCCATCTTCGCCCCGTCTTCAAGCTCCATCGCTGCCCTCCCTTGCTCCTCGTCGCCGTCCTCCAGAGTGTCGTCGTCCTTTCCGACCTCGTTTCGCCTCTCTGTCCAGTTCGAGCCCAAGCCCAACCTCGTCTCCGTTCTTCTCTGGCCCGTCCTCGCCTCCTCCTCGCCATCTTCCTGAGTGGAGCTCGTCGTTGTCGCCATCGTCGGAACCTCGTCGTCCTCCCGAAGTGCACTATTGCCGTCCTCCCGAACCTCAGGTTAGTGGAAGTTTCGGATTTGAAAGTTAATAGGGTTCAATTTCTAGGTTTAATTTTAGGTTTAATTCGTGAAATGAGTGTTCCATTTTTTTCAATTTAGGGTTCAATTTGGTGAGATTAGGATTTAATTTCAATATGTTAGTAATTGTAAAATTAGTTCTTTACTCAGTAAATGCTTTATAGGGAAATTGCCAAGTTCTTTACTTAGTCAATATCTCGCCGGGTATGTTTTTCATCCTACCGGCGAGATTTTGATCAATATCTCGTTGGGTATTTTTTCAGCCTGCTCGACGAGATTTTCAAAATCTCGACGGCTATGTGAAAACCTACTTGCGAGATTTTGGGGTTCACCAACCCGGCGAGATATTGATGCGATATCTCGCCGGCTAGGACCATTCCCGATGAAGCCTGTCCGGTGAGAACTAAGTCGGCGAGTTTTGGAAAAAAATCTCGCTAATTTGACCAAGTCGGCGAGATCGGCTCTCTTGCTTAGCGGGAACAAAGTCTCGCCGGCTGGAAAGCAGTTTTCAGCAGTGAAGGGACTACTGCACTCACAAAGTCACAATGAATCTATGTGGTTCCTAGTCAATTATGTCTAAATGATAGATTAGGATAAGTTGAATTCATGAGGAAGCGTGCTAATATAAGCAATATCCATCACGAAAACAAAAAGATAACATATGGATGTTGAGATATATTTTTATATCAAAAGTAATTAATGTGGATTACCAATGAGCATAGAAGTATTTATCATAATTGCTACTCCGACTTCTTGTGAGTTCTTTCAGTGCACACAGTGTCAATGTAAATGTGCTCACAAATATGACAATATTCTACGCGCATACATTTGTACCGATATGGACCATATTGTTTAGCGTTATTTCTTACAAAATTTATGAGCTATTATATATGTAAAAGGTCACTCTTTATGCTCTCATCCATCCCCGGATCACTTCTTATTATGTCTAACTAATAAAGTGTTTTGTAAACTACACTATCTTAATTTTCACGCAACTAAAAATTAAAGTGGACTATTGTGTATAATATACAATATAAGAGTACGGCAAATCAAATACAATTGCATATTATAAAAATTCAAAATATTATACACAAAACATGTAACCATATCTTTAAATCAACAAATTTGATATACCTTCTTAGGTCAATTTCAATTTGATATAGAACTTCAGCTCCCACATATTTCAATCACTCTATCTATTCTCACACAAATCTCTCTAAAAATAATTAATCTCTCTAAAAATAAGTAATCATACTTTCAACAACAACAAAAATTACATAACATACCAAAATACTTCCAAATGTTTTATAATTTGAATATGTTTTAATGGTGGCTTAGCTTACCTTGTGTAAATACACTATCATTTATCAATCGTCGAAGCAGTAGTCAGATACAACGACTCAATTCGGTGAACATCCTATAAGCTATAACGACAAAGTAATAGTTAAAGAATATTGTTGGTAAGAACAATAGTGACAACATACCCCGTAGGGATGTTGTCATTAATGTAATGATCACTGCTATCCACATAATGACGGTGAATCAGGCAGTGTGTCGCCGGTAACCAAATAAGGGCAGTTTACCATCTCGAGGTACATCATAGATGTGACATGTAGTGATAGATGAAACACGTGTTGTTAAAGAACTTATAATGAATTGTTGGCTTATTGTTTTTGTAAACTTTAATGAAGTGAATTTTGAGGTCATTTCATGAAGATAATGTTAGGATTTGATTATGGCCGCAGGAAACATGAACATACACAATATTCAATCAAACTAGAGTTATAAACATGTTTTTAATTAAACCTTAAGATATATAATAACTCATGTTGATATTTAGAGAATCAATGAAGTTAATCGACAGCGGAAGCATACCTGGATCGTATTCGTGTTCATCATTTAAGAACTATGGTGATTTCCAAATTGCCACACCCTTATTGCTACTCTCATGTATTCTCCTCTAAATGGATGAGAGAATAACTGTATGCAGATCGTGTGTAATTTGGAACCACAACCCTAGTTATAGTTGAATTTTATAACTAGTTATTGAAACTCTGATTATGACAGTCAGACAATATGTCAAGAACAATTTCGAGAACAATGTTAAGACAATATTTTTACCAACTTGTCAGCAAACAGATTCGGAAAAACACAATATAAAGAGTAAAGAGCAAATAGCGACACACAAGATTGTTAACCCAGTTCGGTGGAACTCACCTACGTCTGGGGGCGCTTTGCCAGTGGAAAGATTTCACTATAATGGAACCAGTTAAAACATACAAGTATCGGTGATTATCACACAAACCACTACTTTGTGCTACTCTTTCTAGTGCAAATCTATCTCAAGGACTCCCCCTGAATCCAAGCCTCCAATTTTATTCCACTCTACGAGCCTCGCACTGCCCGGATGTTTACAGGTCGCTGTTAAGCTCTTGTGCATGAACCTTCAATCACGCATTCACATAAAACCCTCAATCACTCACACTTGATCTTCCGATTCTGGTAGCGATTCACAATCGTCCTTCGGAGAACACACATACTCTCACCCCGCCAGTCCTGCACGTCTAAGAGCTCTATATATTCACCGAAAAAACTATAAGGAGTTGCGCTGGCTGCTAAGGGTGAAGCCTAAGCTTTTATAGCAGCTGCAAAACTAATTCTGGAACGCATTAGGGTTACCATAATCCTAGTCGATTTAGGTTTCCCAAATCCTTAACGCCGATATCTTTTCAGAGTCTCAATTACAGCAAAAATCTTTCCAGAATCATGACTCAATCAATACTTACCAAAAGCCTTGTATACAGCTGAATCTTTCTAATTGATACGTCTCCTAATTAAGGAAACTTTCCAATGTTGCGATCCACAAATGTCACGAAAGATGTTGAGATTAAACGTTTGACATCTTTCCCGACCAGATGCTCGACATCTTATGTATCGACTAAAAAGTAAGTCAATAACAAACGTAACAACAGTTATGATAATTATATTTTGGCCCCTCATCAAATTATAACTATACCAAAGGCTTCTACATATTAATTCTATGACAATTATATCCATAGGCCCAAAATCTTATTTATTATTTAGATCACTTTAATTTGGTCTACTTAAATGATAGCACAACAACACATTTATATTATATATGTGGCTTTCTATTTGGAATTTTTCCAACAGATAAGTCTCATGATTTATGGATCATCCGTTCACTAACAGTTTTTTCAATTAGTAACGGCGCACATTTTGCGCTGTTACAAGCATTTTGTGCGCCGTTACAAACTGCAACGGCGCACAAATGGGCGTTTTCTCGTGCGCCGTTACACTTTGTAACGACGCACACGTGCGCCGATACAATTTGTGACGACGCACAACAAACATGCGTTGTTACAAGTCTGACGGCACACCGTTCCAAACTATGTGCGTCGTTACAAGTTAACGTGGCCGTCAGTATGGGGCACGGTGACAGCAAATTTGTAACGGCGGACGACAACTCTAACGTCGCACATACCATGTGCGTTGTTACGATTCTAATGGCGCACAATCAATGTGCGCCGTTAATAGCGTAATGGGCGCACGTATTATGTGCGTCGTTAGAGTTGTAACGGTGCACGTGGTATGTGCACCGTTAGCCATGATTTATTTTTTAAAAAAATTTTGAAAATTAAAAATTATTTATTTAATTTTCAGTTTTTCATTATTTTTTTAAATCAATATTTAAATTTCTAAAATTATAATTTAATAAAATTCATAATTAAAATAAAGTGTGAATAAAATATTATTATTATATCGGGAAACTATGATGACGGGCCTGGACCTCTAAACATATTCGGGTCAAATGGAGGCATATTTGGCTTAACCGACCGCAGTTGCTAATAGAAGTACTGCATCATATTCATTCTTTGTAAGCCTTGAGTTTCGAGGGCAATCTGGAGGTCTGTAATCTTCTTGGCTTGAGTGGATATAACATCTGCTTGAGTAAGGACCTGAGTCTCAAGCTCCGTCATCCACACAGCAGCACCAGAGCTGGAGGAGTCCAAAAGTCTTCTCTGCTTCGTCGGTGCCTAGTAATGACCCCCGCAACCCCGGATGTGTCGTCCTTGGGATGGTGTGATGATTGTTCCTTTGGCGGCCTCGACATCTCTGACGTGTTGGGCAGGTTGTCTCATGAACTCGTCCTCTTCAGCATCGGTCATCTTTTTCCAATGACCATATTCGTCGATTTTTGTCGGGTTCACCTTCCACTCTTCAAGTACTTGGTTAATGATATTCTGTAAATCAAATTAAAAATTAATTAATAACATAAATTATAATATAATTTTTTAAAAAATAACCTTAATTAATTAATAAAATTTAACTTACGCGTTTCAGATCCTCGTCCTCCTCCTGCTCCTCCTGCACTTGATCAGTACCAGCATCCGGGACAAGAGACTTCAGGTGAGTCTTGAGTCAACCCTCCAATTTCTTGGAGATCTGTACGATGTCGTCCGACTCTATCCTCTCCCAAACTTTTCGGAACGGTACTGGGTACTGGGTCCGTATGGTGGTTCAATTTGTTATTGCTGGATCGAATTTTTTTCATTTGAGATCCAACTTTTTTCCTGAAAACAAATTGAAATTAAATTATGCCGCGAATATTTTAAGGAAATTTAATTATGTTGTTTACAGTTTTTAAAATACCTCGTGTGCGTCAAAGTGTTGAACGATCCACCGCCATTGGGTCTTCTTCTCTTTTAATATTTTGAGAATTCCATTGCGCTTTACCTTGTTCGGGTCTACGTATAATTTGTACATGTGCTTCATGTTGGATTTCCGCTCCTTGTAAGCATCTGCGGCTACTTCTTGAATCCACGTCTTCAACTCGATGAAAGTATCATCCACTTGATACAAACGTTGCAATTATAAAATATTTAATCCATTTTTAAAATACGTAATTTGAAACTTAATAGATTGAGATTAAGTTTCTAAATTACTCGAAAGCTCTTCCAAAATTTCTGATACTCGGTCGTTGGAAGATCGACCCAGGTTTGGTAAGGAGCGCCGCATTCTCGTGCAAACTTTCCTACGACAAAGACTAACCTCCGTACATCAAACGGGTTGCAGTCTCTATGGAATTGGATGTATGATTCTCCATCTACCCAGGTTAGAGGAACAGGCTAATGGCCGTTTTTCTCGACCGCTTTCTGCTCATTTTTGATGCAGATGTCAACTTTTTGCACCTTGTTAGCTTTCTGCTTCCAGCTTCCGCTCTCCAGTGCGCCATCTTCGACTTTATAGTCGAAGTAGAGCTCGTTCGCTGGATACTTTAGAGCATCGAGAGGTAGAAATCCCCACTCATTCAACGGGAACTCGGGTTCCCTTAAACTACCAGCTCCACAGGTGAGGCTCCTAAGCCTTCTCCGAGCATCTCCATGAAACTCTACCTCTCCCCCGTGACTTGGTAAGACTTCTGCGGTGATGGAGTGTACATATCATCGTCTGGAGTAGTCGACGTCTGTGTAAAACTAAAAAACTCCTCGTCCATAAGAGACCGTCTAGGTGCCCTGACCTTTGGAGCCTTAACTTTTGGGTTCGGGTTCGGGTCTATTATCTATATTTGAAATAATTTGAAAGTAGTGTTGTTAGTACATGAGAATTCCGAAAACACCCCTTAAGGGTATTTTTCTGAGAATTCCAAAAATACCCCTAAGAGATTTTTTGAAAATTTCGAAGATACCCCTAAGAGGTATTTTCTTAGAATTCCAAAAATACTTGTTATGGAATTTGTATGGAATTTGTTATGGTTTTCATAATTATTAGAAAATACCCCTAAGGGGTATTTTTGGAATTCTGAGACCCTTAGGTGTATTTTCTGAGGATTCCGAAAATACCCCTTACAGGTATTTTATAATAATTTTGAAAACCATAAAAAAAAATTCCATAGAAACCCATAGCAAATTGCATACAAATTCCATGCAAATTCATACAAAAATTCCAAAATTTCATAAAAATAAAATCATGTTAAATCCATAAAACTGACAACCTAACATGTGAATCTAAAACTAAAACCTAATTTTACAAATTCAAACAATTACAAATATTCATATAACATTATCATGTGAATCTAAAACTAAAATAAAAATTATCATGTAAACCTAAAAATCCTAAAACTAAACTAAATTTAAACATACCTTAGCAAATCGAGAGAGAGAGCAGAAGAGGAGGCGATGGGCGGTAATTATGTGTCAATGTTAGATTCAATGATATTTGTAAAGACAAATCTTATATTTCTGGTTGTCAGTCAAGAAATATACCGTTCAATTGGAAACATCCATGTGAAATGAACTAGGCCGGTCCGCAGAATTTGATCCGGAAGGTGTAGTAGAAGGTGAACCATAGTTGTACAAAATGAATGAGGGAAAATAGTTCACAACTTACAAACTAGAACCACTATATCTTCCCCCAACTTTTTAAGCACTTTTTTCCTTAGCTCCCTCGTGCACAACAACTGGAATGCCTTGCCCACCTCTGCGAATGCTTCCGCCACATGAGGTGGAACGTACTTTCGAATGATAAAGGGGAAGATACATTGCATCAACACGTGACAATCGTGAGTCTTCAATCCGAGAAACTTTTTCTCATCGACATTCAACTTGCTCTTTAGACTTCACGCATATCCAGAGGGAAACTTAACTGCTCTCCAGTACTTCCTTCCGTTCACGACCCGCCACACCATAAGGTGCATTTGGGAGCTCCCCATCTTGCAACCACTGGTCTTGTCGGACGTTCTGTTCCTCGTTTTCACGACATCCTTAGTCTTCCACGCAATTCCAAGAACTGTACCTATGACGTTGTCGCATACATTTTTCTCTATATGCATCAAATCCAAGACATGTCTAACTTGATGAGTTTTCCAATAAGGCAGCTCCCTTAATATGCTTTTATAAGACCAACATATAGGACCATCACCACCTTTTTATTTACTGAACTTCTGATGCAGACTAGGAGGTGGATATTTATGACGTAGAATCGCTTTGAGTACATCAGCCCCTTAATGTCTTTTAGGCCTTGAGTGGGTATTTATCTGATCGTTAAAGGTCTCCGCCTCAAATCGCAGTGGGTGGTTTTCTGGCAAGAACCTACGCGCACCTTGGTAATAGATTCTTGAGTTACTACGTCAAGAATCGATCGCGTCCAAGCATAAAGGACACGCCTTGTAGCCTTTAGTCTGGATGCCCGGGAAGTCACTTATTGTCCACATCACAGCAGCCCGCATTATAAAAGCATGTTTCTTAGAACCATCCCACATGACAGCTCCGTGCTCCCATAGATGATTCAACTCATCAATCAGCGGAGGCATGAAGTTATTCAAGCATTTTTCAGGTGATTTTGGACCGAAAACCAACATGGTGAGGATTTTATACTCATTTCGCATAGCCATCGAGGGGGAAAATTCAACGGAATCGCACCTACATGCCACAAACTGTAACTCAGCGCATTAGGCCCATATGGTGAGAACCCGTCGGATGACAGTGCTAGTTGCACGTTGCGGATTTCGCCAGAAAATACTGGGTATTTCTTGTCAAACTTAATCCAATCTGCATCGTCCGATGAATGTACTAATATGTCACTATCCTTATTCTCTCTCTCCCCGTGTCATCGCATCCACTCAGCCGTTTCTGGGGCAAGATATAAATGTTGAAGTCGAGAAGTTAATGGGAAGTACCACAACGTCTTATTCGGAACCAATTTTTCCCCACTTTAGCGTATCGTGCTTCTCCACAAATGCCACATGTTTGGAGTAGCGATTGTGTTCAGTAGTACAAAGTGCACCCGTACAGACATGCATCAAATTTCATGCGTGGCATTTCGATAGCCTTCATCTTCTGTTTTGTCGTTGCTCAGCTAGATGGATACGTATTAGGTTGGGGTAACGTACGACAATAATCTTTGGCTACCTTAGTAAAAGCCGCGTTAGACATCCCGGTGCTCTGCTTGGTGGACAACATCCTTAACAACGCCGCTAAAAAAGTGTCATCACTAGTGACAGCGCACATCGTTTCGTACAACGGCTTTTGCGACTCCGTCACCAACCGGTTGTATGCCGTCATGGTTGCCTTAGCGACTCCTTCTTCGACTTCGGTTATTATATTAATGTTCTCTCCTTCCCCGTCCTCATCCTTGTCCTCGTCCTCGTCCTCGTCAACCATTACATCTCTAGTTGGGTCTACATCATCCACGAACTGTTGCACAAGATCAACGTACATTGGATTGTTGTCCGACGTCGTACAACGCTGATTTCCCAATGTTAGCATCATACTCATATCCCAATTGCGACTCGAACTAGCTTCTTCGACTTCGCCGTGATGAAACCACACATTATATGATCTAAGAAAATCTTTCTTAAGTATATGATCGCAAATGGTGTCCATATCGTGCCAAGTTGAATTACAACACCTCGTGCACGGATAATTGAAACGTCCCACGCCATCTCTTAAAGCGTTTTGCTTCGCAAATTTTACAAAACTACTTAGTCCGCGCATCTATTCCTCACTCATTTTTACGGATCATATCCATCGCCGATCCATTCTATGTAATATATATAAATTATTATAAAATAATAATGTACATCATATCTTTAAATTAAATGACATGACGTGAACTAAAATATTTTAATTTAAATACATTATTTCAAAATGTACATACCTTATAATTCCCGCAATTCCGAATCCAATAGTTAATATAGAGAGAGAGATAACAAGAAGGCTACTATTTGTGGGGGAGGCTTAATGTTGGGTATTTGGAAAATTTAAAAATAGTCGGAAAACTTTCATTATAATTACGAAAATACCCTTCTCGGGAGGAAAATATGTGGGAGAAGTTGTGGGAGGAAAAAGTGAAGGTTCTGTGGGAGGTGCTGCCAACATTTATAGATATTGTTTGTAACGGCGCACATATAAAAGTGTGTCGTTACAGAATCCATCTGTAACGGTAACAACAACGGCTCGATTTCCGACCGTTAACGTCTAACGGTATAGTTTGGTCAATAGTCAATTTTTTTTGTAACGGCGCACATCCAATTGTGCACCGTTACAAACTTAAATTCCTAACGGCGTATGGTAAAATGTACACCGTTACTCGTGTATTGACGACGCACGGCTTTGTGCGCCGTCAGTGAATTTTGTAACGACACACATTCAACGTGCTCCGTTACAACACAAATTTGTAACGGCGCACCTTACAAACGTGCGCTGTCACTAATACAAAATCTGATAGTGGGTCAAGTTTACTAAAGTCTTTTCTTACCTGCAATTACATGTTTATATTTTTTGTTTCATTTTCATTATATTGCACTCAACTCATTCAGTCATTCTTGAGTTCATTATGAGAAAATAAATTTTACTGAGACTAACAACTATAACTACCCCAAAAAAATCTCTTGCATCACCATCAAAGAAAATTGTGAGTGTTAGAAGGACCAAAACCTTCTAATTATTATCCAATTAATGGCTGTAGGAAGAGATTTCTAAATTTATATCGTTTCTGTAACATTTGATTTAATAATGCTATTTTACTATTCTAATACACATTCCTTATTAACATAAATGTCTTCAACATAAACACCATAATACAAGAGTCCAACATTGCTAAATAAGAAAATATCGGTATCCGCAACACTATATGAATGGTGGACACATATCTTACTAAACATTATTCACAGAAGTGATTTTTATGAATACACTTGATTCTTGTAAAAGCTAATGCAATTTCTTGATGCTAAGAAAGAATGTTGATTTTGAATGAAATAAAAGAAGATTAGAGTAGAGTAGATAACAAAGTGGGGATTTTACACACTGTTACTAATTTTGATATATTCCTCTAAGAGCTGCAACCCTTGCAGCCAGTTGATCATAGTCTGGTAGATTGGGGTGAACAATAGCATGCCCTCCCCCTCCCATTCCCACTGAACTTTCTGACTTTGTTGCTCTGTGCCTCCTCCTTGACTCACTATTTTCTGACCATTTCTTGCTGCAGTACCTCACAAGCCTATCCACCATCCTTTCCTCTCCATCTCCTTTCTTGGTAACTGATATTCCCTTTGTCTCTTCCGAGGACTGCTCACTTTCTCTTGCTTCCTCTGCTGTAGCTCTTGTCCTGCTCCTTGTGTAGGGCGGTCTCATGAATCTGTAGTAGAATGGCCTTTTGCTTTCTGTGTCGTCTGAGGATGAAATAGTCTGCGTTTGCGTCTGCGTCTGGTTGTCATCGTGCTCACTCCTACAATCTGTTACTACTTCATTTCCCTCATCTCTCTCTGTCACATCATCCTTGTTTGTGTCATTCCACGGAGTGAACAGTTTCTGTTCCAAGGCCTTTGAATCCCAATCTATTGAGAACTCTTGCGCTATTTGTTGCATCAACTCAATCTTGGTGTCCTTTGATCGAGGCTTCGCCTTGAACTTGTCAACAAACTATATCATCCATGTCAATATTAAGTTATGTATCAGGATTTGAACTCGACTATGCTGTGATAAAGCAAACCATAACCAAACTTGATGAAGAATGAGATTGAGAGTAATTAAGCGTGATGTACCTCCTTGTTTGCAAGAGACTCCATAGTTCCATATCTTGCTGTAAATAGAGTTCTAAGTTGACGTAGCTCTGGCAAATCAGCAAACCTGGCTGCAGCATATACGAGAGAGCCTGCAGCTTCTCGACATTCCTCAGGACACTCCCTGTATCAATTTTGTGAATTAGATATCGAATACAACCAATCTATTCTCAAACCTAATAAATTTTAACAATCATTTTCATTTTCATTTTCAAACAATATATCATATGGATCATACTTTTGTTTCACCATATCCGATAGATGATCTGAGATGCACCCACAAAATTGTTCAACGAAATCGTAGCAGGCACTAATATTCTGCTCCAGCACAAGCATATCAGCCTGCACCCCCCAATCAATACATTATTATTTCAACCATTAACAAAAGCAGTCTAGTTGCTACTTTTGCCAACACGTACGGATAGGGAAAGAAAGTTGTACCTTAAGATATGCGTTGTAGTCGAAGCCTCCCCTCAGAAGATCTGCAATGTCGGTCTTCAAGAACTTCTCCACCGCAACCCTCTTCTTCTTTGCATACTCAAGACGGGTTCTCGTGTGCCTCAACGCTGATTTACTGCAAAATCAAAAAATCTCAATAAACAGATTATGACTAGTGTCTGCTGGGAGGATTGAAAACCCACCATTTCGTGTAGAATTTGGGTTTGGTCCAGCCGCCCAACATGTTGTGTGCACAAACCAAGACCAGAGCAGCAAATATATATATATAAGAACAAGGTTGGAGCAGAAATGGGCAATTGAGGGTTGAGTGTGGAAGCAAAGAACAACGGCTATGGGTATAGTTTCTGAACAAGAGTTTCAAGTTATTCCAATAATGGGCATGCAATCCAAGGAACTCAACAGCCAAGAAAATGAAGGATCAATCTAATCTTTATTTCAGAGAGAGAAGAGGCAAAGAGACCATGGAAAATGGTTTAGATTTAGAGGGACCAGTATATATACATCATCACATACACTTGTATTATATTGTATCTACATGTACAAGACTGGTATGATTTTTTTGGACAGGTATATAATTTTATATTCGAAAGATACAAATTCATTCATCATTTAATAAGCATCTTAATATAATCCTAAGATTTTTAGTCAACCGTGATTTGTATCAGATATAGATTCATATTCATATTCATATGTAGGAATTATCATAATTTAGGTCCAAGACTAATGATTCATGTACTAGATGTCAAACATGGGAATCTTCAATTTGACTTACATGTGATTGATGTTAGTTAACAATTAGTTTTATTAAATTTCACAATCTATTTTTTATTTTTGATAAGCTAAATTTCACAATTTATATAATTATTAAATGAAAAGGCTTGTTTGACCCACTGTTGTAAATAGCGACAATCATAGCGTCGAAAATTACACGGGCGCAATGTCGTGGCGCTGTAACGTTTTGAACGTTTTGAATCGGTTTTGTACTGATTTGAGCTGATTTTGGACTAATTTAGCCTGGTTATATCCAAACTAATTAATTTAAAAAAAAATTGAAAATAGTATAACGTGTAACATGATATGTATTTTTATGACATACGTATTTATATTAAAAAAATTAAAATACAAAAACAGAAATTCGACATGACTCCGCCATAAAGTCAACATGACCCCAAAGACTGATGTCTGTCATCGTAGCATCGTGCGACTGCCACAACCTTAGTTTGATCTCTAAAAAGTGGGCACAGATTATTGATCTAAAAACTAAAAACAGAGGGAAAGGGAGGGTTCAAGTAATGAGTAGTGAGAGGCTTTAGTGGGTTGTTTGCACTCATCACAAAGAACAAGTATGACAAAGGGAAACACGAATTTTCAAATAGTTTAGATCGATGGACTAATACAAAAGTATAAGATATTCACAAAGGTAAGGTTTCAATGATTGGACCATAATCTTCTTGTTATCAAATTTATGCATCATATCATAGAATCACATTTGCTAAATGTAATAATTGGATCTAACGTTTGTGGAAATTAAACAAACATAATATACTAATGAAAATAAATGTGTTTTAAACTTCCTCAGAAGCATTAAATGTAACAACCATAATGGATAGAAAGTACATGGGATGGGCATGGATTGGGAACAAACAAGTAAAGTTGGTAGTTGTGTTTGCAAGCAACACTACTTCAAAGGATAAACATTATAAAAAGCATAACAGAAAGTGTTGGTGTATAATTTTGTTTTTCTTTTTACTGTTTAAAAGTTCCTTAAAATGGGAAATATATAATAAAATAATATGTCATGTTTCATTTTTTTTTTGACGGATATGTCATGTTTCATTAATTACTCTTAGTAATAATAATAAGTTTCTACTACAAAATAATATGAATTGACATGTATGGTTCATATAAATAGTAAGAATTAATTTATTCCTATTTATCTATTTAAAAATAAACTGAAATCCATTATTTATTATTTTTCAAATTCTTAATTTCCAAAGCGAGTCAATTACTTGGTAATCATCTGTTGAAAAGGTTTACTACGCGTAACAGCTGCATGTTTATTGGCTGTTACTTGCTTCACAAGTTACTTTTTTATGATAAATAAATACCTTTTCCCTAAAGGTGCCTAACAATGTTCATAACTTGGTGCCCAAGTTTCCAAAAAGTTGGAATACTTTCTGCCTTGTAGTATTGAAATGGATGTGGTGGGGCCAAATAGTTACTGATTTACGTGAAACGGCGAATAGTTGGACCCCACCCGTGCCATCCACGTGATTTACCGTTGATCTCTTATCTAGTTTCTAATAATTCAATTTGGACGGCTGGGGATCACGAGATCCACTGTCAAAATAAGGGTAAATTACAGTTTTTTCATATTATATGGTTGCATTTTACATTTTGCTCCAACTATAATAAAAAGTTTAAATTAAAATACGCTAATTGTATTTTTCTTACACTTTGTCCTAACGTTGTTAAAATTTGGACGAAAACCTAAATTTTTTTCTAAAAAACGAAAATTCCCCTAAATTGTTTTGAAACTTTAGAATGTCATAACTCTCTCATACGAGCTCCGATTCGGGCTCATAGTATATCAAATCGAAGAGAACTGGAAGATCAACAACTTTGAAAAAAATCAATTTTGTCCACATAATATTAATAATTAGTTATATAATTAGATCTGGATGACATTAATAACTATGCATTTGAAATAAAAAATAAAATAATTCAAATAATATTAATAATATATTGAAACTTTCAAATGTCATAACTCTTTCATACGAGCTTTTTTTTCGACTTGCAATATATCAAATCGAAAAGAATCGGAAGATCAACAAATTTGAGAAAAATAAAATTATCTATATATTGTTAATAATTAGACCCGGATAGCGTTAATAACTATACATTCGAAATAAAAAATAAAATAATAAAAATGATTAATAAAATAATATTAATAATATATTGAAAATTTATTAAAAAATTATATACAACAACTTTTTTATATAATTAATTATTAGTAATATACAGAATTTTTTTTCAAAGTTGTTGATCTTACAGTTCTCTTCGATTTGATATACTACAAGCCCGAAACGGAGCTCGTATGAGAGAGTTATGACATTTGAAAGTTTCAAATCAATTCAGGGGTATTTTCGTCTTTTTAGAAATAAAAATTTAGATTTCCGTCCAAATTCTAACGACGTTAGGGCAAAGTGTAAAAAAATACAATTACCGTATCTGAATTTGAACTTTTTATTATAGCTAGGGTAAAGTGTAAAACGCGCCAGTATAACATGGGTAAACTGTAATTAAACCCAAAATAATGCATCACATATAGCAAATTTTCTTCTACAATATTCCATTACCAATCATTTATTTGTACACTCACACGTAGGAGTGTTAAAAAAAACTGAACCGACCAAAACTGAACTGAACCAAAAAATGGTCAGTTTTGGTCGGTTCGGTTTTGATCGGTTCTAACTAAGGGTCACTTCGGTTTCGGTTCAAAAAGATTGAACTGTTGGTTAGCCGAACCGACCGAGGTTTTGTGATGTAAAATTTAAATGCACAAATGTTGTATTAATTTGACATTTTGATGGCACAGCCCAAGCCCAATATGAGAAACACAAGGCCCAAAGCCAGCCCAAATCAAGGCTAAATGGTAAATCTTGTTCCATTAATTCTGTGTGCCCGATCTCACTAATAAATTTGAGCACGCAGGCTCTCAGCCACACAAATCAAATCTTCTTTCTTTCATTTCAATCTCAATCTTCTCAAGTTTTAGGCTCGCTATCGAATAAGAAAACAAAACCCTAAGAGCGACTGATTCTTTCGTCATCGCCGAGGACTCGCCGGAGAGGGCGGCGGTGAGGATTCGGTAATGTGCTCTCTCTCTTTTCACGTTCTACGTTCTACAGAAGAATCCAGTTCTGGTTGAAACCAAACAATCCCTTACCTTTTCCTAGGTTCGTATATGGTCTGAATGTTACATGTCTTCATCTTCTCTTGTGGAAGTCAAATCCTAAATTCTCAACTTCGTTCTCGATTTTCTACTTTCCTCTTTCTTACATTCTTACTTGCTCGTTGGATTTTGTTTTGGGTTTTGACTTTTGAAATACGAACGCATTGAGTTTGATTCTACTCGGTTCAAACCAAAAATCGACCAACCATGTCGGTTTGGTTTTACAAACCGACCGAAGTTGAGCGGTTCGGTTTCGGTTTAATTTTTTAAAGAACCGTTCGATTCGGTTTGGTTTTGGTCGATTTGGTTCGGTTTTTGAACCGTGAACACCCTTACTCACACCTGTATTGTTTTTTTATTAAAAAAATTAGATAATCAAATCTATATACCCATAAATTTTTCATCACCTTCGCAACACGAATGAACTCTTATACTAGTCACCTCACTACGTTACAGTTTGATACTCAATTGCTGAGATATCTATTGAGGACATGTTACATGTAGTTAGTATCAATGTGAAAATATTTTTGCACAAAATATTAGAACTCAATAATCTTAACTAAATTCCTAGCAGTAGATTAAAAGATCAAAACTAAAAATAAGAAATAGAAAAACCAACGTAATGGAGCAAAATTTGACAAGACTACAAGAAGCCTTTTTGACAAGTTTTTTTACTAGAAATTCGGTATTGAAATTCTGATTAGATACAAGATGTCTATCACAATGTCGAGACTAAATGTGAGACATCTTGCGGGTGCAAATTCAACGATAAAAATAATGAACAGAAAGTAGAAGACATAGGAGTTGGTTACCCAGTTCGGTGCAACATCACCTACGTCTGGGGGCACTCTTCCAGTGAACAAGTTCCACTATATGTAATCAATCACACATACAAAGCTTCACGATTATCACATAAATCTAAGCCCTATGGTATTATTACTAGTGTGAACTTAACCAGGGTCTCCCCCTGTCTCCGAGCCTCTGACTCGAATCCACTCTTAAAACAGATCCCACTGTTCCGTTCTCTCCTTTGTCGTTTCTTCAAAGGTATCCACGCAGGTCCACTGGTGCGAGTTCTTCCGATTCAGTCAAACAATCTTTCTCTCGAATATTTGTTTGAACACACAAGCTATAATCTTAGCTACAACATACAGCTCCCTAACACGCTGGTCCAACACGCTTAGGAACTCTGTATATTATGAACTAAGAAATAATTACATAGTACCAACCTCTACGGGTGGGACGATCACCTATATGTAGAAGTTGGACGAGGATCTATTTAGGGTATCCTAACGGATCTCGTACGCACCTTGACGATAATGTCTCCTCCAAGTTTCCTTTTGTTGTTGCACAGCTGATGCGGAAATAATCCTTCTGATATTCGAAGATCTTCTAATTAAGAAAACTCCAAAAAGTCTTCTGGCAAGATGTTCGATCGTGATGTCCGAGACTTTTGGATGGACATCTTCTAATTTGAGCATCGGCGTCTTAGGTTGCGACATATGGATGGACATCTTTCCCTCATATAATATAGCCAACATCCGTAGGAACCACAATCTCCCCCTTTGCCTATTTGTGGGGCGAGCATTCCTTTCTTCACGTGTCATGGAGAGAGAGTCTTCAATCCTCTTGACAGTAGCTCAGACTGTATGATGTCTGAGACATATGGTTAGACCTGATACGCCATAAGATGTAAAAAAAAAACAGGTAATTCTAATAGCAATATTTTATGCGAGTAATGCTGATGTCTTTAGTGAGGTCTATCTTGGCGTTCTTCTTGTCCTTTTCCACGTGAAGCTAGTCTCAACTATTACTCCCCCTGATTGCCTCAAAAATATGCCAATAAGGCATATGCAATCAAAAGAAAACAATTATACTCATATAGCAGAATATAACTTGAAGCGAGGAAATAAACAACCCATAAGTATCAAGGCTTCAACAACAGACTTACATATGTTCTACTCGGACATTCCCCCGAGGTTAATAAGTTTGAAACAATTACCCAAAAAATGTTCAAGAGCAAGGTTCATAGAAATGGTAACTGACTAGATACTGGCGGAGCTGGATTCCTTATCCACAGCGTCTTCCTCCACAGGTGCATCATCAACTTTCTTCTTTCCCTTTCTGTCTTGCAAGAGATCCTGAAGAACTCTGAAATTCTGATTCGTAGCCGAGTCAAGAAGTCGAACACAAAGTCGTAACTTGTGTGTCGACTACTTGCTTAAATTGCAGACCGTAATTTAAACAATAACCAAACAATAAGAACGATACCAGAGATGATTACCCAGTTCGGTGCAACGTCACCTACGTCTGGGGGCACTTTACCAGTGAAAAGGTTTTCACTATATGGTAGTCAATAGTACAACTTCAAGCACCAACTAGCTATCACACAAGCTATTGTCCTAAGTTACTATAGATCTCACCATGAACAACCTCGACCAAGGTCTTCTCCCCCTGTCTTTGAGATCCTCTCAATTCCACCCTTCGAGCAAGCGCCTATGTTCGGTGTCGTAGTCTTCTTTGACAGATTTGTGAATCTTCAATCACGAATACAAGAACCCTAATCGATCAAACACTCAATCTTCGCGACTTGATGTTTAATCGAAGCAAATCCGTTCTAGCAAACTAATCAGCCTCTCAACACGCCAATGGTGCACGGTTAAGAGCTCTGAGAAGTTTAGCAAATTTAGAACAAGAACGGACAAGCTGCTAATGGGGAAGCCCAAGCTTTTTATAGCAGCTCCACATTCCTAATCTTTCTCGGATTAGGAATAGGAAGTCTCATACTTCCTAAACGAATTAGTGCTAATGGGGAAGCCCAAGCTTTTTATAGCAGCTCCACATTCCTAATCTTTCTCGGATTAGGAATAGGAAGTCTCATACTTCCTAAACGAATTAGGCAAGCAGAGTTGCCGCCTTTGCTGACGTGTTAATGACAGCTGGAAGTCGCCTGACCTGTTGACGTCATTTTCTTGCGCTCCAAATCTTTCAGTTGTTGTGACGTCATTCTTCTTTCGCTCCAAGCGACTCTAGATAGGAAAGCTTCAGACCTTTCCTAATCTGGAACGTAATGAGTCGCTCCACATGTCGTGTAACATGTTGCACTGAGTTCTTACGTTTGCGCTAAAAATTATGCCAACATTTAAACGTAGCAACAATCTCCCCCTTTGGCAATTTTTTAGGCAAACACATTTTTAAGCACATCGTCATCTTGTGGCAGTTACGCACAGCAAGTGATGAGACTTAAAACACATTTTTAAGCACATCGTCATCTTGTGGCAGTTACGGACAGCAAGCGATGCGGCTTCTGGTTCGTCTTCTGGAGCGGCGACTTCTGTGCGTAACTTTTCGTCTTCTTTGCCATCTTTAGCCTACTTCTCCCCCTGTTTGTCAAACAATATTGCCAAAGGCAATCATACAACGATATCTGAATAATAGCAGGGTATAAACCAGCTCAAACCATGAGCAAAATATCCCAAAAACAAATGTCACAAAGTGCAGGAATTTAACTCGGACAGTCCCCGAGGATTTAAGCAGTTTGTTTGAAACAAGGTATCAGTCTAAAGCAGAGAAATATTTTAAAAAGAGGTGGAGTCATCGACGTCATCGTCATCTTCAGCAGGAGCGGTGCGGAGGTCATGTAGGAGGGCTTCACATGCAGTCTTACAGGTAGATAGCGCAACAATTGTCTTTTCCAAGTCATTAATCATGTCCACCAGTTCTTCCTCCATCCTGGTGCCGAGAGGTCCGGAAGGCCGTGAGCTGGAACCAGCTTCAGACGTTTTGACCACGGGAGGAGCGAGATCTCTCATATGTTTGCCCTCAAAGTTCTTGAGACTTATTGTGAGAGGCAGAGGCTTCTTCCCAGGTATATCAGTATCTCGGACAATGTGAGGATATTGTTGGAGGAGAAGTCCAGTGATCAATGATGGAAAACGAATAGGTAGCTTGACAGCACATGACTTGGCATGTTTGACAAGGTGCTCAATGACATATGAACCAAAGTCAAGAGGGGATTGCGTACCTATTTGGTAGATGAGCTTTGCTAGTTCTGTTTTGATGCTAGACCCGTGAGTGGAGGGCGCCCAGTTTTCCAAACCAATGCGGTATAGAATGGAATATTTGGCAGTGAGCTCTGCAGCCGCAATGGTATTCTTGAAAGGCCAAACATTTTTCCTTCCTCTAGTGATCTCAAAAGCCACTTTGTTCAAGTGAGGGACTTCTGGAGTGACTTCTGGAGCCTCTCTGCCTAGATAAGCATTGATTGTGGTGGCAGATATCTCAAAGCACTCTCTTCAAACAAAGACCTTCATATACTCCGCGTCTTCTAGGTCATTAAACTCACTTGAGAGATTGACGATGAACTCCTTGACCAACGTTGGGTAGAACGGCCCGATGTTGATGACCGTGTTGGTCATGCCTGAGCCACGGAGGAGTTCCACAACTGCGTTCATTCCTTGAGCTTCGGTAGAGAGCTCTCTCTCCGGGTAGATGTTGCGCTGGTACACGTATTGCCACTTGACAACGTTGTCTACTGAGTGAAATGAGACATTGTCTGTTGGGGCTTTTGGAACGTGTTTGGGGAGTTTCAAACCTCCCATAGACTTCTTGACTCGTGGTGGTAAGGCACGAGTTTCCTCCTCTTCTTCTGACTCTTCTTCTGGAACAGGGGTTGTTACTGTTGTGGATGACTTCTTTCTTAGCTTCTTCACTGGTTTAGAAGCAGATGCTCCTCCTTTCTCTGTAGTTTTTCTTTTCGGAGTGAATCTCCTCTGCACTGGTGGTTCTTCTTCTTCATCAATTAGCTTCCTTGTTGGTTGTTTTCTTTTCTTAAGCCCTTTGGGCACAGATTCTTTCAGAGGCGTTCTATCCTCTCGTGTAACTTCTTCTTCCACGGTTTTGGCCGTATTAGTTTCTTCTGTGTTGACAAGATTGTCCAAAGGTTGGGAGACTTCCAGTATGACTACCGTATCTTCATTCAGCGTTGAACCACTGTCCGGAGCGACAAGAGGACTTTCGGCTTTCTGCATGGCTTCGTTTAGTGGGGACTTCTCTTATACAGACGGTGATTTTGGGGGGCTAGATCGATCCTCACAGCTAGCACCATGGATCTCCGGAACGGGGGTTCCTAGAGCTTCTTCAGACAGATTTTTATCTACAGGGTCTACTTCAGAAGGGACAATAGGGTTACCTTGTAGGGGCGTCTGAGTAGAGTGAGAGCCTTCATCTTCTCCGTTAGCAGATTTGGATAAAATGTTGTCCTTCTCAACAGTGGGGGTTGCCTCCATTGGTGCAATAGTTGGAGAAGAGGTCGTTGCTCCCTGAGGTCTTGACGCACCCTCCCTTGAGGAATTTCCTCCACGAATCTTCACTCCATGTTTGTTTGTTGAAGATTTCGAAGCAGACAACTTCCTGGCGATCATCTTCACCCTCATCTTGGCTCACAGTTTCTTGGAGGCAGAGGGAACGCGTCCGCTTCTAGTTCCAACCATTTGAGGGGAGGATTTGATTGGACTTGTTTCGGAAGAGAAGAGCAAACTGTTACAGGTGCAGATTAATTTTAGTTTCGCGGTGCCCTAGCGGTTTTGGGAAGGTGGAAGGAGTGTGCAGAACTTTTCTTGCGCGGAAGTCGAAAAGGTTGAGTGCTGATTGGTTCGTCGTCAGATTGCAATCATGCCTTTTCCCCTTTTTTAATTTTAAACAAATTTCAACTAGGCTATCCTAAAGAATTTTGGGTCCGGTTTGATTTTGTGGACCCTTTCTGGTCCTGATAGAGAGAGAGTAAAATCAACTAAAAAGCTCCCCCTCTTCTCTCTTGACTTCTGGTTACTCAAGACAACAAAGTTCAAGGGATGACCTTAGACTTTCAAACCTGTTAGCATCTAACGCCTTTGTGAAGATGTCAGCGATTTGTTTCTCAGTGGGTAGGTATTCGAGTTTTATCTTCTTGTCTTCTACAAGCTCTCGGATAAAGTGATGCTTGATATCAATATGCTTTGTTTTGATGTGTTGAACTGGGTTCTTCTTCGAGATATTGATTGCACTAATGTTGTCACAGAACAAATTCATGACTTCTTGCTTGACCCCATACTCTGCCAAAATCTGTTTCATCCAAAGAAGCTGAGTACAGCTACTTCCAGCTACAATATATTCGGACTCAGCAGTAGACAAAGCAATACAATTTTGCTTTTTGTTGAACCAGGACACAAGATTGTTCCCAAGATAAAAACAGTCTCCAGAGGTACTTCTTCGATCTAGTGTGCTTCCCGCCCAGTCAGCATCACAGTATCCAACAAGAGTAGGAGAGGTATCGAAAGAGTATAGCAAGCCTAATTCAGAGGTTCCCGAGATGTACCTTATTATCTTCTTAGCATAAGTTAAGTGACTGACTTCTGGATTAGCTTGATATCGCGCACATACTCCCATAGATAAAGCGATGTCGGGTCGACTTGCTGTTAGATAGAGAAGACTTCCTATTATGCTTCGATAGAGGCTTTGATCAACTGGTTCACCAAGATCGTCCTTTGTGCATTTGACATGAGTGGCAATGGGGGTTCTTTTGTGTGAAGCCTTTTCTAACCCGAATTTCTTCACAATATTCTTTGCATATTTGCTTTGGGAGATAAATATTCCATCTTTCATTTGTTTGATCTGAAAGCCTAGGAAGTATGTGAGCTCTCCAACCATACTCATCTCAAATTCAGACTGCATATGTTGTACGAAACGTTCCACCATCTTGTCTGACTTTCCTCCAAATACGATATCATCGACATATATTTCAGCAATCATGATGTCCCTTCCTTCCTTCTTCACAAAGAGAGTTTTGTCAACTCCCTCTCGAATATAGCCATTTTGTACTAAGAATTTGGTAAGACGTTCATACCATGCTCGTGGAGCTTGTTTGAGGCCGTAGAGAGCTTTCTTTAGTTTGTAGACATGATGAGGAAAGTCATTATCTTCAAATCCTTTTGGTTGAGCAACATAGACTTCTTCGTCGAGGTTTCCATTTAGGAAGGCGCTCTTTACATCCATCTGATAGAGTTTGAACCGCAGATGGCATGCTATGCCGAGAAGAAGTCGGATGGCTTCCAGTATGGCTACTGGAGCAAACGTTTCTTCGAAGTCAACTCCTTCTACTTGTGTGTACCCCTGAGCCATCAGTCTTGCTTTGTTTCGAGTGGTATTTCCTTGCTCATCAGTCTTGTTTTTAAATATCCACTTTGTTCCAATAATATGTAGGGTTTTGGAGCGTTCAAGATCGTCGAGATAGCGGAAGCAATATAAGAAAATCTACTCCAAACCTTGTCCAAGAACATAAACCATTAAATCCCAAAGAAAAATCTATTTCACAAGATATTTACCTTTAAGTCTTGTATGAATCGATAAAGAAGAACGTTCGGATCTTCTTCTCTAAAGCAAGTCCACACCAAGGGGATGATCTTGATGATCCCTCACTTAATTGCCTACTAGAACAATTAAATGAAGAACAAGAGAGCAAGAACAAGAGGAGGATGAGGGGTGGCCGGCCAAGCTAGAAGAGAGAGAGTGTGTGTGAGTTTTTGTGATATTTTGATTAATGAATTAATGTCTAGTATTTGAATTCATCATCCAAGTCACAAGTATGGGTTAAAAGTGATTGGTATGGGCTTAAAGGTGCTTTAACCCATACCCCTTAAATCACTCACCTCTTAATCCACAATCACCAACTAAGCATGGTGTTGTGTGACCCCCACACATGGACCCACCATGTGGGCCGGCCAAGAGGTCTTGTTGGGCCCTTATTGGGCCGATCATGAGGCTTCATGGGCCGAGCCCAATGGGCCCTCCCGTGTTGTCTCATGCCGTGTCCAAAAGTCGCCCGACCCTTTTGTCGTCGCTTATCAAACAAAGTCCGACGTGATATCGACGAAAAAACTCAGTTTTCTCGATTCGCTAATTATTCTCTCAAACCGAACCTATGGCACAAAACCTCCAGTTTTGTCCATGTATTGCTCCTCAAGAAACGTCAATGTTTCCTTGTCTCAAGTTATCCGTCTTGAATGTGTGTGACCCTCTAGGCTCATGCCACCGTTGGCAGATCGGCGCAAAAGATCTCTTTTGCCCGATCCATCATAAGTGGTCTCTAGTAAGACATTATGATTACCCAAGGTGCATGACGATCGATGATTCGACTTAACCTTGTGCGTACAAGTCACCATCCTATTATCTCTAGATATCCCGATCGATCACAAGGCATAGAGTCGTCACCCTTGTTTAATCAATCATTGTTACTTGATATGCGAGATGGCTGAGAACTGATAACCCGTATCATTTGCATGGCCATGCTTTTACTCTCAGTCAGTCTCCATCAAGAGGCCCTTTAACGGATATCTTTCCCATACCGTAGTGTGAGGGATAAATCCCTTAGCCGTCTTTCGTGTCACTCATGCAACCCGTTCCGCCACCCAATCATGCCCTTTATAGCAGTCCTTTCACAGAAAGCGTTTGGCGCAAGTTAAAGTCGCACGTTCATTGCATAGTGATCACAAAGACTCCTTGGACTAAGGATGTCGTGACAAGCTATCGCATTTGAATATGTTCATGGCTTAGTCTATAAAAACACTATTCAAAGCGGGTCGTCCGATATCAATCACCTCATGATATTTATGATATGATTCCAGGATCCCACATCCCTATGACAAGTAGAACTACGTTATTAAGAACCATCCTCATACTGGTCGCTTTAAGGAAGCATAGGTTGACCAGGGACTCGTTAAGTGTGATCCGTACAGATTTATGGTTCTACTACTTTAGTGGTCATAAATCAGATCATGCTCAACATATTACTTCAACACATAAGTAATACAAAGTCGTTTTATATATATATATATATTACAAACGATGATATTGTACATAGACATTTACAGGCTAATAGCAATTGGACTAGGGCACAAATGCTATCAATCTCCCACTTGCCCCTAGTTCCAATCTAAGTCCCAGTCTATACCCATTGACCTAACATGTTTATCATGTTTTGCTTGTGGAAGAGCCTTGGTCAGGGGGTCGGCTGTGTTATCATCAGTTGCAACGTAGTGGATCTTCACGTCACCTCTAGCAACTATGTCGCGGATGATGTGATACTTTCTGAGTACATGTTTGGATCTGTCATGTGCCCTGGGTTCCTTAGCTTGCGCAATGGCCCCGGTGTTGTCACAATATAAGTCTACTGGGTTAGATGGGTTTTTAATTACACCTAACCCAGCCATGAAACTCCTGATCCATACAACCTCTTTTGCCGCTTCAGATGCGGCAATGTACTCAGCTTCGGTCGTAGAGTCGACTATGGTGTCCTGCTTCTTGCTTTTCCAGCTGAATGCTCCACCGTTCAACGTAAACACATATCCCAACTGACTCTTAAAGTCATCGGGGTCTGTCTGGAAACTAGCGTCGACATATCCTTTGACGACTAGATCATCATTCCCCCCCCCCCCCCCCCCGTATACAAGAAAGGAGTCTTTGGTTTTTCTCAAATATTTGAGAATCGCCTTGACGGCCATCCAATGTGCCTCACCGGGTTTGGATTGATGTCTACTGGTACAGCTTAGGGCAAACGAGACATCCGGTCTCGTACATATCATGGCATACATTATGGACCCTATAGCCGAAGCATATGGGATCTCATTCATTCTTGCTAGCTCTGCAGGTGTCTCAGCACACTGCTTCTTGCTAAGCTTCAGGCCATGACGCATGGGCAGCAATCCTTTCTTTGAATCTTGCATTGAGAATCGTCTCAACACTTTGTCTATGTAGGTGCTTTGACTTAAGCCCAAGACCCGCTTGGCACGGTCTCTATATATCTTGATTCCCAAGATGTAAGAGGCCTCACCTAAGTCCTTCATTGCGAAACACTCACCTAACCAAGTCTTTGTTAAGAGCAAGGTAGGGACGTCGTTTCCAATGAGTAGTATGTCATCAACATAAAGCACCAAGAAGACTACATTGCTCCCATTTGCCTTTTTATACACGCAAGGTTCATCATCGTTTTTGACGAAGCCAAACTGTTTCACTACTTCATCAAAACGCTGATTCCAACTCCGAGATGCTTGCTTCAAACCATAGATTGATTTGAGCAACTTGCAAATCTTTCCCTTATTCTTTGGATCCTCAAAACCCTCAGGCTGGGACATATAAACGTCCTCAGCTAACCTCCCGTTGAGGAAGGCGGTTTTGACATCCATTTGCCATATCTCATAGTTGTGATACGCTGCTACGGCAAGTAGAATGCGGATAGATTTGACCATAGCTACTGGAGAAAAGGTCTCTTCATAGTCAATCCCGTGGATTTGCCTATAACCTTTTGCTACCAATCTTGCTTTATAGATCTGAGGTTTGCCATCCATGTCTATCTTTATTTTAAAGATCCATTTACACCCAATGACTTTTACGTCAGGGGTATGATCCACCAAGTCCCACACTTGATTATCTGACATGGATTGCATTTCTTCCCTCATGGCTTCTAGCCATTTCTCAGAGTCGGTTCCGTCCAAGGCCTCTCGAAAGGTAGCTGGATCATTGTCCACTAATACTAAACCATCACCTTCAGTTACTAAGAAACCGTATCTGACAGGTGCATGACTTATCCTTTCAGACCGCCTCGGACCGTCCTCATTAACTGTAGCTATTGGTTCTTGCTCAACGACCACTTCTGGCTCTACTTCTTCTAGTGGGTTGTCTAGTGGTTCCCGAGTGACCATCTCATCTAGAACTTCATCAAGATGAACAGCCCTCCCACTGACTGTCTTGGAAATGAACTCTTTTTCCAAGAATGTCCCACCTCGAGCGACAAAAACTTTATTTTCGCTCGGTTTGTAGAAGTAGTATCCTTTTGTTTCGTTTGGATATCCGACGAAAGTGCATTTATCTGATCTCGGTTCGAGCTTGGTTGCCAGCAACCTTTTTACATAAGCCTCGCAACCCCAGATTTTTAGGAAAGACAAAACGGGTTCCTTCCCGTACCATTTCTCGAATGATGTCCCTTCCACTGCTTTCGACGGAGCCCTGTTTATTATGAATGCGGCCGTTTGCAGAGCATAACCCCAGAAGGAGATCGGGAGATCAGTGAGACTTAACATTGATCGAACCATATCCAACAATGTCTGATTCCTTCGCTCGGACACACCATTAAGTTACGGTGTTCCTGGCGGAGTCCACTGAGATAGTATTCCACCTTCAGTAAGATAACTAAGAAACTCCTCGGATAAGTATTCTCCACCCCGATCAAAACGGAGTGCCTTGATACTCTTTCCGAGTTGGTTTTCTACTTCAGTCCTAAACTCTTTGAATTTATCAAAAGCTTCGGACTTATGTCTCATGAGATAGACATAACCATATCTACTGAAATCGTCAGTAAATGTGATAAAGTAGCCTAAACCTCCTCTGGCTGGTGTACTCATTGGTCCACATACGTCTGAATGTATTAGACCCAATAGATCACCTGCCCTTTCGCCTAAACCAGCGAAGGGCGCTTTAGTCATCTTGCCCATTAAACAAGCTTCGCATCTTTCAATCGGTTGGAATTCGAATTGACTTAGAAGTCTGCGCTTATAAAGCGCTGAGATGCGTTTCTCATTTATGTGCCCTAGACGACAATGCCAAATAAGAGTTTGGTCTAAATCATTAGCTTTAAACCTCTTAGCATTTATATTATAGAGCATGTTGGCTTTCGGGTTTTGCATATTCAATATGTATAAACCCCCAACAGTGTGAGCATAATATTAAAAAACCCATCTTTAATATTGAAATAATAACCTTTTTTCTCAAGAAGAGAAATTGAGATAATATTCCTGCTGTACGCAAAATACATCATTAAGTTCAATTACAAACCCACTGGGCAAAGCAAGGTTCACAGAACCCACGGCAGTTGCGGCAACTCTGGTATTGTTCCCAACTCTTAGGTCCACCTCGCTTTCCCCCATATCTCTTCTACTGTGTAACACCTGCACATCCGCACAGACATGAGACTCAACTCCAGTGTCTAGTACCTAGGTATTTAATGTAGAAAGATATAGCTCTAATGGAATACCTGATGAAGTAGCGGCCCCACCGCCCTTCTTCTGATCCTCCTTCAGCTGCTGACAGTCTTTCTTCCAGTGACCAGGCTTTTGACAGTAGAAGCAGACCGACTCCTTTGCCTTCCCTTTGCCTTGTACGGGCATGGAAGGTCTAGGAACAAATGGTCGTCTGTTCTTTCCTGCCAGGTGCTTTAGGCCTTTACCCTTGCCACCTCCAGCTTTGAAGCTGGGTCCCTTCTTGACCATAAAGACATTTTTGGGCGAACTACCCCTTATGCTCTTCTCGGCAGTCACTAGCATGTTGTGCAACTCCGACGCGGTCTTGTCCATATCATGCATGTGATAGTTCATTACGAACCCACCATATGCATGAGGAAGGGGTTGCAGAATAAAATCCCCAGCCATTTCCTTTTCCATAGACATACCGATGCTAGTCATATGGTCAAAATATCCCTTCATACGTAGGACGTGTGGACCTACGGAGCTGCCTGCTGACATCTTGCAGGCAATTAGTTCTCAGAGAACAGTGTATTTTTCAATACGTACTTTCTCCTTGAACATATCCTTGATCTGTGCAAACATTGCAAACGGATCATGGGATAGCTCCATAAACTGCTTCTGGAGGTCCGCCTCCATGCAGCCCAGCATGACACACGCAACGTCGATAGAGTCGCTAAGGTGTTTCTGGTACGCATCCTTAACGACCCTCGTTGCGTTGGCAGCCGGCTCCACCGGGATAGCCTTATCAAGGACGTACTCCCTGCGTTCCAACTTTAACGCAAGTCGTAAATTTCTGTCCCAGTCGAGATAATTTGTCCCATTGAGTTTACACTTTTCGAGTATAGTCCTCAACGACAAATTAGACGAATTCGTTGAATTACTAGCCATTTCTACACGAAGAAAGTAAATTTAATGAGAATGGTTGAATAAATTTACGAAGATCCGAATTAAACACCAACCATAAGATTCTAAGGTTTAGAATCTTAAACCAAGATCCCTTATTCGTCATTTGAAGTACGCTAAGGCGCACCGCTCCAATTGACTTATTTAGGTAGGACGTTCGTCCAATTACAACCCGTGTAACTCTTAGTCAGGGTATGTGCAAAAGCACACGGCTTATCCTTCCGATGCCCCAGCTCAACCTCAGGCCAAGAATCGTGGTCGAGTCAACCAACCTTCACTAACGAGCAAACTTTGTGCAGATGCTCCGCTAAGGCGCACGACATCCCAGAAAGTTTACCATTCCCTATCTAGAACCCATTCGATCGATGCTCCGCTAAGGCGCACGACACCGATAAAATGTTTCTACATGGGTGTGAATTTGGGTGGCATCTCACTTGACTCAAATTCGCTTGTAAATTGGTTGTGCTGAATAATTCGAAAGTATTTGGCACAATTACGAATCCGTCATCAACAACCCGTGTTGTGACGTTTCTAATTGTATCACATACTATCTTCATTTGAAACCGTTATTTGCAACCCGTGCAAACACGTTTCAAATTTGAACTCATCCATCACAACCCGTGCGATGATAGTTCATAACGCTTTAAACATGCAAACAATTAAAGTCAATTTTAATCTTTGCATGTGAGGTGATGGCTTATAAACTTATAAGCTTATCATGCAAGCATGTTATTAATTAAATAATTTCAGCAAGCATTCATAAAGCGTTGAATATGCATTTCATAGCCCATCCTAATCTTAGGATTTTACGAGTCTTCATATCTTCTCGTCTTTCTCATTCGGGCTCCCACTAGCTCTTGGACTTCCTCCAAGACCGTCATTGTGCTCGATTTTCCATCCTTCTCGTCTTTGAGTAATAATTACAATTAATACTCAATTCATAGACCAGATAAAAAATAATTACACTTTATGGGCTCGAATAAAAGAATAATTACACGCTAACACTAACGGCATGCAAACCGTGAAAGCGATAAAATCTAATGGGCTACTAATGCATCATACATTTCATCACATCATCCAACATGTTATCACACAAACATGTTATCAAATATTATGCAACAATTCCGGTTTTAATTTTGCCAAGTTGCTTGGTCGGGTTTATCGAAACTAGACCTTTTCGAAAAACGGTTTATCGAAACCGATTAAATTTTGAAAGTTTTCGAAATATTGGATCGCGGGTTCGTGACATGGATCAAACACCACGCACGAACCAAGTCGGGCCAAGCCAATGGGCCGAGGGCCCATTGGGCCAAGCCCAACTATACACGGCCCGGTTTGGGCCTTGGAAGGCCCAAACCCGGCTTGCCGCTACTCTCGGCCTCGGCCAAGAGTGGGGACGGGCCCGGTCACCGCCGGCCTCACTGGCCTCCGGTGACCTCCGTCCGGTACCTCCGATCCGGCTCCCCGAGAGTCTCTTCTCGGACCCGACAAATCCAACAATTTCCGAAAAATTCCAAATTCAATATATTTTCAAAAATAACATATTTCATGCAAATATCCCAAAAAGCATTAAAATCATGTTATCAACAATTTCGCATGCAAATAATCACAAAACCGAAATAAATTCAACAAGACAAAGATTAAGAGGGTAACCACCCTCTGATACCACTGTAGGGTTTTGGAGCGTTCAAGATCGTCGAGATAGCGGAAGCAATATAAGAAAATCTACTCCAAACCTTGTCCAAGAACATAAACCATTAAATCCCAAAGCAAAATCTATTCCACAAGATATTTACCTTTAAGTCTTGTATGAATCGATAAAGAAGAACGTTTGGATCTTCTTCTCTAAAGCAAGTCCACACCAAGGGGATGATCTTGATGATCCCTCACTTAATTGCCTACTAGAACAATTAAATGAAGAACAAGAGAGCAAGAACAAGAGGAGGATGAGGGGTGGCCGGCCAAGCTAAAAGAGAGAGAGAGAGTGTGAGTTTTTGTGATATTTTGATTAATGAATTAATGTCTAGTATTTGAATTCATCATCCAACTCAAAAGTATGGGTTAAAAGTGATTGGTATGGGCTTAAAGGTGCTTTAACACATACCCCTTAAATCACTCACCTCTTAATCCACAATCACCAACTAAGCATGGTCTTGTGCCGGCCAAGAGGTCTTGTTGGGCCCTTATTGGGCCGGCCATGAGGCTTCATGGGCCGAGCCCAATGGGCCCTCCCGTGTTGTCTCATGCCATGTCCAAAAGTCGCCCGACCCTTTTGTCGTCGCTTATCAAACAAAGTCCGACGCGATATCGACGAAAAAACTCAGTTTTCTCGATTCGCTAATTATTCTCTCAAACCGAACCTATGGCACAAAACCTCCAGTTTTGTCCATGTATTGCTCCTCAAGAAACGTCAATGTTTCCTTGTCTCAAGTTATCCGTCTTGAATGTGTGTGACCCTCTAGGCTCATGCCACCGTTGGCAGATCGGCGCAAAAGATCTCTTTTGCCTGATCCATCATAAGTGGTCTCTAGTAAGACATTATGATTACCCAAGGTGCATGACGATCGATGATTCGACTTAACCTTGTGCGTACAAGTCACCATCCTATTATCTCTAGATATCCCGATCGATCACAAGGCATAGAGTCGTCACCCTTGTTTAATCAATCATTGTTACTTGATATGCGAGATGGCTGAGAACTGATAACCCGTATCATTTGCATGGCCATGCTTTTACTCTCAGTTAGTCTCCATCAAGATGCCCTTTAATGGATATCTTTTCCATACCGTAGTATGAGGGATAAATCCCTTAGCCGTCTTTCGTGTCACTCATGCAACCTGTTCCGCCACCCAATCATGCCCTTTATAGCAGTCCTTTCACAGAAAGCGTTTGGCGCAAGTTAAAGCCGCACGTTCATTGCATAGTGATCACAAAGACTCCTTGGTCTAAGGATGTCGTGACAAGCTATCGCATTTGAATATGTTCATGGCTTAATCTATGAAAACACTATTCAAAACGGGTCGTCCAATATCAATCACCTCATGATATCTATGATATGATTCTAGGATCCCACATCCCTATGACAAGTAGAACTACGTCATTAAGAACCATCCTCATACTGGTCGCTTTAAGGAAGCATAGGTTGACCAGGGACTCGTTAAGTGTGATCCGTACAGATTTATGGTTCTACTACTTTAGTGGTCATAAATCAGATCATGCTTAACATATTACTTCAACACATAAGTAATACAAAGCCGTTTTATATATATATATTACAAACGATGATATTGTACATAGACATTTACAGGCTAATAGCAATTGGACTAGGGCACAAATGCTATCATAATATTGACATTGTCTGGCTTGGGTACAAGTTCCCAGACTTCATTCCTTGAAAATTGAACCAATTCTTCTTGCATGGCGCATACCCAGTATTCATCATTGATGGCTTCTTGTATATTCTTTGGCTTAATTTTGGAAATAAAGCAAATGTTACCTATCATCTCTTTGTAGTTTATAGGTGCCTTCTGTCGAGTCCGCACTCCTTCATTGATGTCTTCTATCACATCCTGGGATGGGTGATTCTTCTGAATTCTTCTTGACGGAGCTCTCTGTTCTATGACGGGGGGTGCCTCTTTGTCAAAGATGTTTTGTCTTTCGGCTTCAGATTCTTTGTTGCGATCTTCGGTTTTGACTTCTGGCCTGACTTCTCCTGAGAGATTTAGGACTTCTTCCTCATCGTCACTAGGTTGCTCATCACTGTCATCAATTACAACATTGATGGATTCCATGATAGACCGGGTGCGTTTGTTGAACACACGAAAGGCCCGACTATTTCTGGAATATTCAAGGAAGATGCCTTCATCGCTTTTAGGATCAAGTTTGCGTCAAGGTTCCCTATCTGCAAGTATGTAGCATATCGATCCAAAGACATGAAAATATTTGACATTAGGCTTCCTCCCCCTCCATATTTCATAAAGAGTGAGCGATGTTCCAGGATGGAGGGTCACTCTATTGTGAATATGACAAGCCGTATTTAGAGCTTCAGCCCAGAAGTGATGCGAGATGTCTTTGGCTAGCATCATTACTCTTGCCATTTCTTGAAGAGTACGATTTTTTCTTTCCACGATCCCGTTCTGCTGAGGAGTGATGGGGGCAGAGAATTCATGAGCTATTCCTTCAGCATCACAGAAGTTTGCGAAGCTGATGTTTTCAAACTCCTTTCCATGATCACTTCTAAGTCGGACGACTTTGCCAATGGCTTCTCCTTTTTCTCGTTGAACTCTCCGACATAGGGCTTCAAAGACTGAGAAAGTGTCTGACTTTTCTCTAATAAAGTCAACCCAGGTGTACCTTGAGAAGTCGTCGACACAGACAAATATGTACTTCTTACCTCCTAGACTTTCTACTTGCATAGGTCCCATAAGGTCAACATGTAGAAGTTCTAGAACGCGTGAAGTAGTAAGATGTTGTACCTTCTTGTGTGACGTCTTAACTTGTTTGCCAATTTGGCATTCTCCACAAATTTTTCCTTCAACAATCTTGAGGTTGGGAACTCTAATGATCGCCTTTTCAGAGAGAATCTTCTGCATGCTCCTCAAATTGATGTGACCGAGTTTTTGATGCCATAGCTTCGTCTCTTGTGCTTTGGATAAAAGGCACTTGGTTGGCAAGGTTGTGACTGTTGGAGACCATAGATAACAGTTATCAAGAGACCTGTGACCTGTCATGACTTCCTTCTGGTGTTCGTCTTTGACAGTGCACTTGTCACGAGCGAAGTTGACATCCAGATTCATATCGCATATTTGACTGATGCTGATGAGGTTGGATGTAAGACCTTCTACCATAGAGCCTCTTTCAGGCATGGTGAGTTAGGAAGGTTGAGTTTTCCCTTCCCGAGTACTCTAGCTTTTACTCCGTCACCAAAGGTATTAAAATAACCAAGAATGAGCTATTACCAGTCATATGTCGAGAGGATCCACTATCAAAGTACCAATCATTGCTAGTTGAAGCTTTTAGAGCGGTGTAAGCAATATTTGCTCGATAGTTTACCTCCTTGACTCGCCATTCCTTTCGTGGTTGGGCTTTCTTGATGGTGGTCCTTTGCTTGACGAAGCTCCTTCCATATAGACGATAGCAGAAAGGTCGAATGTGACCTCTTCGTCCACAGTGGTGACATACCCAGTTATGTCTTTTGTTCTTTGTCCCAGAAGCGACCAGGGTATGAGGCTTTTTGGTCGCTTGGTCAGGTGTGAAGTTAGTAGACATCTGACGGGGCTTGTGGGTGACGACCTTCTGAGGAACGAAGACAGTGTGTGATGATGAAGCTTCTTTCGAATATCCAAGACCTTCCATATTTCTAGCTGGTTTTCCGATCGAGAGAATTTGGTCTAGAGTGTCGGTGCTTGGATTCATCATCTTTACAGACTTGGTGACTTGTTCTAACTCGCTTTTTAACCTAGCCACTTCCCTTTTGAGATCAACAGTAGTTTCGAGAAGTCGTGACTTGTCTTCGTTAAGAGAAAAAATGAGGGCATTTTGTTTTTCGATTACTTGAGAGTCTTCAAGCCACTTGACATACCATTCGTTGTATGCGTTGTTGAGAGTCTCATCGGATAGCTCGTCATCAGAGTCAGACTTCTTTGAAATCTCGGGTGGTTGATCTATTGTGGAGGCAGTAAAAGCAACATAATTACTTGTATGCTCAAAGTCACTGTCTTCTTCATCTTCATCGTCAGTTAGAGAGGCAATGAATCCCTTCTTCTGTTTCTTCAAGAAGTTGGGACATTCTTTCTGCATGTGCCCATACCCCTCACATTCAAAACACTGAACTCCTTTTTCTTTTCCTGATCGCTCACTCGTCTACCATCGTTATTTGTGCTCTCGTTCTTCTGGAACTTGTGCTGAGGCTTGTCTCTGACTTCTAGGGTGACATTCCTTCCTGTCACCTGGTTAAATCTTTTCATGACTTTATTGTAGTTTTTGGCCAGCATAGCGATAGTCTCATCAATTTCACTATCCGAATCAGAGCACGCCAAGTTTTTCTACTTTTGGGTAGAACTTTTGAAAGCTACACCTTTATGCTTCTTCTCGATAAGAGGTAGGGAGAGCTCGAAGGTCATAAGTGATCCCATGAGCTCATCGAACTTCAGCGTCTTTAAGTCATGAACTTCTTCTATGGCCGTGTCTTCATCTTGAATCTGGGACTTAGGGCTCTCAGCGTTTTTCTGACTAGATCTTCATCGGTCATAGGCTTACCAAGTGAATATGATTCATTGGCTAGATCCTTGATACGTACATTAAACTCAGCTATTGTTTCGTCTTCAAGCATGGTAAGGGCCTCAAAGTTGGTTGTGAGGTATTGTAACTTTTGTTCTCTGACTTTGGATGTACCCTCATGAGCAATAGCAAGAGTGTCCCAAGCAATTTTGGCACTTGTGCACGTGTTGATAAGTCGAAACACATTCTTGTCTACTCCATTAAATATAGCATTGAGTGCACGAGAAATACCTAGGGCGGCTTCATCTTCTTCCGCGCTCCACTCTTTTTCTGGTTTGATGCTAGTTTGATTTCCTTGAGCATCAACATAGTGAGGTTCCTCCCATCCATTGATGACAGCCTTCCAGGTTTTGCTGTCGAGAGACTTCAAAAATGCACACATCCGTGCTTTCCAGTACCCATAGTTTGTTCCGTCGAGCACCGGTGGTCGATTGACAGATCCTCCTTCCTTTGAGTCCATATTAGCTACTCAGAATTTTTGCAGGAAAATCACCTAAGAGATAAGGTGCCTCCTCTAATACCAATTGAAATTCTGATTCGTAGCCAAGTCAAGAAGTCGAACACAAAGTCGTAACTTGGGTGTTGACTACTTGCTTAAATTGCAGACCGTAATTTAAACAATAACCAAACAATAAGAACGACACTAGAGATGATTAACCAGTTCGGTGCAACGTCACCTACGTCTAGGGGCACTTTGCCAGTGGAAAAGTTTTCACTATATAGTAGTCAATAGTACAACTTCAAGCACCAACTAGCTATCACACAAGCTATTGTCCTAAGCTACTATAGATCTCACCGTGAACAACCTCGACCAAGGTCCTCTCCCCCTGTCTTTGAGATCCTCTCAATTCCACCCTTCGAGCAAGCGCCTATGCTCGGTGTCATAGTCTTCTTTGACAGATTTGTGAATCTTCAATCACGAACACATGAACCCTAATCAATCAAACACTCAATCTTCGCGACATGATGTTTAATCGAAGCAAAGCCGTTCTAGCAAACTAATCAGCCTCTCAACACGCCAATGGTGCACGGTTAAGAGCTCTGAGAAATTTAGAACAAGAACGGACAAGCTGCTAATGGGGAAGCCCAAACTTTTTATAGCAACTCCATATTCCTAATCTTTCTCGGATTAGGAATAGGAAGTCTCAGACTTTCTAAACGAATTAGGCAAGCAGAGTTGCCGCCTTTGCTGACGTGTTAATGACAGCTGGAAGTCGCCTGGCCTGTTGACGTCATTCTCTTGCGCTCCAAGTCTTTTAGTTGTTGTATCGTCATTCTTCTTTCGCTCCAAGCGACTCTAAATAGGAAAGCTTCAGACCTTTCCTAATCTGGAACGTAATGAGTCGCTCCACATGTCGTGTAACATGTTGCACTGACTTCTTACTTTTACGCTAAAAAATTATGCCAACATTTGAACGTAGCAAACACACTCCTTCACAATAGTCTTTCTGGAAAACATGATGTCTATGGTGTTCTCCAGGAACTTTATTTCCTCGCGCAGCTCTGTCATAACATCTTTCTAGACATCAGAGGATCCAGTTTTTTTCATTGACATTACACCAGAAGGGTGTCTAATGTCCGGGACATGAGATCCTTCAAAGAGCTTCGGGCTGAACGAGAGAGCAGCAGGCTTCTTTCCGGCCACATCAGAGCTTCGGAGCAGCTTGGGGCGTTGGCTCAGGATGATCCCAGTGATAAGAGAAGGAAATCTGATTGGCATTTTGACCGCAAAGGATTTTGCATGTTTCAGAAGATGGTCAACAACAAATTTTCCAAAATCGAAGATTGAGCGCGTACCTATCTGGTAGATTAGCCTAGCAAGTTCAGACGTGATGCTAGAACCGTGTGAAGAAAGCGCCCAGTTCACGATGCCAACTCGAAAGAGGATAGAGTATTTTGAAGTGAGAGTAGAGGAGGATAACTTCCCCTTGGTTGGCCATGATCTCTTGGTACCCTCGGATATCTCCTTTACGACTTGATCCAGTGTTAGGAAATTATCCGAGACATCCGGAGTGTATCTTCCCAAAAAACTATTGATGGCTCCTTCTGAGAAGTTGCAGGACTTTCCTCTAACATACACTTTTCTAAATTCTGAGCTGGTGTGGATGTCGAAAGTAGACAATAGATTCACAATAAATTCTTGGACAAGTAGTGTGTAGTACCTACCAATGTTTGTGACACTCTGTAGGAGCCTTGCATCAGTGATCAATTTGATGATCTCTTCCAGTTTCATGGCACTTGGTGACAGTTCCTTTTCAGGGACAACTTTTCCCAGAGCAACATACCTTCATCTCAGAGCAGACTCTGCATGATGAAAAGAGATGTTATCTATCTTGGCTGGTGGAACATATTTCGGAGGCTTCTGACCTCCAATATACTTAGGCTCAACATGAGCCTTTTCAACAACCTCCACTTCTTCTTCGTCCGAGGTAGGTTCATCCACAGGATGTCTCGACTTCTTTTGAGACTTTTTTTTGGCAGGACTTGCTACCTTGTCAGCTTTTCGCTTCTTCCCACTCTTTCTAGCAGATTTCTTTTCAACTATAACCTTTTTCCTCTTCCCGGACGTCCTTTCTACATGCTTAACATCCTCAGCAGTCTTCTTCCTCCTGGACTTGGACTTGGATACAACAACATTTTCTTCCTTAGGGACCTCACCCTCTTCTTCTTCTTCAGAAAACTCATGACCAACAGACACAAATTTATTAGGAGCTTCCTTATCGTGAGAAACGAATTTCTCACTGTCTTCAACCTCATGCGTCAGATCAGCAAGCACTTCCGCTACATAACTAATTGGACCAGAATCTTCGTCATTCACTTCAAGAACATCTTCCTGCACATTCTTACAAACATTCTCAGCAACAAGTGTTGGGACATCATCAGTCCCATCAACCGGACCCTTATCAGACACAACTTTTGGATTCTCTAGAACAACTTCATCACCCATAGCATCCTCAGCCTCCTCAATAGCCTTTGGAGGCATACACGACACTTCCTCTTGCGTGCATTATGCTTTGTTCAGATATTGATCTGGATCTTCATCTTCTTCTTTTGATTGTATAGACGCCTCAACTTCTTGAGGGTTTTCAACAGCAACAAACCCAACTTTTTCAGATGGAAAGATCGTTTGCAAAGGAATCGCCTTTACAACTTCCTCAGTACTTCCAAAGCTACCCAAACCCTCTACTCTTGTGGTCGGAGTAGGAGTGATTTCCACAACATTCGAATCAGGAATTTGAGAGCCAAGGATTTCAGTATTACCCGGCAAGAAGAAGGTTGGAACTTCTAATAGGGCTGATTCGTCTTCAATAGCACTTGCTTCAGCAATGGGTGCCTCATAAGGTTCGGCTATAGTGATCCCCTTTTTGGTTGATTTAGGAAGAAGCTCCCCGGTCTTTTCTTTCTTTTTTCTCTTCTCTTTTTTCCAGAGCTCGAGCGAGAAGGAGACATGGATTTCAGGCGTAATGCCTTCTTTCGGGCAAAGTTGGCCGCAACTCTACTGCTTCGAGTGCCCACAATTATCGTGACAATGCAAGCTTGAGCTGAGAGAGAGAGATGGAGAGCAAAAGTAGAGGGTTGCAAATCTTTTGAAAAGTGAAAGGTTAGAGAGACAATCCACGACAGTTAAGGAAAACCCTTTTAAATAAGTGGGACCGAACAATACGGAATAAAATAAACGATATATTTGTGAGGTCAGCACTTTTCTTTTTCCTTCTTGAATAGGCTCTGAACATCTTTCGGCCCATCATGTGGTGTGGATGTTAACTCTCATGATCCACACCACTCTTTCCTTGGCTTTAAGTTTTAGATGACATCTCGATCATACAAAGTCCTAATGATGACTGTAGACTTTCGAATCGAGCAGTGTCGACCACCTTTGAGACGAACCAGACATTCCCGATCATTTGAAGATAGTTAACAAGAGCCTTTTTCTGGTTCAAACTCCATCTTCAAGATTCCCTACCACTTCTTGTACAGGATGGTCCTTTTGAACCTTTCTGGAGGGAATTCTGAGCGCTGGAACAGTCGTTGGAACATTATCAGGCGCAATGTCGCTTCCTCTGTCTGCGACTTCTTCTGACCCATTATCAGGCATATCTGTCTTGACATCCTGTGTCTCGACATCTTGCGAAACATGTGGCACTACTACTTCTTCACCGCCGATGTTTTCAAAAATACGTTATGTGTCATTTATGACCACATTGATGGATTCCATAACCGTTCTAGTGCGATTGTTGAAGACTCGATATGCTCTGCTATTTCTTGAATATCCCAGAAAGATCCCTTCATCACTTTTCGGATCAAATTTTCGACGAGGGTCCCTATCAGCTAAGATGTAACAGGTGGAGCCAAAAACACGAAAGTACTTGAGGTTGGGCTTTCTCCCCCTCCATATTTCATAAGAGGTAGTGTTCATACCTTGTCAAATACTGACATGGTTGAGAATATGGCAAGCGGTGTTTATCGTTTCAGCCCAAAAGTGTGTAGGAAGATTTTTGGCGAGAATCATAACTCTAGCCATCTCTTATACTGTTCTATTCTTCCTTTCCACTACTCTATTCTGTTGAGGAGTTATAGGAGCCGAGAACTCATGTGTGATTCCCTCCTCATCACAAAAATCAGAGAAACGACTGTTCTTGAATTTTGTACCATGGTCACTACGTAGTCTGACGATTTTTCCTATGTTCTCTCTTTGTTCTTGACGAATTATGTTGCATAAGCCTTTGAAAATAGAAAACGTGTCAGACTTTTCACGAATAAATTCGACCCATGTGTACTTGGAGTAGTCATCAACACATACAAGTACCTATTTCTTGCCACCCAGGCTCTCTGTTTGCATTTGTCCCATTAGGTCTATATGAAGAAGTTCAAGTACTCTGGATGTTGTACGATGTTGCAGCCTCCTGTGGGACATCTTCACTTGCTTCCCGGTCTGACATTCTCCACAGATACGTCCTTCGATTATCTTTAGAGAAGGAACACCAGTGATAGCCTCTTCAGATATGATTTTCTTCGTGTTTTTGAGGTTTAGATGACCCAGGCGTTGGTGCCATAGTTGGGCTTCGTCCGCTTTGGAAAACATGCACGATGTTCCGACATTAGTCGATGAAGATGTCCACAGATAACAGTTATCTTTTGAACGAGCTCCTTGCATTATCTCGACTCGATTTTCTATGATCACAGAGAATTTATCACGATTAAAGTTTACAATTAAGTCGAGATCACATAACTGACTAATACTCAAAAGGTTAGCCGTCTGTCCTTCTACAAGAAGTGCTTCCCTAAGGCAGTCAACACTAGTGAGTTTGAGTTGTCCCTTTCCGATAATCTTAGCTTTGACACTATCGCCAAACGTGACATGTCCAACAAAGCATGGTTTGAGATTGACTAGCAAGTTCTTGTTACCTATCATATGTCTTGAACAACCACCGTCAAAGTACCAATATTTTCATGTTGAAGTAGTTAGAGTAGTATAAGCAATATTTACTCTGAATGATACATCTTTTACCTTCCATACTTGCTTAAAAGCTTTCTTAGGATGAGAGAGCTTGTACAGAAAATGACAGTAAGGCCGAATGTGACCTCTTTGTCCACAGTGGTGACTTGTCCATTGGTTTTGTTGGGGAGGGGTCAACTGTGGTAGAACAACTCTTTGAGATTGTCTAGGAGCTGGCATAGTACGGGAATGATGCTGATGGTGTTTGACTCCTTGAGGTATCCAGTAATGACGTTGGACCAGTTTCTGTCGATAATGATGGGAGACAAATTGCGGTTTATATTGCTGTTGAACATGATGCATCTGATGATGTCATTGACCATGTTTCATCCGATGATGTTATTGACCTTGTGGGATACCAGGTGGCTGAGGTATTTGAGCAGACATAGGTCGTTTGTCATGTTGAGGAACAAAGGCAGTTTGAGATGTTGACGCTCCCGAGTAGCCCAGTCCCTGCATATTCTTAGCTGGTTTCCCCATGGAAAGTAGAGTGTCCAGGATATCTGTGCTGGTATTCATCATCTTTACGTTCTTTGTCATTTTTTCAATTTCCCCTTTGAGTCGACTCACTTCTTTCTTCAAATTTACTATAGTTTCAAGCAACCTGGTCTTGTCTTCTGTGAGTGACAGAATTGTGTCTCTCTATGACTTTGGAATCTTTCTATGTATTGGGTGAACAGTTTGTCATAGGCAATGTCCATTACCTCATCTGGTAGAAGTTTTGATTCATCCATAGAAAACTCTTGGTTAAAAGAATGTGCAGTAAAAGCAACAAAATTACTTATCTTCTCTTCATCACTGTCCTCTTCTTCGTCATCAGACATTGAGGCTTTGTATCCCTTCTTTTTTTTTTTCAGGAAGTTTGGACATTCTTTCTGGATGTGACCGAAACCTTCACATTCATGACACTGGATACCTTTTCCTTTGCCTATTCGATCAGAGCTTCTGGTTCCTTTGGGGTTGACGACATCTATCTTAACCTTATGTGCAAGAGTGTCTTTAACATTTTGATAGACATGTTTCCCTACTCCTTTTGAAAATCTCTTCATGATCCTGTTATAATTTTTTACCATCGAGGCAAGAGCTTCATCAGTATCATCTTCAGATTCAGAGTCTACCTGATTTCGAGAGGGACACGTTGAGCTTGTCAGGGAAAGTCCCTTGAGTTTTCTGTCTGGAACGGGAAGCAAGAGTTCAAAAGTCATTAACAAACCCATTAGTTCATCAAATCGAAGAGTTCTCAGATTGTGCATTTCTTCTATGGCAATTGATTTCATCTTGAATCTTGGACTAAATGATTGAAGCGTTTTTCGGACCAGATCTTCATCTGTCATGGGTTTTCCCAGCGAATAGGATTCATTTGCCAAGTCTCTAATCCGAACATTGAAGTCGCTGATTGTCTCATCATCTTTCATGGATAATGCTTCAAAGTGTGTTGTGAGGTATTGAAGTTTTTGCTCTCGAACTTTGGTCGTTCCTTCATATGTTGTGGCCAAAATTTCCAAAGTGTCTTTTGCTACCACACATATGTTGATCAACCTGAACACATTCTGACCAACTGCATTAAAAATGGCATTCAGTGCACTAGGGCAGCCAGGTCTTCTGCATCAGTCCAATCACTTTCTGCCTTGATGTTAGAGAGTTTTGATCATCAGTAGTGGCTGGAGCTACCCATCCATTGATCACGGATTTCCAAGCCTTGTGATCGAGTGTCTTGAGGAATGTGGTCATACGGGCCTTCCAATACCCATAATTTGATCCATCTAGCATAGGAGGTCTGTTGACGGAGCCTCCTTCTCTAGATCCATACATAACTTAATACTAGAATTTGTCAAAGAGGAACACACCTAGTGAATTAAGATGCCTCCTCTAATACCAAATGAAATTCTGGTTAGATGCAAGATGCCTATCACAATGTTGAGACTAAGTGTGAGACATCTTGCGGGTGCAAAGTCAACAATAAAAATAACGAACAGAAAGTAAACGACACAAGAGTTGGTTACCCAGTTCGGTGCAACATCACCTACGTCTGGGGGTACTCTGCCAGTGAACAAGTTCCACTATATTTCATTAATCACAAATACAAAGTTTCACAATTATCACACAAATCTAAACCCTATGGTATTATTGCTAGTGTGAACTTAACCTAGAGTCTCCCCCTGTCTCAGAACCTCCGACTCGAATCCATTCTTAGAACATGTCCCACTGTTCCGTTCTCTCCTTTGTCGTTTCTTCAAAGGTATACACGCAGCTCCACTGGTGCGAGTTCGTCTAGTTCAGTCAAACAATTTTTCTCTCGAATATTTGTTTGAACACACAAGCTATAATTTTAGCTACAACATACAGCTCTCTAACACGTTGATCCAACACGCTTACAAACTCTGTATATTATGAACTAAGAAATAACTACACATCACCAACCTCTACGGGTGGGACGATCACCTATATGTAGAAGTTGGACGAGAATCTATTTAGGGTTTCCTAAAGGATCTCGTACGCGCCTTGTCGATTACATCTCCTTCAAGTTTCCTTTTGTTGCTGCACAGCTGATGCGGAAAGAATCCTTCTGATATTCGAAGATCTTCTAATTAAGGAAACTCCAGAAAGTCTTCTGGCGAGATGCTCGATCGTGATGTCCGAGACTTCTGGATGGACATCTTATGATTTGACTATCGGCGTCTTAGGTCGCGACATATGGATGGACATTTTTCCATCATATAAAATAGCCAACATCCGTAGGAACCACAGGTATAGTCGATACATCAAATGTGTCTGGTAAAGGGTGTTTATATGTGTGTAGGCTATTTACACTTGATCCATAGATGTGTCGGCAATGATACGTGATTGACAATAGGTCTATATTGGGTCTTAAGAGTGCACCACTCTCGCCTTTGTATATAAGTAATAAAAATTGAAAGTATTCGAGTCGATTTCCTCATGGACTAAATTAAGGTTTGTCTTGAGATAATTATACTATAAAATTAAAGTATTCAATTTTTGTATGTGTGCAATAATAGGAAAATTCAAAAATAAAAAACTGAAATGTAAACACGTAAGACAAGTAATTAAATAAATTGTAGGTAATGAAGTCGAAAAACGAAAGTGTGGATGCTAGACTAAGATTATCCTTGATTAGCCTACAAAGACAAATTCTTGATCATGCATTTCTTGATTGACATATGCTTTAAAATATCGAATCTGCCCCTTGACATTAGGATCGATCTAATTTTGAGTCAAGCTTTACCCTCTCAGTATCATATATTTGACTCAAGACTGCATTAAGCACAACAATTACGGGTCAAGGGTAATTTGGGTGTCGAATTATGAGCCATAACCCTCAAGTTTATCTAGGTACATTAGTAATCCCTCCTTTCAGGGTTAACTACCAGCTAAATCAATTATCTTAGATGACCAATCTAGGATAATTATATCTATTACAAGATAGGGCAAATCAAATAGGAATTATTAATGCAAATAACTCAATAATTAATTTAACTAAATCAGCAAAGTCTAGCACTCATAGTTACGGGAAATTATGGTGAGCCGACGCTCTTAAACTTTAAGAGTGTTAGGTTCACATGTGAGTTAAAACACCAGCATATTTTTTTGTAACGGCACACAAACCGCCGTTTTACGGTGTGCCGTTACAAAAGCGTTGTTACAAATTGTAACAGCGCACACCGTTCGTGCACCGTTACAAACTCTAACGACACCGTTTGTTTGGAACGGTAACGACAATATTTGTAACGGCGCACATTTGAAAGTGCGGCGTTACAAAATTTATATTTAAAAAATGAAAAATGGAAAAAAAAAATTAATATTAATATTAATATATTTTCCATTTTTTTAATTAAATAATAAAAATTAAAATTGCTTGAGAGGTCATAAATGACAAAATTACCCCTTATTCAATCGAAATCGGCCGAATTGCCCTTGAGATGTCATAAATGACCAAATTACCCCTTATTCGGTCGAGATTGACCGAATTAACCTTGAGATATCATAAATGACCAAATTACCCTAATTTTATCATGCAATTAATAATGAAATCGGTGGAATTTACCCTAATGTTATCATCATACGAAAGTACCGCTAAGGGGTATTTTTAACTATTCCGAAAATACCCCTAAGGGGTATTTTTAATTTCAAAACTAAATTTATAAATCTAATATGCAAATTATCATAAATCTAAAACATATTAATATTCAACACAACAACCTAGCATGATAACTAACAAATCAAACAAATTCATACAAATTTACGTGGAACTAAAAATAAAAAATCATATAAATCTAAGAATTTCAAACAATTTCTAAACTAATATCATACAGTTTCTTAAAATTACAAAAACAATTTTCCAAAATGTTCACAAATATTCAAAAAGTTTGTTTAACATGCATATTCAACAAATATTCATAATATTTAACATGCAAACTACAAATTATTGTAAAATCTAACATGAAATCTAAAAATCAAATACCCAATTAGACCTAAAATTAAAACCCCTAAGTACATACCTTATCAAAATATGGAAGAAGGAGAGGAAGAGGGACGACAGAGGTGGACGACAGCGGTGGACGGTGGCGGTGGACGGCAGCAGGGAAATGCAGAGAAAAAAGGGAGGCAGAGAGGCACAGAACTGGAAAAAAAAAAGGGTTTGGGGAAATTGTATAGTTGGATTTTGTAACGGCACACATTCAAATGTGCACCGTTACAAAATTAATTTATAACGGTGTACTTTGCTATGTGCACCGTTACAAAAAAAAAGTTCTCAGGAAGTTTAATTTTAGCGAAATTTACCCACGAAATTTGATTTTTTGCGAAAATTTCGTTTGGCGCCACTTTAGTAACGGCGCACATAGCAAAGTGTGCCGTTACAAACTAAAACCCTGAATTATTATTTTAATATTGTCGGTCCGATCGTGAATGATTAACGGTGTTCCCGTGGTTTGATTTTCCTAAAATTTGTACTATACAACGTACATGTTATATACAATTAATTGAACAGTTTCGATTCAAAAAAAAATATTAATCTACCGAACGTTTGATGATCAATGAGCTTAGGATTTATGTTAGGTTTTACCTTCCTAAACCCTAAACTCACGCTTTCAACGAAAATATTTTGTGTTGAAAATCAAGTTTTAATCCAACCGTACGAATTGGAGTGCAATGGATTGCTAGTTTATGTGCCAAAATTTCAGTCAATTCTGATAATGTATGAACCTCGATCCAAACCGGCCAATAGGAAGTCAACTCTGTTGACTATGAAATTTGATCATTTGTAAGGGGATACAATGGCAAAGTGCGTTGTTGCAAAAATATTACCGACGGCGCACATAGAAAAGTGCGCCGTTACAAAATTAACCCTAAATTATTATTTTATTCATGTCGGTCCCATCGTGAATAATTAGATGTGCTCCCGTGGTTTGATTTTTATAAAATTTGTAATATGCCAAGTACATGTTATTTACAAAAGATTGAACGGTTTTGATTTTTAAGAAAATATATTGATCTATTGAACGTTGGACGAGTTATGTGTTTAGGGTAAGGATAGAGTTTACCTTTTTAAATCATAAACTCACGTTTTCAACGAAAGTAGTTTATGTTCAAAATCATGTTTTAATCCGACCGCACGGATTGGAGCGCAATGTTTTAATACTTGATGTGCCAAAATTATAGTTAATTCCGAGAATGTTTGAACCTCGATCCAAACCGGTCAACCTGATTATCTCCGTAAGTAACGGTCAAACTCTCAGTAGAGACTTATTTTTGGGGACATGGTACATCGATTTTAATTTTTCATTGACGTAAATGAATTTTTAGTCGTTTCAAATGATTATGGTAATTTTGGTCTACAATTAGCATGTGAAAAGAGAACAAAAAAACTGAAATCAAGCGAGTAGTCAAGATTTTTGACCATTTGCGATGGCGCACTTTCAAATGTGCGCCTTTACAAACTAACGACAACAATAACGGTCCGTTTTCCGACCGTTTACTCCTAATTGTAAGATTTTGGTCAACGATCAACAATTTTGTAACGGCGCACATACCCAATGTGCGCCGTTACAAAATTTTGTAACGGCGCACATTTTTCGTGCGCCGTCACGAATTGAATTTGTAACCGGCGCACATACCCAAAGTGCGCCTTTACAAATGCAAAAACTGATAGTGAAAGTTTCACATCGGACCATGAACGACTCCTCTCATAGTGAGGCCCATACAGAATGAAAATGACTATCGTAAGATTGAGCAGACCAAGGTAAGAGTATGGGCATAGGGGAAGCTAGCTCGATATGATGGGACTCAATGTTGAGGGGAAGATTGTTATGTCTACATGTGAGTTCAAAGTCGCACATCGGAAGAGTACTGATTATAAGGCTGACTTGCATGCACATTAGACCCTAAACCCAATAGGCTAGTCTTTTGGATCACAGATGAACTCTAATATGTGAAATTCTGTTATGTAGCAAGAACAAGATGTTGAACACAATGTTGTAACAATTGGTTCGAAAACTTGTTTAATCACAGGTAATGGACTGTAAATAGAAAAGCAATAAACATAAGACACACAATATGTTTACCCAGTTCGGTGACTCCGCACCTATGTCTTGGGGTACTCTATCAATGGAAATGTTTTCACTATTGGGTAGTCTATAGTACAACTTCAAGCATCAACTAGCTATCACATAAGTTATTGTCCTAAGCTACTATGATCTCACCGTGGACTATCTCGACCAGGGACTTCCCCTTTCTTTGAGATCCTCTCAATTCCACCCTTCGAGCAAGCCTATGCTCGGTATTTTTCTCTTCGACAATTTCTTCGTGAATCTTCAATCACAAAAAAATACCCACAAATCACAAATGCTCAAATCCTCACGAGTTAATGTATGTGATCGACAGTGTCCTCTCAAAATTGATCATCCTCTCAATTCACTAGTTGTACACGGTTAAGAGCTCTAAGAATTTAGCACAGAGAAATGACTGAGTTTTTAAGGGGGAAGCACCTACTTTTATAGGAACTCCACTTGCCTAATCGGATTCCAATTCCGATTAGAAAAATCCTTGCCACCTTTCATTATTGGCAAGTGACATGTTTAGCGTTGCCACCTTCTTTAAGCCTTGCTGACGTGTCTTCCTTCCAGCTGGACCTTGCCTAAATCATTTGTGGTTTTATTCCTTTGTGCGCACAGCTTCTGTAAATAAATCAGGAAGTCTTCGATGTCTTGCCTAATCATGCGAGTATTATGTCACGTCAATTGTGTTGTAACATGTTGACTGACATCTTGATCTTGCGCTAAAAAATACGCCAATACTAAACGTAGTAACAATATGTATGAGGGCTTCCTTGAGTGTCGGGATCTCCCTAACAAAGTGTAGTTGCTGGACAAAAAGAAGGCTGGTAGGCAGGAATGAATCTCAAAAAAGATAAGTAAAACACATTTTCTATCTTCTAAAAAGTGACATGTCACAGGCCATGTCACGACATGTGACACTCTCTTTTACTACCTGAAGCAGGCCCGAGACTTATTTCAGTTTGAAATTCTAACCAATGTCACGGGTCATGTGGCTCCCGTGAGCTAGCCCCATAACATCTCATGACATCTTGTCTTGTACTCTAGCTTCATGTCACTGGTATTATCCCTAGATGGATACCTCTCTGGAAATTTGGTGTTCTGGGCCTTGTCCCATAACGTGGCATGTCCCTTAACATGCTCTATGACAAGGCTATGTACCTCCAAAATATCGACCTCTCCTAAGCTCGCTTCATCCCGAGTAAAAAATAAACTTCCAAACTTGATCATGCACTATTCCCACACAAAACTATTAGAGACATCAAAAGAAACAAAAAAATGTTCTAAATAACTATATTTCAAGGACAAATTCGAGATAGATGCATGTAAAAACAATCTATGCTAGATCTGAATGTACTCACACCAAAACCGCCCACTTAAATTTTTATTATCCTCAATAAACAATAATATCCACAAAAATGGGGTAGTTCTACTTCTCCCGATACTTTTTAGGTCCAACCCACAGCCCTAAAATGTGATATAAAATGAAAATGCATTAAATATCCACAACTAAATCTTGGAAAAATTATTTTTCGATAAACCTTAACCATTTCACAATCATGCCAAAATATCACATTTCATCTATCCTTACGGAAAATGCTAGAGATCAACAAATGCACCCTAACTAATCAAACCGGTTCTACTTGTTATCAATTGCTCATATAGAGAATCATATACCAATCATCTAAGTTTTGAAACGTTGGACAAGTTCGTTTTCAAATTGACTTGTTTTTCTCTATCTCGTATACGAAAGGTTTGTATTCAACCAAGTTCAGTTGTATTCAACTCCCTTTTGAGTGTTAGTGTAACGCCCCAAGATCCGGTTCTCCGAATCTTAGTCGTCACGCGATAAAATACAAGTATCGATAATACATATACGAAGATACATATACGAAATAGTTATGAAACACCTCGAGCGTCCTCGAGTGTATCATAACTATACTCGCACAAAGTCAACACCTTTAGTTTAGGCGTCCCTAACTTAAAGGTGATTGCACAAGTAAGTAAACCAGTTCTAAAACAATTCCATCAAAACATCTTTTGAAAATGAAGCAAGTAACTCATAAATAAATACCATAATGGTGAAGCATAACGCCACCTCACCGAGTGTTTTACAAAATAAAGTAATAAACCGGATAATGAAAAACAGTAACAAAACAGGTTACGACTCAACAGAGTCTACAACAGCCGACCAAACACCACTGGCAAAGACACGTCGACACGACACGCCCCCAAGCTCCCAGTCAAAAGATCTAAACGCATCCATAACCTGCACAAGTTGTAGGGGTGAACACGCTACCTCCAAGACTCAAACATCGCACATACACAAGATGATAACAATGCAAAAGTAGTTGTATAACATAATTAACTACACCCTAGGGTAACCGATTTCAGCCCAGGGAATCCACCCTTGCCTCAGTTCACCCTCCCTTAGGTAAAGGTAACCGATCTCGATCAAGGGAGTCCACCCTCAACTCGATTCACCTTACACCTAAATAAAGGCAACCGATCACAACTAAGGGAGTCCACCCTCAGCTCGGTTGACCTTTCCCACAAAGATAAAGGTAACCGATCTCGATCAAGGGAATCCACCCTCAACTCGGTTTACCTTACACCTAAATAAAGGTAACCGATCACAACTAAGGGAGTCCACCCTCAGCTCGGTTGACCCTTACCACAAATAAAGGTAATCGATCTCGATCAAGGGAATCCACCCTCAACTCGTTTTACCTTACACACCACCTATAACACAAGTATCACACCATACTCATGCAGAAAACATACTAGGTGCAAGACGGAATAAATCATCGTCTGAAAAGCAAATAATATAATACCTGGCACAATCCCGTGCATACAATCAGTTCAGAGTTATACTAAACTAATTCACCCAACATTATCATGCAAATCTCACTATTCGCATATAATCACACCAAGCATATTCACGTCACTACCATAGTGCCAAATCATGCTCACACGTATATATACACACATATATAATCAAACAAAGGCATCAAGCCATATAGTCTAGGTAGCTATGTCCCCCTACCTTAGGAAAGCTCCACGTACGCTCCTAGCCTCCCGCTCGAGCTATTCACGCCTTGCCTTTCCCGCGAGCGTCAATATCGACTAATAATTATATTCAATAATTAAAAACTCAAACAGACTCCGAAACGAATGCAATAAATTTACAAGTGTACTCCAACAAGTTCCTAACACTTGGACACACTTCAAATTAATCAAAGTAGCCAAAATGGGTCCGGAATGACCCATTTTCCCCGAAACACCCAATCTGCCCGGAAACGAGTTTTTCGACCCTCGGGACTCCGAAAATTACGAAACTTGTTTCTAAACTCCTCATTTAATATTCTAAGACCAATGCAATTAACAGAATCAAATTCCGACACCCGAGCGTTAAAATACTTCAATTAAAGTTATTGGTGGAAAAACCGTCTTTCACAATTTAAATCCGGAAATTATCAAATACGCAAGTTATCGATTCGGGGGTCACCCGGGACCACCCGAACTCACAAAACCCGAGCCCCCGGCTCGTGGGCCCCACACAAGCCACCACATTAATTCTCGGGAAACAAAATCGAGCTACGGGATTTACTTCGAATCTGTCCAGAGAACGAATTCGGCAGAACAGTCCACTTCCCGGACTTGCAGCTCCAAATCCGTAGCTCGTCTGGAAAACACGTACACATGAAAGTTGAAGCTCTGCCAGTCCTCTACAAATTTCATGTTTTTCTCGGAACCAAGTTCGAACGGGAACGACTCCGTCCGGAGCAAAACAGATTGTCCGTCCGGCTGGACAGATTCAGCGGTTCAGTCACTTCCCGGGCTTCTAGCTCCCAAACCGTTGCTCCTTTGGAAAAACTCACAAGATGAAGGTTGAAGCACTTCGAGTCAGCGTTCCATGGCCACCGGAATCAGCCACCAATGTGGCCGGAGCTCCGGCGACCCTCAGGTCACCGGAATTTGTTCAAATTTGTCTTAAAACATGCCTAATCATCTCTAGTGTCTAACTAAACTTAAAACAACACATTTCTACTTAAAACCCACGAACCAAACTACTCCAAATCGAAAAGAGAACCATACCTCTTGTAGTCCTCGATGCCGGGATTCCGAATACGAAGAAATCTCGAAGAAACGACGGACGGATTTGACGGGAAATCCTCCTTGCTTGGCCGGACCCTCCTTCTCCTTCCCTCTTTCTCTTTCTCTTTCTCTTTCTCTCTCCTTCTTTCTTCTCTTCTCCCTCTCTTTCTCTTGGTTGTTCTCGGATGAAATGGGAGCTCCCCCTCCTTATAACAACACATTTTATTTAATTAATTACTTAATTAAATAAAATGAAAACCCAAAAATCAACCCTTTTTCCTCTTTCCCAACATCACCAAACCCCACACACAAGTCACTTCCTTGTCCCCTTGATACCTAACCCATCAATCACATCGGTCACCTTTTCCACCAACCGAAAACGGATCAGACTTTCCAAAATCGGACGTTTCGGACCCCGAACGGGCACTTTTATCGAGATTTCAGCAAAATCTCCCAAGTGACTTAAAATGGGCTAACTAAGAATACTGCATCGACCGTTTTGCGATTCGAGACTTAACGAGTCCAGAATCGCCCAAAACGTCCTCAGTTGACTTTTCCAGCAAAAAGTCAACCTAAGTCAACTTTCCCCGATTGGGTCACGAAGTGGTCTTTAGTCGCCCTGAACTTAGCTTGGTCGAAAATAACGTCATCTTATGTCCAAAACAACTCTCGGGGTCAGGTTCAGACTCGATCTAGTCACTATTCAAAAATTTTGAATTTTCCCAGATTTTAGTCTAACTGCCCGGGAGAGGTCCTCACAGTTAGGGTTCCAAGTGGTGTCCCGCTAATAAGGATGAAAAATTTTCATGTATCTTATCCGATCGGAACGGGTACATCTGAAAGCAAACAGGTATAGATATGGATACATATATTATTGCGGGTATGTTATCGGATACGGATATACCTATATCCCACCCTACCCATACCCGATGCCTTTAAAAAATAATAATTTAATAAAAAGTGAAAACCCTAACTACTGAGATTTGATTTTGCGGAGCACGTTTGAAAACTTTGTTAGATTATGACTTTTATTATGTTGGTAAACTTGCATTACGAGATTTATTATGTTTCGGTACTTGAATTGTGAACTTTATTATGCTTATGGAGTGTGAATTGTGAACTTTATTATATTTGGTAGCTTGAATTGAAAATTTTATTGTGTTTCGCAGGTTTTATGGAATATTTTATCATGTTTTGTATTTATTTGTATTTATATTTATTTTTGAATTCATTATATATTTAGTTTTTGGTACGGATATAGATATGAAGCATTATCCATACCCATCGGGTACTAAATAGATATGAATACCCAATAAATTAACGGATAATTAAGCGGATATGCATACCCGCTCAAGTAAGCGGATATGAATACTCGCTCAAATAAGTGGGCATGGTACAAATATGGTCATACCCGCCCATATCCGATTCATTGCCATTCCAATTCACTAACCTTACACTCGTTACTATCATAATGATTTTTATGGCTAATTCTTTCACCCTTTACCTCATGTCTAGTGCTTCAGTGTTTGTGAATGTTTTTAAATTTTAGACTACTAACGCATAGTTTTCCCATCATACCATTCAGGCATTAAAATAAAATTAAAATAAAGTACAAAATCATTTCTAATTTCTATCAAGCAACAATGTTAAGCAAGTATATAACCACCATATTTCTCTACTTTTAGGGAAATCCATCATCTAAAGCATGGTACCAAGGTACATGATTTCGTTCAAATCATAGTAATTAAGCTATTCAAGAAATTTTTTTCTATCAAACGATTACAACATCATGAATGCACATGAACTATTTGTACATGCAAACGCACGCACTCTATACATTAAAAACTTGCACAATTCCACTTGCAACAAAAGCACACAATCACAAAACACATATATATACAAGAGAGTAACGTGTAACTCATTCATTGATATCAAAATACAGGTTGGAAGCAACCACACCAGGAGAGGAGAGCCATGAGTTAAGTTAGTTGTACCAGGAGCGGTGTCAAAAAATAATAAGGCACGTCAAGGGAGCCATATCTCAAAAACTTTTTGTACATTCTAAAAAGTGAATGTCACATGCCATGTCATGACCCGAAACATGCACAATCACGGATTGCGTTGCCCACCTTTGCTCCGTGACACGTGCCCAACACATCTTAGGGTTTGAAATCCTGACCAATGTCACTGGCCATGTGACGGCCTGTGACACTAGTTGTGACACCTTGTCCTCCACTCTAGCTTTGTGCCACGTGCGTTGTCTCAGCTCGTGACACCTCCCAAGACATCACTCTATTCTATATTCCTTTGTGTCACAACCGTTGTCAAGGTCCATAACACATAAAAGAATAACTCTATGTAACTTTAGTATCATGGGCCTTGTCTCGGACCGTGGCATGTCTCGTGACATGCTGCAAGACAAGACTTTGCAGTACCAAAATATTGTTCTTTCTCAAGCTCGCTTCATCCTGAGTCCAAAATAAGCTTCTAAACCTGCTCATGCACTATACCAATATAAAACTACCGAAGGCATCAAAAGGTACAAAAAAAATTCTAAATCACCATAATTTCGATGACTAAATCGAGATAGATGTTGGTAAAAAGATTCGATGCTAGATCTGAATGGACCCACATCATTCTAGCCAACATACGTTAGTTCTATTGGTCACCTAGTCGGTAAAGCTAAATGCATCGGTTATATTATAGGACAACTGACCCAGCAAAGTACGTTACCTTTACTATTCACCCAAACAACACATTTTTGTAAGTCATCAATTATACCTAAGCATAATTTTTTTAAATATTCGAATTGTGTTATATTACCCCCTTAAACATGTAAACATTTCATGAAAGCAAAACAACAAGTTGTTCATCTATCCATAAATGGGATTCCTGAAAATTTAAAACTAGTTTATATTGAAAACATTTCCGTTCAAAAACCCTTGACTGTTTCATCTACCATCAATGGCGATAGAAGATGTGTCATGACTTGGTGGTGGCAATCAAAACCATATGTGCCTTACAAAACTCTATTTTGGACACTACGTATTTACAAAAACTTTAAAAGAAAAAATATGTTAGGATAAAAACCAATTGAATAAGTGATTTGGGTGACGTTGGACGTTGTCTCGTTGAAAATCATTTAGATAAATTCAGTGGGACGAAACTTAAATAAAGAAAAATAGTGCATTACACATAATCCAAAGCGTGATCAACTTTAAAAGTGTTGTTCCCCATGATTGATGCTCCCTCTAAGTGTTACTCCCTTATATCTGAGAGTGTTACTTTGGTTGCTTATTTAGTTGATACATGCCGATTTTAGTGCAAAAATATGAAAGATATTCACTAGATCGTACTTGTTTGACATCAATCTCATGACTCTTATGCACCTCATGAGTGTAAGAAAAACTTTGGTGCGATGTGTTTGGTTCTTTTTCTTATGATATATTATTCTCTAATCCAAATTATGTTATGCTATACTATGCTATGCAAGTTTCATTTCTTCATATTTTGTAGAAAGAGATCTTGTTATCGATGAGTTTACACAAGAGTCTCGTATATGTTGTATAATTGATGGTAAGAATACACATAACCGACTAACTTCATGTAGTACCAAAATTTATAAATGATTAGAGGATGTTGCAACAAAAGTCTGTTTTGTAGATCGTCAAGACATTATTGTGTCATCAATACAAATACATACCTTGTTTGGGAGCGTGATTTATGAGGGTCTGAAAAGATATCATGCATTTGCATATCCACGTAGGTCAATATTCTCTACAATTTTTAGTATAACAATTCTAAGTCTTTAGTTATACTCAGATAACAAAAAAATATGTTTGATCCCATTATAATGTCATTTAGTTGTTTTTCCGTTGAATCTAACTAATACATTTACTAAAAATACTATGTCTGACCTTGCACATTATGCCAAAAATAATAAATTTTTTATCACATTTAGATATGATACTCCAACACCAAGTATCTTCGAATTGGTTTCTCTATGGTCAAAATGATCTTTCTTAGGATCAAGAAACTGAACGACCATCAGAGTGGGGAGTGGATGAGCATTATCCATGTCAAAACGCTTCATAAATTTCTCAATATATATAAATTGATGAATTAAAATGTCATCAAAAATATGTTTAATCAGTAGGGTGAGACAATATTATTTTTCCTGAATATTTCATCTCAAATTCTCTTTCCAAATATCCAACAATATTTAGGAATTATTTTTTAATTTCAATAAATTTTATACCATCAATATATACATCTATTTTCAAAATATCTCAAATTCTCTTTTCAAATATTCAAATTTTGTTTTCTTGATGAGTACAACTTCATTTGGATGATTGTTGAAGAACTACGCGTATTATTTAATTTTGGTTACGAATGGATTGTTTTGGTTGAGGAACGATTTTGCTTGATTTATTGTTTGGTGATAAGAAAATAAAATGTTGATTTTAAATTTTCAATTAATTATTTTTGGGACGGGCATCAGAGCAAAAAATACACATATATTCAAGTGTGATGAGTATAGGGTTGGAAAATACACCGATTTAGAAATCTCATCTCAAGTTAGAAACGGGGTGAGGATTCCCTATCGGATTCGGGAATTCCTTGCTTTTCATTTCTAACACAAAATAATGTTAAATACTAAAAACTATTATTTTAATAAAAATATATACTTAACAATATTATTACTCCATTAAACTTGTATTATAAAATATTATTTTAATAAAAATATGTTTAAGATATTATTTATTTATTAAATATGCATTTTAAAATAAGATTTTTAATTAAAAAGATAATTTTAATATATCAGAGCGGGGCGGGGATATCTCACCCCGTCCCCGCCCCCGTCCCCGTCTCATTTTCATCTGAATTCAAGAATTTTTTGCCTCGATCTCATTTGAATTTGGAGATTCTAGTTAGAAACGGGGAATATTGCCATCCGTAGACGAGTATCAGTAAAATAGCCTGAAAACAGCATTCTTGCTATTCCCACCCACTCACAAACTCGTTTTAATTGAACGGAAGTATCAATTGGTTTATTTAGAAAAGTGACCAGGCCCGATCCATTTAACGTGATAAAGTATTCTATCAAATATCAAAGCCCAAACGTTGGGCCTTATATAGTTGGTGCTTGCATTTTGTAAGGTGTTGGCAAATGAGGGTTTGAGAGGAATCATTGAACATTTTGTCATATGCTTTTAGGTGTCTTTAGTCCATTCATTCATGAGACTAATATGTTTCTCAAGTGGAGACTTTGAACCGATCTCTCATCCTTAGCTATAATGGGGTTTCAACTCCCCACCTTTTTAGAGTTTGAAACAATGCTACTGCTATTCAATAGTACTGTTAAAAAAATGTATTTATGAAGTTTTCCCCTAAATTGATTGTCCGCTCCACTTCTAATCATTCTAGTACTATTTTTTAGTACATGTTTTCATTTGATTGTTAACAGAAATGTAAGAATTTAACCATTTGTGCTAAAATTTTCAATCGGTACACTCAAGTGTGTGAATGTTAATGATGCGGGTATTTGGTTGACTTTGTCCCGATTATATTGAATATGCTTGGTTTTTGTCGAGTTCAGGACATTTGACATTCCAATAGATAACAGGGATGAGAATGAGACAAGTAGAAGGCATATTTTGTGAACCTACCCCACTTTGATCGTGTTGAAGATATTGAGTATATAAGATATTTTGACAATCTTCTCGTGAGTTCATATATCAAAATAACAAATCATTCTAATTAATGTACTTTTGATACTGAGCTACAATTAATTAACTTAATGAAGTGGAAATATTAATAACAAAATAAAAATTAGCTAGTTTGAAAATAACACATTTATTTGAGAGGCAAAAGAAAAGTGGAATGTAATATTTACAGCGTGCAATTTTGAGTAGAAATAAAACTATTGAATTAAACAAGTAATTCACATGTGTTTTAGGAATTAATTAGCACATTCTGACACTCCAAAACCAAACAGTCATGGTATGAGCCCAAAAGCACATTCAGAGATTGAATTTGCAGGTAATGATCGACTCACTCACTCACCGATCATCCATCAATCACAATTGCTCCCTCTGAAATAAAATAGCAACAAAAAGATGAGCAGAGACAGGTAGTCAACTCAAGTTAATTAGCAAAATTGCGATGCTACCAAAAGCATCTGAGGACAGCAACGACGATGTGAAACAGATAGTTGTCGCGGTGGAGCAAGTCCCTGCGAACGTATCTCTCCAAGTTGAGGTTACGAGGTAGCAGGTCGCTGTAGAAGAGCATCGTCGTCACCGACGCCGTGGGGTGTCCCACCAGCGGCACCATCAGCCTCACCATCGACTTCAACAGCAACGGCACTAGCGACTGCAACAACAAATTCAGAGGGACAACCATTAATCAATCACTGCCAATAATGTTGCAACCAAGAGAAGAAAACTGAACAAGAACCCACCATGATTCTAGTGATTTCTGTACACAGAACACCTACTCAACTGGTTTTGCTTGATTTCTCTACCTGCCAATCATCACCTGATGTTCAAACCTACTCTTCTTCTTCTTGTTGCTAGTGATGTGCAACGGTAAAAACTGCTAAACGGAGAAGAGGGTTTGACTGAGAAACCCAGGAGGACCTACCTACAAGATTCAGCTGTCTCACGTTGGGAGTATCGATCCCAATTTCCTCTTTCTTTTCTTATTAAGTGTCAATTTTTGGCTGTGGGTGCTTACTTTCTTGAGGTAAAAGAAATTTGTATTTATTGGTAATATTCGCTTCTTGGAGGATAAGAAACTTTTCTCTTGTTCAACAAAATTAATCAATTTTTACACAATAAAAAAAGAATTACTCAAAATGACATTTTAAGGCCATAATTACACGTAGTTCTTTTGCTTTTTGCTAATGTTAGCAGTGAGATTAAACAATTAAAGAATTACTAAATCTTGTGCTTGGACTTGGACTTGTGGTTACAAGTGTATAGTTTGACTCTAAGCAACATACATATGAAATCTTCATCTCACCTTATAAATTGGTTAGAGAACTAATTTAGTTGGTCATTGAATAAAAAAACCATAATGGAATTGTGGAGAATTTAAGGTAGTGGAAAGTTATGGAAGTTGTGCATAACCCATTGGAACCAACCAAAACAGCTAGCTTAGAGCTTAGTGTTCCAATGATTTATATAGAGAAAATGTTGATTAATGCTAAACTGTAAGATTCTAATATAGGCTAGACATAGAAATGTGTTCCTGGTCCTACATAGAGAGAGAAACAAAAATTAATATAGGGAGAGGAGTGATTTTGTGTTGGTGTGTGTAGGGCATGGTCGTCTGGGAATTTATTTGCATATTCATAAACGTATTCAAAACCCTTGAATTGTATATATAGACCTAGTTTTGCGTGTCACTTGTTTCGTGAACCATAATGTCAATTAACTCACTTGATAGAATAGAATATGTATGTCAAGCAAACACTTGCCTAGAATTGCATTTATGGGTTTCACAACAATAAAGAACACATGAAGATACAAATGCAACGTTAGGGCGAGATTCAAAAAAAGAAAAGAAAAGAATTTTTATTAGAAAGAAATAGAGCGAGATCCATGGAGCAACACCAACAAAATACAAATAAAAATACAATGCAAAGTTAAGGGGACGAAATGAAAAAACAACAAAAATATGAGAAATGAGGCGGAAGGCGAAAAGCGAAAAACGGAAGGCACTACGAGATTGTAGCCATATAAACATATGCAAGATTCTGGGACTTCTCGTTCATGAGTTGGAGCTCAACGATGAGACCTTCTCAGGGCCGGCCCGCCCATAAGACAGGTCAAGCATCTGTTTTAGGCCCACCAAAAAATAGGCCCGTTTTTGTAGAAAGAGAGGCCCAAATTTTCGTAAAACCCATTTATTCCAACACAATTGAACCCTACTTTTATGTGCGCCGCCGATAATCATCTTCTTCCCATGTCGTTTCCTCTCCTATTCTCGATTTCGGCTCTCATTCTTATACTGATTTTTTTTTAATTTTCGTTTTCTTTCTTTCATATTCCATGCCATTTTCTTTTCCTGCTCATAAACGTTTAAAGATAAATAATCGAGGGGACTCATTTATTTCTTCATTCACATTGAGTAATCAATTGAGTTTTCCATATAGATCTATAAATTCAACATTAGATGTTAAAGTAACTAAAGTTTCTTGTCATAGTAATCTAAAATCAATTCATCCTATTTTGGGTAAAATTTTATTTGGTTGAATCTGAATGTGAGCTTTCATTGAAAACTTCAATATTGTGCTTTTGGAATATCAGTTTCGTTCGTATGGTGAATTTTAATTAAAAAATTTATTTGTGTCAGTTTCAGTTTTAAATTTCCCGAATAAAGTTCTTGTTTTTACTATTTATAATCAACATGGATTAGTTATTTGTACATAAGCATATGAAGTTATCCGAATTAGCTCTTTAGTTTATATAAATTTATCCAATTGAAATATTGTTTATTGCTGCAATTAAAAGTTCTATGAAAATCTGTTTTATTATTATTTTATTTATTCAACTTTTTATGTAAAATTTATTTGAATTTAATATTGATAATGATTTTCTTATAAATGAAGAGGTGATTTTGATGATATTTATATTGCCCTTTTCGTGTACGAAAGTAATGACTCAAAGAGTACAATCGGGTTAGATACATTATTTAAGATACGATTTTTCTTTCTAATTTGATTTCAATATTTATGTTTTGTTGTACAGAGTCTATTAATGTTCAGTTTATGTTAATTCATACCTTAAATCGTGGTGAAGGGTTGTATTCTTTTGTAATGTTGTTTTAGTTGAAAGCATGTGTATATACATTACGTGCATGCAACCATACAAGCAACATTGGACATAAAGAAAGGGAGACTTTATATTTGTCATCTAGTTCATACTGTATATGTAGTATCATTTCAAATATATGTAATTGTAATGCTTATTGTGTACTTGTATTAAATGTGTGAGACTCATTTTTTGAATCTTTTTGATAAAGAATAAAATTATCCAATGGGTATGTCTTTTTATACTAAGAAGGCCTATTTGAGTTTTTCACTTTAGACTCTAATATGTGTTGAGCCGAATCTTCGTGGACATGAATAGTAAAACTCAGACTTGAGAACTTTCAAAAAATCTTCTGCAACTTTTCTTAGATTTTGATCAAAACTATTCAAGTAGTCCGGCTCATGAGATGAGGCGTCCGAGGGAGACTCGGACTTCAACTTCATAAAAAAATTTTCCGTTTACGAGGTTGAAATTATTTAGAGAATTGTCCGGAGTTGGCCTTTAAATTTTACATTACAAATGTAAAATAAGAATTAATGCCATTTAAACTTATATATTTTTATTAATATTTCTGGCATCCCACATGATTGTATAATTACTTCATAGTTTATTACAAACAATATTAGAACTGCTCTAACTTATATCAGACAAATGGACAGATCTTGTAATATTTGAGGAAAGAAATTAAGAATGAGAATATCAGTATTGAGTAACATAGGAAATCAAAATACAATGAAGAAAATTAATAAGCATCCACATCCACTACTTGGTGTCTACTTTGTTGAGCAGCTCTTGGATGGTATTGGAAGCAACCTTCAATTTGTTTCTCAAGTTTTGCTCCTCCATCTCTCTTCTTTCCCTCTCTTCCGAGAAAATTTCAATCAGACTTTCTTGCTCCTTGTTCAGTTCCTCAATCTTACGCTGTGCCTCTTGTATCTGCATTTCAAGCAATCTGCACCCATCCTTTTCATACTGCAAATCCTGCAGTAACTGAGTCTCCACCTCTCCTCGTTTCTCTAATCTCTCCCTCAACTCACGGTTTTCTTCCTTCAGCTGCTCTACACTACACGCCTCTGTCTCTCTAACATCACATTCCTTCTGCAATAAGTTCCTTTCCCTCTTCACTTCACAATCTTGCTTATCCATCAAGTGTGGAGGAGAGAGCTGTTTATATGAAGGAGTCCTCGGTCCATTTTGCACTTCACTGTCCTTGTGCGCCTGTTGATTTGTCGTTAATTTCCTCTTCAAGTGACGGGACTCTTGTGGAGGAGAGACTTGTTTATCTACAAGTCGCCTCTTCAAATGACCAGACTCTGGTAGGGCAGGTACTTGTTCATCTACAAGTTTCCTCTTCAAATGACCAGGCTCTTGTGGGGGAGAGACTTGTTCGTCTCTAAGGTTCCTCCTCAACTGACAAGATTCTGGCGGGGTAGAGACTTGTTCGTCTATAAGTTTTTTATTACGTCTTGGGGCATAGCCAATCTTATGGCACAGACTAGACCAGTAAGTCTTTTGCATCTGTATCAGTTTAGCCTCCAGCCTTGCAAGAACAGTGGTACGCTCAAACCCCTGCTTATCGTGAGCCGGCTCCACAAAATTAGCCTCCAGCACACCTATGACCCCGCGCCCATCACTCCCCGCTGCGTTCCAAAGCCTCCAAAACGGCTTAATGAGGCGGTTCTTGTGGTACACATTGAACCCCTGCACATCAATGTGATGTTTCGCATCCTTGACAAAACCAATGGTTACCATAGCACAATCCTTCTCAACAGCCTTTGGTTTGTAAGTTTTCTCCTCGGCCATCATCATATCGTTCACTAAATTGTGATGCTCCACGTCTTTCCCTCGGAGGATTATTCTGAAGCCCGGTGGCAGCCTCAAATATAGAATCGATGCATAGCTCCTCAGCGAATGGCGATAAGTCAGGAAGTGCCTCGAGTTGGGATACTGGCCTGCCATCTGTATGCTCTTCTCATCGCGATTAACGCCTCTGAGCTGGATATCTTGAGGATCAGAATCAAAATCAAGCTCCAACAATCCCATGTCATCCTCCCATAGATTGTAAATGATTATGCGAGTCCCGTGATCTCTCATCAGGTTGAACTGACGAAACAGATCCTGCTCACTGGAGAATGGAGACCACTGCAATATTGTATCCACATTAGTCTTCCAATCAGCAGAAGATCGCACCAATCGAGTCCATTCCCTTCCTCGCCGTTGATAATCAAGGATGGGAACCACAATATCTTCTTTGCCGGTGCTTCTGAGAAAGGTGTAGGACAGCAAGCCAATGCTCTGGCAAGGGGGCTCCCCGTCCTTGGCGAGACAGCGCGAGAACACGATGACATCAGCTCCGAGCCTCATCGTGCTAGTCTTGAAGCCATTCCCGTACTGGCCGATGGTGTTGGCCATCTTACTCTTGGCGGAATAGCCCAAGGACATACACTGGCGCATACGAACAGGGTCCATACCGCCGCCATTGTCTTCGATCATCAACATCCTGCTCCCGTCTTTCATGCTCTGGAGAGCGTCAATGTTGACGAAAGTGGCGCCATTGCAGACCTCGTCCAAGGAATTGTCCACGAGCTCAGCAAAAGCCCCGAGAGCCCATTTGTGGCTAGTGGCATTAGAGTGCAGGAACTTGGGATGAACCCTAACGTGATCCATACCGCCGGACAGGATCTCCGATCGGCCGCCGGGAACCCCTTCGTAGTCTCCGGCCTTCCAAAACTGCTTCCAAGCTCCCGCCGGCGACGGAACCACAGAAATCGGCTCCGGCGTCTCGGGAGCTGGAGGAGGACTAGTTGCAGACCTGAGTACTAAATCGGTCGAAACCCTAGGACTCTTGGCGGAGGAGTCGTCGGAATCGTCGGAGTCGCTGTCGCTGCCGCTGAGGTCGAAGACAGTGACGGGGACACGAGGGAGGCTCCGATCGAGCCTCTGCTGCGCTACGGAATCGGGGAGAGACTGAGACATCATCGCTGGGGAAATCAGAATTAGAGGTTGATCAATCAATAGCAACAGAAAAAGAATATTAATTGAATTGAGAGTTGGTGTGGGTGGGCCTTTATATAGGGTTACTTTGGATAAGAAACAATTACCTATTAGGAATAGGAAATCTATTGTTAACTAGAAATAGGAAACTCATTAATTAACAAATTATGTGTTATTTCCTAATCTTAATCACTTTCCTAAAAGAAATAGGAAGGTGATTAGGAGAATCATCTGCTCTCTCCTGTCTTGCACCGTCACCTATTATTTCTCATGTCCTAATAGCGATGGTACACGTGGATTTGGACTTTCTACATCGTGACAACCTTAGGTATTCTTCATGAGCAAATATCTTGATTTGTTACAAATTTTTAAAACGTATCTAAGTTGTTGATCAAATAATTAATAGTTAAATTCAATGCTGAGTTATCAATGATAAACTAACATATTTATGAATTAATTATAAATTTATTTTAGTCATTTTATACCAGAGAAGTATGAACGTATTTTTATATCTTTATTTATTTTGAATATTATTTTCTTAATTAAATATCTTATTTTTGATTTTTGAATTTTATTTGTATCATAATATTCCTTAACTAAGTATCTTATTTTTTGTTTAATTGGTTTATTTGATATGTTTAATCATCGGATTCATCTAATATATTTCATCTGATATGTTTTATCTTATATGTGTCATCTGAGATGCTTCATCTGTTATGTTCATCTTATATGTTTATCGGATATGTTTCATCGAATATATTTCATGGTTAGTCTAATATTTTTAATCTGATATGTTCCATTTGATATGTTTCAAATCCGTGTCATCAATTTGATCCAAACAATTCAATTGCTTCATCAGCTCAATTTTTTATTCGGTTCAGTTGTATTCAACTAATATGTGTCATCTAATACATCTAAAAACCGTTTTTTTTTTAAATTCGTTTCTAAAACCTGTTTAATGTAAATTTGAAAAATAACCATAAAATATCGTTTCAATTTTTTTTTGATTAATTTAAAATAGTGATTTCATTGATGTTTAATATCTACATAATCAAAATGTTTTCGCTCAAAAACAATTTCATGATCAAACACATCAAAACACACCAGTGCCACAAACTTTAATTATAATTCTCAACTGAGCAGATCAATCAAACAACGCCAAGCAAGTAAATAATTCTCAACTAATCTAATCAATCAAACAACGCCAAGCTAATCAATTAAAGAGTAAATACAGGCACAAACAAAAAATAACAAAAATTCGTCTGAAATGGTTAGGTTCATCAAATCGCTTGGAGATTGTCGATTTCTGAGAAAATACAGTAAAATAAAAAGGTATTTCAATTATTACTTTCCTAAACAAATTGTGACTCAATTTTCCAGTATTCCCGAGGTCAAACGCGAGGCCAAGAACAAAATCTGGTGTATATGCGAATAGGAGGACTTGCTTGAGAGTTTTATTGGATTTGAGGTTCCAACGAGAGTTGTTCGAGGATAGAATCAACGCGGAGCCATCGAGGACATCAACCACCGCGAGCCCGATGTCGTCCTTGCTGAAACGCACGATGGACATGCTTGAATCGGCCCGCCAACAATCACCGATGTCGCCGAATCGCCTAGATACATCGCCGCCACCGCCATATAGAGTGTCGTTGCTCTGGATGGAATCGTCGTCGATTGAGAGGAGTTGAATCGCCGACTTTCGTCGCTGTGGAAATCGTCGTCGCTTGGAAGTACTCGGCTCACCGTCGCGTGGAAGTAGTCGGTTGCCCGTCGCCAAAGTGGACCGTCGTCGGTAGAGTCGCGGCAATGCGTATGTACAAGGAAGGAAGAGAGCGGCGCATGTGGTTTTGGTTTCTATTTAGAGTTGTGGGGTCCAAAAAAAATAATATATATATATAGGGGCTGGATCATGTGAGAACTAAACCCCTTTATGAGAACGTGACAACTGAGTTTGTCCATAGAAAATAAGTGAATGTCGGAAATAAGTGAATGTCCAATAAAAATTGTGATATCCAATGAAAGTGAATGTCCAACGGAAATAGATGAATGTCCAACGGAAACACTTTGTCCATTCAAAATAAATGAATATACAACGAAAATAAGGGAATGTCAGTGGTTCTCATGTTCTCACGACACATTTGGTTCTCAGTCGAACCATTCCCTATATATATATAAGGAATGGTTCGGATGAGAACTAAATGTGTCGTGAGAACATGGGAACCACTGGACATTCACTTATTTCCGAAGGATATTCATTTATTTTCAATGGACAAAGTGTTTCCGTTAGACATTCACCTATTTTCGGTGGACATTCACTTTCATTGGATATTATAATTTTCATTGGACATTCACTTCTTTTCGGTAGACATTCACTTATTTTCAATGGCTAAAGTCATTTCTCACGTTCTCACAAAGGGACTTGATTCTCACTTGATTTGTATATATATATATATATAAATCGCCAAATTACTCATTCGTATTTGTTTAATCCATTATATATGATAACCGTTGATGAAACTAATCCAATGAATATTAAGCGTTCTAAAATTTGTAGCAGATAGATTGTTTGTAGCCAATCTCTTCCTCAATCTTCAATGAAGATTCTTTTCTAATCGGATCTGATAGAAATAATGAGGGATATATTATTGATGTGTATATTATGATGGATAAGAGAGCTCTATTTATAGATGGATAGAGAAACCCTAATACATGTGAGAAAATGAAACATAAATATAGGAAACCTAATATAATCTAACAGCCCCCCCCCCCCCCCCCCCCACTTCTCAAACTTTATGCGGTGAAACAAGAATTGAATTTGAAGCTTGATAGTATTGAGTTGTGGCGAGGGTTGCGGCTGCTGAGAATGGTGTCGAAGTGATGTGACGAGGATGGAGGATGTGCGCCGCTCACGGCCAATGGAGGATGCATGATGCCCGTATGTGCTGAATGATGCATGATGTCCGATGATGCCTGTTGATGCTTGAAGAGGCCTGATGTTTGATGCCTGATGGCAGATGGCGAGATAACAGCTACCCGACGATGCCTAATGGCTGATGACAAGATAGCAGATGCCTAATGGCGAGATATCAGATGCCCAATGATTTTTCAATGCCTCATAGCTGATGGCGAGATATCAGATGCCTAATGATTTTTAAATGTCTGATAGCTGATGGCGAGATAGCAGATGCCCAATGATTGCCAGATGCCTGATGGTTGATGGCGAGATAACAGATGCCCAATGATGTCAGATGTCTGATGGCTTATGGTGAGATAGCAGATGCCCAATGATACCAATCTAATGATGACAAATGCCTGGTGCCCGCAGGCTTATGGCTGAATTCAGTCGATGCTTTCCTCTCATGTGCAGTGTCCGGATTACGTGATTCCGATTTACGGGATTTTTGGATTACGGGTGTCCGAGTTACGGGATTCCGGCACTAAGATGGGCCTAGAAATATCTGATTTTTTTTTCATGTTAACAGTTTAAAAATTAAACGGAAAAATTAAAAAACCGAAATTTGGAAAATTTTGGCGGTGGTGGGTGACTGGCAAGTGGCGGCGCGTGGGCGGACAGTGGCGGCGCATGGACTTCACGGGCTTCAGGGAGGAGCGGCGAAGGTGCAGATCGGCCGGAATTGACCTCATGAAGCCTCACTCGCTGGCGGTAAGGTAAGAATCGTGCTTGAGGAGCTGTTTTCGCGAAGCCAAAAATAGATCTGGATTTTTGAGGTTCGCCGAAAAAGTTGATGACAACGAGCGTGTGCAATGCAAGACAGCCGGATACTCGGTGAGAGAGCTTCACGTGCTGGCGGTGAGTAATGCGGACCGGAGATGGATGTCGTCGTCGAGGTCCGAGCATGATGTGTTGCTGCGAGGTTGGGTTGATGGTCGATGATGATTGTTCCTTGAGGTGATCGAATACAGACTTCCTGAGTAAATTAGGCAAGCAGAGTTGCCGCCTATTGCTGACGTGTTGGTGACAGCTGGAAGTCGCCTGGCTTGTCGACGTCACTCTCTTGCGCTCCAAGTCTTCGTGGCGTCTTTCTTCTTTCGCTCCAAGCGGCGTCTAAATAGGAAAGCTTCAGATATTTCCTAATCTGGATCGTATCTAGTCGCTCCACATGTCATGTAACATGTTGCACCGACTTCTTACTTTTGTGCTAAAAAATTATGCCAGCACTTAAACGTAGCAACAAAACAGATTATGAGAAGCTAAATATGAATGATAAATGCCATGACAAGGAAACCCAAATGAATAAAATAAGATTTAAAATTGAGCTTTAGAGAAGGAAAATTGAGGAGCACTGCAGATGTTTCTGCATGTCATGCATACGAACAACATCATGATAGACTACAATGAGCAATGCCTACAAAATCTATAAATTGAGGCTAAAATCAAAAGACTGATATATTTGTACGGTGGCCGAGTAATCTACAGAGAACGATGTGAATGGATATTTATCTGATCATATCATACAAGTTTAGTGAGTTGATGGCTTGTTGGTTTCGATGTGGTTGGGATGAGATTGGTTGGGGTCTGCGATATGGCCTAATGACGATGTGAGTGAGGTTTGAGTTGTTGCGTTATTGTTGTTGGAGTTGATGTGTGTTGTGTGGGGGTTGACTATGAGACTTGTGGTGATGTCGAATTGACCATGAGCGAGAGTTGACGATGAATTGATTGAGAGAAGTGAGTTTGCGAGCTGGTTACGAGATTGATTAATGATAGAATTGATGGCAGAAGTGATAGCTTAGAGATTGATTGAATTGTCTCGCCCACCGTCAGAATAACGAATCATTTACGAGTGGACAAATCTAGAAATTCATTGAAATCTAATTAAGGATCGTTGATTCCTCTGATACCATGATAGAAATAATAAGAATATATTATTGATGTGTATATTATGATGGACAAGAGACCTCTATTTATAGATTGATAAGAAAACCTTAATTAATACATGTGAGAAAAAGAAACATAAACATAAAAAAAATTAATATAATCTAACAGCATCTCAAGCTATTTGTGTTTTTTTATTTCCTTTCACTTTGATATGAAACTTTTTATTTGTTAACTCGGGCACTCATCTGTATACAAAATTAAGGTTATGCATAAGTACACACGTATAAATTGTCTTATTTGATTATTTTTTGGATGCTTATAAAAGCACGTGCTCCATGAACGACCAACACTTGAGACTCGTCTTCCTATTCCTAATCCGAGAGAGATTAGGAATATGGGCTGCTATAAAAAGCTTGGAGCTTCCCCATTAGTAGTCATCCGTTCTTGTTCTAAAATTGCAAGATTTCTCAGAGCTCTTAACCGTGCACCATTGGCGTGTTGAGAGACTAATTAGATTTGCTAGAACGGCTTTGCTCCGATCAATCATCAAGTCGCGAAGATTGAGTGCTTGATCGGTTAGGGTTCTTATGTTCGTGATTGAAGATTCAAAAATCCTTCAAATAAGACTACGACACCGAGCATAGGCGCTTGCTCGAAGGGTGGAATTGAGAGGATCTCAAAGACAGGGGGAGAGGACAATATCTTGTGTGATAGCTAGTTGGTGCTTGAAGTTGTACTATTGACTACCTTATAGTGAAAACCTTTCCACTGGCAAAGTGCCCCCAGACGTAGGTGCGGAGTCACCGAACTGGGTAATCATCTCTGGTGTCGTTATTATTGCTTGGTTGTTATTTACCACAGTCTGCAATTTAGCCAAGTAGTCGATACACAAGTGACGACTTTGTGTACGACTTCTTGACTCAGCGACAATTCAGAATTTCAATTGGAATCAGAGGAGGCACCTTATCTCTTAGGTGATTTTCCTGTAAAATTCTGAGTAGCTAAATATGGATTCAAAGGAAGGAGGATCTGTCAATCGACCCCCAGTGCTCGACGGAACAAACTATGGGTACTGGAAAGCACGAATGTGTGCCTTTTTGAAATCTCTCGACAACAAAACCTGGAAGGCTGTCATTAATGGATGGGAGGAACCTCACTATGCTGATGCTCAAGGAAATCAAACCAGCATCAAACCAGAAAAAGAGTGGAGCGTGGAAGAAGATGAAGCCGCCCTAGGTAATTCTTGTGCACTCAATGCTATATTTAATGGAGTAGACAAGAATGTGTTTTGACTTATAAACACGTGCACAAGCGCCAAAATTGATTGGGACACTCTTGTTGTCGCTTATGAGGGTACTTCCAAAGTCAGAGAGCAAAAGCTACAGTACCTCACGACCAACTTTGAGGCCCTTACCATGAATGAAGACGAAACCATAGCTGAGTTTAATGTGCGCATCAAGGATCTAGCCAATGAATCATATTCACTTGGCAAACCTATGACTGATGAAGATTTGGTCAGAAAAACGCTGAGAGCCCTAAGTCCCAGATTCAAGATGAAGATTACAGCTATCGAAGAAGTTCATGACTTAAAGACGCTGAAGTTTGATGAACTCATGGGATCCCTAATGACTTTCGAGCTCTCCCTACCTCTAATCGAGAAGAAGCACAAAGGTGTTGCTTTCAAAAGTTCTGTCCAAAAGCAGAAAAACTTGGTGTGCTCTGATTCGGATAGTGACATTGACGAAACTATCACAATGCTGGCCGAAAACTACAATAAAGTCATGAAAAGATTCAACCAGATGACAGGAAGGAATGTCACCCGAGAAGTCAGAGACAAGCCGCAGCACAAGTTCCAGAAGCTCGAAAACACAAATAGCGATGGTAGACGAGGAGAACGATCAGGAAAAGGAGTTCAGTGCTTTGAATGTGAGGGGTATGAGCACATGCAGAAAGAATGTCCTAACTTCTTAAAGAAACAGAAGAAGGGATTCAATGCCTCTCTAACTGACGATGAAGATGAGGAAGACAGTGATTCTGAGCATACAAGCAACTATGTTGCTTTTACTGCCTCCACAATAGATCAACCGTCCGAGAGTAAAGATGATGAATCCAAGCACCGACACTCTAGACCAAATCCTCTTGATTGGAAAACCAGCTAGAAATATGGAGGGTCTTGGATATACGAAAGAAGCGTCATCATCACACACCGTCTTCGTTCCTCAGAAGGTCGTCACCCACAAGCCTCGTCAGAAGTCTACTAACTTCACACCTGACCCGGCGACCAAAAAGCCTCATACCCTGGTCGCTTCAAAAATACAGAACAAAAGACATAACTGGGTATGTCACCACTGTGGACGAAGAGGTCATATTCGACCTTTCTTCTATAGCCTATATGGAAGGAGCTTCGTCAAGCAAAGGACCACCATCAAGAAAGCACAACCACAAAAGGAATGGCGAGTCAAGGAGGTAAACTATCGAGCAAATATTGCTTACACCGCTCTAAAGGCCTCAACCAGCAATGATTGGTATTTTGATAGTGGATCCTCTCGACATATGACTGGTAATAGCTCATTCTTGGTCACTTTAATACCTTGCACTAGTAGCTTCGTCACTTTTGGAGATGGAGTAAAAGCTAGAGTACTCGGGAAAGGAAAACTCAACCTTCCCAACTCACCATGTCTGAAAGAGGCTCTACTGGTAGAAGGTCTTACAGCCAACCTCATCAGCATCAGTCAAATATGCGATCTGAACCTAGATGTCAACTTCACTCGTGACAAGTGCACTGTCAAAGACGAACACCAGAAAGAAGTCATGACATGTCACATATCTCTCGATAACTGTTATCTATGATCTCCAACAGCCATAACCTTGTCAACCAAGTGCCTTTTATCCAAAGCACAAGAGACGAAGCTATGGTATCTAAAACTCGGTCACATAAACTTGAGAAGCATGCAGAAGATTCTCTCTGAAAAGGAAATCATTGGAGTTCCCAATCTCAAGTTTGTTGAAGGAAAAATTTGTGAAGAATGCTAGATTGGGAGACAAGTCAAGACGTCACACAAGAAGGTACAACATCTTACTACTTCACGTGTCCTAGAACTTCTACATGTTGACCTTATGGGACCTATGCAAGTGGAAAGTCTAGGGGGGCAAGAAGTACATATTTGTCTGTGTTGACGACTTCTCAAGGTACACCTGGGTAGACTTTATTAGAGAAAAGTCAGACACCTTCTCAGTCTTTGAAGCCCTATGTCGGAGAGTTCAACGAGAAAAAGGAGAAGCCATTGGTAAAGTCGTCCGACTTCGAAGTGATCATGGAAAGGAGTTTGAAAACATCAGCTTCGCAAATTTTTGTGATGCTGAAGGAATTGCACACGAATTTTCTGCTCCCATCACTCCTCAGCAGAACAGGATTGTAGAAAGTAAAAATCGTACTCTTCAAGAAATGGCAAGAGTTATGATGCTAGCCAAAGACATCCCGTAGCACTTCTGGGCTGAAGCTCTAAATACGGCTTGCCATATTCATAATAGAGTGACCCTCCGCCCTGGAACTTCGCTCACTCTTTATGAAATATGGAGGGGGAGGAAGCCTAATGTCAAATATTTCCATGTCTTCGGATCAATCTGCTACATACTTGCAGATAGGGAACCTCGACGCAAACTTGATCCTAAAAGCGATGAAGGCCTCTTCCTTGGATACTCCAGAAATAGTCGGGCTTTCCGTGTATTCAACAAACGCACCCGGACTATCATGGAATCCATCAATGTCGTGATCGATGACAGTAACGAGCAACCCAGTGACGAGGACGAATAAGTCCTAAATCTCTCAGGAGAAGTCAGACCGGAAGTCAGAGGAGAAGTCAGACCAGAAGTCAGAGGCGAAGAGCGCAACAAAGAATCTGAAGACGAAAGCCCAATCATCTCGGACAAAGAGGCATCTCCCATAGAACAAAGAGCTCCATCAAGAAGAATTCAGAAGAATCACCCATCCCAGGATGTGATAGGAGACATCAATGAAGGAGTGCGGACAAAATGCACCTATAGACTACAAAGAGATGATAGGTAATATTTGCTTTATTTCTAAAATTGAGCCAAAGAATATACAAGAAGTCATCAATGATGAGTACTGGGTCTGCGCCATGCAAGAAGAATTGGTTCAATTTGTAAGGAATGAAGTTTGGGAACTAGTACCCAAGCCAGACAATGTAAATGTCATCGGGACAAAGTGGATATTCAAAAATAAGGTTGACGAGCAGGGAAACATCACTCGAAACAAAGCAAGACTGGTGGCTCAGGGGTACACACAAGTAGAAGGAGTCGACTTCGAAGTAACCTTTACTCTGGTAGCCAGACTGGAAGCCATACGACTTCTTCTCGGCATAGCATGCCATCTGCGTTTCAAACTCTATCAGATGGATGTAAAGAGTGCATTCCTTAATGGAAATCTCAACGAAGAAGTTTATGTTGCTCAACCAAAGGGATTTGAAGACCATAACTCTCCTCATCATGTCTACAAACTCAAGAAAGCCCTCTACGGCCTCAAACAAGCTCCACGAGCATGGTATGAACGTCTTACCCAATTCATAGTACAGAATGGCTATATTCGAGAGGGAGTAGACAAAACTCTCTTTGTAAAGAAGGAAGGAAGGGACATCATGATCGCTCAAATATATGTCGATGACATTGTATTTGGAGGAAAGTCAGACAAGATGGTGGAACGTTTCGTACAAAATATGCAGTCTGAGTTTGAGATGAGTATGGTCAGTGAGCTCACATACTTCCTAGGCTTCCAGATCAAACAAATGACAGATGAAATATTTATCTCCCAAAGCAAATATGCAAAGAACATTGTAAAGAAGTTCGGGTTAGAAAATGTCTCCCACAAAAGAACTCCTATTGCCACACATGTCAAATGCTCAAAGGACGAGATGGGAGAACCAGTTGATCAAAGCCTTTATCGAAGCATAATAGGAAGTCTTCTCTATCTAACTGCAAGTCGACCGACATCGCTTACTCCGTGGGAGTCTTTGCTCGATATCAAGTCAATCCAAAAGTCAGTCACTTAGCTCATGCCAAGAGGATTATAAGGTACATCTCGGGAACCTCTGAATTGGGTTTGCTATATTCCTTCGATACCTCCCCTACTCTAGTTGGGTACTGTGATGCTGATTGGGCGGGAAGCACGCCAGATCGAAGAAGTACCTCTGGAGGTTGTTTCTACCTGGGGAACAATCTTGTGTCTTGGTTCAGCAAAAAGCAAAATTGTATTGCTTTATCTACTGCTGAGTCCAAATATATTGCAGCCGGAAGTAGCTGTACTCAGCTTATTTGGATGAAACAAATGTTGGCAGAGTATGGAGTCAAGCAAGAAGTCATGATTTTGTTCTGTGACAACATCAGTGCAATCAATATCTCAAAAAACCCAGTGCAACACAGCAAAACAAAGCATATTGATATCAGGCATCACTTTATTCGAGAACTTGTAGAAGAGAAGAAGATAAAGCTTGAGTACCTACCCACTGAGAAATAAGTCGCTGACATCTTCACAAAGGCGTTAGATGCTAACAGGTTTGAAAGTCTGAGGTCATCTCTTGGACTTTGCTGTCTGGAATAACCAGAAGTCAAGAAAGAAGAGGGAGAGCTTTTAAGTGATTTTACTCTCTCTATCAGGACCAACGAGGGTCCATAAAATCAAGCGGGCCCAAATTACTTTAGTAAAGCCCAAATGAAATTTGTTTGAAATTCAAAAGAGAAAAGGAATGATTGCAAACTGCAACCATAGCAGTTGTTCCTTCTCTCCAAAAACAATACCAATCAAGCCCTCTATCAAATGGTCGGTACCCGAAGTGGACGTGTACCATCTATCTCCAAGACACTTCGAGCAAAGATGAGGGCAAAAGTGATTTCCAAGAAGTTGTCGGCCTCAAAATCAACTACGAACAGATATGGAGTGAAAATTCGTGGAAGAAATCTCTCAGGGGAAGGTTCGGCGAGACCTCAGGATGCACTAATGGAGGCGATCCCCACTGAAGAAAAGGACAACAATGCACCCAAATATGCTAACCTAGAAGAGGAAGGCTCTCACACTTCGCAGACGCTCCTACAAGCTACTCCTACTACCCCTTCTGTAGTAGACCCTGTAGACAAAGATGTGTCTGAAGAAGCTCTAGGAACTCTCGCTCCTGAGATCCATGGTGCCGTCTGTGAAGATCAATCTAGCCCCCAAAAATCAACACCGGCGCCAGAGAAGTCCCCACCAAAAGAAGCCTTGCGAAAAGCCGACAGTCCACTTGTTGCTCAGGACAGTGATCTAAGGATGAATGAAGATGCTGAAGTTATCCCAGAAGTTGCTCAACCTGTAGACAATATTGTCAATATAGAAGAAGGAGATACGGCAGAGACCATGGAAAAAGAAGCTGTGCCTAAAAGGCTTGAGAAAAGGAGACAACCGCAGAGAAGGTTGATTGATGAAGAAGAAGAACCACAAGTACCAAGAAGATTAACTCCAAAAAGAAAAAACCACGGAGAGAGGAGGATCATCTGCTTCCAAACCACTTAAGAAGTCTAGAAGGAAGTCATTGACTTCGGTAACTACCTCTGCCCCAGAAGAAGAGGAGTCAGAAGAAGAAGAAACTCGTGTCATACTTCCACGGGTCAAGAAATCGATGGGAGGCCTGAAACTCCCCAAAAATGTTCCTAAGGCTCCGACAGATAATGTCTCATTCCATTCTGTAGACAACGCGGTCAAATGGCAGTATGTGTACCAGCGCAACATCTACCCGAAGAGAGAGCTCTCCGCAGAAGCTCAGTGGATGAACACAATTGTGGAACTCCTCCGTGGCTCAGGCCTGACCAATACGGTCATAAACATCGGGTCGTTCTACCCAGCGCTGGTCAAGGAGTTCATTGTCAACCTCTCAAGCAAGTTTAATGACCCAGAAGACGTGGAGTACAGGAAGGTATTTGTTCGGGGAGAATGCTTCGAAATATCTGCCACGACTATCAATGCTTATCTAGGCAGAGAAGACCCAGAAGTCACCCCAGAAGTCCCGCACCTGAATAAGGTGGCTTTTGAGATCACTAGAGGACGGAAGAAGGTCTGACCCTTCAAAGAAACCATTGCAGCCGCAGAGCTTATTGCCAAATATTCAATTCTGTACCGCATTGGTTTGGCAAATTGGGCGCCTTCCACTCACGGGTCGAGCATCAAAACTGAACTAGCAAAGCTAATATACCAAATAGGTACGCAATCTCCTCTTGATTTTGGCTCATATGTCATTGAACATCTTGTCAAACATGCCAAATCATGTGCTGTCAAGCTACCTATTGGTTTTACATCATTGATCACCGGACTTCTCCTCCAATAATGTCCTCACATTGTTCGAGAAACGGATGTTCCTGGAAAAAAACCACAGCCCCTCGCTATCAGCCTTAAAAACTTCGAAGGCAAGCATATGAGGGATTTCGCTCCTCCCATGGCCAAAGCATCAGAAGCTGGTTCCAGCTCCCGACCTTCAGGACCACTTGGCACCAGAATGGAGGAAGAGTTGGTGGAGATGATCAATGATCTGGAGAAAAAAATTGCTATGCTATCAACCCGCAAAACTGCCTGTGAAACTCTTCTCAATGACCTCCGCTCTGCTCTTGCTGAAGATGATGATGTCGATGACTCCACCTCATTTTAAATATTTCTCTGATCTACTCTGATAACTTGTTCCAAAACACACTACTTAAATCCTCGGGGAATGTCCGAGTTAATTTCCTGCACATTATGACATTTTTTTGTGGATATTTTGCTCATGTTTTGAGCTGGCTTATTTACTCATGTTTGAGCTGGTTTATACCCTGCTGTTATTCGAATTTTGTTGTATGATTGTGTTTGGCAATATTGTTAGACAAACAGGGGGAGATAGATAGGCTAACGGGCAAGAATACGAAAGTTTACGCCAGAAGTCGCACCAGAAGTTGCGCACAGAAGTCGCCGCTCCAGAAGACGAACCAGAAGCCACACCAGAAGTAGCATCGCTTGTTGTGCGTAACTGCCACAAGATAACGATATACTTAGAACGGTGTTTAAAGTCGCATCACTTGATGTGCGTAACTGCCACAAGATGACGATGTGCCTAAAAATGTGTTTGCCTAAAAAATTGCCAAATGGGGAGATTGTTGTTACGTTTAAGTGTTGACATAATTTTTAGCACAAAAGTAAGAAGTCGGTGCAACATGTTACATGACATGTGGAGCGACTAGATACGATCCAGATTAGGAAAGATCTGAAGCTTTCCTATTTAGACGCCGCTTGGAGCGAAAGAAGAAAAACGCCACGAAGACTTGGAGCGCAAGAGAGTGACGTCGACAAGCCATACGACTTCAAGCTGTCACCAACACGTCAGCAATAGGCGGCAACTCTGCTTGCCTAATTTACTCAGAATGTCTGAAACTTCCTATTCCTAATCCGAGAGAGATTAGGAATATGGGCTGCTATAAAAAGCTTGGAGCTTTCCCATTAGCAGTCATCCATTCTTGTTCTAAAATTGCAAGATTTCTCAGAGCTCTTAACCGTGCACCATTGGCGTGTTGAGAGACTGATTAGATTTGCTAGAACGGCTTTGCTCCGATCAATCATCAAGTCGCGAAGATTGAGTGCTTGATCGGTTAAGGTTCTTGTGTTCGTGATTGAAAATTCACAAATCCTTCAAAGAAGACTACGACACCGAGCATAGCGCTTGCTCGAAGGGTGGAATTGAGAGGATCTCAAAGACAGGGGGAGAGGACCTTGGTCGAGGTTGTTCACGGTGAGATCTATAGTAGCTTAGGACAATAGCTTGTGTGATAGCTAGTTGGTGCTTGAAGTTGTACTATTGACTACCTTATAGTGAAAACCTTTCCACTGGCAAAGTGCCCCCAGACGTAGGTGCGGAGTCACCGAACTGGGTAATCATCTCTGGTGTCGTTATTATTGCTTGGTTGTTATTTACTACAGTCTGCAATTTAGCCAAGTAGTCGATACACAAGTCACGACTTTGTGTACGACTTCTTGACTCAGCTACAATTCAGAATTTCATGTTTTAATCAGTGTTTCATCTAAATCATAAGAATTATAATATTTGATTCTAAAACACTAGTGTGTTTGAATAGTTTATGTTTCATTCTGGAAGCACATGAATTATATAATAGACAAACACACATATTATTTTATGTGTCTTGCTTTTAGGTTTTATATTAAATTTTCCTATGTAAATTATCGTCAATATCAATTTTGAGGCTTAAGAGGGAAGAATGGGTCATGAGTCACTATAAACTAGCTGTGGAACCAAAGTTCAGTCGTCTTTTATTTAGTAAGTCTTCTGATTATGCGTGAATGTCTTTTATTCTTTTAGTTTGGGTCTATCAATTCAAGTCACCAAGAACATTTAAGATAAATTACTTACATAATTATGAAATTAAGGAGAAATGACATATCCATGCACCCAATAAATACATTTTTTAACATAAATATACCCAAATTTAAATTTACCATCTCCGCTCACTCTATTTGTTATTTCTTTTGTCCCGTTACTAACATAGTTAATTCTTGTGTGTATAGACTAAAATGCTCTTCACTAACCTTTAAAATTTTTAATAAATGCCATTGCACAACATTTTTTTTCTTTTTATACCTGAACCATTAGATCAATTTTTCTTCTTCCTCTTTGGTCTAACAATGATAATATATAATGTTGTGGTTCTTAACTCCTATAAGTATTGTGTTTCTTTGACCGCACTATGGATCTCGTTTGATAAAATTTGCTGAATTTATTATCAAGTTTAGATTGAGAGAGTTTAAAATTGTTTTGGTTATTAATGTAGATTTTAATTAGGAAAAATTTCATTTAGCCACTCCTAAGTTTGACCGAGTTTCACTTAATCTCTCTTAAGTTCAAAATCTATTTGTGGAGTCCCCTAAATTTGCAAAAGTCTCACTTTACCCATTTTCAGTTAACTTTTTTGAAAATTCTGTGTAACTTTTTGTGAAATAACGAAAATACCCTTTCATTAAAAAATTAAAAATAATAAATAAAAATGATTTTGAACTTTTTGTTTTCTTATTTTTTTAAAAAAACAAAATAAAAAAATATTTTAGTATTAATTTTTTTTTTAAAAAAAATTTCGTACAAAATTTAAAAATAAAAAAACGATGTTTACAAATCATTTTTAAAAAAATTTTAAAAATTTTATAAGGAAAAATTTTTAAAAATTATTTTTACTACTAACAGAATTTTATTCTTTATTTTATACAATAAAAACATTATATAAAAAAGTTCAAAAATCATTTTTATTAATTTATTATAATTTTTCAATAAAAGGGTATTTTCGTCATTTTGCAAAAAAGTTAACAGAATTTTAGAAAAAGTTAACAGAAAAGGGTAAAGTGAAACTTTTTCAAACTTAAGGGACTTCACAAGTTGATTTTGAAGTCTAGGGGAGTTAAGTGAAATTCGGCCAAACTTAAGAGGTGCTAAGTGAAATTTTCCCAAAAATCAAATACGTCATTAATCATCCAACCAAACCTTTAATAGAGCCCATAGCCCGAATACATGCTCAAATAAAATTTGAATCTCATTTTTGTGATTTTTAATCAATATTAAATTTGAACATAATATTGATAGTGTTGTAGAAATCGCTAGACGTCAGTCAGTTGGACAGAACCTCCGGAGGCCTAGGCATGGACTAGGCAGAATTCGATTTTTCTACTTTTTAAGATTATATTAAATAAATTATATATAGAACAAAAATATATATTATGTTATATGAAAATAATAAAAATATGATAAAGACATATTTTAATGTCCAATTTCAAAATTGTTTCAACAAAACTCATATTTTTTCCATTAACAAAACTTAAAAGTGTGAATGAACTTGAGAAACTTCTCAAATATTTGGTTTTTTTTTTAAAACATATTATAAAAAAATTATTGTCCCGAACCGGTTCTAAACCAGCCTTGAATCAGTCTTAACCGGACGAACACCTGAAAACTACTGAAAAAGCCCAAATCAGATCGGTGGGCATGATTTTAGCGCCTAATCGACGCCTAAGCGGCCACCTGGACCGACTTTTACAACACTGAATATTGGTATGTACACGTTTACAATTAACTTTCGAACATTTTGGATTAGAAATCGCTAAGATTGGAGTATTATAGCCAAACATACTGTAAATATTCATGGGAAAAGTGAAAAAAAAGCATAAACCAGAGGTTGAAGAAGCAAGAGACGACGACGCTTGTCTAAAATATTCGGCTACATTGTTATAAAGTATGTATAAAAATTCAAGTAAAAATGACAAAAACACCTGAGTTGGCGCAATGGCAAGAAGATTCCCTTTTATCCAACTAAACATTGGTTCGAACCTTGCTATACAGACAACTTGCGTGGTTATATCAATGGCTTCTCAAACAAGGACTTGTCTTTTTAATTTGTAATTCAATTTACATTATAAATTATTAGTCGAGACCTCCCGTTTTAGATTTGCGATAAGAGATGCAGCCAACAACGACGACATCGTCTTCGAGAAGGGCGCCAGGACCACCCTTGCCTTCGCCACTCTCTACGCCGACGACGACCACCATTGAGTTCATGTTCTATCGGAGTCGGCTCTGGCACCCTCTCTCCATTACCCTCCATTATTATTTTCTCCGCAATCACAATATCCTCCTTCGAGTTTGGTATCGTCAACGATGGATATGGCAGCGACGACAACTTTCTCTTGCTATGTGTCCTGTCGGAGATGGCGGTGACGAATAGATCGTAGTAGGAGCAGCAATTCCAGGGACCTGTTTCAAGCCACTCTTTTGCATGAAAAAATTAATCAATCCCTCTTTTCTTCTTACGTGTTATATGAACATGTTTCACATCACTCTAGGTCGAGTTTAAACATTTCATAATCACGGCTCAGGTTCACCTAGTTATAAGGTAATTTAATTTTGCCATTTTAGACACTTTTGTTCAACAATAATGTCATACAATATATGATGTTGTACACGTAATTGTGAATAATAATAATTTGAATTACCAAAATATTAACAAAAGGAATTATAGTTTATGAAGATTTTAGGGTGGCAGGCACGTCATACAGGCCCCACTCTAATAACAATAATTATGCGAGGAAAAAATTTTACAGTAACAGAAAAAGAAGTGAATTGTATTTAGGGGTAATTACAGATCAGTACACCCGCCGAAACCTCATTCCAGGATTGGTACCCCAAGTTTGAAATTTTTTTTCTCGGTCCCCCAAGTTTAAAACGTTAACACTTCAGTCCAAATTTTGTCAAATCTAACAATAATAGTGTTAATATTTTTGTTAATACCCAAAATGCCCCTATGTATAATTTTAATGGCATAATTATTTTATAAATATGAATGTACCATTTTACCCTTCATGAAATACAAAATATATTTTCTGTTATGAGGGTGTATTTGTCTTTTCAAATAACAAATTTTTTTTATGTGCAATGACTTTTATATCCTCATATCATCTCCTTTCTTTGTTCAACTCTCTCTCCTTACTTTGTTCAACTTCTAAACTTAAACAATTTTCCAGAAATTATTTTACAAAAATTATATTACACTAATAAAGGATTTCTCAGAAATTTTACAAATAATTGAATTTGTAAAGACTGAGAATAACAAAGACACAATCTGAGCTTTTTATGTACAAAATTGTGAATAATAGAAGCAAACTAATTTGGACTGAATCGCCATGTGCAATAGCCGAGCCCAGCGACTGAATCGCCATGGACTGAAAGAGATCTAGACCGGCAGAGGCCGCCGGAGTCGAGCCCAGCGACGGTGGCACCAGAGCCGAGCTCAGCGACGGTGGAGCCCAACCACGGTCACGGGGGCCTCTCTTCCCTGCGGGGAACAACCCGGACCTCCAACCCAGATCTCACCGCCGACGACCCTCTCTTGCTGCCCCAACGGCGTCGACGACCTGGGCGCCGCGATCTGTGCTAAAATTAACAGATCTGTGCGAAAATCGAATCGGATTTTCGCACTGGACGAAGTCAAGAAAGAGGGAGGAGTTCGGCCAGATCTGTGCGGCGACGATGACGAGGAGTTCAGGCGGAGGTGAGCCGACGCGGCGGCTATGACCATGAACGAAGGTTTTTCGCGACGGAGGCCTCCAACGGCGACCTCAATGATTCTGGAAGTGGTGTCGAACAGATTCATGGGTTTGGAATCATGGCAACGAAAAAATGCATGCTTAAGGCTTATGGAGGAGAAGGAGAGCCATGGGGATGGTGCGATTGAATTTGGGTGTAGATGGGTTAGGTTTGGTGTTATGTAGCCAGAGAGAGATAGAGGAATTAGTTTAGAGAAGAAGACAGAGAGAGGGCTGAGAGGAGAAGAGTGATTTGATGAGGGCAATATGGTCAATTTAACATTTTAAAATATATTTTAAATGATTTTATTGTTTATTCAAAAGACTAATATGCCCTTCCTTCTTAACTTCAATTTATCATTTAGAGAGGGTAAAGGGGTAATTTCGCATTTATCAAAACAATTACACTATTTACTAATAATACCACGAGGGTATTTTGGACTTTTTACAAACCACATCAGTTAAATTTAACGGAATTGAACTTAAGTGTAACGAAATGAAACTTGGGGGACCGAGAAAAAAAAAATCAAACTTAGGGTACCAATCTTGAAATGAGGTTTCAACGGGTGTACTGATCTGTAATTACCCCTTGTATTTATGGTGAAAATTGTCAAGTCAAGTTTGTAGGCAAGTAGATTTTCCCTGATATTTATTTTGAATGAGCAACTAAGGACCACACACAGCCACTACGACGCGTACATCTGAGGCACGACTATGAATAAATATGTGGCACGTGGACTTGTTCAAGTGAGTGCGATAGGGTTAGTTTTCATTTCCTCTTCCGATCAATTTGTCATTTCGACTCCGAAGACCGAACCGAACCCTAATTCTCTTCGCAGTCATGTCTTCCAAACAAGGTATACTTTCAGATCTCCATTAATTTGATGCTTGTTTCTCGGGAAAGTCCTTTAGTCGTCTCTTATTATCGGATTCTTATCATGTCATGATTGATTCCTGTTCTGTGGTCGCAGGTGGAAAAGCCAAGCCTTTGAAGCAACCCAAAGCCGACAAGAAAGAGTATGACGAGGTATTCAATTATTTCACTTTTATCTTCATAGTTGATTTTCCGATCTATTTTATCGTAAATGTTTTTAGTTTTAAGAAATTGGCATCTCAAGGGTTGGTTTGTATAGTGTGGTGGTTGATTTTTAGTTCTCTATGCTTGTTTGCTCAGAAAATAATGATACCCATATGAGAAATCTGGAAAATGTAAAAGAAATTTCCTCTTTTTATTTGCTTATTGAATAATTTGATTTTCTTACAAGTACTTGCCTCATCATACATGTATGTAATCAACTGCTGTTTGAATGCTATGTTCATTTTCTGTTGATCAATGTTAATCTGCTTCATTAAATCATTGCTTGTACGCACCCACTAGGGATGGCCTAGTTGGTCAAGACAAGCATCTCATATGCAATTCAGTGTTCAAATCCTAACATGTCACCTGCTTGGGTGCTGGTTAATCAGGGGTAAACTTAGGTTTGAGTTAGATTTGATTTGGTGCTTTGTTGTTGATACAAAAAAGATATGTTTGTTTGTACCATGCTATGTTAATTACATGTCTAGTAGCTCTATTCAGTAGTTGGTGTTCAGCTCTGGTTTTTAGTTCCATGTGTACAAAGCTTTGAACTCATACTTGTAGCTGTATGCAAATACATATGATGCTATTTCCCATTATTTCTGTGGCACATAACAATCATAGTTCAGAACGATGAAAAGCTTACACCTTTGCTTGAGATGTATTTTAGTTTACTTGTAAGTTGTAATGCTAAGAAGCATTGCTCGTTCATTTGTTGCCAACTCTTTGTATATTACGTGTGTTTATTCAAGTGCACATTGACTGGTGTAGGTCGATATGGCCAACCTTCAGAAGAAGAAGGATGAAGAGAAGGTGATAATACTTTGCCATTGTAAATTTGTTGCGCGTACAAGAAAGTTTGAAAATGACTAATTCGGTTATGTTATGATGTCACTGCAAACAGGCACTGAAGGAACTCAGAGCCAAGGCACAGAAGGGTCCAATTGGAGGTGCTGGACTCAAGAAAAGTGGAAAGAAATGAAGGGTTTTGGCGCTGAATGAGCTGTGGTGATTGTGGTTTTAGATCTTATTATGACATTATCTGGCTATGTGATTGTCTTGTTTCAAGCTGAATTTGGCATTTACACACCTTGTCCTAACTTCATAACTTGATAAGTGTTGTGCTACATCTGTGTTTGTTTGGTATCTATATAATATTGGGTTCCCTGGTTTTTACTCAATAAATTCCTTTTTCGAATTTGATATTTGAAAATCTGTAAACTGGATTGATTTAGGGGGCTTTGGAAACACCCTAACTCAAATCAGATATGTTTTGAGCACCTGGGCTGGGACCAACAGCTCATTATCAAACAAGATCTCAATGCGTGCATCTTCCCACTCCGTCTGATCATCACCAATCACCATCTCTGTACACATGACAACTTATTAATGTCTCACTGCTGCTAATCTTATTTTTAAGGGATAATTCCAGATGACTACACCTGGATATGTCACATTATCAGATGACTACACGTAGAATTTTTCGTGTCAGGGTGAATACCCAAGAATTTCATTTGTCTCACTTTACTCATTCCGTCCAACTCCGTTAGTTTTTAACATTTTTTTACATGTGAAAAGACTAAAATACTCTTCAGCTTAAATAATTGTTTTCAAATTGAATGAAAAGACTAAAATACCCTTCACTATTCATTTAAGTTTTAAAAAAATACCACTCATACTCTCTCTCTCTCTCTCTCTCTCTCTCTCTCTCTCCCTCCTCCACCACTACCGCCACTACGTCCATCACCACCACAACCTCCATCTCCTCCACCACCATTCCCTCCACCACCACCACCATCTCCTCCCCCTCCGTCGCCACCTCCTCCACCACCGCCACCGCCACCATCTCCTCCCCTTCCGTCCCCACCTCATCCATCTCATCCACCACCACCACCGCTACCACCTTCATCTCCTCCACCGCCATCCCCTCCACCACCACCACCATCTCCTCCACCACCGTTGGAGCCTTGTCGGAAGTCGGTCGGAGCTTCGCCGGAAGTCGGCCGGAGGTGGTGATAGAGGGAGAGGAGATGGAGGTGGTAGTGGAGGAGGTGACGATGGGGAGGAAGGAGATGGTGGTGGAGGAGATGGATGTGGTGGCGGTGGAGATGGAGGTGGTGGCGGTGGTGGTGGTGGTGGTGGAGGAGGTGGCGACGGAGGGGGAGGAGATGGTGGTGGTGGAGATGGAGGTAGTGGCGGTGGTGGTGGAGGAGATGGAGGTAGTGGTGGTGATGGAGGTAGTGGCGGTGGTGGTGGAGGAGGGAGAGAGAGAGAGAGAGAGAGAGAGAGTATGAGTGGTATTTTTTTGAAAATTAAATGAATAGTGAAGGGTATTTTAGTCTTTTCATTCAATTTGAAAACAATTATTTACAGCTGAAGGGTATTTTAGTCTTTTCACATGTAAAAAAATGTTAAAAACTAACGGAGTTGGACGGAATGAGTAAAGTGAGACAAATGAAATTCTTGGGTATTCACCCTGACACGAAAAATTTTAGGTGTAGTCATATGATAATGTGACATATCCAGGTGTAGTCATCTGGAATTATCCCTATTTTTAATTATGATTTCTTCATAGCATTTAATATTTTGCTCCTCGGACCGACGAATAAGACAACAGTGACATAGTTTTAGTTGATGAGGAAGGCCATGAGTTAGGTATCAAGAAATTTATGTTTTTCACAAATATTATATGAGGCAGTAACAAACTATTTCTATTTCTAGTGTTCTAAAAATATCCTACTCATCTGATTAGTTTTTGATTAATTTTATATTAATTCTCAAATGCGATTTATTTTTTGATTAATTCTCGACTAATTTTCGATTAGCCTTTAGAAAGGTAATCTTTGCTCGACTAGTACCGGACGTTTTTTAAAACATTGCTATTTTACCAGTAAATGTTGGTGTATAAATCTTACATACCTAACTAGTGTATAAAACTAGTTACAAAGAAATAGATTGGCAGAGGACATGATGACTAGCTAGGCTTGAAGGACACAAATGGATTTGATAACAAAAGTGAGAAGAGTTTTGACGTCGAACCTAAGATCGAGGTGGAAGCTTTTAATTGTGAGTAACAATACTCAATGACCTTGGTTTTGAGTAACAGTGCTCTACCGTAACTTTTATTTTTAGAGGAGAATTAGGCTTTTAGAATACACTACAAAAGAATATATCTCACTTTTGATTGAAAATATTAACCTCTTTAGTTTTGAGTCTTAAGTCTATGATAAAAATAAATTACAAAACCTAACGGTATAAATTAATTTTTTTGCAAGTCTTAATAGTCATCTTAATTTGTTTGGATGTTCTAAACTTAACTATTTTAAATCTGTAAATTTCGTTAAAATTAATGAAAAAACTAATTCATCAAAAATATCTTTAATAACTATTTTAAACATCAATAAAGCTTTACATCTGTTAAGAATGGTATGAGACTTTTTAGTAATCAACGCCCATGTCTCTAGCACCGTATCCCCTCCCCGCTCAAATCCCCATTCAATGGGCTTATCACCTGACCTTCAACCCGCCCCAAAAAAATTTAACTAATTATATTTTTGGGGTAATTCCACTTAGGTCACCACAAAAGTTTGTAGTCTCACTTAGGTCACCATAATTCTAATTTAATTTCTGAAATCACCACAAAAGTTTGTAGCCACACTTAGGTCACCATAATTCTAATTTAATTTCCGAGGTCGCCACAATGAACTTTTTGTCTCACTGTTGGTCTAGTTTTATTTTGAAAAGACCAAAATGCCCCTCATTTGTTTTCAAAATTTCAAAATATGTCATTTCTCTTCAAAAATGTCATTTCCTCCACTACGCCGCCGACCACCACCTTCCACTCCTCCCCCGACCACCACCTACGACGTCGATCTCTTCACCCACATCCTCCACCTAGCTGTCCTATCTCTTTCTCGCTTCGGCGTGGTGGGCATGTCCATCTCTAGCCGAGGCAATTTCCAGAAATTCGACCCACATCACCAGCGAGAAGAAGGAGGAAGATGGAGTGGAAAGTGCCATTGGGTGGTTGTTTTCGACTCGATCCGAAGACGGAGCGGTCGTCTTCGTCGTCGCCAGAGAAGAAATAAGTTGACGACGCGGGTAAGGTGGCGGAAGGGGCGACAGTGCCACCAGAGGGAGGCGGTGGAGAGGTGGTCGGCGTCAGCGAGGTCGAGGCAGGAGATGAGGTGGCGGAGGAAAGGTCGTGGTCGATGAAGGAGGTGATGGAGGGGCCGTGAAGAAGAAAAAGAAGAAAAGATGGCGAGGGACATTTTGGTCTTTTCAAAATAAAAATAGACCAACAGTGAGACAAAAGTTCATTGTGGTGACCTCATAAATTAAATTAGAATTATGGTGACCTAAGTGAGACTACAAACTTTTGTGGTGACCTCGGAAATTAAATAAAAATTATAGTAACATAAGTGATACTACAAACTTTTGGGGTGACCTAAGTAGAATTACCCTTATATTTTTTAAATGAAGAAAAATGACCTAAGAAGTTGGTGAGCAATCTTAATCCATCAAAAAAAGTTAAATCATGAACGGTGCATACAAAATTTTGGGAAATTGCCACCCAAATCCAACAATTTATTATATAATCACTAATAATAGAAGGTTAAATCAAATGTATTTATCACTACTACAAAAACCGTACATGAAGAAGGTACAACGATATTAGACTTGTAAATTACAAATAAGAAGAACATAGAGGGCAACGGCACATGGATGTTAGTAGAGATAGATGGAGGCTTGGGGCTGTGAATTATGGTGAAGATGAACATGGAGGAAAGAAGGCTCATGAATGTTAATTGAGTGAAATGGAGGCGAAGAAAGATGAGGCATTGTGGTGTTGGAAGGTCGACTATGTTTACACTGAAATTAGGAAATTTAGATATACAATAGTATAACTACAAAATGGAATCGAATGAACGAATATAGATAAAAAAATTATTAAAATTTTAGAAATACATCAAGGGCCGACCTACCCCCGACCAAGTCTCCGCGAACATTCCTGTTAGTCGTCCCATAAATTTCAAGGTGCCCCACCTAGTTGGGCCGGGAACATTATTGGGTCCTCATTAGATTTAATTTTTCGTTCATCAGAACTGTTATGCAACAATTTTACAATCACTTTCATTGCGCGGTTGAACCAAATTCATCCTAAGCTCTTTAGTGTAGTGTTTTTCAATAGACATGCACAACATATCAAACAAAATATTTGCTAGGCACGCGGATGATTGTCTACATGTTCAAGGATACGCACAAGTGCACATGGTTGTTACAAATAATAAAACCTGGTAAACACAAAATCGAATCCACAAGAATCAAATAAAGATCAATTTACAATTTAGTTCAAATTATTATGTGAAGTAGAAAATACATAATGTGTAATGAGTAGATGGTAAATGTGAAGGAATTATTTGAGGGTTCCAATCAAATTAATTTCATGCCCATACAAGAAATTAACCTCAAATATCTGAATTAATAAGGATCTTGCATGATCATGAATTGATTATGAGATCTAGGCTATAATAAAAGTTGAATATTAACTTTGATTAAAATCTCTTTATTATTAAATAGTATTTAATAACCTCTAAAGATCGTCCACATAGGAAGAGCAATCCGGGGATACTCACAACGATCCTTACTAGAAGATCGAAGCAAGCAAAACGGACAGAGAGGGGAGGGGAGGGAGTGGCCGGTCGGCTAGAAAGAGAAAGAGGGGAAGAGTGATTAGGGTTTTGGAAAATAATTTCATTAATTTTCAGATGTGAAAATTTCCCTTTTATAACCCTTTTTAGGCAATAATTAATTAAAGGCCTTAATGGGCTTAAAGCCTAAAGCTTTTAATTAATTATGTAGAGAAGCCCATTCTGGCTAGGCCCAGTTTAGCTAAATTAATTAAATTTATTTAATTAGATTATAATTAATTAGTCCTGCTAAACCGTTCTTGATTTCCAGTTAGTCCTAAACCGAAATCGGTCTAATCCGGTTTAATCCAAAACCGGATTTTGTCTCTCTCATGATTCTTCCATATGATTCCATCACTCAACCTTTTAGAGTGTGACCCTCTAGGCTCACGACACGTTGGCGGACTGGTAAAATTACCATTTTACCCTTTCTATCATGAGTGGCCTCTAGCAAGACATCATGATTACCCAACGCTTGTGATTATCGAGATTTCGACTTAACCTTGTCGTACATGAATCTATCCTTTTATCCTCTTGATATCTTTGACAACCACGAGGCATAGACAAGTCATCCTCGTTCTATTGTCCTGTTTCTTGATTCTGAGTTAACTGAATTGTAACTGATACTACGTATCGACTGCATGACCATGCTATTGTATTTCAAATCTACTCATCAAGTGGCCTAAACTGATATCTACTCACACGTCCGTATGAGGGATAAATCTTTCAGCAATCTATTGAGTCAACTCATGTCACTCGTGATCGAGCCAATCACAGTCGTTATTGTAGCCCTTTTACAGGAGACGTTAGACTGAGTTAAACTCGTCACTCATTACATAGTGACCCCAATGATCCTTCTGTCTGAGGATGTGATTTTACGTGCCGACATATGAGTATGTTCATGACTGTGTCTATGTAACATACTCACGATCGGGTCGTCCTATATCACCCGTATGAGAGAGTTATGTCATTTGAAAGTTTTAATAATTTTTTAAATATATGGGCATTTTTGTCATTTTCAGAAAAATTAACAGAAAACTTAATAGAGTTAGATTAAGTGGTAGTTTAGAAAACTTAGTAGGGCTGTAAGTTAACATTTTTTTTAAAGAAATATAAGTTAGATTTTTGAAAACCTAAGCGGAGGTAAGTGGAATTATCTCAATTATTAATGATATCAATCATATTCAATGCGACGTTAACATGTGGCGGCAAAATTCACTATCCCTCTTAATGACTACAAGACATGAAACCTTGCGTCACGCTGCATGGAACTTGTGTTCCACTATATATGGATAAACACTTAATTACCATATAGCCTCCATTTTACTCTCTCACTTCACAACACTAAAACTTGGCTCTAGAATATTTTAATTCAATCTTAAACTTGAAGGTTTTGGTGTCCAATGTAGTAAGCTAATTTATGTTTAATTATTCTAATTTCATTGGGCCAGTTGGCGGCAGCGGACAAGAAGAGAAGTATAGCCGTTCCCTCCCAAGAAAATAGTAACCGGTGGCTCTGCTTTGCAATTGAAATGCACACATTGCTCTCTTTCCGCGGAACAACATACTCTTCTTTTATCGTTTTTCTCCTTTTCCCCTTCTTTTCTTTTCGCTTTGCAACAAATGAGAGTAGAAAGTGCAATCAACCATCTCATTTCACCATCACATTCTAGGTTCGTATCCCCAAATTTGCGGATTTGATTGTGTCATTTTAGATTGATTCCATTTCCGTATCATACCTGGCATTTATTTAGGGATGAATAGTAAAACAATTGATAGCATGAGTATTTAGCGGGCACGTCTCTGTGTTGTTACAAAACAGGTAAATTGTTGAGGCAATAAAAAAAAGATTTTGGTTTGGGGGTTTCAGAAAATGGATTTGTGGCGAGAGTTTGTGGGCGGTGGAATTGGAGGCATTGCCGGAATAATCTCCGGGTACCCATTAGACACCGTCCGGATCCGCCTACAGCACTCTAAAACCGGGTCGGCCTTGTCCATCCTCCGGGGCATCTTGGCCAACGAAGGTCCTGCTTCCCTCTACAAAGGCATGGCTGCTCCATTAGCTTCTGTCTCCTTTCAGGTTCTCTTTTGTTTTTTCAATTTTTGATATGACAGAAACTGACTGTCTTTTAGTTCAACAAAAGCTCCACCTCATTGTTACATTTGCAGAATGCCATGGTTTTCCAGATCTATGCTGTGTTGTCGCGTGCATTTGACTCGTCAACTTCTCCAAATGAACCGCCTTCCTACAGAGGCGTTGCGCTGGGAGGAGTGGGCACGGGAGCACTACAAAGCCTAATGCTCACTCCCGTGGAGCTCATAAAGATCAGGCTCCAAATGCAAAAGCGTAAAAGAGAAGGTCCAATTTGTGTTGCCAAAAGCATTATGAGGACAGAAGGTCTCAAGGGAATGTACCGGGGAGTAACCATCACGATGATGAGGGATGCGCCTGCTCACGGGTTCTATTTCTGGACATACGAGTACATGAGAGAGCAGCTCCACCCGGGCTGCAGGAAGACCGAGGAAGAGAGCCTGAGGACAATGCTGGTGGCAGGAGGCCTCGCTGGGGTTGCCAGCTGGGTTTGCTGCTATCCCTTGGATGTCTTGAAGACGAGGCTTCAGTCACAATCCGGCTTTTCACCAAAGTACAATGGCATCGTTGACTGCTTGCGCAAGAGCGTCAAGGAGGATGGGTACCCGGTGCTGTGGAGGGGATTGGGAGCCGCTGTTACAAGGGCTTTCGTGGTCAATGGGGCTATCTTTTGCGCTTACGAGACTGCTCTCAGATGCTTATTCGACAATGGGGGAATAGAGGTCTAGGATGTAAAGTTTTGTGCTGAACCAAGTAAGCAATCAATAGATATGATTATGCATATAATGAGTAGCTTATTAGATGATACCTTCATATTGATTCTTGAAATGGTACCAACAAGAATTTGCAACTTGGCTACCATTTCAAGTTGTATATTAGAATCTGGTTGTTATTATTTATCTATCTATATATATATATGTCATTTTGCTTGACTCGGGAAACTCTACAAGAAAAAAATATGAACTCTGGTGATTTGGAGGATACCAAAATAAGACATACCTAGGTAATGTTAAAGAACAACATTAGGTTTTCTAAATATATAAGTAATTACATATAGGCTTGTGAAGATCTGGATACTTGCATCAAATTTGCATCTCCAAGTTTCTACATAAGATCAGCTGATGAGCATCTGTCAGTATCTGGAAAATAGGAAATGTAAAATGCTATAGAAACACAACACAGACACGCGCCTCTATCTGGCTTCGATTGGAGACATTGATAAAAAATTCAGTGACGTGTCGGTAGGATCAAGTTCATCCGGAATAGCAGCATTTTTGCTTCTCCGATTATAGAATGCCGGTTGTTTTATTTGTGGGAGAAGCACTAGCTTGTTTCTGAGCATGTAAATAACATCTGACATTGTAGGTCTATCAGAAACATTTTCTTCTACACAATGAAGACCCACATGAATATATCTTAGAAGCTCTTCTCTGCTATGTGCCCAACCTATTTCTCCATCTATTAGCTCCCAGCTTTTTCCTTCTCTCCATAAGTTCCATGCCTGAAAACATTAAGCAGAATATCTATTTAAGTATCAGACATATAGTATATTTTATGATCTTAGGGGAAAAACATATCGGAAACTTACATGTCCAATAATGTTTAGAGAAGTGTCAGTTTCTGAGAAATTGGTAGTTTTCTTGCCACTCATTATCTCTAAGATTATGACCCCAAAGCTAAAGACATCAGATTTTTCTGAATAGAGTCCTTCCATTGCATACTCTGGAGCCATATAGCCGCTGTACATTCAATGAGAGATTTAAGGTACGAACAACTATGTTAACACATTCAATGATATATGTAAATGTGTTGATATTTGTTAACTTACTATGTTCCGACAACTTTGTTTGTTTTTGCTTCAGATTGGGTTTGCTCGAAAATTCTAGACAAGCCAAAATCTGATATTTTGGGGTTCAGTTTACTGTCAAGTAAAATATTGCTTGTTTTCAAATCTCTATGGATCACTTTCAGTCTAGAATATCTGTGTAGATAAAGAAGTCCTTGAGCGATCCCTTCGATGATCTCTAGCCGTTTCTCCCAGACCAATAGCTTTTTCTTTTTCGAATCTATTTCAAAGTTTCATGTCATTATGGACCTGCCAATCCAGCTTTTGGCATATATGAAAAAATATGATTGGTTGAAAAGGTAGAGCGTGTTACAAACCGAATAGGAAAAAATCCATGCTCTTGTGGGGCAAAAACTCGTAGACTAACATCTTTTCACCGCCCTCGTTACAGCAACCCAGAAGCCTGACAAGATTTTTATGCTGGAGCTGTGCAATAAGGTTCATCTCATTCTTAAATTCCCCTATTCCTTGGCTTGAGCTTCTTGAAAGTCTCTTCACAGCTATTTCTTGTCCATCAAGCAGATTACCCTGAAGATAAGCTGGACAATTTCAATATGCTATTCTTGCTTATTATTAATATTACATATAAAAGATGTTACCTTATAGACAGGGCCAAACCCGCCTTCACCAAGTTTATTTGCGGATGAAAATCGATCGGTGGCAGTATATATGCTTCTGAAGCTGAACATCTGTATTTCATCCCCTAGTTCCTTGGAATTCTCGAGCATGTGGGCGTTTTGGAAAGTGTAGGAAGTTCTGATCTCAGTTTCTATGGTAATTTTCAAGTTCCCTTGGCCCAAATCCTGGTCTGCAAGATGAAGTCAGATTTTGTTACTACTGATGCTCTTGCTGAAGTTGTAATTAGTGAATAGGGAAAATACCTTTGAACGCTTGTTGTGCTCTCAAGCGTTTTGCTTTCTTGTTCCTCAAATAAAACCATAGAGCTACAAGACCGATTGCTATTACAACTGAGGCTACTCCAAGATGCCATGCCAACCATTGTTTCTTTGCGGGAGGACTTCCTTTGGGTGGATCCGCTGATAACTTTGTACTTGGTCCTGACTCTGTAAACAAAATACTCTTGCACTTCCAGTCTTAATTCATACATGCCTGAATTTCTGTATGATGAATAAGAGGGCACTTACCATGTATTTGAATAGTAGCAACATGAACATCCATGTTGGTGTTTGCTGCTAAAACATTGGAGGTGAGAATGATAAGGAAAAGAGCCACTCCTATATTGCTTGCTATCCACTCAAAGCAAATAGCAGTTTGAATTGTAAGTAAACACAGAGAAGATGACTGTTTGTTTCTATGATACAAATAAGCATAGTGGTGGTGCCAAAATCATTGGAGGCTGGTGCTTATCCAATACAACAAAGCTTATAAGACAAGACCCAGCATAATAAGGCACATTGTTTACTCCAAACTCTTCCCCAAGAAGAATATCATAGTTGACACTTTGGGATGTACTTCATTCACACCATGTCGTATCATATATAACAAGGAGAAATTGTAGTCCACTACAACGTAATTTTCATGTTTTCACTTTCTTACGGTGTATTTTAAAGTGCATCGACTCAGTACATAAACATCTAATTTTGTTCCACCATTCTAACAAAGTTAAAAAATTAGCGCAAAACATCTAGATTATTGTTTGTCTAATTAAATACACGTCATTGTAGATAACGACGTCATTGTCTTCTTTAGATGAACTTCCAGTGAGTTTTGATTTAAAAGATTCAAAACACAAGTAGAATATGACATTTCAAATACAGCTCTTCTTGAATGTATTTGAAAACAAGTCCAGTCCAGGCCTGGATGATTATAAATTTATGCGCGTTCCTTCCTTGAACATGTTAATGAATTAATAAAGTGGTAATTGTGAATGAAGAAGATATGATGGATGCAGATTGCAATTGATGAGACTAAATTCAAGGTTTGATTTGCATGAGAGTGGAGCATATGTATTGTTTTCAGTTTCAGATAAATGAGCATATATATAGTCAGTGAGTGGTTGGTGATTGATGTTTGTGATTTTCAAATAAATAAATGGTTCATGGGATCTCTGTGGTTGTTGATGTATCTGCATGAATACTGATTTTGATATGCGATGTGTGTGAGGTATCTGCGCAATGTGCCTCGCAGGTTCAAGAGTGGCTTCAGAGAGGGTATTATGCAATTTTCATCTTCCTTCAAATCAATTACTCATCACATCACTACTTGTTTTCATTTCACTATATAGGTACACCTAGGAAGAAGGGAGCTCCATCATCTGTGTTGGAAGGTACAAAACATTGTTTGCTTTGAACTGTGTTTCCAGTTTTCAACAACCATTACAATTATGTTACCTCTTGAGTTTTCATGTCTAATTTTCCTGCCCTATTACTCTTCAGTATTTATTATATAAACTACATGAAACTTGCTTCAGTGTCGAGTGCTACATAGTGTATTACACTTTTAATGTCATTGAATTGTTATATTGTCTATTATGAAAATTGATTATTGAGAAATCTTGTAAATCAGAGCTGTTTTCAAAGTATTGTGTCAATTGCCTATGTTCATACTCAACAGTAGCCGGAAACCGTGCGTGGAATTTATCCTTTTGATTTTCAATGTAATTGTAAGCATTGAACGGTATACATTGTAATCCTTTGCAACCTGGAATTTTATTAAACTGGGATGAGTTACGTCTAGGTTTGAATTTTTCAAATCTGGCTGGATGAAACTTGGATCTCAATTCTTTCAGTTACACACTAATCAACGGGTCAGGCCACAAGGTTTTTACCGTTGGGGCGGCTTCTGGGTAAAAATTGATCACCCCTAATTTTTATTTTTGGATAGTATAATATCATCCCCATCCATGAAACAAGGAAGATCACCTTGTTATGTATACTGTGAGTCACAGTTCCTGCAATCTACTTTATGGTATTTTTGAGGTTCTAATTTGTACCTGTCAAATGAGGTTTTTCCGTTTCAGTTCCTTGCATCAGAGGGGGTTGCTTTTAAAGTCGTTTGTACTCCCTATCTCTATTATCATACAATAGAAATGATATGTAGAAACATTTTACATAAATTATTTATTGATCAATTTGTGAAAATGAGAAATATGGGCGGTGAAAGCACTTTATATAACATTTTATTTTTAACTAGTTTAAGTGGAACGAGAAGAAGTTGAAAGCATTCACAGCAAGTCATCTTCCATCAGCTCTTGAACTCACCAGCAAATCTATGTTTTTGTAGATGTATCTGCTTGAAGACACGATCCATCTCAGAAATGCGGAGATAAGCAGAGCAGCCGCACGAGAAGGTCATACACCATTTGCTTTACACAGACCTACGACTGCACTCAAAACAGACCCATCAGAACATACATAAGCTGTGAATGTCATAACACATAATTACACTCCACTCCATGTACCAAGCTTGTCCTTTACAACATCAACAACAAGAAGCTCTCTCTCACTACTCTTTCACCTTATTTATAAAACACTTACAAATGACCTTGAGACAGACATCAATCTCTTCTACCATTTTATTATTGCGGAATAAGAAAACATCAAATTCTGATTATACTATTTTTTACATGGAGAAAGAAATAGAGATCCTTGGCGGTCATTGGTAATTCAAATGCATGCAAGGGACATTAGACTGATATTTATTAGGCTATAGTAATGTCAAATTGTCGGATCAAAGATATTACCTATCACCAGTTCATATGCAAACTTTGTAAGTGTTTTAGTTTTTGCTGCTCATCTAATGCTATAGGAGAAGCCATTTCTGGTTGAAGCCTGGAAGATGAACTCTGTGACGGGGTCGTTGTCGCTTTGGGTGTTTGTATACTAACTCTCCTCGCTCAAAAATAAAAAGAAAACCCCCTTTTTGCATTTTCAACACTTGCAATTTTCAACTTCTTAAAACAATGCTCACAATTCATTTTCTTTTGTAAGCTCATTGCTTTGGACTTGGCTTTATTTTTCACTTCCTCTTTTTTATTTCTCAAAACTTTCTTTCTTTTCCTTGTCAAGATCCCAAGCACATATCAATGTATGAGCAATAAATCAAGTGAAAGAAATGTGTAAACCTAAATACGGTTCAAATAACGATTAGGCTAACCAATATAGAATCATGTGCAAAATCAATTCCTATACAATAGTCTAATAACCCATAAATGTCCCAACACTCATGAAGTACTAAGCTTGTGATGTAACAGGATCAAATAAACTTTTGGGTAATAGAAATGAAAATGACACATCGGCTTGTGGGCTTTATAGAAAGGCTGTTTGGCTCCAAAAATGAAACTACAAATTTTCAAAGTGATAAATGTAGGCTTTTTAGCTCAAACGGTCCAAAGATGGCCTATAGATTCTTCTCCCAAGTGATTACTTATTTCTTAGGGATAATTTCAGAATCCACCCCTTAAATTATGTCAAATCTCACATGCCACCCATTAAAAAAAATTTCTTAGCGTGACACCCTTAAAATGTTAATTTTCTCACTTAACACATTTATGTTAAATATTAACGTTAAAATGAATAAAATGACCTTAAAGGTGTTTTTAATTTGCAAGTTCTATCCTTTTGCTCTCTCTCTCTCTCTCTCCTCCCTCCCTCTCTCTCCTCCCTCCCTCTCTCAGCTCGAAAACGTCCAGAGAGAAAAGAAGGAGACGAGAGAGGGAGGGAGGGAGGAGAGACAAGAAAGAGCGAAAGGGTAGAATTTGCAAATTAAAAACATCTTTAAGGGCATTTTAGTCATTTTAACATTAATATTTAACATAAATGTGTTAAGTGAGAAAATTAAAACTTTAAGGGGGTCATGCTGAGAAATTTTTTTTCAAGTGGTGCCATGTGAGATTTGGCATAATTTAGGGGGTGGTTTATTATGTTATCCATATTTCTTATTCCATTTCACCTCAAAGGATCTAGCCTCTTGTTCTAACTCATTTCTCTAAGTATGATGCACTATATGGCTTCAATATTCACAAAAAAAAACCACGCTCTTTGTGTCGTGACTTCGTGTCGTGACTTCTCAAGCTCCAAAACCACGCTCTCAGGTGCTTTTTCCTGTATCCAAGTACTCCAAGTCATCCCGGCTCGATCTCGGTTTTTCTCTCCAGCATCTCTTTGCTCAAAAATGTCTCGAAAGGACTTGTTTTCTTGCAAATTCACCCCATGCACATATAAATCTCAAATGATATAAAATAGCTCTAAAATCTACCTATAATTGATGAAATCGAGTCAATTGTGAGGAGATTGGATTGAGTGGAGATGTAAAATCCACTCTCATCAATGGGGAATTGAGCGGGCTTTTTTCCAATTGCATGATTTAGCATTGGGGTACTTTAATTGGGATTTAGTATGAATCTTAATGCTCCACCTCCTGAGTAGGCTTGGTGGTGAACCAATTTAGGAAAAGAGGTTATAGGCAATTGACCTAAGTGGAATAGAGTAACTAAAACTCGGATTTATATTGATTCTAGGGATAGGGGTACAAGAGTAAATGCATATAGGGTACCAACACTGAAAACATGTGAACTATATTGTTCTAAGACTAAATATTCAGACCTCGAACACAATGATTGAACACCTTAGAATCAATTAAGTATTTAGATCCTTGATGGACTAATATATAGTGTTTTGGGTAAAACTTTAGTCGACACACTTCAGGATTAGTTAAATTCCTTAAACCGAATCTTGTAATTTGACATTTTACCTTGACAACCCCAGGATTATGCTATTTCCCCAAGAACTTTCGCATGTCTAACAAGTTTGTGAATCCACACTTTGTTATTTAATTTGCATTGTTTGTGTGGTTTGTCTCAGACTAGTTTAGGATTTTTGAATTTAAAATCACCATTTTCTTACTTTGTTCGAGCCCGGCAGTGCTACCCATTGTAGGCTAGCACTCTCTGGCTACTACCTTGTCGTGGGATCGATATTCAGGAATTTACTGAACGCCCTATATTACTTTACGAGTGGTTCACTTTTCGTGCAATCGGCAGTGGGTTGGCTTGCCGAGATTTTCTCCCGTCACTCCACTTTATTGACATAATCATACAATAAGAACAATTATACGAAGGAATTTTTGAGGGTTCCAATCAATTAATTTCATGACCATACAAGAAATTAACCTCAAAGTTCCATGTTTAATAAGGATCTTACATGATCATAAATTGATCATGAGATTTAGGCTAGAATAAAATTTATAGATTTACCTTGATTCGAAATCCCTTTGTCACTAAACAAGATTCAGTGACCTCTAAAGAACGTCCACACAGGAAGAGCAATCCGAAGATACTCACAACGATCCTTACTAGAAGATCGAAGCAAGCAAAACGTGAAGGAGAGAGGGAGAGGGGCCGGTCGGCTAAGAGAGAGAGAGAGAGTAATTAGGGTTTTGAAAAAAAATTTCTTATACTTAAAAATCTGAAAATTTCCCTTTTATAACTCTTTTTAGGAAATAATTAATTAAAGGTCTTAAAGCCCAAAGCTTTTAATTAATTAATGTAGAGAAGCCCATTCTGGCTTAACCCAATCTGGCTAGGCCATGTTTAGTTAAATTAATTAAATCTATTTATTTAGATTCTAATTAATTGGTCCAGCTGAACCGTTCTTAATTTCTGGTTTAATCCTAAACCGAAATCGGTCTAATCTGGTTTAATCCAAAACCGAATTTTATCTCTCTCATGATTCCTCTATATGATTCCATCCATCTTACTCAACTTTTAGTGTGTGACCCTCTAGGCTCACGACACGTTGGCAGACTGGTAAAATTAACATTTTACCCTTTCCATCATGAGTGACCTCTAGCAAGACATCATGATTACCCAACGCTTGTGATTTTCGAGATTTCGACTTAACTTTGTCGTACATGAATCTATCCTTTTATCCTCTTAATATCTTGAAAACCACGAGGCATAGACAAGTCATCCTCGTTCAATTGTCCTGTTTCTTGATTTGAGTTAACTGAATTGTAACTGATACTCCGTATCGACTGCATGACCATGCTATTGTATTTCAGTTGTACTCATCAAGTGGCCTAAATTGATATCTGCTCATACGTTCGTATGAGGGATAAATCCTTCACCGATCTATTGAGTCAACTCATGTAACTCGTGATCGAGCCAATCACAGTCGTTATTGTAACCCTTTTACAAGAGACGTTAGACTGAGTCAAACTCGTCACTCATTACATAGTGACCTCAATGATCCTTCCGTCTGAGGATGTGATTTCATGTGCCGACATATGAGTATGTTCATGACTGTATCTATGTCACATACTCATGATCGGGTCATCCTATATCACCCTTGTCTGGTGATACTATGACCTAACTCTGGCCCATTTCTGGCATTGATCAGTAGAGCGTGATCATTTACAGTTAGCCTCATACTGATCGCTTCTTATGAAACTATTCTGATCGGGGACTGCTTAAGTAAGATTTTATCTGATATGTAGATCTACTATTATGTGTTGACACATCAATGATACAAATCAAATCATACTTAAGATATTACTACAACACTTAGTAATATGAATGCCAATTTTATTTCAACTAATAATCTTATTACATGAGTAGATTGAAAATACATTGTGCTAGGACATTGTTCGAGTTTATCACCAAGCAACCGATTGACGTAAACGTCTCACCCCCCAGATCTTGATGAAAGACAGCTTGGGAGCTTTTCTTTGCCAAATCTCAAATGGAGTGGTCTCCACTGCCTTTGTAGGTGGCCGATTCAAAATGAATGCGGCTGTTTCTAGGGTATGGCCCCAAAAAGATACTGGAAGATCGGCGTGACTCATCATGGAACGAACCATGTCAAGCAAGGTTCTGTTCCTCCGTTCGGAAACACCATTCAGCTGAGGGGTTCCTGGCGGAGTTAGTTCCGAGAGTATACCGTTATCCCTTAGGTGACTGAAAAAATCTTGATCTAAATACTCGCCACCTCGATCAGAACGAAGTGTCTTTATACTTTTACCAAGCTGGTTTTGTACTTCATTCTGGAATTCTTTGAATTTATCAAAGGACTCCGACTTATGTCTCATTAAATAGACATACCCATACCTACTGAAATCGTCGGTAAAGGTTATGAAGTATCTGAAACCTCTCCTGGCTTGTGTGCTCATGGGCCCACATACGTCTAAATGTATTAGGCCTAGGAGATCACTCGCCCTTTCACCTAAGCCGCCAAAAGGCGCCTTTGTCATCTTTCCCATAATGCAAGATTCACATCTCTCGATCGGTGTGAATTCAAACGGGCTTAATAGTCCATACTTGTGAAGTGTCGAGACACGTTTCTCGCCAATATGGCCAGATGACATTACCACATCACTGTCTGGTTTAAGTCATCCGACTTCAACCTCTTATTTACGTTATAGTTTGAACTGTAGTTAGAGTTATCAACATTTAAAATGTACAATTCACCAACCATAGATGTAGTGCCATAAACAATATTATTTCTTGATAAAGTAAATAAACCATTATTTATGGTAAATAAAAAACAAAGTTTGTCCAAACTGGACACTGAAATAATAGTCCTACTGAAAGTACACATAACACATCGTCCAAAACTAAAATAAGCCCAGTGGGCATCCTAAGACTAACAGATCCGACAACTATCGTTGACACCGAACTGTTGTCTTCGACTCTCAGATCCTGCTCGCCTTTCCCAAGGAGCTTCTTACTTTCCAGATCCTGCAGATTAACACAAATGTGAGTTTCTGCTCTGGTATCAACTACCCATGTATCTGAGAAAGTAATGTTGAGATGGTACTCAACAACGTAAATACCTTATCCAGGTCCTGAAGGGTGTCCTCCCTTTTGCAAGCTCTTCACATATTCCTTGTACTGCCTACAATCATTTTTCCAATAACCTGGCTGCTGACAGTAATAACAGACTACCCCTGGAGTCGAAGTATTTCCTTCGGTTCTAGGAACCGCTTGAATCTTCGGACCCCTGAGTGCCCTTATCTGCCCAGCTAGGTGCATTGACGCCTTACCCTTACCCTTACCCGCCACTGCTGGTGCTTTGCCCTTGTTGGGATGTCTTGGTGACCTGCCAGTAGGTTTGCCAGCTCTTTTGAAGTTGACATCCTTATTGACCATCAAAACCCCAGGGGTCTGGCTCTTGAGATTTTTCTATGCTGTCACCAACATCCCATGCAGTTCCTTGATAGCCTTTTCCATATTATGGAGATTGTAACTTGTCATCACATCTCCATAAATCTTAGGAAGCGACATCAAAACTATATCTGATTTCAGCTGCTCTGTGAAGCTGTGACCTAGACTGGCCAAGCGATCAAAGAGCTGCTTCATCTTGAGGACATATGGGCTCACTGCCTCACCAACATTTAGCCTGCTGTAGAATAACTCCCTAAGAGTGTCGTATCTTTCGACACAAGCATTCTTCTGGTAGTATAATTTGATCTCCTCCATCATTTCTTGTGGAATTTCCATGAGATGCATAAACTGGTCATGGGTGTCATTTTCCATGGACCCGATAATGAGGATGCCAACATCTTGTCGGTGCTAATATACTTGTCATAAGCATTGTTATCGGCCTCGCTGACATCATCTGCATGCACTTTTATTGGCTTATCCTTAAGGATATACTCATGTCTGTCATACTGAAGGGCAAGCTTCAGGTTCCTCTCCCAAACCAGGAAATTGGTCCCAGACAGCCAGTTTGAAATTTTAATTATTTATCGCTGAAAATTATGGATTTTTCTGGATCAGTTCTGACCTGAATCCTTTCTGGTTTGACCGAACAAAAATTGACCCGAGGACCAATTAGGGTTTAGCCAAACCCTAGCCGCCAGGGCTGGCCGCGCCATGACCGACCAGCCCGTGAGGGCTGGACGTGGCGGGCCGCCTGGCCGGTTAGGTCAGGCCGTGGCCTTCCCCTGGCCGGAGCCGAGATGCTCTGCCAGATCTTTCACGGGCAGATCTGGTCGGCCTTCCCGTTCCGGCCGGTCGACCTGTGGCTCGGCCGGGGTTAGCCTCTCGGCTAGCCTCAGTCTCCCGCGGGTCTTGACCCGATCTCACTCGATCAAAATTTTATTTTCAGCAATAATTAAATAAATTCCAGGAATTAATTCATTAACCAAAAAACAGAAAATTTGCAATTTTAATCTCATAACACCGAAATAAATTGCAAAATTAAATCTAGCCTATCATGCACGAATACAATAATCATGTGTTACCAAGCCTCTGATGCCCCTGAAGAAATTTTTTAGGGTTCCAATGAATTAATTTCATGCCCATACAAGAAATTAACCTCAAAGTTCTATGTTTAGTAAGAATCTTAAATGATCATGAAATCTAGGCTAGAATAAAATTTATAGATTTACCTTGATTCGAAATCCCTTTGTCACTAAAAAAGATTCAGTGACCTATAAAGAACGTCCACATAGGAAGAGCAATCCGAAGATACTCACAACGATCCTTACTAGAAGATCGAAGCAATCAAAACGGGAAGAAGAGAGGGAGAGGAACCGGTTGGCCAAGAGAGAGAGAGAGTAATTAGGGTGTTGGAAAATTTTTCCTTATGCTTAAAAATCTGAAAATTTCCCTTTTATAACTCTTTTTAGACAATAATTAATTAAAGACCTTAATGGGCTTAAAGCCCAAAGATTTTAATTAATTAATGTAGAGAAGCCCATTCTGGTTTAGCCTAATCTGGCTAGGCCCTGTTTAGCTAAATTAATTAAATCTATTTATTTAGATTCTAATCAATTCGTCTAGCTAAACCATTCTTGATTTTCGGTTTAATCCTGAACCGAAATCGGTCTAATCAGGTTTAATCCAAAACCGAATTTTATCTCTCTCATGATTTCTCTATATGATTCCATCCGTCTTACTCAACCTTTAGTGTGTGACCCTCTAGGTTCACGACACGTTGGCGGACTGGTAAAATTAACATTTTACCCTTTCCATCATGAGTGGCCTCTAGCAAGACATCATGATTACCCAACGCTTGTGATTATCGAGATTTCGACTTAACTTTTTCGTACGTGAATCTATCCTTTTATCCTCTTGATATCTTGAAAACCACGAGGCATAGACAAGTCATCCTCGTTCAATTGTCCTGTTTCTTGATTTGAGTTAATTGAATTGTAACTGATACTCTGTATCGACTGCATGACCATGCTATTGTATTTCAGTTGTACTCATCAAGTGGCCTAAACTGATATCTGCTCATACGTTCGTATGAGGGATAAATCCTTCATCGATCTGTTGAGTCAACTCATGTAACTCGTGATCGAGCCAATCACAGTCGTTATTGTAACCTTTTTACAAGAGACGTTAGACTGAGTCAAACTCGTCACTCATTACATAGTGAGCTCAATGATCCTTCCGTCTGAGGATGTGATTTCATGTGCCGACATATGAGTATGTTCATGACTATGTCTATGTAACATACTCATGATCGGGTCGACCTATATCACCCATGTCTGGTGATACTATGACCTAACTCTGGCCCCCTTCTGGCCATGATCAGTAGAGCGTGATCATTTAGAGTTAGTCTCATACCGATCGCTTCTTATGAAGCTATTCTGATCGGGGATTGCTTAAGTAAGATTTTATCTGATATGTAGATCTACTATTATGTGTTGACACATCAATGATACAAATCAAATCATACTCAAGATATTACTACAACACTTAGTAATATGAATATCGATTTTATTTCAACTAATAATCTTATTACATGAGTAGATTGAAAATACATTGTGCTAGGGCACAAAATCCCAACGTTATAAATATATGTTACTAAACCTGGAATATGGTACGAAATGATTGATCAAAAGGAAATTGGTTTTTTGTCTATGCCCAGTAGTCTGGTTTCCTCAAGAAGTTTACTGCATCGTATGTACATCTATCTCCCAACAACAAAAGTAAGCGAACTCGTACTGTTTGTAGAGATTTACCTTACAACAAACGAATTTTGACAGAAAAACTAGAGTTTCCACCGTGTTCAAATAATAGAAATTAAAATTTTAAGGTAATTAATAGAAATTAATAATTAATGATATTGACTACGTTTATTTCTAAATTACAAATTAATTCAAAAAAATTGTTGAGAATTACTATGGGCCCACGCGAAATGTGGTGAGCTTCCATAGCCCAATTTTCCTTCCTCATTTGTGTAACCCACGACGTGTGGGCGCATGTGGGTTCAAGTCCCCAACCCACTCCTAGGCCCAAGATGTGCACCCCTTGTATACCTGTGCGAGAGAGTTTTTCCTCTATACTTTTTTATAAGTGTATAGGAACATGATATATTTTAAGAAAACCTAATAGTATTTTTAAGTGAGACTTTCAAGAAAATATTAAGAGTACATAACTTTTGAAAAAACCTTTGAGTGCACAACTCACTTATTCAACCACAACATCTTAAGTGGTCAGATTTGAAGTTTAATTTCTCATTCACCTCTGTCCGCTTTAATTTCGTCGTGCCATGCTTTGTTTTTTCCCCTTAGATATATCTAGAAGGCTTAATGTGTGACTAGGATAGTAGGATTAGATGGATGTTACTTTCAGCTCTATGAGAAGAAAGACAAGGCATGTTGTACTTCCAAGGGAAACATGCCCTATTCTGAGACCTTTGCTAAAGAAAGGTTCATTGTGGATGCTGCTTTTGAGTGAATATCCAAAAATGCACTAAAGAATGAGCATGAAGAAGAAATGTGAATATATGGCATGATTCTGAATCATCCGCCGCACTTTCTTGATATATACTTTCTAAATATGGATTTTGGTTAGGAATTAAATTCAAGAAATTTAATTTCTCATCCACCTAGTTGGAGTATTTCTCACCTCAATCCTCGTATAAATCTTGAATGAAATTTTATGTTATTAAATCTAATCGAAAGAATTTGGTGGCTCAACAATACCCATAACCCTAAATGGCTATTTGTTTTTGTTTCTTGTTGATGACAGACACAATTGATGTTGGGGGTGGAAGCAACAAGCCAGGATGTATATACTGAGTGTGTATAATTGGTTTGGATATGTATACTTGTCATTAAATTTAAATCTTATTATGCAACTGGTATCTTGCAAATGTTATTAAAAAAAATCCTTTGTAATTCGTGTTGGCTTCCTTTAAATTTGTTCATTGGAAAATGTGATTCAATTTAATGTCGGAAGTAGATTTTGGACATTCACAGCTAGAAGTATGGTTTTTTTCTGGCGAGATATTGATAAGTCTCGCCGAGCTTGTTACAAATCTCGCCGGCTTGGTAAACACAAGTCCGGCAAGATATTGAATATCTCGCTGGCCTGGTATAATGTAGCCGGCGAGACTTTGAATATCACGCCGGGTTGGTTAGAATGTTCAATGGTCAACGTTTTAGTACGTATTTATTTCCGGCGAGATTTTGAATATATCATTGGCCTAGTATAACCTAGCCTGCGAGATTTTGTATATCTCGCCGGCTAGGTTAGGATGGTCAACGTTTTACATCATATTTTTCCCGGCAAGATATTGATCAAAGTCTCGCCGGCTATGTTTTTACAATTTCGAATTTCTAGAATTATAAATTTAATGATAAAAATATTTTTAAATATAAACTCTTTCCCGGTGAGACTTTGACCAATATCTCGCCGGCTAGGTGAGATACTTTTATAAAATTTTGACTTTTATACTCCGTCGACTTATCGGCTATGATCATGTGGTTCAATTTGGCTAAAATTTAATTTACATAGGTAAACCATCATAATCTACATATCCAACGGTTTCAATTTTTATAATTCAATTTTCTTACATTCGGGATGTGAACATCGTATGTTTAGGGTATGTAAACCCTTATTTCCCATAACCCTAAACCTCTACGTTCAAGACGATTCAATATTGTCAAAATATTTCTTTTAATCCAACCTTACAGATGGAACCGAAGATATATTTCTCTATGTCGGGTAAAATTTCGAACAATTTTATTTTCAAATCGACCTCGATCAAGTATCGGATGAGTCGAAAGACGTGTACATATAACGAGTTTCTAACCCTAACCCCTAATTATGAAATTAAAATTTAATTCTAAATTTATATTGCAAGCAATCCCTAAACCCCAATTGTATAATTTAATTATAAATTTATATCTAAAATTATAAAAATATTTCTAAATATAAACAGCTTACCGGCGAGACTTTGACCAATGTCTCGCCGACTAGGAGGTAATATTTATAAAATTTCCCGACGAAATATTTATAAATATATTGGCTATGATATTAAATATTGGTAATATATCTAAATTTTATTTTTAATTTAAGAAATATAAGCTTTTTATTGGCGAGAGTTTGACCAACAACTTGTTGGGAAAGAGTTATTATAAATCCACCATTTAAAATTTTAATTTAAATTTAAATTCCATAAATATAAACTCTATCCCGGCGAGGGTTTGACCAATAACTCGCCGGGAAAGAGTTCTTATAAATCCTTTCAATTTAAATTTAAATTTCAGAAATATAATCTCTTTCCCGGCGAGGGTTTGACCAATAACTCGCAGGGAAAGAATTCTTATAAATCCAACACTTACAGGATTTTTCTCACTTTCTCGCGATTTCTGACCTCGCTCCGTCGCTGCCCTCCCTCACTCTTCGTCGTCGTCCTCTCCGACCTCGCCTCACCGTCCTCTCCAGACCGTCGGCGTCCTCTCCGACCTCGCCTCGCCTCACCGTCCAGTTCGAGCCCAAGCCCAAACTCGTCTCCATTCTTCTCTGGCCCGTCCTTGTCTCCTCCTCGCCGTCGTCCCGAGTGGAGCTCGTCACTATTGCCATCGTCGGAACCTTGTCGTCCTTCCGAAGTGCACCATCGCCGTCCTCCCGAACCTCAGGTTAGTGGAAGTTTCGGATTTGAAAGTTATTAGGGTTCAATTTGTATTTCTAATTTGTTCAATTCTAGGTTTAATTTGTGAAATGAGAGTTCCATTTTTTCAATTTAAGGTTCAATTTGGTGAAATTAGGATTTAATCTCAATATCTCTATAATCGTGAAATTAGGGTTTATCATTTTAATATGAAACATACTTACTTTTGACACAACTTACTATAAACATTGATTGTTCATGAAGTAGTAGATACAATTCCATAGTTATCTTGTGCATGCCCGTTACCTCTGTTTCATTGTAATGACTTATCTTTTACACGTATTACTTCTAGAGGAACATTACACTTACCTACTCTTAAGTTTGACTGAGTTTCACTTAACTCCCTTTAACATCAAAATCAACTTGTGAAATCCCTTAAACTTGAAAAAGTTTCATTTTACCTTTTTCTGTTAACTTTTTTTAAAATTCTGTTAACTTTTTTTGCAAATTGACGAAAATACCCTTTTATTGAAAAATTATAATAAATTAATAAAAATGATTTTGGAACTTTTTTGTATAATGTTTTCATTGTATAAAATAAAGAATAAAATTCTGTTAATACTAAAAATAATTTTTAAAAATTTTTTCTTATAATTTTTTTAAAACATCGTTTTTTATTTTTAAATTTTTTATGAAATTTTATTTTTTAAAAATCAATACTAAAATATATTTTAATTCTTTGCTTTTGTAAAAAAAATAGAAAACAAAAAGTTCAAAATCATTTTTATTTATTATTTTTAATTTTTTTAATGAAAGAGTATTTTCGTTATTTCACAAAAAAGTTAACAGAATTTTGAAAAAAATTAATTGAAAATGGGTAAAGTGAGACTTTTGAAAACTTAGGGGACTCCACAAGTGGATTTTGAACTTAAGAGGGGTTAAGTGATATTCGGTCAAACTTAGGAGTGACTAAATGGAATTTTCCCTTAATTTTATTATCAAATGCATTTGACACCGAGAAATTATTAAATTCTATAGAAAAGTTGAGATGCAGGCAATCTGTAGATATTCCATACTATGATTTCAAAAGTTGCAAAAACATTATTGATACTAACGTAGAAGCTGAAACCTAAATAGTACCATGTTTGCATTATGTGTACTAAATATAATGCCATCCATGTTTTAGCAAACTCAAGCCGTTTATAGGATAGTAAACTATATATTATCATATTGTAAGAAACAGAAGTAAATTAGGGTTTGAGTATTAATTTTTTACATCATTCAATTTCTTTTCATTTGAATTCGTGTTGAATTTGTTGGTTTTAATTTCAAGCAGCTGAAATTGAATAAATTTCAATTTTATGTCTTTTGTTTTAGGATGACTCCAACAAAAAAGAACCCGGACTCTAAGAGGAAGAAGAAAATAGACGACGAGTATTTTGCAGACATCCGACGATTGGCTACATTCATAGCACGGAGATGGGGTCCGACGACAGGTGAATCGGTGACGGGTGAACCGAGTTCGAAGGCGAGTCAACCGAGTCCCGATCAAGGGGCCCCGCGTCCTCAAGAGAGCAACCAACCCGATCAGGGTGGACCAGGACCCGATGCCCTTATTGGATGCATCATCCCCCCGGCCTCGGGGTTGAGGTGTGAATCCCCCTCTCCTGGAATGGTGATCCCCAGCCGAAACATCCGGTTCCATTCATTGAACAGCCAGTTCGAACAAGACTCGACAAGTGGGACCCAACAGCCAAATAAGAGTTCGCGGGGGCTGGCAAAATGTTGTAAACTCCAAGCAATGATAAAAGATAAACCCTTACCGATCACGTGGGATTTCGACAAAAGAAAAATTAGAATCAACAATGATCCATCGTTTGACTCCACCCAAATAGTCCGCTTCATTGGGGGTCACATTAGGACGAGGATCGTACCAACCGGCGCCTTATTTCGTGATCTGCCACGCCACAAAGAAGACAAGATTTAGTCTGCAGTCGCGGTATGCTCGATTTTTTCCTTAAATAGTACTTTAAAAAAATTGATGTAACTATTTGTTTTTCAATTCCAGTTGGCGGTATATTACCATGCATCACCACTTATAGTCTACAAGTGGCTTGCTTGGCACATGCAGAGGCGCTACTCTGAGTTCTTGGGGGAGTGCAAGAGAAATTTAATAAGATATGGACGACGACCGATTCCGGTAGACTTTTTAGGCCGGGAGAGCAGTTGGGATTGGCTCTGCGACCACTTCGAGTCCCCTGATCATGTGGTAATTTTTATTTAATTTTGTTTTTCATATGAAAATAACACTAATATGTATTGTTGGTAATGCAAATAATTAATTTGTCTGTGTGCAGGCCATGTATGAGAATATGACAAATATCTCAAAAAAGAGACCAATCCATACCGGCGGATCCTACACCTTTGACAACCACGTTGCGAAGAAAAAGAAGGATGGAGCCAAGTATCCGCGTTTGGAGGTGTATGTGGACATCTACAAGAAATACGGCAATCCCGCTAAGGTATATTTTAACTTCGTTCATACGTGAAGTGATCTATTGATTTTTACCTCTTTAATCTATAAATTCAACAATCCACATTAGAGGTGCAAATTGTTATCTCCATTACTTCACTAATATATCTACTCTTTAATATTTACTCTTTCTTCCCCGAATACGGAAATAGCTAATGAATAGTATTTAATTGTTTTCAACTCGTTCACATGAAACAGCTAATGAATCCACTTTATTCCTTTCATTATATTCATGTAGAGTTAATGAGTGGAGTGCAGAAATTGGACTATCTTAATTTACTTGGGAGTGCACACAATAATTAGAAGAAATTGGTGGAGAAAATGGTTTGATAAATTTAAATTAAATAAAAAAGTAAAATGTAACGGTTCAATTTAATTGTACATTTGCTGAATTTATGAATCTAATATGTTCTGTTCTACTTTTAGAGATTCTGCTTATATGTTTTTTCTTTTTATACATGCTTCCAATTTCTTAAATTATTGTAACTATATGATATTGAGTTACAAGTTCAGAAAGTTAAGTCTTTTATCGAGCACAAAACTAATGAACGTGTTGCACAAACTACTGATAAAATTGGCGTCTCTGTCGATCTACCTGAAGTGCAAAGCGATGATGAAGTTAAAGTTTTGCAGGAGTTGGTCGAGACGGACAACCATCAGAGTAGCATCGTCCCTGACATGGGTGGTGAATACAGACGCCCATTGAAATTGAGAGGTGGTGCCTGTACTGCCGGCTCCGCGATATCTGAGGAGTGGATTGCTACCGCGATAAGCGCCAGAACGGCTGTATTTGAGGAGAGGCAACGACAGATTGAAGCAGAATTAGCAGCGATGCACATACAACACACCGCCGAACGTGAGGCAGATCGTCGTGTAATGGAGGTTCGGATGAAGGAACAACTTGATGCGGAACGTGCGAAAGCTGAGGCAGAGCGCGCTCAAATGCAGGCTCGTTTTAAGGCCGACTTGGATAATCAGGTGCAGGACATGGTTCGACGGTTCATGCAGCAGATGCCGGTCCCGACTCCAGTGCTACCGCTCTTGACTCCACCAGAGTTTCCGCCACCGGCCCCGATCTCAACTCCGCCAGAGTTGCCGCCACCGGCCCCAATCTCGACTCCGGCAGAGTTGCTGCCATCGGCGCCGATCTCGACTCCGACACAGTTGCCCCCTCAGCTACCGCTCTCGACTCTGGCAGAGTTGCCGCCACCGACCTCACCTCCGGCACCGAGCACGACCCCCCCCCCCCCCCCCCCCCCCTCAAAACCAAGAGCAAACTTCGGTCTAGAAGTCGAAGATAAACTCGATGAAACCGAAGAAGAGAAAATCACTTTTTGGCATCCTTTAGATATATTTCGTGTTATATACTGTTGAAAACCGTTTCAAAAAACTTGTTTGTATGAATATTTGATGCAACTTTAAGTTTGCAATGTGCAATGTGTTGAAATGCTGCAAAAGCTTAAGTTTTAGATGTTGTAATGTAACAGGTTTGTGGCAATAGAAATTGGGGCAGATTCTGTAAAAATTCGCCTTCACCTAACCGACGAGTTTTTGCCAAATATTCGCTGGAAATTAGAAATTAGTATAGTTGGCGAGATTTTGCAAACACTCACTGGCTAGGTAAAATTTAATTACCGGCGAGATTTTGCAAAAACTCGCCGGGTAGGCTTGAGATCCTAGCCGGCGAGTTATTGACCAACATCTCGCCGGGTATGTTTGTCAGCCTGTTCGGCGCGAAATTTGAAAATCTCGCCGGCTAGGTGAGACCCTACCCGACGAGATTTTGGGGTTCACCAACCCGGCGAGGTATTGATGCAATATCTCGTCAGCTATGACCATTCCCGTCGAGACCTGCCCGGCGAGAACCAAGCCGGCGAGTTTCGAGTGAATATCTCGCCGGCGAGAGCAAAGTCTTGCCAGCCTGAAGCTAAATTTCAGTGGTGATTGTGTACTTTCATGAAATAATATCTTAACATAATGGCTAATTAAGTCCTAACAAGTATGAGTTTGTTTCCTTGAAACTTAAAGGCAGTAGTTGTGTTGGTAGAAAACGATTATCCAGAGATAGAAATAGGGTGGAGGGTCATGCATGCATTGAGCCGCTTTGAATATGATGATGATACACTAACATGTTAGTGTTAGGTGCATAAGATGAATTGAAGTCAATAATGGTCCCCAGGTACGTCCCTCAAGTGGCAGAATGGTATACATATGCTACGAAATATAGATTACAGTATATATGGTCCATCCATCCCTTCACAGCTAAGCCTTCTGCAACTGAAAAAGACCAATTGCTGAATTATATTTCTGAGTTTTGGTTATGTAGTTGCATTGCTTCTCAAGGATACAAGGGACACATTCTAGTGATGACCACAGAAGGTGTGAGAATTATGAGAACTAATATGGGGGCGCCATGTGGCAAGGAGGCCGGGTTATATACTACAACTTAGGGGCAAGATGCTGATTATTCATATTTGTTTGCGGATGAGAAGAAATAATGTGCGGTAAATGAATGAGCGTGAAACTGATAATAAAAGAAGTCACCAAAAAGAAGAAAGATCCATCGAAACGCAAATCAAGAAAGTTTGTGTAATGTGAAATACATGTTATCTATGTGGTGTGGACCAAATGAAGAGAAATGGATTTGGAACTATCTCATCCAATGAAACCATCTGACAGTCTTGCTTTCAACTCCCAAACCTAAGATTGGTAGTTGGTTTTTCGCCCCGATCAACATAACATTTGATGAGTACAATACGAGTTTGAGTTGCCTCGTGTCGCTTCAATTTTATACTATTGCTGCTGCCTGCAATGTGATTCTCAAGGTTTTAGCTGTCCTGTCCTTTATAAGCAGCATGCCATATCTAAAGCCTCGTTTTATTAATTAGGCTGGTTTCACTTTTATAAGCTTGCTTATCATGACACTAGTGTTTCAGCAATTTAGAAATGGTTTTGTTTTACAGATACAAATTAATATAGCACTGTATTTGCATATTATTGATAATGAGAGCAGAATTTGAAGATTGGAGGATGGAAATAGCAATAGTTGCTGAACCCAACCGCCAGTCAAGCTGTAGCCACCACCACACACCTCCTCAATCCCTTATCTCAATCATGGCGCCATGTCTAAACAATATCATTCTTCTTCTAAATTATATCCGACAAAGATAGATAATACTTGCGATGCTTCTAATTCTATCACTCTTGCAAGCCCTCATTGCAGTGACATGTGTAAGGACCTGTCTTAATTTTTTGTGATTTTAAATCGAATTATATAATATATGTATGTGGATATATATGGGTTGGCCTGTCTGGTTATTTACCTAGTCTTTGTCTTGTGCAACCAAATTCTCCTAATGATAATTGTTTCTTTTTGCAACTTATCTGCTTCTCACCCAACAATTATATAGTCTCGGTGGTTGAAACTAATCATGTGAAATGCAAATATTCCTAACTAATCTCTCAACTAATCTATTTTATTACTCCTAAATTATCTTTCAGCTATTTAATTGAACTATTATGTTTGTGCTACTCAATATTAACAGATTATGTCAATTTACATAAAAATAATGTAGTGAGTGATTTGCATTAGCAGTACTGTGTAATTAAGGGGGCTGAATAACATTTTCATTTCTCACGCTAATCATACTCTGTACATCTAATCTAGGGATGCACGATTGATTAAATACAAATATAAGAATAAATTACATCCATTGGAATTAATAGTCCAGATTCTACTATAATTTCATTAATTAAAAATTAATTAATTAAATAAAAAAGGGTATGATGGTCATTGCATTTGATTATGATAATCAATGAAATGTATTCAAATAGGAGACTGAGAAATAAATTAGCACGATTCTAGAAATTTGAATTTGAAAAAAATATTCAAAAAATTCTTAGTAAAAATTAAAGAGAATAGTCCAAATTCAAATTCTACTACTTAATGAAACATGGAAATAAGTACAAAATGCAGTAATGGAATTATGTGATTTTGTGAAAAATGGAATGAAGGAATAATTTGAATATGACTCTATGAATGAAATGAAATCATGAAATTATGTGATGTTGTGCAAAATGGAATCATGGCATGCGTATACAAGTACATAATCATGAATTCATTTGAATCGAATTAAAAATGAAAATGAAAATGGAATCATGAAATTATGTGCAAATGAAATCATGGAATTCGCACATAATCTCATGTTCAAATGATTATTTCATGATTCCATTTTGCACAATATCACATAATTCCATGGTTTCATTCCATTCATAAATGATTCAAATGATTTCTTAATTCCATTTTGAACAAAATTTCATGATTCCATTCTATTCTTAATTAACATATTCAATTTCATGAATAGATGAATTAAACACAAGATTAACCCAATACCCAGAAACCAACAATCATTCAACACAATTCAAAAAAACAGAATTAACATCAAATATCCTTTTTTATTTACCTGACGCCTCCGACCCATCATTCGATTCCTTAAAACCCAAATACAAGGCATCCCCACTAGTGGGGAAATTCGTCGAACACCTGGTGGGCACCGACCCATCACCCAAATCATCCATCCCCTTCTTCCTAACCTTCTTCTCCCCCAGCCGCTTCAGCCAGCGGCCAATAACCCTCCTCGTGGAGAGAAGGAGTTCGGTAGAGGGAAGAGACCCCAACAATGGAAGTGGCGGCCATTGACGACCGAATGGTGCTTGCTTTGAGAAGCTTTGTGGTTCAGAGGTTGATGAAGCGTAGTGGGTGAAGGAGAGAATTGAGAATTGGAGCAAAATAGAGGCGACGGAGCAGAGGGATAAGGCAAGAAAATGGGTTGAAGAGAAGGGTTGATACAGAAGCTTAGGTTTGATGATCTGGAATAAAAAAGGAAATAATCAAATCAGAATCAAATTAACTAGAATTATGGATCCTAGACTTGATTCATACACCACAAGATCTTGAATATACGATATTACCCATCTTTTCAATAATCTCAGTGTGTTTTATACTTATAATGCGTAATAATTACAATGTGTTCCATTATTAATTAGCATTCATCTAGAGCATTGATTTTCAAATCGTGTGGCAGCCGTGTATTCTTATATTTTTACCTGAATATAGCATATGTAGCCGAATCTATCCCTCTAATCTAAATGTATTATTATTATAATATATTTATAACACATGGTTAGTGTAGTAAATAAAAAAGTGGATTCATACACTAATATATCAATCACTCATTGCATTGACTTAAATGTATGCGTCATTGGAGATGCTCTAATGAAGCTTCAGTTGAGTTATATATTTATACTCATCCCCAAAATTATAAAGGGATAATGACATTTTGTTACACCTAACTATCGCGAATTGACACTTTCATACTCTAACTTTTAAATATTTTTTTTAGTACTCTGACAACTTTTTTTTGACAACCTACCTATAAAATGCCTAAAATGCCCTTGAATTAAGATAACAGAATTGAACTGGTTCAATTTGGTTTAACAACCCAAAATTGAATCAGTTCAATTTAATTACAAAAAATTAATGTTAAAGTTGGTGAAATTAGATTGTTGTCCTCTTTTTCAACCTCTTGCTCCTCTCTCGCCTATCTCCCTCTTCTTGACAACCGAGTAACAGTGTAGAGCCACCATTATAATTGTAGCAACCGAACAACAGTGTAGAGCCACCATTATGAGTAGGATTGGGAAAACCTTGATGCAATATGTACCCTTAGATCAACATGTGGCTTCACAATCCCCACACATCATCAAAGTGGTTCACAACAAGCACTTCCCTTAACGAGTCAAACCAAATCAAAGGTATCTTACACAATGAATGTTATACAAATGCTATCACAAATAGAGAGAAAGAGCTCTGATTCTTAATCAACACAGTGATTAAATTCTATCTTATTCTCCAGATTTACATGCTTTCTGTCTCTTCTTAAAAAATTTTCTAACAAAATCTACCAGCTAATTTTCTTCATTTTTGCGGAAAGTGTCTTTTCTTTTCTTCCCATATTATAAGTTTTTGACTTTCACCTTTTGAATCCAAAGAAGAAACTGAGCCTGAAATCAAATTGAACCGGTCGACGTCTTCGTCGTATGTGTGGTGAAAGTCGTCGAAGGTGAGGCCCTTGTTGGCGTCAATGAACTCGGCGTAAGTGCGAAAGACTTCGTCGAGGATAATGTAGATATGCTCGTCATTGAACTTGACCCTAGGTTGACGGCCAACGAAAGCTCCGCTATCTCTGTCATGTTAAGCCCACCGTCGCGGTTCACATTGAATTGCTGGAAAATTCTCTTAACCTTCTTCGATCTGGATCCTCCTATAAACGTTTTCCCTTAATTGAAGAGTGAAAATAGAAAATGAAACAATGCCCAAAATCAATGCTAGAAAATATAAGAAGGGGAGGGGGGGGGGGTGGAATATGAACCCCAATGCAAAGAAGAGAGTAAGGCGAGGGAGGAGCAAGAGGTTGAAGAAGAGGACAACAATGCAATTTCACCAATTTTAATTTCAATTTTTTGTAATTAAATTGAACCGGTTCAATTTTGAGTTATTAAACCAAATTGAACCAGCTCAATTCTGATTTTTTAATCCAAAAGTATTTTAGGCATTTTATAGGTAGATTAACACAAAAAATTGTTAGGGTACTAAAAAAGAAAAAAAAATAATTAGGGTATAAAAATGTCATTTCGCGATAGTTATCTATAACCAAGTGTTAATATCTCAATTATTAACAAAACTATTGTGAAAAGGATACGAAGACTTGCTTACATCACATTGAATAATAATAAAAGACTCTTCCTTTCTTTTGTAATTAAAAAATCATTTGAAGATTTAAACCAAGGGTTAAAAGAAGTAACATGAGTATATTATAATTTTATGTTAATAAACACAACTTAAGATAAGGTAGTGTAACTATTTTAAGCATGACCTAGTGGTTGACTCGGCTTATTTTTAAGTATAGATTAAGGTTGAGGATTAATATGACACTTGTGTGGGGTGAATTTAACAGTAGTTACGAAAAACAATCTAATATTAAAAAATAGGTGACGTATACGTTCATGTTGATATTGAAATTTCTGTTAAAAATATTTGTTGTTGAAAATAATTGTGATTTCATTACAATATAAATACTCAAAAACTACTAAGAGAGGGTACGGTTGAGAGAGAGAGAGAGAGAGAGGGAGAGGGAGGTGCGGACTGAATCAGTGAGCGGCCATTGGTAACAGCCGAGCTCTGGTTCTGAGCCAAGTTCCTTTGGTCTCTTCTCTCAACTCATGCATATCATTCTGTGGACACCTAATCTGTTCACTCAAGAACAAATAATTACGGGTTTTCTCTGCCAGCTACTGTTCTCGTAGACAAGACTCGTCCAGAGAGAGGAGTGTGTTTTTGGCTTAAAGTTTCAGTTTTTATTGTAATTCTCTTGTGTTGTGAGGCTTTTGGTTTCTGGGTTCCAACTTAAATTTTGTGGGTTTTCTCCAATGGCTGTGATTGGCTCCATTTGGTGGGCTTTGAGACTGTCCGCAAGTGTTGTGGTTTTAATTTGTGCTGTAGCTTCTGTTATAGAGTCTGCCCATGAGGATTTGCCTTCAGAGGTTGATGACCAGTCTCATGTTTTGACCAAAGTATTCAACTTCTTGTGGCAAAGTGATCAGCTGGGCTACACTCACACATGGCCGGTACGCCTCTTCTATATTTTCATTTTCATACAACTTAGTTAACTGATCTTGAATCATGATTTTTATTTTCTTTGATCAGTGGGTTCACAACCTATTAGGTGTTTATGAATTCTATTTTTGTATACTGATAAGTGATTGCTCAGGCTATGAAATTTGGGTGGAAAATAGTGGTGGGTACAATAATTGGATTCCTTGGAGCTGCCTTTGGAAGTGTGGGAGGAGTTGGAGGTGGTGGCATTTTTGTTCCCATGCTTACTTTGATTGTTGGCTTCGACGCTAAGTCCTCCACTGCAATCTCAAAATGTAAGAAGTAGCATGGCATTGAATTAGACTGCTGCTTTGTTTTGTTTTGTCTAGTCTAGCGTATCACTGTTATTTCAGTTTTGTTGATTAAAAGCTGAAAGCGAATTGATGGTCTTGTGCAGGTATGATCATGGGCGCAGCTGGATCAACGGTTTACTACAATCTTAAGTTGAGGCATCCGACACTTGACATGCCTCTTATTGATTATGATCTCGCTCTTCTCTTCCAACCAATGTTGGTACTCGGGATCAGTATAGGGGTTGCTTTCAACGTCATTTTTGCTGACTGGATGATCACAATCTTGCTCATAGTCCTCTTCTTAGGTACCTTACCTACTCCTTTTTTGTATTATATCGCAATCCTTTCCTGATTGATTTTGGTGTCCTTCAGGTACTTCAACTAAAGCATTTCTCAAGGGAGTCGAAACATGGAAAAAAGAAACCATCATGAAAAAGGTGGTTTCATCATTTGGTCTGTAGATATGTTTTCTTCTTTAATTCAACCCTATCTATCGTAGTGATATACCTTCCTTTTCTTACCCAGTTTTCCGATTCTTCAGGAAGCTGCTAGGCGTTTGGAGTCAAATGGTGAGTTCATGTTTATGCGTATGGTATTGAAAACATTCTGATACACTATATTACACTTTAATCAGGTAACGGTAGTGACGACGTAGAATACAAACCTCTCCCTGGAGGCCCAAGTAACAGCAGCCCCACAAACAAGGAATTCGTGACAGAGGTATGACCAGTTTCACAGTCTATGATGTATGTGCTTACGGATTTTGAGGACTAATTTCGAACAACTTCACAGGCTACCGTTGTTGAGAATGTTTGCTGGAAGGAACTTGTACTTCTTTGTGGTGTTTGGGTTATAATTCTCGCGTTGGAGATTTCAAAGGTCTGCAATTACTATCTTTCCTTACATGTTTATTTATTATTGCTTGTTTTAGACATGGGGAGGGCTGACAGTAATGTGGATTGAATGCAGAATTTCACAACAACATGTTCAGCAGTATACTGGGTTTTGAACCTATTGCAGGTGAGTCCTGAGTCCATGATTATTTATGGCATGGAAACAGAAAGTTATTCTTTCATAATTAACACCGGTCTGTTGGTGGTTTGTTTTTGTTTAGATACCAGTGGCTTGTGGGGTATCTGGGTATGAAGCTGTTAGCCTGTACAAAGGTCGCAGAGTGATCAAGTCCAAGGGAGAAGCAGGAACAAACTTTAAAGTGTACCAGCTTGTCCTTTATTGTTCAACAGGAGTGCTGGCCGGAGTTGTAGGTGGATTGCTTGGTCTCGGCGGGGGTTTCATTTTGGGCCCTCTCTTCCTAGAGATGGGTATCCCTCCTCAGGTGCTTTTTTATTTCATAACGCTTCATTCATTGAACTAGCGACCATGTTTTCTTGGAACTATAATGGATGGTTTTGTGTGCAGGTATCAAGTGCCACAGCTACCTTTGCCATGTTCTTTTCCTCATCCATGTCTGTGGTAGAATATTACCTTCTGAAACGTTTTCCGGTTCCATACGGTAAGTTATGGGGACATTTCATTTCGTTTCCTTTCCTTGAAAATGGTTTCATATAATATAATACAATGTTATGCTTGTTGCAGCTCTATACTTCATTGCAGTGGCCTTTGTTGCGGCACTTGTAGGGCAGCATTTGGTGAGAAGGTTGATCGTGATACTAGGAAGAGCGTCTCTGATCATATTCATTCTGGCAGCCACAATCTTCATAAGTGCAATATCACTTGGGGGAGTTGGCATAGATAAAATGGTTGTAGATATCAAAGAGCACGCCTATATGGGATTCGAGAACATCTGCACCTACCAAGCATAGCGTCTACACTCACTCTTGCCTTCTTTTTTCTTCTTGCATTAAAATTTTGAATCAGCAGCAAAATTAATAAATGGTTTTGTGCCATTGAGGTTACTGTTTTTTTTTTCTTTTCATAATGCTCGAAATTTCTCCATTATGGAGGAAGTGATTTTCAATCCATGGTGTAGAGAAGAGGCCCTTTAGGGCCCAAATATTAAATGAAATATTTGTAGTGTGAGGTTCTTCTTCTGCCCGTGAGAGAGACCGAGAGCAACAAGAGGGAAAATAGAGCTGCTGCTCTTGTGGTGCAGTTGCCCAAGGAAGATAAGAGCATGGAGAAGAAGAAAGGTGCCTTCAAGACTTTGGTGAGAAAAGGGTCGTGGAAAAAATATCACGCTTTTGGTAAAGTAATTAATACAACTCTTTCTCATCAAGTGTTTGAGTATAAACTTATTCAGATAAATTTGTTTTTTTATATTAAAGAAGCAGAGAGATCAATCTTCAAAGATGTGAAAACAATTCAAAGCAACAGTACAATGAGGAAAAATAAAGTACAATACAAAAGGGATGAAACTCCTAATAACCTATATGGAGCGGATCCATAAAATTTTGAGAATGGAGCAACATTTCATTTTAAATGAGCCGCAATTTTAACAAGATTTTCGACATCTAATATCCAAATATTTGGTTAAAATCGTTATAATATAACACATTAAATTTGAGTAATATTACTCGTTTAGTAAAAGAGCCGAACTGAGACTAATTTCTCGAGATTAGATAGGCTCATATGATTGGTATATTTGTACATAATCTTTAACATTTAATTGAAATTTACAATGAAAATTGGGAAGTTGAACAAAATTCGACCATAAATATTTACGATGACTATTTTTTCGAGATGAACTTGAGTTTAAGTATGCACGGATCTGAGCCAAATAATTTTTCGAGTTAAATTGTATTCAAGTTTGACTTTTTACGCAAGCCAAGGTCAATAGATTTAAACTAAATTTGATTTAATTACATCCCTACTTTAAAAATAAGAAAACAATCATTATTAATATTAGTCAAAAATCAAAAGAAGAAAATAAGTGATCGATTTTATGGATTAAAATGAAAAAAATATATTTTTATTAATAAATATAATAATATTAAATTAGAATAGAATAGGAAATTAATATTTTCTAAAAATTAAATTTAAAATATTTTATGAAAAGAACTAGTTTTCTTAGAGAATTATACAATAGAAAATAATTTATAGAATTCAGATTAATCCATTTTTTAATAAGAAAACTAATATTAGTGTATAAAAAACTTGTCAATATGCAAGGAAACAACTATATTTTTACCAATGAGTTAAGGAAATGTTTGATAATTTTACAAACTTTTTTAAATGTTATAATTCAACGAGGGTCATGTGAAATTCTTGAATAAAATTTTACATTTGCATCTCAAATTCTCGGGCCAGAGGGAAACCCTCATGCGCTCTAGGGCATATATCCGAGCCATGTTAAAACCTCGTTGTCTCTATATTAATATTTACTTTCCCTAACTTAGAGTGTGAGTTATTTGTTTGTTGACACAAAATAAGTAATTATTTAACTGATTAGCTTCTGCAAAGCTACAGAGTATATTCCAACATCTGGCTATGGTATAGAAGACAAACAAGCCACTTTTGGATCCTAAGATTAAGATTTCATAAATAAATAATGTGAATAAACCATAATCCTGGTATACCCTTTCTGATTGGAGATTCATTGTTTGATTATGCATTTTGCACAAAAGGGGTATGTTGACATTTGATTATAATCTTACGAAACATGTATATACGTAACATGCAATCAAACTAAAAGTATAAATGGTTTTAATCACCACACAAGTTGAGCCAAGTTGTAAGAAACTCACTTAACACATGTGAGGTCTTGAATTTGAATCTTGGTACATACTAGTAGTGTAGGATGTCTTCAGTTATTGCCGATAAAAAAAAATGTTTCTAATCAAACCCTAAATACTTCGTGCAAACTTAGATGATAACCCGACACACATATATTACATTTGTGGCCCCATATTGAAAATTTTCCAACAATCTCCCACTAGCCCACATATTTAAGATAATGAACTTAAGTGGTATTTCAATATTTTCTCAAAATATGTAATCTTGTGACAACAATTATGTCTATCTTGTAACTTAATTTCAAGGTTACTCTTAGGGCATTGAATAATACTGAATTTTTCTCTTTTAGCAATATCGGTACGATTTGCATCTAAAATATGTCTATCTACTCCTACTGATCTTGTGATAAACAATTATCTCAAAACTTAACGAGATAATTACTTGATGTGTCACATGATCTAAGCATATACATACTTACTCCCACTGAACACATGATATATATGAAGAAATTATTTGAGGGTTCCAATCATATAATTTCATGCCCATACAAGAAATTAACCTCAAATATCCGAAATAATTTAGATCTTGCATGATCATGAATTGATCACGAGATCTTAGACTAGAATAAAATTTAAGTTTACCTTGATTCAAAAATCTCTCTGTTACTAAATAATATTTAGTAACCTCTAAAGAACGTCTACACAGGAAGAGCAATCCGGGGATACTCACGACGACCCTTGCTAGAAGATCGAAACAAGCAAAACAGACGGAGCGAGGGGGAGGAGGTGGCCGAAATCGGCTATGAGAGAGAGGGAGTGACGGCTAGGGTTTTGAAAATAATTCACTTAATTTTCAGATCTAAAAATTACCCTTTATAACCCTTATTTGAACTTTAATTAATTAAAGGCCTTAATGGGCTTAAAGCCCAAAGCTTTTAATTAATTATGTAGAGAAGCCCATTCTGGCTAGGCCCAGTTTAGCTAATTTAATTAAATCTATTTAATTAGATTATAATTAATTAGTCCTGCTAAACCGTTCTTGATTTCCGGTTTAATCCTAAACCGAAATCGGTCTAATCCGGTTTAATACAAAACGGATTTTGTCTCTCTCATGATTCCTCCATATGAATCCATCCGTTTTACTCAACCTTTAGTGTGTGACCCTCTAGGCTCACGACACGTCGGCGGACTTGTAAAATTACCATTTTACCATTTCCATCATAAGTGGCCTCTAGCAAGACATCATGATTACCCAACGCTTGTGATTATCGAGATTTCGACTTAACCTTGTCGTACATGAATCTATCCTTTTATCCTCTTGATATCTTTGACAACCACGAGGCATAGACAAGTCATCCTCGTTCTATTGTCCTGTTTCTATATTCTGAGTTAACTGAATTATAAATGATACTTTGTATCAACTGCATGGCCATGCTATTGTATTTCAGTCGTACTCATCAAGTGGCCTAAACTGATATCTGCTCACACGTCCGTATGAGGGATAAATCCTTCAGTGATCCATTGAGTCAACTTATGTAACTTGTGATCGAGCCAATCACAGTCGTTATTGTAACCCTTTTACAGGAGACGTTAGACTGAGTCAAACTCGTCACTCATTACATATTGACCTCAATGGTCCTTCTGTATGAGGATGTGATTTCATGCGCCGACATATGAGTATGTTTATGACTGTGTCTATGGAACATATTCACGATCGGGTCGTCCTATATCACCACTGACTGGTGATACTATGACCTAACTCTGGCCCCCTTCTGGCCATGATCAGTAGAGCGTGATCATTTAGAGTTAGCCTCATACCGATCGCTTCTTATGAAGCTATTCTGATCGGGGACTGCTTAAGTAAGATTTTATCTGATCTGTAGATCTACTATTATGTGTTGACACATCAATGATACAAATCAAATCATACTTAAGATATTACTACAACACTTAGTAATATGAATGCCGATTTTATTTCAACTAATAATCTTTATTACATGATTAGATTGAAAATATATTGTGCTAGGGCACAAAAACCCAACAGTCTCCCACTTGCCCTAGACCCAATTGGTATTTCAATCTAAACCCATTCCCCTGACATGTTCCTTATGCTTAGGCTACGGTAGTGCCTTAATTAAGGGGTCAACTAGATTATCATGCGTTGAAACGCAACTTATCTCTACTTCACCTTTATCAATCATCTCTCTGATGATGTGATACTTTCTCTCGACATGCTTGGTCCTGTTGTGAAATCTGGGCTATTTAGCAAGTGCTACGGCCCCCGTGTTGTCACAACATAAGTTCCCGGGATCAGACGTTCGCGGCAGTACATCTAATCCACTCGAGAAGCTCCTGACCCACATCGTTCTATCCTGTCATACACTAAGAAGGCGTCTTTTGTTCTCCTCAGATACTTGAGGATACACTTGACGGCAGTCCGGTGATCTTGGCCTGGGTTAGACTGAAATCTGCTGGCACAACTGAGGACAAACGATACGTCAGACCTCGTACAGATCATGGCATACATGATGGATCCCACTGCCGAAGCATATGGGATTCCCTCCATCTTCTTAAGCTCATCAGGTGTTTTAGGACACTGATTATTGCTGAGCTTTATGCCATGTCTTACTGGGAGGTTCCCTTTCTTAGAGTCAAGCATTGAGAATCTTCTCAACACTTTATCTATATAGGTGCTCTGACTTAGACCTAAAATTCTTTTGGATCGATCTCTGTAGATCCTGATCCCTAGAATGTAAGCGGTCTCTCCTAAGTCCTTCATGGAAAAACACTTCCCTAACCAAGCTTTGGTCTCAAGCAAGGTTGGGACGTTATTTCCCATGATCAGTATATCGTCGACATACATCACCAGGAACACTATGTTACTCCCACTGCTCTTCTTGTAGATACAGGGTTCATCTGGATTTCTGATGAACCCGAACTCTTTTACGGCTTCATCGAACCGTAAGTTCCAACTCCTGGAAGCTTGCTTCAACCCATAAATGGATCGTTGCGGCTTACACACCTTTTCGGGATGTTCTGGATTGACAAAACCTTCTGGCTGGGTCATATAGACATCCTACTGCAAATTCCCGTTAAGGAATGCGGTTTTGACGTCCATTTGTCATATCTCGTAATTGAAATATGCTACAATGGATAACATCATCCGAATTGACTTAATCATAGCTACTGGTGAAAAAGTCTCATCATAATCCATGCCTTGGACTTGACGATAACCTTTCACAACCAGACTTGCTTTGTAAGTCTGAGGCTTTCCGTCCATATCTGTCTTTAACTTCAATATCCACTTGCACCCTATGTGTTTTATCCCAGGTGTGCTGTCTATTAAGTTCCAGACCTGATTGTCTTTCATGGACTTCATTTCCTCATCCATGGCGTTCTGCCATTCTTTTGAGTTGGGACTGGCCAAGGCTTGCTGAACTGTTGCGGGATCATCCTGATCTACAACTATCAAGTCATTACCCTCTGTGGCTAAGAAGCCATATCTGACTGGGCTTTGACGAGATTTTTCATACCTCCTTGGTCCTACAGGAGTTTCTATTGGAATAGGACTTGGATCATTTAGTTCATCGGGTACTTCTATATTCTCTGTAGGCTGTTTCGTGTCTTCTCGAATTTCTTCAAGAAGCACAGGACTCCCACTAGGTTTCTTGGATAAGAATTCTCTTTCCAAGAAAACCCCACCTCGAGCAACAAAGACTTTGTTTTCTTCGGGTTTGTAGAAGTAGTACCCTATGGTTCATTTGGGGTATCCTACAAAGACACACTTATCTGCCTTGGGTTCGAGTTTATCACCAAGCAACCGCTTGACGTAAACGTCGCACCCCCAGATCTTGAGGAAAGACAACTTGGGAGCTTTCCCTTGCCAAACCTCAAATGGAGTGGTCTCCACTGCCTTTGTAGGTGCTCGATTCAAAATGAATGCGGCCGTTTCTAGGGCATGGCCCCAGAACGATACTGGAAGGTCGGCATGACTCATCATGGAGCAAACCATGTCTAGCAGGGTTCTGTTCCTCCGTTTGGAAACACCATTCAACTGAGGGGTTCCTGGCAGAGTTAATTCTGAGAGTATACCGTTATCCCTTATGTGACTAAGAAATTCCTGATCTAAGTACTCGCCACCTCGATCAGAACGAAGTGCCTTTATACTTTTACCAAGCTGGTTATGTACTTCATTTTGGAATTCCTTAAATTTATCAAAGGATTCCGACTTATGTCTCATTAAATAGACATATCCATACCTACTGAAATCGTCGGTAAAGGTTATGAAGTATCTAAAACCTCTCCTGGCTTGTGTACTCTTGGGCCCACATACGCCTGGATGTATTAGGCCCAGGAGATCACTCGCCTTTTCACCTAAGCCGCCAAAAGGCGCTTTTGTCATCTTTCCCATAATGCAAGATTCACATCTCTCGATTGGTGTGAATTCAAACGGGTTTAATAGCCCACAATTATGAAGTGTCGAGACGCGTTTCTCGCCTATGTGGCATAGACGACAGTGCCACATCACTGTCTGGTTTAAGTCATCCGACTTCAACCTGTTATTTACGTTATAGTTTGAACTGTAGTTAGTGTTATCAATATTTAAAATATATAATCCACCAACCATAGATGCAGTGCCATAAACGATATTATTTCTTGATAAAGTAAATAAGCCATTGTCTATGGCAAATACAAAACCAAGTTTGTCTAAACTGGACACTGAAATAATATTTCTACTAATAAATTCGGTCAGATTCTTAATTAAGTTGAAGTGAGAGATACTTGATTATGAATATTTCTGATTCTTGTGTCTGAATCTAAAACAAGTTAATCTCATTGCCCCAGTTTTGGACATTGGAGTAGGACAGTCGAGTCCTTTCACAACTCCATGTGATTCTTGGCTAGGGCTTATACATTGTGTGTATACGACATTGCCCTATTTCTGATACCTTGGCTCAGATCATCTGAGAATCGCAGCCAAGTCAACCAATTTTCAACACATGGTCCAATCTGCATGGTTACTACGCTAATGTGCACGCACCCATGCAAACTAGGCCATCTTCTATTAGAACCCATTCTCATGGATCCACGTTAATTGTATCCACCCATGAGTCCGAGAAGTAATCGAAGTGATGAAAAGTGGGCGGTATCTAGCTTGACTTGAAATTAATTGCCTTTTAAATATTCATTATCACTGATCATAATTTGATCTCAATTCGAATTTATCATCTACAAATCCATGTAGAGATAATTTCAATTCCGGTTTACATGTGCGTGATTAAGTTATTATTATTAATCTTTACACATGTGGGTGATGATCTTAATTAACATAAACTTATGAAAATTAAATCATACATTCATAAACATAAATGTAAATTTGCTTTAGCTAGCCCGCTAACCCTACTGGAATAAACTAGAACTTATACTAGGTCTTGTCTTTCCTCATTCTCCTGGACTGCCACTGGCTCCACGCCTCCTCGGGATTACCGTCCTTCTCTTCGGTTCTTCTTGTCTTGGGACTTTGTAATTACATTTAATTTAAATAAAATAAATGCTGTGACACGCAGGTCACTAATAAAGTACAACCCATAAGCAACTCGCAGGTTGCAAACCGAAATTTAAACTCTAAATTCGGGCTAACTTAGCAATCATGTTGCAAACACCGTGTTATCAAACAAGCATGTTATCAAACAAGCATGTTATCAAGCAAGCATATTAATTCCAATTTTATCTTGATTTAAATCATAAAATACGATTTATCGAAACCGTTTCTTGAACCAGTTAATTTCTAAATTAAATCGGTTCACGCGCTGGTTTATCGAAACCGAACCGGTCTGAAATTTTAATTAATTATTTCTGAAAAATTCTGAATTTTTCTGGGTCGGATCTGACCCGAATCCAATTGGTTTGACCGAACCAAAATTGATCCGAGGGCCAATTAGGGTTCGGCCAAAACCCTAGCTGCCAGGGGTAGCCGCGCCGTGGCCGACCAGCCCGTGAGGGCTGGCCGTGGCGGGCTGCCTGGCCAGATCTGGTTGGGCCGAAGCCCTCCCCTGGTCGGAGCTGAGAGGCTCGGCCTGATCTGCCACGGGCAGGTCTGGTCGGCCTTTCCGTTCCGACCGATCGGCCCGTGGCGCGGCCGGGGTTAGCCTCTCGGCTAGCCTCGGCCTCCCACGGGTCTAGATCCTGATCTTACTCAAACAATTAATATAATTTCTGATACCACTGAAGGAATTATTTGAGGGTTCCAATCATATAATTTCATGCCCATACAAGAAATTAACCTCAAATATCCGAAATAATTTAGATCTTGCATGATCATGAATTGATCACGAGATCTTAGACTAGAATAAAATTTAACTTTACCTTGATTCAAAAATATCTCTGTTACTAAATAATATTTAATAACATCTAAAGAACGTCCACACAGGAAGAGCAATCTGGGGATACTCAAGACAACCCTTGCTAGAAGATCGAAGCAAGCAAAACGGACGGAGCGAGGGGGAGGAGGTGGCCGAAATCGGCTAGGAGAGAGAGGGAGTGACGGCTAGGGTTTTGAAAATAATTCACTTAATTTTCAGATCTTAAAATTACCCTTTTATAACCCTTATTTGGACTTTAATTAATTAAAGGCCTTAATGGGCTTAAAGCCCAAAGCTTTTAATTAATTATGTAGAGAAGCCCATTCTGGCTTAGACCATTCTAGCTAGGCCCAGTTTAGCTAATTTAATTAAATCTATTTAATTAGATTATAATTAATTAGTCTTGCTAAACCTTTCTTGATTTCCGGTTTAATCCTAAATCGAAATCGGTCTAATCCGGTTTAATCCAAAACGGATTTTGTCTCTCTCATGATTCCTCCATATGAATCCATCCGTTTTACTCAACCTTTAGTGTGTGACCCTCTAGGCTCACGACACGTCGGCGGACTTGTAAAATTACCATTTTACCCTTTCCATCATGAGTGACCTCTAGCAAGACATCATGATTACCCAACGCTTGTGATTATCGAGATTTGGACTTAACATTGTTGTACATGAATCTATCCTTTTATCCTCTTGATATCTTTGACAACCACGAGGCATAGACAAGTCATCCTCGTTCTATTGTCCTGTTTCTATATTCTGAGTTAACTGAATTATAAATGATACTACGTATCAACTGCATGGCCATGCTATTGTATTTCAGTCGTACTCATCAAGTGGCCTAAACTGATATCTGCTCACACGTCTGTGTGAGGGATAAATCCTTCAGCGATCAATTGAGTCAACTTATGTAACTTGTGATCGAGCCAATCACAGTCGTTATTGTAACCCTTTTACAGTAGACGTTAGACTGAGTCAAACTCGCACTCATTACATATTGTCCTCAATGGTCCTTGTGTCTGAGGATGTGATTTCATGCGCCGACATATGAGTATGTTCATGACTGTGTCTATGTAGCATATTCACGATCGGGTCGTCCTATATCACCCCTGACTGGTGATACTATGACCTAACTTTGGCCCCCTTCTGGCCATGATCAGTAGAGCGTGATCATTTAGAGTTAGCCTCATACCGATCGCTTCTTATGAAGCTATTCTGATCGGGGACTGCTTAAGTAAGATTTTATCTGATCTGTAGATCTACTATTATGTGTTGACAAATCAATGATACAAATCAAATCATACTTAAGATATTACTACAACACTTAGTAATAAGAATGCCGATTTTATTTCAACTTATAATGTTTATTACATGATTAGATTGAAAATACATTGTGCTAGGGCACAAAAACCCAACAATATATAAGCATCAACAACATTTGATGTGGGGTCGAACGGTCTCCATTTGATCCCGATCAACCTCACATTTAGGTGCTGATTTGCCTCGTCGCGGCTATTTAGAGCCAAATAGGGACAATTTGATGCTTGGTCGTGTTTAGAAGAACATATGCAGGAAATGGAAAACAAAGGTCAAAGATTGAGGCGCGAGAAGGTCGAGACTTGAAGGGAAAGGAACTAGAAAATGTTGCAGATGGGATTAGTCACGATCGTGCCCCCATTTTTGCATGATTGTGATTAAAGAAGGTCACGAACGTGACCCCCTGAGGCATGATCGTGACAAACTGAATATAATTTTTGGAGGATTTTAGCTCGATGGACATAACGCTCCTATGATTTCGGTCACGAGGAACACACGATCGGGACTTAGAGAGAGTCACGATCGTGACCCGATTTCAATTCAAAAGACAATCGTGACCCAAAGAAGAAGACTGCAGCGATGACCAGTACGGCGTGGTCCCCCCAGCTCAAGTCATGATCGTGACTGACCCAAGGAACGATCGTGACCCTTTCTGAGTCACGATCGGGACTGACACAGGGCACGATCGTGACTTCCCTATTTTCTGAAAGCTATAAAAAGGGTATGTCCTAGGATTGAGGGAAAACTTATTACCTACCAACCACACCTCCCAGCAGTCACTTCAGCAGACACAAAACATTCCATTTGTTCTTGCTCTTCCCCATTACTTTCTCTTTTGAAGACTTTGAGGTGGATTCTTCTCCAAGAATCCATTTTTGAAGTAAAAAAGGAGTATTTGAAGGCAAAGTCCATTCTTCATCAAGAAGACAAGGAGTTCATCATTTCCCCCAAGCTAGAAGAATCCTACATCTCCAAGACCACAAACAAGAGCACTCTTATATTTTATCTTCATATTTATGTTTGTGTTCTTGTGTTATTTTGTGTATTTGAGCATGAGTTTTGACTTGAGAACCACGATTGAGGGCTAAAACCCTTAGTCGTGGGTGCTAAATATTGTATAACTTGATTTGTTATCTTAATGAGGTATTAATCTAGGTCTAATATGGATGATGTGTGGTTTTCTTATTTGAATGCTTGTAATGTATGTTGGACACTTAGATTGCATGTTTAGGAGGCTAAGCCGATCCCGAGAGGGACGAATAGTCTTGGACCTAGGATCCATTGAGGGTTAGAGGTTAAAAATCGGGGTTTGACTCCTCGACGTGGTCCTTAACCTACTATTGTCGGGAAAATGCGGTCTCGAGTTATCCCAAACTCGAAAGGGCGAGAGGTGACTCGAGATTAGGTCAATCTCAATGCCAAAAGGCGAGATTGGTATCTATGACACATGTTCATCACCATAAGACCAATAGAACGAGTTTCTCCACTAAACTACTATTGAGTTATGCATGTTTAGCACCCTATGCTCTTTTATCATACATTTGTTTCTCGTTGCTTTCAATCTCTCTTTGAAGAATCAAAAGACCAAAATTAGTAGTATAGCAATTTACTTGCACAAACACACAATCGACTGAACACCCGCATTAGTTCTTTTGGATCGACCCGATACTTGCCGTATATAAATTGTATTACTTGTGACCGTGTTCTCTTGCACGAAAATTTTGGAACGCGACGTTTTCGCGTCATGTTTTGGCCCAACAACATTCGTCTAAGAACCAAACGAGATAATTAGTTGATGATAGGGGAACTTAATTGGGTGTACAAATAGATTTTATTTATTTGCAAGTGCATATTTTGTTTCCTTAATACCTGAAAGAAAGTCTCCATAAAATCAAAGTATTCCTTATGAGTATAGCCCTTAGATACAAGACATGTTTTATACCTTTCCACAATGTCATTTGCATCCCATTTGGTCTTAAAAGTCAATTAGTTTTGCACCTTACAATATTGGGAAAAGCTAATAAACCTTATTTTCTCATATATTATTAAACTTATGACACTTTTCCACATTTGAGAGTTAGAACTTTTTTACGGAATGAAAATTTTGATTATATTGAAATTCTGAATTGTAGCCGAGTCAGGAAGTCGAACACAAAGTCTGTAACTTGTGTATCGACTTCTTGTGGAAACAGTAAGCAAAGTAATAGACAGATAATAATCACGACACCAGAGATGATTACCCAGTTCGGTGACTCCGCAACTACGTCTGGGGGCACTTTGCCAGTGGAAAGGTTTTTCACTATCAGGTAGTCAATAGTACAACTTCAAGCCCAACTAGCTATCACACAAGCTATTGTCCTAAGCTACTATAGATCTCACCGTGAATCGCCTTGACCAGGAGCCTCTCCCCCTGTCTTTGAGATTCCCTCAATTCCACCCTTCGAGCAAGTCCATGCTCGGTGTCGTTGTCTTCTTGGACGGAGTTGTGAGTCTTCAATCACAAACAAAAACCCTAACCGATCCAAACACTTAGTCTTCGCGACTCAAGGTTTGATCGGAGCAAAAGGTCCGGTCTAGCGAATATTCATCAGCCTCTCAACACGCCGATGGTGCACGGTTAAGAGCTCTGAGAAATCTTGCAAGTGTTAGAACAAGAACGGATGACTGCTAATGGGAAGCCAAGGGCTTTTTATAGCAGCTCACATTCCTAATCCTTCTCGGATCAGGAACAGGAAAGTCAGGCAAGTTGTTGCCGCCTTCCATGACAGCTGGAAGTCGTCTTGCCTGTTCTGACTTCCTGATGAAATCAGGCAAGTCTAGTTGCCACCTATCGCTGACGTGTAACTGCCAGCTGGAAGTCGTTTGACTTTGTCGACGTCACTCTCTTGCGCTCCAAGTCTTCGTGCCGCCTTTCTTCTTTCGCTCCAAGCTTCGTTGAAATAGGAAAGCTTCAGACTTTCCTAATCTGCGGCTCGTAACAAGTCGCTCCACATGTCATGTAACATGTTGCACGACTTCTTTCATTTGCGCTAAAAAATCATGCCAACAAATAAACGTAGCAACAATCTCCCCCTTTGGCAATTTTTTAGGCAAACACCTTTTTGTAAGCCCATCATCATCTTGTGGCAGTGACGCACAGCAAGTGACCTATCTTGTGGCAATTACGCACAACAAGTGATGTGACTTCTTTACTCCAAGCAGGCACATCGTCGTCACCTTGAGGCAGTTACGCACACAGCAAGTTTCGTGACTTCCGATGCGACTTCTTGTGCGGCTTCTAGTTTATCTTCTAGAGCAGCTTCTGGAGCTTAACTTTTTGAGTGGCTTCTCGAGCGGCGACTTTTATGTACATCTTTTCGGTGCACGACTTCTGGCGTACATCTTTCGGCGCGACTTCTGGCGTCGTCACATTTATCTCCCCCTGTTTGTCGAAAAATATTGCCAAAGGCAATCTCATAACCTAGATTTGTCTAAACAGCAGGGTAAAAGAGAAATAGCTCACACCATGAGCAAATTAACGGCTCAAACATGAGCACAAATCCAGCTCAATCAAGAGCAAATATCCCAAAAAAAACAGTCAAATTGTGCGGAAACTAACTCGGACAAACCCCGAGAATTTAAAAGTGTGTGTGGGACAGAGTTATCATAGCAAATTTCAGAGAATTACTAAAACGACGTGGAGTCGTTATCTTCTTCTTCAGCATGAACATCAGCAGTAGCAGCAGCAGCAGTAGATCGGAGGTCTTCTAGAAGAACTTCACAAGCGACTTTGCGAGTTGAGAGCGTGGCAATTGACTTCTCCATATCAGCAATCACTTCCACCAATTCTTCCTCCATCCTAGCGCCAATTGGTCCTGAGGGATGAGAGCTTGATCCAGCTCCTGGAGTTTTGGCCGTAGGAAGTCCAAGGTCCTTCAACTGCTGCCCTTCAAAGTTCTTGAGATTGATGGCTAGAGGCAGTGGCTTTTTACCCGGAATATCCGATTCTCGAACAATGTTAGGACATTGTTGGAGAAGGATACCGGTGATTAGCGAGGGGAACGCGATTGGAAGTTTGATTGCACATGATTTGGCGTGCTTAACTAGATGGTCAATAATATAAGCGCCAAAATCAATAGGAGACAGCGTACCTATCTGGTAAATGAGTTTTGCCAGCTCGGTTTTGATGCTTGATCCATGCGTAGAGGGTGCCCAGTTAGCCAGACCGATGCGGTAGAGAATAGAGTATTTTGCTGTGAGCTCGGTTGCCGCAATGGTGTCCTTGATTGGCCATCCCTTCTTACGTCCTCCGGTTATTTCAACCGCTACTTTGTCCAAGTGTAGGACTTCTGGAGTGACTTCTGGGTCATCTCTCCCAAGGTATGTGTTGATGGTTGAGGCAGAGACTTCGAAGCATTCCCCCCGAACAAACACCTTTCGGTATTCAGCATCTTGAGGGTCATCGAACTCGCTTGATAGATTGACGATAAACTCCTTAACCAAAGTCAGGTAGAATAGACCAATATTTATGACCGTATTGGTCAGGCCAGCTCTACGGATAAGCTCTACAATCGCATTTATCCCTTGTGCTTCAGTGGAGAGTTCTCTTTCTGGATAAATCTTCCGTTGATAGACATACTGCCACTTAACGACATTGTCTACAGAGTGGAAAGAGACGTTGTCTGTGGGTGCCTTCGGTACATACTTGGGGAGCTTCTGCCCTCCTAATGTCTTCTTCACCTGTGGTAGCACAATTAGGGTGTCTTCTTCTTCAGATTCTTTTTCTGCTGTGGTTACTAACTTCTTTCTTGACTTCTTCGGCTGTTTGGACGTCGAAGCTTCTCCTTTTTCTGTTGCTTTCCTCTTTGGGGTTAATCTTCTCTGCACTTGAGTTTCTTCTTCTTCATCAACCAACCTTCGTGTTGGTAGCTTCCTTCTCTCAGCCCTCTTGGGCACAGCTTTTTCCTTTTCCATGTTTTCAATATCGACACTTTCTTTGGCAGGTTCCTCTAGAAGTTGAGTGACTTCTGGAATGGCTTCAGGATTTTCATAACGCCCGGACTCACTGTTTGGGGCGACATGAGAACTTTCTTCCTTTTGCACGTCCTCGTTTAGAGGGGACTTTTCTGGTGTGTGTCGACTTAGAGAGGCTAGGTTGGTCCTTGGAGCCAGTGCCGTGGATTTCAGGAATAAGGGTTTCTAATCCCTCTACAGGCAGGCTTTCTTCAGAGAGGATAGTAGATTTACCTCGTGTTGGAGTCAGAGTTGAGAGAGAAGCTTCTCCTTCAATGTTCGTAGAACCGGCTTGAGCGTCGTTCTTCTCAACGACGGGGATTGTGTCTTCCGGTGTGACAGATGGGGGCGAGATTGTTACTTCCTGAGAAGCTGCCGAAGTTTCCCCTAAGCTTCTTCCTCCTCGGATCCTCACTCCATGCTTGGTTCTTGTTGATTTGGAGGCAGATAATTTCTTGGCAATGACCTTTGCCCTCATTTTTGCTCGAAGTACTTTTGAAGCAGAAGGTATTCTTCCGCTGCGAGTACCAACCATTTAGCTAGGATTTTATTCTTTATGGGGGAAAGCAAAATTTTTGCTGAGCTTTTTGATCTGAGAAACCCTAGCGTTTTTCAAATGATGAAGAAGGTGCATAGTCTGTAGGATTTAAACAAAATGATTTCTGATAGGTGGATAGTCAGATCGTAATCATTCTCAAAATTCAAAAAGACTAACGGGCTTCTGATTCGGGCCCGGCTTGATTTTGTGGACCCTGTTCGGTCCTAATTGAGAGAAAGAGTAAAATCAACCAAAAGCTCTTCCTCTTCTTGCTTGACTTCTTGACTATTCTAGACAGCAAAGTTCGAGGGTCGACCTCAGACTTTCAAACCTTTTGGCGTCTAATGCTTTTGTAAAGATGTCTGCGACTTGTTTCTCAGTGGGTAGGTATTCGAGCTTTATTTTCTTGTCTTCTACAAGCTCTCGAATAAAGTGGTGCCTGATGTCCATATGCTTTGTCTTGCTATGCTGCACTGGGTTCTTCGAGATGTTGATTGCACTGATGTTGTCACAGAACAAAGTCATGACTTCTTGCTTGACTCCATATTCTGCCAACATTTGTTTCATCCAAAGAAACTGAGTACAACTACTTCCAGCTGCGATATATTCGGACTCAACCGTAGACAAAGCAATACAATTTTGCTTTTTGCTGAACCACGATACAAGGTTGTTCCCCAGGTAGAAACAACCTCCAGAGGTACTTCTTCGATCTGGTGTGCTTCCTGCCCAGTCAGCATCACAATATCCAACCAGAGTAGGAGAGGTATCAAAGGAATATAGCAAACCCAATTCAGAGGTTCCTGAGATGTACCTTATGATCCTCTTTGCATGAGCCAAGTGACTGACTTTTGGATTGGCTTGATATCTAGCACAGACTCCCACAAAATAAGCAATGTCGGGTCGACTTGCTGTCAAGTAGAGGAGACTTCCTATTATGCTTTGATAAAGACTTTGATCAACTGGTTCTCCCATCTCGTCCTTCGTGCACTTGTCATGTGTGGCAATAGGAGTTCTCTTGTGCGAAGCCTTTTCTAACCCGAACTTCTTGACAATGTTCTTTGCGTATTTGCTCTGGGAGATAAATATTCCATCTGACATCTGCTTGATCTGGAAGCCTAGGAAATATGTGAGCTCTCCGACCATACTCATCTCAAATTCAGACTGCATGTGTTGAACGAAGCGTTTCACCATCTTCTCTGACTTCCCTCCAAATACAATGTCGTCAACATATATTTGAGCAATCATGATGTCCTTTCCTTCCTTCTTCACAAAGAGAGTTTTGTCTAGCCCCCCTCGAATATAGCCATTATGTACAAGGAATTGGGTAAGACGTTCATACCATGCTCGTGGAGCTTGTTTGAGACCGTAGAGAGCTTTCTTTAGCTTGTAGACATGGTGCGGAGAGTCATGGTCTTCGAATCCCTTTGGTTGGGCTACATAGACTTCTTCGTTCAGATTTCCATTGAGAAAGGCACTCTTTACATCCATCTGATAGAGTTTGAAGCGCAGATGGCATGCGATGCCGAGAAGAAGTCGCATGGCTTCCAGTCTGGCCACTGGAGCAAAGGTTTCTTCAAAGTCGACTCCTTCGACTTGTGTGTATCCTTGAGCCACCAGTCTCGCTTTGTTTCGAGTGATGTTTCCTTGCTCGTCAGACTTGTTTTTGAATATCCATTTTGTCCCGATGAAATTGACATTGTCATGTTTGGGTACAAGTTCCCAGACTTCATTCCTTGCAAACTGAACCAATTCTTCTTGCATCGCGCAGACCCAGTATTCATCATTGATGGCCTCTTGTATATTCTTTGGCTCAATTTTGGAAATAAAGCACATGTTACCTATCAGTTCTTGGTGGTCAAGAGATGCCTTTTGTCGAGTTCGAACTCCTTCATTAATATCTCCAATCACATCCTGGGGTGGATGATACTTCTGAATTCTTCTTGACGGAGCTTTTTGCCTTGTAGGAGTTGCCTCTTCATCTGGGATGATTTGGCTTTCGTCTTCAGACTCTTTGTTGCGCTCATCGTCCTTGACCTCTGGTCTGACTTCTGGTCTGACATCCGGTCTGGCTTCTCTTCTGACCTCTGGTCTGACTTCTCCTGAGAGATTCAGGACTTCTTCGTCCTTGTCACTTGTTTGCTCGTTATTGTCATCATCAATTACGACATTGATGTATTCCATGATAGTCCGGGTGCGTTTGTTGAATACCCGAAAAGCCCGACTATTTTTGGAGTATCCGAGGAAGATGCCTTCTTCTCTTTTAGGATCCAATTTGCGTCGCGGTTCCCTATCTGCGAGTATATAGCAGACTGATCCAAACACATGGAAGTATTTGACATTCGGCTTTCTCCCCCTCCATATTTCATAAAGAGTGAACGAAGTTCCAGGGCGGAGAGTCACTCTATTATGAATATGGCATGCCGTATTCAAAGCTTCAGCCCAGAAGTGTTGCGGGATGTCTTTGGCTAACATCATGACTCTTGCCATCTCTTGAAGAGTGTGATTCTTTCTTTCAACGATTCCGTTTTGCTGAGGAGTGATGGGAGCAGAAAATTCGTGGGCAATTCCTTCAGCATCACAAAATTTTGCGAAGCTGATGTTCTCAAACTCCTTTCCATGATCGCTTCGAAGTCGAACGACTTTCCCAATAACCTCTCCCTTTTCTCGTTGAACTCTTCGACATAAGGCTTCAAAGATAGAGAAGGATTCTGATTTCTCTCGAATGAAATCTACCCATGTGTACCTTGAGAAGTCGTCTACACATACAAATATGTACTTCTTCCCTCCTAGACTTTCTACTTGCATGGGTCCCATAAGGTCAACATGAAGAAGTTCTAGAACACGAGAAGTAGTAAGATGTTGTACCTTCTTGTGTGACGTCTTGACTTGTTTCCCAATTTGGCATTCTCCACAGATTTTTCCTTCAATGATCTTGAGGTTGGGAACTCCGATGATAACCTTTTCAGGGAGAATCTTTTGCATACTCCTCAAATTGATGTGACCAAGTTTTTGATGCCATAGTTTTCTCTCTTGAGCTTTGGATAAAAGGCACTTGGTTGGCAAGGTAATGACTGTTGGAGACCATAGATACCAGTTGTCAAGGGACATGTGGCCTATCATGACTTCGTTGTTTTGTTCGTCTTTGACCGAGCACCTGTCGCGAGTGAAGTGGACATCCAGATCTAAATCGCATATCTGGCTTATGCTGATGAGGTTTGCTGTGAGGCCTTCTACTAGCAGAGCTTCTTTCAGACATGGAGAGTTGGGAAGATTGAGTTTTCCTTTCCCGAGCACTCTAGCTTTAACTCCATCTCCAAAAGTGACGAAGCTATTCGTGCATGGTATTAATGTGACCAAGAAAGAGCTATTACCCGTCATATGTCGAGAGGATCCACTATCGAAGTACCAATCGTTGCTGGTTGAGGCCTTTAAAGCGGTGTAATCGATGTTAGCTTGATAGTTGACCTCTTTGACTCGCCATTCCTTCTGAGTTTGGCTTTTCTTGATGGTGGTCCTTTTCTTGACCGAGCTCTTTCCATATAGCTGATAGCAGAAGGGTCGAATATGTCCTCTTCGTCCACAGTGATGACAAACCCAGTTGTGTCTTTTGGTCTGGGTTTTTGAAGCAGCCAGAGTAGGAGGCTTTTTGGTTGCCTGGTCAGCCGTGAAGTTAGGTGACTTCTGACGAGACTTCTGGGGGACAGACTTCTGAGGAACGAAGATGGTGTGCGATGATAAGGCTTCTTTCGAATATCCAAGACCTTCCATGTTCCTGGCTGGTTTCCCGATCGACAGGATTTGATCTAGTGTGTCCGTGCTTGGATTCATCATCTTTACTGACTTTGTGACCTGCTCTAACTCGCCTTTTAGTCGAGCAACTTCCTTTTTGAGATCGACAGTTGTCTCGAGAAGTCTTGACTTGTCTTCATTAAGAGTAAGAATGAGAGCGTTCTGTTTTTCGATTACCTGAGAGTCTTCAAGCCACTTGACATACCCTTCGTTGTAAGCGTTGTTGAGAGTCTCATCGGATAGCTCATCATCAGAGTCATACTTCTTTGAGCTTTTAGCTGTTTGATCTATTGTGGAGGAAGTGAAAGCCACATAGTTACTTGTATGCTCAAGGTCACTGTCTTCCTCATCTTCATCGTCAGTTAGAGAGGCATTGAATCCCTTCTTCTGTTTCTTCAAGAAGTTGGGACATTCTCTTTGCATGTGTCCATATCCCTCACATTCAAAGCACTGAGCGCCTTTGCCTGATCGTTCTCCTCGTCCTCCATCGTTAGCTGTGTTGTCGAGCTTCTGAAACTTGTGCTGTGGCTTGTCTCTGACTTCTCGGGTGACTTTTCTTCCTGTCATCTGGCCAAATCTTTTCATGACTCTGTTGTAGTTTTTGGTCAGCATGGCGATAGTTTCTTCGATGTCACTATCCGACTCAGAATGTGTTGAGTTCTTCTGGTTAGAACTTTTGAAAGCCACACCTTTATGTTTCTTCTCAATAGGAGGTAGGGAGAGCTCGAAAGTCATTAGTGAGCCCATGAGTTCATCAAACTTCAGCGTTTTCAAGTCATGGACTTCTTCGATGGCGGTGATCTTCATCTTGAATTTGGGACTTAGGGCTCTCAGTGTCTTTCTGACCAAATCTTCATCGGTTATAGGCTTGCCAACTGAATATGATTCATTGGCCAGATCCTTGATGCGCATATTAAACTCCGCAATAGTCTCGTCGTCATTCATGGTCAGAGCCTCAAAGTTAGTCGTGAGGTACTGTAACTTCTGCTCTTTGACTTTTGAAGTTCCCTCGTAGGCAACAGCAAGCGTGTCCCAGGCAATTTTGGCACTTGTGCATGTGTTGATAAGTCGAAACACATTTTTATCTACTCCATTAAAAATAGCATTGAGTGCACGAGAATTACCTAGGGCAGCTTCATCTTCTTCCATGCTCCACTCCTTTTCTGGTTTGATGCTCGTTTGATTTCCATGTGCATCAGAATAGTAAGGTTCCTCCCATCCATTGATGATAGACTTCCAGGTTTTGCTGTCGAGGGACTTCAAGAAGGCACACATTCGTGCTTTCCAATATCCATAGTTTGTTCCGTCGAGTACCGGCGGACAATTGACAGATCCACCTTCCTTTGAATCCATATTAGCTACTCTGATTTGCAGGAAAATCACCTAAGAGATTAAGGTGCCTCCTCTGATACCAATTGAAATTCTGAATTGTAGCCGAGTCAGGAAGTCGAACACAAAGTCTGTAACTTGTGTATCGACTTCTTGTGGAAACAGTAAGCAAAGTAATAGACAGATAATAATCACGACACCAGAGATGATTACCCAGTTCGGTGACTCCGCACCTACGTCTGGGGGCACTTTACCAGTGGAAAGGTTTTTCACTATCAGGTAGTCAATAGTACAACTTCAAGCCCAACTAGCTATCACACAAGCTATTGTCCTAAGCTACTATAGATCTCACCGTGAATCGCCTCGACCAAGAGCCTCTCCCCCTGTCTTTGAGATTCCCTCAATTCCACCCTTCGAGCAAGTCCATGCTCGGTGTCGTTGTCTTCTTGGACGGAGTTGTGAGTCTTCAATCACAAACAAAAACCCTAACCGATCCAAACACTTAGTCTTCGCGACTCAAGGTTTGATCGGAGCAAAAGGTCCGTTCTAGCGAATATTCATCAGCCTCTCAACACGCCGATGGTGCACGGTTAAGAGCTCTGAGAAATCTTGCAAGTGTTAGAACAAGAACGGATGACTGCTAATGGGAAGCCAAGGGCTTTTTATAGCAACTCACATTCCTAATCCTTCTCGGATCAGGAACAGGAAAGTCAGGCAAGTTGTTGCCACCTTCCATGACAGCTGGAAGTCGTCTTGCCTGTTCTGACTTCCTGATGAAATCAGGCAAGTCTAGTTGCCGCCTATCGCTGACGTGTAACTGCCAGCTGGAAGTCGTTTGACTTTGTCGACGTCACTCTCTTGCGCTCCAAGTCTTCGTGCCGCCTTTCTTCTTTCGCTCCAAGCTTCGTTGAAATAGGAAAGCTTCAGACTTTCCTAATCTGCGGCTCGTAACAAGTCGCTCCACATTTCATGTAACATGTTGCACGACTTCTTACATTTGCGCTAAAAAATCATGCCAACAAACAAACGTAGCAACATATATGATCTTCTATCATTCTAAGTAATCCTTATGTTCTTGAAGAAAAGCATTATAAATATCTGAAATAATGTTTATTCTCTATCGTGGACCACTTTAATGACATTTGTTATTTAAGTTGTTGAGTTTGTAGTTCTTGAACAAATATCACAAATTAAATTATAAGTTGTTCAACATTTTCTTTTGAGATTCTAAATTCATTTTTCAAACAATGATGGGTGTGAAAACCAAAACATTGTCAAAAGTAATAGTAGAAATTGAATTCCTTCTCAAATGAAATGTATTGAACTTTAATTCCCCTCAAAACTCAACATCCTCAAATTGTTACAATTCTCGACTTAAAAAGATAACTTAATAGTGGGTTCACAACTTGTGTAGGTATTGCTCAGAATAACCAATACAGTAGTTGCCTAAAAAATTTCGATTCTAATATCATTTTATTGACCTATTAGGCTATAACTAAGTTCGACATCCCGTTATATCAAAGTGTTTCACACTAGTCTTCAAGCTGTTTAAAGATTCTAAATTATTTTACAAATACATTAGTTAATATCTTAAATAAAATGAAAGCTACATTTTTAATACTTTTGCTTGGAGAGACTCATGGTAAGACTGAATGAGCAAACATGCTCCTTACCATATTCTCAGAATAACCATATCCCTATATTGCTCAAAATAACTAATATAGTAGTTGCCTAACAATTTTTGATTCCAATATCATTTTATTGGCTTATTAGGCTATAACTGAATTCGACATCCCCTTATATAAAAGTCTTTCACGATAGTCTTCAAGCTTTCTAAAGATTCTAAATTACTTTGTAGCTACTTTATTTAATATTTTAAATAGAATGAAACCTGCATTCTTTAATGCTTTTGCTTGGAGAGCTCATGGTAATACTGAATGAGCAAACATGTTCCTTACCATATCCTCAAGAGTCATTATTTTGTTTTTGAACTACGTTGGTCATGTCAAATAATCCTGACACAATTTAGTGTGAGACAATATCACATTTCTCTAAGAATTTAGCACGCAACTTCATCCTTACAATTTCTTTATCATTTCTCATATCTTTGGAGACACTAACAAAATGAGAACTTTAAGACTTATAACACCTCAATATTTTCTCCCTCTTGACTTAATAAAAACTATAATAGTTTGGAATCAATTTCTCCTCTTTACAGTTATCTATGTATGAAGCGACTCCTAAATTATAGGGACGAGTTATTTCTCAAAGAACTCAACCACAATTGTCTTAATGTTGGAGCAATATGAAACATCTTTCTACCGTACACCCTCATATTTATGCCTCTAAGAGACTCTTTAGTTTTGTGTTATTGATTATAGACTTAACATTTATAGGGATCTAACCTCTCAAAATTCTAATTTAACATAAGAGTGCATTCCACTGTAAGGGCTACAAATAATTATTATTAAATGTATAGTCTATTTATTCACTCATTGAAATTTCAGATCACTAAAGATAATTACACAATTGATATTAGCAAATAGGCAACATAAATTTGAACAAAATAAATTAAAATAAACTCACATCATAAGTAAACAATAAATTCAAAATAATATTTGATAATATCCAAGATACCAAACACAACATTAATATCAAGTTTTTGGACAGTAATATTAACTGCAAGCGGTACTCTTGTCGTAGTAATCAAATGTTGACAGTATAATATGTCAAACAACACATCAATCTTTGGACTAACATACTGTTCACATCAAATACCTTAAAATTGTCACACTTTTATTACCGAATTTGTCATTTGAAATTCTGCTAAATGTTAAATTTCCTTTTGGCCACTCAACAAACGCATGAATAACAAAGACACTTAAACATCTAATATTTAAGCAAATTAGTCTACACAAAAGAGGTCAATTTGGCGACATTATGTTATTTGATTTCACTTTCGGTTCTCGATTCTCAAATCATCAATCAATTTCTACTATCAACCACAATCATTATAGAGTCGAAACGTGTCGCGAGAACGACACGAATCAAGCACAAAAAATATAAAGTAGGTAGTTAAACTCCAGTCATCTTCACAGAATTTAACAAAAGGCTTGTTGTTGTTTATCGTGTGACTATGCAATGAACTTGTTTTACGAATGTAACCCTAATTGCTACTCTTGTTGACCTTTTTGTATTAAACGAGTGACAAAATCTATTTAACAATAGGTAGTTCACTATTAAGCAATGTATTAACAATCAAGTGAGTGAATGTTTCAATCTACCAAGGGCTTACGAGACTAATTCATGCAAAGAACTAGCAAAACCAACATTTGAGACATACATTCCAAGCAATTCAAGTGTGAAGATAGTCAACCGTCATTGTGTCAATTTTCGTCTCTCGACATTGAAATCAACCTAAAGTGAGATGTTCACGACTCTCTCGAGCTCGATTCTAATTCAATTCGCAATAGGCAAGATGGTCCTTATGGTGAAGTACAATTCTAGGATCGGTGGTGGTTAGTCTATATCTTAACGTACTAAACTCGTCTCTCGACATTGAGTTTAGCCTTGTGATAGCTTGCTCTTTACTCCCTCTCAAGTGCAATTGCAATTATCACTGCACTTAGACCGACAATCTTAGACTACAAGTTCATCCTTGTGACAAATGCTAGTTCAAGCAAGTCCTATACTCTCGGAATCGGTCCTTAACCTATGTAATCACTCATGAGTAGCTGATTTATGGCAATTTCTCATCAAGCACAAGCACTCATTCAATCAATACCATATCACCTAGAACTATTACCTCAATCCGTCAATTCACCGTCTCTATCGAGAATCAAAGGGTTAACTAAGGTCAAACTATTCTAGGCTTTCAACATAAAATATCTCTATCCTACACATACAACCATGGATAATCATAAACAATTCAAGCAATCTATATCAACACACCAAATTTCCTAGAACTAATAACTCAAACTTGTGGAATCAAAACATTTTACACAAATTAGCCTCCATAGCCAAGAAACTACTCCCTAGCCATGGAGTCTAAAGCAAATCTCATGAAATCAACCACAAAACTACAATCCATATCCAACAATCACCAAACAACGTGAAAGAGGTAGAGAAGGCTTAGAAATGATGAAACTCTTCTTCTCCAAGTTTGGCTCAATCTCTCCTTGCTTGCTCCCTTGAATCGGTGCCCCTAGATCTTGGATTCTTCACCTTGAAGCTCTTTCAAATGGCTCTCACTCTCCAAGATTCATGCTCCCAAAACTCTCGCAAAGTGAAGATGAATTGAGAGCCAAAAGTGGCCACAAATCTCCCAAAAATGAGCTCCAAAAGTTCCCAAGTGTTTTAAGTCTAAAAGGTTCACGTCCTCCCCAAAAATGCCCTCAGATCTATTTATAGGTGCTGAAAAATGTCATATCCTTTGGCATATCCGAACCGGATATAGCAAAGGATATGATGACCGTTAGGCCATATCCGTTCGGATATGCCCTCTAGTTGGTCTTTCCTTTCCCATATCCGGTCCGGATATGGCAAAGGATATGCCCTATGCCCGAGTCTTGCCTTCCAAGTAACCTTCTTATCGGCCCTCCTTTAAGCTCCTAATACCCGCTCCTGCAAGAAAGAGTTGCAAAGCTCTCGCAGCGTCAAAATTTCTTAATAACATCAAAATTAAGCACAAACATGAGCAATAAACCAATAACTTATGGGCGAAATGCGTCCATACGGCGTCATTTTGGGCCCATAACAATCATCTATATCATGAAAAAAATCAATTTCACATTCAAATTCAGGATTCAGGATTCAAATCTTCAAATACAATACTTAATCATCATGTCATTAAACATGATACTTGATCATCATGTCATTAAACATGGATTATAATTCTTGCTTTTCTTAACTGTACCCAAATTAAGTTGACAAATAATTTCTTTTCTATGTCAATTTAAATTTAGAATCTTAGAAAACAACAATTCAATAAAGTTTATTCAATTTCTACTATGACAATTAGGGGTATTTTGCTCTAAAAACTAACGAAAAATGTAGTTATATAAGAAACAAATTCTTAGTGTACCTATAGCAAAAAAAGTCAACTGTAGCTAAATAAGAAAGATGTCAAGTCAACTGTAGTCATGTGAGATTATTCGTTTTAATTACAAGACATTTAAACTCAACTTCATTCACGATGAAATTCGATCTCGCAACATCTCTACTGGAAATGTGAGTTTAAAATCATCATGCATCCCCTTGTAAACCTTTAATTAGTAATTATGCCTGCACTTTGAGGATTCACTACACAAGAAAAAAGGCACATCATTGTAAAGTCATGCTGTAATGATGGACCTCCCTGTTTCTCTTTCAATCCATTTATCAAATCATGCGTTATTTTTTTTCTATTTTAGTTGATAAGTTGGTGACAATTGATGCATGCACATTTAGTATACAGTTTGATACGTTTTTACTCACTCTTAAATGCGTTTTGTCCTCGATTTAGTTAATTTGTGTCTATTTTTCTCTCATTTTGAATTTGGTGTGTTATTTCATATTTTGTAGGTTTTGGAGCAAATGGAGGCTAAATATGCAACTGATTTTTTAGTGAGCATAACGTTCTAGTATAAAATCCTATTCAATCCAAAGTTATATCAAGTTGAAGATAACCGGATGCTCTAACAATCTCTAGAAAGAGTTATCTCTAATTCGAACCGGAAGGAGGCCAAAACTACAGTCAAAGGCAGAACCAAAAGGGGAAAATCTGCACTGTCTCGGAATTGCATAACAACATACTTGTGAGTGCCATACCTAATTCATCCTAGTACCAAACTATGTGAAACTTTTGCTGAAAGTAAGGAGAAATGAAAGGGGTATATCTTTGCAGAACAAAGTTTGTTCAAACTCTGCATGTAGAAACCTATGGAAGAGTCACAAGGTTGGTCGACGAAATAGAGAGGAGAAAACTCTGGCCAACCCCGTGCCCATAGGGAGCGGCCCCGTGTACCGCGTAAACTTTGCTCTACTTAAGTAAACCCTAGCCTCCATCTCTTCACCTACCTTTTTCCTTTTGTCTCCAAACCAAACATTGTTCATATAAAGTGATTTTGGGAGCTTTTCTATCTTCTTGGAGGCATTTTCTTTGAGAGAGAAGGGAGCTCTTGAAGATCTACCTCCATTCCACCATTAAGGAAGCTAAGAGAGCAAAAAAGTGAAGACAAATAAGTCAAAATTTATGAAATTTGGTCATATTTCGTCTGGGGTTTGTATTTCTAACTTTGTCTTGCATTTCCATAAATTTTATTTTGTTTTTTACATTTGAGAACCCTATGGTTATGGGTAGGTGTGTCCGAACCAAAACGGTAACCAAGAAAGCAACCGGAACCAGGTCGGACAAAACTAAGACAAACTGGGAAAGGATCGGTTCCAATTTCAGATAACTGAAATTGAGCCGGTTGATTCTCGGTTTGGGAAGTGTTATCCTCACTCCTTCTTATGCATCTCCTCACCGTTCACATCATTACCGTTCTCTATGTCCTCTATTTCTCTTTCCTTAGTATTTCTCCGAATCTCTCTCATCTCCCTTGTTTTCATTTCTGGTTCCTCAGTAAGAATCGAACATAGAAGCTCACACAATGGAATCAGCTTTCCAAACAGTTAGAGTAAACATAATTTTGCAGTATTTTAAAATTTAATCCATTTAATTTAACTTAATTTTTGGTTTTGGTTTAACTGGAAAATTGGTGACAATTTATGGTTAACCGAACGTCTAGTTTTACCTCAATTCTGATCTAGCTTTGGTTCTAATTTCTGAAAGTCGAACAACACCCGGTTGATTATCGGTTCAAAGGGTTGGTTCCGGTTAATCGGGATCGAGCACCCTTAATTATGGGCTAAACCTCCATAAAACTCATACTTTCTATTTATTAAGGTATTATTCATTAATTTGTGCCAATTGGTGTAGGTTATTTCTTTGCTTTTATTGTGTTATCTCTTGATCTATAAGAGTTTATTTTGGTTTTAGAAAGACACCTTGAGAGAGGGTCTTTTTGGGGTTAAAGAAACCTTGAAAATTTAGTGTTTGACAAAAGCCCACTCTCTCGATTTCTAACCTTTAAATAGTCGTTTTAATGTTTTTTCTAGACATTGATGATGCTGAGAGGTAAGCCAAAGGTTTGAATTGAGCCACTTTCAATATAAAGTGGTAAATTAGACGATTTAAAGTTTACACAACTTTATGAATTGTTTCTTTTTTATGTGAAATTGAGTTCAAAACTGGCCCCTTGGTTTCTCTAAATTCCTTGATTCATACCCTTTTAGTTAGTGTACTTATTTATGTTTTCTTGATTTCATTAGTTTATATTTAATTTTTTAATTCAATTAGCCTAATCATCAAAAATCCCCAAAAATTGATTGTTTAGTTATTCTATATTTTTAACGAAAAGTAACACGAATTAGGTCGATAGTAGACCCATTTTGGCCCCTGTAAACATCGACTCGGATACTTGTCAGTTTTATTACACGTTCAACCGCGTATAGTTGCACGTGTCGAGAAGGTCGAGTGTGCGCTCATGCTTTTCCCTCCACAACAATATCAAGCACTGGTTTACGGTGTATTGCACAACGTTTTATCCAAATAATAGTTAAAGAAACATTATTCAAGTAAATTAGTACAATGATGAAAATGTGAAATAAAAACAGTTACATCTTAATCATTGTAAGACGAAGAAGCTATCAAATGTTGAGAACCACAAAAATGCATGGACTAAGTTGAGTGGGTGAATGAATGATATTGATTGAAGGGAGAAAAAGGAAATGTGAAAACAAAAGTATCGTACATATACACAATGTGTATGTGAACTCAAAGTGAGTGGCAACTTTGTAATAAGTCACTTTCACATAGAAAAACACATCAATCGCGTTGTAGAGTGAATAAATACAACAGACATAATGAAACCTTTTCATTTCATAAATTACAAGACGAGGATTGATTGTGAATTTGTTGGCATATATTTCATTGCAAACCAATAAAAACATATTTATTTATTTTGTCATTTTAATCATATTTAAGGCATTTTAACTATATAAATTACTTTGCGTTTTTCAATATTGGTATTACTCATCTATTAATTCTTCACGTTATCATAAATACTTTGTGCAAAACTACAATATATATCTTGTAGGAGTTATATATGAGTGGTTTATTTGAAATATAAATTATTGGTTTATATAAAATGAGAATGGTGGAAAGAAAGTGCGTCTTTAAATTATGCTAAAATGCCATTTAGAAAAAGCTAATGCAACCATGAACCGAAGTCGAGTTGAAGGTGTGTTTAAATTAAAGTCTTTAAGTAATGTGTTAGATGGAAAAGAGGTTTCGCTTTCACACCAACACTAATTAAGGTTTATATATTAATATTAAGTTAAAATAAGGATTCATGAACAACTCATAAAACCCATCTCCAACAAGTTGAGCAGAATAAAATAAACGAATATAACTCGTAAAATACTCATCTCCAATAAGTTGAGTGGAATATTATTATAATAAACGCCACAACTCATGGGTACTAGCCTCCACGACTCTACCTGCATGTAAACATGGCAAATCATGTTCGTATATATATATGTTCAGTTATATATATTGACATGGGTTGGTATTATATATAGAGATCTCATCATATGGGTTTGATATAAAGATCTAAATACTTAATTAAAACAACCTATTGTCCTATCACTACTGAAAATATGGTTTTTCCCGGCAAGATATTGATAAGTCTTGCCGAGTTGATTACACCAAGCTGGCGAGACTTATATCTCGCCGGCTTGGTAAACACCAGCCCGACGAGATATTGAATATCTCGCTAGCCTAGTATAATTTAGCCGACGAAACTTTGAATATCTCGCCAGTTGGTTAGGATGGTCAATGGTCAACGTTTTAATACATAGTTTTTCTCAACGACATTTTGAATATCTCGCTGGCCTGGTATAACCTAGTTGGTGAGATTTTGTATATCTCGCCGGTTATATTAGGATGGTCAATGGTCAACGTTTTAATACATTTTTTTTTCCTGGCGAGATATTGATAAAAGTCTCGCCGGCTAGGTTTTTACAAACTTGTAAGTGTAATGTCCAAACTTGTAAGTGTAAGGTCCTAATTTGTAAGTGTAATGTTCAAATTCAAACTTGTAAGTGTAATGTTCAAACTTGTAAGTATAATGTCCTAATTTGTAAGTGTAATGTCCAAACTTGTAAGTGTAAGGTCCTAACATGTAAGTGTAATGTCCGAACTTGTAATTGTAAGGTCAAAATTTTGACTTTTATGGTTGACTAAATACTCCGTCGACTTATTGGCTATAATCATGTGGTTCGATTTGGCTAATATTTCGATTTTTATGATTCAATTTTCTTACATTCGGGATGTGAACAACGTATGTTTAGGGTATGTATTTCGTTACTTCCCATAACGCTAAACCTTTACGTTCAAGACGATTCAATATTGTCAAAATATTTTTTTAATCCCTTACGGATGGAACCAAAAATATATTTCTCTATGTTGGGTAAAATTTCGAAAATTTTTATTTTCAAATCGACCTCGATCTAAAATTTTAAATTTTCATTTTGAAATGTGAACTCTTTTCCGGCGAGATACTGCCAATATCTCGCCGGCTAGGTGGCACATGTCTAATTTAAATGCACGTGAACACCTATCCGGCGAGATATTGGCAATATATCGCCGGGAAAGAGTTTCTATTAATCTAGCACTTAGACGAGTTTTCTTCATTTTCTCTCTCGCGATTTCTTCCCTCTCTCTTTAGACGGCGATTCCAGACGTCTCCGCCTCCCTGTCTCCTTTCGCCGGCTCCCCGTCTCCTTCTGCCGCCTCACCGTCTCATTTGCCACCTCCCCGTCTCCATTTCCGGTCGGATTTGTCATAACTCAACTCCACCTCCTCGTCTCCATCTCCGAATCTGTCTCAGCTCCGGTCCTCGCCTTCTCGCCGGAACACCTCGACTCACCGGTAAGTGCTCGTAATTTTTTATTTTAGGGACGTTTTATTTCATGATTTAAGGTTGGATTCACTTATTTTGGGATTTAGGGTTTGATTCACTGATTTAGGGTTTGATTCAATGATTTTAGGTTAAATGGGGTTTAGGTTCTGAACTGGGTTTAGGGTAATGTAATATTTAATTGCTTGATGCTTGAATTGTTTTGATACATATATGTAGGTTATATGAATTGTTTGATTCTTGAATTGTTTTGATAAATATGTAAGTAATTGCTACACATGTAGGAATTGAGTAATTACTAAATTGATCACGTGTTAGTATCAATATTGTTGAACAGTTTGTACATGAAATTTTCGAAATGATTTTAGATATGTGACATTTTTGAAATGATCGTGGATTTGAGATGATTTTGGATTGAAAATAGGTTAAATGGGTACTCTCAATTGCTAATCATCATTATCCATCACTAGCACTAGTTATGATCCCTGGAGTATGAGGAAAATGGTTTAGAATGTGACATTTTATATTAGTATTGTATCAAAAAGGCTGAAACAAATGTGAGTGACTTCAGCCATTTTCATTGTGGTTGCTGAGAATATCAACTTGGTCACAGAGAGTTGCAATAATTAAGAAGTGTCTTGTACAATACCCCCATTTTTGTAGCTATAAAAGCTTTTGAGTAAAGCTTTAAAATTGTCACGGGACAAGGAAGATGGGGTTTTGGTTTTGTTTGTAAAATGCAAAATGGGCAGAAATCAATATCAGGTTATGAATCATAGTATTTGCATGATTGGTGACAGAGAGATAGAGACGGGTTTTTTCTTCTTCTGAATAATGCTTCATTTTTTATTTAATAGGAAAAGACATTTTTGAGTCAAGATAGGGTGGTGGAAAGACCAAAGCATTTGAGCAAGTGCAAGTTCAGTAAGTATTTATCTCTAGTGGTATGATTCTTGCTTTTGGGTGCAAAATGTCCTGAGTTCAATTTTCACAATGCCTGTTTACTTTTCATTATAGAAATTTGATATTTGTTATAAATTTATATCATGGTCTTGGAATTAAAAAAATGTGTCGTTAATATTTAAATTATGGGTCTTGAAGTTATACAATTCCAATCAGAATTGTATAATTTCAAAACCCGTATTTTTTTATAAAATACACATTTAACCTAGCCAGCAAAACTTTATCAACATCTCGCCGGCTAAGGTTAAATGACCTAACCGGCGAGATATTGGTCAAAATCTCGCTGGGTAGGCTGTAGATCCTAGCCGGCGAGATATTGACCAGAGTCTCACCGGCTAGGTTTTTCAACCTATCGCCGGGTAGGTTCTCACTTAGCTGGCGAGATTTTGGGGTTCACCAACCCGGCGAGATATTGATACAATATCTCGCCGGCTACGACCATTTCCAACGAGAATTGCCCGGCGAAAATCAAACTGGCGAGACCGGATCTCCTACCCGCCGAGAACAAAATCTCGCCTGCTTGAAGCCCAATTTTAGTGGTGTATATAGCTATATAGTACTTTCCAAGCAAATGAGTTTTAAAGTGATCCATCCAGAATAAAGTATGCTGCATTTCATGTTCATTTAATTTGAATATAAATTTAAAAAGATAAAAATGTTAGTAGATAAAGTTACAAAATTGTTTTTACGTTAAAGATGTCAAATACTACAAATTTTGTATGAAAAGCCTATCTAGTTAACCTCTCATCCATTTTAGTATGTAACTTGTGAAATATTAGGACAATCTTATAAGGGAGCAATTTCTAAATCTAATCTAAATATTTATAATCCAGAAAATTTAGAAAATAGTGAAATACCACGTGACTAACATCTAAACTACTCGAATCAGATAGTCTTCGGGTGGTGGACAAGATAAGACAAACAAACCACATGAGGAACATGATCGGGGGTATCATACACGACTGCATGTGGATCCTGTCAGGCCCAGTGGTGGACATCACACTAAATTTTGCCCGTAGGATCTGTAATAAAGTGGCTCACGAATTGGCCAAATATGCTTTAACTAACAGTGGTTGGGTTTATGGTGAGGGGACTGTTTCACCAACTATAGATTCAGTTGTCCGGCTAGATGACGGGTTAGTTGCCTTCTCTTAAATAAAATTTGATTTTAATTAAAAAAAAACATCTAAACTACTCTACAAATAAAGAAATTATTAGATAACATTGGATATGGTTATGGCTTATGAACGTCCCTCTAAAAATCAAAATATGTCTGTGGAGGGTCTTGTTAAATTATATTCTCTCTAAAAATCAAAATACGTCTGTGAAGGGTCTTGTTAAATTATATTCTGACCATGGTAAATTTATCACTCAAATGTGTAATTTCTGACTTGACGTGCTCGAGATGCAATCAACAGGAACAGTCAATTGATCACTCCATATTTTTATGCCCCATAGTTAGTGTTGTTTGGCTGGATTCGATGGTGGCCGGAGTCCGAGCTAAAATGGGAGGTGCTCCTTGCATGTAGGACTGGCTTAACTGTAACCTCAATAGTAGGGAGATGGAGGTGCTTGCGTACTTCTCTTGTGCTATTTGGCATGCTCGGAACAAATTCCTTTGAAATGGGGTGAGTGTCCCGGTGTCACAAGTCACTGTTTTAGCTAAGGGTACTCGTTGTTCATGGAACTCGGTGAAGCTCGACAAGTCTACTCGTACCTCACCGTAACTTGGTATTTCTCTCTGGAAGACGCCTAGGTCGGGACAAGTTAAAATAAATGTTAATGGTGCTTTAGACTCGGAAAGGGAGTTATGGAGTGTGAGGCTTATTTGAAAAGATTGACAGGGTTGCATTGTCAAAACTTTTTGCAGACGGTTCACAGGGGTTTCTCCAGCCAGTTTAGGCGGAGGCCTTAGGAGTCTGGGAGGCCTTTTGGTGAGTGGCCAAGAACAACGGGAGGGATGCACTTGTGAAATATGACTGCCAGAAACTCGTTTTGGCTATTCAGCATGACACAAGGTTTATGAATCAGCTAGGAGGTATTGTGCTCGACTCTGCAAGACAAATCTAAATTCTCTACCCAATGTTTCTATTTCTTTTATTCCTAGAAGATATAATATGACAACATATGTGGTTGCTAAATTTGCTTTATATTTTTCGGGACGAGACTTGGTAGGAGATTTTATTTCATAGGATTTTTCAGTGAGCTATTTGTCCTGGTGTTGATCGGTTAGTTTAATAAAGTCGAGTGTTTTCAAAAGAAAAAATCTAAACTACTTTACTATACTCTACAAATAAACAAATCATTAGATAATGATAAAAGTCAGACTGAGTGTTGACAATTTTACATATAAAATTTTTAAAAAATATTAATAATTTAAATCTTATAAATTGTGAATGATCGATTAGAACAATTGACATTTTCTCAAATAGAAAAAACAATTGACATTATTTATAGTTTATATTTACTCATTTTAATAATATCGTGAACTCTCTCGTACAAATAATAATCCCTATATTGTTATCATAAAGATTTCATCCATTAAAGAAAGGAACGGGGGACGATAAATGCCTCGAATGTGAAGAATCAAATAAAATACTCTTTATTTTCCAGCCTATTCATTCATTAATTAATACTTCACCGAATTATTAGTTTCTTCGATCCTCTTTGCAAATCCTCTCCACTGATTTACTATGTTCTTCTAGGAGCACTTGTTGATTATCGTGCCTACAGATTTCTTTTTCTTTTTTATGAAAACATGGATCGATTGTGTATCCCATAAATATTTTCTAATACATGAGCAGAATGTGTATAATTTAGTTTATTAATTAATATTAATAATATAAGGAAAATGTCACTTACGTCTCTCGTAGTATACACAATTTTCACTTACCTCCCTCGTAGTATACGAGATTTTCAAAATTTCTCATAGAAACCTAACGCCAATAGTTTTTGGTGAAAGTCAACTATTTTTTGTAAAAATAACAAAAATACCCCTTGTATTTAAAAAATTAAAATTTATTTTTTAAAACTTTAAAAAATATATATATTATTCTATAAAGTCAATAATAAAAAACTGATTTTAGTATTAAAAAAATTATAAAACATAAAAAACGATGTTTAAAAACCGTTTTTCATTTATAATTTTTTTTCTTTAAAATATTTTCTAAAAATAATATTAGAATCAGTTTTATTATTCATTTGATAAAAATATATATATATTTTTTTTTAGTTTTTTAATACAGAGGCATTTTCGTTATTTTGACCAAAAACTAACACCGCTGAGCCTCCATGAGAAATTGATAAACATTGAAAGGAATGCGGCTCAAACCCATATAATTAAGGCGTCATGTGAAGGAAAACCCAACCTAATTGACTGGAGATCCCAAGATCTAGGTTCAAAGAGACAACCTAATTGCATGAACCTTGTGAAGTCACTGTGGGGGTAACCCCGAGACCATTCTTATGATGTCAAACAATGACATAATAATGGATCAGGTTAAGCTATGCTTTTAATGATACTTTGTGCATCACGAAGTTGAGCAAAAGATAACACCTATGTGAGAGTGAAGTGGGGTCGCTTCAAAAGAAACTTATGGGGTTTAGTTCTCTTAAGCTCTTGCAGAACAAGGAGGTGTTCATGACCATAACGAACACAACCATGAGAACCTAACAACCGTGTTTGTTGATATATGTGTGAAGTATATGATCTCTTACGTTAAACGACAGAGAGTTCAAGGACATCGCGTCTACTCATCTGTCACGAAAATAAGTATACTTTCACTAGGAAAGTTCAAAGGGGGTAACCTACTTATCCGATGCATATATCAACTGTAGAGAGTAATCACCACGTTGAAATTATTACACGTTCAATTTTATTCATGTGGGGGATTGTTGGACAAAATTGATAAAAATGACAAAAGTTGACATATGTGTTAACAAGTGAATGGGTCAACTTGAGCCATGATTTTGGAACGCTTTGACTCGGCCTAGAATGCTGTGAAACACGTTTACATAATCTAGGATATGAGAGCTTTCCAACGGTATATCACGAGCTCTAAACAGACAAGAGGTGAATGAGATTAAACTTCAAAGATGACCACTTGAAATGAGTTGTGCTGAAAATTTGGGGACCGAAAGAACGAATTTCCATCAATAATTTTAATTTGTAAATTGAGAATAATATTTTCTAATATAATTCGGAAATAAATATTTTCCAAGTTAGTAAATTTGGGAATAAATATTTTTTCCTGAAATCGGAAATAATATTCTGCAACTTGCAATGTGGAAATAAATAAATATTTTCGGAATATTTATATTGAAGAATTAAATATTTTCAGAATATTTTTATTCATGAATAAAATATTTCCGTGATATTTTCTACATGTTAAATATTTTCAAAATAATTATTTGGAAATAAGTGTGGTCACATTATGCCATTAAAAGGAAAAATCTCTTAATTGGAAATTACGAGAATATTTCGAGATATTATCTTTGTCCCCAAAAAAGAAATTTGTAATTATTTCTTTCCCTTTCTCTTAGGTTTCAACTTTTCCCTAATCCTATAAATAGATAGATTTTGTAGAGAAATAGAGACACATCAAATAATACCCTACCCGACCATCTCTCTCTAATTCATCTTGCCTGATTCTCTCTACATCACGGTTCGGAGTTCGCCTACGATCGACGTTGTATCTTGGGAGCGATTTGTCCATAAGGGGACAAAATTCGTCTCAAGGAAAGTGGATTACCGTGCCTCGTCGATAATCGTTTCTTCCTTCTTCATCTATCCAATACCGATTCACATGTCAAGTAAATCTTATTGTATTGTGACGGTGATATTCAATAATAATAAAGTATTATTCATTGTGTTCGTCTTTTTAAATTTATTTAATTATTGCATACATGCTTGAATGAATGTATTAATTGCTCGATTTGCGTTTATGGACTAACCCCGTATCTAACAATCTTGAGACGAATTTTTGTGTTGTATTTTTTCCATAAACGCTTTCTAACCCGACGAACGAACAGGTTACCATGGCAAAATTAATCTGATTTGACATTTGGTCAAACAGACTCGATAAAACGGTTTACTCGGAACTTTTTAAAATTATTGTTAATAAAAATGATTAACTTAATGTTCATGATTTATTGGTTTGAAATAATCAGATTTGATTATTATTTTTCCTAAATTTTATTTTTCAGAGCATCGAACCAAAATTCGAAAAGCTGTCCAGGAAAATTCTGAGCTGTCGACGTTTAAGTTTGGCTCGAAACGAAGCACCTCTGGTCAGAATCAAGTTTTGACCAAAACTACAAAGTTGTAGAGGATAGAAAGAGGAATCCAAAGAAATTAATTTCAGAATTTTTGGATATCTGTAGCCCTCGCTACACCTTCCGTACAGTAACGCTAATGAAAGTGACAGGCTGAAATTTAATTGATGAATCCTTTATTATAAACTTGTTTATTAATTATAAATTAATGAGTTATCTAATGAGATTGTGATTATAGGTTTTGTGTAGCAATTCATATACGATGAACAGATAAATAATTATTTGGAATCATCTTGATAAGATTTCAACGGATCATATGTGAGAAGACACACAAAAAAGGAGACAAGAGGATGAGAGTGATCTCTTGAAGAGTAAGAAACATATACAGAGATAAGTGTGTTTCTCCCTCATATTTTTATGCCATACTTGATTTGTGTGTTTAGATAATCAAGCATGAGATGGTTTTTGTATGTATGTAATATATATACTCACACACTTATACGATTACAAATATGAGATGCTAATTTGTATATGTTAATATGCTAAGATGAGTATGCTTCTTTGTAATATGTATATGTTCGTTATTATATTTGCAAGAATATGATGCTAATATATTTATATAGATATATAAAAGTGTGTGTACCGGTGTTTTGATCTATGTATACGTACATTGATGTTTCAATTAATATATTTAATATACATATATGACTCGGTTCGATTATATATAAATATATATATATATATATATATATATATATATATATATATATATATATATATATATATATGCATGTCCAAGATTTAATGATTATATATGTGTGCTAAGAACGATTATGCATGCTTATAAACATATAGATGTATGTGTATACTTATGTATATGCTAAGGGCGATATTCACATGCATGTGTATTATTATATTATAGATGAATATATGAATATACAAGCTAAGTGTGATATGAGTATATGTATGTGTGTATGCCAATTTTACTAAATAGTTATGAGGACGAGATGCTTATGTAGTGTTGTAAATTTGACGCGTGAAATTGCACATTAATTGAGATGATATGATTTGACATAATTGGTCAAACAAGATGATGACCTACTTTATTCAATTGATGAATATAATGGTCTAGCGTTGACCGATGCATGATTAATCGATTCTATTTCCTTTTATGGAACACGTAAGAACGATTCAATTAATGTTGTGAAGACGTAAAGACGATTGACATAGAGTAATGTTGTGAGCCTCTGACTCAGTTGATCTTGTTCTATTTATAGAACACGTAGGGACAACTCCAACCAGGTTCCAACGTACAGAAACACGCTGGTTGTGTGGGGGAACTACCTTCCTTTACAAGTAAAACCTAACGTTCTGTGTAGTAGATTTTTGTTCTCTACGGGTAGACGTTATGTGTAGTAGAACTTCGTTATCTACAGATATGGTTGACGAAAACGCGAAAGCAACTGAACCAACGCCGTCAGCCGATATGTGGCTAAAATGGTGGAGGTCTAGAGAGATCCCACAAAAGAGCAAGAAACCTTAAGGAGGCGTTGCTAAGAAACCCAAGTCTAATGGGAAGTGGTTCAATTGTAACAAACAAGTGCTTATGTCTTCCAAATGCAGGATGCTGAAGAAAGGCAAAGAAGCTTGAAGCTAACATTGTGAATATCATGACACAATAGATGTATGACATCGATTCAAGTGCTTAGTTGAGATTTAGAAATTATATGTAATTTCAGTAAATTTCAAAGTTATGAATAAAATAAGAGAAACATTTCTTATATTTATGTCATTAACTCACTTAAATACTTGTACAGTAGAAACAAGTTCACGATAATGGAAACACGTTCCATTTATAATGGAAACACAAACCGAACAGTTCCCAAGTATAATGACAACAGGTATATAGTGCTTAAGCAAATTATTCTTTGGAATAATATGGTCTTAATTATTATATACTATGATGTTAAGTCAATTTTATTCGGTTCATAGATGAACACACATGAACAAATTGAAAGACTCTAGTGCTAATTTTGAATAACATGGTTTCTTACGAGAAAAATATAAATTGAGTTCTTATGATCCAACTCTACACGAGAGTACGAAAATGATATAGTGAACAGTATCAATGCTTTAACTGATACATGTGGAGTTTATTCTATGCATAAACATGTATGAACGATTATTCTTTTAAATTTTTTTTTTGATTAATCGATTCTACGAGACATGTAAAATAGATTAAACAACGTATATGTTTCTTTGTGAAACACGTGAGATCAACATATGTTGGATTTGTTGCTGGTAGGTCGGTATGATCCATCATGTTCAAGAACATAAATGACAAAACCGAATGATCTTTGCGATCAACGAAAATACGTTGCAAAAACACATGTGAATAAATTGAATGTTTTCAATTATTCATCTAGAATGTGTGGAATCGAGTTAGAACAACTATTTCCATTATTGGAAAACGTTGAATTGTCTAAACTTGATATATGAAATTGAAATTAAACATTTTAATTGATCAATTTCATGAATGTTTTTTTTGGAAAAGAAGTAGTTCTGCGAAATGTCACTCACGTATCGAACATTCGCAAGAGAACTGTATCCAGCAACCTCTTAAGCTCACAAGGCGTTAAGATGGTGCAAGGTTGGAATGAGTTTTGACTAAGGATGAGATGCATGTGGAAAATGATGAGAATCTTTCATGCAAGTCCAAAATGATGAATAAAATAAGAGGGACGCTTCTTATGTTTAATTCAAAAAGTCATTGTATGGATTACATGTAAACTTGGACAAGTTGACTACGTAGCGCTGCGTAGATTAACAAATGTAGAATCCCTAAATTCTAAGTGTGAATTTATTAAGTCAAAAACCAACGAGATCTTCTTTCCTTACGTCGCAAAGAAAAACCGTCTGATTTAACCTTTAATGGGTTGTCACGATACATGTGGGGGGAAACTGTACGTCAATTAGTCACTTTTTAAATAAAGTAACCCAACAAGAAATCAGACAAGATACTTTAGGAATTATGGAAAAGAAACGAACATTCCAATAATTACCTAAAAATGTGGGGGGTACCTTGCCAAAGTAACAACCCTTTACAAGAGGCAATGAAATAAGTTCCAAAACGTTGGACTGTATTTTCATTACATACGCTTTGCATAGTGGTATCGGTTCTTGATGTATGAATCAAACAGATTTCGAAATACAGAAGAATACGATAATGGAATTAAAGAATGGTTAGTTCTTTGAACACATATGTCCATGAAAAGGGGAATCGTAAGAATACTAAGGTATGTACGAGGAACCCATAACTATGGACTATACTATGCAAGAGAACTTGCCGTGCTAGAGGTATACTCTTATGCTTGTTGGATATCTAATGTAAGGGATGTCAAAGACAAGAGGAGAAACGTCTCAACCATAGCAGGAGGAGTTGTGTTATAGAAATCCTCACGACAAACGATAATAACCAGATTAACATGTAAATCTGAGTTTGAAGCTTTGGATAAAGCTGTGAAAGAAGCCAATGAGCTACGTAATTTTCTAGAGGATATTCCTAAATGGCGAAAGCTTGTGCCTAAAATATGTGTGCATTGTGATCACCAAGCAACTATTTGTAGTGCACAGAGCTTGAGGGTAACGGTAAAGATCGACATATGCGTCGTCGACATAACATCGTTAAACAACTGATCTCTATGAGAATTATCTATGTTGAATTGATAAGTTCAAATGATATTATTGGGGATCCGCTAACCGTTGTGTTAAATAGAGATCAAGTTGATAAACATCGAAAGGAATGCGGCTCAAGCCCATATAATTAAGGCGTCATGTGAAGGAAAACCCAACCTAGTTGACTGGAGATCCCAAGATCTAGGTTCAAAGGGACAACCTAATTGCATGAAACTTGTGCGGTCACTGTGGGGGTAACCCCGAGACCATTCCTATGATGTCAAATAGTGACATAATAATGGATCAGGTTAAGCTATGCTTTTAATGATACTTTATGCATCATGAAGTTGAGCAAAAGATATCACCTATGTGAGGGTGAAGTGTGGTCGCTTCAAAAGAAACTTATGGGGTTTAGTTCTCTTAAGCTCTTGCAGAACCAGGAGGTGTTCATGACCATAACGAACACAACCATGAGAACCTAACAACCGTGTTTGTTGATATATGTGTGAAGTATATGATCTCTTACGTTAAACGATAGAGGGTTCAAGGACATCGCGTCTACTCATCTGTCACAAAGATAAGTATACTTTCACTGAGAAAGTTCAAAGGGGGTAACCTACTTATCCGATGCATATATCGACTGTAGAGAGTAATCACCACGTTAAAATTATTACACGTTCAATTTAATTCATGTGGGGGATTGTTGGACAAAATTGATAAAAATGGCAAAAGTTGACATATGTGTTAACAAGTGAATGAGTCAACTTGAGCCGTGATTTTGGAACGCTTTGACTCGGCCTAGAATGATGTGAAACACGTTTACATAATCTAGGATATGAGAGCTTTCCAACGGTATATCACGAGCTCTAAACGGAAAAGAGGTGAATGAGAAATTGAATCTCAAAGATGACCACTTGAAATGAGTTGTGCTGAAAATTTGGGGACCGAAAGTCCGCCACATTTTTACTAAGGCAAAAAAACGAATTTCCATCAATAATTTTAATTTGTAAATTGAGAATAATATTTTCCAATATAATTCGGAAATAAATATTTTCCAAGTTAGTAAATTTGGGAATAAATATTTTTTCCTGAAATCGGAAATAATATTCTGCAACTTGCAATGTGGAAATAAATAAATATTTTCGGAATATTTATATTGAAGAATTAAATATTTTCAGAAAAATTTTATTCATGAATAAAATATTTCCGTGATATTTTCTAAATGTAAAATATTTTCAAAATAATTATTTGGAAATAAGTGTGGTCACATTATTCAAAAATCTCTTAATTGGAAATTAAGAGAATATTTGGAGATATTGTCTTTCTTCCCAAAAAAGAAATTTGTAATTATTTATTTACCTTTCTCTTAGGTTTCAACTTTTCTCTAAACTTATAAATAGATAGCTTTTGTAGAGATATAGAGACACATCGAAAAATACCCTACCCGACCATCTCTCTCTCTAGTTCATCTTGCATGATTCTCTCTACATCACGGTTCAGAGTTCGCCTACGATCGACGTTGTATCCTGGGAGCGATTTGTCCATACGGGGGCAAAATTCGTCTCAAGGAAAGCGGATTACCGTGTCTCGTCGATAATCGTTTCTTCCTTCTTCATCTGTCCAATACTGATTCACAGGTCAAGTAAATCTTATTGTATTGGGACGGTGATATTCAATATAATAAAGTATTATTCATTGTGTTCGTCTTTTTCAATTTATTTAATTATTGCATGCGTGCTTGAATGAATGTATTAATTGCTCGATTTTCGTTAATGGACTAACCCCGTATCTAACATACTACATGGGAAGTAAGTGATCCAATAATATATATTAAATAAACTAAACAAGTGAGACACCCCGAAGCTGTTGCGTTGGCTTCATAAAGCTTCCATCAACAATTTGCTCATATATATAATCTAACTTTTCATGCGCGTTGCACATGTTTATATTTGTATTATGGAGAATCATATCTTAGCTGATCATCTTTTAGGAATATGATTTTGGTTGTGTTATTCTGGAATTAAACTTGCCAATCAAATTAAATATTTTTTAAAAAATTACAATATCATTCTTAACTACCCATATATCATTCTCCAACCGAAACCACGTCTGAGGCTATATGAAAATACTTTTTCTCTTTCATTTATTAATTAAAGGGTCTAATATATAAGGAGAGGATTAAATACATGTGAAATTTGAAGAGGGATGTTACTGAAAATGGACCACATTTAATGTGAAAACAATGTATGTTATTTTAGGTGTCGTAGAATTAGAAAGAGACAACGAGCTGTGGACCTTTAATTCATCTCTGTCGTTAATTCGTATTCTAGCATTTATCATCGATTCTACTTTTTATATAATTTACATTAATTTAATTTTAATATAATCTATTACTAATCATTATATGGTAAGATAATGACAATTTGTTATACATAACTATACTGAAATAACAATTTCATATCTTAATTTTCATTCTCTTTTTTTGATACCCTGACAATTTTTTTGTGACAATCTACCTCTAAATACCTAAAATATCCTTGGTTTAGGAAACCATAAATTGAATTGGTTCAATTTTGTTTATCTCTGGTTCAATTTGATTTATATTTAAGATCCAATAACAATTATGTCCCAAAATCTAAAATTAAATTTGAAACATTTCAAATACAGTTTGATAAATTAAATTGGACAAATTCTATTTTAATTTCTCAAACCAAGGGTATTTTAGTAATTTTAGCATGAATTGTCACAAAAAATTGTTAAGGTACTAAAAAAAGAGATAAAAATAATTATGGTATAAAATTGTTATTTCGCTGTAGTTAGATATAACAAAATGTCATTATCCCTCATTTATTTTCTTGATATTTTTTAATACCAGTTTATTACTTGAACAAATTGAAGTGGCAATCACGTCTCCCAGCCTCACAGCTCACTGCATTAGTGGGCAGGAAAAGAATAAGAATAACCCCATTTTTATATACCATTTACCATTTTCATCAAAATTATACTTGTTGTATTTATTAAAAAAAATACCCATTTGAGTTTTGTTTACCAGCAAGAGAAGGTATTATTTATTATAAAAAGGAAAATGGAGATTACTAGAATGGAGCAACAACCACTCGGGTCAATGGGAATACAGAAGAAAAGTGCATTAAAAGCCTCAGCCAGAGTCCGAGTATTCTCCTCAGTTACGAGTTGTGTTATTCCTAACTGAGACAATATTTGTGGATAAATAGTGTGGTTGTTCCAAAACCAGAGGTGTTGTGACAGCAGAGAAGTGAGAATCTTTGTTGTTGAGCTCCTTGAAGATTCATTCTGATTACTTTGGCTGTGATGGGTTATTGTTTGAGATTGGTTGTGTATGGTGTTATTTATTTTGTTGCAGCAGCTTCAGTTTTTGTTGATGCACTAGAAAGTACTAAAGAGGTTGATTCTTCAAACAGGACGTCCCGTTCTAGTTACAAACACGAGTGGCCGGTAAGTTACAAACATGTATTGCTTTGTTTTGTTTTGTATTTTATGGGGTTTGGCTTTGAGTTTGTTGAAGCAATGACAGGAACTGAGGTTTGGATGGAAAATTGTGGTGGGCAGCATAATTGGGTTCCTTGGTGCTGCACTAGGCAGTGTTGGAGGTGTTGGCGGCGGTGGCATTTTCGTTCCCATGTTGACTCTCATCATAGGATTCGACACCAAATCATCAGCAGCTGTGTCCAAATGTAACAACTAGTTTTCCATAGGACTATTACAGTAGCTGTTTCAATTTGTGATTGTGTTTTCTTGATTGTAGGTATGATTACTGGTACGGCTGCAGCAACTGTGTACTACAATCTGAGGCTGAGGCATCCGAGTCGGGAGCTGCCTTTGATTGACTATGACTTGGCTCTCCTCTTTCAGCCAATGTTGATTCTAGGAATCAGTATTGGAGTTGTCTTCAATGTCATCTTCGCGGATTGGATGATCACTATCTTGTTGATCTTTCTCCTCATTGGTAACTCTTTCATTGCTTTCCATTTCCATTTCCTCCTTTTTCTGCAATTTCAACCCTCTCTCTATCTCTGTGCAGCGACGTCTAGCAAATCATTCATGAAAGGCATAGAGACATGGAAAAAAGAAAGCATCATCAAAAGGGTTTGTTCCAATTTCATTCTCCTCTAAATGTTACTTTCATTGCTTTGGCTCACTTGCTTTATGGGTTTTTCAGGAAGCATTGGAGTCCAAAGGTAAGAGTTTGTTGTTGTTATCTGTATTACTACCCCAGAAATATGCTTAGAACTAAATGAGTGGGTTTCCTTATGGCAAAAGAAATGTGTGTAAAACCTCAACCTGAAGCCACAAGTAACGGAGCCTCCATAGAAATCAAGGAGCCTAAGAAGAAGACGGTATGTTTACAAATAATGGCTCTTTTAGTTTATCATGTGTCTGGGAGGCTGAGTTGAGTTGAATGAGGTGTTGCAGGTTTCTGTGATTGAGAATGTGGGGTGGAAGCAACTTGGACTTATTGTTGGGGTGTGGTTTGCTATCCTCGCATTGCAGATAGCCAAGGTTCATTCCCTCCCCCTCTGTACCCTCTATATTCTATATCTATTTCATTTTCTCTAAACTAACAGACTCACTATACTCTTGTTGGTTGAGCACAGAACTACACTACAACATGTTCGGTGGTGTATTGGGCATTGAACGCGTTGCAGATTCCAGTGGCGGTGGGGGTATCAGGGTACCAGGCACTCAATTTGTACAAAGGAAAGACAGTGATCACATCCAAGGGAGACTCTCAGTCTCAGTCTCAGTGGAGAGTTGGGAAGCTCATATTATACTGCTTTCTAGGGGTTGTGGCTGGCATTGTTGGCGGCTTGCTCGGTCTTGGTGGTGGTTTCATTATGGGCCCTCTTTTCCTCGAAATGGGAGTTCCTCCGCAGGTAGCAGCAGCAACAGCAACTTTCGTGATGCTCTTCTCATCGTCCATGTCAGTCGTCGAATATTACCTTCTCAAACGCTTCCCCGTTCCTTATGGTAATGTAACTTGCTCAATCATTCTTGGTTTGTTTGTCATTTGACTTGTGCGTCTAATTAACTCTGTTGTTATGTTATGTTATGTTTCAGCTCTATACCTTATCGGGGTATCTACCGTTGCTGCACTGTCGGGGCAGCATGTGGTGAGGAAGATAATAAAGCTCCTGGGAAGAGCTTCCATTATCATCTTTGTATTGGCCTCTTTGATCTTCTCCACTGCACTCCTTCTAGGTACACACATTTCCATTTTCATAAAATAACAACCATGGTTTTATTAATTAACTGAGGAATGTACATTTTGAAACAGGTGGAGTTGGTATAGCTGACATGGTTGATACCATCAAGCATCACCAGTATATGGGATTCGATGACATTTGTGCATTTCAATCTTAATATTCGATTGCACATACTGATTACTGAGTGGAAAGGATCATACAGCTACTCTCTTTATTTCATTCTACACAAGTATATCATATTACTTGTGTTTTCTTTTTCTTTTTTTGTAATTCCAAATGTACAATACAATCATAACGTTATAATAGTTGCATGGCTTAGTTTATACCTTCTCAAGCGCTTTCTAGTTCCATATGGTAACTCATGTTTTTTGCTTGTTTTTTTTTTTGTTTATTCAAGTGGTGATGGTTATTTGCAATATTAGTAACAAGAGCTGTCTATTGATGATGCAGCCCCATACCTTGTTGGTCAATGTGTGGTTGTTATCATCTTTGTTTTGCCCTTATTCATCTCTCTGCTCTTCTTCTATGTACCATTTAGTTTATACTTCATTAATCAACTTCCTTTTGTTTTTAACTAATTATGGATTTGGCGTATCTTGGAACCATTAACCATATGGATTTGGCGTATCTTGTGATTTCATGACATGTGCATGGACGCACCGCCAATGGGAGGGCGTTATCGCGTTTTGTTAAGTGCTAAATCTTCGGTTAAGACCCAAATGTCGTGTCCCACAGAGATCAAAGTGTGGGCGACTTGCGCAAACGAGTGCTTTGAGTGTAAATGAATTGAAAATGCGTAAATGGTTGGTTTGAATGTGTGAAATTGCAAACAATTGTCTAATCAACTATCAAGTCACAAAGAACAATGTGGAAACGAACAATTCACTAATACGAGCAATTAATAACGAGAACGAGTGCAATTATCAATATCACTGAACAAGAAATATTCAACAAACCTCTCAGCCACAGGTGCTAGACCGACAATATTATCCAATATGTTGCTACGTTTAAGTGTTGGCATAATTTTTTAGCGCAAAAGTAATAAGTCAGTGCAACATGTTACACGACATGTGGAGCGACTCGTTACGATCCAGATTAGGAAAGATCTGAAGCTTTCTTATTTAGACGCTGCTTGGAGCGAAAGAAGAATGACGTCACAAAGACTTGGAGCGCAAGAGAATGACGTCGACTAGCCAGGTGACTTCCAGCTGTCACTAACACGTCAGCAAAGGCGGCAACTCTGCTTGCCTAATTCGTTTAGGAAGTCTGAGACTTCCTATTCCTAATCCGAGAAAGATTAGGAATGTTGGACTGCTATAAAAAGCTTGAAGCTTCCCCATTAGCAGTCATCCGTTCTTGTTCTTAATTGGCTAAATTTCTCAGAGCTCTTATCCGTGCACCATTGACGTGTTGAGAGGCTGATCAGTTTTCTAAGAACGGCTTTGCTTCGATTAAACATCAAGTCGCGAAGATTGAGTGTTTGATCGGTTAGGGTTTTTGTGTTCGTGATTGAAGATTCACAAATCCGTCAAACAAGACTACGACACCGAGCATAGGCGCTTGCTCGAAGGGTGGAATTGAGAGGATCTCAAAGACAGGGGGAGAGGACCTTGGTCGAGGTTGTTCACGGTGAGATCCATAGTAGCTTAGGACAATAGCTTGTGTGATAGCTAGTTGGTGCTTGAAGTTGTACTATTGACTACCTTATAGTGAAAACCTTTCCACTGGCAAAGTGCCCCCAGACGTAGGTGCGGAGTCACTGAACTGGGTAATCATATCTGGTGTCATTCTTATTGCTTGGTTGTTATTTAAACTACAGTCTACAAATTAGGCAAGTAGTCGATACACAAGTTACGACTTTGTGTTCGACTTCTTGACTCGGCTACGAATCAGAATTTCAATTGGTATCAGAGGAGGTACCTTATCTCTTAGGTGATTTTCCTGCAAAATTCTGAGTAGCTAATATGGATCCAAAGGAAGGAGGATCTGTAAATCGACCACCAGCGCTCGACGGAACAAACTATGGGTACTGGAAAGCACAGATGTGTGCCTTTTTGAAGTCTCTTGTCAACAAAACCTGGAAGGCTGTCATCAATGGATGGGAGGAACCTCACTATGCTGATGCTCAAGGAAATCAAACTAGCATTAAACCCGAAAAAGAGTGGAGCGCGGAAGAAGATGAAGCCGCCCTAGGTAATTCTCGTGCACTCAATGCTATTTTTAATGGAGTAGACAAGAATGTGTTTCGACTCATCAACACGTGCACAAGTGCCAAAATTGCTTGGGACACTCTTGCTGTTGCGTATGAGGGTACATCCAAAGTCAGAGAGCAAAAGTTACAGTACCTCACGACCAACTTTGAGGCCCTTACCATGAATGAAGAAGAAACTATAGCTGAGTTTAATGTGCGCATCAAGGATCTAGCCAATGAATCATATTTACTTGCAAGCCTATGACCGATGAAGATTTGGTCAGAAAAACGCTGAGAGCCCTAAGTCCCAGATTCAAGATGAAGATTACAGCCATAGAAGAAGTTCATGACTTGAAGACGCTGAAGTTTGATGAACTCATGGGATCCCTAATGACCTTCGAGCTCTCCCTACCTCTTATCGAAAAGAAACATAAAGGTGTAGCTTTCAAGAGTTCTACCCAAAAGCAGAAAAACTTGACGTGCTCTGATTCGGATAGTGATATTGAAGAGACTATCGCTATGCTGGCCAAAAACTACAATAAAGTCATGAAAAGATTTAACCAGATGACATGAAGGAATGTCACCCGAGAAGTCAGAGACAAGCCGCAGCACAAGTTCCAGAAGTTCGAAAGCACAAATAGCGATGGTAGACGAGGAGAGCGATCAGGAAAAGAAAAAGGGGTTCAGTGCTTTGAATGTGAAGGGTATGGGCACATGCAGAAAGAATGTCCTAACTTCTTAAAGAAACAGAAGAAGGGATTTAATGCCTCTCTAACTGACGATAAGGATGAGGAAGACAGTGACTCTGAATATACAAGTAACTATGTTGCTTTTACTGCCTCCACAATAGATTAACCATCCAAGATTTCAAAGAAGTATGACTCTAATGACGAGCTATCCGATGAGACCCTCAACAACGCATACAACGAATGGTATGTCAAGTGGCTTGAAGACTCTCAGGTAATCGAAAAACAGAATGCTCTCATTCTTTCTCTTAATGAAGACAAGTCACGATTTCTCGAAACTACTGTTGATCTAAAAAGGGAAGTGGCTCGGTTAAAAAGCGAGTTAGAACAAGTCACCAAGTCTGTAAAGATGATGAATCCAAGCACCGACACACTAGATCAAATTCTCTCGATCGGAAAACCAGCTAGAAATATGGAAGGTCTTGGATATACGAAAGAAGCTTCATCATCACACACCGTCTTCGTTCCTCAGAAGGTCGTCACCCACAAGCCCCGTCAGAAGTCTACTAACTTCACACCTGACCAAGCGACCAAAAAACCTCATACCCTGGTCACCTCTGGGACAAAGAACAAAAGTCATAACTGGGTATGTCACCACTGTGGATGAAGAGGTCACATTCGACCTTTCTGCTATCGTCTATATGGAAGGAGCTTCGTCGAGCAAAGGACCACCATCAAGAAAGCCCAACCACGTAAGGAATGACGAGTCAAAGAGGTAAACTATCGAACAAATATTGCTTACACCTCTCTAAAAACTTCAACTAGCAATGATTGGTACTTTGATAGTGGATTTTCTCGACATATGACTGGTATTAGCTCATTCTTGGTCACTTTAATACCTTGCACTAATAGCTTTGTCACTTTTGGTGACGGAGTAAAAGCTAGAGTACTTGGGAAGGGAAAACTCAACCTTCCCAACTCACCATGCCTGAAAGAGGCTCTACTGGTAGAAGGTCTTACAGCCAACCTCATCATCATCAGTCAAATATGCGATCTGAATTTGGATGTCAACTTCACACGTGACAAGTGCACTGTCAAGGACGAACACCAGAAGGAAGTCATGACAGGTCACAGGTCTCTTGATAACTGTTATCTATGGTCTCCAACAGTCACAACCTTGCCAACCAAGTGTCTTTTATCCAAAGCTCAAGAGACGAAGCTATGGCATCAAAAACTTGGTCACATCAATTTGAGGAGCATGCAGAAGATTCTCTCTGAAAAGGCGATCATTGGAGTTCCCAACCTCAAGATTGTTGAAGGAAAAATTTGTGGAGAATGCCATATTGGCAAACAAGTTAAGACGTCACACAAGAAGGTACAACATCTTACTACTTCACGCGTTCTAGAACTCCTACATGTTGACCTTATGGGACCTATGCAAGTAGAAAGTCTAGGAGGTAAGAAGTACATATTTGTCTGTGTCAACGACTTCTCAAGGTACACCTGGGTTAACTTTATTAGAGAAAAGTCAGACACTTTCTTTGTCTTTGAAGCCCTATGTCGGAGAATTCAACGAGAAAAAGGAGAAGCCATTGGCAAAGTCGTCCGACTCAGAAGTGATCATGGAAAGAAGTTTGAAAACATCAACTTCGCAAACTTCTGTGATGCTGAAGGAATAGCTCATGAATTCTCTGCCCCCATCACTCCTCAGCAGAACGGGATCGTGGAAAGAAAAAATCGTACTCTTCAAGAAATGGCAAGAGTCATGATGTTAGCCAAAGACATCCCGCAGCACTTCTGGGCTGAAGCTCTGAATACGGCTTGTCATATTCATAATAGAGTGACCCTCCGTCCTGGAACATCGCTCACTCTTTATGAAATATGGAGGGGGAGGAAGCCTAATGTCAAATATTTCCATATCTTTGGATCGATCTGCTACATACTTGCAGATAGGGAACCTCGACGTAAACTTGATCCTAAAAGTGATGAAGGCATCTTCCTTGGCTATTTTAGAAACAGTCGGGCCTTTCGAGTTTTCAACAAACGCACCCGGACTATAATGGAATCCATCAATGTTGTAATTGATGACAGCTATGAGCAACCCAGTGATGATGAGGAAGAAGTCCTAAATCTTTCAGAAGAAGTCAGACCAGAAGTCAGAGGCGAAGATTGCAACAAAGAATCTGAAGACGAAAGCCCAATCATCTCGGAAAAAGAGGCATCTCCTATAGAACAGAGAGCTCTGTCAAGAAGAATTCAGAAGAATCACCCATCCCACGATGTGATAGGAGACATCAATGAAGGAGTGCGGACTCGACAAAAGGCACCTATAGACTACAAAGAGATGATAGGTAACATTTGCTTTATTTCTAAAATTGAGCCAAAGAATATACAAGAAGCTATCAATGATGAGTACTGGGTCTGCGCCATGCAAGAAGAATTGGTTCAATTTGCAAGGAATGAAGTCTGGGAACTAGTACCTAAGCCAGACAATGTCAATGTCATCGGGACAAAGTGGATATTCAAAAACAAGTCTGACGAGCAAGGAAACATCACTCAAAACAAAGCAAGACTGGTGGCTCAGGGGTACAAACAAGTAGAAGGAGTTGACTTCGAAGAAACTTTTGCTCCGGTAGTTAGACTGGAAGCCATCCGACTTCTTCTCGGCAAGCATGGCATCTGCGTTTCAAACTCTATCAGATGGATGTAAAGAGTGCCTTCCTTAATGGAAATCTCAACGAAGAAGTCTATGTTGCTCAACCAAAGGGATTTGAAGATCATGACTCTCCTCATCATGTCTACAAACTTAAGAAAGCCCTCTACGGCCTCAAACAAGCTCCACGAGCATGGTATGAACGTCTTACCCAATTCCTAGTACATAATGGCTATATTCGAGGGGGAGTAGACAAAACTCTCTTTGTGAAAAAGGAAGGACGGGACATCATGATTGCTCAAATATATGTCGATGATATTGTATTTGGAGGAAAGTCAGACAAGATGGTGGAACGTTTCGTACAACATATGCAGTCTGAGTTTGAGATGAGTATAGTCGGTGAGCTCACATACTTCCTAGGCTTCCAGATCAAACAGATGAAAGATGGAATATTTATCTCCCAAAGCAAATATGCAAAGAACATTGTGAAGAATTTCGGGTTAGAAAAGGCCTCACACAAAAGAACCCCTATTGCCACACATGTCAAATACACAAAGGAAGATCTGGGAGAACCAGTTGATCAAAGCCTTTATCGAAGCATAATAGGAAGTCTTCTCTATCTAACAGCAAGTCGCCCCGACATCGCTTTCTCCGTGGGAGTCTGTGCTCGATATCAAGCCAATTCAAAAGTCAGTCACTTAGCTCATGCCAAGAGGATAATAAGGTACATCTCGGGAACCTCTGAATTGGGTTTACTATACTCTTTCGATACCTCTCCTACTCTAGTTGGATACTGTGATGCTAACTGGGCGGGAAGCACACCAGATCGAAGAAGTACCTCTGGAGGTTGTTTCTACCTGGGGAACAATCTTGTGTCTTGGTTCAGCAAAAAGCAAAATTGTATTGCTTTGTCTACTGCTGAGTCCGAATATATTGCAGCCGGAAGTAGCTGTACTCAGCTTTTGTGGATGAAACAGATGCTGACAGAGTATGGTGTCAAGCAAGAAGTCATGACTTTGTTCTGTGACAACATTAGTACAATCAATATCTCAAAGAACCCAGTTCAACATAGCAAAACAATGCACATTGATATCAGGCACCACTTTAATCGAGAGCTTGTAGAAGACAAGAAGATAAAACTCGAATATCTAGCTACTGAGAAACAAGTCGCTGACATCTTTACAAAGGCGTTAGATGCTAACAGGTTTGAAAGTCTAAGGTCATCCCTTGGACTTTGCTATTTGGAGTAACCAGAAGTCAAGAAGGAAGAGAGGGAGCTTTTAGTTGATTTTACTCTCTCTCTATTAGGACCAACAAGGGTCCACAAAATCAAGTCGGGCCCAAAATTCCTTTGTCAAAAGCCCAGTTGAAATTATTATTTTTTAAATTCAAAAGGGGAATGATTGCAATCTGACGACGAACCAATCAGCTCTCAATCTATTCAACTTCCGCGCAGAAAAGGCTCTGCACACCCCCTCCACCTTCCCAAAACCGATAGGGCACCACGAAAACCAAAATCAAATATGCAACTATAGCAGTTGTTCTTTCTCTCCAAAACAACTCCGATCAAGCCCTATGTCAAATGGTCGGTACTAGAAGTGGACGCGTACCATCTGCCTCCAAGAAACTACGAGCAAAGATGAGGGCGAAGGTGATTGCCAAGAAGTTATCGGGCCTCAAAATCAACAACGAACAGATATGGAGTAAAGATTCGTGGAAGAAATCTCTCGGGGGAGGGTTCGGCAAGACCTCAGGAAGCCCCAATGGAGGCAACCCCCACTGAAGAAAAGGACAACAGTATATCCTAGTCTGCTAACCTAGAGGAGGAAGGCTCTCACTCTTCTCAAACGCCCCTACAAGCTGTGAGGATCGATCCAGCCCCCCAAAATCAACACCCGCACCGGAGAAGTCCCCACTAAACGAAGCCACGCAGAAAGCTGACAGTCCACTTGTCGCTCCGGATAGTAATCCAGGGCTGAATGAAGATACGAAATTTATACCGGAAGTTCCTCAACCTGTAGACGATCTTGTCAATATAGAAGAAATAGATACGGCAGAGACTATGGAAGAAGAAGCTATACAAGAAGACATAACGCTTCTAGAAGAAGTTGTGCCTAAAAAGCTTAAGAAAAGGAAACAACCGAAGAGAAGGTTGATTGATGAAGAAAAAGAACCACCAGTGCCAAGAAGACTAACCCCAAAAAGAAAAACCACAGAGAAAGGAGGAGCATCCACTCTTAAACCACTGAAGAAGTCAAGAAGGAAGTCGTTGACTTCGGTAACAACCTCTGCCCCAGAAGAAGAGGATTCAGAAGAAGAAGAAACTCGTGTCATACTTCCACGGGTCAAGAAGTTGATGGGAGGTCTGAAACTTCCCAAATATGTTCCAAAGGCTCCAACAAACAATGTCTCATTTCACTTAGTAGACAACGCTGTCAAATGGCAATATGTGTACCAGCGCAACATCTACCCGAGAGAGAGCTCTCTACCAAAGCTCAAGGAATGAACGCAATTGTGGAACTCCTCCGTGGCTCAGGCCTGACCAACACGGTCATCAACATCGGGTCGTTCTACCCAGCGCTGGTCAAGGAGTTCATTGTCAACCTCTCAAGTGAGTTTAATGACCGGAAGACGCGGAGTACAGGAAGGTCTTTGTTCAAGGAGAGTGTTTTGAGATATCTGCCACCACAATCAATGCTTATCTTGGCAGAGAGGACCCAGAAGTCACTCCAGAAGTCCCGCACTTGAACAAAGTGGCTTTTGAGATCACTGGAGGACGGAAAAAGATATGGCCCTTCAAGGATACCATTGCGGCTGCAAAGCTCGCTGCCAAATATTCAATTCTGTACTGTATTGGCTTGGCAAACTGGGCGCCCCCCACTCATGGGTCGAGCATCAAAACTGAATTAGCAAAGCTCATCTACCAAATAGGTACGCAATCCTCTCTTGACTTTAGTTCATATGTCATTGAGCACCTTGTCAAACATACCAAGTCATGTGCTGTCAAGCTACCTATTGGGTTTCCATCATTGATCACCGGACTTCTCCTCCAACAATGTCCTCAAATTGTTCGAGAGACGGATGTTCCTGGAAAGAAGCCACTGCCCCTCATTATAAGTCTCAAAAACTTTGAGGGCAAGCATATGAGGGATCTCGCTCCTCCCATGGCCAAAGCATCAGAAGTTGGTTCCAGCTCACGTCCTTCCGTACCTCTCGGCACCAGAATGGAGGAAGAGCTGGTGGATATGATCAATGACTTGGAGAAGACGATTGTTGTTCTGACGACCCGTAAGACTGCCTGTGAAGCCCTTCTCAATGACCTCCGCACCGCTACTGCTGAAGATGACGATGTCGATGACTCCACCTCTTTCTAAAGATTTCTCTGATTTAGTCTGATAACTTGCTTCAAACAAACTACTTAAATCCTCGGGGACTGTCAGAGTTAATTTCCTGCACATTGTGACACTTGTTGTTTGGGATATTTTGCTCATGGTTTGAGCTGGTTTATACCCTGCTATTATTCGAAAATTATTGTATGATTGCTTTTGGCAATATTGTTAGACAAACAGGGGGAGATATAGGCTAACGAGTATAGAAGAGACGAAAAGTTACGCCAGAAGTTGCGCACAAGTCGCACCAGAAGTTGCGCACAGAAGTTCCCCGCTCCAGAAGATGCACCTGAAGTCGCAAACAAGAAGTTGCATATAGAAGTCGCCGCTCCAGAAGACGAACTAGAAGTCGCACCAAAAGTCGCATCGCTTGCTGTGCGTAACTGCCACAAGATGACGATGTACTTAAACAGGTGTTTAGTTGCATCGCTTGCTGTGCGTAACTGCCACAAGATGACGATGTGCCTAAAAATGTGTTTGCCTAAAAAATTGCCAAAGGGGGAGATTGTTGCTACGTTTAAGTGTTGGCATAATTTTTTAGCGCAAAAGTAAGAAGTCAATGCAACATGTTACACGACATGTGAAGCGACTCGTTACGATCCAGATTAGGAAAGATCTGAAGCTTTCCTATTTAGACGCCTCTTAGAGCGAAAGAAGAATGACGTCACAAAGACTTGGAGCGCAAGAGAATGACGTCGACTAGCCAGGCGACTTCCAGCTGTCACTGACACGTCAGCAAAGGCGGAAACTCTGCTTGCCTAATTCGTTTAGGAAGTCTGAGACTTCCTATTCCTAATCCGAGAAAGATTAGGAATGTTGGACTGCTATAAAAAGCTTGAAGCTTCCCCATTAGCAGTCATCCGTTCTTGTTCTTAATTGGCTAAATTTCTCAGAGCTCTTAACCGTGCACTATTGGTGTGTTGAGAGGCTGATCAGTTTGCTAAGAACGGTTTTGCTCCGATTAAACATCAAGTCGCGAAGATTGAGTGTTTGATCGGTTAGGGTTCTTGTGTTCGTGATTGAAGATTCACAAATCCGTCAAACAAGACTACAACACCGAGCATAGGCGCTTGCTCGAAGGGTGGAATTGAGAGGATCTCAAAGAAAGGGGGAGAGGACCTTGGTCGAGGTTGTTCACGGTGAGATCCATAGTAGCTTAGGACAATAGCTTATGTGATAGCTAGTTGGTGCTTGAAGTTGTACTATTGACTACCTTATAGTGAAAACCTTTCCACTGGCAAAGTGCCCCCAGACGTAGGTGCGGAGTCACCGAACTGAGTAATCATCTCTGGTGTCATTCTTATTGCTTGGTTGTTATTTAAACTACAGTCTACAAATTAGGCAAGTAGTCGATACACAAGTTACGGCTTTGTGTTCGACTTCTTGACTCGGCTACGAATCAGAATTTCACAATCCATAAGAAAATTAATCAAACAATGCGATAATTGTGACCTACGTCTTAATTATCAGCTCCGTCTCTCGACAACGGAATTGACTTAATCTCAGGTGAGCTACTGTCTCGGGAATTGTTAGTCATCGTCAATTGAATTAAACACGACAATTTCAAGTTGAGGGAAATCACTCTAAGAGTCGATTTTTCTCGATTCTACTTAATTTCACTTATATAAGCCCCTCTTGGAGTCAAACACAAGCCAATACATAATTTATAAGCAACAAATTCATAAATCACTCAAACAACACAAAGTAGAATCACAATACCATAATTATATGATTCAAATATTTCACTAAAGGATTAATTCTTGTTATAAAAATTCTATCCGCCACGATTTAACGGTTTTAGCCCCAAATTATGGTGCTTAAGTCAATAGATACCATAATACAAAGGAAACGACAAAAAGGAGACAAAAAATCCAAACTAGGTCCATGATGGGCTTAGATGCTCTCCAAAATGCTTCAATCCTTCTTTTCTTTGTGGCTTCTCCTGTTAAGTTCTTGAGTTCTTGATGGTGATTGATGGAGAATCTTCAATTCCAAGATAGGAGAATAGAAAATGAGGTCCAAGGGTGTTTAATCTTCAATGGAGTAGTAAACTTTGGGATAGGGTTGGAAAAAGGCTACTGAAAATGTGGGGTGATTCTTATGTTTTCTTCTCATTAACCTTGTATGGGGCTGTAGAAAATGCATTTGTCACGATCATGACACCCTCTGCTCCTTCTCGTCACGCCACTGTGACAACTCGTGTCGCTTCCTATCATAGTGTTTTCATTATCACGATTGCTTCGTCTCTCAAAATTTTCTCTTACCAAGCTGAATGGTCACAATCGTGACAACCACCGTAAAAAATTTCTGGAGTTGAGGAATTATTGTCACGATGCCTGTCAAGGTCGTGCCAGGCAGCGTGACAGCCTTAAAATGTCAAATGTTGGCTTCCTTACGCTGCAAGCTTTCCTTCCCGAGCTCTAAAAATCACCATTCTTACTCTAAAACTTGCACAACACCAAACAAAACTACCACGCATAAAACGGCGCAAAATTGGCTCACAAATAGTCGCATCAAGGCGAAAAGGTGCTAAGATGCGGGGTTTTCGGGCTCGAAAAAAGGTACTGAAATTCTGATTAGTTAATCCAGACAAGATGTCACGCATAATGTCAAGACAATTTTCATAACAACTTGTCAGTGAGCAGATACGAACAATAAAGAAACAAAACAGTAAACAACGACACACAATCTGCTTACCCAGTTCGGTACAATCTCACCTACGTTTGTGGGCACTCTGCCAGTGGAAATGTTTCACTATAATGTAATTAGTCAAAACATACAAGTATCGATGATCATCACACAGATCACTACCTTATGCTACTATTACTAGTGCTAACCTATCTTAGGGACTCCCCCTGAATCCAAGACTCCGTCTTGATTCCACTCCACGAGCACTCACCCTGCTCGGATGGCACAAGCCATTGTTTATACTTGCGAGTGAAGCTTCAATCACGCATACAAAGAAAACCCTCAATCAGTGACTATTGATCTCTTGATTATTGTAGTGATTCACAATGTTCTTCTTGGAACACACAACCTCTCAGCCCGCCAAACCTTCACGTTTAAGAGTTATGTATTTTCACCAAAGAAGCCAATGCTGCTAAGGGTTGAGCCTCATCTTTTATAGCAGCTACAATAATTCCAGAACACATTAGGGTTTCCCTAAACCTTAACGTTTTAGGTTTTCCAAATCCTTGTCGCCGAATATCTTTTCAGAATCTCTATCACGGCAGGTAACTTTCCAAAATTATAACACAATCAAGACTTTCCAAACGTCTCGAATACATCTGAAGATTTTCCAGATTTTCAATCGCAGTTGATCTTCTTATTAAGGAAAATTTTTAATGTTGCGTTGCACAAGATGTCAAGCAAGATGTTGTGACTTTTTGTTTGACCAGATGTTCGACATCTTTCCTAGTGCCTAAAAATAGCCAACCAACATCGTGACAACAATCTTCCCCTTTGGCTATATTTTAGGCAAGCACTTAACTTCATTTTTATCTAGCCTTGATGTCTTTCTTCTTCAGCTCATAGATGTCTCCCCCTGATTGTCTCAAACAAAAACAAGGCCTTCGGCACAAAAGAAATACCAAGGGAGAGGTAATGCAGGTACACACATAAAATAAAAAATCATGTCATAAGAAATAACCAAGTCATCATAGAACTTGTACACGCGAGTCGAATAGAGCGTTACAGTCATCACAAAAAAAACATAAAAAAATTGTTTTTGAGATTAATTCAAGCAGACTCATCACTGCTTGAAGCTTCTTCATCACTGGTTTCTTCAGAACTGGATTTTTCTTCCTCTTCCTCAACGGTAGGATCAGGCATCTTTGCAATTATATCTTCACAAATCTTGTTTCTTTCACCAGGGTCTGGATCACTTGCTGTAGGTTGGTGATGTCCCTGTCGATCAGGACGATCTCACTTGTCATGTCCATGGTGACATCATTATGGAAAGCAGTAGAAATGGGACCAATTTCCACAGAGTGACTGAAACTTGCTCCAGTTGCTATAACATTCTTCTCGACAGTGGTCTCGACATTTCCCTTGACAACAACCTCAAAATTCTTCCTGAAAATGTCCAGGGCATGCTTTCCCTCAAACAGCTTGTGGCTTATCACTATGACTCCAGGTTTCTTCCCTACTTTATCGGTACTCCTCAGGATAGATGGACGTTGATGGAGGAGGATACCCGAGATAAGAGAAGCAAAACTGATAGGACGTTTCACAGCAAATGATCTAGCATGACGTGCAAAGTGATCAATAACAAATTGTCCAAAATCAAGTGTGGAACCCGTACCTATATGGTAGATGAGGATTGCCAGTTCAGCCTTGACCAAAGACCCATTCGACGAGGGTGCCCAGTTTTCCAACCCTATACGGTACAACACGGAGTATTTCGTGGTTAAGTTTGAGGCAGCTATAGAACCTTTGGAAGGCCATACCATGATTTTGTTTCTTGTGATCTCCTTGGCAACTTGATCTAGGTGTGGGATAGGATCGGATTGCACAGTTTTTCCCCCCAAGTAGACATTAATAATGTCAAAGGAGATGTTAAAGCATTTTCCTCTAACAAAAACTTTTTCATATTCTGGATGTTTAGGAGAATCAAAGGCAATAGAAAGATTGATCATAAAATCTTTACCCAGAAGGGGGTAGTGGTTACCTATGTTTGTTACTGTCTTGGTCAGTTCAGCCTTTACCAGTAGGTCCATAATCAATTCTAGACCGAGAGCTTCGGTAGACAATTCCTTTTCGGGAAAGATTGCTCGGTAGTAGACAAACTTCCATCGGTTGGCCCCTTCAACATTATGAAATGAAACATTGTCGATGGGTACGATGGGCACATTCTTGGCCAGTTCTGACCACCGACAGACTTGACTTCCTTTGCGAGCAGTGTTTCCCTTTCTTCCTCCTCGTTATCCTCATCTATGAGCTTCAATGTGGATTAGATGGGCTTTTTCCCATTGTTCTTCTTCTCATGATCTCTGTCGGTCACCTTCTTCTTTTTACTTGGAGCATAAACTTTCTTCGTTACTTCAGACCTTTTCTTTTTCTTCTTTTACTCTTTCATCATTTCAGCAAGACTTACTTTCTCATTGATTTTACTTTTCAAGGATATTAAAACTTCTTGCGCAACTTCTGCAGCAACATCCTCAGCGACATCAGACGTAGCGATTGCTGTAACATCTTTCTCAACAATTGTTTTTCCACTGGTTTCTATATCACCACCCTTTTCATCTTCACCAGTGACGTTATTTGAGCCATCCTTTGAAACATTCTTCTCAGTGGTCTAAGCGACCATCGCAACATCATTTGTTGTTTAAACAACATCACAACCGGTACTAGTTTCAGTAACGTTTTCTTTAACAACGTGTCCCTCATCTGTAGGAACATTTTCTTCAACAATTTTCTCATGACCTTGACTGACTGGGATCGTTTCGTCTTCTACATCTTTTATAGCACTCTCCTCAATCTCCTTTTCTTTACCCATCAACTTCTCAACTACTACTTGAGAAGGGTCTAGATTTTCTAGGAGCGATTCTAAGAGGTCGCTATTCCTAGTAGTTTCAGTATTTGACACAGAGGATGGGTGAGTGCCTTTTTTCTTCCTCGACCGGATTCATGGCAGTTTCTAGTGCGGGAGAGCTTGGAGGCAAGCGAGGGACAAGTACTTATTCTCCAAGTGGTTCTTTGCCAGTATGCACGAAGATATCTTTTATCGAAGTAGAGACTTCAACATTCTGATTTGCTTCAGTCCCTCGCATTGGTTCCATCAGATCGAACATAGAGAATGGCACACTTCCGGAACTTAAAATGTCACAAATGTACAGTTAACTTTACACATTTTGCAGCCGGATGCAGGTAACTTAAAACTTTTGTTTTAAGATCAATTAGTTTTGGTTTTGTGTCAAGTTAGACAAAATAGTTAAGTTTCAGTTAGCTTTTAGGGTAAGATGACAAAAAATACTTTTAAAGGTTATTCAAATTTTTAAAAGCATGCCCCTAAGGAAGTTAATGACATGTTTTTGAAAATTTGAATAATTTTTAGAGGCATATTTGTCATTCTACCCTAAAAACTAACTGAAACTTAACGATTTTTTCAAATTTGACACATAATTAAAATTAATTTTGTAGCTGTATTCAGCTACAAAATGGGTAAAACTATCTCTATTTCGTAACATTTACTTTTTATTAAAGGGTTTATTATATGAATATTTTTTAGAAAAACTTTTTTTTTCATTTTCATTAAATAATGGTATTAGTTTTGATCAACAACCATTTGTTAAAGGGTCTAGTATACAGGAAGAGTATTGAATACATCTGGAATTTGATTAGATAGATAGTTGGGGAGGGATGTTACCGAAAATGGACCACATTTAATGTGAAAACAATGTATGTTATTTTAGGTGTCGTGGAATTAGAAACAGACAACGAGCTGTGGACCTTTAATTCCTCTTTGTCGTCAATTTGTATTCTAGCATTTGTTGTTAATTCTATTTTTAATATCATTGATTACTAATCATTATATGTTTGATATCTTCTCTTGATATTTTTTTAATACCAGTTTATTATTCTTGAACTCTTGAGTAAACGTCAATTTAACAAAAACAAGTTGAAGTGGCAATCACGTTTCACATTGCACTAAACTAGTGGGCACGGAAAGAATATGAATAACCCCATTTTTATTTACCATTTTCATTAAACTATAATTATTGTTTCTATAAAAAAAAAATCACCCATTTGAGTTTGTTACCAGCAAGAGAAGGTTTTAGTATAAAAATGAAAATTGAGATTTCAAAAAATGGAGCATCAAGTCTATGGGAAATGGGAATACAGAAGAAGCCCCGAGGCAATTAATTAAAAATAAATAATGGTACATGAGAGAGAGAGAGAGACTACAAGAAAAGCCTAAGCAAGAGTCCGAGTAATCTCTTCACTTATGAGTTGTGTTATTCCTAGTTAATTACCATTGGCGGTAAAAGCAATATAAACTTGAGATGATTCCAAGTATTGAGACAAAATTTGTGAATAAATAGTTTGGAACAACCAAAAACAGAGGTGTTGTGACAGCAGAGAAGTGAGAATCTTTGTTGTCGAGCTCCTTGAAGATTCATTCTGATTAGTTGGGTTGTGATGGGTTATTGTTTGAGATTGGTTGTGTGTGGTGTGATTTATTTTGTTGCAGCAGCTTCAGTTTTTGTTGACGCACAAGAAAGTATTAAAGAGGTTGAGTCTTCAAACAGGACGTCCCGTTCTAGTTACAAACACGAGTGGCCGGTAAGTTACAAACATGTATTGCTTTGTTTTGTATTGTATTTTATGGGGTTTGGCTTTGAGTTTGTTGAAGCAATGACAGGAACTGAGGTTTGGATGGAAAATTGTGGTGGGCAGCATAATTGGGTTCCTTGGAGCTGCACTAGGCAGTGTTGGAGGTGTTGGCGGCGGTGGCATTTTCGTTCCCATGCTGACTCTCATCTTAGGATTCGACACAAAATCATCGGCAGCTGTGTCCAAATGTAACTACTGCTTCATCTCCTATCCATATAATACTAATACTGATACATTTAGTTCTTTATTGTAGGTATGATTACTGGTACTGCTGCAGCAACTGTGTACTACAATCTGAGGCTGAGGCATCCGAGCCGGGAGCTGCCGCTGATTGACTATGACTTGGCTCTCCTCTTTCAGCCAATGTTGGTTCTTGGAATCAGTATTGGAGTTGCCTTCAATGTCATCTTTGCTGATTGGATGATCACTATCTTGTTGATCTTTCTCTTCATTGGTAATTCCTTCATTGCTTTCCATTTCCATTTCCCCCATTTTTCTGCAATTTCAACCCTCCCTCTCTCTCTCTCTCTCTGCAGTGACATCTAGCAAATCATTCATGAAAGGCGTCGAGACATGGAAAAAGGAAACCATCATCAAAAGGGTTTGTTCCAATTTCAATTTCATTCTCCTCTAAATGTTACTTCCATTCCTTTGCCTCACTTGCTTGCTTTATGGGTTTTTCAGGAAGCATTGGAGTCCAAAGGTAAGAGTTTGTTGTTATCTGTATTAGTGCAGCAGAAATATGTTTTGATCTTAATGAATGGGGTTTTTGATGTTAAAGAAATGGGTGTAAAACCTGAAGCTGAAGCCACAAGCAACGGAGCCTCCATAGAAATCAAGGAGCCTCAGAAGAAGAAGGTAAGTTTACAAATAATGGTTGTTGTTGTTCAGAATTATGATGTTTGTGGAAGGTTGGGCTGAGTTGAGTGAGGTGTTGCAGGTTTCTGTGATTGAGAATGTGGGGTGGAAGCAACTTGGACTTATTGTTGGTGTGTGGTTTGCTATCCTCGCATTGCAGATAGCCAAGGTTCATTCCCTCTCCCTCTGTACCCTCTATAATTTATATCCCTAAACTAACAGACTCACTATACTCTTGTTGGTTGACCACAGAACTACACTACAACATGTTCAGTGGTGTATTGGGCATTGAACGCGTTGCAGATTCCAGTGGCGGTGGGAGTATCAGGGTACCAGGCACTCAATCTGTACAAAGGGAAGACAGTGATCACATCCAAGGGAGACTCTCAGTCTCAGTCTCAGTGGAGAGTTGGGAAGCTCATATTGTACTGCTTTATTGGAGTTGTGGCTGGCATTGTTGGTGGCTTGCTCGGTCTCGGTGGTGGTTTCATTTTGGGCCCTCTTTTCCTCGAAATAGGAATTCCTCCGCAGGTAGCAGCAGCAACAGCAACTTTTGCGATGCTCTTTTCATCGTCCATGTCAGTCGTTGAATATTACCTTCTCAAACGCTTCCCAGTTCCTTATGGTAATGTAACTTGATCAATCATTCTTGGTTTGTTTGTCATTTGACTTGTGCGTCTAATTAACTCTGTTGTTATGTTATGTTATGTTTCAGCTCTATACCTTATCGGGGTATCTACCGTTGCTGCACTGTCGGGGCAGCATGTGGTGAGGAAGATAATAAAGCTCCTGGGAAGAGCTTCCATTATCATCTTTGTATTGGCCTCTTTGATCTTTTCCAGTGCACTCTTTCTAGGTAGACACTTTTCCATTTTCTTGCAAATAACAACAATGGTTTTATCAATTAACTGAGGAATGTACATTTTGAAACAGGTGGAGTTGGTATAGCTGACATGGTTGATACCATCAAGCATCACCAGTATATGGGATTCGATGATATTTGTGCATTTCAATCTTAATATTCAATCTTCACTTACATATACTGATTACTGAGTGAAAATTAAGGATCATACAGTTTCTCTCTTTATTTCACTCTACACAAGTATATGATATTGCCTGTCTTTTCTTCTTCTTTTTTGTAATTCCAAATGTACAATACAATCACAACATTATACGAATTGCCTTGCTTAGTTTAGATCTTCTCAAGCGCTTTCCAAATCCATATGGTAACTCATGTTTTTTGTTTGTTTATTCAAGAGCTGTCCATTGATGATTCAGCTCTATACCTTGTAGACCAATGTGAGGTTGTTTTTGCCCTCATTCATCTCTGTCACTGCTCTGCTTCTATGCACCTGCTTAGTTTACACTTTCTTTTTGTTTTTAATTACATATGGATTTTGGCATATCTTGAAACCATCAAGCTTAAGGAGAATTTGGGATTTCAAGACATGTGCATCTCAACCTTCACAACTTCATCTTTAAGATTATGTACTATTCTCACGTTTTTTAATTATACTTCTATTGTGATTCAAAACTTGGTATTGGCAATATTTATCTACATCTTAGTTGACTTTAGGTCCCCCCAATGTTTCCAATAATATAATTACAATGATGTCGATAAACTGTTCAAATCTCCATCCATTTCTAATTCACATCACATAAATAATGTAAACATGATTCTTCCTGTTATGTATAGTTATTGATTGGGACAATTAAATTATGCCATGTTGTTTTCAGAGGTATTTGTGATTTGATCTACGAAAACTAAATGTATCCGTATACTAACATGTTATTTATAGTTGTAGACAATTCTCTATTTTATTATAACAACTAAACTATAATAGGCAATTCCCTGTTTATTCTAACATGCTCGATTTATGGGTTAAAGTAGACAAATTTATTTACGATTTATCAAGTAGTCAATTTCTCGGCCTACATTCTAAAGGATCACATAATCAAATCATATGTACGAAACGGAATTAATTAGAACATTCAATTCTAATTCGATCACATGCATTTGATCTACAAAAAATTAAGATAACGTGTCATAAGTGTTGATTCGCAAATTGATTTAGTTTTGCAAAATTCGAAATCGTTAGTATATATTTTGATCTCAAACACCTAAGGAGCGAGACTTAGAGGTGTTAAAAAAACGAACCGACAGAACCAAACCGAATAATGATCGGTTTTGAATGTGGTCGGTTCGATTTCAGTTCATTTAGTAAAAATCGACCAAAAACCGAACCGATCGATCCCGGTTTAATTAATCCTTACAAGTAGGCTTTAGTGGGCTAATTTTGGAGTCCAAATCTATATTTTTAAAACAATTTCCTAATGGGCCTTATAATAGTTTTTGGGCTTCAGTTTATCGATTAAAATAGTGGACTCTTATTAATCTCTCACTGCCTCATCAACACACATAAAACATAATCTATTTCCAACTTTAATATCTCAAACTTCTCACACTCACTCACGCCATATCCTCACAAAATTCTCACACTCAGAATCAAACCCTCACGCAAAACCAAACCATCACAAACTTTAATATAATAATTAATATTATTATATTACTAATATTCATATTAATATAAAAAAACTATTTTTTCAAAATTGTTGATTTTTCGATTCTATTCGATTTGATATACGATAAGCCCAAAACGTAATTCGTATGAGAGTTCATATATTATTAATAATTAATAATATTATTCATTATTAATAATAATTAGTATTACTTTAATTATTAATAATTAATTTAATTTTTATTTTGTTATTAATAATTAATAATTAAATTGATTTACTTTTCATTTTTATGAAGTAATTATTAATAACAATAATAATAATAAATTAATATTTTGTTGATAAATATGATTAATAAAAATTATTTATTATTAATAAGTATTATTTATTATGAATTATGTGTAATTTGGTGAATAATGTCAAGCATTTGAAAATTTGATAGATAGTAAAGAGCATTTTGAGTTTCCTACTCAAAACTAACTGAAACTCAACCATTTTGTCAAACTTACACAAACCATAACGGTAAAACAACGTCTTTAAGTAAGACGTATCCGGCTAACTCTACATTTATAACATTCACCCATAAATATACTTAACCATATCTCTTACCCGTTTCCTAGCAACGGGATAGCAAGATATCGCTTATTTATATGCTACAAATCCATTCTCTTATAATGGCATTGTAATGATCATCGATCGTCTTACATATTAAATATGTATAAAATGTATGCTTATAAAGCATTGATATCTCAAAACCATGATCACTAGTATCATATATATACATAAAAGGTACGTGGTTCCATATGTGTACATGTAAAGTGGATTGCCTCCGTATGAGCTTGATGTTTGTTTCGGTCCCAATTTCATCTACAATTGGCGAGCTAGAGAGACCTTCATCGCTATTTCTTCTTCACTCCCAACCTTCCCATAGCCGATCGAATAACACGACTCCTTCTACCCTATTACTCAATAAAAACATACCTACCTTATTAGGTTTAGGTTAACTTATATACTAATCAAATTAAAACCAATTCTAATCTAATTAGAATTTTTTTTATGATTTAGTTAAATAAATTCTAGCACATTTTTAAATATAAAATTATATTCAGAATTTCTTTTTGAAGGTAAAATTATTCATAATTAGTTGAGCTTTAATCAAATTAATAAAAAAACATTTATCTAAATTAATTTTAACTTTTAACTAAACTCAGTACATATCATATTCAAAATACAATATATATCTTAACTCATATTACAATTAAGCTTTTCAAAACTCGATAGGTTTCGACTTTGTTTTGTATGACTATATATATATATATATATATATATACATTTTTCTCTTAAGAGAAATTTTACATTTATAGGACATGTAATATTATCATTTGAAAAATCTCACTTCAGTTCAATGATCATATCTCCATATGCATCATTTATACGTATAACTTAATGAATGAGATTCATTAATACTCATATGATGAGTACCTCCATAAATACATTGATCTTTCAGGATCATTGTAATTCCAGTACGATGATCGTACAATCAAGAACCGTTTAGATCAAACTCTATAATACATGACTCTCATTATCACAATCTGTTAGAATACATGTTACTATGTCATGTAAAACAACTTAATCAAGAACCTATCATATTACGTTATCAACGAGCATCCTTATATGATAACAACAAAAGTCATTTATTAATCTCTATTAATAAAATAATATGTGTAATGTGCTTAACTTTGTGCACAATGATTGGGTACATGGCGTAATTCCAACACAGTCTTCAAATCCTTACTCCCTACTTCACAAAAATTGAGGCACCCTCGATACACTTACTCCCTACTTCACAAAAATTGAGGCACCCTCGATACACGTAGAAGTAGAGTGGCATGCCTAAGTGAGAGACACATATCCCATTAACCAATTTGATTCTCATCCGGTTAAGCACAATTTTTACAAAATTATATCTGAAACTAAACCGAATCCAATGATTCTAAAAAAAATTAGGACTAAAAGCGAACCAATGTCCATAAATCAGTTTTTCGGTTCCGTTTTCGGAGTGGCTTGGGGTCCAAAAAGAACACTCCCTAACAGCAATATACTCTAAGTGTGCCATTTTGTAACTCTATTTTTTCCTTTGTTACATGTTTAGCAATTTACAACCATCATTGAAGCCATGTCTACAAGTATCATTGTTTTTTCAAACTCAATTCGATATTTGACAATCAAAGACTGGCCAAAGGGCCCTGGCAAAAGAGGTTCACTAGCCTTGGGTTCCGCTTCACTTGAGATATTTATAGCCCTTCTTCTTTAATAGCCCTTCCTCTTTTTGAGATAGAAATAAATCAGAGTAACTTATAACCTCTTTCTCTTCCTTAAGCCATTCTATTCCTCTTGTCTATTCTATTCCTAAGGCAGCCCTTAGCAGGCTAAGCTAAGGAAGAAACTCTTAAAATAGACCCGTGTGTCGAAGACCGGACGTGCTAACAAGGACATCACTTCCCCTCACACTCAGCGGGGTCAAGTCCTTTCGTTGGGTCGACCCAATCATGAGTGAATAGAAAATCCAAAACGTACATAGCTCTTCCAGCTGAAATACTTGGAATAATTCTACCACTTCTACTAGGAGTAGCCTTTTTAGTGCTAGCCGAACGTAAAGTGATGGCTTTTGTGCAACGTCGAAAGGGTCCTGATGTAGTGGGATCCTTCGGATTGTTACAACCTCTAGCAGATGGTTTGAAATTGATTCTAAAAGAACCTATTTCACCAAGTAGTGCGTCTTTCTTTGAGTTTGAGATGGATCATTAGAACATATTAGTCAATTTTTTATTCTTGTTTAGGTTTATTACAACTCAGTTGAGATATTATGTTATTAAAAGTTCATATTTAACTTATCTCTATTTCTTATATAAATGGCAAATAAGATCAGTAATACATTTCTCCTTGCTCTATTTCTACCAATTACAAGTGGCTAAACAAGAGTAAAATGGGGGAAATATACAGACTACACCGTAATAATAAGTTTATGAAGTTGGTGGAATTATGCAAACTACACATTAATACTCAACCCTCGTGTATTTGTGTTAGGAATGGCTAAATGAGTGTCAAGTTAATGGAAATAGGCAAACTACCATCTAATATTCAAATTGTCGTATAATTTTCTTCTAAGGGGCTAAACATGTGTTAATTTTTGAAAGTCATGTAAATTACGCCTGATGCGAGTGGAATCTATGACTCCACACTATTCGAAAATTCCTCACAATTAAATCGTTTTCGTCCATTTTTAGGTAGGTCTTGAACTATTTTATACCATTTTAGTTTCACAAGCGTACCATGTAAAATTGTAGAAAAACGGGTGTGTTGTCTTGTCGAGGGCTTCGGGCCGACGTTGGGCGATCAACCTGTGGGCGAGCTACTATCGTCGGAATTCATTGGTGGTGCGATCAACCGAGGAGAGCAGACAGACACATCTGGCAAACAACGTTCTGGCGTGGAGAGGGAATGAGGGTTGAGTAATCTAGACGGGTGCACGAGTGTTGGGAGAAAAACGAATCTAATAGAATAATTAGATGCAGCGGAATTAAATAATTCTCCCCACCTGTGCAAATCTCGTAGGAATCTATCAAGCAGAGCAAATCGAGCCAACTAATAAAATATAGCAAACAAGAACACAATAGACACGTACAATTTTAGCGTGGAAAACCTCTTCAATGCGAGAAAGGAAAAACCACGGGACTCTCGAGGCCACTTAATCTCCACTATCAATATAATGGGTACAACGAGTTCCCTCTAAATACAATTAGAGGATCACAATATCTCAAGATTAACTAGTCTTGGCTCAAACCACACTTACAAGAAAGAGTAGAGAAACTTCACCGGATCGATGGCGCACGATCAGAAAATCGTATCAAATCACTCGGACCTCCAAACGCAAATTCCAACGGTCATAACGTAGTACCACGTCTTCCAAACACCCTGTCCAAAAATCAGCACGGTCCAACGGTGGATCGACCTCCGATCGGACTCGAGAACCTTGCTGGTCGGCCTAGAAAGTAGCAGAAAATTCTGCACGAATTTCACTCTATTTCTCTTTTGAATTGGTCTTATTTCCTTCTCTCTATTGCCTCCTATTTATATGCAAGCAATTAAGGTTTCCTGGTTTCCTTGTCCATGTAGGATACTAACTACATGAGCTTTGGGCCTCCACTTATTTAATAAAGGCCCAACAAATTGTTATGTCCACATGTGAGTTCAAAGTCCCACATTTGATTTGTTTGATTGCTCAAAAAATAAAGGGATAATTCCAGGTGGCTACGCTTAGATTTTGCTGTTTTTCACCTGGGTACACCTAGAATTTTTTATCCAGCTGACTACGCCTAGAATGTGTAAAATTTTCACTTTACACTTTCCGTCCAATTCTGTTAGTTTTTAACGTTTTTTTTCATGTGAAATGACTAAAATGCCCTTAAGGTTAAAAGAGTTATTATAATTTGATTGAAAAGACTAAAATGCCCTCACCTATTCTTCTAATTTTCAAAAACTTGCCACTCTCCTCTTCTTTTCTCTTTTGTCTCTGCAACTCCACAACCATCTCATCTTCTTCATCGTTCAATTATAATTGAAGATTTAAATACCAAAACTTCAATTGATCTTTATACAACTTTTAATTAAGCATAGTACATTAACCAAAACTCCAACAACTCAAAGGTTGAGCACGCACAGAGTCACTTTCCACTCCAACATCACAAATTCACCACCCAAGCAAAAAATTGACCTCCGCTCCAAGAATTGCCCAAACATAGCTCCGCGTCTCTCTCCCCGATCGCACGCCCAGCCAATTTCTCATGTGTCTTCTGGTCTGGGTCCTTCTATTCAACGCCTAAAACCCTTCTCAGACGCAAATAATACTCGTTCCTCTTCCTGGGGTCAATCCAGCTGATCAACATCGCGTATCGGCCCTGATATGATTCCTTATATAGATCTGTCATGCTAATCTGCTTCCCTCACACCAATTTATTGGATTCTTGGAGATGGGTTCAGGTGGGCACTCATCTGACCGACCCAACCTCCGGGATGTGATTTGCCACGCCGGTGCCGGTGCCTCCGCTGGTCAGTTCCTCTGCCATTTTTATTCAATCCCTTTTGGGTTCTTCTGAATTGGGGCTCCCTTGCTTGATGTATTTGTGACATGGGTTTGTAGGGTTTCTTTCAAATTCGTTTCTTTTTGTGTATCTTGTGAATCTTAAGGAAAAATCTCGACCTGGGTTGTTAGTTTTAGCATTCATTTAATTGAAGCGTCTGAGAATTGTTGCTAATTTGTGTTAAATTTTCTTCTTTTGTTGGTTTCGATCTGTTTTAGCTTAAGAATTAAGAGCCCTAATAATGTGTGGTAGTGAATTTTGAGTGGCTTATGAGTGTTTGCAGGTGACTTGCGAGAGAACCCCAAGTCTTGCAGAGACAAAAGAGAAAGGAAGAGGACAGTGGCAAGTTTTTGAAAATTAGAAGGATATGTGAGGGCATTTTAGTCTTTTCAATCAAATTATAATAACTCTTTTAACCTTAAGGGCATTTTAGTCATTTCACATGAAAAAAACGTTAAAAACTAACAGAATTGAACGGAAAGTGTAAAGTGAAAATTTTGCACATTCTAGACGTAGTCAGCTGGAAAAAAAAATTCTAAGTGTGCCCAGGTGAAAAACAGCAAAATCTAGTTGTAGCCACCTGGAATTATCCCAAATATAAATGAGGGTAACTATAATTTTTTAATTGTGTACAAAATATTACAAATAGTATCTGGCAGTGACGCACTTGGTTTAATTTAAATTTCAGAAACACACAATTTCCACTAAATTTGCCTAGCTATTTTTATTCAAGTATATACAATTAATTTATAAAATCAATGCAACCATATATTTACATAGAGATATTTTAAATATATATTATCTATATCTTATCTTGTTAATTTTTAATTTTGCCGGATGCGAAAAAAAATATCTTAAGAAAATTTGCACAGTAACATTTTTACGCCGTTAGGCTTGATTCTCAACAGGATCTTCCATCAATAACCATTTCTTCAACACATACTAATATATCAGTTCTTACATAAATGATTCATCAAATTGGTAAAGCAAACCATGAGAATTGAGAAATCAAACTTTTTAAAATCTATTTCGACGGTAAGTACTAACCATATTTTTTGGCTTCCAAAGTGTATGTGAACTCTACAATTTCTTCCTATGAGATTAGTTCGGCTCTTGGAGTTCTTAAATATTACAGTCAGTATAGCTTATAGTTCATCTTTGGTGGTTCGGTCTGTTGCTTTATAATGTTTTTTGATGGATCCAGCCAAGTCCTTCAAGCTGGATTTTGAGGGAAGTTTAATCTGTTCATGGGATTAAGAAATCAACCATCAGATGGGAAGAACAAATTATATATACAACTAAACACATCAAGGAATAATTACCGGATTCAATTTATCACCGGCAGGGTAAAATAGGAGTGTTGGGTAGTCATCGACCTGCCATTAAGAAGAGAGCAATGAATAAGAAAGATTGATTCACATCATGCATACTTAGAGGGATTGTCCCTTACTTACCTGCAGTTTTGGATGTTCATTTGCAGAAGCATCTATCCTTGCAAATACTAGATCATCAACACCTTTGAAGTGCTTAGCCAACTTCTCAACTTGTTTGCTTGTTGTTTCACAGTTGACGCACCAAGGTGTGTGTACCTATTCAAGTATAAGTTTCTTTTAGGTAATGCTATTAACCCCGTATCTAACACTATTCAACAAAATCACATTAAGATTGTTCTAAACAAAGACTTGTAGCCACCCTCCCTATATGTTCTCATGTATATTAATTAGTGCAATACCGATGCTATATTTATGACAAAGTGAATTAGGATTTTATTAATATTTGCCACAACCACAAGAGATCCAATATTAGGGGAATTCACTTAATGTAAGAAAGTGTTCAAACATAACATTCGAAATACACAGGCCAATGCGACCAAGGGTTGTGGCAGAAATGAAAAATGAATTGTTCAGTATAGGTTAGTGCCTTAGTGGTTACAACTGTATAGAAAAAACAAGATAAACAGACCAATACAGTCATTTGCAACACTGCATCAGGTAGTGGCTAACTCAACATATGTTCTGAGAATATCGGTATCAGAATTTGGCTACATGCACATTCTATTACTTCACAAATGGATATAATGTCATACTAAGACTTCAATCATTTGCATGGGTGCCTCATAGATAGAGGCCTGTGTAAGAGATAATCAACGATACTAAGAAAGGATGAGCATATTTAGGTGGAGAAAAAAGGCATACCTCTAGAAGAACATTCTTCGGGCTATTCAAAACCAAGTCATCAAATGTCTTCCCTACAATGACAAGGACACTTGCATCCTCCTGCAATATTCATGACTTAAGCATAGATGATTTGAAGATTGAAATGCATGAAAAATATGATGAGGAAAAAAATATATTACATTCCATAAGTTGAACTCAGAGTCGGAAGCAAAATGAAAAAAGTTTCCATGAGTGCAAGTTAAACAAGCTCTATCTCGTGTATCCCATAATTTTTTGCAAAGATTTCTCATAGCTGTTCACAATAAGGATTACTATTTAGGACTGAGTTACAATTATCACAAGAGACCAAACCTATCTATTTTCTTAATTACTATTTTGACCTGTCCACGTTGCAGCACCAACAATTTTGTGAGTTGGCCGTGGGAAACACGGCCAACTTATTCAATCTATTAATCAAAATCACAAATCAAATCAGTTATATGGTGCCTACTCATAAAAACAGCACATACTTTTCTTTTCTGTACACAAGTACCCTTCAGTTCTTAAATTTTGAGCAATCACGGAAGTTTCTTAAGAAGATTTGTGTAGCCTAATAGTAATCAATAGGTTTAAAGGAAAGATAATAAACCCAATGGAAACCAAACTACATCTTCCATGCATACAAGCATAAACCATTTGTGTGAGGCCGGGAAAAACAAAAACATGCCATTTATGTGAGAGAGTGAAGGGGAAGCTTATTTTCCTCCCCGAGTGCAAAACCTTGAGGAACAAATCAATTTGGCCAAGTTCGCACTGTTATACAGCAAACAAATTGAACTTGAACCACAGATTATCCCTAAAATATTAGAGATGAGGAAAAAATATCACTTACATTATCTGGTATTGGCTTTGATTTGAAGTAAGGCGCTTCAGTACCATGCAGAAGCCCAGAGCCAAACTCCTGGAAATGCCAATACAGAACATCATTAAACCATTACATGTCTCAAATGCAAACATCCAAAAAGAAAGAATTTTACCTCTATGTTTCTTGGTGTTGGATCTGATTCTAGTAAAAACTTTGTACTGTTTTTGTTATCAAAAGCTACCACCTGTCAGATAGACACAAGAAAAGCACAAACTGCATCAGCTCATGGTTTCAGTTACTAATCGTTTGGACAAATGAAAATAATACACAAAAAATAGCTAATAGCAGGCTGACCACGGTTTTCTTTGATTCCTCAAGCCCAAATATGGTTAGGAAGGGCTTTGCAAGGTTGTCATCTGTAATGTCTACATATATAAACATTATCTGCATCCAGAAGATAGCAGTGATAGCATTAAATAAGTGGCTAATACTCCAAATCTCCAGTAGCTTAACAAGTTTTGCTAACTACGTACCTTAGATTTGAACTTTCTTGCGATGTCTTGAAGAGGTTCAAGAAGACTCTTCAAGTCATCTGCACGTGCAAACACAATGACCTGTACACACGTCATTTTAACTAGTGTTACGTTCATCAAAACTATAGCTTCGGCTAACTAAAAAAAAGGAACTAACACTAGATGCAGATTTGAATGAAAACCAATCTGGAGTGGAATTTGTTCATGTAAACAAATAAAAATTTCAAGTATACCAGTTTTGACACGCGAATTTCCAATGGTCACATGTCAATTGCATATGAACCGGAGAAGGGAGGATAATGTGATGGCAGTATCACAAACCTGAAGTTTTGTTGGGCTGGAGTAAACTCTAATAGAATTGATTTCTGTCAATCTCGTAACCAAAGGGTACTTGTTATAGTCCAAGAAGTCCAAAATCTTTTCCGTTTCAAAAGCACCATCTGCAAAATTATACGAAGTAAGAGCTCACCAAATTCACCCAGTTCTAGCATATCAGATATATGAATAAAATGAAGAAAATTACAAACTTAAAGGCTGCACTAACTCAAAACAACCTTTGTTATAAAACCAACATAGAAGATTTAGGAAATCATTAACTAACCGTATGCAGTGTATCTTTCTGGTTCACTTTTCACAATTCCAATGAAAATATTAGTTGGTTTAATTTCTGGAAAGAGAACTTTGGCGACTTCCAAATTGCTTGTCTCAACAAACTGGATTTCATTGTCTGAGGCTGCTGCTTTTCTAAATTCTTCATATTCAGCTCCCTAAGAAAGATGGATAGCAAGTGAGTTATAAAGTGTCTTTATCTCAGAATTTAATACGCATCACTGGCTACCGACACAACTTGATATGGTACTTTTCAGTGTTGATAACTATAGGCTCACATATAATTATTGACATCAATAGATTAAGTGATGGCCAAAATTCAAATGGATAAACAAAAGAGAATGTCTGATATATATTTTGCATTTCTAACATTGTAATATTTTGCTGGTTCTGTTCTCTGTCCTAATACCACTCTTGTAAGGGAATAATTGGGAATATGGCATGACCACATGAAAAGAGCATCCAGTTTGAACCTTTATTTACAAAATAAAAATTAAAAGTAAAAGTAAGAGGATCTATGAATTCACTGGGCCCATGATCAAAATTAGTTTCTCATGTCATACTCCATCTGAATCTGATCATCAGTATATGAAAATATCAGAAACTAGGATATCACAGATGGTGATAGGACATTCAATCCCACTAGTGATAGGATCTCTAAGAACTGGACATGATACCTCCTAGTGACAAACACCCAATTTCCCCTTACTACCTTAGAGGTTGAGCTGTGCTGTTCCTGGATTTAATCCAGCATATTGTTGATAGCTATAATCACAATTATGAGTATGTTGATATTGTTCCTTTGTTAATATAGTTTGTGACAACAGAAACCATGTGAACAAAATTTAGAGCAGCATTAGAATATGAAGGAAAAGCGTCCAATTCTCTACATATAACTGGTAGGCAGTTGATATAATCATACAGAATTATCTTTGTTGGTTCAACTCAAGAACAGGAAATACCACATACAGACACACAAAAAGGGGTACAATCCACATACCTCAAATTTTTCAAAAACACCAATAGCAAACAAATTGTATTTCTGTAGGAAATCCTCTGCCTCAGCCACCGAGCTAATTCTAATAACAGGGTGACCAGTCTTCTTCCTGGTCCAGGTCACTATGTCTTGCCTGAATAAAATTAAGCAACAGAAGATTCAACCAAAATAAGAGGGTGCATTGACATTGCGCATTCACACCCATCAGTAGAAACAAACATTGCCATTCAAAATTATACACAGCACATTGCCATATGAGATCAAATGATAAGAACAATAAACTTATTTCCACTTACGCTGTAAATCCACCAGTGTAAGGCTGAGGGGTTCCATTGACAAACAGGAGCATAGTTGGGAACCCTTTGATGTCAAGAGCAGAAGCAGCCCTCGTGAACCTATCAGCATCGACCTTGGCCATCAAAACCGGACTCTCAAGCTCCTTAAGAGAAGTCGCAGCCTCAGCAAACTGAGGCATGAGCTCAGCACTCCTCGAACACCAAGGAGCATAACCCAGAACAAGAACATACTCGTTCTGCTCAATGACCCTCTTGGGGTTGTCATTGTTGAGCTCGAGAACAATCCTCTGAGCTTTGGACAACAGCTCCGCCTCCGACGATTTCACTTTACTCTCTTCTCTGGTCTGCCCATGTTCCTCTTCCTCGTCCACCGCGTACAGTTCTTCGATCCCCTCTAAATCATCGGCATCAGCACCTTCAGTGGGCTCCGAAGCCGAGACAGAGATAAACAAACCAAGTAACAGGAGGAGGGTGAGAGTGAAGAAGACGAATCGAGAAGTGGGTTTTGCACCAAACATGGTAGTGGCTAGTGGGTGATTGATGGTTCTCGAGAATTTACAAAGAAAAGTGAACTTTGATGCGAGATCTGGATCGGAGAAGGAGGGTTTAGGTTGTAGTGGGCATAAATGCAGATATAAAGGTAGCTAGGATTTTACTGCTGGAAGCGATCTGAGCGAAGATTTGAGATCGCCCGTGAAATGTGAATACAACCGTTAATCGTGCAGTGCATTACGGTTAAGGCTGGTCAAAGAAAAGCTTCTGCTTCCACACTGTGATTTTTAATTTTTCATAGTCGGTGAGATTTGATATAAAAATACAAGCAACTTCTCGTTACCTCTCTAATTATTGTACTTCAGTAAGTACAATAAACACAATTTCAGGTTGGCATTAGGCTTTCTATTTCTATCCGAGACCCGACTCACCCGACGACCCAACTCGACTCAAATCTGTATTACCCGAGACCCAACAAAATTGAGAAAAATTCAGGTCAAATGAACCTAAACCCGACTTCAGCTGAGTCGGGCCTCTTACCTCTAGCACCAAGCCTAGACAACGCTTTTAACCAATGACAAGTCCAACCCATGCATTGGTTTTTGTTATTTAGTCTTGCATAGAAGCTTATAAACATTACAAATGGTTTATACGCTTCTGATGTGGGACAAGAAATAGGAAAAGAGAGCTCAGTTGTATACGCGGCGCCTCCGTGACCCTCCCTCGCGAACCCAAAAATTGATCTCAACCATCTGTTTGTTGGTGTCATGGTCGCCTCTTCTCCACCCACAACCTCAACCATTTATCTCTCTCCTTCCTCACATAACTTGTTGCGATTCACTCTCTCCTCTCACAAATCGGTTCAGTACCTTCAGGTCGGGTACGAAATAAAGCACGAACCTATCGTCCTCGTGCTCTGTTTTCGTGTTCCCTGGAAAAAACAGAGGCGATCTCCACGGCTACGGCGAGGAGCAGCTCTCAAGTCGTCTATGACTGCTCTCCAAGGCTCGGCGAGGAGCAGCTCTCAAGTCGTCCTCACCTTGTCGTCTAACGCCAATTATTCATCGCATGATATGTGTCCAGCCTCTCACTTCAAAAGGCTCGGTTACATTTTTGGATTGGTCTAGGTTTTGATTTGTGGATTTCCAGGTCGGTTTTTGTTTCAATTTGAGTTTTGATTTTGCATTTAATATTTCAGTGTTCGATTGGGGGTTAGGGTTTGAATTTCAATTTTCAATTTAGGAGTTAGGGTTCATAATTAGAAATTAGGATTCATATTTCAGTTTTCATTTGGGAATTGAGGGTTTTATTTTAGATTCTCATTTGGGGATTAGGGTTCTGTTTTAATTTGGGGGTTTATGGTTCTATTTAATTTTTGGATTTAAGATTTGAATTTAACTTTTCAATTTGGGGATTAGGGCTCATAATTGGGGAATTAGGAATTATGAATTAGGGTTTTGATTTCTATTTAAATGTGTAAATATCATTTTCTGTAATATGAGTAATAATGTATCTTTGTGTTAATATGTGATTATGAGTTTATGTTTTCGATTAGTTTGCTTTAAATGTGTAATTAATTATTATTGAGTCTGTCGGGTTGAACCCGACTCACCCGAACCTGACCACCCAAGTGCCAAGCCGAGTCGAGTTTCAGGTTGGACTCCTTGGACCCGACATGAGCTGAATCGGGTCCAAAATCGGTCGGGTCCATCCGACCCGACCTGATGACCAACCCTAGTTGGCATTGCTCGCTCCTTGACCTGAGACCATGATTCGAGACTCAACTTAATATTTGGATAGGATGAATTAAAGGATAGCTACAAAAAAATTGATGTAATATTCAAAATAAAGTTAGAACAATAAACATTTAAATGAAAATAATTTTCCTGAATTTTACAATTCTTTTTGGTTTCTTATCGTCGGCGTCGGCTTGTTTCCATCTTCACCAACTAAACACATTTCTGATAATGTCTTCTAACAAATTTGTGTTTCTCTTCCCCACTTTGTTGACCGAGTAGTCTTTGGAAATTTGGGATGTGATTGAGTAGTCCCTAGTTCATTTTCGAAACTCCTCTACCCTTCTTCCTGTTGGGGAAGGTAGGATCCATTCACGTAACAGAAGCATTTCAAACACGATATAATTATGTTCCCTTGCATCAGATCGTTTGCAATTTACCAGATTAATCTATGGAGAAAGATTTATAGAGTTTTTACCTTAACAATCGAATCAACACCTTGGAGGATACAGAGAAAACCGGAATTTCCGAGATAAATATGAACTCTCATCAACTTTTTCCCTCACCATTGTGGTCTATTTATACCTTCGGGAAAAAGTTGATGCCGACTTGCCACGAGGTCATGGCGTCCCTTCGTGGCCGACCCTAGGTCAGCCTAGGTCGCCACGGACCCCGTCACGGTCCGTGATGATATAGAGTCTATTGCATGTGGCCAACCCAGGTGGTCACGGGGTCCGTGGCCCAAACCCTCTTTCATTTGTCACGACCCCGTGGCCAAACCCTAGGCTTGGTCACTGACCGTTGCCAACCGGCCACTTCTCTGTTTTCCTCTGTTTCTCTCCCACTACTCCATACTCGTTTTTTGTGCGTGACCCTATAGGTCATGTTCTACTGACAGATCGGCGTGAAATCCCGTTTCACCCTATCCATCATAAGTGGCCTATAATAAGACATTATGATTACCTAATGTACATGATGATCGATGATTCGACTTAACCTTATGTCATCCATATCAATATTCCCTTGTCTCCAAATATCCTGATTGATCATAAGGCACAGAGACGTCATTTTTATTTAACCAATCACTATTTCCTGATCTAGAGATGACTGAGAATGATACCATGTATTAGTGGCATGGCTATGTGTTTCCTCTCAGTCATTCCCATCAAGTGGCCTAAATAGATATCATTCACATACCGCAGTATGAGGGACAACTCCTTTAGTTGTCCTTTGTATGTCTCATGCAGTCCTTCCCCAAGCCAATCATATATGTTATGGCTACTTTGTCACAGATAGCGTTGGGCGTATGTCAAACTTGGGTATTACCTGCATAGTAACGACAAAGACTCATCAGTGGTAATGATACATTGATATAGTACGTCACCTGAGTATGCTCATTACTGCTTCTATGATGCATACTCATGTTGGGTCATCTAATATCATTTCCAAATGATATCTATAATCTGACTACGGTAATCTCATTACCAATGACCAGTCGAGCGTGATCAAAGAGTCATCCTCATATTGGTCGCTTCTGTGAAGCTTGATTGACCAGGGACCATACTGGTCGCTTCTGTAAAGCTTAATTGACTAGGGACCTGTTAAATGTGATCCATGTGGACCTATAGTTCTACTATCAGTGATGACACACTCGATGACATGGATCAAATCACATTTAACATATTATCACAACACAATGATAATATAATGTCGTTTTATTATTGCAATGATGAGGTAACAATTACACATAAACTCAGATTGGCCTAGGGCACAACTCCTACAATCTTCCACTTGCCCCTAGTTCCAATCTAATTCCCAGTTTATTCCCATAAACTTTACATGACTTTCATGTTTAGGCTTTGGGAGAGCCTTTTCCAAGAGGTCGGTTGTATTATCACTAATAGCAATCTTTCAGATCTTCATGTCACCTATTTCTATGATCTCACGGATAAGATGGTAACAACTGAGTATGTGTTTGGATTCTAATGTAACATTGGCTCTTTAGCTTGCGCTATGGCTCCGGTGTTTTCACAAAACAAGTCCAATAGATTAGATGTGTTTGGAATTACATCTAACCCAACCACGAAACTCTTAATCCACACCCTACTTAGTCGCTTCCGAAACAACTATATACTCAGGCTCCGTCGTAGAATCAGCAACCGTCGTATGCTTGCATGCTTGCAGCTTTTCCAGCTAAAAGCTCCCCCGTTCAACACAAACACATAACCAGACTGTGATTTAGAATCAGTTTGGAAACTGGCGTCAACATATCCTTTGACGACGAGCTCATCATTTGTACCCTCCTACACTCGGAAGGCGTCTTTAGTTCTCCTCAAATACTTGAGGATAGCTTTGACTGCAATCTAGTGTTCCTCACCAGGGTTAGACTGATACTTGCTGGAACAGCTTAAGGAAAACGAGACAACCGGTCTCGTGCATATCATGACACACATAATATATCCTATTGTCGAAACATATAAGATCTTATTCATCTTGTTCAGCTCATCAGGTGTTGTAGGACACTAAGTCTTGCTTAGCTTTATGCCATGACACACGGGTAGATATCCATTCTTGGAATCTTGCATTGAGAACCTTCTCAACACTTTGTATTATGTAAGTGTTTTGACTTAAGCCCAAAACCCTTTTGGAACAATCCCCATAGATCTTGATGCCCAAAATGTATGCGACATCACCTAAGTCCTTCATTGAGAAAAACTTCCCTAACCAAGCTTTAGTATCAAGCAATGTCGAGATGTCATTTTCAATGATTAATATGTCATCGACATGCAGCACTAGGAAGAAAATTGTACTCCTACTTGCCTTCTTGTATACAAAAGGCTCATATTCATTCTTGATAAGACCGAACTTCTTAACAGCTCCATCAAAACGAAGATTCCAACTCCGAGAAGTTTGCTTCAACCCATAAATGGATTTTTGCAGCTTGCAAATCTTTCCTTTATTCTTTGGATTGACAAAACCCCACGTTGTGCCATATACACATCCTCTGTTAAGTTCCCATTAAGGAATACGGTTTTGACATCCATCTTCCATATCTCATAGTCGTAATATGGTGCTATGGCCAGAAGAATTCGGATTGATTTGACCATCGGTATTGGAGAAAAGGTTTCGTCATAGTCTATACCATGAATCTGTCTGTAACCTCTTGCAACCATACACACTTTATAGGTCCGAGGCTTGCTATGCATGTTTGTCTTCACCTTGATACCCATTTACAATCAATGGTTTTTACATCAGCGGTTGGTTCAACCAAGTTTCAAACATGATTATCTGACATAGATTGCATTTCCCCTTTCACAGCTCCCAGCTATTTCTCAGAGTTGGTACTGTCCATGACCTCTTGAAAGGTTGTTGGATCATTAGGATCCACTGAATGTTTTGGAAATAAGTTTCTTTTCCAAAAACACGTCACCTGAGATTTAGAAACGACAAAATGGGCTTCTTCCCATACCATATTAGGGTTGTTCAAACTAAACCGGATTTTGAGAAGCCAACCAGAACCGGACCGGGAAAATCGGAGAATGATCGGTTTCAATTTCAGATAACTAAGACTATGGATGACAAAAAAATCTGAACCTGATCAACCCGCCCCGATCAAAACAGATGAAACCCGGATTTTTGAGAGTTAGGGTCGGGTTTGGGTCTTTTGAACAGGTTTTTGAGCGGGTTCGGGTCGGGTGCGGGTTGACGTATACCCGATCCGGTTTCGACCTGCACCCGTTCGAATTTTAAAAAATAATAAGTTATATGGTAATATTATATAATATAATTTATAGTATCAATCATTTTTGAACAAAAAAACGTTAAAACCTAAATTCTAATTACTCAATCATGCAAAAAACCTAAAATAATATAATATAACATCTATTTAAATTATCATTTTTGCTTGTATTGTAAAAAAAATTGTTAATTAAGTTCATATTTGAATATCCGGGTCGATTTTCGGGTTTAGAAGAAAACCCGTACCCGACGAGTTTTTTACAGGTCGACACCCGCTTAAACTGGCCGGGTTTCTTGCGGGTTGGGGGCCCGTTGGAAGTGAGCGGGTCCGGGTTGGGACGAATTCGACCCAGACCCGACCCGTTGCCATCCCTAACCGAGATTGAACCAGACGGTTCTTGGTTTTGAAGAGATCAAACCGCGGTTAACCGATATAATTTGGAGTTGTCGAACCAGTTGATAAATCCATATAAACAATGCAAAATAAAAAGAGGTTTAAGCAAGAATCAAACTTGAACCCTCAAGGAACTACTTCAGCTTCTCAACCACTAAGCCAAGCCCATATTTGTTACTCTATGTGTATATACTACTATATAAAAAGTTAACTTCTCCGTCACAAGCACAATTGAAGTTATGTTTTATCAAGTCTCACATCGCTTGAATGAGAAAAAATCTCTCACACTTTTCTATAAATAGAGAGCCCTTCTTTTTTTTAGCATTCATTGTTTGGGCTTCACATCTTTGAATTGGAGCTTCATAATTGCCATTTTTTTAAAGTGGTGAATATTGTTTTGGGTATTTATACTCGAGACAAGTATAACTTTTTTAATAACGGTTAATTGTCTTAATTAAGACAATTAGTTTGAATTAGTTTAAATCTTTAATCGGTTCCGATTTAATCGGTAATCGACTTCTTGGTTTTGTGTGGTTTTTGGTCATTGTCGGCTCTTAATTTTAGAAACCCAACTATCTCGGTCATGTTGTTGGTTTAGGCTGCCAGTTCTTGTTAAACGGGATTGAGAAGCCCTATCCTATATGGTGTGCTCTTCACTGCCTTTTTGGGAGCCCTATTCAAAATGAACGTGGTTGTTTCTAGAGAAACCCCATAATGATATTGGAAGATCAACATGACTCATCATATAATGAACCATATCTAATAGGGTTCGATTTTTCCGTTCGGACACACTATTTAGCTGTGGTGTTCTAGGCAGAGTCCATTCTGAGATGATCCAACAATCTCAAAGATGATCTATGAACTCATAGGATAAATATTCTCCACCTCGATCCGATCGAAGTGCCTTGATACTTTTCCCGAGATGGTTATGCACCTCATTTTTAAACTCTATGAATTTGTCAAAAGCTTCAGACTTGTGTCTCATTAGATAGACATTACCATAGCTACTAAAATCATCAGTAAATGTGATGAATTAGTTGAACCCTCTCCTGGCTAGTGCAGTCATGGGACCACACACATCGGATTATTTCATATCCAACAAGTCATTCGCCCTCTCACCTTTACCTGTGAAGGGGGCTTTCGTCATTTTTCCCATCAAACAAGTTTCACATATATCAATTGAATTGAATTCAAACAGAATTAAAAACCCACACTTATGAAGTGTCGATATGTGTTTCTCGTTTATGTGCCCTAAACAACAATGTCATAAAAGAGTTTGGTTTAAACCATCAAATTTAAGCCTTCTTGAATTTACGTTATAGATTGAGCTTGTGTTATAGGTCTCAATATCAAAAACATACAGACCTCTAACTTTAGTAGCACTATCATAATAAATATCATTTCTCATTATATTGAAAGTTCCATCATTGATAGAGAAATCAAAATCTTCCTTGTCCAACAAAGAAATATAAATAATATTCCTACTAAAAGTAGTTACACGGTAAATATTTTTTAATACTAAAACAAGTCATGTGGAAAAAATATGGTTGATGACCCCTACAGTAGTTGCAGCGACTCCAAGTTCATTTTCAACTCCCAGGTCCACCTCTCATTTGCCCAAATCTCTTCTACTTTCCAGCTCATGCACAAATTTGTGATTCAGCTCCGGTATCCAATACCCAAGAATCAGAAGTATAAAAATTTATTTCTATAAAATAAATACATGAAGACGTGGGATTCCCACTCTTCTTTTGATCATCATGGAATTTCTTACAATCCCTCTTCCAGTGACCAGCTTCATTGCAGTAGAACAAACATATGCCTTCCCCTTGACCTTCCCCTTTGCATGTGAGGGCTTGGGAGCCTTTGGAGCAATAGACAATCTGAGCAATTTGTCGCATCCCATGCAACTCTGAGACGGTCTTGTCCATATCATGCATGTTGTAGTTCAAGATGAACCCATCATATACAAGGGGAAGATGAGATTCACCCAGTCTAGTTAAGTGCTCAAGAAGGCCTTTCATCTTAAGAACATGAGAACTTACGGAACCACCTACTGACATCTTGCATGACATAAGTTCTTTGAGGGTGTTGAACCCTTCGGTTATAGCCTTCTCCTTGGACATCTTCTTAATCTCGCCCATCACGGCGTAAAAATTATCTGATTGTTTCATAAAATGCTTTTGGAGGTCTCCCTCCATGCAGCTCAACATGATGCAAGCCACATCAATTGAATCATTAGAGTTCTTTAGGAATGCATCTTTAATGGACATCTTCTTAATCTTGCCCATCATGGCGTAAAAATTATCTGATTGTTTCATAAAATGCTTTTGGAGGTCTCCCTCCACGCAGCTCAATATGATGCAAGCCACATCAATTGAATCATTAGAGTTCTTTAGGAATGCATCTTTAATGACCTTTGTGGCACTGCCAGCCGGTTCCTCAGGGGGCGTTTGGTCAATGACATATTCCTTGCGCTCGTGCTTGAGAACTATTCTTAAGTTTCTATCTTAGTCCAGAAAATTTACGCCATTGAGTTTGTCCTTCTCCAAGAGGGTATGTGTTGGGTTTGTTTCCATTTCATCTACACGGGTAAATAAATTTAAATTAGTACGTTTAAATTTAATTTTGAAGATCTGAATCAAACTACAACCATTAGATTCTAAACCTTAGACCTGACAGACAGTCATAGACAAGTCAAACAAATTCAACTATGTACCAGTTCTCGCGCGTATGCGCACGAATCTACATGAAACTGACCAACCAATATAGTCGGCATCCCTGTGAATGCTCTGCGAAGGCGCACCTACCCACAAGGTTGGGAGCTAGTCTGAGTGTTGATATTTGGGTGGTATCTCACATGACTTGATATTAGTTGTGTTTGAATTCGAGCATTGTATCCAATACAATCTTTTCTTGAAACACTCAAATGCCTCCAACGCATTTGATATTTTAAGATCCAATTTACATGAAAATTGATTACTAACTGGTTTTAATCTTTGCATGTTCGTTATAATTCATCATACATCTCATGCATATAAACTAAAATATTCAATACCATGCATATATACTAAGCATAATAGAATAAACGTGCATATCATAGCCAATGTCTAAGTTATCTCCATAGGGCCGGTCTACGGATATAACGGGTCAACCTTTTGGTGAAGGTGAAGTATTACAATGAAACTTAAATGACTTTTCTTCCTTCGAGCTTCATTTAGACTCCATCATTGTTGACCCCCCACTGGCTCCGAGCCACCATCAAGACTCCCGTCATTTTCTATCACCGTCTTCTCGTCTTCTTGACTTCATTTGTGCCAGTATAGGTAATGTAAATACATAATTTAAAAATAACATGCATATCGTATTTAATTTACATTTCCCAAAAATCATAGCAATACGTAGGTCGCAATAAGTAAAAATTTTTATCTTGTTTAACCAATTTAATTAAGGTGATAAAATCTGGTTTATCAAAACTGTTTAGAGTGAAAAATCTCGATTTATCGAAACCGTTTAGAGTAAAAATTTTGGTTTATCGAAATTGATAAATCTGGAACTTCTGCGGCAGAGAAGGCGCCACAGGGCCGCCACGGTTCGTGACCACCAAGTAGTTAGACCGTGGCCGTGGCCCTCAGAGCATTGGGTCGCGCCCTAGTGCCACGGAGCCGCCACTGCGCAATGATCATTTAATGGTCACACACCGTAGCGTGCAACCACCCAGTGGTCACGCCTGTGGCCATCTAATGGTCACGTCCCGTGGCCCGTGACCACCCGTGGCCAGACCTCCGCCATGGACCCCGTGGAAAATCGCCATGGTCCGTGGCGGTCGTCTTCTCCAGAACCCCAAAAAATTCCCAGACCAATTTTTCACCCAAAAATTATGCAAAATCTGATTTTAACTGATTCAATCAGCATAAAAACTTGAATAAATTTATCATGCGTATCTAAACACCCAAGATCATGCGTATGCGGATTAATTTAGCATGCAACCTTGCTCTAATACTACTGTTCGGGAACGTAGGATCCATTCATGCAACGAAAGCATTTCAAACATGATATAACTACGTTCCCTTGCACCAGATTGTTTGTAATTTACCAGATTAATCAATGGAGAAAGATTATAGCGTTTTTACCTTCGCAGTCGAATCAATAAGTATTACGTAATCGGTATACTTTCCCGAGGTATCCACACAAACGAACGGTTCATACCGGTGAATGATGATCTACTAGAATCAGCAACGATCTTAGAGAATGTAGAGAAAACCAGAATTTCAGAGAGAAATATGAACTCTCGTCAACCTTTTCCCTTACCATTGAAGTATATTTGTAGCTTTGGGAAAAAGCTGATGCAGACTCCGGTAATCTTATTACCAATGATCAGTAGAGTGTGATCAAGGAGTCATCCTCATACTGGTCGTTTCCGTGAACCTTGATTGACCAGTATCTACTATAGTTCTAAATTTGATCTGTGCAGACATATAATTCTACTGTCAATGATGACACATTCGATGACATAGATTAAATCACATTTAACATAATATCACACCACAGTGATAATATAATATTGTTTTATTATCACAATGATGATGTAACAATTACACATAAACTCATATTGGCCTAGGGCACAACTCCTAGACGTCCTTCTTGATTGTGACCTTCACGACACCAAGTATACGTGATTCATCTCTAGAAAGGAGCATCGTTGACATCAATAAAAGAAAAGTTTTCAAAACTGAGATGTAATGTAGATCTTATTCGTCAATTGTAGGGCACAAACCCCAACAACACTGATTGAGGTCGTAACGAAGCTTAGGCATTATATCTTGTTACCAAGGCAACTTATTCATTGAGTTTGACGTATATGGAACAATATAAAATCAACGTCTTAAGATTGTTAGATGTGTGTTAGTTCATAAACATAAATTGAAGTGAATCGAGCAAACATGTACACATAGTATAAGGAAAACAAATTACAAAATACAAACATGGGTAAATGTCACGAAGGTACAGTTAACTTTACACGTTTTGCAGCCGGATACAACTAACTTTAAAACGTTATTTTAAGGTCGGCTAGTTTTGGTTTAGTGTCAAGTTAGATAAACTGGTTAAGTTTCAGTTAATTTTGAGTGTAAAAAAACCAAAATGCTCTTGATTGTCTATCAAATTTTCAAATGGTTGCCATTATTCATATTTCATCAAATTATAATACTTATTGATAATAAATAAAAAAATTATTTAATAATTTTTATTGTTATTAATAATTATTTCATAAAACTTAAAAGTAAATTAATTTTAATTATTGATTATTAATAATAAAAATAAAAAGTAAATTAATTATTAATAATTATGATAGTATTAATTATTACAAATATTACTAATTATCAATATGATTATTAATTATTAATAATAATATATTGAACTTTCAAATGACATAACTCTCTCACACGAACTCTGTTTCGGTTTTATAATATATCAAATTGAAGAGATCCGAAATATCAAAAAAATTAAATAAATAATATTCGTTAATAAAAAAAACTTATTTCTTCAAAGTTGTTAATATTTTGATTCTCTTCGATTTGATATACTATAAGCCCGAAACGGAGTCCGTATGAGAGATTTATGTCATTCGGAAGTTCAATATATTATTAAGAATTAATAATATTATTCATAAATAGTATTATTTTTAATAATTAGTGTCATTTTAATTTTTAATAATAAATATAATTTTACTTATTATTATTAATCAATAATTAATTTCATTTACTTTTAATTTTTATGAAAACAATAGTTATTATTAAATAATAATAATAATAATAAATTAAATTTTTGGTAATAAGTATTATTAATAAAAATTATTTATTATTAAGATGTATTATAATTAATTTGGTGAATAATGGCAAACATTTGAAAATTTAGTAGACAATCAATGACATTTTTGTCTTTTTACACTAAAAACTTAACCATTTTGTCTAACTTGACACTAAATTAAAACTAACTGACATTAAAATAACGTTTTTAAGTTAGTTGTATCCGGCTGCAAAAGGTTAGGGGTGTTCAAATTAAACCAGGACCGAGAAACCGACCGGAACCGGGCAGAACCGGACCGGATAAAATCGAAACCGGGATAAACCGGAGAGAAATCGGTTTCAATTTTATATAACTGGTGTACATCCGGTCGGTTCTCAGTTTTTGAAGTGAAAAACCGTGGTTAACCGAGAGAACCGGGACAGTGCTCTCCTCTCTCCACGTGGATGAATGTGGTCTATACACGCGTGTGGGTGTGAAACAGCTTTGCTTCTCTCTTATGCTTCTTCTTCTTCTCATCCCTCTCTCTTCTACTTCTTCTCATCCCTCATGCATCTGCGTTGCTCGCCTTTCTCTCTCATCACCTATGTTCCCCTAAATTTGATATGGTGAAGTAAGGACTAAGGAGTATGAAAAATAAGGAGATTGATTGCAACAAGAGTTGAACTTGCAACCTCATACAAGAAAATTGGCTTTCCATCCACCAAATCAAGAATGATTTTGTAATAATTTACAATTTGTTTTGAATTAACTTGAACTTTTACAAACTGTTAGTACCGGGTTCGGGTACACCGACAAACCGGTGTAATTTTTCGGTTAACCGGTGCCCCGGTTACCGGCCAAATTCTGGTCTGTTTCGATTTTTATTTCTGAAAACTGACCTTACCCGGTCCGGTTCTCGGTTTCCGGCACCGGTTCCGGTTAACCGGGAATGAGCACCCCTACAAAACGTGTAAAACTAATTGTACCTTTGTGACATTTACTTTACAAACATATTCCAAAATAGTTCATTTATTGATATAAACATAAAATAAGAACAAATATATAGCTCGGTAGTCCAGTTTTCTTCAGACGTTTATTGTCTCGTATAGACAATTGTCTCTCAAGATACAACGACGAACGTAAGCGAATTCGAACCATGTGTAAAGTTATCAAAGAGAATGAATTTTAACATAGAGGCGACAACTAGAACTTTTCAACATGTATTCGACTATACTTTAGGTTTATACTTTATACATCGTATTATTTTCGAATTACAAATTAATTAGGAAACTTTGTTCGGAATAATTATGGGGCAAAGCAAACTGTAGTGGGATCTTGGAACCCAAATTTTCTCGCCTCGATCTTTAAAAAAGCTAGTAATCTTTCCATGTGAGATTTTTAAAAACCCATAAGAATGCACAACTTTTGAGAAAGCACTAATAGTGCACAACTCAATTTCTCAACAACATCATTCGACATTACTGATTTTGAAATTCAATTTCTCATTCACCTCTTGTCTATTTCGAACTTGTGATATATCAGTAGAAATAATGTGTTTCATTACATATGCAAATGTATTTAAAATTATTCAATGTCGATTCTAAGTATTTTAATAACACATCTTAAATTGATTGAGTCACAAGTTAATACACATTCACTTGACTATTTTTTACTTTTTGTCCAACCATCCCCACGTAATGTATCTTACATCATTCAATGTCAAGTCTAACCATTCCAAAAGTACAACTCAAGTTGATTCAGCCACACATTAATACACATATTAACTTGGCTATTTTTCACTTTTTGTTCAACAATCCCCCACATGAATGAAATTGAACGTATGTAGGCAACACCCTTGAATCTTTCCTTGCTAAAATATATTGATCTTAGTGAGTAACTAATAGACGCAATGTTCTTGAACTATTATGTCGTTTATGTAAGCGATGATATACCCTCACACATACCAACAAGCACAGTTTTTAGATTTACATAGTTAATTCGCTATAATCGTGAACATCTTCTACCGCTGCAAGACCTTAAGGGAATTAAGCTCTATTAGTCTCCCTTAAAAAGACTCCACTTCCCTCTCACATAGATGATTTCTATTACCTGAGTATATAATGAACAAATAATCATTAAAACATAGTTTATCTGGTCTTATTTTCAATCGTTATTGAACATTATAGGAGTTTATTCTGAGTTGACCCCACAGTAACCTCTAAAAGGTTTATGCAATTAAGTTTTCCCATTGAACCTAAATCTTATGATCTCTAGTCAGCAAGGTTCGATTTCCATTCACATAACGCCTTAATTTCCTCTAGGCTTAATCATCAATCCTTTCGATAATACATTAACTTGAGCTATGTTTAACCCTTTGGGTTTTAAATCTGTGGTGTTATACTTTGACTTTACAAAGACACTGTAGATAATTCTTGTACATGTCATTTGTCTAATAGTATTATGTCGACAACGCATTTGTTAATTTTACCGCTATACATCAAATTTTGTGTACTATTAAAATTTTCTTAATTATCACAATATACACATATTTTAGACATTGGCTATGGTCATTTAGAAGTATCCTCCAAAATATTACATATTATTACCCTCCGAAAACATGTTCGAGTTACAGGTCTCAGTCGTGGATAGTACGAGAGCTCGATTAACAAGAGAAATCTCAGATCTCGTGACACCTTTCAGAAATGTTAACTAAACTAATTCATTAGTTAATTTAATTATTCATTCATGTCTATTCAATAGCTCAAAGGAGCTCATTTATACATGTGGGTTACTAGTAGAAATAGAATTAAAGGGGATAAAACCCCTACAAATATGAAAGGTGAGAAATGCACATGCTAATAGATAACTAACTATTAGTTGAAGTATCTAATAGATCATTAATACTAATGAATCAAAAACCTTGTTGTTAGTCCGGGACTATAACATAGCCCCCTCCAAATGGTGCTTGACCGCGAACACCAAATTATGTTACTACAAGCATGTGTTCATTGGGGCCCTAGTTGGGTTTTGGAGGCTTTGAAACACGAGCATAGTCAAACAATTATTTTCTCATGACAAATGTTATGTTTTCGCATATCGTTTAAATCTTCACTGTTTCATTAGAAATCAACAACTACTTTTACGTGTAATTTCAAAAATCAAAAGGACACTTCTTAGTAAAAAGGGTAATCAAAAAAAGTTTGTTAGCATATACAAAATTATATCTTATTCCACAATTTAACATCAAAATCACTTAATTTTGTGAGCCTTTTTCTACATTGCAACTTCAACCTTCGTATGTTTAGTCAAAGCAAATGACTTTCTAGGTTGCTCGATCCGGTTGTCCATCTTTTGATCCCTCGTCTCCGAGGCCTTGGCCTTAAACATGTTGAGTAACTCTTTAAATCACTCATGCAAAAAACGGTCTCCCATAAATGTAAGCTTTAATATCATCTATTACGGTCCCAAATTAGGATCGAGCTACGAGTCTCAAATGTAAATAGTTTGAGAGCTCGATTAACGAGACAATTCGTAGATCTCGTGAAACCCTAACTTTGTGTTGGCTCATGACTACAACAACACCCAATTTTAGTGCCTCTAACCTATTTTATACAATAAACATAATTTTATACAATCTCTCATCTCCTTGACTCCCTAATTATAGGATTAGCTCCTCATGTTTGTAATTTCCAAAATCATATTAAGCCCTATAACATCCAAATCACACCTCCAAAATCAACATTAATTTCACAATATAATTCTCAATCAAACAATGAGGCGTTAACTGATCCAATCCACTTTTTCAAAAAGAGATTATATTTTCAAAATCTGATTTTGAAACCATATAATACACACACATGTATAATAAGTTTCAAAAATAATTATATATATATATATATATATATATATATATATATATATATATATATATGTGTGTGTGTGTGTGACCAAAACGTTATATATTAAATTAATGTTAAACACACACACACATATATATATATAATTATACATATAAATAAAATATTTTCTCATAACTAATTTGGATTTCTCAAATCCATTTAGTTTCGGTTGCGTTCTTGTGTGTGACCAAGTAGATTTGTAGGTTCATAAAACGTTGGCAATGAGCCCAAAATCACCATTTCTCTCATAACCTTTTACCGTAAATATCTTTGTCCCTTTGTCACCTGATATTTGATTGAACATAAGACATAAAGTCATCATCCTTATTATATTCGATCTTTAATTCTTTGATCCTGAGTAGACTAGTAATGATAACTCCTTATCGTGACAATGCATTTCTGTAGTCTCACTCATCAAGGGGCCCGGAGATATCTTACTCAATAAATGAGGGACAAATCTCTTCATCATCACACACATTCCTCATATAACCTATATTTTACCCAACAATATACTTTCATTATCCTATTAAAGATAATGTAAGAATACATCAAAATTACCATATTCAGCTTGACAGCACAAATCGATTTACTAACTTAATTGTATTTGACTACAAAATGTGTCGGCTTTGATGCAACAACCTCCTCTCCAAGAATTATCATATTTGGAGACTAGAGAGTGTATTCCAGAGCTACATGTAATGTCTTTCGGCCCATAATATTAATCTCTGATGCCAAATTGTTATAGTCCCTAGCTTAGGATCTCGTAATGGGTCCGTTGTAGTATTGGTTGGCTCACGAGAAATTAATCCGGGATTCGTGCCGCGAGCAATGATCGAACAATTGAGTTCCTTAAGAGAGAGCTCCTACCTCTTGTTCGTTTAGAGAAAGTTTCTACCTCTTAATGACCTATAACCTTGTGTGTTAATTCAATGCATTCCTTTATTTAAAATAGGTATATATAACATGTTGATACAACTAACTAACTAACACATATGATTAACACAGTCTCTAATTCAAAATAAAATTAAACTAATCCCAACTAATATAATAATTTATAACTTAAATGCAATATTAATTATCATTTATTCTTATTTCTACCCGATAGAAATTAGATTTCTTTTAATTAGCCATATCAACAAATGTTATTTTTGCAGCTGTTCTTATTCATATTTTAATGATCCATTCTGAGTTATAAATCGGAAGGAAAAACAATAAGCAAACTGCAAAATCACAAATGCATACATCGAGGTATTTTAATCTAATATGTCATGAAAAGCAAGCACAAATCAATTGAAGTAAGAAAATTATTTTTTCAATTTTTCCAAAATATAAGAAAGCAATAAATTATTGTGAGATTTTTTAAATAAAAAAAAAATTCTTTTTGTATTTTTCAAAAAATTATACAAAAATAAAATTCTTAATCATGAAATTAGCTTTTCTCTTAGGCCGGTAGACTACAATAACTTCTCAACAACGACACAAAAAACTTGACGCTATGGAAAACCTTGGCGAAGAGATTCATGCTCGTTCTTAATACAGGGAAAGTGCACCGGTCATTCAAGTTAAGGGTGAGCAAATCTAAAATGAAACCTGACCCACCTGTGAAACCACCCAGCCGTGACCCGTTTAACACTCACCCGCGGGTTGTTGGGTGGTTCGTGGGTTAAAAACATGCCACCCGCGGTGAACCACAGGTGAGCACGTGAGAATCGTGGGTCACCCGAACCACCTAAATGTACCAACTAACTGCACACATGTGGTACAATATTACACACAAGTCCAAAAAAAATTTGAGCCCACCAACATTGAATGACCAACTCAATAAGTGAGAGAAATAAGGTTTTAAAACGTGGCTTTGTCACTAACATTGAATAATATTTGTTCAATTTCCTAAACCTCTTCATCCTAAAATCTTAATATCACATCACAATCATCTTCTCTCTTTCCTCGTCCATCTCTCATCTCTCCTGGATTCTTCTCACACCGATTGTCACTCTCCACCTAATTTTTCAGCAATGATTCACGTATTAATTAATGTAGATTTTCCTAGTTGAAATTTGGAGAGGAAGAACTATAAGTTTAAGGTAATTCTTAGACTTAGGTTTTCAATACTTTGTTTTGATCCCAAGAGTTGTTTTCCTTTGTTCCAATGCCGATTCCTCCTTATTCATTTCTTTGTTTTTGCTTAATTTCTTACTATTTTGCTTTTATACTTGCATGACAATGATTTTGTAAAAATTTATTTCAAACTGAATATTTATCCATGTTTTAAAGAGATTTTTCTTCTATGCATTTCATTTCTTGTATGAGTTTACTATATATACGATTTAGGGTTAATGTTTATAGGGTATTTTTGAGTTTCGATTATTAGGTTTTCATTTCATTATTCAAAATTTGAGTTTATTTTTCGGAATTTGGAGTTAGGGTATCAAATTGAGTTTCTAATCAAATGATTGTTTTGATGGTTTAGTTATTTATAATTGGGCTAGGTTTTTAATTATTTGAATGTGGATTTGGAGTTTTATGACTACGGATTTGGGTTTTTATGGATTTAGGGTGTGATTGTTTTTACTACGGATTTAAGGTTTTTCTTTGTTTTTGGATTTGACATTTCACTCTGATACGATTTTGGGCTGAGGGTTTTTTATTCGAAAATAGATTTGGGTTTTTATTTGTATGATTTAATGATTTAGTGGCTTAATAATTTCTAATTCCGATAATTCGAATCCTATTCCTAATCCCGAGAATTCGAATCCTATTCCTAATCCCGAGAATTCGATTTCTAATTCTACTTGCTCACGCTCGAATTGTAAATTTTTTGCCTCATCCTCAAGAAATTGGTTTTCAGGGCATTTTTCCGTTTTCTGTCTAACCCATTGGCGATAGTCGCCCTCCAAAGCAACTCGGTCAATACTTTTTATACTAAGTTCCAAAATTTCGTCCGTGGACAACTCAAAGAGAACTTTCCGATATTTCTCCAACTTCTCAAGAACTTCTTCCCGAGACTTCTCAAAGAGATCCAGGTCTTGCTGAGACTTCTGAAGGAGGACTAGGTCTTGCTGAGACTTCTCAACAAGGAGGTGATACTTCTCAAGGAGTTCTTCTTGAGACTTACGTTGGAGTTCGAGTTCCTCCAACTTCGCAATGAGTTTGTGATGAAACTCGTCAGGGAGTTCCTTCAACTTCTCAAGGAGTTTTTCCTTAGACGCATTGGGGAGAAATTCTGGATACACCTGAAGGATTTGTTCCCTAAACTTAGACGAACCCCCTTCCTTAGTTTTTTTTCTAGAGCTCTCTCCCCTTCCCCAGGATCCCTTTTCTTTTGATAAAAGTCATATAAATCCAAATCCCAGTACTCATCCGAATCTTTGGTCTTCTTCAACTTCAACTCTAAAGAATCCTATTTTTGAACAACTTCTTCGTCGTATGAATCCCATTCTTTTTGTAGCTTTTTATCTCTAACTTTCCATCTTCTGTCAGCATAAAGAGCCTCCTCTGAATCACATTCAATGGGATTGATGGAGTTCAGCTTTTGGTCCATAGGATCAAAAGTCGTTGGATCGACCAAAATCCCGATTCTGTCTGAACTATTTTTTTTAAGATGGGACCCACAGTTTCCGCAAACATACATTTCTTTTAGTAGTACGGTGCGTAAACATCTTCGTACTCTTGTTGCGGTTCGTTCTCATACTCTTTTTCCGATTCATCAAAGCCCCCTTTTGTATCCGATTTATTATCATTAAAGTCTTTCTTTTTATCCGATTCAGATTCATTATCATTAAAGCCTTCGCTTTTATCCGATTCAGATTCATTAGCATCAAAGCCTTCGTTTTTATCCGATTCAGATTCATTATCATTAAAGCTTTCGTTTTTATCTGATTCTACATCGTCATCGGATTCATCAAAGGCTTCGTTGTCATCCGATTCTTCATCGTTATCGGATTCATCAAAGGCTTCATCGTCATCGAATTCATCAAGGTACTCGTTTTGATCCGATTCTTCATCGTCATCGGATTCATCAAAGACAAAGACTTTATAGTCACCGGATTTTTTCGGAACCAAGAAGATTTCGAATTCAACCCATGACAATTCATTAAAGGTTCCGTTTCCATCCAATTCTTTAGAACTTTCACTTCTAGTTAAATTAGAAGACTCATTACTATTCGTGCCAGCTGAATCAAAACCCATTGCATCTGATTCTTTAGAACTTTCACTTCTAGTTAAATTAGAAGACTCATTACTATTCGTGCTAGCTGAACCAAAACTCATTGCATCCGATTCTTTAGAACTTTCACTTCTAGTTAAATTAGAAGACTCATTACTATTCATGCCGGATGAATCAAGACCCAAACTGCGGACAATACAGAAACCCCTCTCATTCACATTCTTATTAAGATCATTAAGAGAAGGGCATGTAGAATCTTTAATGAAGGAAAGGGTCACTACAAGGACAAAATATCTATTAAGTTGTAAACAAGTAATTCTGGTCATATACTACCTCAATCACTAGAATATCTTTTTTTTTTGAATATATAATATTCAATATAACGTCTCTAGAGAGCATCGTTATTCTGAGATCCATTTAATAGACTGAATGGGAAATGTTGTCAAAGAGAAAGACCCAATTTGTTTTCTAGAACCCCAGCTGGTCATTAGGATCGTCAATCAATCTGTTTTCCATCTCTATCTACCATCTCCATCTAATAAGACATTATCTATTATCTCGAAAAGAGTCTCGAAATGCAACCGAACCCCGTTTATTTTCAAAATTTTGAATATCCAAATACACAGAACAATAAGCACGATTGTTTCCCCGAGTTTCTTTTCCCTTTTGCCTATTTATATGAAAATGAAAAGACAATACCGAGAGAGTGCTAATTTTTTGAAAATCGAATCGTTGAAAGAGTTTATTTCCTATCAAACTAAGCATATCAATCCAATCACTAGGATTATTAACTAATTTAACTACTAAAAACGAATAAGGAATGGTTGTTGAAAGAAAGGATTCCCTTTTGCGAGAACCCGGAGTACTGTGTATGACATAGTCCCTATATAGCCTCCCTTTGAATCCTAAAGTAAAGGTAAATGGACGAAAGAGGGGGTTCTCCAAGATTTATTGTGGATCCAAGACAAGAATAGAAAGGCTTTCTTTTTTATTACCCCAAAAAATAAATAAAAGAAATAGAATCGAATCTTGGTTTTCGGCTCAATCCTTTTAATAAAAGATTGGGCCGAGTTTAATTTTTTTTAACTGCACCATATCAATTATCAATTAAGATAAGAGAAAGAACGACAATTACTGGGTTACATTATTGGATAACAAAGTATCCATTGTGGCAAACTCAAATTTGATCTCCTTCCATACTTCACAAGCAGCAGCCAATTCAGTACTCAACTTGCAAGCCTTACGAATAATTGCATTACCCTCAGTAGCAAGATCACGCCCCTCATTACGAGCTTGTACACATGCTTCTAGGGCTACTCGATTAGCTACGGCACCTGGCGCATTTCCCCAAGGGTGCCATAAAGTTCTTCCCCCGAATTGTAGTACGGAATCATCTCCAAAGATCTCGGTCAGCGCAAGCATATGCCAAACGTGAATACCCCCTGAAGCCACATGCAAAATGCCCGGTAGAGAAACCCAATCTCGAGTGAAATAAATATCGCGGCTTCGGTCTTTTTCAACAAAATCATCGCGTAGTAAATCAACAAAGCCCAGGGTGATGTCTCTTTCTCCTTCAAGTTCACTAGAGTGAATATGATCTCCACCAGACATACGTAAGGCTTTCGCTAGTACACGAAAGTGTATGCCATGATTCTTCTGTCTATCAATAACTGCATGCATTGTACGATGGATGTGAAGAAGTATCCCATTATCTCGGCAATAATGAGCCAGGCTAGTATTTGCAGTGAATCCCCCCGTTAAGTAATCGTGCATTACGATAGGAACCCCCAATTCTCTGGCAAACACAGCCCTTTTCATCATTTCTTCACATGTACCTGCAGTAGTATTCAAGTAATGCCCCTTGATTGCACCTGTTTCGGCCTGTGCTTTATAAATCGCTTCGGGACAAAATAAGAAACGATCTCTCCAACGCATAAACGGTTGAGAGTTCACGTTCTCATCATCTTTAGTAAAATCAAGTCCACCACGAAGACATTCAAAAACTGCTCGACCGTAGTTCTTAGCGGACAATCCCAATTTCGGTTTAATAGTACATCCCAATAGGGGACGTCCATACTTGTTCAATTTATCTCTCTCAACTTGGATGTCGTGAGGCGGGCCCTGGAAAGTTTTCACATAAGCAGGAGGGATTTGCAGATCCTCCAGACGCAGAGCGCGAAAGGATTTGAACCCAAATACATTACCCATGATGGAAGTAAACATATTAGTAACTGAGCCTTCTTCAAAAAGGTCTAAGCAATATATTAATTTTCTTCTCCAGCAATGGGCTCGATGTGATAGCAGCGTCCTTTGTAACGATCCAAACTAGTAACCCCATCGGTCCACACGGTTGTCCATGTACCGGTAGAAGATTTAGCAGCTACCGCGGCCCCCGCTTCCTCAGGTGCAACTCTGGGTTGAGGAGTTATTCGGAATGCTGGCAAGATATCAGTATCCTTGGTTTCATAATCAGGAGTATAATAAATCAATTTATAGTCTTTAACACACGCTTTAAGTCCAACACTAGCTTTAGTCTCTGTTTGTGGTAACATAAGTCCCTCTATACAACTCGTGAATTCAGAATTCTCGCAACAACAAAACGAGGTCTACTCGGTAGGAATTAGGAGTTAATGAACCCTTTCGCAAAAATCTTTCGCAAAACTCTCAACTAACCATTATCAACTAATCAAAAGTCATCCCTATTAATATTCACTTGGGATTAGACCGCGGTTTTTGATTTGATTCGCCAAACACATCATTATTGTATACTCTTTCCTATGTATGGCGCAACCTAACCCTTGTTTTAAAAGTTTCTAATTTCTTACCCTTTTTTTAAATCAAAATATCGAAATAAAAAGCAATTTCCCCTTGATAGTACAGTGATATAGGTTGTATACGTAAATCCCATATGTCAAAAATGTCAAAAGATACGCAATTCGTCCACGAAAGGATATAGGTAGAAAAAAGAATAGGCATAATTGAATTTGCCAAAAGGGGTCAGTGAGATACAAATACTGAATGGTAAGTTAAATAGAGTTTAGATTCGAATTCGATCGAGAATATGGATAGTATTGTCTATTATCTATAAGGGATAGACCCATGAAAGATTTTATCAAGATTTTTCTGTATCTGTTGGATCTTTTTAAAATGGGTTGGTTAAACTTGAACACTCACTCATTGAATTGAACTTGAATAAGTAAAAAATGTAGTGGATTCGGTTGCATGGTGCCAGTACTAGGGGAATCAATCCTTAGTTCCCATTCCATTTCAAATTGAATTAGTCTATCAATTTGATATCGAACATTTCATGTGTATTCGCCAATTTTCGCAACAAATTTCGCCATATCGCCGTTGAGGAAAAATCGAACTATTCGGGGGGCTGGAGTGGGTAAAACAGTACTCATTATGGAATTGATCAACAACATTGCCAAAGCTCACGGATGTGCATCCGTATTTGGCGGAGTAGGCGAGCATACTCGTGAAGGAAATGATTTTTACAAGGAAATGAAAGAATCTGGAGTAATTAATGACCAAAAGATTGCGTAGTCAAAAGTAGCTCTAGTCTACAGTCAGATGAATGAACCGCCAGGAGCTCCTATGAGTGTTTGTTTGAATGCCCTAACTATGGCGGAATATTTCCGCGATGTTAATAAACAAGACGTGCTTTTATTTATCGACAATATCTTCCGTTTCGTCCAAGCAGGATCCGAAGTATCCGCCCTATTGGGTATAATGCCTTCCGCTGTGGGTTATCAACCCACTCTTGGTACCGAAATGGGTTATTTACAAGAAAGAACTACTTCTACAAAAAGGGGTCCATAACTTCTATTCAAGCAGTTTATGTACCTGCAGACGATTTGACTGATCCTGCTCCTGCCATGACATTTGCACATTTAGATGCTACTACTGTACTATCAAGAGGATTAGCTTCCAAGGGTATCTATCCAGCAGTAGATCCTTTAGATTCAACGTCAACTATGCTTCAACCTCGGATCGTCGGCGCGGAACATTATGAAATTGTGCAAAGAGTTAAACAAACATTACAACGTTACAAAGAACTTCTGGACATTATATCTATCCTCGGATTGGACGAATTATCCGAAGAGGATTGCTTAACCGTAGCAAGAGCACGAAAAATTGAGTGTTTCTTATCACAACCCTTTTTTGTAGCGGAAATATTTACAGGTTCTACAAGCAAGTATGTTGGTCTGGCAGAAACAATTAGAGGGTTTCATTTGATTCTTTCTGGAGAATTCGATAGCCTTCATGAGCAGGCCTTTTATTTGGTAGGTAATATCGATGAAGCTATTGCGAAGGCTACAAAGTTAGAAACAGAGAGTAATTTGAAGAAATGACTTTAAATCTTTGTGTACTAACCCCTAAGCGAATTCTTTGGGATTCAGAAGTGAAAGAATTCATTTTATCCACTGATAGTGGACAAATTGGCGTATTCCCAAACCATGCCCCTATTGTAACAGGGTTAGATATAGGCATCTTGAGAATACGTCTTCACGGCCAATGGTTCACGATAGCTCTGATGGGTGGTTTTGCTAGAATCGCCAATAATGAGATTATTGTTTTCACACATGATGCGAAGAAGGGTAGTGATATTGATCCACAAGAAGCTCAGCAAACTCTTCAAATAGCAGAAGATGCCTTGAGTGAAGGAGAGTATCAACAATGAACAAGAAGAGAAAGTAAGAATTAATTGCATTATGTTGATTTACGAAGTACATCCTTATATAGGAAGACAAACTAACAACCACAAACTAATAATAGTCTCACACCTCACTATCTTATTAGTGCCTAAATAATAGGTCATGCTAACAAAGCCATGACTAACCCACTCTTAATTATAGATTTGAATTATTCATCCAACACTTCCCCTTGATTCAAAGTCGCACACTCCCAACACTGTCCTGAAGAATTGATGCTTAGCCGGGGGAAGAGATTATGTGAAGATATATGCCGCCTGCTCATTTGTGCCACAAAAGGTTAACTTAATTTTTTCATCAGTCACAAGTTGCCGTATAAAATGATGCTGGATGTCCCTGTGTTTTGTTCTTCCGTGAAAGCAAGGATTTCTTGTTATGGTTATTGTTGATCGGTTGTCACAAAATACTTCCGTTGCTCCAATTTGCTCAAAATTGAAATCAGCCAAAAGTTTCCGCAGCCACATAACTTGTCTTGCTGCTACAGTTGCAGCAGTGTACTCAGCTTCACATGATGATAGAGCCACCGTCTCTTGTTTCTTTGAGCTCCATGTTACCATTCCCGAACCAAAGCTGAAACAATTGCCTGAAGTGCTTTTTCTGTCATCCAAGTTTCCTACCCAATCACTGTCAGCAAACCCGAACAGCCTGCAAGTTGACACCTTAAAATACCAAAGACCAAAATTAGTTGTTCCAGCTACATAACGCAAGATCCTCTTGGATGCACCAAAATGTTGTTTTGTTGGACTATGCATATACCTTGACACAACACTGACAGCAAAGCAAATGTCAGGTCGAGTATGTGTCAGATAATTCAAACCACTCACAATGGCTATGATACCATGAAGGAGAGTATCAACAATGAACAAGAAGAGAAATTAAGAATTAATTGCATTATGTTGATTTACGAAGTACATCCTTATATAGGAAGACAAACTAACAACCACAAACTAATAATAGACTCACACCTCACTATCTTATTAGTGCCTAAATAATAGGTCATGCTAACAAAGTTATGACTAACCCACTCCTAATTATAGATTTGAATTATTCATCCAACATTGAGGAAAGCGAAAGTTGAAGGGAAAGGGCAAACAATCAAGGCGAAGCAAGCTCTCACACGATATCAGACACGTGTCAGTGCTATTTCGTACCGTAACTAGTTAGTACGTCAAAATGGAGGAGTCCGCACAACTTTTGCATAAACAGGCATTCTCGTTCTATTCTACGCCACGCCCTTGATTCAGATTTAAGCGATTGATTGCATAGAGTCAAATACGTAATCAATCACATTCTAATGCAAGGAAGAATAAGATAAGAATTTTGAAAAAAAAACAAAATAAATAGAACAAAAAAATAAATAAAGTAAAGAAGGGTGTGTATTGTGTATAAAAACTTATTAGATATCGGAATCAGTGGTTTCTAAAAAGCTCTACCTACTATTGGATTTGAACCAATGACTCCCGCCGTATGAAAGCAATACTCTAACCACTGAGTTAAGTAGGCCATTTCATTTATTAGTACAAAAAGAAACAAAGTGGGTCTAACACATCCACATTACATTCCATCGATAGATTCTAAATGCAATATTATTTATAAGCAATACCAATCAAAGTTATTTTGGGTCGTGGAATATCCATCTTGACAAGAAATTTTACATAACATAATAGGATAAAATATGTATCCCAAAAGGGCTATAGCTGAGTTAGGAAGAGCGCCTGGTTTACACGTGCGCAGGAGTCCGTCATGGAATCAAAAGAATGGATCTTATTTAGTTGAGAAATCGATGTCTTACTCCATCCCTTTTAAGGAACAAAAAAGCAAAACAATAGCCTCACAAATGGCTCGGGCCGCTTCCGCTTGGAGTGCCTATTGAGATAGAATATACGAGTGGGATCTCCCAATTGATGCCGAAAGAATTCTTTCAACTAGTAGAAAAAAAGATTAAAAAAAATGTTACGGAAAAGCGGGGGATCCATACTTGATCTTAGGGATATTGCGGGTTCTTTGAACAAAAAATAATTTTTTTTGTTTCCTTTCTGTAAAGAAAGGTTCCGGCAGAACATATATTTTTGTTATAGTCCATGAAAACAAACTACGCGACAACCTATTTCGAGTAATATTTCTATTAGAAGATTTTCTTTTTCAAATTTTCGAGGCATTCGTTTGAGGTATGGTTTACCCCTTGTGCATGGTTTACCCCTTGTAAAAGAAATCATAAAAAACAAAAAAGAAATGAATTATTCATGTTCAAGCAAGTTTAATCTGTACAATTTTTACTATTACAGATAGAAGGGGTCGCGTGGTTGTTTGGGCCTCGGCATGGGGAATTTACGAGTCGTCCTAGGGTCAACGACCGTGGTTCAGAAAAGTGTCTCTGAGACTTCCAAACCAAAAGCGAGGGGTTGGAGACCGAAATCGCTAACGCATGTGCTGGCAACGCTGACCGTGGTCTCTATAAAGATTGGGATCAGGAACCCTTGGACAGGAAGAAGAATTTCTGGCGAAGGATAGGAAGGGAGTTACGAAGCCTGCTTTCTCTTCTCATTTGGCTCTTCCTTGTTTCTAGCATTTCCAGCTTGGGCTGGTGGCAATATTTCCTTTGGGGACTCGTACACTGAACAATTTATTATCTGACTTATCATACGCACTGCGTCTTGCCTCTCTTGGTTCTACAAGACTTTTTCGAGGCAATCTGGGAATCGGTGAAAGATTTCAATTTCACTTTGGACTCGGTGTCCTGTAGAAAAAGAATCCAAAAATTCCTAGAGAGATATTCGCTGTTGCAATTAAACAGCCGAAGGGGTATAGAATCGATGTATTCCAATCAACCTCAGCCTCCTCTTAGGGTTAGGGTTTTCAACTATAGGTATATGAAATTCATATGGATGTTTTTGACAGAATACAAAACGTATTCAGGGCTCTTCAGTAAAAACAAATTCACTGCAATTCTACTAAATTATGTAGTGTCCTCTGTATATCGATTGTTTTTCAATGCCCGAGTGACGGTCATGCCCCAGAGTATCAAAATACCAATTATCATTCTATCCACACTTTATTTCTATTTAAGAGTTCACTCTCAATTTAAAGAAAGGGACTTTTAGGAAACTGCGTGTGATATAGTATATCGTAGTTAATATATATTCCATTTTTTCAATAAAAGGAGTTTTCCTTTATCATGAGAAAGGACACTATTTCTGACATATTAACTTGTATACGAAATGCCGACATGGCTAACAAAGAGACGGTTCGAATAGGATTTACTAACCTCGTCGAAAAGATATTTCAAATACTTTTACGAGAAGGTTTTATCAAAAACGCGAGGGAACATCGGGAAAACAATAAATCCTTTTTGGTTTTAACCCTACGCTATAGAAGGAATAGGAGGGGTAGAACTATTTTCAATTTAGAACGAGTCAGTCGACCCGGTCTACGAATCTATTCTACCTATCCCAAAATTCCTAGGATTTTGGGCGGGATGGGGATTGTAATTCTTTCTACTTCTCGAGGTATAATAACAGACCGAGAGGCTCGGCTAGAAAGAGTGGGTGGAGAAATTTTGTGTTATATATGGTAATCCTTATGATATACAAATTGAATCTGGAGCGGGTTACTGCGCAATAAATCACTTTTTTCTCTACTTAAAAAAGACTTTTTAAAAATGAAAAAGACTTTTTGATGCTCAGAGAGTGATGCAATTCACTGAAGAAAGAAGAAAGATATATCTATGAAAGTGGAATTACTAACACATTTACCAACGCCAAGTTTCGGGTCCGTTTCCTTCAGGTCCGCTTAAATATGAAATACCGGGGACCCTTTTTTAGCGACTCTATCCGGAAAGAAGTGACAGAACTTTCTATATATAGATTCTAGATAGAGCACACGGAGATAAGTCAAAGTTGAAATCAGTTGTTATGATTCGGGCTAGGGGGTCTAATTTCTAGATTCAACAGAACTGATTCAAACGAGTAAGGGAAGGGGGCTTTGGAACTTGAGCACTCCCTTCGTGGGGATTACATTGGAGACTCCAAATTTAAAGATACTCATTTTCTTCCAATTAAGTGTATTCGAAGTTAAGAAATAAGAACTATGAAAATGGGTGCTTCCGTTTGTCAAATTTGTGAAAAATGTCGACTGATACGTAGGAAGGGGAAAATTCGAGTAATTTTCTCGAATAGAGATGTAAGGGTAAGGGGTCGCGTGGTTGTTTGGGCCTCCGCAATCGCTTGTGGGGGAGAGGGAGAGGGTCGTCCTGGGTTCAACGGCCGCGCTTCCGAATTCCAAACCGAAAGCGGGGGTGCAAACGCCGACGCATCTACGGATGACCCCAACTTTCAAAAGGATAACGACAATATACCAAAGAATCCTAAAGACAGTCTTCCCCTGGGATTTATTCAAATCGACCCAGATAGGTATATCTGGGCACATAAGGACAGGGAGATGGGCGGGATAGACTTTGGTCTATTTCATCCCACCCATCTCCACGCCCATGGGATGGTCGATGAAGAAGAGTTCACAACAGGTCTTTTTGAATTTAATCAGGAGCATTTACAAAAAATGCGCCAATTTCAAAAAGAAAAACTCGCCCAAACTAAGGAATTCAATCTGCGTCAGAGGAAAAAGCAATTGAAACACTTCTTGTGTTTTGTTTTTATCTTGGCAATCCTACGCTGGTGGGTCTTCGCCCTGGTCCTGAGCCGTGCCTTGGTTCATTATTTAGTTCATCATTCCCCTTATCCGAGGCGTATAAAACTTTTAATAAATTTTGTAAGCAGAGTGGGGCTCTTGCTACAATTGGTGCGAACATGCTCTCTTTCCTTTGGGGAGAGTAAAGATTTTTCGAGTTGAAATTGCCGATTTTCAATGGAGAATTCAATCAAACTCATTTTTAGATCCACAAGACTTGAGTTTCATCCAAGTTTTAGAAAAATTCATACGGGAATACTACCATCATGCTGGAATCCCTTTATTCCAACCTATTTACAATCCGCTAATGGCGCTATCTGTACTTGTCTTGTGGATCACTCTCCCAACGAAGAAATGGAAACTACCGATTGTGGTAATATATACCCTTTTCGTTAGCCTTTTTGTTTGTTACGAGTTCTACTGGCACTTTAAGGTCCGTTTTAAATAGGTTGACCAGCGCGGCCGCGGGCGCCGGCGATCCGCATTTCCTTACAACTATAAAAAATGGAAGTAAATGCAATTAAATGGCCAAGATTTTATTATATACGAAAAGGAATTTGGTGGTTTGTTTCCTTCAAGTCCGCTTAAATATGAAATATCGGGGATCCTTTTTTAGCCACTCTATCAGGAAAGATATGACAGGACTTTATATATATATATAGCACGCGAAGATAGAGTCAAAGTTGAAATAAGTCGTTATGATTCCGGCTGAGGGGTTTAATTTTTAGATTCAATAGAACGGATTCGGACGAGTAAGGGAAGGGGGCTTTGGAAATTGAGCACTCCCTTCGTGGGGATTCCATTGGAGACTCCAAATTTAAAGAAACTCATTTTCTTCCAATTGAAATGAAATAAGTGTATTCGAAGTTAAGGAATAAGAACTATGAAAATGGGGGCTTCCGTTCGTCAATTTTGTGAAAAATGCCGACTGATACGTAGAAAGGGGCGAATTCGAGTAATTTGTTCGAATCCGAGACATAAACAAAGACAGGGATAACCTTTCTAAAAAACACATTTTGATATGAAAGGTAGAAAATCAGTTTCGTTTTAACATGAGATGGATATATCCATATATCTCTAACTTCTATTTATAAGACGATAAAATATGGCAAAACCTATACGAAGATATTTGAGTTATAGTTTACTTAGGAATAGGCGCACTCGTTTGCGTAAGAATATACGTAAAATACGAAAAGGAATTATGCACGTTCAAGCAAGTTTCAGCAATACAATTGTTACTATTACAGATGAAAGGGGTCCCGTGGTTGTTTGGGTCTAAGCCTCCTCGGGAGCTTCGAATGGGCAGTTTACGGGTCGTCCTGGGGTCGATGACCGCGGTTCAAAAAAGGGTCTCAGAGACTTCCAAACTGAAGGCGAGGGGTCGGAGACCGAAATCGATAACACGTGTGCAGGCAACGCCGACTGTGGTCTCTATAAAAACTGGCATCATGAACCCTTGGACGGCAAGAAGGATTTCTGGCGAATGATAGTAAGTAGGGCTGTAAACGAGCCGAGCTTTTAAAGAGCCGCTCGAGCTCGGCTCGTTAAATATTCGGTTCGGGCTCGTTATAATCGAGCTCGAGCCGAATTCGAGCTCGAGATTGGGCTCGTTTAATAAACGAGCCGAGCTCGAGCCTAACCTTTTAAGGCTCGATAGGTTCGCGAGCCGGCTCGTTTAATATTTATCAAATTATATATTTTTATTAATATATTTATAATAGAATTATATATTTATAAAATACTTATAATATAATTAGACAAGTCGAACCAATTTCAAGTTGGCTCGTTTATTATTTAATGAATTATTTATCATTTATTTAATTTTTAATTAATATTTATATTTAAATTTAAGGGAACCAAATCGAGTCGAGCCGAGCCGAGCTTGAGCTCGAGCTCGTCTATTTTATTTCGAGCCGAACTCGAGCTTAGTTATATAAGCTCGTTCGAGCCCGAGCCGAGCTCGAGCCGAACACTTTTTTCACGAGCCGAGCCGAGCCCTGCCAAAATGAGGCTCGGCTCGGCTCGTTTACACCCCTAATAGTAAGGGAGTTACAAAGCCTGCTTTCTCTTCTCCTTTTGCTCCTCCTTCTTGCTTGCTTGGGCTGGTGGAAATATTTACTTTGGAGACTCTTGCACGTAAAAATTTATTATTTGACTTATCAGACGCGCTACGTCTTGCCTCTTTTGCTTATACAAGACTTTTTCGAGGCAGGGAATCGGTGAAAGATTTCAATTTCACTTTGGACTCGGTGTCCTTTAGGAAAAGAATCCAAAAATTCCTAGAGGTATATTCGCTATTGCAATTAAACAGCCGGACTGGTATAGAATCGATCTATTCCCATGAGCCTCAGCCTCCTATTAGGGTTAGGGTTTTCAACTATATGAAATTCATGTTCATATTTTTGAAAGAATACAAAACGTATTCAGGGCTCTTCACTAAGAACAAATTGACTGAGATTCTCCTATAAAGTCTTAGTGTGCTCCTTATATATATGGGTTTTTTTCTATGACGGGGTGGGGGTACTGCCCAGAGTATAAAAATCTCAATTATCATTCTATCCACACTTCATTTCTATTTCAAATTGCACTCGCAATTTGAAGAAAGGGACTTTTAGGAAACTGTGATATAATATTGCGTAAGTAATATATATTCCATTTTTTCAATAAAATGAGTTTTCCTTTATCATGAACAAGGACACTATTTCTAACATATTAACCTGTATACGAAATGCCGACATGGCTAACAAAGAGACGGTTCGAATATGATTTACTAACCTCGTCGAAAAGATAGTTCAAATACTTTTACGAGAGGGTTTTTTTATCAAAAACGCGAGGGAACATCCTTCGAACAAAGAATCCTTCATGTTTTTAGAGGAATCAGAATCCGACTCAGATTCTGAGTCGGAGTGGAATTCGGATTCGGATGATTGTGATGAGTGCTATCGTCGTATCCCACCCCCACGCATGACATATATAAACCCATGCCCGTGTTGTAGGGCAGTCAAAAGATTAGCTGAAATCCTAATCTTTCTCTACCTATGGGCCCGCTCTCGGTACCGTAGGAAGTAAATGCAATTAAATGGCCAAGATTTTATTATAGACGAAAAGAAATTGGGCGGTTTGTTTGATTAAAGGAAATTCGTGGTTTGACTTTTGACTAAAGTAAAGAGTTATGGATGACTTGATAATTTATTCCAATTCGAACCGACAAATTCGATATATTTCCCACACTCATAGGAGGTCGGCTATGTTTCTGCTTTACGAATATGACATTTTCTGGGTATCTCTACTAATATCAAGTCATAGTCCTATTTTGACATTTCTAATTTCGGGAGTTTTAGCCCCGATTAGCGAAGGGCCAGAGAAACTTTCTAGTTATGAATCCGGTATAGAACCAATGGGTGAAGCTTGGTTACAATTTAGAATCTGTTATTATATGTTTTCTCTAGTTTTTGATGTTGAAACGATTTTTCTGTATCCATGGGCAATGAGTTTCGACGTATTGGAGGTATCCGTATTTATAGAAGCTTTCATTTTCGTGCTTATCCTAATTATTGGTTCAGTTTATGCATGGCGAAAGGGCGCATTGGAATAGGTTTAGTTCCGAAGTCTTCATACATAATACAATAAAAATTAAAAAAAAGAAGAATATGGAGACAATTATGAATTTCATCGAATTTGCCTTACTTGATCGAAGAACTCCAAATTCAGTTCTTTCAACTACACCAAATGATTTTTCAAATTGGTCAAGACTGTCCAGCTTGTGGCCGCTTCTTTATGGTACGATCTGTTCCTTCATTAAATTTGCTTCATTAATAGGTTTGCGATTTGACTTTGATCGTTATGGACTAGCACCAAGATCAAGTCCTAGGCAGGCGGACCTTGTTTTAACAGCCGGCACAGTAACAATGAAAATGGCCCCCTCTTTAGTAAGATTATATGAGCAAATGCTCGAACCAAAATACGTTATTGCTATGAGAGCATGTACAATTATAGGGGGGATGTTCAGTACTGATTCGTATAGTATTGTTCGGAGACTTGATGAGCTAATTCCTGTAGATGTTTATTTGACGGGGTGTCCGCCTAAGCCATAGGCAGTTATAGACGCTATAACAAAACTTCGTAAGAAAATATCTCAAGAAATCAATGAGGATCAAATTAGTTCTCAACAGGCAGATCGCTATTTTACTACCTGTCATGTTGGACGCAGTATTCATATTGGAAATTATGATCGAGGGTTTTTCTATCAACTTCCAGCTACTTCAGAACCCCTCCCCCCTGCAACATTTTTCAAATACATAAATACACAAGTTCAAGACCTTCTCATGAATTAGTGAATTAGTACATGATTCCTTTGTTTTGTATAGAATAAGAAATAGTGAAATCAAAAATTTCATCGTAAGTGTGAAATACTTATAAAATAATACGGGTACGGGAGCGATAAAAAGATTGCAGGGTCGATTGTCCGCTTGGCTAGTCAAGCATGGGCTAGTTCATAGGTCCTTGGGTTTCCATTATCAAGGACTAGAGACTATACAAATAAAGCCCGAGGATTGGCATTCCATTGCTGTCATTTTATATGCATATGGTTTGAACTATCTCTGTTCCCAATGTGCTTATGATGTAGTACCAGGCGGACTCTTGGCTAGTGTATACCATCTTACCAGAGTAGAATGTGGTGTGGATCAATCGGAAGAGGTATGCATAAAAGTTTTTGTTCCAAGGAATAATCTCGGTATTCCATCCGTTTTCTGGGTTTGGAAAAGTGCGGATTTTCAAGAAAGGGAATCTTATGATATGTTGGGAATCTCTTATGATCATCATCCACGGATGAAACGTATCTTAATGCCGGAATGTTGGATAGGATGACCCTTACGTAAGGATTATGTTGCTCCCAATTTTTATGAAATACAAGACGCTCATTGAAATTGAATGAGAAGAAAGAAATCGCCATTTCTAGAACTTCAGATATTCAATCAAGAAATATTTATATGCTCTTTTCTAGATCAAAGAGAGTAATGGAGGACTCCGTCATATTATGGATAGGCTAAATAAATACAAAAAAAGAAAAGACAATTAGAAACTCAGTAAAATTCAAAAAAAAATTATTTGGAAGATACTTATTTCGGATGAGTCGAATCAATAGGATGAACTAAAAAGATGTTATGTACCATAAACTTGACTTTGTACTGCGCACACTGCTTAAAAAAGGATCTAGAAGGTGATGCAGGGACTCAAAATAAGAAATAAAACTCAAATAAAAGGGAGGTTATATTTCCAGACACTTGGAAACCCTCTATCAATAAATTAGGTGATAAATAATAAATTTAGTAATAAATTTGATAGAGTAGAGACCCATATAAATAGCATTTGCCGGGAACCAGATTTGAACTGGCGACACGAGGATTTTCAATCCTCTGCTCTACCAGCTGAGCTATCTCAACCATTTCCAATGCATCATCCCTTATTTTAATAGATGGCTTGAGTTTATGTCAATTCAAAAAAATAACGAAACAAGGTATTTGAGTCTTTTCCACGCCCCGCATTTCTTAGGGTTCCTGGGCCATCCCCTTTGTACGTGTGTCTTATATATCGCAAGACCGACCTGTGATAAGAGGAAAAAAAGAATCTATTGGGTACTTTTGGAAACCCTTTCAAAATTGAAAGGCATCAAAGAGTTAGGGAAGGGAGTTGAAGGAGACTTTGTTGGGGATAGAGGGACTTGAACCCTCACAATTTTTAACATCGGCTAATTTTCCTCTTACTATAAATTTCATTGTTGCCTGTTATTGACATGTAGAACAGGACTCTCTCTTTATTCGCGTCCGATTAATCCGTTATTCAAAAGAAAAGATCCATCAGACTCTGGGGTCAATGATTTGATCAATGACTATTCGATTCTTATATATAAATTCTCTATCTATACGGACTCGCATTTTCATTAATCATCTGAAATCATTTGAAGCAATCTTTCAGTACGTATATATAGGTTTACCCTTGCCCTTTCTGAAGGTTCGATACAAGGCTTCTTTTATCAACGTAAAGCAGCCGACTCCATTTGTTAGAACAGCTTCCATTGAATCTCACTGTCCTTTTTTTTTTCTATTCTCACTTTCTGAGATGAGACCTTTTAAATTTTCGTAAAAAATGATTTGGCTCAGGATTTCCCCTCTTTTATTCTAGGGTTTCTCTGAATTTGAAAGTTATCACTTAGTAGGTTTATGTACTAAGGCTCAATCCAATTTAGTCTGTTGCGTCTACCAATTTTGCCATACGCCCCTTGCTTTTTGTTTTGAGTTGAAATTTGTTTTCATATTTTTGAAATTTAGATCTCATTATGTATTATGATAACCTTCCTACTCTCTTTCATTTATGCTAGAACTCTTGAATTCATTAGAATTAGACGGAGGCTTATTCCTATATCTAATATGTCTTCTATTTTTTTTATTGCCCGCTTTCTTTCATCTCGATTCTATCGGGGCCCCTCTTTGGTCCAAAAGGATTATACCGTTTCCGTACCTGCAACTCAATTTAGACGGATAGATCCATATATTACGCTAAGGTATATATGCTTCCTTCCTCTCATTTTTTTAATCTAACTTTAAATACTCGAACGGTCCGTTCTTTCTTTATTTTTTTCGTCTTTTCTTTAGCTTTCACTTTTCGAATGAAAACATAGTGATGTCTCACTATTATTTGAATTGTTTTTTTTTTAATTTCATTTTTTTTTATCTTTACTTAGAGTAAATGTTATGCTATATAACATAAATAATGCAAATAGGGTAACTAAAACGGGCATTTCATTTTATATTTATTCAAAATTATTAAAAAATGAAATATTAATAAATTTGAATTAGATAATTAGAATAGAGTAGAATAGATTGACTATTTATTATCTATATATATATTATAAATAGAAAAAAAATGAGATTAGAGTTAGAGTATATACAAAAATTTATAGATTAGAGTATATAAAAAAAGAATCAAATAAATTGGGGAATATATAAATATATAAGACGAAAATTGATATATATATATAAGAATTAATACGATAGGATATAGAACTGGTTAAGATTTTAAGAGTTAACCATATTAAAGTTAATAGTTAATGGTTATAACTCATTTTTCCATTAATTTAGTAATTTATAATTGAATACGTAATGAAATAGAATTGAATATATAATAATAATAAAATTAAAAAAATTTCAAATATCCATTTTGAATTAAATAAAAAATGAAAAAAAAAATCTTACCTCTTTTTCATTTCTATTTAAAAGGAAGATATTTATTATTTTGGTAATTGAGAAATAAATATCAATTATATATTTTACTGACCGTTATATTCTATTAATTTTTATATGAATTGGTATGTTCTGTTCTATAATATCAATATTCTCATATTTAGAATATCAAATATTTATTATAAAATTTTATTTATTTTATATTTCTTTAATTATATTTGAATATTCATTATGAATACTGACTCAATAGCTAAGAATGAATTGAACAGTTCATTTTAATATTAATAGCCAAAACCCCTGGAGTTTACTAATTTCCTATGCATATAAAATTTCTGTTTGTTAGTTGAGCCCGCTTAGCTCAGAGGTTAGAGCATCGCATTTGTAATGCGGGGGTCATCGGTTCGATTCTGATAGCCGGCTTTTTTTGAGTTCGTTGATTTTTTACATAATAATGTTTGAAACCGCGTAACATTGAAAAGGCTTCGTGCCTCCGGGGGCGATGATCCATTATGCCGTAGGAATTTCTACTATTTTTAGTAAAAATCTAAGGAGTTAGATCCCCGCAGAACAAACTCAAAAGGCTACCTTTTCATATTTTTATGTATACAATACAAATATTGCTAGATTTCATCTCATTATTCTTTGGACTACAATGGAATCGTAGTACAATATTTCAATGCTTTCGCTTCATTTATCATTGTGTTCATTTTTCATTTAGGTTTTTGAAATTGAATTAAGAAGGGAGTTTTTATGTCGTGTTACCGAGGACCTCGTTTCAAAAAAATACGCCGGCTTGGGAAGTTACCGGGACTAACTACTAGAATACCCAAAGACAAAACTCGGCACTTTCTGAAAAAAAAGGGAAAAAAATTACTATCAAAGTTGTTTACACGAAAAACAAAGAATCCGTTTTCATTATGGTCTTACAAAACGCCAATTACTTCAATACGTTCGTATCGGTGTAAAAGCCAAGGGGGCAACATGTCAAGTTTTACTACAATTACTTGAAATGCGTTTGGATAATACCCTTTTTCGATTGGGGATGGCTTCTACTATTCCTCAAGCCCGCGAATTAGTTAATCATAGACATATCTTAGTAAACGGCCGCATGGTTGATATACCAAGTTATCGCTGCAAACCCCGAGATATCATTACAGCAAGGGAGAAAGAAAAATCAAGAACTCTGATTCAAAATTATCTTGAATCATCACTCCGTAAGAAAAAGAAATTACCAGATCATTTGACTAGGTACCCACTCCAATATAAGGGGTTAGTCAATCAAATAATATATAGAAATTCGGTTGGTTTGAAAATAGAAGAATTGGTGCTTGTAGGATATTATTCTCGTCGGACTAAATCCTAAGTAAGATAACAACAAAACAAGCTTTCAGGCCGTTTTGTCCCCCTCCTTTCCTGGGTACAGAGTTAAAGCAATCGGAGGTTTTTCTCTCATTCATGTATCATAGATCGGTAAATAAATTTTGCTCTTTGTATGCTCTTTCCAACATTCTCCTAATGCCACATAAATTAGGAAAAAAAAAATCTCTAGAAAGGGCGAATTCTTTGAATACTGGTATCTATTGTTATCTGATTTTATACATTATAGCCATTAATATTACATTTGCGAATTGGGTGAAGGTGCGGAAAGAGAGGGATTCGAACTCTCGGTAAACAAAAGTCTACATAGCAGTTCCAATGTTACGTCTTGAACCAGTCGACCATCTCTCCTACACAACGATTATGGTCCCGAAACCGACTAAACATTGAGTCATTCAAATTGGGTAGTTTTGTTAGGTAGAGTCGGACAACAAATTCAATTCAACCATCTATATAAAAATAGAAATCGAAAGCCTTTCATCAAAGAAAAAAGAAAGGCTCTTTTTTGAGCCTGGGAAATACCGGGATTTTTTTGTGAAAAACGGTTCCAAAAAAAAAAAATATATATATATATCTATTAATCTTTGTTTGCGAAGAGAAGGAGAATGCTCCTATCCCTACTACCCTGCCCCTATTCTTTTTTTGATATTTTTACGAAATTGAATCAATGAATGGGGCACAAATCGGGGTCTATCTTTTTTATATATACTATGACTATGGTTAATGGATACCTTGACTTTAGATGATTCTATGTAGACTATAATTCCATTTCCATAAGAAACGACAAATTACTTCCTTTCCCGTTTTAGATCTTTCAGCAATAATCCCTTCGCCAATAGCTCTAATGCAAATTCAAAAAGAAATCTCAGTAATTTATATATTTGACATTTGATTGTATACTTGCTTCTGCACCCAATAAAAGAGTGGGCGGTTGCTCTAGTTTCGTCATGGAATGATTCAACTTCGATGAAATCGGAAAAGTTCCATTCATTTTTATATCACTCCATGTAATGTGGGCGAAAGTGAGTCGGATTCAACCAACTATTTATTTTTTTTATTGATTCCTGTCAAATCCAAATCCTGTAAAAAACATTGGAGTAAAGGGATGTCTCTTTTTTTTGTTAATAAGTCTCTTTTCTTTTTCTGTTATTATGCGTTGTATAATTCCTTCTTTTGTTTGTGGGATCGTTTTCTCGCCAGAGGTAATGAAAATAATCGAATTATAGAACATATTGCTCTCTATGCCTAGATCACGGATAAATGGAAATTTTATTGATAAGACCTTTTCAATTATGGCCAACATCTTATTACGAGTAATTCCGACAACCTCAGGAGATAAGGAGGCATTTACCTATTACAGAGATGGTGTGATTTGATTCTTTTTTTTTACCGCCCTCGGCCTTAGGAGAAAGACACATGTATTCGGGATAGAAAGAAAAAGAATTCTTGAAAAAAAAATCTACGCTTGCTGAAGGTGCAGTTTTTCAATAACATAAGAACAATTCCTTCTGTCATGTATCCCCAATTAATGCAACCTTAGGTGCTTGAATTGTCGATTGATTTGATTCTAGTATTGAGCGAAAGGCTAGACCTATGTGGGTTCTATTCTATAATGTTGGTCAACCCTATTTAATTGGACTCGTATTAATAGGCGGCATAGGGGAAGAAGCACTACGTCTAGGAATCAACAACACGAAAATTTTGTTATAAATTATCCCTTGCCCCTTTTAGGATCGGGCCGAAGAAGAATGGTTGGGACAAAAAACATCCATCTCGTTCGTACTTTGTACACACGTATAACCATCGAAGACTGTTGAAGTGCGCAATTACTATGAATTAGTGGGCGTTGAGGACAAAGAAATTTTTATAATTACCCTTTTTTTATCTAGTACCAACATGTTTGGTGTTAAGACAAACTCTTTTCTTTTAAAGTTAAAAGGGGGGTTGGTTAGAGATTTCTTGTAAAAATACTAGCCCCGCTCAGTTAATAATGCGACAATTAAAATCTTTTTTTATCCCTTGTTCCACTCTCATTATGCACACAAATTGAGGAAGGAGCCGTATGAGATGAAAATCTCCCGTACAGTTTTGGAACGGAAATTCTTGAATCTTGAAATCGAATGACGACCGTAACGGATGTCGGCTCAATTCGAAGAAAATTATTCGGAAGCTTTGGAGAATTATTATGAAGCTATGCGACTAGAAATGGATCCCTATGATCGAAGCTATATACTCTATAATATAGGCCTTATCCACACAAGTAACGGAGAACATACGAAAGCTTTGAAATATTATTTGCGGGCACTAGAGCGAAAACCCATTCTTACCACAAGCTTTTAATAATATGGCTATGATCTGTCATTACGTGCGGCTATCTCCACTATAGAAAGAGAAAGAAAAAATGAAAGAAAATTAAGAGCAAAGCCACTATAAAATACTAGAACAAAAAAAGAAAAGGCTTGCTACGTATACATCGTCCAAAATAACGATTTTTATCAGCTGTAGCAAGGAAAGAAACTTCGTAGAAGTTGAAATATGAAAAAAAATTATGCCTAGATACTTTATTCTATGGATAAATGATCTAATTAATAGAGGAAGCGCCGTAAGGATAAATTTGCGAGGTTTTGAGTCGAGCCAATGCAATAAGAACTATTTACTTATTACTTATCTCATGGTATGAGAAAAAGTTAGGAATCCACTTATGTAATCGAGCCGACCCCCAAAAGCTAAGGCATTGAGCAGCGGCGTAGCATCAGATCCCAAAGATAGTAAGGTCTTTCTTTTCCTTCTTATATATTTCTTATTATGAATCTTGAATAAGAATAAAAAAAGCATTTTTCAAAGATTCTATATTCATTTCTCTATGAAACTGAGATACTTACCTTTAAAAAAATTAGTAGGATAAAAAGAAAATAATAGTGAAAAGACCCGTACTTTATTCTTCTGAGGATGGTAAAGGATGGGAAAAGAGATAAAACTAAAATGAAAATGAATCAATAATAAAAATGAAAGTTTCAAACTCATGGAATTCACCGCTTTTAGTTAATCCTAAATAACTGGGATAGATCTATTGGAAATCTCTTTGAATGGATTAGATAGGACAGGACAAATTAACAGATTAACAAAAAAAACGAAAAACCAAAATAATTGATTGCGGAGCCGTATGAGGTAGGAAACCCTCAAGTACGGTTCTAAGGGAAGGAATTGACCCACCTATTTCTATTCCGACCAGGGGGAGCAGGCCATTCGACAGGGAGATTTCGAAATTGTGGAGGCTTGGTTCGACCAAGCCGCCGAGTGTTGGATACAAGCTATAACACTTACTTCTGGTAATTATATTGAAGCACAAAATTGGTTGAAGATTACGAGGCGTTTCAACTAAGATAAAGAAAATTCTGTTTATTTCTTATTATATTCTTAATTTTGGTTTTAGAGTTTTTTCGATTTGTTAAAATTAATTCTTTATTGTGCCCATTAGTCAAACAAAAGACATTCTTTTTCTTGGAAGACCCAATCAAAACGGAAGAATTTGATTTTCTATATCCCTTCTAACCTTTTAAATCGAAAATCCATTCTATTTCGTCTGACATTTCGTAAGGATAAAGGATAGACCACTAGAGTAAAGAATATATGCTATTTTTGTTGTTAGTAAAAAAAACCTTCGAATGACTAAATATAGAATAGATTGTGGGATAGCTCTTAGTAATGTACTGACGTTAGTAATATACCGACAACGTAATGTACTGACAAAGTAATGTACTGGCGTTAGTAATGTACTGACGAATCGAATGCTTACCTGGGCGATTTGAAATTTGGAATAAAGTACTATATATATAATCACAATATTTTTTATGTAAGCCATAAAGCAGCTCCCTCTAGGATCTAGGAACTTCTAATTGAAATATGAATAAGCTTGGTTTCACAAAAAAAAACAGGTTTTGCGCCCATTCAAAGCCCCAAAAAGGTTTGATAAAACAAAAAAGGTCCGTTAAGCGCCCGGCAGCTATGTCATAATAGATCCGAAGCCCCCGATCATCTTCCCGATCATAATTGCTCCAATGAATAACTAAAGAGATATAGATAGATGAGAGAGAAAAAGCATTATAAAAAATAAAAATCTCTTCTAGGTTCACTCATTACTTGACTGTTGGGGGGTCTCTTTGTATGTGTTGTCCAAAAAGAGGAGGACTCAATGATTATTCGTTCGCCGGAACCAGAAGTCAAAATTTTGGTAGACAGGGATCCCGCAAAAACTTCTTTCGAGGAATGGGCTAGACCGGGTCATTTCTCAAAAACAATAGCCAAAGGGCCTGATACTACGACTTGGATCTGGAACCTACATGCTGATGCTCATGATTTCGATAGCCATACCAGTGATTTGGAGGAGATCTTTCGAAAAGTTTTTAGTGCCCATTTCGGCCAACTCTCCATCATCTTTCTTTGGCTTAGTGGCATGTATTTCCATGGTGCTCGTTTTTCCAATTATGAAGCCTGGCTAAGTGATCCTACTCACATCGGACCCAGTGCTCAGGTGGTTTGGCCAATAGTAGGCCAGGAAATATTGAATGGTGATGTGGGCGGAGGTTTTCGAGGAATCCGAATAACCTCTGGTTTTATTTAGATTTAGCGAGTATCTGGAATAACTAGTACATTGCAACTCTATTGTACCACAATTGGTGCATTGGTTTTTGCAGCCTTAATGCTTTTTGCTGGTTGGTTCCATCATCACAAAGCTGCTCCAAAATTGGCTTGGTTCCAAGATGTAGAATCCATGTTGAATCACCATTTAGCAGGGCTACTTGGTCTTGGGTCTCTTTCTTGGGCGGGGCATCAAGTACATGTATCTCTACCAATTAACCAATTTCTAAACGCCGGAGTAGATCATAAGGAGATCCCACTTTCTCATGAGTTTATCTTGAATTGGGATCTTTTGTCTCAACTTTATCCCAGATTTGCCGAGGGAGCAACCCCCCTTTTTACCTTGAATTGGTCAAAATATGCAGAATTTCTTACTTTTCATGGAGGATTAGATCCAGTAACTGACGGTCTCTGGCTAACTGATATTGCACACTATCATTTAGCTATTGCAATTCTTTTTCTGATAGCGGGTCATATGTATAGGACCATCTAGGGCATTGGTCATGATCTAAAAGATATTTTAGAAGCCCATAAAAGACTCTTTACAGGCCAGGGCCATAAAGGCCTATATGAGATTCTAACAACATCATGGCATGCTCAATTATCCCTTAATATAGCTATGTTAGACTCTTTAACCATTGTGGTAGCTCATCATATGTATTCCATGCCCCCCTATCCATATCTATCTACTGACTATGGTACACAATTGTCGTTGTTCACACATCACATGTGGATTTGCGCATTTCTCATAGTTGGCGCTGTTGCGCATGCAACCATTTTTATGGTACGAGACTATGATCCAACTAATCGATACAACGATCTATTAGACCGTGTCCTTAGGCATCGTGATGTGATCATATCACACCTCAACTGGGTATGTATATTTTTAGGATTTCACAGCTTTGGCTTGTATATTCATAATGATACCATGAGCGCTTTGGAGCACCCGCAAGATATGTTTTCTGATACCGCTATACAACTACAACATGTCTTTGTTCAATGGATACGAAACACCCACGCTTTAGCACCTGGTGCAACGGCCCCTAGTGTAACAACAAGTACCAGTTTGACTTGGGGGGGGGGGGGAATGGTTTAGTGGCAGTGGGTGGCAAGATTGCTTTGTTACCTATTCCATTAGGAATCGTTGATTTTTTAGTACATCATATTCCTGCATTTACGATTCATGTGACCATATTGATACTCCTGAAAGGTTTTCTACTTGCTCATAGTTCTCGTTTGATACAAGATAAAGCAAATCTTTGTTTTCGTTTCCCTTGTGATGGGCCTGGAAGAGGGGGGGACATGCCAAGTATCCGCTTGGGATCATGTCATCTTAGGCCTTTTTTGGATGTACAATGCTATTTCGGTAGTAATATTCCATTTCAGTTAGAAAATGCAGTCAGATGTTCATCATTTCTTCACATGTACCTGCAGTAGCATTCAAGTAATGCCCCTTGATTTCACCTGTTTTGGCATGTGCTTTACAAATCGCTTCGGCACAAAATAAGAAACGGTCTCTCCAACGCATAAACGGTTGAGAGTTCACGTTCTCATCATCTTTAATAAAATCAAGTCCACCGCGAAGACATTCAAAAACTGCTCGACCGTAGTTCTTAGCGGACAATCCCAATTTCGGTTTAATAGTACATCCCAATAGGGGACGTTCATACTTGTTCAATTTATCTCTCTCAACTTGGATGCCGTGAGGAAGGCCCTGGAAAGTTTCACATAAGCAGGAAGGATTCGCATCCAGACGCAAAGCGCGAAGGGCTTTGAACCCAAATACAATACCCACGATAGAAGTAAATATATTAGTAACAGAACCTTCTTCAAAAAGGTTTAAAGGGTAAGCTACATAAACAATATACTGATTTTCTTCTCCAACAACGGGCTCGATGTGATAGCAGCGTCCTTTGTAACGATCAAGACTAGTAAGCCCATCGGTCCACACGGTTGTTTCAAATACAAATTCAAGATTTTTATAATATGGAAATCATATAAAGTTGCTTAGTCCTTATATTAAGATGAGCTGAATTCATTGTTATTTTGATAAACAAGTGATTAGATTTTCTTTTATAGTTTTAGGTTTTACTTATTGTCTAGATTGTCTGCTATGTTTATTTCATCTAACTTTTGTTTGATTTCTCATTTGCTGATATTCTGTGCTGGTGTTGGAGTTGCGAGAGTTGCTGTTCTAAAAGGCTCTAAGAGCTGTTGGAATTTCATTTTTATTTAAGTTTTGTTTTGAGTTGTAATAATAGTGATGTATGCTTCTTGTTTATGTTTCAATTATCAATTTTTTGGTATTTTAGTCATTGATTTTTTAATTTGATGATTCTGAATATTGTTGGGCTTGTGTATAAATTTTACACTATTAGACATTTGTTTGTGTTTTTTATTTGATGATTGAAACATATGTTGGCCTATTTTACACTTTAATAACTGTTGGGCTTTTGTTGAGCCCATGAAATTCGCTTTTCATGGATTACCCACTCGCCACCAGATCAGTTAAAAAATTCTTTTAATGTCGTTTCTACGGGTCGGTTCCGAATCTCTAAGCCTCCATCCGTACATGAACGGATGGGTTATTTTTTTCAGTCGGGTCGATGCTTGGACACCCCTAGTTCAAGTAATAAGGGTGTTCAAGGAAGTCTCGAACATTGTTTCTATAGAGAGTATTATGGTCTAGGAATGTTGGTCGCTAAGGTAGTAGCCTAATGAAATCAGGTTTGGACTAAAAAGTAATGATGATAGGGATTTTGTAATAACTCACTCTAATCAAACAAATTCTAAACACACAATGCAATAAACAAGATAACACTAATTAAAGATCAATATCAAAAAGATGATTGGGGATTGATGGATTTTCGGGGGTTTCTCAAGACCTAATATTTGATCACTTTCGAATTAAAAAAACTTCTTAAGTAAATGAGAATCAAGTTTGTGAGAATTTCAATCGAAAATGTAATCTCACACAAATCATTAGACCAATCATGATTTTGAAATATTTTAAAGTTAATCCATTCAATTTTAAATTAATATCCGGTTCTGATTTAACAAAAAAACCGGTGACAATTTCTAATTAACCGAACATAATCGTTTAAGTTATTGATTTAAAGAGCCAATTCCTGTTAATGGAAATTGTGCACCCCTACTTAAACCATTTACCTAACTCAATTTAGATAATGATTTCAATGCTAACTCCTCGTAATCTCTTTTAATACCCCCAATCCGAAATTTTGATACTCATTTTCATGCATAAATCCATAAAGACATTCATTTATTATAATTATCCAAATCAAAATTCATGGATGTTTGGCTAACCTATAAAATCTTGTGTTAGTTTCCCCAATTTCAGGCGCCAAAACCCTAAGCAATTGAAACTCCTGGAGTCTCTGCTACTTGGATTTCCATGGCTACTCTGGACGAAGAAACAACAAAGAAAGTGTTGCGACAGGTTCTAATTCCTATCAGTTTCTCCTATACTGCCTAAATCCTCTTAGTTTCACTATTTAATCCATCAAAATGGCTTCTTGTTCGTTTTTAGGTCGAGTTTTATTTCAGTGACAGTAACCTTCCCAGGGACAATTTTCTCAGAAATTCAGTCTCTGAAAGCAAAGATGCAAGTATCCTTCACTTCAATTTGGTATAATCTATCCTGTATATGTGATTCTTCTGATGTAAGTAGATATATGTTGTAACTGCTTTTGGTGTTAGTGTGATTTTTTTGATTTGTACATCAATCTTGACTCTAAGTTTAGTGGTTGATTTAGCTGTTATATGCTCATTCTCTCGAATGAGAACACAACTCGGTCTGGGTAATTTGAAATGTGAGGATGTTCCTGATAAAATAGTGAAGGCCGTGGCTGAAATCATTAGGGAATCTGCTTTCCTCAAAGTTTCTGAAGATGGTGGGTCACTTCAATTTGATAATTTACATGCTTGTGGGCATATTTGATTTCATAATTTATTCATTTTAGGGAAAAGGGTTGGTAGGATCAGTGAGCTTGCAAAACCTGAAGAAGTTTTAGAGCAAATAGATATACGAACTGTTGCGGCCTCACCCCTAGAATATGATGTGAAGATTGAAGATGTGGAATCTTTCTTTGCTCAGCATGCCAAGGTATTAGCCATTTGCATATTGTCTTATGTGTTGTAATGGATGGGTATGAAACTCTGTCTAATAATTTAAAGTTAATTACAGATTTCATAACTTATGTGGATTGGTGATTTATCATTGCCTTCAATTAAATATTGTTTGTATGAGTGTTTTAGCCTACAATGTAGCAGTAACGGTCTATTATACTGGTTTTTCTTTTTAACAATTGTGGCATGTACATTATTGCGTACATGATTTGCTTATGGCTACTGAAAATAATATTATCAGAATTGACTATGGTGAATGACGCAGCATCATTTTGATGGGGAAACAGTTTTAATGTGTAGCATTTTTGTCAAAGTTTATCTCATTATAAATTGAAGTCATACGTAAACTATGATTGCACATTATATTTGCAGCTACCACAAAATAGAGACTTAGTCTTGGAAACATTTATTTGTTCAATATCCGACAACTGTTACATTCTTAGTATAATTTCTGGCTGCTCTTGTACACGTCGAATTGTGCTATCATCTGTAGGTCTTAGTTTTCATCTCTCACAACTTTCATCAATCATTAACAGATTAAGCTAGTAGAATTGTGTCCATAGTGATTTTATGACGGCTCCAATCCACTGTCTTAGCATACCCTTCTTCACGATTATCAAAAAAACCTATTATACTTGTTTGACGTGCCTCATAGTTACATTGAATTGGTCTGAACGTACAATAGCATCTCCTAGGAGCTTATTTACTAATATTCTTAAGCATGATATCTCTCAGGTGAATAGTGTGAGGTTTCCTCGCCATGTTGCTGATAAGAAGTATTTTTGTGGGACTGCTTTGATCGAGTTCTCTACAGATGGAGACGTTAAAAAGGTTTTGAGGCAGAACTTGACTTTTGCTGGTACCAAGTTGAAGTTAAAGGAAAAGTAAGCAGTGCCTCTTCTTCATTGGCTTTATGTATGCTTGTCAACATTGTACATTAATCAAGTGATGGGATTCAGAATAAGGACTAGGAAGAATCATGTGGATATAAAGGGGAAAATGGGAGTATAAGCTTCATTGCTTGGAATGTGCTGAGTTGTAGGTGATATATGGTAGTTCATTATAAATAATATTCTTTGACCTACTTGGCAGGCTATTGAAAAGGAATTTATAGAAGTTGGAAAAGCAAATTGAATGCAGTGTCATTTTTCGTGTTGATATCATTTAAGAAAATTGAGAAACTAATAACATCCTCTCTCACCTTCCTTTCGACACTTGTTGACAAAAATGATAAATTCAATTTTACTAGAGCTTAAGGTTAGATAAGACTATGTAAGTGTCTTTTCTTGCATTCTTCATTTGCATACTTTTTACTCATTTATCTATTGTGGTTCAGAAAAGAGTTTGATTCGGAGAGAGCCAAACTGATCAAGGATCTTGAAAAATCCAGTTCTCATACGAGTTCAAGAGAAAAGAACACTACTAGTCCAAAGTCAGTATTAGTCCTTTGTGCTAATAGTTTATTTGCTTAAATTTATCCTTTGTCTGTTACTAAGTTGTTTCCTATATCTCTATGGGTTGAAAATGCTGGTACTAACAGTTACTCTAAAGGTCTACTCCTTGCATTTACTTTGAAGAAAAGATCAACCAGTGAAACTATAGGAAGCAAAAATAAATCAGGCTCATCTGATCCAAGTAAAGTTGTTTGTGAGACCGCTAGCAACCCAAAGTCCAAAGAATTTGTTGTTGAAGAGCCTACACAAGTCTCTGATGATATTGTAAATGATGTTGAAAAACTATCAGAGAATACTGAGAGGGAATGTAAATATATTGAAGAAAGTGAAGAGCCTGAGGAGTCAGGTTGTATGGGTAAGGAAGATACTGCAAAGAAGGACGCGGAAGATGCCATTTCGAGAACAAGCGATAAATCTTTGAATGGTGAAGTAAGTGAAGAAAAGCCTAGTAAGGTGGAAAAAGATGAAGATGGTGCCTCTGAAGAGCAGTTTGATGTCTCGCCTGACGAGCTCAAGGATGTCTTTGAAAGATTTGGGCGTGTTAAGGTATCTATGATTACTGCTAGTTCTTCATTTCTCTCTAATAATTAACATCTTTATCTATCAATTCCTTGCAACGGGACATCAAATTGGACTAGGAAAACTGGCAGCTGACTTCCTCTGTGATAAATTTCACATAACGACTTCTTCTAGCGTATTAATTTCTGATGGAAAAAGGTTGATATGGAAAATTCATAATTTCCAATTGGAATTTCACACTTGGATGACTTGAGTTTGCATCCGGATGTACTCCCGCGTCTCTGAAAACAGTTTTCATACTGTTTGACTGCTTGATTTCTTTGTCTGTGTTGCTTGAAGTGAGAGTTTGAAGAAAACTAAGAGATAATGTGTCCCTGGCTAATGCTTCTTCATTTTTGCAGTATGTTGATTATATTGTTGGTGCGGGATCAGGATACATTCTTTTTCAGGAACCAGAATCAGCTATAAAAGCCCGTTCAACAGTTGCTTTTGTTAAATGCGGTCTGATGGTGAAGAATTTCATTGTATCCTTAGAAGCTGTTACTGGTATGCATCAAACTCCTGTTGAGAATTTCCGATAAAATAGCCTTTACGTCGTATATCTATTAGTTTCTAGAGAAGCTGCTTTATAGGGTTGGGTCCTAAATGCAAGTGATAATCTTTTTTGAAGAATTGGTAATATACATTTTCACATATAATTACTTTCAGGCGAAGCTGAAAAACAGTGGTGGCAATCTTATCATGATAAAGAGAGAGGCCAAGTAAATGGAGGTGGTAGAGGACGGTATGTTCGGGGAATACTTTTTGTATATCTAAATCTAATTATATATCGTTATTTATGTTGTTGCATGTATATCTAATTATATACCGCTATATATGTGCTTGCATTTAAGGCTAATCATAAATATGAGTTCTGCACTCTTGCATGTAGTTTCATAGATAGGCAGACACAAGTGTTCTTTTTTCTAAAACACCATCTACCTTGTTACTGTCTTATTCCTTGCAGGAGAAATAAATCGAATGGTGGTGGAAAACAGTTTCAAGGTAGAAGCTCCTTTTCCACTGAAAACTATTCAGCAAGTTAGCGCCCTTCTAAAGCTCGCAGACTGTAACAGAACGGGGCAAGGAAGTTTTAGTTTTTTTCCGAATACTGAAAGGATTGGGGTGGGAGTAGTTCTCAGTTTTGGATTCGAGCTCAAACAATTACTTTCCTTACATGGTTATTAGCTCATGTGTTACATGGTTATTAGCTCATGTGTTACATGGTTAAGTACTTTTACTCCAAATTATACCATTACTAGTCTTTTCGTGATTATTATAGCTCATGTGTTTTGCCGGTACTACACGCTCGTACATGGTTAGCATATCTGCCTTTCACGTTTTAAGTTTTTTTTTCTTTTCAGAAAACTGTGGAATTTGGTACAAACATGCATCATGTCTATATATAATATTTACTGAAAGAAATTACTACTACTTGTTGGTAAACTAGTGAACTTGGAATGGCAACACAGCACATGAGAGAAGAAGAAAAACATGGCACCGCCCAACTTACCAGTTCATACTTTCATGTCACCAAATCAGTAGCTTTTGCCCTATCAGTGAAAATAAATTGAAAATAAGGAGACCTATAAGTATGTGTTTACTTAAAACTTTTATAATCTTTTAAGTATGTGTTTACTTAAAACTTTAATTAAAAAAATGATTTTCATAGTACCATATGAATTTAACGTTACACTTTCATTTAGGTTAGTTTCTTTTTTATAAAAACTATTATATTCTGCTTCATTCCAACTTGCATTTACCACTTCACTCATTCTTGATAGATGATCTCTCTCCATGATCTACTACAAGAAAACAAAACTACTATTAAATTCTCTGTAATTCATGTTCATATGTTTGACTGATCGAGATCACTAACTTATTTGACCGTCACTTGGATCATTGACAGAATCAGAGAGTAGTACTGGATCTGAATTTGAAGGCGGGTGACCCTTACAAGGCCTAAATGCCACCCACCCAAAATAAATTAGCTCAAACCTTTGATCACTGATCATGATCGTGTAGAGACTCTTTAAACCACTGTGTAAAAAACATTTTCCCGTACAAATACATCGGGTAATTTCACATAAATCACTCAAGATTTGCCAAAGTTTCACTTGCCAAATAATATTAAAAATTAAAAATAAATTAATTATTAATAGTTAAAATAATATTAATTATAAATAATAATATTAATCATTAATAATATATTGAAACTTTCGAAAAACATAACTCTCTCATACGAGTTTCGTTTCGGACTCGTAATATATCAAATCGAAGAGAATAGGAAGATCAACAACTTTGAAGAAATAAGTTTTTGTCTATATATTATTAATAATTGAATTAATTTTACCAAATAAATAATTATTATAAAAAATATTAATAATCCAAAGGGAAAATGACACTTTTGTGCACCTAAATATACACTTTTGACACTTTCATACCCTAACTTTTTTTTCTCTTTTTTCCATACCCGAATTTCATTTTGGGACAACTGGCAATTTACTTACCAAAAATGGCCCTAAATTTTTGTTCAGTTCATGAGTATTTGGTTCAATTCATGGGTATTTTATTTCAATTCATTTGTATTTTGGGAAAATGGTCTAGAAGTACCTTGAATTTTGGTTCAATTCATGGATATTTTGGGTACTATGGAATTACTGTCCCACAATGAAAATCATGTATGGAAAAAAGAAAAAAAAAGTTAGGGTATGAAAGTGTCAAAAGTGTATATTTAGGTGCACAAAAGTGTCTTTTTCCCTAATATAAATAGTTAATGATTAATAACGTTTTTAACATTTTGCTCTAACACCGTTAAATGTTGGATGAAATTTTCTTAAAGAGTAAAAATATTGTTGTCGTTAGATGAAATTTTGGACAAAAATCTCTTTCTTCCAAACTTATGATCTTATGATTCTCTTCGATTTGATATACTATGATCATGAAACATAGCTCGTATGAGAGAGTTATGTAACTGAAAGTTTCGATATGTTATTAATGATTAATATTATTTTCATTATTAATTTACTTTTAGTTTTAATAAAAAAAATCTTTCTTCAAAATTGTTGATATTTCGATTCTCTTCAATTTGATATACTATGAGCCCGAAATGGAACTCATATGAGAGAGTTATGTCATTCGAAAGTTTCAATATATTATTAATAGTTATTATTATTTGAATTATGAATTAATATAAAAGGGTAATTCCATGTCAGTACCCCAACTTTGCCTCATTTTCAAATCAGTACTTCAAGTTTGAAAAGTTTTTTGCCGGTACCCCAAGTTTAATTAGTTGTAGATAAATACCTATTCTGTTAAATGTAACAGAATTGGAATGTGAAAAGACCAAAATTCCCCTAATACATACAATAATCAATATTATATTGAAACTTTTGACTAGAATAACTCTCTCATATGACCTCCGTTTCCACTACACCATTTAGGGATGATGGCAGAGCGTATGTGTAGAGTTTGCTGCCCTTAACAACATTTAGGAGATTGGGAGAATCAAATTAGAGTGATCAATATTTCTTGTTGGAGGCTATAAAAGTGAAGAGACGATTATTCAAACTCCTTGACATTTCTCGTATTTGAATTAAGGTATGTTTTATTTATGCATTTATATATGATAGATAATAATTTTATTGAATATATGTTTCGATTCCGTCTTAGTGCATGATAATAAAATCATGAAATGAAAAAATTTATGTTAATCTTGTATATATGTGAAAACGAAATCATGAAGTATTAAATTTTTTGTCTAAGTGATATGAATTATATAATATTACAAATCATTTAATAATGAAAAGAAAATAAAATATTAAATCATAAAATAATGAAATAATTTTTTGTGTAGGTACATGTAAAAGTGAAATCGAAAAAGGTAAAATTAAAAATAAATCAAGTAATTAAATCTTTCGTACTCGTTCTCTTCCGAATCAGATTCAGAATGATTTGTAATTGGTAATTAAAAACTTTAGCATTTTGATAAGTTCTTAGTATTTTGGGGTTTGAAAACAGTGTTTAAGGACTTGCATTTTCTAATGCATTTTGGTGTATAAATTTTTTATGTATTTGAATGCATAAATTCTGTGTTACTATTACTGATTTAATTTGATTTGCTAAATAAAAGAAAATTTAATGGTTTCAAAAACGAAACCATAAATTTTTTTTTGCACAAACTGCTTTTAAGGCAGCAAATTTCATAGAGGTGCTGCCATAATAATGGCAGCAAGTTTTGCAAATGTGCTGTCATAATATTGGCAGCAGAGGTAAAATGTGTGCTGCCATAATAGTAGCAGCACATGTATCATATCCGCTGTCTTCGCTTATGGCAGCACATAATTGCGCTGCTCAAGTGTTAGTTCCGCGCATTAACAGCTGCGCTGTTAGGGCAGCACTAACTTGGCTGCTTTAGCTTGTAGTAACGCATTTAGTGCCTTAGGGAAGCACATTACATGCGCTGCCTTAATTGCGAAAAATTGGTAGTGTTCGGTCTCATAAAATATCAAATCGAAGAGAATTGGAAGATAAACAACTTTGAATAATAATATTAATAATTAAATTAAAATAATTATTAATATTATTTAGTTATTACTAATTAAATTAAAAGAATTATTAATATTATTTAATTATTAATAATTAATACATTTTTAATTGATTATTAATATTCTTCAAAGTTGTTTATCTTTTGATTTTCTTCGATTTCATATACAATGAGCTCGAAACGGAGGTCGTATACGAGAGTTATTAACTTCGAAAGTTTCGATGTAATATTAATTATTATAAGCATTATGGGCATTTTAGTCTTTTCACATCCCAATTATGTTAGATTTAACAGATTGGATACTTATCTGCAACTAATTAAACTTGGGGTACCAGAAAAAAAACTTTTCAAACTTGGGGTACTGATTTGAAAATGAGTGAAAGTTGGGGTACTGTCATGAAATTACCCCTAATATAAATAATAATAATAACTTATTTTAGTAGTAAAAATATTTTTTTTTAAAAATATAAAATTACAACATAAAAAACAATGTTTAAAAACCGTTTTCAATTTTTAATGTTTACAAAATACATATTAGTGTCGGTTTTTTTTCTCAAAAAAACGTATGTTGAAATAGAAACTGAATTTGAACAAAAACATAACATAATTTGAATTTGGACATTAATATGAGGACAAATTCAACATTTCATGTTATTATTAACACCATTAGTGATGAGTGGGACTTTGGAAATGTTTAGGGGCTCAATAGAAGTCTTTTCATTTCAGGGGAGGTAAGTGCAACTTTGGTAAACCTTGAATAATTTATGTGGAATTACCCCTAAAATACATTGATAGACCCTAAAAATACATATAACATGCATTAAAAATATGGTTAATTACAAATTAGTATACCTAGTTGGAGGTCATTTACAAGTTACTACACCTATTTTAAAAACTTTTATTTTCACTCACATATTTACATTTTCTTACAATCTGCTCATTTCCGTCCATTTTAACGGAGGTTGTAGTTAATTTTTCTCAAAATGACGAAAATGCCCTTCATTTTTAAAATTACAAGTTAATATATCTAGTTGGAGGTCATTTACAAGTTACTATACCTATTTTAAAAGGAATAATTGGCAAAAAAAAAATTAAAGAATAATTTATGATAATTTTCCATCCAAAATTTAATAGTGCTAGGGAAAATTGTAATTTTTTGGTAACTAGGTGAGCGAAAATGAAAGTTTTTAAAATAGGTATAGTCACTTGTAAATGACCTTCAACTAGGTATACTAACTTGTAATTAACACTTTTAATTTAAAAATAAAGGGCATTTTCATCATTTTGAGAAAAATTAACTATAACCTCCGTTAAAATGGACGGAAATGAGCAGATTGTAAGAAAATGTAAATATGTGAGTGAAAATAAAAGTTTTTAAAATAGGTATAGTAACTTGTAAATGACCTCCAACTAGGTATACTAATTTGTAATTAACCATATTTTTAATGCTTTTTTTATTTTTTATTCATTGTTTTCTTTATTCTTCACGAAAGAATATACACACACACACGAGATTACAAGATTACAAGAGTAAAATATAGAAATAAAAGATTTGCTAAGAACTACCTAATCTATATACATAAAAACTAATCAATTTGGGTAGGAGAACACATATAGAACGCAATTACAAGAACCAAATAATCATTCCATACGCAAAATAATTGAGAAATCGGCTAACCCTAAACCACAATAATCGAAATCAACTACATGGAAAACCAAAAATTACAAACCTAAACCCTAAATCCTCAAATCGTTCCCCAAGCACTGACAAGGGTCGAGAAATCAACGTGATTGAAGGTTTATCCTCTCGAGGTAAGTTACAGAAAGATTGAAGGGTATATCTCGACGTTGGATCTAGAACCGAAAATGTCAAAGCCGATGATAACTCACGATTCCTACTCGGGAGACGAGGAGACGGTCTTCGCAGAAATTGTAGAGGCGGTGCACGGAGCTTCTGGATTCTCCGTGAATTCCTAGAACGGAAGCTTCTGAATCACGAACTCTGTGCTCTTCTGGACCACCAACGTCGAGAGCCTGGTGAATATGTATCGGCACAAGCAGCCTCGTCTCTGGGGAACGAACAACGTCCCTGATTTGTACTCCGACAAAGCTGGATGTTGGAGCCGTCGGTAGATTCGACGACGCCATGCAGGAATCTTGATGTGCTAGAAACTCGGGGTACTGGCAGGATGGAGAAGGCCAGGAAGGAGGAGTTCATGGAGCCAAAGCATTTTCAAGATTTTAGCTATCGAGAGAGAAGGTTAGATTGAAGAAAAATGTTGATTAGCAAGTTTGTATGCTATTTTAGTTTCTTTAAACAGTTTTATTTTGCTACGTAGAAAGACATACATATCCTCCAAGTACAAGTTTATCATGTTATTCTAGGGGAAATTGTAGGTCACTACCTTGTACTATGCAACTTTTGCATGTCACTGCCCTTTAATTTTTTTAGTTGCATGTCGCCACTAAAAGGTTTCATTTAGTTGCACCGTCCATCATAAAGTTAAGTTTGATGTAAAAAATCCATAATACCCCTATATTAAAAAAATTCAAAAATTAAAAAAATATATCTTTTGAAATTCTTTTTTTTTAAATATTTTTTATCAGATAAATAATAAAACACTGATTTCAAAATTAGATTTTCTAAAAAATATTATTTTTTCAAGAAAATATTAAAAATAAAAAACTTTTTTATTTTTAATGTTTTCTAAAAAGATATTTAAAAAAATAATATTCAAATCAGTTTTTTTATTATTTATTCCAAAAAAAATTTTAAAAAAATAAGTTAAACAAATGATTTTTTTTTTCATTTTTCATTTTTTAAATATAAGGGTATTTTAGTTGTTTAATAACTATAATACCATTGTATTTAAAAAATGAAAAAAAATCATTTGTTTAACTTATTTTTTATGGAATAAATAATAAAAAAATGATTTGAATATTTTTTTAAAAAAAAATATTAAAAATAAAAAACGTTGTTAAAAGTGGTTTTTTATTTCTAATAGTTTTTTGAAAAAAAAATTTTGAAATCAGTGTTTTACTATTTATCTAATAAAAATATTTTTTTTAAAATCAATAGATACAGTGTATTGGACTACAAAAACTGATGCAAAAAAACACTGATTTCAACTGATGCAGTGTCGGCACATGACGACTATGGCGGTGAAGTGATGATGACTGGTGCTTGAGTTCAAAACTCGGAGACCGGAGCCTGGAGGCTTTGGAAATTTATACCAAATTATGAAGGAGACCGGATACAGATGTCAGAGATGGACCTAATACGGAGACCAGAGACAGAGCTGTAAACCGATTTAAATACCAAATACAGAGAACATGGAGACCGAGTTGAAGACCGAATATGGAGACCATGGAGACTGAGTTGAATACCGAATGTAGAGACTGAATACAGAGATATATACCGAATACAGAGGTAGATACCAAATACTGATAAAGAATGAGTGTGCTACAACTTCAGCACATCCTCCCACATTTAAGAGAGGCTAATAATAGGAAATAAGCCAAATCGTCTCGAGAAAGCACCAAGAACTTTTGGATGAATAGTGCCGATGAACAGTCTTGGGTGAACAGTAGCGTAATTTTCGGATGAACAATATCACTGAACAGTATTGTGAATAGTGTATGTGAACAGTACTCCGATATTCTTTTTGAAAGAAGACAAACAAAACAATAATGCATTGCAAAAGGGAAAACAAAATTTCAAAACCTCACCCACCCGCTAAAACATAATTACCGAGTGGGTAAAGCAACACTCGCACGAAAGTTGAACCAATATCTACAAAAAAATTAACATGGCTCTGATCCCATGTAAATATTTATGAAACGATATTGTATTTGATTGTACTTTCTTACAACTTGTTTGTCAATTACAATGGAGAAGGTTCCTTTATATAGAGAACAATTAGACCAAACTAGGAAACCCTAATGCTCAAACCTAAATCCTAATGGGCTTTACATAATGTTAGCATAATGAGTTGAACATAATACAAACTCTAATTTACCTTGATTGACATATTGATATAATAAATAGCGTAAAAATATAATTTTACTAACCTAAAAGATAAAGTGACAGACTGAAAATGGGTAACGATCTTGTTGAAAATTTGATGGTGAAGGAGTTAATGTGAAAAAAATATAAACGTTGAAGTATTTATTATATAGATGAGTCTGTTGAGCTTTTCAGTATTATTGTATTACGGTTTTTTTCCTCAATAGTAACTTCAAATTTCAAATAATAATAAAAGGTAACCAAAGCCAATACAAACACAACCCAATTAATAATAAATCTCGTTAACAACATATGCTTAGTTATAAAAGGCCAAATTAATCATTAAACTCAGCCTAAAACTTCGAAACTCTAAACTATACAATCATATATTGATGTGTACGCCTCTTCCGCATCACCTAATATTCTCCATCGCGGATGCCTCATCTTCTCCGACGCGCAAGCCTCATCTTCTTCTGGTATTGCGCAGCCTCCATGGCGATATTTCGCTGCCTCGCCTTAAGGCGTACGCCTCAAACACATTTTTAAACCATACTTAAACCTATAAAATAGTATTTGAAAACTCGAGGAAAAATTATCGAAAACCACGTCAAGATATTTGCGCATCAAACGTTAAAAATCGTCAATAAAGATGATCAAATATATTTTTTTCACCAAATGATTAAACGTCAAACATCTCACAAATATTGATGTTTATAATCTCAAGGAGTTGTGTACTTCTTGTGGCTATTTTTTTAAGCACGTGTATTGTGTACTTTCCCTTAATGCACTCAACACAAATACCAAGATCAGTAAAATAAAAGTTAAGTAGGATTTCATTCCTTACTAATCTTTCAATTTTTTTTGGATATATGACCCAAACGTTTGTGCCATAAGTAAGCCGATGATTCATCAGATATACCACGTTTCAAACAAACATTATGATTCAGGGTCAAAAGAGTCTCAGCAAATAAGGTATCAACATTTCATTTGTGTAGATCGTCATAAAGAATAGTGGAACCCATGAAAATATCTTATTTGAACAAACTGAAACATTCATTCCCAAATTTAAAAGAGTGCCCAGATTTATCATGTTTAGACAAGGAAACTAAATTGCGAGAAAATGAGCGAACATAATGTCTGAAAATGATCTAAATGTAAACCATTATCTAAAATTAAACGATAAGTTCGGACGACTTCAACTGAAACTCTGACTCAGTTTCCTATGAGGATAAATTTCTCATCTTGGCTTATGGTTTGGGCAGTAAGAAATTCATGCATCAGATTTGAAACATGTGTAGTAGCACCAAAATCTAGCTATTAGGTATTAAAAGAAACTTCAGCTAAATTTGATTCGAAACATACGAAAGTACTAGACTTACCCTTTCTTTTGAACCAAGCCTTACGCTTCAGACAATCTTTTTGATAATATGCGGTCTTTTTACATAAACGACATGTATCGTTGCTTGGTCCCTTCTTAAGGATTTGGACATATGACTGATAAATCATTGATATTTATTTCTTGCTCTTTTCAGTTTTCTTCCATGATTTCTTTTCATCTCTTTTATGACCAATGAGATTAGTTGAATGAATTCCAAATTTCTAAGCATTACTTTCTCTTGAATGAGCATGCTTTGTAATTCACACACATTCCATTTAACCTTCAGAGTATTATAATGCACATGAAATGTGCCATAAGTAGAAGGTAAGGATTTAAGAACGAATGTAACTATGAAATTTTCATTCACTTCCATTCCCACGATCTTGTTGTAATGTTTGTCTTTTCAACGACATTCTCATGCAAGTGACTTATGAGTCGACTCGTACTAAGAAATTTCTTTAACAAATCTCATAAATTCCTTGGCAATTTCAGTTTTTTTAAATGAGAAGTTGATGTTGTAAGCCACGATCATTTGCATGAACATCAAGTTTAATCTGTTGGATCTTTCCCAAGTCTTATGATAAGATCTTTGTTTAATGATGCTAGTTTCAGTAAGGGCAGTTGGTTTGTTATTTATGACTGTTAAATCAAGTTCGAGAAAACCAAGATGGAACAAAATTTGTTCACTCAAATCAGAGAGTTAACTCCATTAAACTTAACAATAGACGTGGTATGTGAATGAAAGAGAATAGGGACAATCGCTGCAAAATACAATATATGCTCCCACATTAATGCTTTGAGTAATAACTTAATCCATAACACAGATTCAAATTCATTAGGTAAAATAATCATGCAGTACATTGAAATTAAACTTTGGGTGTAACAACAATATACTATAAGGATGGACAAAATCCTGCCGAACGGAAGATACTGAACCACTCAGTTCGATTTAAATTGGTTCGATTTTCCTCTTCAATCGAAGCAGGTGCGGTTCGATCAACAATTTAGAATTCGTCAAGCCAACGGTAACCAAACCGAAGAACCGATCTATTAACTCTACAAAATTGAAGCGTACCAAGGAGGACTCAAACTCAAGTTTGAAGCATGATAGGTGAAGCGTGCTACCACTGCACGAAGCACCTTTTTGTAAATTATTATACATGTTTTATTATATATACTTAATTTATGGTCAAAGTCAAATAAAATCAGCTCTTGTTGTGCGCCTATTCTTCTTCTTATTCTTGATACCAAAGATCTCACGTCGCTTAAAGATCAAAATGACACCTCTCCACTCCACTATATACTAAACTGATCACTACCCATTAAATTAGATTGCAGGGTTCTTGACTTTTCAGTTGAGAATGCAAGTTATATTTTTAAATATAAATAAAGCCTTATTTTTGAATTGTTATTACTTATCAGTTTTATTTTTTTCTATTAGTAGAGCTTAATTAAGCTTATTTTAGTCTAAATTTTCAAATAAAATTGGTTGGTTAATTGACATGACTGAGCGAATCGAACCAGTAGATTGGTCGGTTAAAGCCAAATCGACCGACACTCCATCAGTTCAGTTTTTGGTTTTTGTAGCCAGATAACCGAACCGGTTGGTTCGGTTATGTACCCGTGAACACTCCTAACATACTATATAAACATAAAGATACTCAAAATCATTTTACATAATTGATAATTGACATACCGCAATTCAATATATTTGTAATTTTTGGATGTACAGAATACACCTAATAGGACAAATCAATTTATCACGATAATGTTCATAAAAAAATGAATGGTCAACCTTTAGACAACCCATAAATATTTTATATTCAGGAATTTAGACAATGATGACAGAATCCTACACATCACAATATCACTTAATTTACAAGCATCACATAACATAAGTAATTAAGTTTTTTTAATTTGATGTATATGGATCTTGCTAATTTGGTCACATTATCGACTAACAGACTACTAATTCACAATCTTAATATCAAATTAAAACATATCATACCCATTGTCAAATAATGATATGCAATTTGACAATAATTATACACCCTTATAATTTGGCCACTTTGGTGACTAACAAATAATTTATAATACAGAAGATTAACGAGTGATTGAATTATAAATTTGATACCTATGTACCTTAATAACTTGACCACTTTGGTGACTAACAAATTAAACCTTATTAGATATTGTTGACGGACACCACGAAATTAGGAGGATTTCGTGCACATCGCAATAAATCAAATTGATTTTCCATAAATCAATTTGATTTGATGCCATTTATGTAATTCTATATATAGAAGATTGTACAGATCATATAGAGTAAATTCAGTCTTTTCCTTGTGCTAGTCATACACTACTTGTATAAATTGGCTCTATAGTTGAATGTAAATCATCAAGACAGAATAAAAAAACATTCTCTCTTTTAATGGTATCAGAGGTAATGGGGAACGAGGTAGTTCAGATCGATGGGAGTTTGAGCACAACATGCTTGAACACAACCATGCATGCCCCGATCGATGCCGATTCCCCTTATTACATTCAACCAGCCGACCATCCTAGCTTGGTGTTTGTATCTACTCCATTAAGTGACAATGGTGAAAACTACCATACCTGGAGCCTTCAAATCCACAACGCGCTGCAAATCAAGAACAAACATGGTTTTATTGACTGTTCTTTACAACGCCCAAATGACGACTCCGCAATCTTACGATATTGGCTTCAAGCCAATGTATTAGTTAAAGCCTGAATCACAAATGCTCTCTGCAAAGAGTTACAATCAGGAGTTATGCATGCTGCCACATCATATCAAATTTGGACTGATCTGGAACAATGTTTCATGCAAGGGGCCACACCTCGCATCATATCAAATTTGGACTGACCTGGAACAACGTTTCATGCAAGGGGCCACACCTCGCATATATGCATTAAGACGGTCGATTTCGCTGCTCCAATAAGGACATCGATCCGTCTCGGTGTTCTTCGGCAAGCTAAAATCTATGTGGGATGATCTTTAAGGCCTTGATCCTCTAACGACATGTACTTCCGGCAAGTGTACTTGCGGAATCAACAGCCGGATTCAAGCCAGACACGACAAAGGACAAGTGTCCGAATTTCTAATGGGACTCGACGATGGATTCACCACCGTGCGATCCCAGGTCTCCAGCGAGTATATTATTTCGTGGCACAAGATGAGAACCACAGAATGCTTATGGCCTCAAAATCAGGAGAGCAAGACTCGACGGCCCTAACAGCACGCCACCACGGACTCGGCGGCCCTGGCCGTGACACAGACCGCGCCGGAGCATCCCGCAAGACCGAAGACGATGGCTGGGAAGTTGTTCGGAAGAGCTGTTCCCACTGCGGCAAGGACGGACACACGGTGGGAGAGTGCTACTCTTTGCACGGGTATCCACTGTGGCACCGTTTTGGCAAGCCTGACGGAAAAGGCGGTGGGCGCGGGTCTGGCGGACGGCGACAAGGAGGCGGGCGAGGACGAGGCGCTCTGGATGTTCCAACTCCTCCTCGTATCTGGAAGTGAACGATGGAGGACATGGCACCAACCCCAATCAAGATGATTTTGGGCCTCCACCTCATGGGCCTATTAGTATTAATGAGAAAGTTTGGGCTCCCTCCACTTATGAGCAATACTCCACTCACCAACAATTTAATAATGGGTCCAGTAATAATTTGGACTTAAATTTCAGTAAGTTTGCAGCCCAATTAAGTGCAGCTCAAAAATCACATCTCATTGATCTCCTAGGCCAATCTGGCTCGGGAACAGGAGCAACATTTGCGGGTACATCATTTAATGCAGCGCGATTAGAATCCTCTGGTAATATCCCTCACACTTGGATAATTGACTCAGGTGCAACTAATCATATTACTCGTGATCCACAACTATTAACTAAAGTACGGCCACAGTCTCACTTACCGCTAGTCGAAATGCCAAATGAAAAAAGGCCCCTGTCGAGAATATAGGGCGAGCGACACTCGACCCAAAACTTATTTTTTGAGGAAATTTTAGTAGTCCCAAAATTTTGCTTCAACCTATTATCAGTCAGCAAAATTACTCGCGACCTAAATTGTGCATTAATATTCTACCTTGATTATTGTGTGATACAAGACTTGCTCTCGAGGACGCTGATTGGTACGGGTAGAATGCAAGGTGGGCTATATTACTTGGAGGCAACGGCGGCAGGGAAGGCCTTATTGACTCACGGAGGAAATAAAACACAATTGCGGCATTGACGTCTTGGGCACATTCCGGTTGACCGATTGCCCCTTATTCTAAATTTATTGTTTCAGCTTAATAAATTCGGGGTAGGTGTTTGTGACGCACGTTGTAGGGCAAGACAGACTCGTTTGAAATTTCCTATCCGGCAAAATAAAACTACACATATATTTGAGCTGATTAACTGCGATATTTGGGGTTCTTATCACGAACCTTCCCTTTCTGGTTGTCGTTTCTTCTTATCTATCGCTGATGACTACAACAAAGCTACCTGGGTTTTCTTAATGAAACATAAGCATGAGGTCATACAACAACTTCTACAATTTTTTATCTGGGTGCAGGGGCAATTCAATACACATGTGAAATGCCTACGAACTGATGGGGGCGAGAATTCCAACACCATGAACTGATAGCCCATTACAAAAACGCGGGGATGGAATTTCAAAAAAGTTGTGTAGGAACGCCCCAACAAAATGGAGTGGTGGAGCAGAAGCATCGCCACTTACTAGAGGTCGCACGTGCCTTAAGATTTCAAGCCAACCTCCCGATTCAGTTTTGGGGAGATTGTGCCCTAACTGCAGCCTATCTGATCAATCGCACACCCCTCAAAGTCATCAATAACAAAACTACATATGTGGTATTGTTTGGAAAGACACCCACTTATGATCACCTCCGTAGTTTCGAGTGTCTATGTTACGTGCACCAACAAACTAGAGACAAGTTTGGTCCACGATCACGACCGGAATCTTTTTAGGGTATCCAAAGGGGCAAAAGGGCTATCGAGTTTTTGATATAGAATCTCGAGAAACTGTGGTCTCCCGCAACGTACAATTTTGGGAAAACATCTTTCCTGGCAACAAGTGCATGAGTACTGAAGGTATTGTCATGACCACTCCCGATCCAGCCCAAGATGCTTATCTATTCAATACACAGGAAGTATCACGCAACAACCAACCTATCGGTGAAAGTACAAGTCAACCCATCGTTGAGACACCTACTCTTTCGATAGAAAACGAGACACCCGTACCCGGAAAGCGTGTACGCACGGTTTCTAAACGCTTGACAGGTTACAATTACACACTGCCACCCTCTATGATACCACCAATGGTCGTCTCGCATTCTACCCTTTCTTCAGTGCACTCGACGGTACACCCTCTCACACTCAATATCTCTTATGATAAATTATCTCCGGCTCACTCTACCTTTCTAGCGGCCATCTCTAAGATGGATGATCCACGTACTTTTCGTCAGGCAGTAAAACATGAAAATTGGCGGACAACAATGACTCAGGAGATCAATGCACTTGAAGCAAACCACACTTGAAGCTTGACAAACTTGTCGGCAGGCAAACGAGCCATATATTCGAAATGGGTTTACAAAATCAAATACCAACCAAATGGGAGCGTTGAGCACTACAAAGCCCGCTTAGTAGAGAAAGGATACACTCAGATCGAAGGTGTGGACTTCACTGACACATTTGCACCAGTGGCAAAAATGGTGACAATTCAATGCTTGCTAGCGGTTGCATCCGTCAAGAATTTTCCTCTCTATTAAATGGATATGAACAATACCTTCCTCCATGGTGATTTGGAAGAGGAGGTATATATGAAGATTCCTCAAGGTTTTTATCGAGAGGGGTAGCATCGAGTATGTCGCCTACAGAAGTCCCTCTATGGATTAAAGCAGGCCTCTCGGAATTGGTATAACAAATTTACTGAGTCGATCATGACACTCGGATACCAGGCTTCGGCTGCTGATCACTCCCTTTTCAATTTTCGTGACCACGACTCGTTCGTTGCATTTCTTATTTATGTTGATGATGTCATCGTCACAGGAACAGATCAGGCACGCATCCAACAACTAAAAGAACACCTTGACCGACAGTTCAAGATTAAGGACCTAGGTAAGCTAAAATATTTTCTTGGCATTGAAGTTGCTCGCTCACCCTCTAGCATTGCCCTAACACAACGCAAGTATGCACTCGACATCTTATCTGATAGTGGCTTCACTGGCTGCAAGCTCTCTCACTTTCCTCTCCCACAACAACATCGGCTCTTTGCCAAAGACGGTGCTCCTTGCTCGGATAGTGGACAATACCGCCGACTTGTTGGCCGATTGTTATACCTCACAATCACTCGCCCTGATATTAGTTATGCAGTGGGAATTTTGAGCCAATTCATGCACGACCCGCGACAAGCTCACATGGATGCATCTTTTCATCTGCTTCAATATCTCAAGAATAGTCATGGTCAAGGAATTTTCCTACCATCTACAAATCACCTCTCTCTACGTGCATATTGTGATGTAGATTGGGCCGGGTGTCCTGACACTCGCAAGTCCACTACGGGCTACATCATCTTCCGTGGTAACTCACCTATCTCTTGGTGGTCCAAGAAACAAACAGTCGTCTCCTGTTCCTCGGAAGAGGCAGAGTACCGGGATATGGCTGCCACGAGCCGGGAGATAGTATGGCTCCGAAAACTACCCCAGGATCTCCAGATACCTCAATATGAGACAATATCCCTCTTCTGTGATAATCATGCAACTATTCATATCGCTCCCAACCCAGTCTTTCATGAACGCACCAAACACATCGAGATAGACTGTCATTTTGTTCGCCAGCACCTCCAAGAATGTGTTCTTCATCCTCGTCCAATATCAAGCAAGCACCAACTCGCACATATCTTCACAAAGGGACTAGGTCGAGATCGCTTCCATGAACTTCTTCGCAAGTTGGGCATTACCAATTTACATGCTCCAACTTGAGGGGGAGTATTGACGGACACCACGAAATCAGGAGGATTTCGTGCACCTCACAATAAATCAAATTTATTTCCCATAAATAAATTTGATTTGATACCATTTATGTGATTCCATATATAGAAGATTGTAAATATCATATAGAGTAAATTCAGTCTTTTCCTTGTACTAGCCATACACTACTTGTATAAATTGGCTCTATACTTGAATGTAAATTATCAAGACAGAATAAAAAACATTCTCTCTTTTTAGATATCGAATCACAATTGTATCATAAATAAGTTTCTAATATATAGTAACACCGCAAATAATATTAACTTATTTAGATAAACACGATGAGTGCGCAAATCATAATGTAAACATTTGTCATACTTTCAATTTGAATAATATAACATTCATATTAAAATCATGTTATACAAATATCATCATCACAATTTAATTTGTATACTGAATAATACATAATATTTTTATTATCATGTATAATAAACTTTAAATGCAATTACATAACATACATAACATGTTACACATAAGGGATAAATCAACATATCTAATGCTGGAGAGACATCAAATTGATTATTGACATATAATGATAGCCGAGGATTTTAACTCAGTAATGTTGATAAAGACAATGAATGCCACATGCTTAAACCAAAGTCATATTATAATAATGATAAAAATAATGACTCTGTAAATCAAAACAACATGATGGCCTCAATAAATAAGTCATGATAATGGTCATGGAAATTGAAAGTTATAATTTTTCTCGGAATTTCATTATTATTTAATGATATTTATAAGGTACATGTTAAACCTTAACCTTAATAGTACAGTAGAAAACAATAATAATAATAATAATAATAATAATAATAATAATAATAATAATAATATACTCTAACATGCCCTGCGGTCGGAGTAGGATGAGACTGGATGCTCATATTGGATCAAAAGTCGTCAAAGAGAGCCGTTGGGAGTCCTTTGGTGAAGATGTCAACGCACACATGCGAGGATGGTACATGAAGCACGCGCACCTGACCAGCAACAACTTTCTCACGAACAAATTGTAAATCTAGTTCAACAAGTTTGGAATGTTGGTGTTGAACATGGTAGACATATATATAGACAAAACTACCATTATCATAAAAAAAACAATGGTGGCAGTGGACAAGGGACAATGTAAGTTAAGAAGAAGGTTATGCAACCAGCAAGACTTGGCAAATACGTTAGTTAAATTTTGATCAGCTAGTCGTGCAAGATGTCACACACAATGTTATGTATGAAGCTATAACACCGTGTATGACTTCTTGTGTAGATAACGCAGGACAGTAAATATAAATCTAAATAAACAATTACCAGCAGATTGTTTACCCAGTTCGGTGCAACGTCACCTACGTCTGGGGGCTCTCAGCCTAGTGGAAAGGTTTCACTTATCAGTAATTCGTCAGAACATACAAGTACATGTGATCATCCCTAGATCTATACTTTATGCTACTTATTACAGTGCAACCTATCTCAAGGTCTCCCTCTGAATCCAAGACTCCGTCTTGATTCCACTCTTCGAGCAATCGCCTTGCTCTGTCGGTTCAAGTCGTCGTTGAACGTTGTGGTTGCGTGCAGTCTTCACTCACGTGATCAGTAAACCCTCAATCACCTAACTCTCAATAGTTATGGTGATACACAATATTCTTAGCACAATCTGCAACCTCTCAGCCCGCAAACCTTCACGTCTAAGAGCTTTGCAAATTATTGCTAGGAAACAAATAAAAAATCACACGATTGCTAAGGGGGTAGCCTAAGCTTTTATAGCAACCGAGGATGAGTACTAACCCTAATGGGTTTCCTCTTAATCACCGTCTTTCTTCTTTCCAGAATCGGAGGCGTTCTGGAATTTCCTAAACGTATTCGTTCTTTCTGCAGAATCTGCACTTTCCTGATTTCCGTCAATCAGGATGTTTGCCGAGATGCCGTCAACAATGTCACACAAGATGTCGCATAGGATGCTTCGACATTCTTTATGACATTTTCTCTAGTTCCTTTAAAAATAAGTCAATCACTAAAACCGTCGTAACTACAGTTAGCAACACCACAATACTCAGCTTCGGCACTAGTTTGAGACACGACATGCCGATGCTTTGAAGACCAAGATATGAGATTAGGACCAAGAAAGACACAATAGCCATAGGTGGTACGATGTGTGTCAAGACAACCCGCTCAGCCTGCATCAGAGTAGGTGTTGAGAGAGAAATTCTAAAATTTATGAAGGTGAAGACCATACGTAACAGTACCTTGAATGCAGAGGAGAATGCACTTTAGAGCGTAAAAATGAGATTCACGGGGATCATGCATGACAAGAAAAATTTGTTGGACAACATAAGAAATATCAGGACAAGTGAGTGTGAGGTACTGAAGAGCACCCGCCGGGCTTTAGTAAAGTGAAAGATCAGAGATCGGGGACCTATAAAAGGAAGACAACTTTGATTTGGTTGCCATTGGCGTAAGACATGGATTGATGAAGGACATGTTGGCACGAGCCAAGATTTCAAGAGCAATTTTTTCTTGAGATAAAATAAGACGAGAAGGGGTAAGAGTGAAAGAGATATCAAGAAAATGATGTAAACCTATATGAGTATCAAATCAATTATACCAGACCGGGGGCTTTTTTAAACCATATAGTGCCTTATTCAGGCTAAAACATGGTGAGGGAAAGAGGAGTCAAGAAAGTCATAAGGTTATTTCATGTAAACTGTTTTAGTAAGATGACCGTGAAGGAAGTCATTTTTTACATCAAGCTGATGGATTGACCAAGAGTGAGAGAGAGAAATACTAGGAATAGTACGTATAGTGGCGGGCTTGACGACATGACTGAACGTGTCATCATAGTCAAAGCTGGTTGTTGAGTGAACCCATGGGCGGCGGCAAGTCGAGCCTTGTAATGCTCAAGAGAGTCATTAGACCAAAATTTGTGGCGAAAGATCCATTTAAAGCCAACAATGTTGAATTTGGGCGAGAATGAGACCAAATCCCAATTGTTATTGGCACGAAGAGCAGAGATTTCAATTAGGACTTATGGGAGCGAGGAATAGGAGTAAAAATAAGAGTAAAGATGTGAAGGTCAAAAATACAAAGAGGATTAAATATTCCAACCTTATCTCGAATCATCATAGGGTGTGAGGGGCGTGGTGGGGAAGGAAGGGGTGGTGGAGCGGAAGGTGAGGGGGTAGGTGGTTGAGATGGAGGTGCGATAGTGGGGGTTCTTCAGGTGGAGATGAAAGAAGAATTTGAATTGAGAGAGGAGGGTCATCACCAGATGAGTGTAAGAAGTCATAAAAAGGTGCGGGTTCGTGTTGGTCAAAAGAGAAGTAAGGAAATGATGACTCATCAAATAAAACATGGCAAGAGATGATTATTCTACCAGTTGACATTGAGACATCGATAGCCACGATGATTGGAATGATATCCTAGTTAGTCACAAGCAATGTATCGAGGAGCTAATTTATGAGAAGTAGTGGAAGAAATATTTGGATAACACAAGCACCCGAAGACACGAAGGTGAGAGCGACGGAATTGTGTGAAATAACGTCTCAATGGGCGTTTGAAGGGATAAGGCATTGGTAGAAAGAAGGTTAAGTAACTGTGGCCATATTTAATACCTTTACCGAAAGAGAAGGATAAAGTTGAGCTTGAAAACGAAGAGGGAATGATATTATTTGTGGTCCGAATCATGTGTTCGGCTTTGCCATTTTGTTGGGAGGTGTGTGGGCATGAAAGTTGGAATAGGATTCTGTGGGATTCAAAGAAATATTTGAATTACGAATTGTCAAATTCACGATCATTTTCGCATTGAAAAGATTTGATGGGAATGTTGAATTGTGTGTGAATGTAGGTGTGAAATTTGACAAATAAAGTATAAACATCAGATTTTGCATGCAAGGGGAACACCTAGAAAAATGAGAGAAATCATCTAATAATATAATATAATATTTAAAACCACTTGAACTTAAAAATGAAGAGGTCCATAAATTATAGTGTATTATTTCAAATAAACTAGTGGTACGTGGTGTAAAAGAAAAGAAATGGAGACGAGTATGTTTTGCCAATTGAAAAGAATGACAAAGATGGTTCGCATCAACCTTATTACATGAAAATAATTTTCCAGAGCAAAGAAATTTAAAGATGTGATCGTCGGGATAACTGAGACGACGATGCCATATGGAAGGAGACGTATCGATGGATATAATCATGAAAGCATGTGGTGGAGTGGATACGGAAGCAGCAGAGATGGGATAGAGATCTCCGATCCTATCACATCGAATGAGAGGAGACCTGGTCAGTAAACATACAGATCAAATTCAACTAAACAAAAATTAGCACGAGTAAATTTACGTACATACAAAGATAAGATGTTTAATAATTCTGGGACTCACCAAGACATTACGAAGAGAGAGAATTATGAGAAGTTTGACTAGTAAAAATTACATGTAGTGTGAGCGGATGCATCTGTGTCCATGTATCAGATTGTTGTTGAAGTGTCATGGTGGAAAAGTGAGTGGGAAGGTCAGTGGGAATGACTAGTTTGCCACCATGGGATGCATCACTTAATTAAGCGTGAGCAGTAGTGGGCTCGGGACAATGAGCTGAATTGACTGATGGGTCGGTCTAGTGCTCTGAGGGCATCACTTAAGATGGAGCTGGACGTTGGCTAGGGGCAGATCTCTAATGAAGTAGGCTGAGTGCTGGAGTTGGGTCAAGCGGTGGTCTGGGTAGTAAGTGACTGCTGAAGTTGGTTGGGCTGAGACCATCTGCTAGGCCAAGAGAATTTATTGTTGTTGGGATGCGAGCTGCTAAAGTCGAGCAACAAATAATTGGGCCTGCTCTTACAATTGTTCCAATTGTGGGCTGATGGCAGCAGGCCCAGTACTTGTTGAAGACATTGAACCAACCTTATGAGATTGAAAAAAAGTGAGCTAAGAAGTATAGTTTGTGGACGAAATTGAGGGTGGAACTAAGGTGTTCTAGGTCTTGTACTAATGATACTAGGTGCTTCAGGAAAATAATTAACTCCACCACAACCTGAACCGTTACCTTAACAACGTCCTCTCTCTTGAGATCGACCTCTACCATATTGTTGTGTGGGAGAAAAGTGGAAAAATTGATTTTGAGTGAGGAGAACAGTGGAATTAGCTTATGTGTGAGAAGAAATTTGTCGTTCTTCAGCGAGTTGGAGCATGGACCAAACCTCATGAAAGGGAAAATGAGATTTGTGTTGGATGACCTCTATTAGTGTTATAAGATTTCAGGAAGCCGTGAAGTGCTTGATGAACAAGATATTGATCTTTAATAGTTGATTGACATAAGCTATAGGATCAGAAATAATTTTTAGTTTTTGGCAATATTCGGTGATAGATAAGGTGTTATTTTTGAGATTTCAAAGTCGATGTTGTAAGTGTAGGGCACGTGACATTTGATTATCACGAAAGAGTGATTCAATAGATGTCCAAAGATTAAAAGTAGTAGCACTTGGTTTAAAATATCAAATAACAAATCTTGGTGTATTGTGGTATAAAGTCATGTGACAACTAAAATATCAATGTGATGCCAAGTGAGACTAGGGTTTAGAGTAAGAGAGACAGCTGAAACGGGATTAGGCGAAATGGGAGGCATTGATTCGATATGGTCTAAGGCATTATTACTAAAACAAAGCATGTGAAACATCTCATCTTATTGTTTTTAGCGAGGATCCTTAACGATTAATTTTATCGAAACAAAATTTAAAGCATTTGTGATAGTGTATGCCTTATGAAGGGGCCAGAGCTACTCGATTGATATGGAGTTACATTACTTTAATGTGGAGTTACGTTGCTCGGTTGATCATGAGTCATGACTTAAATAAAGTAAATATATGTATAAAGTGGGATCAAGGCGGCTACAGAATAAGTAGAGAAAGATTTGCTTATAAAATATATAATAAATAAAAGACAAAATAGAGAACGTTTCTTCATAAATATAGATACACTTATCAAACAAGAACATCATAAAAGCTTGATCAAGCATGTACCAACCACCAACATCATTAAAATAAGCATAATAACAATTAAATAAACAAAAAGGAAACTTAAACATGAATCAACTGCATTAAATATTAAATTATAGGCACAAAAGAAGAGGTATGCATTATATCATATATGCACGTTGAAAGAATGCATAATCACCATCACGAATTCATTACTCATTAACATAATATACAATATCACAACAATCATATAATTTGCATGACGGAACAAGAGACATAGAAAAAAAGTCATACATAAAATCATCAATGGTAAAACATACGACAAAGTATAATTAATCTAAAATTACTCGTAACTGAAAAAACGTCGATTTACAACTTAAGCTCGGACACCACATGTAAATATGTTTATGCAAATCATGAACCTTAATATTGCATACATGCATAACTGTTAGGATCGTAGAAATAGATGATTTTCAGACATCAATAATAGGTCAGTAAACATACCTTCATCCATGAGAGCGACGACGTTAGTACTTGATCAACGAGAATTGGTATCTCCAGTTGGACCCTCGAACTTAAATAATTTTTTGTGACGGCTGGGAGAACTAACGTAATAGGGTTGAGAGAGGACCAATTCCTAGAGCTTCTTCTTATAAACTCAACATCAAAGTTTATTGGGAAAGTATACTTAATTTGTTAACCAATGTAATCTAATTTATATATAAAAAGAGTAAGAATTTTTTTATAAGTGGCAAAAGTTTCTTCCGAAACTTTTTTCAATTGTTGCGTTTTTGTGTATTTAATTTTTGAAAAGAAACTGTCATTTTTAGTTATTATTGTGTTTCTTTAAAATGCAGTGTATTAATATTTTCGTCCATATGTAGTGAATATATTGTTTCGTGTCTGTTGGTATATTTGTTTGTATGGTTGTGTCTGTTGGTCACGTCTCCCCATACTATATTTATACGTGTGGTGTTGTTTGTGTATCGGTGGTGTCGACGGGGTGCAATCTCCTATTTCACGCATAGCCCATGGCTTGTTCTCGGTTAAAATGTTAGTCGCTGTTGTGGTCCTCAGATTTTATGTTTGCGTTAGCGGCTGCAATGACATTTGAGATTTTTTCCGATAGAGCGATCACGTGGTAGGTCTGAATGTCGGACCACCCTTCCTCATCCCGTACTATATTGTAATTGTTCTGTTTTCCGGTGTTGTTGGTGTTTCAAGTTCGTGGGAACTTATTCTTGAATTATGGTATTTGGGTTAGTTTCATTTTCTTCTATATTGTGATTTCTTATGTTTTGTTTATCGTAATATGTTAATTGTGTAATTTGTTTCATATTCATATGTCATGTTACATAGTTGTATGAGTACGTTTTATGTGTATATGTTCTTGATTCGAAGTCGTTAGAGCATTTTTTTTTTGGTCTTGACTAGAAGTACTTGGAGTGTGTTGTTTGTTTATTAATCTTATTTATGGTGTTGGCTTTTGTTTATCTGAATATCTTGTGTTTTATGTTTTAGCATTGGAAAGTTGTTCGATGTAGGTGTTTTGGAGTTGTCGCCGTTGAAGTTGGTTTGTTGATTTCATCGTTATGATAAAATATTGAACAATGAATGGATTTAGTTTCTGGGTGAGTTTTCATTCATTGATGATCGAGAATGTCTTCAAATGGCGTGCGACATAGGTTCTTGATGGAGCGGTTACGTCATGAGACTTGATCGAATGGGTTTGTTGTCTAATATATTGTTTGCAAGTATCATGCATGTTGTGCTACTGCTCTACAAGTTCATAAGTGTCATCTTTGTTGTTTGTTGTGATATTAGGATTTGTGGGTTGCATAGGTTTGTCAACTGGAAAGTATATGGATTAGGTTCATGTTGACTTGACATTTTTTTGTTCTATTTGCTGTGAGTGTACATGTATACACCAGTTTTAGGAAAAGTTTCTTGCATCTCCATTTCCAGGCAAATTTCAATTTAAACACTTATATATGTACATGATGACTCAATTATCATGCACTAATGTCATTATTTCACAAAACATGTGAGTATTATTTTTATGCGTGTTGTCAATGATATATTCTTGAAAAAATACACAAATTCTTGCAAGTGCAAATTATTTCGATATAATTTTGTTAATGATTTTATATGGTAATTTTTTACCTCTCTTCTTGCATGAGTTTTGTTTTGTTGGCTCTCTTCTCGGGTTATCAATTGTTTAGTAAAATCATTTTCTTTGCTGATAAAAAAACAAGTCTTATCTTTGTATGATGAGTTCATCAATAAATAAGTCATAACGGATTTTTAGAATACATGATGAGTTCGTCAATAAAATTTTGATCAATGAGATTAAATTAACACACAACACCGTCTTCTTTGTGGCCTTCTGGGTCTTTTTTTGCAGTCTTTTGAAAAGTTCAAGCTCGAGACAAAAACAAATGGTCACAATTTGATTTCATTTTTTTAGGGAAAATGACACTTTGATACACCTAACTATAGCGAAACGACACTTTCATACCCTAACTATTTTTCTCTCTTTTTTAATACCCTAACAATTTTTTTGTGACAACCTACCTCTAAAATGTCTAAAATACCTAAACTACCCTTGGTGTAAGAAACTATAAATTGAATTGGTTCAATTTTTTTTTATCTTTGGTTCAATTTAATTTGTACTTAAGATGCAAATACAATTATACCCGAAAATATAGAATTAAATTTGAACCATTTCAAATATGGTTTGATAAATCATATTGGACTAGTTTTATATTGATTTCTTAAATCAGGGGTATTTTACTAAAAAAGAGACAAAAATAGTTAGGGTTTGAAAGTGTCATTTCGCTATAGTTAAGTGTAATAAAGTGTCATTATCCATTTTTTTTATCTATTGGTGATTTTTTGAAATTTATGTCCTTGTGCCTTGATTCTTGTTTTGAGATTTTTTTTGAACAAAATATTTATGGATGAGTTTCTTAAATCATGCAAGTTATGTGTGTAATTACTCTTAAATTTAAAACCTGGGTGATGATAATTTGAAAAATCTATAAAATAATTTATTAACTAATATACTTTCAAAAATATGCATTTTTTATAATGGTAAATGAGCGTATTTAGGATTATAAAGAGATTTTTAAACTCAGAAAATTTGTTCTTTTAATAAATGTTTTTTTGAAACAATTTTTAATAAATGTTAGGGTTGAACATTTCAAGTTTAGATAGAGTCAAACTTATTTATTCTTCAATTTATTACTCATTATATAAATTTTTAATTATTTATAATAAAACTAGACGAATTGACTCGTTTAATATTTAACAAATTATACATGATTTTTATTAATATAAAAATAACTTTCAAAGTATGTTTTTTGTGAATATATATTGAGATAAGCTTGATCTTGATTATTTTTTTCGAGTCAAACCCATTTCAAACATTTATTTCACAAGTGACATATATTCATGCTTAATTTTACCCATTTACACTCATTTCTTCCTATGCCTTTTAGTTTTAACTGTGGTAATTTTGACAAATATAAAATTAAGTTAAAAAACTTCAAAATTTTCGCATTATTTATCTACTCACGGTGAGAAAAAATGAAGTTTAGTCATCATTTGATTTTTATATAGGCAAATTATTAAATTTCATGTTGTCGTGCTTTGGGTTTGAGGATATTAACGGTTAAAGAATATTATCATCAACAAAGTATCAAGAAAACAGAGGATTGATTATAATGGTGGTGGTGATGATGGGCTTGTAAATTAAAATTTTGTAACTTAGTAAATAATAATTAATAATCGGTTCGTGTAGTTTGAGTTTTGTGAGTTTATAGTTAATGGATTTTTTGTCGTCATTAAAGATTTAAAAACAAAAGGGATACGAGTTCGAGGGAATCGATTTGTCTGAATGTGAGTTTTCATAGATATTCTAACCGTTTATGTTATGTGTCTTCAAAAAGCAGGGGTTGAAGGAGGGTCCATTGAAATGCTTAAATCGTGTTTACGCCTAAGAATTTGGGAAAAGCTGCGTTGACTTCACAATTTTTTCTTGATTGTTGAGTTTTTTTGACATTTTATTTTTGAAAATAACTGTTAGGAACCGTTTTTGTTATGTTCGTTGAATTTAATTCTCAGATTCAATGTATACACCTGTTGATATTCGGGTTGTACCTGTTCGTTCTCTATATAATTAAAATATCAGAGAAGAAAATTGACGAATCCATCATAATTCATCCAAATTCTTACGTTTTGTTCTTGAAATTTTTTGACTTACCGTTTAAGATCTTTTGATTTCGGATCGGCGTAAGCAGTTTCAATGGCATTTGGTGAATTTTGATGGAGCAATTACGTAGTAGGCGTTGAGTTAGATGGTTTTGTTCCCAATGTGATTGCAAAGTGGAGCCTGATCGGGGCAGTGCAGCGTCAACGGAGATCGTAAATGATGTTGTTGGTGATTAGGTATATATAGAATTTCTTTTCTTTTATGTTGTTTTTAAGTTTCTTGATGACATTTTTTGTTGCTCCACGCTTTCTTTTTGAATTGATATTGAATTAGTCGTGATGGTCCGTGTCGCATCTTCTTTCTGTTTGGTATTTGTTTTCTGTTTTGTGGCTATGTTTACTTTTGTCCATTTATCGTTTTTGTGCGTTGCAATGATTTTTTCCATTGTTGCGTAGTAAGAAGAAATTTAAATCTAATTTAGTTAGTCTTACAAATTTCTATTGTTGCGGTTTTTTGTGTTTTAATAAGTGGCAAAAGTTCCCTTACAAAAGAAATACAAGTGATGCGGTTTTTTGTGTTTTGTTTTTCAAAAAATAACTATCATATTTAGTTAGTCTCATTTAGTTATTTCCAAAAATCAATTCTATCTTTCAAGATGTGTTCATGTTCAGTGCATGGGCATTGCATGTTTTCATATATTTCATGATGTGTTCATGTTCAGTGCATGTGCATTGGATGTTTTCATTTATGTGTTCTTTCGTGTTTGATTATGTGAATACTGATGTTTGGTCTACCATATACGTTGAATTTGTCATTTGATGCCTACTAATATTGGCTATGAATGGCAGCATCGGTTAGCACAGATCTATTCAATTTCTATAAATGCGAATGATGGATAATATGAAGCCTTCCGATTCTACCAAATTCTACCCTTTGCTCTCGAAAAAATTCCGATTCGCCATTTAGGGTCCTCTGATTTTAGATCGACGTTAGCGGTTTCAATGGCGTTTGAGAATATTCTAGTGGAGAAATCCCGTAGTAGGTGTTGAATTGGAAGGTTTCTTTGGCCCTGTATTTTTGCGTCTCAGTCATTGAATTGTTCTTGCATGGACTAATGTTCAGAGGAGTGAGGAGGTTGTGATATGGTAAGTGTTGATGGGTTAATAATTATTTGTTTGGTTTCAGTTTTTTGTGTTATGATCTTTGTGAAAAAAGAGTTTTTGGGCTATATTATTTTGGTCTCAACATTTCGGGCACATTGATTATTTGTTTATGCAAATATGCGTTGATCATAGTCAATATTATGACTTTTTTATCAGTTTTTCTTTTTTTGTGTGCTTTGATTTTTTTACAGATCAATGCTTCAGAGTTGTGTTGATATGTATTTTTCTTTTAATATGCAATACTTATATGTACTTAGATTAATTGGGTAAGACACTTTTTTGTGCTATCTTTCAAGTGTATTCTTACATGATAAAATTCGGAGCACCATATCTTTTTTAGAGTAAACAAAATGCTTCCTTTGAAAATTTTGCTTTAGGCCCCCAAAGTTCTAGAGCCGTGGATGTGTGCTTTCACGATTTCCCATACGCGATGTCCATAAAATCACGTGCAGGTCAAGATGATGTTTATTGCCTCTGATTTTTTTTTCAATCAATTTTCTCTCGATAAATTAATAACTCTTTATTTTTATAATTCTTTAAATCTTTTCATCTCCATGTAATTTTTTGGAACTCAAATTAGGCATGTTTGTTCAAATTGATTACAGAGTTGATTAAGATTTTATTTAATCATATACTAATAAGTGAAGACAAATAAGTATAGCTAAAATGTAATAAACATAGCTGATTTCAGTTTGAACACTATTGTTTGAGTAGTTCATAATCATTTTTCGAATTAGTTGAGTAAGAATTAAATACAGTTGGACCAAACGGTTCATAATAGTAGGGGAATATATTTACTATTTGTGAAGAAATTCGGGTTAGTTATAGTCGTTGTAATAATCGAGGGTTTTTTGGTAGTAAATGGGATGAAATATAATGTGATTTGTTATAACCGAGTGTTTTGGAGCTCAAAATTAGACATGTTTGATACAAGAATTGAACTTAATGCTGAATTTATCAGGTTTGATATTTTCGCAAGTTGGTTTGATAAAATTTTATTCAGTCATATATTTTTTGAATTATTTATTAAATATGAATGAATATTTGTACATAAATTATTGATTTGGGAAGATGTAGATTTAAATTATATACATTTACAACAATGAGTTTTGGTTATTGTGTAGATCGTAACTTTGAACGAGTTATTTTAGTTTATTAGGTTTATACATTAATAAAACTCATCATAATTAACTGGTAAGGAATATGTTTGTTGTTCTGTCTTATATGTTGGTTTTTTTTATACACATACGAGAGTCAATATATTTACTATAATATTTCATAAATGTAAACAAAACACATTCTTCCTTTGGTTTTAGATGCACAATGTTATTCATTATTTTCAATTGTACTCAAATGCAATATTAAAATATTACATTTCGATTTATATAAAAATATCTTCAACTATGTGTAAATATCGATGGAAAAAATCGCGCATTGCGCGATGTTCAACTGTAAATTCAATTTAACATGATTATACGGGTAACACGCGCATCGCGCGTGCATTACACTAGTCTTCTTAATTCTATTAAACTCATTATTTTAATATATTCACTTGGGCCACAATATATTCCATCTACAAGCCCAATAATGAATTTTGGAATAAATAATCTAACAGTTTGGAGGGACAATTTCAATTGTTGTTCATTCTCCAATCAACTGTTTTGCTAGATGATTTGCTTGATTCAATTATGTGAAATATAATTATAAATTTCAGCGATGAGATTTGAACTTATTATTTCATGTTTACTTTTACTTCTATTATAGGGTGAGTGGATTGAACTGTTAATCGCGAGAAATAAGCATATGTATATTGAATTAGTAGGAAAAACATGAAATTAGACCTTTATTACTCATGAATAAAAAAAATCGCAACTTCCACAACCATATACAATCTATGATGCAGAACGTTGTTTGGGACCTGTCTTCGGGCTTGATTCCTAATTGTCACCTGCCTTGAGTTCAAGTTTGGAATATATTTGAGCTTATGTAAGTCTCTGGAATATGACTTCTCTCTTTGGTAATGAGAACTTGTCGTTAGAGAAGAAATGGTTAAGTGATTGGTTATTTATGAGTTCAAATTATTTTTTGGCGGTGGTATTAATTTTAAATTAGTTGTAAATTTGTGTGCTATGTTGGATGAAACTAACATTTTTATCAAATTGCATAGCATGATAAATATCTAATGATACATTTGAAATGCAACTTTTAAATAATCGATAACAAGATAGTTGTTATTATAATATGCCATCACACAAAAAGTTGCTTGTGTAGCAGTCATTTATTTTGACGATGGTAATTTTGATTGTGATGGCATTGTCGAACATCGTATAAAGAAAACTTATCAACTAATTATCACGTAGCCATCCAAGGAACGATGTTTAACAATGAGTCAATAAGACAATACTACTGTTTTCAGTTTCTACAATCTTTATGCAAATGACACATTAATTAATTAGCTTCGGCAAGTTACTAGTGTTGGAGTTCAAGGGAACCAAGCACGGTGGAAAAACAAAATTTCAACCTTGACTCCATCACTGGATCTATATAAATCCTGTTAGGCCAACGCCAATGCTATATTTATATATACAAAAATTATTTTTTATTAATTGAGTCTCTATCTCCATTTCTTTCCAACCTAATTTCCAAAAATATTTCTATTTGTTTTTTATTATTTTAATCATAAAATAAATTTACACATTTTACTTAATTTTTATAATTATAATACTAACAAATTGTTCTAAATATTATGTATTCATAACATATTAAAGAAATTATTATATAATATTTTTTTGATATGTAATAATTTTAATATTTATAATTATAATACTAACAAATTGTTCAAAATATTATTTATTCATAACATATTAAAGAAATTATTATATAATTTTTTTTGATATGTAATAATTTTAGGACGATATATTTTTTCCGGTCGGTAATTTGGTCCCGGTAGAAAAATATATGTTGTCGAGTTTTTTATTTAAAATTATCTCATCAATATAAAAAAAGTCTTAAATTATTATTAAAATAAAGAAAATAAAAAGTCCATAATTTTACTCTCTAATAATTTATATTTTTGAATAAGTTCAATTAATTAATAATAATCAATCCTAATTAGTCACCATTAAACTCATATATTCAAACTGATTAAATTATATCAATTCTAATTTATAATTTCTATAAATAAATGAGTTCAAGTTAGCTAACATACTTAATTTTATTGAACTAGAATTAGTTCAAATAAATACTTTCTTTTTAGGAATTCAAATCAATACTATTTAAATTTAAAAAAATTAAAATAAATATCTTCATTTTTATTTATTTTTTATTTCTTTAATAATTTAGATTATATAAAATAGGAATAATGTCATCTGACTATCACTAAAGTTAACGTTTTCTCACTTGAGCACCCTAAATTTTTTTTTGGCATTGTGGGTACCTTAAATTTGCATAATTGTCACAGTTATTACGCAAATCTGTTAAATTTTGAGGTGAAAAGACTAAAATGTGCCATTTTGGACTCTCTTTCTCTCCTTCAACATTCTCTCTCCTCCACAAAATCCCTAAATATCTCAAAATTTTGTTGGGCTATGGTAAATAATCAAAACATACAACTAAATTTAAAGCTGAAAATTTGTTTGGTCGGTGTGGGATTTGGAAAAAAGAAACGGAGGAAACTGGAAAAAATATATGATTGATGTTGAGTCTGAAATTAGATGCACATGGCTAAGCAATAATATATGGATGTACTCTTTTAAATGAACCCCGCTAAAAAGGCCCATAAAACAACAATTAGCTATTATCATGATTCCACTATAAAAATGTTTTAATTAAATTAATTAATAGTCGCTCAATCGATGATAACCATGATCAAATCAGCTAATTTATAAAATATTTTGGAGATTGACTCACTAACATTAAGAAATGATAATTTGGAGACAAAATTACAAATTTTTTATGGTATAGTTTATGAATTAATTATTTATACGATGGAAGTTGAAATGAGGGGAATGAATATGCCTCTAGTGATAAAAATTACCCATTATTAATGGAAAAATGACCAACTATGATGATTTATTTAAGTTTTAATTAGTTCCTAAAAGGTTGTTTTTCCGTTAAAAAGACTGTGGACATATGATATTATATTAATCATGGTTTCATTATAATGATATGTTTTCAATTTATGGAGGAAAAGAGGTTGTGAAGAGAAGAGAGGTTCGATTTGGGGGTTTTGTGTAAGAGAGAGAAGGATGAAGGAGAGAGAAGGATGAAGGGGAGAGAGAGAGAGTCCAAAATGGCACGTCTTGAAAATTTAGAACATTAACAGGGGTATTTTAGTCCTTTCACCTCAATATTTAACTGATTTTAAAAAAAAAATGAACGAAAATAGTTTTGGGCACTAACGGTGACAATTTTGCAAATTTATGGTACTCACAATGCCTAAAAAAAGTTTAGGGTACCCAGGTGAAAAAACGTCAACTTTAGAGGTAGTTAAGTGACATTATCCTTATAAAATATAAACTATCTTAAAAAACCCTCACTTTCCTCCCTTCCTCCTCCTCCTCTCTCTCTTCTACAACATTTCCACCTCCTTCCCTCTCTCTCCCTTCTATAACACTCATCGACCAAAGCATCAGACTAAATGGCTCTAGCTCTGCACTCTGGTTCCTTTAAGTAAAGCTCTCCACCCAACAAAGGCGCAATCTCCCCTTGAACCATGCCTCTACCGATCTTCGCGCTCCACCTCCAAGGCTCCTCTACTCCGGCCTCCTTTCCTCCACATCGTGCAAAACTCGCCTCCACAAACGCGCCAAACTCGCCTCCACGAACAACTCCGACGAATCCAAATCTAGCGCCGACAAAGCCAGATCTGTCACCGGAAAAGGCAGATCTGGTTTTTCTGGCAACAGATCTGGCTTTTCCGGCGCCTGAGCTTGCATTGATTCCATCTCCACGTTTGTACCTCCGCCTCAGATCGACGCCAGAGTTTGGGTCTCAAGTTTTCCGACCTGGTCTTAATTTTTTCGATTTGGTCTGTTGGTTAAGTTTATTAGATTTGTTCTTTTTCATTTTCTTTAGAAAGTAAAGAAAAAGCAGAATTAAAATATTAGATTATATAGTTTTGAGATTGATATAGTGTGTCTCCAAATTTGAAGACTCACTGTAGCAAATATATGTTTATGCGTATTTGGACACCTTCATTGGTGATGAAATGTCTCCAAATATGTATAATCATGCATATTTGAAGTCAAGATTGGAGATAGTCTGATAATAAAATAAAAGAGGGATTAAACTTATTATCTTTGTAGATACCGACTTTACACAATTTTCTTTGAGAAAACATGTGAATCGAGACGCTCTGAATCAAGAAGCATTACCTTCTTAATTTGAATGAGTTAAATAAAATAAATAGAATAAAATTTTATTTTATTTAAAACTCAAAATCAAATTAGAAGACTATATATATATATAGGACAAATCATGTGAGAACACAACTCTTTTGTGAAAACGTGAGAACATAGTTTGTCCATTGAAAATAAGTGAATGTCCATCGGAAATAAGTGAATGTCCAATGAAAAAGGTTATATCCAATGAAAGTGAATGTCCATGGAAAATAAGTGAATGTCCAACGAAAAATGTATGACCATTGTTCTCGTGTTCTCACGAAACATCTGGTTCTCAATGAAATGCTTCCCTATATATATAGCTGAATTGCTTGCTCACTACATATAGAATAAATGAGGTTTACGTCTGAGGGCACATATTATACTATTATTTAATAAATATCTGTATATTTATATTTCTTAATATTTAATTTTTAGACAAATTACATATATGTGTGTGTGTGTGTATCATATTTTGTGTTTGTTGCCTTGTCCATATCTAATGTTGTTTCTCCAAATTTACTTACAATATAGGATATGTGAAGTTTAAAAGTCTACTTAATATAAGCTGGAACAAAGTATATTTCAGCAATAAGGGATATTGCTTTCCTCTATTCATATCAGTTCGGGGAGAGACAAGTTGTTTTGAATAAAAGTTGATTTTATCGTCTTTCTCATTTTAATGATGATCAGTTATTATCACATGAAAATTTGCTTTTATACAATCCAGAATGACATCTTATAATTTTTGCTTTTATATTCAATTCAAAACTAAATGCGTTCATAATTTGGGGTAGCATGCGATTTGGTTCATGGCATGAATTCAATTTTGACTTACATAATCTATTCTAATTTTATATAAATTACATATAACATTTTAATTTATGTAAATAAAAAAAGTGATGCACGTGCTTAGGATCTGAACGTTACCTCTTTTGATTGATGAATGAAAGAACCTGAAAAAATTGGTTCGGAACCAAATTATTGAATGTACAAAAACTAACCAACACATAACATAAGACAAAACAGAAATAATATTAAAAAAACACAAACAAAAATAGATTAAGAACAATAACTCCAAAAAAAACATTCAAGAACAGTCAAGCAACAAAAAAAATAACAAAGCCAACAATGCAAAAAAAATAAAATAAAACATTCTAAACATGTTATTTTATCATTAATAACACAACCAGATTTTTGAATATACAAAAACTAACAATACATAACACAAGCCGAAATAGAGCTAATACAAAACACACACAAAAAAACAAATAAATTAAGCATAATAACTCGAAAAAAACATTCAAGAACACTTACACAAAAAAACACATAGCATGTAATGAAAAATAAAAGTACAACATTCTAAGAATGTTATTTTACTATTAATAACACAAGCAGATTCTTGAATATTGAAAAACTAACCACAAAACACAAGCCAAAATATAACTGATACAAAAACACAAATAAATTAAGTACAATAACTCCAAAAAACAACGAAGAACACTCAGACCACAAAAAAAACACCATATTAAGCAATACATAAAAAATTATAATATTATAAGCATGTTATTTTATTATTAAAAACACAACAAAATTATTAAATATACAAAAACTACCCAGTACAAAAAAGCGAAAACAAAAAAATACAAAAATAAAAAATAAATTAAGCACAACTCCAAAAAACATTCAAGAAGAATAAAAAAAAATAGAAGCACAAGACGATAAACATCAAACTTACCATACTAATTTAACATTTTAGCATTTCAGCAACAAATAATACACATTTATCATTGTGTGTAGAACATAGAGATCAATATAATATAGTCCAATAACTTTTTTCACAAATATCATAACACAAGAAACTGAAACCAAACAAATAATTATAAAATTTCAGATAAATATTGACGTAACAACACTTACAAGCTTAATCGCAACCTCCTCATTCGTTGAACATTAGTCCCTGCAAGAACAATCCAATGTTTGAGACGCAAAAATTCATAGCCAGCACAAACTTCCGATTCGACATCTACGACGAGATTGCTCCATCTGAATATTCTTAAATGTTATTAAAATCGTTTACACCGATCTAAAACCAGAGGGCCCAAATGGCGAATTAGAATTTTCCCGAGAATAAAGCGTGGAATTTGGTATAATTAAATGGCTTCATTGCCTCCATCCTCCGATATCCTATGCAATTATAGCAATTCAACAGGTGTATGTCAACCAAGGTAACCGTCCAAAGTCAATATCATGAGGCACCAAACAGTAGTACACCAAACAGTAGCATTCACATAATCAAACACATCAGAACACATATAGAAGCATGCAATGCACATGCACTGAACATGAACAAATTCTAAAACATAAATTTGTTTTTTCCCACTAATATACTATACCTAACTAATCTTGCAAAACATACATTGATTCAATGAAAATAACTAAATCAGTTTGTCACTTGTCAAAAATTGTTTCTACTTTTCTTTCATTAGCATTCATTAAATATGTACCCATAAAAATCGGAGCAGTTAAAATTTAATTAACTATCTCATCACAATTCAGTAACACACTAAAAAAAGAAAAAGAACAGTGCAACATTTACAATCTGTCTACTCCTTTTATATACAATATAGATATATATTAGGTTTAGTTTAATTATTGAACGATTCTAATCATTTTATAAAATATTATTTCAATATAAAATATAACAATTATATAAAAAAAACCTTATTAACTTTATTTAAATTAAGATAACATTTAACTTAATTAAATCATATATTTATTATATTCAAAATACGATAAATATATGTTAAACTCATGTTATAATTTGGATTTCTAAAATTCTATACGTTTTGGCATTATTTTATGTGACCCTATAGATTCATACAACGTTGGTTGCGGGCCCAAAATCTCTACTTCGTCCGATGTTTATATTTTGGCCACAAATTATAAATGAATTTTAACATGTCATTATAGCAAACCAAGTTATATGATCGTCGATGAACCGACTTAACCGTTACTATCAATATCATATCTCTTTGTCACTCGATATCATGACTGACTTAAGGTATAGAGCGTCACCCTTATATTGTTCAATCATTTGTTTCTTGGTTCCGAGTAGATCGAGAGTGATAGCTCTATATCAGTTTTCTTAGCATGGTCCTCATCAAGAAGCCCAAAACGATATCTTACTCATACTCAATATGAAGAACAAATTTTTTGTTTGTCGCTCACATTCCTCATACAGTTAGTTTCATAGCTAACGATACTTTTATTATCAAGTTACGGACAAAGTAGATGAATATGTTAAACTGTAAAAAATGGCTATATGGGAATTCATGGTGATTTCAAGGTCAAAGGACTAGCCGTTATTACAGTATTGATGAATCTATGAGTATTTATCAAGGTGGGTCATTTAATATCATTTCTTCATTTGATGCCTCATAATTGGCTCTCGTACACCATGCACTTCAATTACAGTTCATGTTGTACTAAATTCTACTTTAAAATAAATACAACAAAAACGATGGTGGCAGACCATATTTATGATACAACATATAAAAGAAAACGACACGTATGCCGTTGTTAGAACTATAATCAGTAAAATAAAATTAAATAAAACATCTAATCACATTGGTTTAGTGATATGTATCATGCAAAACACTACAACCACATCGAACATATTGCACACAACGATTAAAATAATCAAAATTGAATAACAGCTTATTATTATGATTATTTCTAAATTGAACATACTTATACAATATATTTCCCACAAATATGCATAACCAATAAATCAACTATACAAGTGTGTCTGATACCATTGTTAGGTTTCTCGAGATCCAAGCACAGTGGAATATAAAAAAAATTTACCGTAAACGTTGGATCCAAGTAAATTTATTAGTCGATAAAAGGGAGTTAGAGAAGCTACATCTTGAAGACCCTTTCAAGTTTCCTGCGTTATTTATGAATATAAGAGTCTCTAATGTGATATGTCTCTAAGCTTGGTTACGATCCTAGGACTCGTGGATTATGAACCCACCATGCTTCCTCTATAGGTGTGCACATGAAAAATAAAAACCCAAAATTAGTTTGGACTTGAGCCAAATCTCGTTTAAGCAGGCCTACGTACCTTGTCTCCACGGGAATCAAATCCACATAGTTCGTCTGAACTTGAGCCCAAATCATATTTGAATGCCTACGTACCACGTCTCCATGGAGATTATAGTCCACATAAAGTGTCTGTACTTGAACTCAAATCTCATTTACGTGCCTATGTACCCCGTCTTCACATAAATTAAATTCCACATAGTTCATTTGAACTCGAAACTCTTTTCGGGACGATACAAAACAACTTTTTAAATCTATATAATATGAATATAAACATCGGATGTTTAGATTAATCAAAACTATTTCGATATGTTTTCAAAGCTTATCTAATATTAAATCTGATTTGTTCAACGTCTCACGTTTTTCCAATGCCAAAAACTCTATTCAATAATATCATAAACTATTTTTTTCAATACATACGAATATGAAATGACAATAACAATAATCACACATCCATAAATATATGCTTAAGAGGTCTAATTATAATCATGCAAAAAAGTTATCATACATATTACCATGCTGCATAAAATCCACCGTGATCATGCGAATATAGTTTTATAAAAGAATATATAAAATAAATATATTTATATGTATGATATTTAATACCTTTAAAGTTATCCATACGAGAATTAATGTCTCTTCTTCTTCTAATGTTATAGATGGTTCACATTTGTCTATACATACGACATATCATCATATATATCAACATGCAAATCTTTTGTTCACAACACTTGTGAACAAATTAAGAACACTTAATTTCTTTGTATTTTGGCGGCTCCACTACATCTTAGCGTAGGTAGATCATCTTAATCCATCAAGCCTATAAATATATTTCAAATGAGAGCTAAAGAGACCCGTTAGATGGCAATTCACCATCGATCGTAATTCACCCAAAACATTTCTATAAATAATCATTTCATTTCACATAAAGACATTTTTGTCATTACGTGTGCAATAAATCTCTCATTAATTTGGAAATGAATATTTAAATAATCATCGATAAATTTGACGATAAATTTTTAATTTTGTTGGTAACAAATAATAAATTAATTTTTCATATCAGTATTTTTGAAAATACGAATATTTAATTAATAGTCGGCAATGTTACTATATTTCTGAAGATACAGATATTTCATTGGATATTCAATTGTTTCACTCAAACATTCACTAATTAGTAATTTTCATTAGATATCAATTTGAGAAATATATTTCAAATTTGTGGACATACGTGGATTATTCATGAAAATACTTGATCTTGTTTTCCTGTAAATTTTCATGAAAATACATTAGACATTCAGTTCTTCTATTTGACATTCACTTATTTCTTGTTTGACTTTTACTTATTTCTCATTGGACATTCACTTCTTTCTCATTAGACATTCACTTGTTTGTGATTGTTACTGCCATTAACTTTTCACTTATGTATAATGTACATTCATATTCGCTGGATGAATAATCAATGTATACAATGAGAAATAAGATCAGGTATTTTCATAAATTGTTTGTGTATGTCCACAAATTTTAAATATATTTATCAAATTTATGTCCAATGGAAATTACTAATTATTAAATGTTCTCTTGAATAAATGCATGTCCAATGAAAGATCTTTATTTTCAAAAATACGGTAACATTGAAGACTATCAATTAAATATTTATATTTCCAAAAATACCAGTATCCAAAATTAATTAACAATTTTTTACAAAATAAATTAAAATTTTATTTACAAATTTGTTGATGATTAATTGAAGATTTATTGAAAGTATTTAATTCAAAGATAAATCCTAAGTCAACCATGCTAATAGACGATTATGCCCCGAGAATATAAATCTACGTTAAAATATTAACGATAATTAGGCATATATCATATCATGATTTAGCTTTAATCCAATGACATATATATATATATATATTATTAAAAGTGATTCATATGAGTTAGTCTCATGTTGAATTGTATCACAACCATTGAGTAAAAGATTCATTTTCATTTTTCTTCTAGCAGTTATTCAATCTTGTATCTCCTTATTACTCCTCTTTCCTAATCTCATTAGGTTAGCTTTATTACTAATCAAGTTTAGTTCAATTAATTAATAGACGATTCAAATCATATTAGAAAATATTAATTCAATTATATAAAAATGATATTTAAAACCTAATTAACCACCATTAAATTAATATAATTAAGATAACATTTAACTATTTAAATTAATATTTAATGAAATCATATATTTACTAAATTTAAAATACAATAAATGTATTTCCAAATTTATATTATAATTTTGTTTTCCAAGAACTAGTACATTTTGGCCTTGTTTTGTGTGTGATCTTATAGGTTTATACAATGTTGGTCTTGGACCCGAAATCAATATTTCGCCCAAAGTCCCTATTTCTCTCACAAGTCATAAATGAATTCTAGCAAGTCATTATAATTAACCGAGTTATATGATTGTCGATAAACCAACTTAACCACTGTTAATAACGTATCCCTTTGTCACTCTATACCATGACTGACATAAGGCATAGAGTTGTCACATTTATATTGTTCAAACTCTTGTTTCTTAATCCCAAGTAGACCGAGAGTGATAACTCCTTAGCATTTCTCTTAGCATGGTCATTCTCGATCATACTTCTCAAGATACCCTAAACGATATCTTACTCACAATCAATATAAATGAAAAAATTTCTTGATTGTCACCCACGTTCCTCATACAGCCAGTTTCACAGCTAACGATACTTTTTCATTATCCAATTACGGACAAAATAGATGAATATGTTCAACTGCAAAAAGTGGCTATATAGGAATTCATGATCACTTCAAGGTCAAAGGACTAACCGATATTGCAGTATTGATAAATACTAGTGACTGTATCTATGAGTATTTATCAAGGCGGGTCATCCAATACTATTTCTCCAAATAGTATCCATGATTTAATTTAGTAACCTGTACCCGTAATAAGTAAAACGTAATCATCAATCAACATCATACTAGTCTTAACAGATTGTTAGGATTAGGAATATTTGGTTAAAACTCTTATTAAATCTAAGGATTTATTATCAAGTAGCGTACTTGATGGTCTTAGAAAGAGTTAATTATTCAAGGGATAATATCACGTAGCTACAGTTAAGTTGACAAATTTCTCAACTACTACAACTAATGTTTTTTTTTCTTTTGAGAAGTGCGTTGAGTTTTTTTTTCTCGCGTGCCTACAATTCGTTAACTTTTCAGTTAGTGCCCAAATCGCCCATCTATTTTGTTTCACTCGTTTCCCCAATTTCTAGTGTTGATTATGAAAAATATATATTTTTAAATTTCAATTTCTAATACCCAATAGTACAAGCCTGAGCAAATTAGGGGCATAGTGTGAATAGACCGCCCACTAAAGAAGACCAGTGTCGACAACACCTTGCAGGCAGTGAAGATTTCCTAGGACACTTAAAAATTCAAGTACACAATACGGAAGTGATGACATTGTCTTTATTACTAATAATCTGATTAGGATTTTGAAAGTCCCAAATCTCATAAAGTCTCAAATATTTAATTTCGTAATCTCGAAAGTGAAAGTGTGAGTTTTGAACCGTTGGAGATGGAGAGGGGAGAGAAAAAAAAGGAAAAACAAATATCAAGTGGCAGAATCTGAAAATTTGAGGTCATATCACGTCTAAAACTAACTGAAAAGTCAAAACGGACTGTAGTGTAATGAGAAAAAAAAAACTTAGCATACCTCTTAGGAGATAAAAGAACATTAGTTGTATTTAGTTAAGAAAGTTTTCAACTTAACTAACTGTAGCTACATGAGATTATTCCATTATTCGACTCATTATTATAATGAGTGTCATTTTGTTAACAAACGATGACGTAAATACACTTTTCATATAATCGACTAACGGCGACGTCAAAACACATATTTACATGATTGATCAAGTACAAAATTATGGATCACACCACCAACTCCTTGAGCCCTCATGACATGGACCTTAATGTCCCATTGTAGTCTTTTATCTTCTCAGTTTGACGCGAGAAATCACGCCATCCTCGGTCTTGTCTCGTCTTGAAGTTATCCCCTAACTCCAACCATGTTCACAAGGAGGGAAAGTTTAAACCTCAGGCCCCTGAAGCATCTCGTGCCTCTCATCTCACTCATCCTAAAGACGCTAAAGGCATCCTTGATGCTCCTTCCACCAATGCGAATCCTCCCACTCTTAACGTCTCGAACCAACCATCTTACAATCGAGCTCACGTGGCATATCCAAGAACCCAGGTTCTTGCGATCAAGTCATTCGAGGTTGGGCCATGTGCAAACACTTGGGCTTCACATGCCAAGCTTCCGACGAGGAAACGATCCAAGCCTTCGAAACCAAAATTGTCTCAAGGAATTGAGTCCTTCTCATCTTATCAATTAGCTCCTTTCGTTGTTTGTTTTGTATGTTTCTCTGTTTTCTTTCTTTATTTTCATCGGTTCAGTTCTCTTTTCTTTCTTTGTTGTTATTTTTAGTTGGCATTAGTTTTCTCCTGGGGAGTTTTTGTTGGTTTCATCAAAAACCAATTAGAAAAAGGAACAAACTTTCTAGTTTTGCATTTTCTTTGTTTTGGCTTCAGGCTCCTATTGGTTATTTTGGATTGTCAATTGCTAGCATGAACTTGGACAAATAATGAGTTGAGTAGCTCCAATTTGGCCTTTCAGGGAGGATGGCCTTAAGTTACATAAAGCACTTGATTCGAAGATCTTCATTGTCTTTTCCTCCCTCGTTGAACCCATAAACATAGTAAAGACCCTCATAAAAAGATATAGGATAGAAGGGACTTCAATTTTCTTTAACTAGATTATGATTTGTGAAAACAATAATGTCAAATACTTGAAAGAATGTTGTAAGAAAGAATGAAGCTATGAATTGGTACATTTAGAATCAAATAACTGCAGTTAAGAGGGGTTTGTTTGAGAAGTGTGCCTCTAAGTTGTTGATCACAAGATCAGCCATAGCCTTGCTGGTTTCAAGGGTGTCACTTCCTACATGAGGCAACATGACTACGTTTTCAAGCTCGAATAGTTCTTGCGGTACATTTGGTTCATCTTCAAACACATCAAGCCCCGCCCCACCCAAGCGCCCTTCAAGCAGTGCAGACACAAGCTCAGGCTGGTCAACATGCTGGCCACGCCCAATGTTGATGAAAATTCCTTCGGGGCCTAACGCGTCAAGGACTTCCCGGTTTATAATGTGGTGGGTTTCTTCTGTCAGAGCACAAGCCACTATAAGACTCCTAGAATTTTCAGCCAATTCGATTATGTCCGGGTAGAACTTGTAACTCAAATAAGTTTTTTCCGATCTGGAGAAATAGTTGACCGGGCAGCCAAAGGCTTCCGCTCTCTTTGCAATTGCAGTGCCAATCCTGCCCAACCCAACAATTCCAACTGATTTACCACTGAACTGGAACACACCAAAACAGAAATGGATGAATAAGTAAAGGCAGATTGTAATAAAAGAAATGGCAATTGAAATGAAAACTACCTTGGTAGCCAATCTCTTGTCACTTTCCTTCCAATTGTTAGTCCTAACAAAGGCATCACAGGTGCAGATCCTCCTGAGGACGGCGAGGGTGAGCCCTATGGCCACATCGGCGACGTCGTCCGTGAGCACGTCCGGCGTGTTCGTCACCCGAATCCCCTTTGCTCTGCATTTCCCCAGATCAATCTTCTCCAGCCCCGCACTGTAGCTACACACGATTTCCAGCTTCGGCAGCGAGTTTATCAGCTGCGCGTCCGCCCCCATTTTCGTGTTCCCCACCACCGCCCGAATCGATCCCGATTTCTCCTTCAGAAACTCCGATTCGGCCCACAGCTTGAACAGCTCGAACCGCTTCTCGAGCTCTTCTTCAAGGTATGTCGACATCGGGCACGTCATCAACACTCCACCGCTCTTCATTTTCGATTCCGATTCAAACGGCATCGTATCTCTCACATCTCGTTAACCTGTTGGAACAATCTTCCTTTTATATGCTATAATTATGCCTTTTTTAACTCATCTCTCATCTCCCAAATGCCACCAATCACATTGCCATTGACTCGGTATCGGTACATCTTTTTATTCACAATTAAATTTGATTTTTTTTTTTGAAATTTCCTTGATTACTATTAATAATTTTACTAAAACAAACCATGTTTCATCAATCTCACCATGTTCTTGAGATGTGCTTTTTAATATATCTAACATGACATGGATGAGCAAAATGTTTCTAGACATTTCTTTGATAGATCATTAAGTTATGCTCGGTGTGTTAAAAAAATGTTAGGTATCAATTGTGTGAAGAGGGCATTCCAAAAATTAGTTGGAGATCAACTTTTAGACCATGGATTTTGCTAAAAGGTTACAAACAACCCTATACCCACAATTTCAAACAAACAAGTAAACCTATGACATGATCCCCATCTTTTCTACATTCAACTCTTATCCCTGGAGTGGTGTTTATGATATTGTATGAATTAAGTATTTAATTAAGGAATATAGACAAGTGGCAATTATATTTATAGAAGAATTTGAGATCCTCATATAATAGATATCCGGAAGGTTTTCTCAATTATTTTCCAAAAGCCATGGAATACAAAGAACAGCAGCAAGGTGAACAAGACTTAAATGACATGCATTGTGTGTGAACACAATTAAACCACCGGCGTTAACAATGGCTTGTTCTGGAAGAAAGCCTCCAAGTTCCCAATCACAAGGTCAGCCATTGCCTTTCGAGTTTCCATTGTGCCACTTCCTACATGAGGCAAGAGAACCACGTTCTCAAGCCCAAACAGCTCCTCTGGCACATGGGGCTCCTTCTCGAATACATCCAGCCCTGCCCCACCTAACCGCCCTTCGATTAATGCAGATACCAGCTCTGCTTCGTCCACATGTGGCCCCCTCCCAATGTTGATTAGAACACCCTTCGGGCCTAATGTGTTCATAACCTCGCGATTGATGATGTGGGTGGTTTCTGGCACCAGCGAGCATGCGACGACCAGGATGTCACAGTTGGCAGCTAGCTCAAGAACACTTGAATAATATTTGTACCCCGTCTCTGGTTTCTCATTTCTGGAGTAGTAACTAATGGGGCAGCTAAATGCTTCAGCTCTCTTGGCTATTGCCAGACCTATCCTGCCTAGCCCAATGATGCCCACCGTCTTTCCACTAAACTGAGGGAGGAAAATGAAATACTATTAACAACAGAGTGAAGCATAAAAAAGATTCTAAAGCTCAAAGTCTTAAACTGAACAGATTAAACAATAAACATGATATCAATTAGAAGAAAAAAAACATGATGCATTCCCATCACATATCAATAAGTGAAATTCACAACAAAAAAATCATGTTTCGTTTATAAGACTGTCAATAAAAGGAAAAGCTAATGGTCATAAGTAGTTAATACTGAAATTCAAGTATCTTAACAGGGTAATTAATGCATACAACCAGTCTATTTTTAAGTCAGCCGTGCACATTTCAAATTCGAAAAAAAATAAGCAAATGCAAATATTTGAATTTCATGCTCTGCTAAAGAAAAGAATACAGTGATGGGAAGGTTGTCTACAAGTGGTCATCAACGCGCATTTCACACACTAATAATGAATCTACATTGACCGATATCCTGCCTAATTTCTAAGCAAAAGTTTTACCTATGAATGCCTGCTTCTTTTACATTTAACATTCAAAGGACCAGGAGTAAATGACATGCCTTCCGAGTATGCTGTCAAGATACTTAACCATTCAATTACGGAATGAACCTGATGCAAACAATTATTACCATTAAAATGGGAAACATGACCAGCAAACTGAAGCGTGTACTTTAGAAGCTTGTGCAGTAAGAAGTTGCCTACGTATAATATTTATGAAGAAGATTATGGTTCTAGAAATCTTAAAACAGGTTGACTGTCTACACTCTACAGAATGTTTATTCTAAAAAAGATCTAAATACTCATTCTACAGTTCCCCTCTAGCCATAATCTATTGCTTGTCCCAATACCTCTTTAAACTATGTTTTATGCGTAATGAAGGGTGCAGTGATACATAATATAGTCAGAAATTAACGCTACATATGCTCACAGGTCTGCAATTTTATTTGTATGTTAACAGGTGAACAATTTGTAAAGTAAATGACAGTCAAAACAGATCCTTCAGCACAGTCCAGATGCAACAATCAATAACCCATTTACAGACAAGAAAATCAATAAGAAAAAACAATCATCACAACATATTTGCACCCATGCAGAATAGTGTACACCCACTTGTAAGCTCCACATAGTACATGCATAAGCAAAGAGTTGTCTCTTTCGAACAGAACCTGGACATTCATAAACCAAAATGAAATCCAAAATCTTAAGGTTAGTACTTGTGCGAATAAAAAGTTTTTCCCTTGATCATGCACCTGATTTTCTAGGGAGACCATAGGGCTTCTAAAGCTAATTATCACTTCACTTCTAAAATCTGTAGTCCCGGCAATCAATCAGAAAATTTCAGAACAATCATAGAAAAAGGGTAATTTTCCCTGATCGAAAGGAATAAATTTCTGTAATCAGATGCACAAGAAATCCAATAATGGAACCCAAACCTTAGTGGTCAATTTGAAATTTCCTTTCTTCCAGTTGCCACTCCTGACGTAGCGATCGCTCTCGCAGAGCCTCCTGAGGACGGCGAGCATCAAGCCGATGGCGAGGTCGGCGACGTCATCGGTGAGGACATCAGGGGTGTTGGTGACCCTGATACCCTTGTCCCTGCACTTGGCCAAGTCAATCTTGTCCAGGCCCACGCTGAAACTGGACACAATCTGGAGCTTGGGAAGAGCGTCGATCAACTCGGCATCGGCGCCAGCGCTGGAGTTGCCGACGACGGCGCGGATGGAGGTGGCGTTGTCCTTGAGGAAGTTCTGCTTCTGCGGGTAGCTCCAATACCGGAACAGCTTGAACCGCTTCTCCAGTTCGTGCTCCAGATAAGCGTTCATTGGACACGCCAACAGGACTCCTATGGACTCCATTTTCCCAGGATCTGACTCTAGGGTTTGCTCCTTCTGCAATGTAGATGCTTTGCCTTTGCCTTTCGTCTCCACTTCCCTAAATGATTGGAGGAGGATGGGCGTTCCATTTTTCCTACTTTATTTTATTTTTTTTTTTTTGAAGCTGCTACCCAATTTAATTTAATTTAATTTAGTTTAACACACAAATGTTACAAATTATTTTAATTTAGTATGTCTTAAACAATTTACAAAAAGGGTAAATGTCACACGGTACAATAGTTTTACACATTTTTATAATGGATATAGCTAACTTAAAAACTTTGTGTGAAGGTCAAGTTAGTTTTGATTTGGTCTCAAGTTAGACAAATTAGTTGAGTTTCAGTTAGTTTTGAAGATGAAAAGATTAAAATGTCCTTAATTGTCTATCAAATTTTAAATGCTTCCCTTTATTCACCAAATTATTCATAACAAATAATATTTATTAACAAAAAAACTAAACTTTTTATTATTATTTAATAATAATTATTGTTATTGATAATTATTTCATAAAAATTAAAAGTAAATTAATTTAATTATTTGTTGTTAATAATAAAAATTTAAAAAAATAATTATAAATAATACTAATTATTAAAAATAATACTAATCATCAATAATATTATTAATTATTAATAATATATTAAACTTTCGAATGATATAACTCTCTCATACGAACTCTGTTTCGGGCTTATAATATATCAAATCGAAGAGAATCGAAAGATCAACAACTTTGAAGAAATAAGTTCTTTTATTAATAATGAATATTATTTCTTTAAAGTTGTTGATATTTCAATTTTCTCCGATTTGATATACTATAAGCCCGAAATACAAATTGATTTTTATAAGAACATCTCCAATCTATTAAAAAAAGAACATTTCCAATGGCATATTATATTTACCATAAAATGTATGTTATATGCTATTTTTTTAGCATCTATATTTTTAACTATATGTTATATGTTATATGCCATTTAAATATTTTAATAATAAACAAAACAAAATATATTGTTTTATTGTATCATTATGATTATTTTATTTGATTAATGGGTAAAAGTGACATTTGGATGATAAAGTAGTAATTAAAAACATTTTTTTGGAGAGGCAAATATCATATACTACATTTTCATGTCAAATATGTCATAGAAGTTTATCATGCATGTTGTTGGAATTGATATACCATATTTTACATTGACAAGAAAAATATAGTATGAGTTAGAGATGGTCTAATATTATCTTTTATATTCTAATATAAATGAGATCACATAAATTGAATAAAAATATCAATAAACAACATTAAAATTTAATTTGTAGCAAAAATATTTAAAAAGAAAAAAAAGTTTTGTCGTATTAAAAGATTCTCACCATATCCGATTGTAGTCAAATATTTTTTCACAAGAAAATGAACCGTAATAATTTTCGATTATAAATAATTCATGTACGTGAGTATTAGATTATAAAATAGCAAGTGAGTATTAGATTATAAAATAGCAAGTGAGTATTTGAAAAATTGAAGTAATCATAATCCAAGATATTCGTTAAGGCTCACAGATGACTCATATATGACCCATGATTGGCTAAGTTTGATGAGTACAAAAAATATAAAATAGTTTTTTACGTGATATTCTTGAAAAGATTTAAATTTTGTTCATGTTTGTTTTAACTAACAGTAGATGAGATTATAGTGAGGAGTCTGTCCCACCGTATGTAGCTTCAGTTGTCCGACTTGATGTTGGATTAGTTGCTATTTAATTAATAAAATTCGCTTTTCCATCAAAAAAAATAAACTAGGATAAAATTTGATTGAAAGAAATATAAACGGTACGTATTATATGGATATTAGTTGACAATATGGCTTTAAGCTAATTTTATGAATTGATATTACCATTTAATTTAATATATTTTGAAAAAATAATTATTTACTATTTTAGTTTTAACTCATGTGTTACCTTTGAGTTAGAGGAAATCTTTCATTTTATATATTTAATTTATCACATGTTTTTTTTAATTTCTAACATTAAAATAAATCATTTATCGTAAAAAAAATTTGTTGTCCAAATTTCATATTATGTTTATTTTTTGTAAATTTCATTCTACACGATAGTCAATTTTCTTGTGGTGTGAATTTTACGATTATAATAGTGACATATAATTATACATATCCTCGTATTTATAAAAAGAACAATTTCAACTGAATTCAATATTTGTATAAACACGGGGTTTGGAGACTTGGTCATTCCATTCCATGCTTCAAATATGCATTAGGCCATCATATATGCGGGCATGCAGCATTAGGCCATCTCCAACCCTGCCTCCAAATATGTATAATTATGAGTATTTAGAGACTTTCTTCTCCAATGCAGGTATCCAAATATGCATAAATCATTTATGATAAATGCATATTTGCTATAGTGAGTCTTCAAATTTGGAGACACACTGTAGCAACCTCCAAACAATATAATCCAATATTTAAATCCTGATTTTTCTTTCTTTTCTAAAAAAATGAAAAAGAACAGATCTAAAAAAATTATACTCAAGTCGAAAGCCAAAAATTAACCAACAAGCCAAAACGAAAAAATTGAGACCCAAGTCGGAAAAACTGAGACCCAAATTCAGGCGTCGATCTGAGACAGAGGCGTGGAGGTGCGGACGTGGAGATGGAATCGGTGCAAGCTCAGGCACCAGAAAAGTCAGATCTGTTGCCAGAAAAACCAGATCTAGCTTCGTCGGCGCTAGATTTAGATTCACCGGAGTTGTTCGTGGAGGAAAGGAGGTCGGAGTAGAGAAGGCCGAAAATCGGAAGAGGCGCAGTTCGAGGCGAGATTGCGCCTCTGTTGAGTGGAGAGCTTCAATTAAAGGAACCGAAGTGCGGAACTAGAGCCGTCTAGTCTTGTGCTCTAGTCGATGAGCGTTGTAAAAGGGAGAGAGAAGGGGAAGGAGGCGGAAAGCGTTGTAGAAAAGAGGGAGGAGGTGGCGGAGGAAGTGAGGAAAATGAGGGTTTTTAGGATAGTTTATATTTTATATAATCTAAATTATTAAATAAATAAAAAGTTTAATAAAAATGAATATATTTATGTTAGTTTTTTGTTTAATTTTAAATATTATTGATTTGAATTCTTAAAAGAAAAGTATTTATTTGAATTAATTACGAGTTCAATAAAATTAAATATGTCGCTAACTTGAACTTATTTGTTTTTAGGAATTATAAATTAGAATTGATATGATTCAATCAGTTTGAATATATGAATTTAATGGTGAATGATTAGAATTGATTATTATTAATTAATTGAATTTATTTAAAAAACTAAAATGATTTTAGAGTAAAATTAGGAACCTTTTGTTTTCTTTATTTTAAAAATAATTTAGAACTTTCTTATACCAATCGGATAATTTTAAATAAAAACTAGACAACATACATTTTTCGATCGGAACAAAATTACTGACCGAAAAAAATAGATCATCCAAAAATTATTACATATCAAAAAATATTGTATAATAATTTGTGCATCTCGAAGAGATTCGATAGGGTGTTGTACAACCTGAATAAATTTAAGAGCCACACTTTGACACGGTAGAAAATAAGCTGATTGTAGAGGTAGAACTAGTTTATTTAATTATTCCTGATATTCCAAGGCGGTCTGAAAGATCCCGTCATTCACGCACCAGATTAGGTTTCCTGATATCTGAAGGTGATGATATGGTCGGAGTGGATCATGATGATCCAACAACATTTAAAGAGGCCATGGACAGTGCCAATTCTAAGAGATGGCTGGGAGCCATAAAAAGAAGAGACGCAATTCATGTCAAATCACCAAGTTAGTAACTTGGATGAATCAACCATGTGTGTAAAAGTCATTGTTTGATGATGAGTCATTAAGGTCAAGACAGACATGGATGGTGAAATCAATATAGATTTTCTTACCGAAGAATACTAGAGAGATTTTTAAGTTGCTAAAATCCATTTATGGATTGAAGCAGGCTTCTCATAGTTGGAATCTTCTTTTTGATAAAGTTGTTTAGGAGTTCGGCTTTATCAAAGACGAAGATGAATCTTGTGTATGAAGAAGGCTAGTGGGATTGACTTTCTAGTGTTGTATGATGGAAACATACTGATTAATTGGAAATCGTATCCCAACATGTCAAGGCATGGTTAGGGAATTGTTTCACAATTTATGACTTAAGGGATGTTGTACATGTTATGGGCATCAAGATCTGAAGAGATCGTTCCAAAAGAATTTTGGGCCTAAGTCAAAGCACTAAAAAGACGGGATGTCTGAACGAGATAATGACCATATACTTAGTATGATGGGTCGATCATATATGTCATGACATGAACAAGACCATATATCTTGTTTACCTTAGCTTGTACCAGTAAATACTAGTCTAACCCTGGTGAGAAACACTAGTATGCAGTAAAGAAGATCCTCATGTACTTCAGGAGCACTAAGGATATCTTACTGTTGTGTTAAGGGTATAGATAAATAGTAAGTCGTTAGAAGATTGTAGGATTTGTGCCCTAGTCTAATACTAAATAGTCAGTAATAGTTTTATCAACATATGCAATGAAATAAAATCGGCATTATATTACTAGTAATATGTTGAGTATAATTTGATCTATATTATTGAGTGTGTCATCACTAATAGTAGAACTGTAGATCTGTGTGAATTATACTTAACGGGTCCCTGATCAATTAAGTTTCATCAGAAGCGACCAGTTTAAGGATTACTCTTTATGATCACGCTCTATTGATCATTGGCAATGAGATTGCCGAAGTCAGATCATAGATATCATTTGGGAAAAGATATTGGACGACCCGACCTGAATATGCGACATAGATATTGTCATGAGCATATTCAGTTGTCGTAGCTTGTCATTGTATCCTTAGATCGAGGAGTCTTTGTGATCACAGTATAATCAATATTCGAGTTTGAAATAAACCTAACGTTATCTGTGATAGGGTAACCATAATGGTTGTGATTGGCTTGGGGACGGGTTGTATGGGTGATACGAAAGACGGCTAAGGGATTTATCCCTCGTACTCCGGTATGAGAATGGTATCCGTTTGGGGCACTTGAGGAGAATGACTGAAAGAAAACACATGGTCATACTTATGATACGAGGTATCATTTTTCAGTCATACTCACATATCAAGATACAGTGATTAATTAAATAAGAATGATGACTCTATGCCCTATGATTAATCAGGATACCTAGTGATAAAAGGATAGTGACATGGACGACATGAGGTTAAATCGGATCACCTATAATCATGTACATAGGGAAATCATAATGTTTTATTAGCGGCCACTTATGATGGAAACGGTAAAATAATAATTTTACGCCGATCTGCCAACAGGACATGAGCCTAGAGGGTCACACACATAGGGTACACATTGTGGGAAATTAGGCAAAGATTAAGTAAATACCAGTAAAGGCCTGTGGCCAAAACCTAGGGTTTTGGGCCACCGCCCAAGCACAAAATAGGCCACGGTTTGGGCCAAACCTTTGGGCTTTGGGCCCAAACTGTGGCGGGCCTTGATGGCCGAAATCATGAGGGGCTGCCACAAATGAGGCCGGTCATGGCTTGACCGAAACCCTAAAAGGGTTCGGCCCAAGAAGCCCAAACCGGCCACATAAGTATGGCGGCTAAAGTTTCAAGGGAACCGAACCTAGCCCATTTTATGGGCAGGTTCGAGATCCCAAACCCTAGTCCAAGTCTATAAATATAGACCACTTGTGCTAATTTTTATTAAGTCTTTATTTACCATACTAAAACTCTACCCAATTTTTCACTCAAGCTTTCTCACGTTCCAGTAGGCGTTTGAGAGTTTAGATTTAAGATCTTGTGTATCCGTGTGGATACCTTAGAGAGCAAAACACTTGATTTGCTTTCGGTGGTTCGACTATACTATTGTTTTGTTTTTCTAAACAAAATTATTTTTTTAGATATGGCGACAAAACTTGCGAGATGTATAGCTCCCAGGTCTGAAGTTTGACTGACCCGAAGCAAGTGCCAGATTAAATTAAATTCAAAGCTCTTTATTTTCTCGTGAAATAGCGTTTTCCATTAGAGTTCAGATTTAGGCGCTATCTTGCCCGCAACCTGACTGATCTGCAAAACCGAAAAGGTATAAGATTTCGTAACTTGTAGTTCTATGAATCTAGTTCAAGTAAAGTGATCATGGGTGGGTTCTAAGTTATTTTATTTTATTTTTCGCTGCTTTTGATCTTTGGATCCTTAGAACCCAACAATTTTAACGACCGATGGCACAATAACTATTCAGACTGAATAAAACCAAGAAATTGAAGATAGATCAACACTATAACAAACATGCATTTAACAAAACAGTCGATACAAATATTTATGAGTCTCTATTATTCTTAAAAGTTGATCAATAATATATAGTTAACGAGTATAGAAACACAGAACTACAAAATATAGCCTACTATCGGCGAAACCAACCTCCAAACAACATATCTATGATGGAAAAAAACTTACCAGAAGTCAGCTTTTTGGGGATGTTCGATATCCTCTATAATATGCGCTTTCTAGATGACATTGTTACGAAAATTAGACCTACAACTCTCTAAAAATCAGACAGACTAGATACGAGCTCCACTGAAAACACAAATATCATATTCGCTGAATATCAACGGTCTCCAACTACATTAGGGTTTCCTTACCCATAGATACGTCTGAAATTGTGATCAATTAGACGATTTGGATGATTACCGATAATTTTGTTGATTTGGGTTGTTCGTATATTTGTACGCCAAGATTTGGTTTATACCCAATTATAAGCCAAAGTGAGTATATGTTTCTAGTCAGTTTACTAAGATACACTAAATTTTATTCCTTTTTAACCATATGAAAGTTTTTTTTTCTATTACTAATTAATGTAGCATTTTTTATCTTAGACTTGTGAAGGATGGAGGTTTTGGCCACGAAGAAATTTTAAGATTTAATTTTCTTTTATATGTATATGTAATTCTGAGAAAATGTTTTTTTTTATATATTATATAATGTAGGAGAGTTGAAAATGTAAATGCAATTGCTCAACATTTGTAATAGCATGATAGAAATAGTATGAGATATGTATTTGACCGTGTAGTGCTATATGTTTTTTCTTGTGTTTCGGATAAAGCTTTTTTCCTCGGTTTTTTTGCTTGATTCATTGTATTAAGGGATAATTCCAGATGACTACACCTGGATATGTCACATTATCAGATGACTACACCTAGAATTTTTCGTGTCAGGGTGAATACCCAAGAATTTCATTTGTCTCACTTTACTCATTCCGTCCAACTCCGTTAGTTTTTAACATTTTTTTACATGTGAAAAGACTAAAATACCCTTCACTATTCATTTAATTTTCAAAAAAATACCACTCATACTCTCTCTCTCTCTCTATCTCTCTCTCTCCTCCACCACCACCTCCATCTCCTCCACCACCATTCCCTCCACCACCACCACCACCACCACCACCACCGCCACCGCCACCATCTCCACCGCCACCACATCCATCTCCTCCACACCATCTCCTTCCTCCCCGTCGTCACCTCATCCGCTACCACCTCCATCTCCTCTCCCTCTATCACCACCTCCGGTCGACTTCCGGCGAAGCTCCGACCGACTTCCGACAAGGCTCCAACGGTGGTGGAGGAGATGGTGGTGGTGGTGGAGGGGCGTGGAGGGGATGGCGGTGAAGGAGATGAAGGTGGTAGCGGTGGTGGTGGTGGATGAGATGGATGAGGTGGGGACGGAAGGGGAGGAGATGGTGGTGGTGGCGGTGGAAGGGCGTAGAAGAGATGGATGTGGTGGTGGTGATGATTGAGGAGGTGGAGGAGATGGAGGTGGTGGCGGTGGCGGTGGTGGAGGAGGTGGCGACGGAGGGGGAGGAGATGGTGGTGGTGGTGGTGGTGGAGGGAATGGTGGTGGAGGAGATGGAGGTGGTGGTGGTGATGGAGGTAGTGGCGGTGGTGGTGGAGGAGAGAGAGAGGTATTTTTTTGAAAATTAAATGAATAGTGAAGGGTATTTTAGTCTTTTCATTCAATTTGAAAACAATTATTTATAGCTGAAGGGTATTTTAGTCTTTTCACATGTAAGAAAATGTTAAAAACTAACGGAGTTGGACGGAATGAGTAAAGTGAGACAAATGAAATTCTTGGGTATTCACCTTGACACGAAAAATTCTAGGTGTAGTCATCTGATAATGTGACATATCCAAGTGTAGTCATCTGGAATTATCCCTTGTATTAATTTGTGGGCACAATTTTCTTTTGTTACTTTGTTGTTTGTTGCTCCATTGTGCTTTTGCGTAGAGATGAGACTCACAAAATTATATCAACCCGTGACCAATTTACGCGTCTTCTGATCCTTAACCCGCACCGCACACTTGCGGGCAGGTCCAAAAATAACACTCCATGATTTGAAATGAGAAAAAGTGATGGTTCCCTTACCCATATCGCCATATCGGTCTGTTTCCCAGGTTTACACAAAACAACCCAAAGTCATCAACCATCAAATAAAATAAAAATACTTTCGATGAAACAAGCAAACCTGTCTTCCACATACAAAGAACATGATGTTTATTGTATCTCCTCTATTCAAAACATGCACCGCACGTTCATCACCCCAAACAAATAAAATAGTAATAAATAAAATTCAACTCTCAATCACCCATGCCAAACTCAGACACCGCACAGCTCAAAAAAAGAAAATCACCCAAACAGACTTGATCTGCAATACTCTCCGGCAAGGCTTAGCCATTTAGAACGGGTTTTAATCCACTCAAAGTGGATTTTACAGTATCATGGGTTTTGTAGTATAGAAAACAATGAATACAGTGTGGGTATTTTGATCATGATTCAACTTCTTGTTCAAGAAAGTTACATGTCTAAGCTACTCCAATTCAGAGGGATGTACGACCATTCCAAAAGCTTGAGCTTCAAAGCTGCCACACCAGCAGAGAAGAATGACTCGCCCAAGTCAACTCCATCAACGCCCAAATCCCAGAACAAATCTGAACCCACAGGCAAAGAAAGCAACTTCTGGTTATATGAAACGAGAATGGTATGTATGAATTGGAAATTTTTGATTGATTAGTTTTGGCGATTATGGTTGCAGATGTGAATATGATGAAGGAGAGGTTTTCAAAATTGCTGCTAGGGGAGGATATGTCAGGTGGAGGCAAGGGTGTTTCATCAGCCTTGGCACTGTCTAATGCCATCACCAATCTTGCAGGTTTCCTTCATTCATCAATATAGTTTCTTGTGAACGATAGTATGTTGAATGTTTCTTCATGATGCAATGCAGCTTCCGTGTTTGGCGAGCACAGATGTCTGGAGCCACTGGCGCCAGATAGAAGAGAAAGATGGCGGAAAGAAGTTGATTGGCTCTTATCCGTGACTGATTACATTGTTGAGTTTGCTCCTGCTCAGCAAAAGACCAGCAACGGAATAATCATGGAGGTAAGGAGAAAAGAAAGAAACAACTCCATTTGTCTTCTGTTCACATTCTTAAAGTTTTCTTCTTGATTTTTGATAGGTCATGGTGTGGAAACAGAGGAAGGATCTTATGATGAACACCCCTGCCCTCCGCAAGCTTGATACGATGCTTCTGGTAAGATAAGAAGAATGGTTCATGTTTTGCGGGAATTATTGTTATTTATCAGTTTCATCCTGTAACTTGAAATGAGCAGGAATGTCTGGAAAGCTTCAAGGGCACGAATGAGTTCTATTATTCCGATGAGGAAGGTACAAATAGAAAAGTCAAAGTTCCCCCAAATGGTTTATCGGATATGTCAAGAAAATTTCTACAGCGCCAGAAGGATTGTGTAACTCAAGTGCTAAAAGCAGCCATGGCCATAAATGCTCAAGTTTTATCAGAAATGGAGATCCCTGAAAGCTACATCGACACCCTTCCAAAGGTAATCCAATCCCAAGTTGTACATAAACCAAGTCCTTTTTATGTTGTTTATCTTCACCGGCAATCACCTTATCCTATTTTGTGTAGAATGGAAGGGCAAGCCTCGGGGACTTGGTCTACAAGAGTATAACAGTAGAGGTCTTTGATCCTGACCAATTCCTCTTTTATGACATGGACCTCTCTACAAAGCACAAGATCCTAGACCTGAAGAATAAAATCGAGGCCTCCATAGTAATTTGGAAGAGGAAAATGATTTCCAAATCTGGTTGGGGTTCAGGTGTCAGTATGGAGAAGAGAGAGGTGTTTGAAGAGAGAGCAGAGACCATCTTGCTCCTTATCAAGCTTCGCTATCCTGGAATTGCTCAGTCCTCCTTGGACATAAGTAAAATTCAGTTTAACAAGGTAATTTCTTGCTTAAATATCTACTCCTATCACCACATATATTTCTAGCTACTGTCTAATGATTTATTTTTGGATTCACCAGGACGTAGGGCAGGCAATTCTTGAGAGCTACTCAAGGGTACTAGGAAGCTTGGCCTACATGGTCTTGTCGTGCATTGAAGATGTTCAGCTAGCTGACCGTGAAACTAAAGGCCTAGAATCTGGTGATGGGCTAGAGAGGAGTGGCAAAGTGTACAGGCTTAACTATTCTGGGGATGGTGCCATGACACTTTCAGATTTCATGGGTTGGAACTTGGATCAAGAAGATGGCTCTACAAAGGGTGGTGAGCAACAGAATGACAAAGTTCCAAGTATAAGCACCAATAAAACTTCATATGTTGAGAATTTGGGTGAATTAAGAAGCCCTACAGCGCGCCATTAACTTTTAGCCGGAAGGAGCAGAAAGAGTTCAGGTACATGAACTGAAAGATAAGTGAAACATAGGACTTGCCTCCTGAACCCAAAGAATGAGCAAAACCATACTAACGTGTTTCAAGCATTTTGGATGTGCTTTTCTATCGCCCGTCCAACCTTTTTCCCCAATTTTTTTTATGTTAGTAAGAGCAAATATTTGACTTTTTAAATTTATGTAAATGTACACAGAAGACCAGAAAATCCCAATGAGTTTTGCTAGAGGATTCATGTAGCTTTATTCAGGAAATAGCTTGATTGTTGTTGCATCTTCCAAAAGTTGCTTCTCATTAGTGCAACATATTGGCTAAATTTTTAATGACTGTTTATTATTCTGTTCGAGAAGATTTCCATGCTCAATTATCCTTGTATATGGAAATGTGCATTACCATTTCAGCAACAGGATATTGGAGCAAATTGATAAAATTTTCTTATCAGTAGTAACTTAATAACATGATGAAACAAGCATAAAAAAATGAGCAAGTACCTCAAATCATCTTGAGAAACTAATATAGCACCTTAGAATAGGCATATCACGGGAGAACCAAGCTTTTATAAGAGTACTGAATAAAGACCTTAAGCAATGCCCAATTCACTAAACAAGTATCATTGGATTGTGGATGAAGTTCCCTTAAACAGGGTCTAGAGATAAATACAAGCAGGGAACGTAGAAACGATGGAGGGAGTTACATACAATTTGGTGGCTGAAAATCGACAATTTGAACCAAGATTAGATCTTGCCACGTGGGCCAAGCTTGGGTGGAAGTTGTGGGCCCTTTTTGATTGGTAGAATGTCGCCTGTAGCTGTGGAACTGAAGTAAGCAAGGGTTGAGCCACCTCCCAATATCAAGAATTTGAGTAACAATCCTCTCTTGGTAAAAGGAGCTGCAAATGTCTCAAAGAACTTGCTCTGCAACAAAATTTTATTGCAAACAAGTATAAGCTGTAGAACTGACAACAACTTGGGCTAACAGGAGCAAAACACATGCATATAAATAAATGTGTGTGTGTGTGTGTATAAACAGTTCAATCACATGCCTATCTAACACGAATAGTTGGATGGTATACACCTGAATCTTCACAAATTTACTTTAGCAGAACAGTTAACAGTCTACATGAGCAGAAAGCAGGTCTCAATAATAACGTAAAAGCATTATAAGTATGTTTTTCAAATTCTCCCTTTGTGCTGTTGGTCCAACATGACGAAATGGATTAGACAAAGTTTTGCACATTACCGGTTGAAATGATACCTCTCGGTTGTAATGTGTTATTCAGTCGGCCAAAAGGCCACTAAATTAAGCATAGATTATATAGTCGAGACTGTATTGGACAAGAAAACTATCATAACTGGCATCTACTTAGTGGATGCATTCAATTTCAACTCCTCCTCGTAGCGGTAAAGAACCTACTTGTACTTAAGTACAGATGAATACAACACTTTCTTGTATATCTAAAACCTCCAACTAAGTAGATAGTGGCAAGTTGTTGTTGATGATGAACTGAACACCAGAGATGGGGGCGTAATAGGGTAATAGTCTTCTTTGGCATGGATTTCAACTCACTCAGCCCTCCTTTGTAGTTTCTTTAACTTCAATTACTGCATTCAAATAAGAAGAAGTGAAAGCAAGAAATGAACCTGAAGAGGGTTGTAAGGAGAAGGCGCGTCTGATCCGTACAGATCCCACTGACCAGTAGTGTTACCCAAATCCTCCAAATCAAAGTAGACGCTCTTCTCCCCATACTTAGCCACCACAGCACCACTCCTGAGTCACACGCCATTTCCCCCATAATTAAACTTAACCTAGCCAGGTCAAATTTAACATGAAATTGAAAAATTACCTGAATTTAATGGATCTAGACCTCTGGCGAGTGGGGTAGAGGTTGAGCTTGGTTCCGCTAATGGAGCTTCCAGCAAGGCCCTGAATCGCTGGCTGCAGAGCTGCGAAAGTGGTCAGAGAAGCCATGGCTTTATTGGATCTCGCTACTCTGTAGCTTTGCTTTGCTAGTGACTGTCTCTTCTGTGCTTCTTCTTTCAGTTTTTCAGTTGGCAATATTTATTATTTTTCTATTAATCTTTTACAAGGATCTGCGAATGACACGTGCCAAAATTGGATTTGATCCATTAAGGAGGTGCCACGTCAGTGGGAAGCTGGATAAGCCTATCCTTTTTTATGAATCTGATTCTGAGCAGTCAGATGCGTATGTTCTTTGGGCATTGCCATGTTCAGATTTTTATTTTAAAAAGTTATAGCTAATTCCTAGAGCCGTTCAGAAAAATCCACCCAATCAGTTAAATCACCCGAACCGAACCAAGTGGATTGCAAACTGCCCCTTTGTAGTAACACACAACCTAATTGGTGCAGTTTGCAAATCGTGTGCAATTGTGCAGCTCAGCCGCAATAGAACCGCACCACTATCTATTTATATCCAATGCCCCCAACCTGAAATTTTGTTAGGTCGTTTCTTAAATTCTGATATATATATATATATATACACACGAACGCTGTATAACATAATTATAAAATATATATACTTTAATGATAAGTGTTTAATATTTAATCTAAGAGGTCATAAGTTTCATGGGATGAACTCCACTACAAACACCATATACAGTATAAACGTTAGAAAAATTGTTATCTGTCAGATGAAGCATCTTAATGGTTGAGATTAAAGTGCTATAATCTAAATAATTATTATTGGAATCGAGTCAACAAGGGCAAAGTGGTCATTCATGTGATGATCGTGCTAATCGTCTCCTACAATCAAGGAGCATTGATTCGCCGAAGACTCCTACAAATCACCTAAATTGAAACGTTTGTAAATCACACATAAGTCGAAACAAAGACAGTAAGGAGAACAATGGCGTCAATGGGAGATTCAACAACGATTGAATGTGAGTTGATGCATTCAACTTATGTATTATTTAGAATATAGTATACAAATGATCGGGTTTTGAATGTCTTCATTATTTTGTTTCAGGTCGAAACGATCCAGATCTGGAGCTGACAGATTCAAACCATGATTCAAGTAACAAATCGCTAATTGAATATTGTTAATTACATCGATTAGAATACTTTTTTTGTATAACTGAAAATGTCAACAATGGCATGCCAGACAAGTGAAACCAGTAGATGGTCAGTTGATGCAAATGGTAGCTATCTGTTGGAAAAATTGTACAATTAAGTACAAAATGGCTAAGTTAATAAGTGTATTAACTTGTGACTACGTCAACGTGAGCCTTGATTCGGAATAGCAAGACTCGTCATAGAATAATGTGAAATATATTTACATATTATACGAAATGAGATTTTTCCAACGATATATCAAAAACTCAAAATGGGTGAGTGAGAAATTGAACCCGAAGCCCGCCACGTTTAGTTGGGCTCATAATTATGACCCATCAATAAGGATTTGAATTTAATTTTATATTCAAGAAAAAAACGTGGAAAAGCCATTAATAATTAATTTCCATTGAGAAATAAATTATGAAATATCCTACTTTCCCAAAAAAATGATTTGGTAAGTTATTTCATTTCTTGTCTTCCAAGTTTATATTCTTTCCCTAAGAGTATTATTTTCCTAAAAGAAATAGTTTTTTAGTCGAATTATATTTTCCTTAAAAATATATTTTCCAAGAATAAGGGATTTTTTCTTCTATAAGTAGAGAAAAATTGCTAGAGCTAAAATACACCAAAAACCCTAGTTGTCGAACCTCTGTCAAATTCATTCCTCCTCAATTACTCTCTATAGCCCGGTTAGAGTTCGACTTCGATCGTCGTTTAATCCTGGGAGCAAGTTGACCATACGGGGCAATAATTGTCTTAAGGAAAGCGGATTACCGTGACTCTATGATATTCAATTCCGTCTCTATCAACCAGTCTTGTACCGGTTCCAGGTTCTATAATATTTGCTCTATTATTTTTATTGTATTAGTATTATCAATAAAACTGAGGTATTGTTTTAATTGTGTTTGTATCATGTGATTTACTTGTTTCCATCTTGCTGATTGTTCGATTTAATTATTTGATTTACGTTTATGGACTAACATATTATCTAACAATCTTAAGAAAATTATTTTGTAGTTTTTCCATAGACGTTTCTAACCCGACGAACATGTGGCTTGATGGGGAAAATCTGATTTGATATTGATCAAACAGATTCGATGAAACTGTTTACTCAAAATTTTCATAATATCTCTTCCTGATAATTTTTTGTTAATCGATTTTGTTTCTAAGTGAAACTTGCATGAAATATTAACAAAATGAACATGATATTTGTTTTAGGAATAATCAGATTTGATTATTATTTTTAAGTTTTATTTTTCAGAGAATTTGATAGGAATCGAAAAGTTGTCCAGAAATTTCTGCACTGTCAACGTTTATGTCTGGCTCCGAACGAAGCACCTCTGGTCAGAATCAAGTTTTTACCAAAACTACAAAGTTGTAGAGGACGGAACGAAGATTACAAAAAAAATTAATTTCAGATTTTTTGGATATCTGTAGCCCTCGCTACACCCTCCGTACAGTAACGTTACTGAAAGTGACGGGCTAAAATTTATTAATTAATCCTCTATTATAGGCTTTATTATTAATTATGAATTGATGAGTTGTCTAATAAGATAATGTCTACATGTTTTCTGTAGCAATTCACACATGATGAATAGATGGATGATGAACCATCGATACCAAGTGATGTGAGCTTGTTCAATATCAACTATCAATGCATAACAAGCAAGACAAAATGGATGGAAAAGGTATCAAACTTAAAATATATAAGCACTATACTTGAATGCCCTGATTGGAATCTTTTCACGTGGATTATTTAAACATATAATTGATTATACTCTTATCGTAGCACGTTAAGTTGTGGATTGATATATATGTGTGTTTGTCTATTTGATAGTTATGCATATTGATTTGATCTCCCACACACAAACTATAATAGTCATATATGTATGATAAGTATAGTTGCACATATGTGTTGATGATATATTGATGACATGCTGATTGATAATTTATATGTATGATGTGCATATATGAGGAATATGATCATCAACGTTCTCGTATGCATGCCGAGATTATTTGTCTATCAGATATGTATATGGCTTGAATAGTGAAGACCAATCTCATGTAATATGTATGTGATATATATATATATATATATATATAAACATGTCTCAGTGGGTTATATATAAGATGTATGTGTGTTTGATATAAACATTAACATGATTTTATAATGAGATATGTAGATATGCATATGTATATGTGCTAAGAACCAATATGCATGCTTATAGATTTGTAGATGTGTGTGTATATATATATATATATATGCTAAGGACGATATAACACATGCATGTGTATTATTATAGGGAAAATGATACTTTTGTGCACCTAAATATACACTTTTGACATTTTCATACCCTAACTTTTTTTCTCTTTTTTCCATACCTGAATTTCATTTTGGGACAATAATTCCAAAATATCCAAAATACCCAATGAATTGAACCAAAATTCAGGGTACTTTTGGACCATTTTCCCAAAATACCAATGAATTGAACTAAAATACCCATGAATTGAACCAAATACCCATGAATTGAACCAAAATTCATGACCATTTTTGGTAAATAAATGGTAAGTTGTCCCAAAATGAAATTCAGGTATGGAAAAAAGAGAGAAAAAAAGGTTAGGGTATGAAAGTGTCAAAAGTGTATATTTAGGTGCACAAAAGTGTCTTTTTCCCATTATTATATTATAGATGAATATATGAATATACATGCTAAGTAAAATATAATTATATGTATGTGTATATGCCAAATTTACTGAATGATTACGTACGTGATGTTATTAATTTGAGGCATGAATTTTCACATGAATTGAGATTATCTGATTTGACATAATTGGTAAAACAAGATGATGACTTAATTTATTCAATTGATGAATATAATGGTGTAGCGCTGCTCGATGCATGATTAATCGATTCTGTTTCCTTTTATGGAACACGTAAGAATGATTCGATTAATGTTGTTTTGTAATCGATCTGTTTCCAAGTGAAACTCGTAAAGACGATTTACATAAAGCAGTGATGTGAGCTTCTGAATTGGTTTGATTTTGTTCTATTTGTAGAACACGTAAGGACAAATGAATCAGGTTCAAACGTACTGGAACACGCTATTTGTGTGGGAGAACTACGTTTCTTACAAGCAAAAATAGGTCTTATGTGTAGTGGAAATAGATTCTCTATGTTGTGGAAATATGTTCCACTAGCACGCGATCTAAATATTCAAACTTTATTGATTTAAATTAATGTTTATGTGAACACATTAATTAATTCAATCTAATTTTTGATTTTATGTTGTTTCAGATATGAGTAACGAAAGTGTGAAAGTTGTTGAATCTTCAAAGAATCTACGAACGCAACTGAATCTGCTATTCGAGCCGGTTCAAACGGTTCTGGTGTTCAACTTGAGATGAACTACCAGATGACACTTGTGCTTATGTCCCACCATGATAAATCCGAGAAGGTTGTCGGGATAGATGATAAGACATAACGCTGACAACCAATATGTGGCTAACATGGTGGAGGTCTAGAAGGACCCCAGAAAGGGCAAGAAACCTTAAGGAGGCGTTGCCATGAAACCCAAGATTAATGAGAAGTGCTTTAATTGCAATAAGCAAGTGCTTATGTCTTTCGAATGCAGGATTCTGAAGAAAGGAAAAGAAGTTTGAAATTGACGTTTTCATGACACAAGAGATGTATGACATTAAATTTAAGTGCTTAGTTGAGATTTGAAAATTATATGTAATTTCAGTAAATTTAAAAGTTATGAATAAAATAAGAGAAAAGTTTCTTATATTTATATCATTAACTCACTTAAATACCTATACAGTTGAAACACGTTCATGGTTTTGGAAAGACGTTCTACTGAAGGTGGAAACACGTTCCATTTATAATGAAAATACAAATCAAGCAGTTTCCAATTATAATGACGACAAATATATACTACCTAAGAAAATTATTCAATAGAATAATATTGTCCGAATTATTATATATCGTGATGTTAAGTCAATTTGATTCGGTTCATAGATGAACACACACGAACAAATTGAAAGACTCGAGTGTTAATTTTGAATAACATGGTTTCTACGAGAAAAATGCAAATTGAGTTCTTATGATCCAACTCTAAACGAGAGTACGAAATGACGTATTGAACAGTATCAAATGATTTAACTGATACACGGAGAGTTTATTTTATGCATAAACATGTATGAACGATTATTTTAAAGACTATTAATCAATCGATTCTACGAGAAATATAAAATAGATTAAACAACGTATATGTTTCTTTGTGAAACATGTGAGATCAACATATATTGAATTTGTTGATTGGAGGTCGATATGATCCATCATATTTAAGAACATAAAAGGATAAACCGAATAATCTTTGTGATCAACGAAAACACGTTGCGAAAACACATATGAATAAATTGAATGTTCTCAATTATTCATCTAGAATGTGTGGAATCGAGTTAGAACAATTATTTTCATTACGTGAAAACGTTGTGAAATTCTGAGTTGTGGCAGGGACAAGATGTCGAACACAATGTTGTGACAATTTGTTCGACAACTTGTCTGATCACAGATAAGTAAATAACGGAACAATAAATAGAAGACACACAATATGTTTACCTAGTTCGGTGACTCCGCACCTACGTCTAGGGGCACTCTGCCAGTGGAAAAGGTTTTCACTATTTGTAGTCATAGTACAATTTCAAGTATCAACTAGCTATCACACAAGCTATTGTCCTAAGCTACTATATATCTCACCGTGAATCACCTCGACCAAGGGCCTCTCCCCCTGTCTTTGAGATCTTCTCAATTCCACCCTTCGAGCAAGCCTATGCTCGGTGTAGTTTGTCTGCGACAATTTCTTCGTGAAACTTCAATCACGAACAAATACCATCAAATCACAAAACACTCAAATCCTTGCGAGTTGATGTTTATGATCGACAATGTCCTTCTAAATAAAACAACCTCTGATCCGCTAGTCTTACAGGGTCACGAGCTCTGAGTATCTAGCAAAGGAAAGGACTTAAAAGTGGATGAGTTGCTAAGGGGTAAATCACATGCTTTTATAGCAACTCGAGTAGCCTAATCGATTTCCAATACCGATTAAGAAATCCAAACCCTTATCGTCCTTGGCAAGTTTTGGCAAGTTGGCGTTGCCGCCTTGCTGACGTGTCTTGATGCTAGCTGGAGATCGCCTGATTTAGTCGTTGCCTAAAATCACGCGCGCTGATGTTCACTATCTAAAACAGGAACGCTGCGGTACCTGACTAATTCTGCGCGCATAATGTCATACTACACATGTTGTGATATGTTGACTGACAACTTTACTTTGTGCTAAAAAATCTGTCAATACTGAACATGACAACAATCTTCATGTTTGACTTCTGTGCACTTTATCGGATCATGTCTTCTTGTTGAGTCTTTTCGTCCTTTATCAGCAGGGTACATAGTGCAAGTCTTCGTCTTCTGTCTCTTTGTGGTAAGGAGTGTTCATCATGTTGCAACATGTTTGTGACGCATTTTCCAATTAATGACATACCGACAAGTTGTAACTTGTTTGTTACGCATGTTCTAATCATGTCATTCCTCATGTCACAAACTAAGTTGAAACATGTTGTTACACACGTTTCAGCCAACACTACTTTAAGATGTTGTTACACATGTTAAATGTGACAGATGACACAAGTCTTTAACATGTTGTTACACATGTTATAGACCAGACCAGACACTGTTACAGATCACCATTATTTGATGACCATAGATTGACCATGTAAGGTCCAAAATTATCTCCCCCTGATTGCCTCAAAATGGCAAAGGGTAGATCAAAAAGATTGAGACACACCAAAAATAAAAATAGCTCTAAACACGAGCAAATATCCAGCTCCACCAAGGAGCAAAACATTATTCACAAAAAGTAACCCGGACAGTCCCCGGGGATTCAAGAGTTTTTAACAAAATTAAATGAGTTTTTCAGGAACAAGATAAGTAACTGGTATGTTTTCAGGAGGAGGAGTTAGCGACATCTTCTTCAACAGTAGGGGCTTCCTCAAGTATAGCTAGCAGGTCGTTGAGGAGCTGCTCATAAGTGGCCTTCCGGCTTGCTAGAGTGTTGATGGTAGTCTCCAGATCAGCTATACCCTCCATTAGTTCGTGTATCGTCCTATCTTTGATGAACCTGGTTGCGCTAGAGCTGCTTCCTCTCTCAAATTTTTTTGTAGCCGGACGTGGAAGGTCTTTGATATGGTTACCTTCAAACAACTTTGGGCTAATATGAAGCACTAAATGGCGTAATCCAGCAACATCATTGTCACGAATAATGGTAGGACATTGTTGAAGAAGTATGCCAGTTATGAGAGAGGGAAATCCAATGGGCAATTTGATAGCATACGACCTCGCATGTTTTGTTAGATGTTCAACAACAAGTGACCCAAAGTGTAGAGGAAGATTCATACAGATTTGGTAGATGAGTTTGGCCAGATCCGCGTTGATGCTAGAGCTGTGAGATGAGGGTACCCAATTTTCTATGCCAATGCGATAGAGAATAGAGTACTTGACCGTGAGCTCCGATGAGGCCATGGATCCTTTGGTTGGATAAGACTTCTTTCTTCCTCCAGAGTTTTCTTGAGTGATGCGATCCGTAGATGGGAGCCTTGTCGTGACATTTGTAACACTTCTTCCTAGATGGGTGTTAATTACCTCAGGGGTGCACTTAAAACAATGTCCCCTTACAAACACCCTTCTATACTCTAGATCATCCGGATTATTGAACGTGGCTGGGAGATTCACATAGAATTCTTTTTCGAGAGAGGGATAGTAGGTACCAATGTCTGATATGGTTTTGAGGAGGTCTGCCCCGCGTAGTAGCTCCATGATGATCTTCATCTCTTTGGCCTCGGTAGAGAGCTCTCTTTCTGGGTATATGATGCGGTTGCACACATATTTCCATTTGCTGGCTCCTTCGGCAAAATGGAATGAGATGTTGTCTAGTGGTGCATCCGGAACGTCTTTAGAAATTCGTTGTCTTCCTACCCCTTTTATGGTGCTTCGATTAGGGAGATCAAACAAGTTCTCCTCTTCACTTTCTTCTTCCTCCTCTTCTGGTGTAAAAGGAACTTTTACAGTAGGCAGTGTGGTCTTCTTCTTCTTGATTTTTCCTGTCGTTGGGACAAATGTCTCTGTTATCTCAGGATCCCTCTTTTTCCTTTTCAGAGGTTCTTCTGGAATTTCTTCTTCCTCATTTTGCATCTCCTTTATTTTCTTAGCCTTTTTCCTAGCCACTAGGTTCCCGAGAGTGATACTGTCCTCACTCTTTGTGTGAGTTTCCTCTGACGAATCCTCATTACTCAGTTCCATAGTCTCATCAAGTGAATCGGGAGATCTTTGAGCGTCCTGCCCCTTACCCAAGTCTTTGTTGTCATCGGCTTTCTTGTGAGTATCAGCCGAAATCCTCTCTTTGAGATCGATTTGTTTAGACGAAGAGTGAGAGACATTAGGATTACCTGGTGTGTTTTTGTTTCTGCCCGTCAGTGGCTCGCTCTGTGGATTTTTATATTCTCCTTCTGCAAACCTTGCTCCGCGCGTCTTGACCCCAAACTGAGTTTGAACTGGTTTAGGCGTTCTGATTCTTTTTGCGACGTGCTTGATCCTCACCATTGTTTGTTTTTAGGTAGAGCGGTTTTAGAGAATTTTGATGAGATATTTGTATTTGGTGTAGAGAGTGATGTGAGCAGTGTAAACCCTAAGCGTTTTGGTAGGTGTTGGGAGAGAGAGACCGAGAACTAAGGGAAGAGGCAGTGTTTTCTCTACTGTGTAGCCGAAGAGTCAAACCATGATTGGCTGCACGACTTGTCACCAGATAACAAAAGATCTTTGTTTCCCCCCTTTTTTATTTATTTATTATTTTTGGAAGCAGACTGAAACGGGCTTGGATAATTGGGTCCAGATTTTATTCTGTGGACCCTAGTAGTCCTTTTAGAGAGAGAAAATAAATAAAAAATCTCTCTCCCTTTTCTTCCTTGATGAGCCTTATTCAAGGTAGCAAAATCCAAGGGAGGACCTTAGACTTTTAAACCGATTTGTGTCCAATGTCTTTGTGAAGATGTCAGCAAGTTGTTTCTCTGTAGAAATATACTCTAGCTTGATCTTCTTGTCTTCCACAAGTTCTCGAATGAAGTGGTGTCTGATGTCTATGTGCTTAGTTTTGCTATGTTGCATATGATTCTTCAAGATATTGATATCACTGATGTTGTCACAGAAAAATGTCATGACATCTTGTTTGACATTATACTCTGCAAGCATCTGCTTCATCCATAAAAGCTGGGTGTATCTACTACCAACGGCAATGTACTCGGACTCAGCTGTAGATAGAGCTATGCAATTTTGCTTTTTGCGAAACCAGGAGACAAGATTATTCCCGAGATAAAAACATCCGCCGGAGGTACTTTTTCGATCAGGAGTACTTCCTGCCCAATCAGCATCACAATATCCTACTAGTGTAGAGGATGTGTCGAAGGAATATAATAGACCTAACTCAGTTGTACCTGATATATATCGGCTAATTCTCTTGACTTGAGCTAGATGGCTTGTCTTTGGTTTTGCTTGATAAGGAGCACAAACTTCTACTGAGAAAGCAATGTTAGGACGACATGCTGTAAGGTTGATGCGGTCGCATCAAATGTAAGTTTATGATATCTATTACCACATTCTAGGTGTTATTTCACTATCGATGTGTTAAATTATTGATTTTTATGCCACTTTTACGCCTTCGGGTATGTTTGGTGTGAATGTGCAGAATACATGTGAAAAAGGTCAAAACCGAGCCAAAATCGCAGCAGAATCTTTCAGAGAGCACAACTTTCTCATATTTAATCCGAGGTGACCCAAAACTAAATCAAATCGAAGATAACTCGGCGATCTACAACTCTCTAGAATGAAGTTTTCTCTCAATTTCATGGGAAGAAGTTCAAAACAACACTGAAAGGCAGCACTAAAACAGATATCGGGATTGCAGACCAGCTGACTTGAAAGTGCTGTAACTTCCACATCCGAAATCTAAATCGAGAAAATTTTATATCTACATTGAAGAGGACGAAAAGAGCTACAATTCTTGTGAAGGAAGTTTTTTCATTAGAGGTCTGGAAGAGGGAGAAAATTGTCTGATACTTTCGGGTGGTGTAGAGTTCTCATCCGAACTCCGATTTGGGCCCATAATATATCAATTCGAAGGGAATTTGAAGATAGAAAGTTGTAACGATGATGCAACGGAGCTGTAACGATGGTGTAACGATCGTTACAACTCCCAGATGCAGAAAAAAATATAAAAGCCAAACACGAATTCTGAGTTTGGGGGGGCCGAAAATTGGAGTTTTCACGCGACAATTGAACACCACGGTTTGGGAGAGCAGAGAGTAGAACGTCATATCAACCAAGGAGAGGATTGGGGACTTCGAGAGGAGCTCGAATCCGATTCAAGAGCGATTCAAGTGCTAAGATCAAGCAAGCTACACATCAACAATCGAGAGGGATTCAACGATTCATGTTCTTCAACCTTTTGGGTTTTAGGGTTCTTCGTTCTTATTCCTTAAACTCGAATTGTGTATTTATCTTTATGGATATTGGTTATAGCACCATGATCATGAGCTAAATACCCGTGATCATGGATGCTAGGTCTTGAATTGAATTGTGATGATTTTATAATTATGGATTGAATTGTTTATGCATGCTTTTGGGTAAATTAAAGTACTTGATGCTTGTAGTTGGTATTGACGAATATTGATTGCTTGTTTGAGTCACGTTGTCGTGTCTGAGAAGGCCGGTGGGTGATAGACATGCTTTAATTTGCCGGGGTTCAACTTTTCGGAACCCCGATTCCATTATTGTTGTGCTAATGCAGACTCGTGGTGTCTATCTACCCGAGAGGGATGATGAACTTCTCGAGTCTAGGCTGACACCAATACCGAGAGGTGGTGTCAGTATAATTGTTTGCATAGGATTCAAGTGTGTGCATGAGAATTAATTCCGAAATTGTTACATGATTATAATTCAGTGGCCTAGCATCCATGGTTTTTTTCTACTGAATAGTCTCTCCCAAGCGTTTCTATTTTATAAATTACCAAACCTTTCTATAAATTACACATTTTAAATTACACTTAATAGCATTAGTCAAATTGAATTAACCCTTATTGGTCCTTGTGGATTCGACCATGTGCTTACCAGGAATTATTACTTGTAACGACCGCGTGCACTTGCGCGTTATCGGGTGCCTGTGGATAACTGTCTACGGGCCTAACAAAGATATAATAGGCTTCCAATAATGCTTTGGTAGAGGCTTTGATCAACATATTTGCCTTGATCATCCTTGGTGAGCTTTACATGGGTAGCGATGGGAGTTCTTTTGTGTGAAGCCTTTTCCAAACCGAACATTTTTATGATGTTCTTGGCATATTTGCTTTGGGAGATAAAGATGTCATTATCCATTTGTTTGACCTAGAAACCTAAAAAGTAGGTTAGCTCACCGACCATGCTCATCTCTGATTGCATATGTTATACAAAACGTTCCACCATCTTGTCCGACATTCCTCCAAACACAATGTCATCAACATAAATTTGAGCGATCATTATGTTGCTTCCTTCTTTCTTCGAGAATAGAGTTCTGTCAACTCCCCCTCGAGTATATCCATTCTGAATTAGAAACTGTGTTAGACGTTCATACCAGGCTTGAGGTGCTTGTCTGAGACCGTAGAAGGCTTTCTTGAGCTGATAGACATGATGAGGAAAATTGTGATCTTCAAACCCTTTTGGTTGAGTGACATAAACTTCTTCGGTTAGGTATCTGTTTAGAAAGGCGCTCTTAACATCCATCTGGTAGAGTTTGAAACTTAGATGACAAGCAATGCTTAACAGCAACCTGATGGCTTCAAGTCTGGCAACTGGAGCGAATGTCTTATCAAAAACTACTCCTTCGACTTGTGTGTAGCCTTGTGTCACAAGTCTTGCCTTGTTTCTGGTGATGTTCCCTTTGTCATCAGATTTTTTTCTTGAAGATCCATTTTGTCCCGAAGATATTGACAGCGTTAGGTTTGGGTACCAGTTCCCATACTTTGTTTCTCTCGAACTGTACTAGCTCCTCTTGCATGACACACACCCAATACTCAGTTTTTACGGCTTCTTGCACATTCTTGGGCTCTATTTTGGAGTCAAAGCACATGTTGCTCATCATGTCCAGGTAATTTACAGGAGTCTTACTTCGGGTTCGAACTCTTTTGCTTATATCCCCAATTACATCATGAGATGGGTTTGGACTCTTCTGGAAGGGACTCTTTGCCGAGTTGTCGAAGATGTCTCTCTGTTAGGACCAGCAACGTTTTCTTCATCAGTCTCTAAGTCGCATACATTGTCACTGACATCTGGTCTGACATCCGGAGCAGTCAGAATCTCTTCATCATCATTGTTGGGTTGTTCAATGTTGCCGTCATCAATGACTACGTTTATGGACTTCATCATGGTTTTGGTTCGTTTGTTGAATACCCGAAAAGCGCGGCTACTTCTATAGTACCCAAGAAAGATCCCTTCGTCACTGTTAGGATCAAGCTTGCGTCGTGGCTCTCGATCAGCAAGGATATAACACACCGAGCCAAAGACATGAAAGTACTTGACATTAGGCTTCCTTCCCCTCCAAAGTTTATAAAGAGTAATCGTCATGTATGTTCAGAGGGTGACCCTATTGTGAATATGACATACCGTGTTTAGAGCTTCTGCCTAGAAGTGAGGAGAAACGTCTTTGGCCAGCATCATGACCCGATCCATTTCTTGAAGAGTGTGATTCTTCCTTTCCACTACTCCATTCCGTTGAGGAGTGATGGGGGCAGAAAATTCATGGGCTATTCCTTCTCCATCACAAAAGTTGGCAAAGGTGGTGTTCTCGAACTCACGTTCATGGTCACTTCTTAACCTGACAATCTTGCCAATCTTGTCTCATTTTTCTCGTTGAACTCTTCAACATAAGGATTCAAAGATGGAGAAGGTATCTGACTTTTCTCGAACAAAATCTACCCATGTGTACCTTGAGAAGTCATCAACACATACAAATATATATTTCTTCCCTCCAAGGCTTTCGACTTGCATTGGTCCCATCAGGTCAACATGTAGAAGTTCTAGAACTCGACTAGTGGTAAGATGTTGTACCTTCTTATGTGACGTCTTGACTTGTTTGCCTATCTGACATTCCCCGCAGATCTTGCCTTCGAAGATCTTTAGATCTGGGACTCCTATGACAGCTTGTTCATAAAGGATTTTTTGCATGCTGCTCAGGTTGATGTGTCCAAGCTTTTGATGCCATATTTTTGTCTCTTGTGCCTTAGACAGAAAGCATTTGTCTGGTACAGGGGCTGAGTTTGGAGACCATAGATAACAGTTGTCTTGTGATTTGAGACCCTTCATTAATTCTTCCTTTTGTAGATCGAGTACCACACACTTGGCGACATTGAAGTTGACACAAAGATCCAGATCACAGAGTTGACTGATGCTAATCAGGTTGGCTGTAAGACCTTTTACCAATAACGCCTCTTTTAGACAAGGTGAGTTAGGGAAGTTTAGCTTTCCTTTTCCCAAGGCTTTGCCTTTTACACCATTACCAAAGGTAACATAAGAATTCGAGCATGGCGTTATGGTAGTCAAGAATGAGCGACTAACAGTCATATGACGAGACGAACCACTATCAAAATACCAATCGTTGTTGGTAGACGCATGTAAAGAGGTATACGCAATATTAGCTCGATATTGTACCTCTTTTACTCGCCATTCTTGTCGAGGTTGTGTTTTCTTGATAGTCGTCCTTTGGTTGACCGAGCTTTGTCCATAGAGGCGATAGCAGAACGGTCGTATGTGACCTCTTCGTCCACAGTGATGACAGACCCAGTTATACATGTTCTTCTTTGAGCTGCCATGATGGTGTTTCTTTTGTGACTGACTGTTGCCAGATGTTTGTGACATCTGTTGTGACATGTCTTACACAACCTTTTGGGGGACAAAAACAGTCTTGGAAGTTGAGGTTTTTCTTGAGTAACCAAGACCTTCCAGGTTCTTTGATGGCTTTCCAATGGGTAAGATTTGATCCAAAGTGTCAGTGCTTGAATTCATCATCTTGACTAACTTGGTCATGAGCTCCAGTTCTCCGTTCAGGCGTGTGACTTCTTTCTTTAGGTCAATAATGGTTTCTAGAAGTCTCGTCTTGTCCTCACTGAGAGCGAGAATAGTTGTATTTTGATTTTCCAGTACTTCGGAGTCTTCGAGCCATTTAACATACCACTCATTGTAGGCATTGTTGAGAGTCTCATCAGATAGCTCATCATTCGAGACAGGTTTCTTTGAGATTTTAGTGGATGTGGAGGCAGCAAAAGCCACATAGTTACTTTTCTGCTCTTTATCGCCGTCTTCCTCTTCATTAGACAATGAGGCTTTGAACCCCTTCTTCTGTTTCTTGAGGAAGTTGGGACATTCCCTCTGCACATGTCCATAACCTTCACACTCGAAGCACTGAACTCCTTTTTATTTTCCTTTTCGTTCTTGTCTGGCTTCTTTGGGAGAGTTCTCAACCTTCTGGAACCTTTATGCAGGCTTGTCTCTGACATCTCGAGAGACATTCTTCCCCGCCATTTGGTTGAACCTTCGCATAACTCGGTTGTAGTTCTTGGCCAATATGGCAATTGCTTCATTGACTTCACTGTCTTAGTTAGAGAATATATGCTCCTTTTGTCCTTCAGTTGAGCTCTTAAAAGCTATGCTTTTGCGTTTCTTTTCCAAACTTGGAAGAGAAAGCTCGTAGGTCATTAGGGATCCCATAAGCTCATCAAATTTCAAGATTTTTAGATCATGCACTTCCTCTATGGCAGTGATCTTCATCTTGAATCTAGGGCTCAGAGCCCTTAGGGTTTTTCTCACCAGATCCTCATCAGTCATGAGCTTGCCAAACGAGTAGGATTCATTTGCTAGATCTCGAATTCGAACGTTGAACTCGGCTATTGTTTCATCCTCGTTCATGGTGAGAGCTTCGAAGTTGGTGGTGAGATATTGTAGTTTTTGCTCTCGTACATTATTGGTTCCTTCATATGCTACGGAAAGGGTATCCCAGGCTATCTTTGCACTTGTGCATGTGTTGATGAATTTAAAGACGTTTTTGTCAACTCCATTGAATATTGTAGTTAGTGCTCGAGAGTTTCCTAGGGCAGCTTCGTTTTCAGCGGGGCTCCACTCCTTTTCGGGTTTAGGGCCCGTAATGCTGCCAGATCCATCGGAGTATTGGGGCTCTTCCCAGCCATTGATCACTGCCTTCCAGGTCTTGCTGTCCAGGGACTTCATGAAGATACACATACGTGCTTTACAATACCCATATTTTGTTCCGTTGAGTACGGGGGGTCGATTGATTGATCCTCCTTCCTTTGACTCCATCTTAGCTACTCCGAATATTTGCAGAATCTCACCTAAGAGATAAGGTGCTTCCTCTGATACCAATTTAAATTCTGAGTTGTGGCAGGGAGAAGATGTCGAACACAATGTTGTGACAATTTGTTCAACAACTTGTCTGATCACAGATAAGTAAATAACGGAACAATAAATAGAAGACACACAATATGTTTACCCAGTTCGGTGACTCCGCACCTACGTTTGGGGGCACTCTGCCAGTGGAAATGTTTTCACTATTTGGTAGTAAATAGTAAAACTTCAAGTATCAAATAGCTATCACACAAACTATTGTCCTAAGCTACTATTGATCTCACCGTGAACCACCTCGACAAAGGGCCTCTCCCCCTGTCTTTGAGATCTTCTCAATTCCACCCTTCGAGAAAGCATATGCTTGGTGTAGTTTGTCTTCGACAATTTCTTCGTGAGAATTCAATCATGAAAAAATACCTTCAAATCACAAAACACTCAAATCCTTGCGAGTTGATGTTTGTGATCGACAATTTCCTTCTAAATAAAACAGCTTCTGATCCGCTAGTATTAGAAGGACTTAAAAGTGGACGAGCTTCCGATCACGAGCTCTGAGTATTTAGCAAAGGAAAGGACTTAAAAGTGGACGAGTTGCTAAGGGGTAAAGCACCTGCTTTTATAGCAACTCCAGTAGCCTAATCGATTTCTAATACCGATTAGGAAATCCAAACCCTTGCCGTCCTTGGCAAGTTGGCGTTGCCGCCCATAGGCCTTGCTGACGTGTCTTGATGCTAGCTGAAGATCGCCTGATTTAGTCGTTGCCTAAAATCACGCGCGCTGATGTTCACTGTCTAAAACAAGAACGCTGCGGTACCTGACTAATTCTGCGCGCATAATGTCATACTACACATGTTGCGATATGTTGGCTGACATCCTTACTTTGTGCTAAAAAAAATCTGCCAATACTGAACGTAACAACACGTTGAATTGTCTAAACTTGATATGAGAAATTGAAATTAAACATTTTAATTGATCAATTTCATGAAGTTTTTCTTTTTTGGAAAAGAAGTAGTTCTGCTAAATGTCACTCACGTATCGAACATTCGCAACAGAACTATGTCCGACATGTTGGGTCCCGGGGCATCCTAATTACGTTCATGGCAGCGGAAGCAACCTATAAACCGCCCCTAACCTGCGCAAGATCGACTACCAAGTTAGATTCTTAGGAAATCGAGTTTTCGGGTTTTACCAGAATCTGCCCGGCAGAAAACCGAGACTTTGAAGCTCTATATCTTGAGCTACAGATCTCCAATTGCTTCGGTTCTTTTTGGAGATTAAACCTCAGCCAATTCCCTACATCTTTTGTGTTTTTCTCTAAACCCAGTTCGGACGAGAAGACCTCCGTCTGGAGCAAAACATTTTTCCCGTCTCGCTGGACAGACTCTGCGGACCAGTCTGCTTCTCGGCCTTGTATCTCCTAAACCAGCGCTCTTTTTGAAAATCAGCATTTCACAAAAGTTGTAGCCCTTGGAATTATCTTTCCAACGCCGCAAGTTTCAGGTCAATCGGAGCTCGGACGAAGCGGCTATGGCTCACGCATTTTCGGTCATCGGAACTGGACAATCTGGACAGTTTCTCCATTTTGCATTTAGTCTTCGTTGAATCGATAAAGAAGAACGTTCGGATCTTCTTCTCTAAAGCAAGTCCACACCAAGGGGATGATCTTGATGATCCCTCACTTAATTACCTACTAGAACAATTAAATGAAGAACAAGAGAGCAAAGAGAGGAGAGAGTGTTGTGAGAGTTGTGTGATTCTTGAATTAATGAATGAATGCTAGATATTTCAATTTATCATCCAACAAGCATGGGTCAAAAGTGATTGGTATGGGCTTAAAGGTGCTTTAACCCATACCCCTTAAATCACTCACCTCTTAATCCACAATCACCAACTAAGCATGGTGTTGTGTGGCCCCCACACATGGACCCACCATGTGGGCCGGCCATGAGGTCTTGTTGGGCCCTTAATGGGCCGAGCCCAATGGGCCCTCCCGTGTTGTCTCATGCCGTGTCCAAAAATCGCCCGACCCTTTTGTCGTCACTTATCAAACAAAGTCCGACGCGATATCGACGAAAAACTCAATTTTTCTCGATTCGCTAATTATTCTCTCAAACCGAATCTATGGCACAAAACCTCCAGTTTTGTCCATATATTACTCCTCAAGAAACATCAATGTTTCCTTGTCTCAAGTTATCCGCCTTGTATGTGTGTGACCCTCTAGGCTCATGCCACTGTTGGCAGATCGGCGCAAAAGATCGCTCTTGCCCGATCCATCATAAGTGGTCTCTAGTAAAACATTATGATTACCCAAGGTGCATGATGATCGATGATTCGACTTAACCTTTGTGCGTACAAGTCACCATCCTGTTATCTCTAGATATCCCGATTGATCACAAGGCATAGAGTCGTCTCCCTTGTTCAATCAATCATTGTTACTTGATATGCGAGATGGCTGAGAATTGATAACCCGTATCATTAGCATGGCCATGCTCTTTCTCTCAGTCAGTCTCCATCAAGAGGCCTTCTAATGGATATCTTTCTCATACCGTAGTATGAGGGATAAATCCCTTAGCCGTCTTTCGTGTCACTCATGCAACCCGTTCCGCCACCCAATCATGCCCTTTATAGCAATCCTTTTACAGAAAGCGTTTGGCGCAAGTTACAGCCGTACGTTCATTGCATAGTGATCACAAAGACTCCTTCGTCTAAGGATGCCGTGACAAGCTATCGCATTTGAATATGTTTATGGCTTAATCTATGAAAACACTATTCAAAGCGGGTCGTCTGATATCAATCACCTCATGATATCTATGATATGGTTCCAGGATCCCTCATCCCTATGACAAGTAGAACTACATCATTAAGAACCATCCTCATACTGGTCGCTTCTTAGGAAGCATGTTTTGACTAGGGACTCGTTAAGTGTGATCCGTACAGATTTATGGTTCTACTACTTTAGTGGTCATAAATCAGATCATGCTTAACATATTACTTCAACACATAAGTAATACAAAGCCATTTTATATATATATGTTACAAACGATGATAATGTACATAGACGTTTACAGGCAAATAGCAATTGGACTAGGGCACAAATGCTATCACGACAACCTCTTAAGCTCACAAGGCGCTAAGATGATGCAAGGCTGGAATAAGTTTTGACTAAGTAAGAGATGCATGTGGAAAATGAATAATCATTTCATGCAAGTCCAAAGTGAGGAATAAAATAAGAGGGACGCTTCTTATTTTTATTACAACAAGTCATTTATGGATGACATGTAAACTTGGAAAAGTTAACTACGTAGCGTTGCGTAGGTTAACAAACGTAGAATCCCTAAATTCTAAGTGTGCATTTATGATAAGTCAAAAACCAACGAGATCTTCTTTCCTTATGTCACAAAGAAAAACGTTTGATTTAACCTATGATGGGATGTCACGATACATGTTTGAAGGAATTCCATGGGTTCCAAACAATTAAAATCATGCAGCGGACTTAAAATTAACCATGGAATTCAAATTGAATAGATCTTATTGTGAAAATTTCAGCATGTATATAATATAATAAGATATGAAAATACCTTTGCAAATCGATTAAAAACACAAAGTATATGTGTTCTCTAGATCGTTCACACAAGCACAACACCTCTACCAAGGTTTCTACATACAATCTTACTAGTGTTGTGTGTAGAAAAGAGCAAGAACACCAACAATGGTGGAAGAGGGATGGGCGGCAAGGAGAGAAGAGAGGGGGCCGAAAATATTAGGGTTTTAGGGTTGGAATTATGTGATAAAAATCTGATTTTTAATATCTATTCATTCACATAATTAAACCCCCTTAAAACCTCTTATTTACACTTAAGCCTCATTCTTAATTAAAATCAAGAATGAACTTTAAGCCCAATTAGCTAAACTTAATTAATATTTTTAATTTGATTTCTTCAACCGTCTGGTTAATAAACCTAGGCCAGAAATCAACCGATCGTTTTCAATTTGACTAAATCGAAAAGCGGATTCTCCCAATTTCATCCATGCTTGTTTTGCTATATACTGTAGTTAAAGTGTGTGACCCTCTAGGCTCACGAACCGTTGGCAAACTGGTAAAATTACTATTTTACCCTTTTCCATCATAAGTGGCCTCTAGCAAGACATTATGATTACCCAACGTCCGTGATTATAGACGATTCGACTTAACTTGTTATCGTACATGTCACTATCCTTTTATCAAACCGATATCCAGATTGATCAATAAGCATAGAACTGTCATCCTAATTTATCAATCACTATTTCTTGATATTTGAGATGACTGAAAACTGATACAAAGGTATCACCTGCATGGTTATGTTATTCCTTCAGTCATACTCATTAAGTGGCCTAAACCGATATCTTTCGCATACCGGAGTATGAGTGATAAATCCCTCAGACGTCTATCGAGTTCACTAATGTAATTCATAACCAAGCCAATCATAGCCGTTATGACTACCCTTTTACAGGTAACGTTAGACTAGGTCAAACTTAGAGATTCATTACATAGTGCACACAAAGACTCCTTGGTCTTAGGATATAATGACAAGGTACGATCTGTGAGTATCTCATTACAGTATCTATGCTGAATACTCACTATCGGGTCGTCCAATACCATCGCCCTGATGATATCTATGATATAACTCCGGGACTTACTTTGACATGATCAATAGAGCATGATCACAAGGAGTTAGTCTCATACTGATTGATTCTTAAAGAATCTTAGCTGATCAGGGACACATCAAATGTAATTCTTTCTGATCTACAGTTCTACTATCAGTGGTTATACACATAATGATATAGATCAAATTACATTCGATATATTACTACAACACATTAGTAATATAATGTCGTTTTATTAGATCGAAAAATGATAAAATATTACATTGTAGATTAACTTATTACATTGGATTAGGGCACAATCACTTTTTAAATAAAGTAACCCCACAAGAAATCAGACAAGATATTGTAGGAATTATGGAAAGGAAACGAACCTTCCAATAATTGCCTAAGAATGTTTAATTCTGTGAACATGTGTGTCTATGAAAAAAGGAATCGTAAGAGTACTGAGGTGTCTACGAGAAACTCGTAACTATGGATAGTACTATGCAAGAGAACCTGTCATGCTAGAGGTATAACTTTATACTTGTTGGATCTCTAATGTATATGATTCCAAAGGCAAGAGGAGAAACGTATCAACCCTGGCAGAAAGAGATGTGTCATGGAAATTCTCACGACAAACGATAATAACTAGATTAACATTTAAATATGAATTTGAAGCTTTGGATAAAACTGTGGAAGAAGCCGAGGAGCTACGTAACTTTCTAGAGGATATTCCTAAATGGTGAAAGCTTGTGCCTAAAATATGTGTGCATTGTGATCACCAAACAACTATTTGTAGTGCACAGAGCTTGAGAAAAACGGTAAAGATCGACACATGCGTCGTCGACATAACACCGTTAGACAACTGATCTCTACGAGAATTATCTATGGTGATTGGTAAGGTCAAAAGATAATATTGCAGATCCTTTAACCGTTGGGTTAAACAGAGATCAAGTTGATAAACATCGAAAGGAACGGGGCTCAAGCCCATATAATTAAGGCGTCATGTGAAGGAAAACCCAACCTAGTTGACTGGAGATCCCAAGATTTGGGTTCAACGGGTTAACCTAATTGCATGAATCTTGTGCGGTCACTGTGGGGGTAACCCCGAGACCATTCCTATGATGTCAAACATTGACACAAAACTGGATCAGGTTAAGTTATGTTTTTAATGATACTTTGTGTATCACGAAGTTGAGCAAAAGATATCACCTATGTGAGAGTGAAGTGGGGTCGCTTCAAGGGAGACTAATGTGGCTTAGTTCTCTTAAACTCTTGTAAGACCAGGAGGTGTTCATGACCATAACGAACGCAACCATGAGAACCTAAACACCGGGTTCGTTGGTATCTATGTGAAGTATATGATCTCTTACGCAAAATGACAGAGAGTTCAAGAACATCACGTCTACTCATCCGTTAGTAAGATAAGTATAGCCTCACAAGGAAAGTTCAAAGGGGATAACCTACTTATCCTATACAGATATCGACTGTATAGAGTAATCACCACGTCGAAATGCTTACACGTTCAATTGCATTCATGTGGGTTATTGTTGGACAAATTGTACATTTAAGTACAAAATGGCTAAGTTAATAAGTGTATTAACTTGTGACTACGTCAACGTGAGCCTTGATTCGGAATACCAAGACTCGTCATAGAATAATGTGAAATATGTTTACATATTATATGAAATGAGATCTTTCCAACGATATATCAAAAGCTCAAGATGGGTAAATGGGTGAATGAGAAATTGAACCTGAAGTCCGCCACGTTTAGTTGGGCTCATAATTATGACCAAACAATAAGGATTTGAATTTAATTTTAAATTCAAGAAAAAGATAAAAAGTGGAAAAGCCATTAATAATTAATTTCCATTGAAAAGTAAATTATGGAAAATGGAAAAAGTATTATTTTGATAAGTGGAAAATGATTTCATAAGTTATTTCATTTCTTGTCTTCCAAGTTTATATTCTTTCCTTAAGAGTATTGTTTTCCTAAAAGAAATAGTTTCTTAGTCGAATTATATTTTCCTTAAAAATATATTTTCCAAGAATGGGGGATTTTTTATTCTATAAGTAGAGAAAAATTGCTAGAGCTAAGACACACCAAAAACCCTAGTTGTTGAACCTCTGTCAAATTCATTCCTCCTCGATTACTCTCTATAGCCCGGTTAGAGTTTGACTTTGATCGTCGTTTTATCCTGGGAGCAAGTTGCCCATACGGGGCAATAATTGTCTTAAGGAAAGTGGATTACCGTGACTCGATGATATTCAATTTCATCTCTATCAACCGGTCTTGTACCAGTTCTAGGTTCTATAATATTTTATCTATTATTTTTATTGTATGAGTATTATCAATAAAACTGAAGAATTATTTTAATTGTGTTTGTATCATGTGATTTACTTGTTTACATCTTGCATGATTGTTCGATTTACGTTTATGGACTAACATATTATCTAACACTATCCACCAACATGTTCGATCGGCATGAAGCCATGTTTGGGAATGCAATTTGATAAATTGGATTCAGGTTTCGAACACTACAAGAACTACGGGCGTTACTGCGGTTTCATGACTCACCTCAGTACACATAAGATCGAGGACAACAATAACGCTAAAATATGTAACACGTGCGAGAGTGGGTGAGCGATCAAAGAGATCTGATGATCATGACGAGGATTTCAGGTAGTACACAAAAAGGCAATGAATCACCACTCAAACAAGATGTCGTGCAATGATTTCACTAAATTTTTCGAGTTTTGGTAAGTATGTGATTGTGAAATTTGTGGAGGAACATGACCATTTGTTCTATCGCGCAGAGCATTTCCAGGAGCTTAGAGGGAACAGACCCCTAAATGACACTCAGTGGCAATTCGTAATGGACTGTCAAAAGGCCAATAAAAGTGCCACTTCAACTTTTAATGTTTGCATTGCAATTTTCAGGGGTGCTGAAAATGTTGGAGCCAATGTGGTTGACTTCCGAAACTGCCAAAGAGAATTAATGGTTTACCTGGCTGAGACATATGTGTAAGGTGAATTCTTAATTTTACAAATAAACTATATTGAATTCTAATATAAATTTAAATATCTTTAGAATAAATGATTTTCACATATTCATAAAGAATCATATTAAATACATATTGAAGATCTTGAGAATACATGTAATTCACTATAAAAATATAAGCACAGTTACTTGAATCCATGCTTACTTGAATGTGTAGAGAATTGATTTCTCTCTCTCAAACTTCACAATTGTTCTTCATCTATAATTTTTAATGGAAATATTAATGTTTTTGTGGAAGGAGGAGAAATAACCAAAAACTCTGAGAATATATCTATTATTTATACACTCCATCACTGTATAAGCATACATTTTCATCAAAGAATATGTCTTTTCATCAACCAATAATTATTAATTATTAAATTAATTATATAATTAAATGAGTCACAATTATGTGATTAAATGAATTTAATTTTACATTCTTCCACTTGACTCATTATATATAATTTAATGATAAAAATGTATTATGTGCCTCATAAGTTAATTCATTCATTATATTGGTCAAGCATAAGTAATTACAAAGTAAGAAACTAATAAGGATCATGGCGGTTATACGTAGTTACTTAATATACTCTCTTCCATGTATCGCAATATTAACTTTCAAACTTAATATAATCGTAATGATATTTATTATAATGGTCCAACGTTAATGTCTTTGTTAGAGACAATCATGTTTATACACACATAAATAATTCATGTATACAAACTTCATAATTAAGCATGTGACTTAATAACGGAAACGAATAATAAGCTCGGAATATCAAATATCATGAACATAAAACTTTAATCGATTATCACTAATGCGCGTTCTTTCGACATCACTAGTCCACATTCTTTCGACACAAAAAGGTGATGCATCACCACTCGAACAAGGTGTCGTGCAATGATTTCACTAAAGTTGTCGAGTTCTGGTAAGTATGTGATTGTGAAATTTGTGGAGGAACATAACCATTTGTTGTACCGCGTAGAGCATTTCCAGGAGCTTAGAGGGAACAAATCCTCAAATGATACTCAGCGTCAATTTGTAATGAATTGTCAAAAGGCTAATGTAAGCGCCATTTCATCTTTTAATATCTGCAATGCAATTGTCGGGGGTGCTGAAAATGTTGGAGCCACTGAGTTTGACTTTCGAAACTGCCAAAGAAAATTAGAGGTATACCTAGCTGAGACAGATGTGCAAGTGGACATTAACGAGTTCATTACTCATCAAACCTCAGACCCATACCTCTATTACAAATATGATCACGATGAAGATGAGTCATCAATGGCATACTAATGTATATATGAATTAAATGTACATTTCTTTTTGTCATTTTATATCATTTGAGGGGTATAAACGTATTTTTATACCCCTATTTGTTTTTAATATTATTTCCTTACTTGAATATCTTAATTTGTATTTTATTTCATTAGTTTAATAGCTTTTAATATCGGCTCATTGCAATAGTTTGATTGGTTCACTTGCAAACCGTTTCATCGGTTTAATGCATAGGTTTCATCAATTCACATGAAATGTTTAATCATCTGCTTCATCTAATATATTTCATCTGATATGTTTTAAGTCCATGTCATATGAGATGATATGTTCAATCCGAGAACTCCCGTGGCAAGTGCACCAAGTGCACATGAACAAAACAAAATCTAAATAAACACGGTAAGTGGAACAAATTGAAACAAAACATGGAAATTGAATCATAATTGTGTCATCGGTTCGGTCGAATTAGTTCAATTGTTTTATCGATTCAATTGTATTCCTGACACATCACATCAATCACACAATAAAATAAAGTAAATCATTCATCAAAATGAACCATTGCAGTTATATCGACAGACTTAATTTACCTGAGAATAGTCTAAATATTTCATATGCAATCGTTTCATTGATCATTGAACTCTGTAATTGTTTCATGTACATTGGTTTATGACATAATTCACTGAAAAAACACCCATAAAACGATTGGTTTATGACACAATTTTTCATTCTACAATGAACACGCCTATAAAATAATTCACCAAACCCCAGAAAAATCTTTCCCCATCAAAATCTATCAAAAAAGAACAGACACAACATACAATTTTACGAGCTACCAAATAGAATGAAGGCTTGAACATAAATTCAAGATCCAATAATATAAATCAAGCAATTTCAGTCGAAACATGCTGATTATTTAGTAATTAATTACTGAAAACCATTAATATTACGCTAATTGCATCAGCGTTTGCGATTTCAAACAAAAAAACATTACAAAAATAGGTTAAAATTTTGAACTAAATAGAAAATCGGTTAAAATCATTGCGAATTCAGAAGGAAAACTGACAATTTGTTTGAAATCGACGAAAACTAATTAATTTCGTTCCGATGAGCTTACCCATATGCAACAAAGATTGAAGAGACCTATCATCCTGGGATTTGGGGTTGCGGCGAGGATGGAATGGCGAATCCTAAAATTTCATGAATCGTGTGTCGGCTATTTACTTGCTCTTTTGGATCGTCATGTAGAACAGTGATATCGAGGATACGGTCCACTGCGAGCTCTGCGTCGTCCTGGCCAAAACATGTGGCCGACTGGATTGGCCTACGTTATGAATACATTATTCAACTCTCAAATTTGGGTAGTGCCTAATATTGGATCGACGACCCTCTCAAAACTTGTAAATGACTTGGAACTTACTTGCACTCACTTCGAGTGCAATGGTGCGAGTTCAAGAACTCCTTGACTTTGAACATCTACCTTCACTGTTCCAAAGGACAATAACAAGCCTCCAACTGCAGTCATCCATCTCAATCATTTCAAAATCAAGAAATGGCTTCATGTAATCTCTCGTTCCAAAATTCCAACTGCAAATTTGCCTTACACTCTAACCAAGCCCACACTAAACTGAAAACAAATTGAAGAGAAAACAAAACAAAACTATGATTTTCTACAGTGAATTTGGTGTCTATCCTATTTAACCAACTCTCTGATCTGATGAATCAATCAGCTGTCCTCGCACTGCATGCTAGTTTTGATGTTTCTCAGAGTACATGATATAAGAGTGTTTACAGATTCTACACACTCCATGGTTAGTTTAGCTGTGGGAGAGGTATTTGTCAGTATTTGGAATGCTATAGTCAACAAGGACCCTCCCTCTGTGCTCTTCTCCTCCTGCCTCGAACTGATCACCATAGGCCTCGACTCCACTCCATCCGCTAGAATTGAGAAACCTGATGGCAATATCGCAATTTTGCTAGAGTCGCATCCAGTCATCACTGACTGCATTCCTGTTATGTCCACCGGAGCATACACCACCATGGATTCGTATCCGTTTGTGCAGCTATCTTGAAGCACCCACACACTGTTCTCTTTTGATTTCATTGTCTGTACAACAAACAAACAAACAGTTATAACTTCCATGCTTGTTTTTGTTTGATTGCTGAGAAAATGTTAACAAGGAACTGAACCCACTTGGATAGAAACTGCATTGCCACGATCTTGTCCTTTGGCCAGGTTCGCTATGGATTGTACAGGTCCTCCATTCGACATAATGTCCCACTAGAATGAACACAACAAAAATTTGTCAGACATTAGTCCCTTTTAAGGGTCCTATATAATGAGTATAAGGTAATATTATGATACCTCGCTGCGATGAGCTTCATCTCTAAGAAAATCGAAGAGGACATGAGGAGAGACGGGCAACCAGACAGAAGACACTGCGCAAACGATGACCCCAACATGTTCTCCAGGGTCATTTAAGTTCTTCCTGGAAGATACCCTTATATCCTCCCCTGTTTTACTTGTGACCTTGGTCCATGTGTGATAGCTTGATGCTCCAATGGCATGGCAAAAACCACATGTCATTCTTTGTGCCAACTTCAAAATGCTTTTCCTCCCAGCCAGTGTGGCCACACCTAATGTTCAATTAGTAGGTGAGTTTTATCAACTATTTTCAAGCAAAGTAAGGAGATATGGTCTGCTTCAATTGGACTCCACAATACTTAGGTTTGAGATATTTGGCTTACCGCTTGAATCCTTGGTGGGAACATTGGTTGCCATGAAGAAGACTAGCCTCTCACATTGGAGCTGCAGAGTTGCCATCCAATGCCTTGCACCAAAGGCAAGACCACTATTAACTAAGGTACGATACATGGTGTGGACTGTGCTTTTCTGGCACTCTAAGTGTTCGACCCATGTCACCTGAGAGCCATGAAAGATGATGATGATGATGATGATTTAACTTGTGTGCACAGCTGAAGGAAAACACAAACGAGCAAAAATGAATGACAAATCAATACCTTGCAGTGACCATTGGATTTATCCTCAATGATGCAACCTGATGGGCGTTTTCTGCATTTCACTAGGGAAGCATCAATGTTATCTTCCACTTTGTCAATGGAGACATCGACAATTGCCCACTGTTCTGCACTCAGTTGCTTGCAGTATCGGACAAAGTACACTTCTCTGGTTGGCACCATAGGTGTAAGCATTTGCAATTCTGCAAACATCTGTAAGGGATCCACATAAAACATAAGGACTTCATTATCATAAAGCTACATTTTAGTAAGAAACTATCTATTTTTTTCACTTTGGCAGTAGTGTTTTACTGCATTAAATTATATTTCAATAGGTAGTTGCTCATAATAACTCCAAAATGGTTTTAGGTACTTTTGCCAATATTATTGCATATTTTGACATTCAGTTGTGTTGGGTTGCTAGCTCAGAAAAGTTGATGGGAGGCTCTCAATCATACAGTTGATGAAACCAAGTTCAATAAATAAATTTATTATTGTAACTCCACTCCTTGTAACTTTCTCAGTATCCAAACAACAAATGGTCAAAGTTAACTTACCAAAAGTACTGCTCCATTTCTGTTAGGGCCTTCGCCATTGCTGATAACATCAACTGTGGCAGCCTTTGAGATCATGGACGGGAACATTTCCTTCCATTGATTCTAGGAGAACAAATGTCACAAAAACGGTACGAATTATGAGAACAATTCAGACAGAATAACGCATTACACGGAGTTAAATAATTTGAGAGGCATGTTTAATTTCTTACCACATCCATGAAACTCTGAACTAGCCGTGGAAGATCCACAAAGACAACTCCAGTCTCCCGGGAGGCCTCAATGGATCTCTTTGGCCTTCCACTGCTGGGATTCTCGACTGGGAACTCCTTCACATACTCATCGTAATTAAGTATCTCGCGACCAGTCTCAACGCTCCTAATCCAGAGTGGATCCCCAGCAGAAGCCATCTTCTTGAGCTCTTCCATTGCCTGATTCACCGTGTCCATGATTCTTGACTTTTCAAGCCCGAAAATTCCAGTGATGAAATCCAAAGAGCTTCTGTTTTCTTGGTCAGCACCTGCTGAGCATGATGGTGATGATGTTCCTGGTGGGTACTTTCCTAATGCCACTCGAAGCTTCTCCACCTGAATAAAATGAACCAGCAGACAGATATTAAATCGCTTTGTAACTAGTAATGACATTTTTCTTGTACTTGGGAAAAAGACCAGTCTATTTTGTTTGAATATTTGAGGAACCAAATGTAGGGTTGTAAGAAATAAGTATAGTGGTCCGAACCTCAGCTTTGAGCCTGGCATTCTCGATTCGCAGTTGTTGTTCCTCAGTGGTTAGAGCAGTGTCTCGGGTAGTAGTTGCAGAGCCACAATTGGGACAACAAGCCTTGTTCATGGTCTCCCTCATGGCTTTATTTTCATCTCTGAGCTTGTCCATTTCAGTTTTCAATAGAGAGTTCTCATGACGCTCTTGGATGGCCTGTATGAAACAATTAAATTGAATATAATTAAGAAAGAAAGAAAGAAAGTAATTAATGATGAGGATAAAAAGGTACCTTAATTTGTGTTCTTCGATTTTGAAACCAGAACTTGACTTGCCTGGGAGCAAGGCCTAATTGCTTACTGAGTTGCTGCCTCTGTTTCTCATCAGGATGTGGTGACTCCTTGAAGAGGCTGCAAGATGAGATTTAAGAATTACTGTTTCTCCTAAGACACTTGAACAAGAAGCAATGGTTTTGTAATTTTGTGAGTACATGTAAAACAAAGGAGTAATAGAAAGAAACAGTGGACCCGGAACATACGCTTCCATTTCTCTGATTTGGTCGGCGGTGTGCCTGTGATACTTTTTCCTCTTCTTTTTCTTGGTCTTGTTGTCGCCGTCGTCTTCGTCGTCCGGGTCGCCGTCGGCGTCGAAATCGTCGTCGGACCTCGACCTGACAGGGCCCGAGTTCTCGCTGCTAATCTCAACCGTGTCGTCTCGGCGGCTGGTGGCGGCGCCTCCGTCGTCGCCTTCCTCCACCTCCATGTTGGAGGCAGCAGCCGCAGCAGCTCCGGCATCGCGGAAGATTCCGGCCTTGCAAATCAAAAAGTAAAAAAATATGAGATTAAATGAGATTAGGGAATGGAAATGGAAATGGAAGAGGAGGTTGAAGATTACAAGGCTGAGAGAGAGGGCGGGAGTGGCGAAGAAGTCCTTGGTGCGAGAAGAGGGAGGAGGATTGTTGGACATGTCGACGAAGCCCATGGCAGAGGAGTCGGGGTTAGGGTTGAGGAAGGGTTGTTTTAAGAGGAGATGGAGGAGGTGGTGCTGCTGCTGCTGAGGGAGGTGGGAGGTCATGGTGGGGCCGGGCCGATTTAAGGATATAAAACAAAATCGATGATAGAAATAGAATTGGGGATGGTTTGGTTTGGTTCGAGAAGAAGGAGGATATAAGGGTGGGGCTGGTAGGAGTTGACTGTTAGATACTGTGTCTCAAGACCCAACTAACTTTATCCCAACTCCAACGGTATTTGCACCATTTTATACTCCATTTTCCCCCTCTTCATCTTTTCTTTGCCAACTATCATTTTCATCTTCAATCCCATTTAATCAAAATATTCACACCATTTTCACTCGACATCACTTTTCTCTTACGTAAAAAAGTAATATTACCAATTGACTCGTTACCTTAAGAAACTCAATACATATTACATTTAGGGCTGTCCATTTTTTTATCAGGTACTCGACTACCTCGACGACCCAATCCAAACTCGATTGACTCGAGACCCGACAAAATCGTGTAGGAAATGGATTGGATCGACCCAACCCGACAAAGGTTGAGTCGAGTCTCGAGTGACATCTACGAAACCACTGAGTCACCAGACACCCGATTAGCAAAATGTTCCAGCCCTTTTATCTCTACTAGAGTTCTATTAACGGTTCTAATAACAATTTAATTTGGGATTGGGGGTTTCAAATTTTGAATTGATTTCAATTTTGGGTTAAAATTTCTAAATTTCGGGGTTTAGGATTAGAGTTTGGATTTCGGGTTAATTCTAATTTCTAAATCTGCTAAATTTTTTGAGTCCATCATGTGAGTTGGGTTGTACTTGACTCACCCGACACCCGACTACACCCAAACCCGACTACCCGACTACCCGACACCTCTCCCGAGTCGAGCCTTGGGGTTTTTTTTCTAGACCCGAGACTTGTTGAGTGAACACAAACTCGATCGGGTCTACTCAACCCGACCCGATGAACACCCTTAGTCAAACCTATACTCATATCCTTTCTAGCTAATTTCAAGTGTTTGACCAATTTGTCAACCAGTTTTATATTTGCAGTCATTAATTTTTAAAAGAATAATTTTGAATCTCCACATTAAATTCATAACCATTCAGAAAAATCAGATGATCATAAACTACGTAAAATATAAATTACAATAAATAGATTTGAATATTGAATTATTGATAATTAAGAGTAGAAAGTTTGATGTATGTCTATAAGGAGTAATTCATGTTTTTTATGGTATTTTATGAGAGTTTCTCATTTCACTAAGATGTAATTTTTCTTGTATCAATTCACAAGAGTTAATTTTGTTTTTATTTCACCATTCATAACAGTGATAGTTTTGAGTAGAAATTTGTATGCTACCCTTAACACTAAAACAAAACAAAATTTAATTAAATAAAAATATTTAAAAAATTATATATTCTTATGAAATATATAATACAAGCGTATTTTACTAATATTTTAAAAATAAAAGGCGTTGTTTAATATTCTATTTTTGTTATTTTTTAAAAAATTATTAATATTAAAATCAGTTTTGTATCATTTATTTTATAAAAATATTTTGTAAAAAACCTAAAAGTAGTGTATTTTTTTTTTTAAGGGATAATGACAGTTTGTTACACCTAACTATGGTGAAATGACACTTTAATACCCTAACTATAAACTTCTTTTTTTTAGTACCCTGACAATGTTTTTGTGACAACCTACCCCTAAAATGTCCAAAATGCCCTTGATTTAAGAAACCAAAATCAAATTGGTTCAATTTGATTTAAAAACCAGAATTGAACCGGTTCTTAATAATAATAATAATTATTATTATTATTATTATCATTAATTAATTGATTATATTATTAATTATATTATCATTAATCATTAACTAATTGATAATTATATTAATCAAACTCTAAATCTACTTCAAACCCTAAATCTACACTGGCCGCCACTCCACTCTCCGCCGCCGCGACTCCGACTGGCCACTCCGCGACTCCGACCGGCGACTCCGCGACCTCCCGGCGACTCCAACCGGCGACTTCAACCTCCCCGTCAACTCCTTCCTCTTCGTCTTCACCTTCTACTGCGCCTCCACCTCCGAAACCCTAACCACCTCCTCCTCCACCACCACTTCCTTATCCTCGATCTCCTCCAGCACCAGCGGGCTCGCGCCGGTCCCGCTCTCCGCGATCCGATTCTTGTCCTTCAATGCCTGAAGCAGAGCCGCGACCTTGGCCACAGTCTCCGGCGCAGAGGCTCCTCCCTGACCTAAACTCGAAACCTGGAGCTCCAGCGCCTCGATCTGGAGCTTGAGGTCGGAGATCTCGCGGACGAGCGAGTCGCGGTCGCGAAACCACCGCTGCTCCTCCCGGAGCCACCGGGACTCCTCGCGCTGGAGCTCCAGGTTTCGACCAAAAACATTGTCAATTTGATTTTGTATATAATAATTAGGGTAAATTCCACATGACCCCCCTTAACTATAAGCGTGTCTAACATGCATCCCCTTAACTACAAAATCAATCTGTGAGGTGCCTTAACTATCCAAAAATCCCACTTTACCTTTTTTTGTTGACTTTTTTCAAAATTCTGTTAAGCTTTTTGTGAAATGACGAAAATACCCTTGTATCTGAAAAATTAAAATAAATAAATAAAAATGATTTTGAACTTTTTTTTCTATTTTCTTGTTGTACAAAATAAAGAATAAAAATAATATTTTAGTATTAATTTTTTATTTAAAAAAAATTATTTATAAAAATTAATAAAAATAAAAAAACGATGTTTAAAAGTAACTTTTTATTTTTAAATTTTTTTTATAAAAAAAACTTTTTAAAAATTATTTTTACTATTAACAAAATTTTATTCTTTATTTTGTAGAACGAGAAAATTAAAAAAAAAGTTCAAAATCATTTTTATTTATTTATTTTAATTTTTCAGATACAAGGGTATTTTCGTCATTTCACAAAAAACTTAACAGAATTGTGAAAAAAGTCAACAAAAAAAGGTAAAGAGGGATTTTTGGATAGTTAAGGCACCTCACAGATTGATTTTGTAGTTAAGGGGGTGCATGTGAGACACGCTTATAGTTAAAGGGGGTCATGTGGAATTTACCCTAATAATTATTATTATTATTAAGAACCGGTTCAATTCTGGTTTTTAAACCAAATTGAACCAATTTGATTTTGGTTTCTTAAACCAAGGGCATTTTGGACATTTTAGGGGTAGGTTGTCACAAAAACATTGTCAGGGTACTAAAAAAAGAAGTTTATAGTTAGGGTATTAAAGTGTCATTTCACCATAGTTAGGTGTAACAAACTGTCATTATCCCTTTTTTTAACTCATGGATATTTTCAGTGTTTTGAGTAAATTGATGTAAAAACTAAATTTGCTATAGTGAATTGACGTAAAAAAATACATCGTAGAGGATTGAAAACTTTACATGGTACACTATATATAGTGGATAGAAATTACCCCTTATTAATGAACATCAAAGAATCATCCATGTACAATCATGTCATGAACACATAAGCCTATAGTGAGAACAAAGTAGAGATCTAATTTCATCAATCAATGATCTACCAAAATCTATTTATCGATGACATTATGGAAAATTGACCGGCAAATAAACATGACATTCACAAGTGTATTGTATTTGTAACACTAATTTCAAGTCATCAATTGAAAAATAGAATAATTTTAAAATATAAATATGATCAAAAACATATTTTCCTATATATACTTTGTTGCAATATATTGTACTCGAAATATTCAAAATATATATTATACTCGGATATACGAATAGGTGTGAATTTATACAAAAGTGTGTAGATTCAATAGGAACATTTATTGCATTACCCTAATTTTGCAATATAGGTCAACTTCTATCTCAGTTGTTTTTCTTGTTAGCATTCCTTGTTTAGTGATGGTTGGTTGGGGTGGTAGTTGTCACAGTTTTGCAGGAAATCAATAAAATAAGTTTTTATTCAATCGCCTATGTTCATGCTTAGTAAAACCTTTTATCATTTTTCTATTTGTGTACGAACCGTAAGGCTAATGAACTCAACCAATGCCATCACAATTCATTTGCACTTATATGCATTTCATAATAAAAGTTATTCCTACTTCAAAAAAAATGTATCCTAATTCAAACAAAAAAAACATAAATAACAAAGTTTTATTAAAATGTTCTACCATAAGTAAGTTTTTAAATTTAACCTTTTAATCAATAATTAGAGTAACACACTATTTTTTAAACTCGTGATGCCATTAGATCAGAGCAAATTCAACGGCGCAACATTCTTAAGACCAGGTAAAACATTCCCCTCACTTAAAATTCAACTCACCTCGCAAAAGACGGCTTTGACTGGGAGAAGAGGCATACCATTTGCCGATCTCCCAATAAAAGATATGGAAACATTAGGATTAAGTGAATCATGGTGTCTATGTTCATAAACCATATGCTCCTACCAAAGATAACTGATCCCAGACGAAATACATCCAACACAACATGGATGCAGTCCGACTCAAGTTGGATCCCACGTCCTACGCCGGACACACTCCAAATTTGTCAAAATGCATAAAGCTTCCACCATAGTCGAATTATAAGTACCCGTGCAGGATAAATTTCGAGCTCCAATCACCCGACCTTGATCATCTCTAACTACCATGCTCATACCATAATGATTCTACGAGAATCAAGAGAGTCAACCATATTTATCTTAACAACACTATGCCGTAATCCTTCCCATTTCGGCACTGAAGTCGAAGTCGACCTTTGCACTTGAACCTCTATCAACTCAAAATCAAGATTACATGCTCAAAAACTTGGGCTTTTTGCAAGACCCTAGGTTTTGAAGGACGATACGCGGAAGAGGAAGTCGTCAATCACATTGAGCACTTAAATGAGCAAATCAAGTCGAAGGAGCAAAACACTCCACATAGTTTGGGTCCTCTCCTTGAGAATCATTACGTGGAATACTAGAGGTATTGACTTCTTACAAGAACAGAGAGTCATCAGAAGCTCATTGCCAGTCACCAACCAACCTTTATTTGATTTGGAAAACCAAAATTGAGGTCATTCAACCTATCCTATTTCAGTCCACTGGATCCTTAAAGGACTGACATTCTCTTGTCGGCCTCATCTTATGTAGGTATGGCAACGGGACGGGTTTGGGGCGGATTTGGCAATCCCCATCCCCGTCCCCGTTAGAATTGGACAAGAGAGTCCCCTTTTCAAACGGGGACAAGGATTCTCCGTCCCTAAGTAGGAGCGGGTTTAAAATTTGGGTTTGCTTTTGAAATTTTGGTGAGACATTTGTCTGTATTTTGTGTTTAGGGTTTTGATTTACTTTTCAATTCGAAAAACAAACCAACAACAATCATAGAGAGAGAGAGTCTCGTTGGAGAGATAGAATATAACAGAAGAGAAGGAATCTCATCGAAGTGCATCACGGGCCCAATTGGCTTAATGTTATAAATTTACGAGTAATGAAAATTTGAAATGAAATTGTCATTTTTATTTTTATGTGATTTTAACATAAGATTTAGGGTAAATTCCACATGACCCCCCTTAACTATAAGCGTGTCTCACATGCATCCCCTTAACTACAAAATCAATATGTGAGGTGCCTTAACTATCCAAAAATCCCACTTTACCTTTTTTGTTGACTTTTTTCAAAATTCTGTTAAGTTTTTTGTGAAATGACGAAAATACCCTTGTATCTGAAAAATTAAAATAAATAAATAAAAATTATTTTGAACTTTTTTTTCTATTTTCTCGTTGTACAAAATAAAGAATAAAAATAATATTTTAGTATTAATTTTTTATTCAAAAAAAATTATTTATAAAAATTATTTATAAAAATTAATAAAAATAAAAAACGATGTTTAAAAGTAACTTTTTATTTTTAAATTTTTTTTATAAAAAAAACTTTTTAAAAATTATTTTTACTATTAACAAAATTTTATTCTTTATTTTGTAGAACGAGAAAATTAAAAAAAAAGTTCAAAATCATTTTTATTTATTTATTTTAATTTTTCAGATACAAGGGTATTTTCGTCATTTCACAAAAAACTTAACAGAATTTTGAAAAAAGTCAACAAAAAATGATAAAGTGGGATTTTTGGATAGTTAAGGCACCTCACAGATTGATTTTGTAGTTAAGGGGGTGCATGTGAGACACGCTTATAGTTAAGGGGGGTCATGTGGAATTTACCTTAAGATTTAACGGCAGTAATGAAATGAAAAAATTAGGATATTAGGAAAGAAAAAAAAGTAACTAAGGTAGTAAATTATGAATGGACTATAATTACAAGCAGTAAACCATCACTTTCCTTCAAATTTACTATCTTTTGTTGTTGCAGAAAAAGAGGGGAACAGAAAATATATATATTGGAAGAAGATGGCCTGGCCTGGCTTGGCTTGGCTGGATGGGCCATCAACTAACAGGTAGAAGCGCAAGTCAAACTCACAGTCAACGTAGGAAATTGTGCAGAAATAAGGTTTTCTTTTTCTTTTTCTTTTTAATAATATATAAATATCACCATATACGAATTAATAATAAAATCAGCTGTGTGTCTCTATGTCATTTAAAGGCTTGGGAGAAGTGAATGCAATTAATGAATTTGCCTCCAAGAATTTCAGTATTTTATTGAAACTATTAATTTTTTCTTGTCCAAATTGATGATTCTATTATTTAATGTTCAAAACTATTAAACATTGCTCACATCAAATTAACTCTCGATTAATTTCTTATAATTCTAAATTAATTCTTAGTTCAATTTATTTATTTATAAACTCCGATTCAAAATATTTGCGGACACTTATCATCTTTTTAAAACAATGATCATCATATTAAGTTTTGAAATAAAGAATATTCTACTTTTTATTCCACATCAACAACATAACCCTTCACCCAAAAAACAATTTCAACAAACATTACATACTCGAAGGTTAAGTAATTGCGGGCATAATCAATTAATAACCAATATATCTTATTTTCAAGTGAATAATATTAATTGTATTTGGACTACGGTGAGATAAAGATTAGTAAATGCAACTTTTTCTGAGATTTTGTTCAGAAATACTGTAAGGAAAATTTGTATATTTCGTAGGTAAGAGATATATAGGGTTGACTTATTGTTAAGATCAAATACAGGTGAAGTGGACCACTCACTCTCCTATCCAACAATTCAATACATTTTTTTTACCTTTTTATCATTAAAATATAATATTTTTTTGCTTGGGAATGGGATAGTAAAGTTATTGTAACTTTAAGTTTCCAACGTCACATTTCTAAACTAATTTGTATGCCCAACACAACACGACTTGTATTTTTTTTATTTTGGGAATTTTTTTCCTTGTAAAACTTGATGTTTCAATGTAAAAATTATGCTACAACTAACTGGATATCAAAAAAAAAAGATTCAAATTAACTCATAGAAGACTATGATTTTTAATGTTTGAATACCTAAGAGAACATTGTTACAGTAGAAATATAAATTGTGTGTAATTGAGTGACATTGGACTTGGTCCTAACAACCTGTGTGTAATAGTTTATGACCAAACAAAACATGATAGAATTAAATAATTCAGCAGAACCATTATTAGGCATCAGCATCTATAATTAAAGTTTTGGTGCCATATAGGTTATTATGATTGTGCTGAACTGCTATTCAACCTCCAAAAACAGATCTGCACATTTCTTCTGATTTGGTAGTTTTGAATGGTAGATAATATACAGCAATCACATGATTCCATCAACCCTAAACAAATAGCATCAATTCTTTATATTTTTCTTTTAGATCACAAATTGTACTGCACCATCTAGCATTTTCATGTATGCCATATTTGTCATCTATTAAGGAAAATGAGAAAATCAAAATAAACCCAGAAGCATCTCTTTGCTTTCAAGTATTATTAGATTGCTTACGGTGCAAGTTTTGGGTCTACACTAAACATTAAATGAAAAACAAGAAAACAAATTGCAAGGAATATGAAGGGAATTGATGATGTGGAAAATAAGATGAATTTTAGTTGGAAAAGCAAAAAAGAGAAATAGAATGATGAGTGTATCAGAAAGGGCATCAAAGGAAGTAGCTAAAAATCCTAGAAATTTAAAGGAGATCAAAAAGACAATAAAACTATAGGCCACTTTCAGAACAATGTTTCTTCCACTTGATGAACCCTGATATCAAAGTAAATGTTTTTATTGAAAAATATGTTTTTCGGTCCGATTTAGTATCCAAAATAACATTTTCCTTCAATCCTATCCCATTTGAATAATTCAATCAACCTGTCACAATGGGATGGACAAAAACCCGAACAGAATGATATTTTTCATTACCAAGTCTAAACAGCATTAATAAAACATTTCAAACATAAAATTGGTCATTTTAAAATATTGTTTGTTTTGATAACCATATATATGTTCAGATATGGTGCACATGAGAGATGGAGGTTGATACTCACAGTCCAGCAGTAATGACCCTTTTCTCAAAGAAAGAAAATGCCAAATATATGAGAATTAAACAGTTTCTATAATTTAACTATATGTCTTCACATTGAAATAAGTTTGAACGACTGCACACATCTGCAGGCAAAATTAGAAGCTGTCAGCACGAATCTGAACCAAACCTTCAATCTTTTATCAAAATCCAGTGGCGGAAAAAGAGATAATAAAACAGTGCATGCTTCAAATATCTAATTCTGGAACATTGTATAAATGCATGGTAACCTCGTATAGCAAATGAGTTATGAGCATTCAACTAACACTCTCTATCTATCATTAAGATCTTTTCCTGGTTGAGCATTTCTCAAGCATTCAAAACTATCAAACGTCAAACAAGAGATCATGTGCTAGACGCAACATCATCCAAATAGTAATTTGCATCGTCTAATACTAACAAAACAATATTTAATTAGAAATATCCAATCAGCAAGGTATCGTATAAATCCAAGCACGCCACGCAATAACATGGAAGTGCCAAACTGCGCAGCCATTAGGACCCAGACACGCCAAAAGACCATTCACTTTGGGATGGCTTTGCGTAAAGAACCGAGTCAAATCACGACAATCTGTGTTTTAGCATATTGAACATGAAGTTCATACGTCAATCTTTCATAAAAAAAAGATTCTTACTCATCCAACTTTAGAAGACAGTTAGATGTTGAAGAGCGGATGAAATGTTTGTTTAGGAAGTCTGGTATGAAAACCTACCACAAAACAGTAGCATGCAATATTAAATACATTGCTCTGAAAAGGAATAAATGCAAACATAATTTTATGGGGGAAAGGCTATTCTCAAGAGAGCGTGCCTGTGCCTGTGCTTGTGCCTGAGCCTATGCATATCACTCACGTCACATTTTGGAGTTTGATAAGTTCCAAAGGAGGAAGTGGTTATCCGCCTCCATTTGTCCCTTCTTAGTAATTGAACTAATCAAGTATTTGTATATATCTATCTGTCAGCTGTATATGTGGTCTGCGTATGCCTGATGATCCAAAGAGTTAGTTGGATTACGTAGCAAATTAAGCACAAAGCTCTGCAGACTATATTGCCAAATGCATCATTAAGTACTGAATGAGCTTAGCATGTGTAGTACAACTTGTTTCTGCTTTCAAATGGTAAGCTTACAGAGGAGCATTATACTCAGAAATCAAATATATTACTCTACGGATAGGAATTAGATTTATACACAACAGATCTGGTCATTCTTAAGTGTTAATATGCACATGTATGAGAAAATTATTATAACTGCATAAGATGCTCTCAGATCGAATCCCTTCAATTTGTTTCGTACAGATCATGTGGTTTTTTTTATCAGCAACAGATGTTTGGAATTGAATTATTCAACCAAAACAAGAGTTATTGATGCAATAAGATATCAATAAAGTGTCACTTGATGATCATATATAGCAGCAGAAGTAGAATGAGCTTAAAAGATTATTAGATATGGGTTTAAATATTGCCTTGGCCTTAACATTTTGACGATTGAAACTTCAAAGAATGACAGGAAGAGGAGAAACAACTACCGTTCCTCAACTAACACTCTTTCCTATCTCCAACTATTTGATTCAAACTTGCACCACTTCTCTCAGTGAAATAATATAATGCCAATTGGGTTTTGAAGAGCATAGAATGCACCCTGGGTCCCAGGCCACTGCTTAAGGTTATAAATCGCCATAATCTTATCCATGTTGGTGGCCCATTAGACAGCTGTTGGAAGGAAGGAAAGAGTTTAGGTGACTTGGCGCATAAACCAGACCCTAGATTGTAGCGGAGTGAAAATAAGGCAAAATGGTTAGCTAATGCAGATAGAAAGTTTTTGTTATGCAGATATATAAAGTGAATTACCTGAAGATAAACTGCCACATATTTGCAAGTTTCCATGCGACAGCGGTAAAATTATCAGAGGAATCAAGCACGCAAGAGGCAACAAAATCCAAATATTTTCCTGATAAAGTTGATTGGGAAACCTAACATTACTCCCAAATGAGGGAATAATGTGAGGAGTTTATGAAAGGGTGAGGGAGCATAGGGTCCATTCCCCAGACCAGTATACAGATCATTTAATTCATATGGCATCATAATTGGAAGAAACACATACTGGATGCAGCAATAAACCTCTCACGGGATGGTGGGCATTGGGTGAGAGACTATTGACTTGTGGTTCATGTGTTGTAACAAAGGTTTCCTTGTATAATTTTCATGAAAACCATATATACCACAACACAACATGATATTTTAAAACTGCTCTTCTTCTTCTTCTTCTTCTAAACAACAGTTGTTCACTTTAATTAAGGCTCAAAACATATAATCTAAAATAGGGTGATTCAATCATTGCCATCTTACAAGAAGCCACAGTTCACAGTAGTGTACCCAAATTAAAACATTAATTACCATAAACAAACAAACAAACAAATATAATGGGTAAATTCGGGGCCCGATAAGCAAGCAGAGGATCATCTAACCTTAGTGGATCGCCGCGCCAAAACGAACCCTAGAAAACGACAGTGTCGCTGTACAACGGAATCGGATGGTTGGTTCACTTCAAACCACATCCGTACTCGCTTTAGTGGACTAATGCGTTTGCCTAACTCCTATTTTGGGATAATTACCAAATTTGCCATTTTCAAATCCATTGTCCCAACTTAAAATTATTATTTTTACCGATATTTCGACTAATTTTATGTTACACTTGAACTGACTTTCGTTAAATTTGACAAGTTAAATAGCCACATGTTCGACGTCTTTCTCAAATATTATGTTCTTTCTTTGAAATTTCACTCAACTTTTCTCCCTCATTAAAATTTTACACCAGTTCTAATTATTTTACCTAATTTTTTACTTTAACGAAAACTCAGATTTACTTTGAAACACGAAATTTTAGATTACTAAATCAAACCCCTTGAGCCAACTGAATTGAGTTCAGGAACATAATCTAGGCATACGTAAAACAATGATGGTAAGAAATATCATCTTGATGGATTAAAGTTGTACCAAGATCTCATTCAGGAGATTGCTGGTGATTTGGGTTTATATTGTGTTTCCAAATTCTCAAATATACAGTACTGTAATGAATTAGTACATTTTTCAGTTATCGGGAGAGAGAGAAACAAGGATGCAATAATCATTTTACATATTGTTTTATTTTGTTATTTGAAAAGACATACATACCCTTCAAGAAAATGGTCAATATGTTAGTTTATTGAGGGTAAAATCGACATTTTATATTTATCAAATACTTGTATCATTTGAAAGTTATATATTGAAGACATTTTGAACATTCTATACCCCTAATTTTTTGGTAGATTTGACGAAAGGTACCTTAAGTGTAACACAAAAATTTGAGGCATCTATAAGTGAGGCTGGATCAGGTGAGAACCAAACCCTTTTGTTAAAACATGAGAACTGACTTTTGGCCATTGAAAATAAGTGAATGTCAAACGAAAATAAGTGAAAATGAATGTCCAACGGGAAATAAGTTAATGTTCAACGAGAATAAGTGAATTTTCAATGTAAATAAATGAATGTATAGTGTTCTCATGTTCTCCATGCACATTTAGTTCTCAGCCGAACTCTTCCCTATATATATATATATATATATATATTATGTTAAGGTGTGTTTTAATCAACGATTGATTATATATATATATAATCAATCGTTGATTAAAACACACCTTAACATCTTCAATCAATTGATCATGTCATGATCAAAAGCCATTCTCATGTCTCACGACGTTGTTCCCGTTGAGATCTTAGCAAGATGATTCCAAATATGCGTTTATACGATCATCGTGTATGAATTGTGTATGTGGGGTGTAGCGGGGGCTAGATATATCCAAAAATTTCAATTTTCATTAATTTGGATTCTTTTTTCTATCCCCTATGACTTTGTAGTTTTGGTCAAAACTTGATTCGAACCAGAAGAGCTTTGTTCGGAGCTAAACATAATCGTCGACAACGCACAAATTTTAAGGACAGTTTTTCGATCCTTGTCGAATGTTTTGAAAAATAAACTTAAAAATAATAATCAAATATGATTATTCTAAAAAACAATATACCATAATCGTTGTGTTAATTTTTCTTTCAAGTTCACTTAGAAACAAAATTGATTAACCTAAAAATCATAGAAGAGATTGATAAAATGTTTAAATTAATTGTTTCGGCAAATCTGTTTGATCAATTATATGGTGAGATTTTGACTAAGACAACATGAGAATCAAATGTGTGATATTGAAGTCCTCTAACCGGTAACAGTTTCAATACTAGTTTGAGTCGTTCGCCATCGGTCAATCTCTTGCCCTGCAATCTCCAAGAAGACTTGCTCTCTGGCATATGAATTCACGCGTGCCGACAATTTTTGAAGCTAAACCGTGAGGTGGTCGTAGATGACTGTGGAAGTCAATCAAGATTTCTGACAACCAAAGGCGACAGTAGAACCAAAGACAAGTTGGCTTTCACAGAAGACGCAGAGTAAACAGTGGTTGAAGACTGTCAACGTCGACACTTTATTGTTTTTTTTTCTCTATCAAGGTAAAATGTGTTGGGAAGCTCCGGGCCATAGAGCCAAGGAAAGCCCACATGCACATTAGAGCCCACATTTGACCCAAAAGACTAACCTATTGAGTTTAGGGTCCAATATGTATATAAACTCTCCTTATACATTGTAATCTTCCGATGTGGGACTTTGAGCTCACATGTGGACTTAACAATCTCCCCCTCCGCATTGAGTCCCATCACATCGGGCTGACTCCCCCTAAGTCCACATATTTTACCTTGGGCTACTCTCCCACAAGGGCCCTTTTCAACCTATCTGAGCCTCAGCATGGGGAGACGGGATCATGCTCCCGGCCTTACCAGCCATAGGAGAATACCCGACCCACTTAACCAGGAGAGTTTACCGAACCAAGGCTCTAATACCACTGTTGGGGAGATCTGGGCCTTACCTAGGAGGAGCACTCAAGGAAAGTCCACTTACACATTAGAGCCCACATTTGACGCAAGAGACTAGCCTCTTGGGTTTAGGGTCCAATGTGTATATAAACTCTCCTTATACCTTGTAATCTTCCGATGTGGGACTTTAAACTCACATGTGAACTTAACAAAATGGATTATTTTTAAAAAAATCGGGAGTATTTTAAACTTTTCATATTTATTTTAACAATGTAAAAAGCCTAAAGTTATTAGTTGTGAATACATAATATTCTTAAATGCACACTGATGTAAAATTTAAATGAGATTTATTTTTCGAATGTGACCCATAATTATCCAACATTTTAATTATTACACACACGAATTTTAGAAAAATGAGAATTGCACTTTATTAATCATGGTTCTAGGGTTACCTATTTTGGCTTAATAGGTAGTTTCATATTGCAATGTGTGTTCTCTGTATAAAGGATGCTCTCATTATATTATGAAGATTAACAATCATCAATAAACCATGAGATTGACATGTATCATAGGCATGCTAATTTTCTTTAGATCTTGATTCAACATTTGAGCGAGTGTTGTTTTGCCCACTCGTTAGTTATGTTTAAGCGGGTAGAAAAGCATCCAAATTCTGGTTTATTACTTTTATAATATGTTCTCCAAGTTTTCATACTCTCCCTAACTCTCCAAAGTCAGTCGAATTACTTCTACTCGTCACCATGCCGCCAGACCACCCACGCGCCGCCAACGACTGCGGTGTCTCAGTACTCAAGATTTAAATTTGTGATGTTTCAGGCGTTTTATATTATCACCTCCCGGATATGTGAAACCAAAAGCAGCCGATCTAATTTCGCCAAAAATATCGCTTTAATCTATCTTATTTAACTAATGTTAACTTTGTTATTGTGTATATGAACTTTTAAGTATAATATATCATATAAAGCACTGATATTAATATATACAAAAATACATGAAGTATTAATTTGTGCTCACTATTCGATTCAAGTGCGATTAATAATCAAAACGATGCGAACTAATGTTTGATCAAGTGAATTTTTTTTTATAAGATTAGTAAAATTTTATAACCTAAATTTCAAATAGGTTACAATAATCAATTAATCACTACCGACTAAATTATTAGTTGAGCACACACAACTTTGATCTCATGATTTGAATAAACCGTTTCGGCGAATCTGTTTGATCAATTATCAAATGAGATTGTTTCTACTCGAAACATGTTCGTCGGGTTAGAAACGTTTATGGAAAATTACAAAAATATTCGTCTTAAAATTTTTTAATGTCGGGGTTAGTCCATAAACGTAAATCGATATTTAATGCAACATACATCCATTCATGCAATAATAAGAATTGAAACCAAACGAACAGTTATGAACAAATACTTTATTTATTTAATATCACAGAACAATAATCGTAAAATTACTTGACCTGATATTCTAGATATGGCGTAGAACGTCTAGTGTCTGATTATAGAACCTTTGGAGTCTGGCTGTAGAATTACGGAACTTAAATTTTGTCGAGACACGGTAGTCCACTTTCCTCAAGAAGATTGTTGCCCCGTATGAGAAACTTGCTCCCAAGATACAACGACGAATGAATGCGAACTCTAATCGGGCTATAGAGAGTAATCGACGCATTTTCACCTCTCCGGCTTAGATTTGGATTATGGCAGCGCCCTTTCACCTTTCTGTCAACGGTTATGGTTCTGACGGCTTCTCTTCGGCTTCCTAGGTCGGGTAGGTGGCGCTTTGGAGCGCGTTTTCGATCTTGGGGCTCGCGACTTCATCCTTTTCACTTCCCTATGTGCACGTTTCCATTCTTATATGGCACTCTGCTTGAGCCTCTTTGGGCTTGGTTCTAGGCCTTCATCACCCTCAAGCCTAAGATTTTGATTGCTCACAAGAATGTTAAGCTATCCTTTATTGTTTTTTTATATGTACTTCAATTTTAATTTTTCAATGCTTTAATTTCTCAATTTATTGTATTTGTAATTGTGGCTTTTCCCTTATTCTAATACAATATATCTTTTATGAGTAAAAAAATCCGAAAAGGAGGGAACTAGAAAGAAAGACGAGGTCGGCTAGGGTTTGATCATTGTATGTCGATGTTTCGGTTGATATGTCTTTAAGTTTAGCGTAGTTACCCCTTGTCCGTTTAGAGCTCGTGGTATACTGTTGGAAAAATCTCATATCCTAAAATATGTGAACGTGTTTCACATCTCTCTAGGTCGAGTCTAAGCATTTCATAATCACGACTCAAGTTGACTCAGTTATAAGTTAAAAACACATTTTAATTTTGTCATTTTAGACACTTTTGTCCAACAACCTTTTTAATATGTAATACACTAATACAATAATATGATTGGTTGGTTTAAACACACTCCTTATACAAAATAATAATGAGATTGGTCTTTTAAGGTAGTAATCAATTACAAAATATACCGAACATTTCACAACTATTGGATCTTGTAGTTAATAGTTGAAATCTGAAGTTGACTCATGAATGACATGATATTGTAATTATGAGTTAATAGCGAATTTCTTTTTGTCATATGACACAATTAGAGGGGTATAAAAGTATTTTTATTCCATTAAGTATTTTAAAGATTATTTTCTAAGTTGAATATCTTTAGAAATCATTTCATTGAAATTGTTTAATCATTTCACTTGCAATTGTTTCATCGCTTCATTCAGAACGGTTTAATTGTTTCACCGGTTCACTTAGAATGGTGTAATTGTTTCATTTGCAATTGTTTTCTTGATTCACTTAAAACGCTTTAATTATTTCATTAGTTTACTTGGAACTGTTTCATATGTTCTCTTGAAAAGGTGTCATTGGTTCACTTATCGGTCACATTGTTTCATTTGCAATTGTTTCACGATTCACTTGAAACAGTTTAATTGTTTCATTTGCAATTATTTCATCGGTTCACTTGTAATTGTTTTATTGGTTCTCTTGAGAACGTGTCATTGGTTCATTTGGAACGGTTTCATTCGTTCTCTTGAGAAGGTGTCATTTGTTCACTTGCAACAGTCTAATTGTTTCATTAGTTCACGTGCATCATTTCATATTCATCCAAAAACTCATTATATAAAGAAAATGCCTGGACGCGTACGAACTACTAATTCATATGTAATGTAAAGTAATCAATGAAAAAAAGTTAAAACAAAAATGTTGATTGGATCATATTTTCGAGACTTTATGGTTCGATCATTGCCAGTTGCTTTCTATTAACCAGCCTATGTTGTCATGTTTGATTTTATTATCTGAAAAGACAAAGATACCCTAAGAATATGAGTTAAATTTTGTATTCTAACTGAGGGTAAAATGGTCATTTCACACTTATAAAACAATTAAACTATTTATAAATTATACCCACTCAAGGGTATTTTGGGTATTAAACTTTTTTTAACAGTTTCTGTCACATAATCGATATAAGTGTTAACCTTTTAAACTTGGGGGATCGAAAATAAAAAAATTAAACTTGAGATACCAATCCTGAAATGAGGTTTCGATAGGTGTACTGATCTGTAATTACTCTTAAATTAAAACATGTATACATATACAATTATTAGACTAACTACAAGGGAAAATCTGCATACATATACAATGGTTACTTTCAAAAAAACTGATAACAACATAAAAGTACAGAGATAAGCATAATGCCAAACTCATAACTGCAGCATGGCAAATTTGAACCTACAAATGATAAGAACACCAGCAAGCAATGGCAGGTAAATAACAAAGCGTGGATTTTAATTAGAAAAAGGTGAGAAGACATAAAATAATTTAAATTGAGCAATAATCAAAATCAAAATCACGCACAAACATAAAACAACCTTTTCAGAAATAATCAAAATAAAAAACCTTAATCCCAAAATTGAGAACAAAATCAGTGTTGAGCTCGTGAATTATTCTCTTCCACGAGCTCTAAATTGAAAATCCATAAAATCGAACAAGAATTGACCTGAAACTTCTGTACAGATCGTACGACTCCTGGAGTAGATCAAGTGGGCATGCCTTCCGATCAAATACGGTAACCTCCCCTCAATATATATTTATAACGGTTAATTACAATTTAACATATTGTAGCCCTTTTACAAATTATCATACATATTTTAAAGAATTTCGTTTGAGCTTCATTTTTTTTTACAATTTTGCTCATTTTCGTTCGTTTTAACTTTGATTGCTGTGAACTTTTTTAAAATGACAAAATTGCCCTAAGTTCACAATTTTGCCCTTAACCGTTCCATCTTTCTCTGTCCCCCGTATGGGTTTCAAGGGATTGGAGAAGGAGATCTGGACGGAGATCAGGCATGAACAGAGCTGGACGAAAAAGGGTTGCAGAACTCTGGCGAGGGCTCTTGGTGGCAGCTTTTGGAGAGAGATGTTAAGGAGTGACCTAGTCCTCCTCCTATTAAGGATGAAGTTGAGTCTTCCTCTTATCATGCTTCTAGTTGAGTCTTCCTCTTATCATGCTATTGTTGATGAAGTTAATTATAGCTCCACCTATTTCTCATATCTAGTTGTCTAGCATTGTATATAAATATGTACTCATTGTTTAATGATGAAATATAATTCAATACAAAGCCTTTATATGGTATCAGAGGATGTCGATTTAGGCCTCTTCCTTGTTTTTTCTTCTTTTTTTTTACACAAAACCACCACTTTGATTATGATTCATAGCTTATCATCATTAATGGCTACTGATTCATAGCTTTTTTTTCTTCTTGAAAACGAGTTTCCATATTGTAGTTTTCAAGCATCTCCTGCGTCCTCTTTCTCGCCTGATGAGTGGACAAATATACTTCTACCAGTCCCACCTGTTCCAAGAACATATCCATCAGTCTCTTCTAGTCCTACACACCCACAGACACTATCTCAAATTCCAATCACTCAATCCCAAACCCCCTTCCACGTATCACTTCACCACTTGACCGTCTAAATCATAACAGACCTGATCTTGTTACCCGCCTACAAAACAACATTACTAAGCCCATTCAAAAGCTAAATTTACTAACTCATGCTACTCCCCTCACTGAAGCTAAATCCATTACCCAAGCACTGAAAGATCCTGAATGGCGCGCTGCGATGCAACGTGAATTTGACGCTTTACAACGCAATTTTACTTGGACTCTAGTTCCCGCTTCTTCGTCTCAAAATGTTGTAGGATGCAAGTGGGTTTTTCGCATCAAGCAGAAACCGGACGGATCTATTGACCGCTACAAAGCACGGCTCGTTGCAAAGGGTTATCATTAACGTCCAGGATGGGACTTTAACGAGACTTTCAGCCTTGTTGTCAAACCAGTAACAGTGCGTGTTATTCTCACTTTGGCGGTACGTCACAGTTGGCCCTTGAAGAAATTGGATATTAATAATGCATTTCTCCAAGGCAGTTTGTTTGATGAGGTTTAAAGGACTTAACCACCCGGATTTGTTGACAAGATGAAACCACAACATGTGTGTAAACTTCATAAAGCAATATATGGGCTTAAACAGGCTCCACGGGCATGGTACAATGAACTTCGTGGCTACCTACTTCGTCTTGACTTCATTAATTCTATGTCTGATGCATCCCTCTTTGTCTTTCATCACAAGCTAACAACTATTGTACTATTAGTCTATGTCGACGATATCATTATTATAGGAAACACATCAACTGCAATTGACAACTTGGTCGGATTGCTTGCTCGTCAATTCTCTTTGAAAGACTTGGGCCCTGTAGTTACGACGGTTTTGGTGATTGGCTTATTTTTAAGGAACTTGAGAAAATGTCATAAAGAATGTCGAAGCATCGTATGCGACATCCTGGGTGACATTAGTGACGACATCTCGGCAAACATCATGTTCGACGGAAATCAGGAAAGTCCATGTTCTGCAGAAAGTACGACTATGATTAGGAAATATGAAAAGTTCCAGAACGTCTCCGATTCTAGAAAGAAGAAAGACGGTGATAAAGAGGAAACCCATTAAGGTTAGTACTCATGCTTGATTGCTATAAAAGCTTAGGCTACCCCCTTAGCAATCGTGTGGTTCTTTTATTGTTTCCTAGCAATAATTTACAAAACTCTTAGACGTGAAGGTTTCCGGGCTGAGAGGTTGTAGATTGTGCTAAGGATATTAAATATCACCATAACTATTGAGAGTTTGGTGATTGAGGGTTTAGTGATCGCGTGATTGAAGACTACACGCAACCACAAAGTTCAACGACGACTTGAACCGACAGGGCAAGGCGATTGCTCGAAGAATGGAATCAAGACGAAGTCTTGGATTCAGGGGGAGACCCTAAGATAGGTTGCACTGTAAAAAGTAGCATAAAGTATAGATCTTGGGATGATCATAGGTACTTGTATGTTTTGACGAATTACTGATAAGTGAAACCTTTCCACTAGACTGAGAGCCCCAGACGTAGGTGACGTTGCACCGAACTGGGTAAACAATTTACTGTGTCATTGTTTATTATGTTTTATATTTACTGTCCAGTTTTATCTACGCAAGTTGTCATACACGGTGTTATAGCTTTATACATAACATTGTGTGTGGCATCTTGCACAACTACTTGATCAAAATTTCAATGGGTATCAGAGGGGGCACCTACAGCTTTAGGTGAGTTCCTAAAACAAATATTTTGATCATCAAGATGGACAATACCAGAGAAGGTGGATCCATCGACCGACCACATGTTCTAGATGGAAGTAACTACAGCTATTGGAAGGCTCGCATGTGTGCCTTCATGAAGTCCCTTGACAACAAAACATGGAAGGCTGTGATCAATGGTTGGAATGCTCCACAACTCAGTGATAATGATGGGAACCCTATCAGCCCAAAACCAGAAAAAGATTGGATTGATAACGAAGACGAGGAATCACTGGGAAACTCTTGAGCCCTGAATGCTATTTTTAATGGTGTTGACAAGAACGTTTTCAGACTAATCAATACTTGCACAGCTGCCAAATCCGCATGGGATATCCTGGCTGTTGCATATGAAGGAACAACCAAGGTTCGAGAACAAAAGCTGTAATACTTGACAACCAACTTCGAAGCCCTTGTCATGAAAGAGGACGAATCAATCGCCGAATTCAACGTTTGAACCAATGAATCCTATTCTCTGGGCGAACCAATGTCCTATGAAAAATTGGTTAGAAAAACCCTGCGTGCTCTTAGACCTAGATTTAAGATGAAGATCACAGCAATTTAGGAAGTTCATGATCTCAAGATCTTAAAATTTGATGAATTGATGGGATCTCTAATGACCTATAAGCTATCTCTGCCCAATATCGACAAAAGGAATAAAGGAGTTGCCTTCAAATTCTCAACACACAAGCAACCAGAATCTGAGGATTCTGACTCCGACGAAGGCATCGATGCTACAATGGCCCTTCTCACGAAAAATTACAACAAAGTCATGAGAAGATTCAGTCGAATGGGCGGAAGGAATGTTACAACAAATGTCAGAAACAAAGCTCCACAAAAAGCTCTGACCGGAGGAAGTCTTGACAAACCGAACAGAAGCGGAAAAGAAAACAGCAAGACCAAACGACCACAGTGTTATGAATATGAAGGATTTGGTTATCTCCGCAAAGAATGTCCAAATTTTCTCAAACGACAAAAACGAGGATATAATGCTACCTTATCAGATGATGATAATGAAGATAGTGGTTCTAAGGAGGTAAGCAATTTTGTTGCATTCACTACTACCACTTCTGTACGTAACATTGATAACTCTGCTAATATCAATGATACTCCAAACGAGAATTGGACTAAAGAGCAACTAGTCGAGGCATACAAGAGCTTGCATACCAGATGGGTCAAGGAAACTCTGATCCTTGATCAACAAGGAGAACGAATCATCATTCTTACCAACGATATGTCTAGACTCCTAGAGACAATTGTTGAGCTAAAACGCGAGATTGCCAGATTGAATGGAGAAATCAGTCTTATGACTAAATCAGTAAAGATGATAAATTCTAGCACAAAAAGCCTTGACAAAATCCTATCAGTAGGAAAATAGTCCAAAGATATGACGGGACTAGGGTACACACATAATACTTCCTCATCAACATTCACAAAGTTAGTCCCACAACAAGCCATGGCTAACAAGAAACTATATGATGACACAACACATCCTACAGGACAACCTACAACGAATGTCGTGACATCTTCTATAACATGTTCTTTCCAATCAACAGCCAAAAGACATCCTCCACACAAATACCGACATTCCAGAAATCCATCATATCAATATCAGTGGATATGTCATTACTGTGGTCGAAGGGGCCACATCAGACCATTCTGCTTTCAACTTCACGGGAAGAAGCAAGCTCAGTTCCAACAAAACAAAAGAGATATCAAGGCCATCTCTCGACCCCTCAGAAAACATCCCGCCTTGAATGGAGACCAAAGAATCTAGTCTATCGAGCTAATGTTGCATACACCTCCTTGAGTGCTTCAACCAACAAAGACTGGTATCTCGATAGTGGATGTTCTCGACACATGACAGGTACTCCAGAGTTTCTTTCCAATCTCAAATTATATACAAACTGCTATGTTACTTTTGGAGATGGGATTCGTGTAGGGTTTTGGAGCATTCTAGATCGTCGAGATAGCGGAAGCAATAAAAGATAATCTACTCCAAACCTTGTCCAAGAACATTTAAACCATTAAATCCCAAAGCAAAATCTATTCCACAAGATGTTTACCTTTAAGTCTTGTTTGAATCGATAAAGAAGAACGTTCGGATCTTCTTCTCTAAAGCTAGTCCACACCAAGAGGATGATCTTCAAGATCCTTCACTTAATTGCCTACTAGAACAATTAAATGAAGAACAAGAGAGCAAGATGATGAAGAGGAGAGGGATGGCCGGCCACAATGAGAGAGAGAGAGGATTTTTGTGTGTTTTGTGACTTAATGAATTAATGAATTAAAGTCTTGCATTATAATTCATCACCCAACTCACAAGTATGGGTTAAAAGTGATTGGTATGGGCTTAAAGGTGCTTTAACCCATACCCCTTAAATCACTCACCTCTTAATCCACAATCACCAACTAAACATGGCATTGTGTGGCCCCCACAATGGCCCCACCAAGTGGGCCGGCCATATGGCCTTATTGGGCCGGCCATGAGGCTTCATGGACCGAGCCCAATGGGCCCTCCCGTGTTGTCTCATGCCGCGTCCAAAAGTTGCCCGACCTTTTTGTCGTTACTTATCAAACAAAGTCCGACGCGATATCGACGAAAAACTCAATTTCTCTCGATTCGCTAATTATTCTCTCAAACCGAACCTATGGCACAAAACCTCCAGTTTTGTCCATATACTTCTCCTTAAGAAACATCCATGTTTTCTTGTCTCAAGTTATCCGTCTTGTATGTGTGTGACCCTCTAGGCTCATGCCACCGTTGGCAGATCAGCGCAAGACTCGCTCTTGCCCGATCCATCATAAGTGGTCTCTAGTAAAACATTATGATTACCCAAGGTGCACGATGATCGATAATTCGACTTAACCTTTGTGCGTACAAGTCACCATCCTTTTATCTCTAGATATCCCAATTGATCTCAAGGCATAGAGTCGTCTCCCTTGTTCAATCAATCATTGTTACTTGATATGCGAGATGACTGAGAAATGATAACCCGTATCATTTGCATGACCATGCTTTTTCTCTCAGTCAGTCTCCATCAAGAGGCCTTCTAACAGATATCTTTCCCATACCGTAGTATGAGGGATAAATCCCTTAGCCGTCTTTCGTGTCACTCATGCAACCCGTTCCGCCACCCAATCATGCCCTTTATAGCAATCCTTTTATAGAAAGCGTTTGGCGCAAGTTAAAGTCGTACGTTCATTGCATAGTGATCACAAAGACTCCTTGGTCTAAGGACGTCGTGACAAGCTATCGCATCTGAATATGTTTATGGCTTAATCTATGAAAACACTATTCAATGCGGGTCGTCCGATATCAATCACCTCATGATATCTATGATATGGTTCCAGGATCCCACATCCTTATGACAAGTAGAACTACGTCATTAAGAACCATCCTCATACTGGTCGCTTTTAAGGAAGCATAGGTTGACCAGGGACTCGTTAAGTGTGATCCGTACAGATTTATGGTTCTACTACTTTAGTGGTCATAAATCAGATCATGCTTAACATATTACTTCAACACATAAGTAATATAAAGCCGTTTATATTTATACATTACAAACGATGATATTTGAACATAGACGTTTACAGGCTAATACCAATTGGACTAGGGCACAAATGCTATCAATCTCCCACTTGCCCTTAGCTCCAATCTAAGTCCCAGTCTATACCCATTGACCTAACATGTTTTTCATGTTTATCTTGAGGAAGAGCCTTGGTCAATGGGTCGGCTGTGTTATCATCAGTTGCAACGTAGTGGATCTTCACGTCACCTCTAGCAATTATGTCGCGGATGATGTGATACTTTCTGAGTACATGTTTGGATCTGTTATGTGCCCTGGGTTCCTTAGCTTGCGCAATAGCCCCGGTGTTGTCACAATATAAGTCTACTGGGTTAGACGGGTTTTTAATTACACCTAACCCAGCCATGAAACTCCTGATCCATACAGCCTCTTTTGCCGCCTCACATGCGGCAATGTACTCAGCTTCCGTCGTAGAGTCGGCAATGGTATCCTGCTTCTTGCTTTTCCAGCTGAATGCTCCACCGTTCAACATAAACACATATCCCAACTGACTCTTAAAGTCATCGGGGTCTGTCTGGAAACTAGCGTCGACATATCCTTTGACGACGAGATCATCATTTCTACCCCCGTATACAAGAAAGGCGTCCTTGGTTTTTCTCAAATATTTGAGAATCGCCTTGACAGCCATCCAGTGTGCCTCACCGGGTTTGGATTGATGTCTACTGGTACAGCTTAGGGCAAACGAGACATCCGGTCTCGTGCATATCATGGCATACATTATGGACCCTATAGCCGAAGCATATGGGATCTCATTCATTCTTGCTAGCTCTGCAGGTGTCTCAGCACCCTGCTTCTTGCTAAGCTTCACGCCATGACGCATGGGCAGCAATCCTTTCTTTGAATCTTGCATTGAGAATCGTCTCAACACCTTGTCTATATAAGTGCTTTGACTTAAGCCCAAGACCCGCTTGGCACGGTCTCTATATATCTTGATTCCCAAGATGTAAGAGGCCTCGCCTAAGTCCTTCATTGTGAAACACTCACCTAACCAAGTCTTCGTTAAGAGAAAGGTAGGGACGTCGTTTCCAATGAGCAGTATGTCATCAACATAAAGCACTAAAAAGATTATATTGCTCCCACTTGCCTTTTTATACACGCAAGGTTCATCATCATTCTTGACGAAGCCAAACCGTTTTACTACTTCATCAAAACGCTGATTCCAACTCCGAGATGCTTGCTTCAAACCATAGATTGATTTGAGCAACTTGCAAATCTTTCCCTTATTCTTTGGATCCTCAAAACCCTCAGACTGAGACATATAAACGTCCTCAGCTAACCTCCCGTTGAGGAAGGCGGTTTTGACATCTATTTGCCATATCTCATAGTTGTGATATGCTGCTATGGCAAGAAGAATGCGGATAGATTTGACCATAGCTACTGGAGAAAAGGTTTCTTCATAGTCAATTCCGTGGACTTGTCTATAACCTTTTGCTACCAGTCTAGCTTTATAGGTCTGAGGTTTGCCATCCATGTCAATCTTTATTTTAAAGATCCATTTACACCCTATGACCTTAACATCAGGGGTATGATCTATCAAGTCCCACACTTGATTATCTGACATGGATTGCATTTCTTCCCTCATGGCTTCCAGCCATTTCTCAGAGTCGGTTCCGTCCAAAGCCTCTCGAAAGGTAGCTGGATCATTGTCCACTAGTACTAAACCATCACCTTCAGTTACTAAGAGACCGTATCTGACAGGTGCATGACTTATCCTTTCAGAGCGCCTCGGACCGTCCTCATTAACTGCAGCTATTGGTTCTTGCTCAATGACCACTTCTGGCTCTACCTCTTCTAGTGGGTCTTCTCGTGGTTCCCGAGTGACCATCTCATCTAGAACTTCATCAAGATGAATAGCCCTCCCACTGACTGTCTTGGAAATGAACTCTTTTTCCAAGAACGTCCCACCTCGAGCGACAAAAACTTTATTTTCGCTCGGTTTGTAGAAGTAGTATCCTTTTGTTTCTTTTGGATATCCGACGAAAGTGCATTTATCTGATCTTGGTTCGAGCTTGGTTGCAAGCAACCTTTTAACATAAGCCTCGCAACCCCAGATTTTAAGGAAGGACAAAACGGGTTCCTTCCCGTACCATTTTTCAAATGATGTCCCTTCCACTGCTTTCGACGGAGCCCTATTTATTATGAAAGCGGCCGTTTGCAGAGCATAACCCCAGAAGGAGATCGGGAGATCAGTGAGACTTAACATTGATCGAACCATATCTAACAATGTTCGATTCCTCCGTTCGGACACACCATTAAGTTGCGGTGTTCCTGGCGGAGTCCACTGAGATAGTATTCCACCTTCAGTAAGATAACTAAGAAACTCCTCGGATAAGTATTCTCCACCCCGATCAGAACGGAGTGCCTTGATACTCTTTCCGAGTTGGTTTTCTACTTCAGTCCTAAACTCTTTGAATTTATCAAAAGCTTCGGACTTATGTCTCATGAGATAGACATAACCATATCTACTGAAATCGTCAGTAAATGTGATAAAGTAGCCTAAACCACCTCTGGCATGCGGACTCATTGGTCCACATACGTCTGAATGTATTAGACCCAATAAGTCACCTGCCCTCTCACCTAAACCAGTGAAGGGCGCTTTAGTCATCTTGCCCATCAAACAAGCTTCGCATCTTTCAATCGCTTGGAATTCGAATTGACTTAGAAGTCCGCGCTTATGAAGCACTGAGATGCGTTTCTCATTTATATGACCTAGACGACAATGCCAGATAAGAGTTTGGTCTAAATCATTAGTTTTAAACCTCTTAGCATTTACATTATAGAGCATGTTGGATTTCGAGTTTTGCATATTCAATATGTATAATCCTCCAACAGTGCGAGCATTGCCATAATATATGTTGTTGCGCATAATATCAAAAAAACCGTTCTTAATATTAAAATAATATCCCTCTATTTCAAGAAGAGAAATTGAGATAATATTCCTGTTGAAAACAGGTACGCAAAACACATCATTAAGTTCAATTACAAGCCCACTGGGCAAAACAAGGTTCACATAACCCACAGCAGTTGCGGCAACTCTGGTATTGTTCCCAACTCTTAGGTCCACCTCGTTTTCCTTTATATCTCTTCTACTGTGTAACACCTGCACATCAGCACAGACATGAGACTCAGCTCCAGTGTCTAGTACCCAGGTATTTATTGTAGAAAGATATAGCTCTAATGGAATACCTGATGAAGTAGCGGCCCCACCGCCCTTCTTCTGATCCTCCTTCAGCTGCTGACAGTCTTTCTTCCAATGACCAGGCTTTTGACAGTAGAAACAGACCGACTCCTTTGCCTTCCCTTTGCCTTGTACGGGCATGTGAGGTCTAGGAATAAATGGTCGTCTGTTCCTCCCTGCGAGGTGTCTTGGGCCTTTAACCTTGCCACCAACAGCTTTGAAGCTGGGTCCCTTCTTGACCATGAAGACATTTTTGGACGAACTGCCCCTTATGCTCTTCTCGGCAATTACTAGCATGCTGTGCAACTCCGACACGGTCTTGTCCATATCATGCATATGATAGTTCATGACGAACCCACCATATGCATGAGGAAGGGATTGCAGAACAAAATCCGCAGCCATTTCCTTTTCCATAGACATACCGATACTAGTCATATGGTCAAAATGCCCCTTCATCTGTAGGACGTGAGGACCTACGGAGCTGCCTGCTGACATCTTGCAGGCTATGAGTTCTCGGAGAACAGTGTATTTTTCAATACGTACTTTCTCCTTGAACATATCCTTGATCTGTGCAAACATTGCAAACGGATCATGGGATAGCTCCATAAACTGCTTTTGGAGGTCCGCCTCCATGCAGCCCAGCATGACACATGCAACGTCGATAGAGTCGCTAAGGTGTTTCTGGTACGCATCCTTAACGACCCTCGTTGCGTTGGCAGCTGGCTCCTCAGGGATAGCCTTATCAAGGACGTACTCCCTACGTTCCATTTTTAACACAAGTCGTAAATTTCTGTCCCAGTCTAGATAATTTGTCCCGTTGAGTTTAGACTTCTCGAGTATAGTCCTCAATGACAAATTAGACGAGTTTGTTGAATTACTAGCCATTTCTACACGAAGAAAGTAAATTTAATCATAATAGTTGAATAAATTTACGAAGATCCGAATTAAACACCAACCATTAGATTCTAAAATTTAGAATATTTAAACCAAGATCCCTTATTCGTCATTTGAAGTGCGCTAAGGCGCACCGCTCCAATTGACTTATTTAGGTAGGACATCCGTCCAATTACAACCCGTGTAACTCTTAGTCAGGGTATGTGTAAAACACACGGCTTACCCTTCCGATGCCCCAGCTCGACCTCAGGCCAAGAATCGTGGTTGAGTCAACCAACTTTCACTAACGAGTTAACTTTGTGCAGATGCTCCGCTAAGGCGCACGACATCCCACAAAGTTTACCATTCCCATCTAGAACCCATTCGATCGATGCTCCGCTAAGGCGCACGACACCGATAAAATGTTTCTACATGGGTGTGAATTTGGGTGGCATCTCACTTGACTCAAATTAACTTGTAATTTGGTTGTGTTTAATAATTCGAAAGTATTTGGTACAATTACGAACCCGTCATCAACAACCCGTGTTGTGACGTTTCTAATTGTATCACATACTATCTTCATTTGAATCCGTCATTTGCAACCCGTGCAAATACGTTTCAAATTTGAACTCATCCATCACAACCCGTGTGATGATAGTTCACAACGCTTTAAACATGCAAACAATTAAAGTTGATTTTAATCGTTGCATGTGAGGTGATCGCTTATAAACTTATAAACTAATCATGCAAGCATGCAATTAATTAAATAATTCAAGAAAGCATCCATAAAGCGTTAAATATGCATTTTATAGCCCATCCTAATCTTAGGATTTTACGAGTCTTCACATCTTCTCGTCTTTCTCATTCGGGCTCCCCCTAGCTCTTGGACTTCCTCCAAGACCGTCATCGTGCTCGATTTTTCATCCTTCTCGTCTTTGAGTAATAATTACAGTTAATACTCGGTTCGTAGACCGGATAAAAAATAATTACACTTTATGGGCTCGAATAAAAGAATAATTACACGCTAACACTAACGGTATGCAAACCGTGAAAGCGATAAATCTAATGGGCTACTAATGCATCATACATTTCATCACATCATCCAACATGTTATCACACAAACATGTTATCAAATAATATGCAATAATTCCGGTTTTAATTTTGCCTAGTTGCTTGGTCGGGTTTATCGAAACTAGACCTTTTCGAAAAACGGTTTATCGAAACCGATTAAATTTTGAAAGTTTTCGAAATATTGGATCGCGGGTTCGTGACATGGATCAAACACTACACACGAACCAAGTCGGGCCAAGCCAATGGGCCGAGGGCCCATTGGGCCGAGCCCAACTATGCACGGCCCGGTTTGGGCCTTGGAAGGCCCAAACCCGGCTTGCCGCCACTCTCGGCCTCGGCCAAGAGTGGGGACAGGCCCGGTCACCGCCGGCCTCACCGGCCTCCGGTGACCTCCGTCTGGTACCTCCGATCCGGCTCCCCGAGAGTCTCTTCTCGGACCCGACAAATCCAATAATTTCCGAAAAATTCCAAATTTAATATATTTTTCAAAATTAACATATTTCATGCAAATCTCCCAAAAAGCATTAAAATCATGTTATCAACTTTTGGCATGCGAATAATCACAAAACCGAAATGAATTCAAAAAGACAAAGATTAAGAGGGTAACCAACGCTCTGATACCACTGTAGGGTTTTGGAGCGTTCTAGATCGTCGAGATAGCGGAAGCAATAAAAGATAATCTACTCCAAACCTTGTCCAAGAACATTTAAACCATTAAATCCCAAAGCAAAATCTATTCCACAAGATGTTTACCTTTAAGTCTTGTTTGAATCGATAAAGAAGAACGTTCGGATCTTCTTCTCTAAAGCTAGTCCACACCAAGAGGATGATCTTCAAGATCCTTCACTTAATTGCCTACTAGAACAATTAAATGAAGAACAAGAGAGCAAGATGATGAAGAGGAGAGGGATGGCCGGCCACAATGAGAGAGAGAGGGGATTTTTGTGTGTTTTGTGACTTAATGAATTAATGAATTAAAGTCTTGCATTATAATTCATCACCCAACTCACAAGTATGGGTTAAAAGTGATTGGTATGGGCTTAAAGGTGCTTTAACCCATACCCCTTAAATCACTCACCTCTTAATCCACAATCACCAACTAAGCATGGCATTGTGTGGCCCCCACAATGGCCCCACCAAGTGGGCCGGCCATATGGCCTTACTGGGCCGGCCATGAGGCTTCATGGGCCGAGCCCAATGGGCCCTCCCGTGTTGTCTCATGCCGCGTCCAAAAGTTGCCCGACCTTTTTGTCGTTACTTATCAAACAAAGTCCGACGCGATATCGATGAAAAACTCAATTTATCTCGATTCGCTAATTATTCTCTCAAACCGAACCTATGGCACAAAACCTCCAGTTTTGTCCATATACTTCTCCTTAAGAAACATCCATGTTTCCTTGTCTCAAGTTATCCGTCTTGTATGTGTGTGACCCTCTAGGCTCATGCCACCGTTGGCAGATCAGCGCAAGACTCGCTCTTGCCCGATCCATCATAAGTGGTCTCTAGTAAAACATTATGATTACCCAAGGTGCACGATGATCGATAATTCGACTTAACCTTTGTGCGTACAAGTCACCATCCTTTTATCTCTTGATATCCCAATTGATCTCAAGGCATAGAGTCGTCTCCCTTGTTCAATCAATCATTGTTACTTGATATGCGAGATGACTGAGAAATGATAACCCGTATCATTTGCATGGCCATGCTTTTTCTCTCAGTCAGTCTCCATCAAGAGGCCTTCTAACGGATATCTTTCCCATACCGTAGTATGAGGGATAAATCCCTTAGCCGTCTTTCGTGTCACTCATGCAACCCATTCCGCCACCCAATCATGCCCTTTATAGCAATCCTTTTACAGAAAGCGTTTGGCGCAAGTTAAAGTTGTACGTTCATTGCATAGTGATCACAAAGACTCCTTGGTCTAAGGACGTCGTGACAAGCTATCGCATCTGAATATGTTTATGGCTTAATCTATGAAAACACTATTCAATGCGGGTCGTCCGATATCAATCACCTCATGATATCTATGATATGGTTCCAGGATCCCACATCCTTATGACAAGTAGAACTACGTCATTAAGAACCATCCTCATACTGGTCGCTTTTAAGGAAGCATAGGTTGACCAGGGACTCGTACAGATTTATGGTTCTACTACTTTAGTGGTCATAAATCAGATCATGCTTAACATATTACTTCAACACATAAGTAATATAAAGCCGTTTATATTTATACATTACAAACGATGATATTTGAACATAGACGTTTACAGGCTAATACCAATTGGACTAGGGCACAAATGCTATCAATTCGAGCTCGAATCATTGGAAAAGGACTACTCAAGCATCCAGGAGCTTCTTGCCTAACTGAAGCATTACTTGTAGAATGACTCAAGGCAAATCTGATTAGCATCAGCCAGATCTGTGATCTGGGTTCAGAAGTAAAATTTACTAAAGAAGCCTGTATAGTAAAAGATTTTGATCAAGACACTATTCTACAAGGAATCCGCTCAATGGATAATTGTTACATCTGGTCGCCTAAATCACGTATCGAAGCGACAAAGTGTCTTGTCTCCAAAGCAGAAGAAACCAAACTTTAGCATAGAAAGCTTGGACATCTAAATCTTAGGAGTATGCAGAAGGCAATCTCAGAGCAGGCCAATACTGGAATTCCAAACCTGAAAATCGTGGAAGGAAAGATCTGCGGAGAATGTCAGATTGGAAAACAAACTAAGATGTCACACAAGAAGCTGCAGCATATCACCACCTCTCGAGTACTAGAGCTAATACACGTTGACCTCATGGGGCCAATGCAAGTTGAAAGTCTTGGAGGAAAACGCTATGTCTTTTTGTGTGTAGACGATTACTCACGATACACATGGGTTGATTTCCCTCGTGACAAATCGGATACCTTTTCGATCTTCAAGAATCTATGCATCCAGGTCCAACGAGAAAAAGGGGAGAAAATTGGCTAAATAATTCGTCTTCGCAGTGATCATGGTCGAGAGTTCGAAAACAGAAAACTTGTAGAATTCTGCAACTCAGAAGGGATAGCCCATGAGTTCTCAGCACCAATCACTCCCTAACAGAATGGCATTGTTGAGCGCAAAAACAGGACTCTACAGGAGATGGCTAGAGTTATGATGCTGGCCAAGAACATACCAACTCACTTCTAGGCAGAAGCACTTAACACTGCTTGCCATATCCACAATCGAGTCACTCTCCGACCAGGTATGTCGGTAACTCATTATGAAATATGGAGGGGGAGAAAGGCCAATGTTAAGTACTTCCATATCTTTGGATCCACCTGTTATATTCTGGCTGATAGAGAACCTCGTCGAAAACTTGATCTAAAGAGTGATGAAGGCATCTTCCTTGGCTACTCAAGGAATAGTAGTGCGTTCCGGGTCTTCAACAAACGAACCAAGACTATGATGAAATCAATCAATGTTGTTGTTGATGATGACTGTGAAGTTGCCCCTGAAGATGCGACAGACGAAGAAAGAGTTTATCCAGACAATGTTAGGAAGGATGCTACTACTGATGCCAGTAAAGATGCTAGCAGCAAATCAGAAGACAATGATGCTAGTTCAAGTGTCAATAATGATGAGACAGTTCCTTAAGCCAGCAACAAGAACCCCTCACGAATAATACAGGCTAATCATCCTATCTCTGGAGTAATTGGAGATCTAAATGAAGGCATACGAACTCGGAAAAAGCTCCTGTGAACTATAACGAGATGATAGGTAATATATGCTTCGTTTCAAAGATTGAACCTAAAAATGTCAACGAAGCCATCAATGATAAGTATTGGGTCAATGCTATGCAAGAGGAACTGATTTAATTTGAGAAGAACCAGGTATGGGAACTAGTGCCCAAGCCAAGTGAAGGAAATGTCATTGGCACAAAATGGATCTTCAAAAATAAGTCTGATGAGCTTGGTAACATCACTCGCAATAAAGCAATGTTAGTAGCTCAAGGGTGCACTCAAATTGAGGGAGTAGACTTCGATGAGACCTTTGCTCCAGTAGCAAGGCTTGAAGCAATCAGACTCCTACTAGGGATATCATGCCATCTACAGATCAAGCTTTACCAGATGGATGTCAAAAGTGCATTCCTAAATGGAGATCTCAACGAGGAAGTGTATGTGTCACAACCTAAAGGATTTGTTGATCCTCACTCCCTGATCATGTGTATAAACTCAAGAAGGCCCTCTATGGATTGAAACAAGCACCAAGGGCTTGGTATGAAAGACTCACAAAAATTTTGATTCAAAGCGGCTACACTAGAAGGGGAATCGACAAGACTCTATTCGTAAAGAATGAGGACACAAAGTTAATGATAGCGCAAATATATGTTGATGACATTGTCTTCGGAGGGATGTCAAGAAAGATGGTAGAGCAATTTATCCAACAAATGCAATCAGAATTCGAGATGAGCATGGTGGGAGAGCTTACCTATTTCCTAGGTTTTCAAATCAAACAACTAAAAGATAGTATCTTCATCTCCCAAAGCAAATATGCGAAGAACATTGTCAAGAAATTTAGGCTAGAGAAAGCTTCACATAAACGGACACCAGCAGCTACACACATCAAGCTAACTAAAGATGATCTAGGAGAAGCCGTCGACCAACACCTATATAGAAGCATTATTGGTAGTCTTCTCTACCAAACTGCCAGTCGACCTAACATTGCCTACTCTGTGGGAGTATGTGCACGATATCAAGCTAATCCTAAGGTTAGTCATCTGTCCCAAGCTAAAAGAATTATTAGATATGGGACTACAGACTTGGTTTTACTATACTCATTCGACACATCCTCTACCATGGTGGGGTATTGTGATGCTGATTGGGCTGGAAACACATCAGATAGGAAGAGCACATATGGAGGTTGCTTCTTCCTTGGCAATAACCTCATATCATGGTTCAGTAAAAAGCAAAACTGTGTTGCCTTGTCCACTGCTGAATCTGAGTATATCATTGCTGGGAGTAGCTGCACACAATTACTATGGATGAAGCAAATGTTAGTCGAATACAATGTAAAACAAGAAGCCATGACTTTGTATTGTGATAATGTCAATGCAATCAACATCTCTAAAAATCTGGTTCAACACAGCAAAACCAAGCATATTGACATTAGACACCACTTCATTCGCGATCTGGTCGAAGACAAGAAGATCGTCCTAGAGCACATCCATACAGAGAAGCAACTTCCTGACATTTTTACTGAGCCATTAGATGCAAGCAGATTCGAGTACCTCAGGACGTCACTCGGTCTCTGCACCATCAGCAAGTAATCGAAGTTGCTAAACGGTTGAGAGGAGTTAGTTGGTACCTTTTCATGAACCGGTTCAAAAAATCTCAACACATGCCATTGGGCCAAGTATGCCAAAAGCCCAAATAAAAAGAGGAAAAGTCGCGAGATATGCTCTGCTACCTACAGATTTGATTTAGTTTTCAAAAACCTAGTCTGCCTCTGTTTATTTCGCTCTCATCTATCAAAACGCTTGCACAAAAACTCTACCACTCTCGGCAAAAATGGTGAAAAAAAGGAGCAATCTGGCGCCAAAGAAAGACACAGACGGTCGAAAAACCAAGAAGACCGAGGCAAAAAGCCCCAAAAGCAGCAAACCCAGCACCAACAAACATGGGGTACGAATCAAAGGACTGAAGCCACAGAAGAATGCCGAGGGATCCTCCAGAGAAATCCCACCGGAAGAAGCACCAATACCCTTCTTTTCCCGAGTTCCCAAAAGGACCCGAACTGGAAGCTCTGCTTTCACGATGACGGAACTTACATGCCCTCAGCGTGAGACTGGCATTGACCAAGGGAACCAAGAAACCTCCATGCAAATCATCATTGCGCCAGTTTCAGCAAGTTTCCCAGGTATCGATTCTTCCATCGTATCGAATACTGATACTTCTAGAAATAGTGACTTGTTAGAGTTACTACTGGAAAATCAGGACCCTCCTCAAGAAGGGGTGGTTGAGGATCTGATAAATCCTGAAGGGGAAAAGAATGACTTGACCCCGGTCAGTCATGGGTTAGAACGGATTGCAGAAGGAGAGGGTGAAGAATAAGGTGTGAAAGATGTCGTTCCTGAACCCACAGATGAGGCTATGGTAGAAGAAGAAGAAGTTGCTGACTCAGAAGAAGCTGAGGAAGAAAATGAGAAAGAAAAGACCAGAGACGGGGATACCAATCTGGAAGGAGTAGAGAAGGAAAACAATACCGCAGCTAATGTCACAGAAGAAGCGCCTCTGGCTGTCAGAGGAGATGTTACAGAAAATGCCGCTGAAACAGCACACACAGTGCTTTCATCTTTGAAAAAGAAAGTGTTAGAAGAAAATGAAAGCCTCGGAGTAATGGTAGGAAAGTTGAGAGTAACCAAGAAAAGGAAGGAAGTAAAAGATGACGGAGGACTCAGCAAGAAGAAGAAGTTGTCTGTCAAAGATAAAGGAAAGGAAGTTGTCTCCAAAAGAAGATTGGTTGATGAAGAAACTGATGACGGTGCAAAGGAAGTAACCATAAAGGAAGCAAAGAAGGCAGGAAGCCAGAAGCCGGTCAAGAACACCCCAAGTGTTCCATATGACAATGTGTCATTCCATTCTGCTGCCAGTGCAAAACGGTGGGAGTTTGTGTTCCAGAGGACAGCATATCCCGAGAAGACTCTCTCCTCGGAGATCCTTGGACTGGAAGTCATTGTCAAGCTCTTGAAAAAGGCAGAACTCATAAAGACCGTCACCGACATAGGTAATCACTATCCTCTGTTGGTCAAAGATTTTATTGCAAACTTGCCTGCTGGATTTGGTACTCCGGATGATCCGGATTGTGAGAAGGTTTATGCCAAAGGCCTACGCTTCAACATTTCCTCTGACATTATTAATGCCTTCTTGGGGAGGAAGTGTCTCCGTTCTGTGCCTCCACCTGATCTGAACAATGTCCTCAAGGAGATTACTGGTGATAAAAGCAGAATGTGACCTACTAAGGGCACCGTGGCGGCCTCGGACCTTACGTCAAAATACTCTATACTATTCCGTATCGGAGTAGCAAACTGGGCACCCTTCACATATGCATCCTCCATCAAACTGGAGCTGGCATTCTCATCTTCCAAATAGGTACTGGTTCCACACTTGATTTTGGCCAGTTTGTTATTGACCATCTTGTTAGACATGTCAGATCACAAGCTGTGAAGATACCTATTGTTTTTCCCTCCCTCATCTTTGAGTTACTAGTGCACCAACACCCTGGTGTGTTGAAGACAACCGATAAGGCAGGAAAGCGTGGAGGAATGATTGTGGTGAGCCACAAATTGTTCGAGGGCAAGCATGCTCCTGATCTTGTCAGGACAGAAGTCAAACCTACCAAGGCGACAACCAGTCGAGCTATCGGTGTTGCCCCTCCAACAAAGACGACCAGCAGAGATGCCATAATGCTCGAGAGAGAGATAGATGTACTTGACGAGGACATCGTCAACATAAAGATGGCGCTGAAGCATCTCTCCCAACGTAGATCTCACTGTGATAACCTGCTGAAGTCGATGCCTCCTCCAGACTCTGACAACGATGGTTCCTCCTCCCTACCTGATTCTACTGAAGACACTACTCAAGATGCCTCTATCGATGCTACAGAAGAAGATACTGCTAGTTCCAGCAGCAGTTTTGTTTAAACTTTAAGTACCTTTTGGATTCGCTGAAACACTGAACAACTTTTAATTTGTATTTGTTTTGAACATGTTTCATACATACTCTCGACTGCTGATCGGGAATGTGTGTGATTTAAGTTTGTGTTTTATTATTCCCTGCTCTGTTATTCGAATTTCTTTACGTTTGGCTCTTTTTGAGCCAGCAAGGGGGAGTAAGATGTAAGGCGCAGACGTACGTACAAGATGAGCGATGATGCACGAAACGACGCCTACCGATCGCTACAAGAAAAGATGACAACAAATGCGACGCAGAATGCGACGGAGAATGCGACGAAGAATGTTGACCTTAAAAATAGCCAAAGGGAGAGATTGTAGCTACGACGGTTTTGGTGATTGGCTTATTTTTAAGGAACTAGAGAAAATGTCATAAAGAATGTCGAAACATCGTATGCGACATCCTGGGTGATATTAGTGACGACATCTCGGCAAACATCTTGTTCGACGAAAATCAGGAAAGTCCATATTCTGCAGAAAGTACGACTACGATTAGGAAATATGAAAAGTTCCAGAACGTCTCCGATTCTGGAAAGAAGAAAGACGGTGATAAAGAAGAAACCCATTAGGATTAGTACTCATGCTCGATTTCTATAAAATCTTAGGCTAACTCCTCAGCAATCGTGTGGTTCTTTTATTGTTTCCTAGCAATAATTACAAAATTCTTAGACGTGAAGGTTTGCGGAATGAGAGGTTGTAGATTGTGCTAAGGATATTGTGTATCACCATAACTATTGAGAGTTTGGTGATTGAGGGTTTACTGATCGCGTGAGTGAAGACTGCACGCAAGCACAAAGTTCAACGACGATTTGAACCGACAGAGCAAGACGATTGCTCGAAGAGTGGAATCAAGACGAGTCTTCGATTCAGGGGGAGACCCTGAGATAGGTTGCACTGTAAAAAGTAGCATAAAGTATAGATCTTGGGATGATCATATGTACTTGTATGTTTTGACGAATTACTGATAAGTGAAACCTTTCCACTAGGTTGAGAGCCCCCAGACGTAGGTACGTTGCACCGAACTGGGTAAACAATTTACTGTGTCGTTGTTTATTACGTTTTATATTTATTGTCCTGTTTTATCTACGCAAGTTGTCATACACGGTGTTATAGCTTTATACATAACATTGTGTGTGGCATCTTGCACAACTACTTGATCAAAATTTCAGGCCCTTTAAATTACTTCCTTGGAGTTGAAGTACTACGGACATCTACTGGTGTATTTTTTATTCAACATAAATATATTTCTGACCTACTCATCAAGGCTAGAATGACTTAATGCAAGCCCATCTCCCCTTCTATGTATGCTACAAGTAGCTTATTGCGTTATGGAGGTGACGCACTTCAATCACCCACTGAGTATCGGATGTTGGTGGGTAGTTTGCAATATCTATGTCTCACTCGGCCTGACGTGGCCTTCAGTGTCAATAAACTTTCCCAGTTTATGCAATCACCAACAATTGAGCACTGGCAAGCACTTAAACGAATTCTTCACTACCTAGCTGGTACTACTCATTGCGGGTTACATATCTCATCACCATCTCCACTATCTCTCCATGCTTTCTCCAATGCGGACTGGGTCGGCGACAGAAATGACTACATCTCCACAACGGGGTATACCATATACCTTGGCTCAACACCAATTTCATGGAGCTCTAGGAAGCAATGTTCTGTAGCTCGTTCTTCAACTGAAGCTGAGTATAAAGCTTTAGCGAACACTGCAGCTGAGCTCTTGTGGATCTTATCCCTCTTCACGGAGCTCGGTCTTAATCACACTCATACACCAGTGATTTATTGTGACAATCTCGGTGCCACTAGCCTTAGCTCCAATCCGGTTTTTCACTCCAGAATGAAGCATATTGCACTTTCATATCACTTTGTTCATGAGCATGTTCAACGAGGAGTCTTTAGAGTCTCCCATGTTTCGAGTGATGATCAAATTGCATATATTCTTACCAAACCACTACTTCGTCCTCAATTTGAAATACTTATGAACAAGTTGACTCTAACCAACGAATTGTTCAACTTGAGGGGGAATGTTAAGGAGTTACCTAGTCCTCTTCCTATTAAGGATGAAGTTGAGTCTTCCTCTTATCATGCTTCTAGTTGAGTCTCCTCTTATCATGCTATTGTAGAGGAAGTTAATTATAGCTCCACCTATTTCTCATATCTAGTTGTCTAGCATTGTATATAAATATGTACTCATTATTTAATGATGAAATATAATTCAATACAAAACCTTTACAAGAGACTCGCCCCGAGTTTTTGGGGGCTTGATTTTTGGTGACGGGGACACAACAAGGAGGGGGTTTTCGGTGACGTCGACGACGGCTTCCTTCGCCCAGTAACAGATCGTTGATGGTCCTTCTCGTCTCCTCCGGCGAGGCGTCTTCTTCAACGACTTTCCAGTGTTTCTCCGGCACTCTAATTTGAACCCACCACATCTTACCTGTTTTTTTCCATCAAACTCATTTCCCATCTTGATCATTAAAATTCATATCAAACAAGATATGTCTGACTTATTTATCTTGTGATCTGGTGCTTGTGAGATGACTGAAATGGTGTTTACAATTTCTTTACAAAAGAAGAATATGGCCGCCATTAGTGGGAGGATGTGTTGAGAGTTGAAGGACAAAGAAAGATGGAAAAAACAAAATGAAATTAAAAAACACAAAGAAAGAAAAAAAAAATAGTGTCAGTGGCATCGCTTTAAATTATGAATAGAAAGAACTTTGATTATGTTACAAAAATCAAATCAAAATGAAGAAATTTAGGCAAACAAAGATCACCCAAAAATCTATCCAATTTGAAAAGGGAAAAAAAATAAATAGATGGGGAAAATTGAAATATCAATTAGTTGGGAAAAATTGAAATTTAAAAAATTAAAATTAAAACCAAAGAAAGTGGACAAAAATGACATCACTTTGCAAATTTGATAAATAGTCAAGAGTAAGGGTATTTCAGACATTTCACACTTCAACAAAATTTTCCATCCAAAATTTAACTGTATTAAAACAAATTGTAAAAACTAGTGCACTCAAGTATAGTAAATTATAATTTTGTAAAATAGGTATAGTAATTTGTAAAATAGTTTTAACTACGTATATTAAGTTGTAATTAACTCTATTTATAATGACCATAATACCTTATTCTATTTTTTCTATTTGTTTCGTCTGTTAATTCAAGCCATTAATTAAAATGTCGATGAAACTCAATCCAATGGATACTAGGTGCTCCAACAAATTTGTATTACAACAGAGGTTTGTAGTGGAGTCCTTCCCCTTGTATATGTTGGTTGACAATAAATGGGCTGGTTGACAATGAAAGCCCATCAGAGCCCAACAAGTAACATTTGAACCTTAGAATACCATCGCCACTTTGCAAATAGAAACACAGAGGCGCCGACGACTCAATATTCTTGTCGCCACCTCAGACCCATCGCCGACTATCGCTAATGGAAATGATTTCAGGCAAGGTGAGGCCGTTGATGCCGACTAATTGCGAGATGAACTTCCTTATTTATCGACGATTTCGTCAAATCAGCCGAATGGGACGCTTTAACCGTACCAACCAATTTCTGGCGACTTGTCGGTGCCTCGTTGCCGGCTTTTTGCAACATTGCTTATCACCTATCAAATTTTCAAATATCCACCCCTTATTAACACTCAATTTTCTATAAACTTGTCATTCTCTCCAAAATTACTCCATTTCAAACTAAATTCATCATTCAAATTTGACATGTTTATTGAATTTCAGGGTTAATGAAGGATACACTTTAAAAAAAATGATAGGCATAAGGGTTAATTTTATCTTTTCAAAAATGAAGAAAAATAATTGTTAAAAATGTTAAGTGTAAACGCATGTATATATAAAGGAAGTTATGCGTATATGTTCAATTCATCATGTAACTTACATGACATTAGACCCATCAAATCAAACATTAAATATGTATAGTTGGATGATAGATACATGAATGAAGAGACTACGAGAGTTGTTACTTGCTTAAATTTAATGACGAATCGTTATGAAAATGTTTGAGTTAAACATATTACAGTTATTACATTAAAGAGTGTAATTTAAAACATCCATTTCATCAAATATATCATTCCATCTATATATGAGACACTAACATTCATTTATTATATTCGTCAATCTACGTTAGTACTACATTCTATTTGTTGTTTCTTTCGTTACCAACAAAGTGATATATAAAAACAAAGAAAAGAAAAGGAACAAAAGATGTAACCATGAGGACTACTCAGGACATGATTCCAAATGTGGGTGCAGTACTAGTAGTATTGCTGATCATATTTTACGGTAATGTGGCGACGGTGGTGAGTGAATCGAGTTTATACGGTCTTAGACAAAGAAAAATCGTAATTACCAACGAATCGCGTGAACCAATATTCGTGGGATGCTACTCGGAATTGGACAACATTTCGAAGAACCAAACCGTAGCGCCACACCAGCAGTTCGTATTAAAGTTTAAGAGAGATTTGTTTGAGAGCCCAGAATTTGATTGTTGGACATATTTGGGGCTGTTTAAAGCGTATTCCAGATTTTACGATTGTAATCAGAAAGATTCACTCTTTACTTGTCATTGGAGAATAAATGAACATAGAATCTTTCATTTCATGCCGTCCACCTCTACTTGGGAACCTCTTACTTCCGACCAATTAATAGCAATTGGTCCCACACCATCAAATTAAACAACCTTTTATTCCTATATGTATCAGGTGTTTCTACAAACTTATATATAATGAAATAATCCAATTTCTGAAAAGAATAAATAATACGACCAAATTTTCGTCTATTCTTTAATTAATTGTTTTCTCTTAAAAAAATCTTAATTAACAAAAAATATAAAATATATTACATTTTCAACTCTCTTTCTCTCTTGCAAACAACCCTTTCCTTCCTTTCCTCTAGGTCGCCGGAGGCACCAACCCCATCTAAGGTGTGCCGGCGACCATCATGTGCGGGTATGAAAGTAGAAAAACTCGAATTGAGAGGGAGAAACGTCTAAACCCATATCTGGCTTCCTCTACCCGATATGGTAGTTTCAGGGTCGATTTTGGTAGAGCTCGCGAAGTGCCTCTCTCCCTCCGGTATATGTTACTTCGACCAGGGGGTTTTGGTGTGGCTTTGTGGATGTCAAGGACGGGGCTGGTGAGATCTTGGTACGGTGGTGCGCTTGGTGGCTGTCGTGGGCTTCAACGGATTTGGGGGAGCCGCCAGACATGCTGGTTCTGTTCGGAGACGCAAGGTGTGGACGGGTCTTCTCTCGAACTTCTCGTCGGAGATCTTTGTCGGTGTTGGCCGACAACGTTAATTCTCGCACACCGTACTTTAGCTATTGGGTCGGGGAGAGTTAGATACACGAGAGGTGAAGTTTGGAGGTGCTGGCCTCACTTCACCGGAGCTTCGCCGGATTTGGGGTGGCGGCTCGCCCACATCGCGTTTGCGATGCTAGGGTTTATGTGGGCTGCTCCGGTTTTTTATGAATCGGTCCGGTTTTTTGTGAACCGGTTCTTCAGTTTGCCTGGTTCATCTTTCAAATCTTTTTAGACCGTTTTTTCGGACATTTCTAGTTCTGTCCGACTTGTTCTACCTCGACCCAGACCACGCACATTCAGGAGTTCTGCCATTTTTACCGTGTCTTTTTCGGGCAATATGTTTTCCTTTTCGATGTATTTCTTTCCGCCCTCTCGGACTCACATTGTAATTATTTTTAGGTCAATTTATATTTATTGTATAAATTAAGGGATAATTAGGGGTTAGAAAGGTAAAATAAACCTTACAACTCACATCGGTATGCTTTTAAAGAGTGCCCATTGAACTTTAAGTTTGTTACTAGTCAATTAAATTCGACAAAAAATACTAGTTTTGAGGGCATGAAATAATTTTTCTTACAAAAATCATATTGTGTTTACATAAGTGTTTTCAACCGTTGTTGCCCTATCTTACATAGGCTTTCCGTTACTGTTGCTATTGCTTGTATGCCACTAATTATGAAAATAAATGACAAATGATACTATTATGAACATAATAGATGACATATAAGAATTGTATAAAAGTTGTTCAGAAGACGGAGATTGTAGATTGTGCGAAGAACGTCCCAGTCCAGTAGAACGTTGTTTACTTAAGACAATATTGCTCCCTCTTTGGCACTTGAAGAATTATCGAGCAATTTCCTCCCAAGATAAAACAGACTCCCCACTATCGAGTGCTGCGAATAACGAAGACTAACGAACTAATAATTGATATGTATTTATGGAGGAGAAGATGTTGAGAAAAAGATTATTCGTGAAGATGATCACTTCCTACACAACTTAAATCCTTTAAATATGAGAGTTGACACAGTTTCCAACAGACACAACCGTTCGTAACATTTATCTTTTGGAAAGATTGCGATCCTTCAACCAAAAGGTGCTTCATTTCAAAGCCAAATAAATTGAATAGATACATTTAATAGTTGAAATGAAATGATGCATCCATTGAATAAAAATATTACCTAGATTCAATGGTTGAAATGATAATATGCATCTTTTCATGCTATTATCTCATTCAAATTACATAGTTTACAACATTTCTCTCCTGGGCTCAATCAATGTCAATGTCATCTGTGGTAGTACTCGCAACGTCAGTTAATTTTCTAACTAGTGCCCACGTTGTCAACTTGTTTCCCGACACTATCCACACGTCACCCAGCTTGGTCGATTCCAAGATCTACATAGCTACCAAGTCGGAGAGTTTTGAAAATTAGATATATTAGAGAGATTGAGGTGTGAGATATTGACTAAGACAACATGAGAATCAAAGGTGTGATATTGAAGTCCTTTAACCGGTAACACTTTTAATATTAGTCTGGGTCGTTCGCCATCAGTCAATCTCTTGCCCTGCAATCCCCAAGAAGACTTGCTCTCTGTCGTATGAATCCAGGCATGCCGACGAATGTTGAAGCTAAATCATGAGGTGATCGTAGATGATTGTGGAAGTCAATCAAAACTTCTGACAACCAAAGGCGACAGTAGAACCAAAGATAAGTTGCCTTTCACAAAAGACGCGGAGTAAACAGTGGTTGAAGACTGTTAACGTCGACACTTTATTGCTTTTTTTTTCTCTATAGAGGTAAAATGGACTATTTTGGAAAAAATAGGAGTATTTTAAACTTTTCATATTTATTTTAACAATGTAAAAAGCCTAAAGTTATTAGTTGTGAATACATAATATTCTTAAATGTACACCGATATAAAATTCAAATGAGACGAGATTTATTTTCCAATGCGACCCATAATTATCAAACATTGTAATTATTACACACACGAATTCTAGAAAAATGAGAATTGCAGTTTGTTAATCAGGATTCTAGGTTACCTATTTATGGTTTCCTGTTTTGGATTAATAGGTATTTTCATATTGCAATGTGTGTTCCCTATATAAAGATATAGTGCGGTCGAGGAAACCGGTATATAGAAGCTAGAACACTCGGAATTATCGCGAAAGTGTCAGATTTGGACAAAAGACTAGTGTTTTTCGGGCAGAAACGACGTTATGAGTCAAAGTCATGGCTATGTCATGAGGTACGACAGATTTCGGCCATCGGAGATCATTTATCAACGAGATCCTGGTACCAGCATCATGTATCAACGATAGAAGGAAATTCCAAGGTTGGGTAATCGATCAAGGGACGTGCACTTTGATAAGGAAAATCCAGAAATTCAACATGGAACCCGAGATGAAGTGCTACACATTTACGATCCAGCTTGCGAGCAAGGTGGGAGTACTTGATACAACTGAAAATCTGGTAGGAAGTGCTACAAAGATATGAGATCCCGGGGTGATTTTTCTTCTGAGGAGCATGTTGGGGGTCCAGATTCGAGGTCGAATCTTCTTCATACATGAGAGAATGATGTGGTGCGGTCGAGGAAGTCGCTATGCAGAAGCTAGAACACTCGGAGTTATCGCGAAAGTGTCAAATTTGGACAAAAGACTAGTGTTTTTCAGGCAGAAACAACGTTATGAATCAAATTCATGATTATGCCATAAGGTACAACGAATTTCGGCCATCGGAGATCATCTAGAGGGTCAAAATTATAGTTTCTTAAGTTTCAAGCAGTTTTTGCAATTTTAATAATTTGTTTCCTTTTCCAATAAATTTAGGATTTCCTTTTTTGTAATTAGGTTTTGGGTATTTAATCACTCTTATACGTTTATGTTATTTAGTTTTGAAGTTTAATAAAAAAAATCGAAGCTTCCCTCAAATCTATCATCTTCGGTATTCTTGCAAATCAACGAATTTTGATAAGTAGTTCTTCCTAGCCACGTACGATATGTCATAAAGGATGCTCTCATTGTATTATGAAGATCGACAATCATAAAAAAAATCATGAGATTTACATGGTATCAAAGGCATGTTAATTTTCTTTAAATCTTGATTCAACCTTTGAGCGAGTGTTGTCTTGCCATATCGTTAATTATGTTTTAGCGGGTGGAAAAGCATCCTAATTCTAGTTTATTCCTTTTATAATTTTTTCTCCAACTTTTCATACTCTCCTTAACTCTCCAACGTCAGCCAAATTACTTCTACCCATGAGGTACGACGAATTTCGACCATCAGAGATCATCTAGAGGGTCAAAATTGCAATTTCTTAAGTTTCAAGCAGTTTTTGCAATCTTAATAATTTGTTTTCTTTTCCAATAAATTTAGGATTTCCTTTTTTGCAATTAGGTTTTGGGTATTTAAGCACTCTTATACGTTTCTGTTATTTAGTTTTGAAGTTTAATAAAAAAATTGAATTTTCTCTCAAATCTATCATCTTTGGTATTCTTACTAATCAACGAATTTTGATAAGAAGTTCTTCCTAACCACGTATGTTGCATCATAAAGGATGCTCTAATTGTATTATGAAGATCAATAATCATAAAAAAAACCTTGAGATTGACATGGTATTAGAGGCATGTTAATTTTCTTTAGATCTTGATTCAACCTTTAAGCGGATGTTGTTTTGTCCACTCGTTAATTATGTCTTAGTGGGTGGAAAAACATCCTAATTCTAGTTTATTCCTTTTTTAATATGTTCTCCAACTTTTCATACTCTCCTTAATTCTCCAAAGTCAGCCGAATTACTTCTACTCGTCACCATGTCGCCGGACCACCCACGTGCCGCTAACGACTGCGGTGTCTCACTACTCTCAATTTAAATTTGCGACGTTTCAGGCGTTTTCTATTCGCACCGCTCGGATATTTGAAACCAAAAGCAGCCGATCTAATTTCGCCTCAGAAATCGCCTTAATCTATCTTATTTAACTAATATTAACGTTGTTACTGTATATATTAACTTGTAACTGTAATATATCATATAAAGCACTGATCTTATTATATAAACAAATACACGAAGTATTATTTTGTGCTCACTATTCGATTTAAGTGCTAATCAAAACGATTCGAATTAATGTTCGATCAAGTGAAATTTTTTTTGATAAGATTTGTAAAATTTGATAATCTAAATGTTAAATAGGTTACAATAATCAGTTAATCACTACTGACTAAATTATTAGTTGAGCACACACAACTTTGATCTCATGATTTGTTGGGAAACTTGGTCGTAATCTATTTACATTTATTCGGAAACTTGTATAATTAACCCTGTTTTTCTTTTTTCTTCCATCAACTCTTAGGGTTTTGCAAAGGTGTGACAATAGGGAAAATGATTAAACCAATGCTAATATCTCTTTTCTTTTTTCTCTCACCAATGTTTGAATGCATCAAATTGCCCTCTTCACCAATAATCATCACAAGAACATAATCCATCTCTAAAATGATGGTACCGATTGACGTCTCTGATACTTATCTCCCTCTGCGTGATTCTTGATATGAACTTGATTGCTATGTGGCAGTCCTCGCAAACTCGAAGGTTCTTCGTTATCAAAAGTCTAGTTCCCGACGGTGTACTGATGAGTCCAAATGCAATAGCTAGCCTCTCGCTGTGACTGCACACCATATCACTCTTCTCATCATCCTCCACATCGTGGAAAACAGATCCGGTATACGGGACGTAGCCTGCTTCTTTCATCAATCTCCCTAATCTCTTTAGCTCTGCATATATCTCCTCCCAAAGGGGATGTGAGATATCTCCGGAAACAAATGCTTCAACTCTGTTTTTCACTTCAATCCAGCTACACCCAATGGTCTTTTTCAGTCCCCTCTCCATCATCATCTTTCTCACCCTTGCAACTCCTTCCCACTTCCCTGCTTCTGCATACATGTTCGATAAGATTACGTAATTCCCTGCATCGTTTGGTCGAAGCTCAATCAGCTTGTCTAGTGCCACCTCCCCCAACTCCACATTTCTATGGAGTTTGCATGAATTTAGCAAAGCACCCCAAATACCAGAATCCGGCATCACTCCCATCTCCATAATAAGACGGTATGCCTCGTATAGTTTGCCAAAACGGCCTAGCAAGTCAACCATGCATGTGTAATGCTGAATCATTGGATTTATATGGTAATCACTCGCCATTGATTTAAAATACCTATGTCCTTGGTGAAGCAAACCCCCGCGGCTGCAAGCTGATAGCACGCCTACGAATGTGATGTGATTGGGGTGCATTTCCTTCTTCATATTCTCGAACAAAGATATTGCTTCAGTGATCTGCCCGTTCATAGCATAACCAGAAATCATGGCATTCCAGGAGACCAGCCTTTTCTGCTGAAGGCGCTCAAATATGTCCCGAGCAACCTTGAGAGAGCCACTCTTTGCATACATATCTACCAGGGCAGTTTTGACCTTGTCATTAGACTCAAACCCGTGTCTCAAGCCAAACCCGTGAAGCTCTCTTCCTCGAGGAAGAACTGCAGCGTCAGCAGAAGCTGAGATTGTGCTAAGAAGTGTTGCCTCTGTGGGTGTTAATCCCTTCAGTACCATTTCAGCGCACAAAGAGAGTGATTCACGTGGGTAGCCGTTTCGCGAATAAGCTGCCAGCATAGAATTCCAAACAACAATATCTCTCAGCCCAATTTGATCAAACACCTTACGAGCACTACCAACACATCCACATCTTGCATACATGTTAATCAACGACGCGCCGACGATTGAATCTGTCTCCCATCCAGTACATATCACATAGAGATGAATACGCCTCCCTTCCTCGATCCCAGAGCAAGCCTTGAGGACAAGAGGGAAGGTGAAGTCATTAGGGACAAGACCATAATCAAAGATCCTGTAAAAGAGTGAAACAGCAACCTCATGCTGACCATTGTAGGCATACGCACGGATCAAAACATTCCACAGAAACAAATCTCGTTTAGGCATTTTGTCGAACAGGTTGTGGGCATATTGTAAATGATCACAGACGCAGTACAAATTCACAAGTTTGGCAGCCAGAAAGGGATGATTGAAATGCCCCGTGACGCATAAGCGGGCATGAAGTTGCTTTCCGGGGTTGAGTGCTTTCTGGGCAATGCAAGATTGGAAAGCGGAGGCGAAGTAGGCGTGTAACGAGTCAGTGGAGGTGGAACAAGAAGATGACTGATCTGGGAATTGGAATTGGGTTGATGAAGAAGAAGAAGAAGACAGTGAATTGAAAAGGATGGGTTTGAGAAGAATGGAGAGGGTGGATTGAGACAGATTGAGTCTCTTCCAAGATTTTAAAATCATTTAAGCTTGGCCTCGGAAGGAGAGAGGCCACAGAAACATGTTAATCTAACGGTGCCGGGATGCTACTTACTTATTAGGCCAGCGTTTCCTCTTAAATTTTTTTAAGGAAAAACAAATATTATTTATTAAACAACAACTTATCTGACATGAAGTTAAACATTTGAAGTTATAAATAGTGGAACATACTTCTCGCTGTAATTTAATTTTTTTATGATAGCTCGAGAGCTTTGACACTGTCCAGATTCTTCGAAGCCCTTTTGACGTCGCTGCTACCCTCACCAGATGGAAGGCTTCCCTTTTTCAAACAAGTTGACTTTCATACTGCTCAAAGAGTGATAACTCACATGCTTGCTTCTTCCTCTGCTTCCACCCAAAAAGTCCAGTCGCTCATTATCGAGTTTGACCCCATTTTCTCTCGAATTCCTTGTAGGAGTCTATCTCCCTACATAGATGTCATCACTCTACACTTGAAGAATACATGACTCGTCGTCTCGTCCGGATTTTCACAAAGAATATACTGGGTAATTATTGGGAGCCCATAAATTGATATTTTCCTTTCATTTATTTTTTGAGATTGTCTCATTTTGCCACCTAAAATTGACATATTATTATTTAAAATATCCAGTTTTAAAATTTTGATAAAACATCGTGATGTTTAATTTGTATCAAGTTAGGTAATGAGATTAGATTTCTTAATTTTATTTTTTGTCAATTGTGAAATGACTAAAATGTTCCTAAAATATTTTCAAACTTTTTAATTTTGCAACTACTACAAATATGGAATGCTCTAAAATGTCCCTACAATGTTTTCAAATTTTCTAATTTTGTCAATTGGACAGAAATAGGTTGGAGTACTAACGGTGACAATTTTGCAAATTTATGGTACCCACAATGTCAAAAAAAAATTTAGGACACCCAGGTGAAAAAACGTCAACTTTAAGGATAGTCAGGTTACATTATCCTTTTTTTAATACACAGCTCTTTTATGGTTACCTTATCCTCTAACTTATGTCCAACTTGTACTATTACTATCTTATTTGAAATGTAGAAGTCAGAAACTTGTTACACATACGATATTGTGTACAACTTAATATGGTTTGAAATAATACAATAAGGTCAATCATGGTATCTTTCAGGTGTGATTTTATATAACGAACTAATTTAATTTTCGAAGTAGTGTCACATTTTTTAGAAACAAAAGGTCTTGTATTAACTTTCGCGTAGGGCCTCGATATTCATCAGTCGCTTTAGGCCTCACAAACCATCGAGCCGCCCTTGAAAGTATTCCCTACGTTTTTTTATTAGGATAGTTCCACATACCTCCCCTTATGTCTATGTGATTTTTACTTACATCGCCCAAAACACAAATGTATTTTGTGAGCTACTTAAGTTACCAAAAGTCTCAAGTTATCCATCTCCGCTAACTTTTTTGAAAATTACGTAAACAAATTTTGTTTTAGAAATGACGAAAATACCCATGTATTTAAAAAATATATATTTAACTTATTTTCTTAAAAGAATATTTTTACGAAATAAAAAACTGACTTTAATAATAGAAATGGAATTGTTTTTAAACTTCGCCTTTTATTTTTAATATTTTTACACAGAAATTAGTTTTTTATGAAAAAACTTTATGTTTAAAAAATATATTTTTCTAAATATAGGAATATTTTTGTCATTTTCAAAAGAATTATCAGAACTTTTAAAAAATTTAACATAAGACTTTTGGTAATTTGAGGAGTTTCACGTAACAAAACACCATTATGTTTTGAATAATATAAAGGAAAATCGTCTATACCTAAAAAATCTAAAGGATACGTGCTATTATCCATTTATTATAACTTGATAGTTTTTAGGGATAATGACATTTTAGTATTTAACTATAGCGAAATGACATTTTCATATTCTAATTATTTTTGTCTCCTTTTTAGTACCCTAACAAACTTTTTGTAATAAACTATACTAAAATGACTAAAATACCCCTGATTTAAGAAATCAAAATAAAACTAGTCCAATATGATTTATCAAACCATATTTGAAATTGTTCAAATTTAATTTTACATTTTCGGGCATAATTGTATTTGCATCTTAAATACAAATCAAATTGAATCAAAGATAAAAAATTTGAACTAATTCAATTTATAGTTTCTTACGTCAAGGGTAGTTTAGGTATTTTAGACATTTTAAAGATAGATTGTCAAAAGAAATTGCTAGGGTACTAAAAAAAAGGGGAGAAAAATAGTTAAGTTTTAATGTTATTTATTTGAGTTGAATTGATGACAGTCTTCGATTTCTGTTGTGCACGAGTTTTAGACGCTTTCCCTTTTCCTGTTTGGTACAGCGCGGGAACTGAACTAGAAGAAAGCAACAGTGCAAATGTAAACCACGTGTTAACCCGCGCACGTTAGCACCTTACCTGAACGCGTTTTCCACTAAACCGTTTCGAAATCGTCGGGAAATCGTTACGACCACACCAGCGCATTTTAGCACCCTTCTCTTCTCCACCCATTTTCATAGGCTAACAAAGGTATAGTTTCTTCATTCTCTCTCCTTCCTACACACCAACAAATGTTTATTTCACCTTTCGCATTTCGCTTCACGTAACGATAATACAGCTCCCTCAGCTCTCCTTTTCGTAGTTATTGAAGACTGTTTGGCTCGATTTCTGGTTTGTTTTGTGACATTTTGTTGCCCTAGATCTGAGTTCGAACGTGTATTTGTTCAATTATTGAATTATGTTTTTTTTTCTGATTTGATCGATGATCTAGTTATGTTGTAGCTGTTGGATTCCGAACCTGAGATTTGGAGGTCTTTCTAAAACATGGCAATGAGAGGGCGCCCTACTCACGTTGGCTCGAGGGAATTTGTTGAGGCATATGATGATCGAGATACTACAGGTACTTTAAATGGTTTCAGCAACAAATTTCAGATTCTAAAACAGTAATTATATAATGATTTTGTTGATGATGAAAAGGAAAATGTAGAAGCACTAGTCATTCGGCGGGAAATGAGTTTATATCATTCATACGGTACTAACAATTTAGTTGCTTTTCTCATGGGATTTAGTGAATATACCAAATGGAGTGAGTAAAGATATTGCAATTGATTCATGGAAGCGTGCTTTGAGACATGTACTTGTGGCAACACTTTCTTCGTTCTTGTTTGGTTACCATCTTGGGTTTGTCCCTGAGCTCTAAAACTCGAACTCCTTTCTGTTCTTAGTTTGATGTTTTACAGATCAAATTTTGAGATTTTTTTAATTGTTTATGCAGAGTGGTTAATGAAACATTAGAAAGTATTTCTATAGACCTGGGGTTTCATGGGAATACCTTAGAAGAAGGTAATTTTTAGGATGATCATTTCACCTTGTGTTTATTGTGGTCTTTTGAATTTTTTTTAGTAATATTATTAGTTATTTATATATGCATCTATCTTTTGTTTGTATATAGGTCTAGTGGTGAGCACATGTTTAGGGGGTGCCTTTTTTGGATCTCTGATCAGTGGTGGGATTGCTGATGGGATTGGTCGGCGTAGGTCATTCCAGCTGTGTGCTATACCAATGATTATCGGGGCTTCAATAAGGCAAGTATTTGATTAAGCTCATATTATAGAAGGTTTTTCAGTTTATTTTTTCTGGAGTAATGATGGAAAGTTTGGATGGTGATGTGGGTATTGAATGGATCAGTTGTCCATACTCAGTCATATTGTATAAAGTTGTGAAATCATATGAAGCTTACAGAAATTTTCAAACATGATTTTGCAGTGCAACGGCTACTACTTTGTGGGGTATGCTTCTTGGAAGGTTACTTGTAGGAACTGGGATGGGTCTTGGCCCAACTCTTACATCTCTCTATGTGACAGAGGTATATTGTTTTATTTTTGACATTCAGTGAGTCGATAATATTACACTCACCTTGAGTGCCTGCTTTTTCTTTGTAAGGTAATTATGCTTTGACCGTGTTAACAGGTTTCACCAGCTTCTGTGAGGGGCACTTTTGGGAGCTTCACTCAAATTGCAACATGTCTGGGACTTTTGTGTTCACTTTTTATTGGAATTCCATCGAAAGACATTTTGGGTTGGTAAGAAATGTAAAATGGGTCTCTACTGCTTGAAGAAAATAGATGATTTTATTGATATTTTTAGACTGATTTCTACTCAATTGAACATTTTCTTGACAGAACAAAGGTTGCCTAAATATTTGTACAGTGGTTTTACTATTAACTATGTAATGTGCTCAGGTGGCGTGTTTGCTTTTGGGTATCCTTGATTCCTGCTGGAGCACTAGCCCTTTTGATGCAGTTCTCTGTAGAAAGTCCCAATTGGCTTTTCAAGGTTATCTTTTCTGGTTTATACATTACTAATTTAATTTCTTAAAAATTGATTAGAAGTTTGGATGGTATTGTTTTCTGCTTGGGCTTTAAGCATTTTTAGTACGTTTGGGAATGTTCTTGGATGCCTGTTACAGTTCCTGAAAAATCTGGTCTAGATCCAGGTATTTACATATAGTCAAATAAACGGTAATGACTAGTGGCTACAATTTAATTTATCCGACAGTACTGAACCGCCAAGGTTGGAACACAAGGCCTTGGACAACGAAATCAGGCTTTTAACCTATTGGCCAAACAGGCGTTGGCAACTAGTGGCTAAAACTTGCATCAATAAAGGGCTGAATGTTGGAAAAGGATTCATCGTTAGTAAACAGTTTGGTCAATCCAAGTTTGTTGGGGGCTATGCTTTGTTTAATTGACCTATAACAAGAGTACTACTTTTGTTGTTCTTATCCAAGTTTGATCTTGGTAGATAATTGCAGCTTTCTTAAGTCTTACTTGTCGGTTTGACATAGATAAAGATGTATAGTTTTCATTTAATGTATTTTTTATTTGGAACTCCAGCATCTTCAGTTAGGATATATATATATATATATATAGGAAACTAGGAAGCAGATTATGACATCTGACCTGGTCAACTCTCTCTCGTGCCAATAAACTCTTTGCATGCTCATAGAAGTCCATGACAGGCCTAAATGTGTAGAATATGAGAAGTAAGATGGGCGGTATAATTACATGCTATCACTATTCTGTGATTTAGGCTTCTGATGTGCTGAATAGCCCCGGAAATGCTAATTTATTGGATACTGTGTACAACCATTATGTTCTCAACTTACGTATGTTAGCAGAATGGATTAATTTTACTGTATGGCCAGCCATCTTTTTCTCTCTCGAGCTACTATATCAAGTCACTAATATTGACATTTAACCTCATCTCCGCAATTTTTCACATCCTCTAAATAACATTTTGGTTCATTCTCTGCTTATAGTGTAATTCTTAGTTAAGCAGTAGTCTACCTCATTTATCCTTATAAGGAGTTTTCACTTCCTTTCACTCATGTCCTCGTAGCTCAGTTTGTTTATATTTTTTCTCATTGACCCACTGAAGGTAATTTATCAAAGTACTATTTGTTTCTGAACTTCCAGAGAGGGAGAGGTGTGGAAGCTGAAGCTGCACTAGAAAAGCTTGTGGGAGGATTGCTTGCTGAAGCTGCAATGGTAGAGTTGTCAAATGCAGACAAAGGGGATGATGCAGAAGCAAGGTTCTCTGAGTTATTCTATGGTCGTCATTTCAAAGGTACATATATAAGGTATCCATATCACATGTAAATACAGTTCGTAACATATTTATGATTTTCATTTGTAGTGATCACTCTCTTATTTTGCAGTCGTTTTCATTGGTTCTACACTTTTTGCTTTACAACAGCTATCTGGCATAAATGCTGTATTTTATTTCTCTTCGGTGGTCTTTAAAAGTGCTGGTGTACCTTCAGACATAGCAAATATATGCATTGGAGTCGCAAACATATCAGGTATAGGTGGTTTTAGTCAACCAACTTACTGATGCTTCTATGTTTGTGGCTTACTATTCAATTTTGCTGTAATTCTTTGTATTTCTCCAGGGTCAGTCGTCGCAATGATTTTGATGGATAAGCTAGGAAGAAGGGTGCTTCTTCTTGGGAGCTTTGCAGGCATGGTATGTTAAAAATAACAATAACAAATTACAGCAAACTCTTTTCTAATACATCAATGTATTTTCAACCGGAATAATGGCCACGTGTAGAATTATTTCGATGCACTCAGTGAAGCCAACCATACCTGATAGTGAAAGTTTTTTATTATATTTGTAGTTTACTGGAGCTTGAAACTACATAACTGGATGGTAAAATTTTGCATAGACAGATTATTTTGATTTTTTGGTAGGTGAATATGATCCAGCAATATCAATCTACACCTTTGCAGTAATATTAATGAGTCTCCACCGAACCCCATTAATGTGTTTACTTCTATTTGCAGCTATACACTCTATTGGCACATTTTTTTAATGTAAAATTCAAACTTTATTGATGATCCTTCTTGTTCTAAAACAATGAGAGCACCCTCTTATATAAGGAAAGTACATTTACTAATTAGGAAACTAACTAATATTAGGAAATAAGAAATAGCCTGAGCATTAACAATTGGAAACCTCTAAGTTAGGAAATACTAAATAAGAAATACTTCTAACACTTCCCTTCACATGCAAGCCGATGGACACAACAAGTCTTGCACGTGAAAGAAACAGTGATACCGAAGAGAAGCAGACGGAGCAACGTCCAACCGCCCTAAACCTGTTGAACAGTCCAATACCACTTTGAACCCCAGACATTGAACCCGAACATATCAATAAATATGCATATTTGATAAAAGGAATTTAAGCATATGAACACAACCCTTTTAATTTTCTATTTTTATATTCCCTAATTCTAGTTTTTATAATAAGCGCCTTGTAGCCCAAGTAGATTTACTTTCCTCCATATTGTCATTTCCTACTTTCCTACTTTTTAGTTTATTGTTTTCTAGTTTCCTTTTTATCATGAAGATTTGTGTATTTAAAGAGTCATTGACTCATTAAAGAATCAGATTGAGTGAATAAAAGTTATCAAGCTGTGCTTAAAACTTTGTAAATTACAATGGATTAACATTTGAAGATTTGTTTCCAACTGTTGAGAATTAAACAGTGAGCCATCCCAAAATAGAAAAAAATATAGCTACTTATAAAAGTAAGAGACAACCCAACTAATAGCGTGATCTTTTATTATGTGTAGCTGAAGCCTGTATATGTGGCCAAATATTAAAGTACTTTAACATGACATCAGAGCATAGTTTGGTTAAACCTACATGTGGGGGGAGTATGGAGGATTAATCTAAAGCTGCATTGAGTGACCAGTGCAAGTGATATTCATGAGAGGGGAAGTGTTGGAATGAGTGACTTTCATGATAAACGAAAGATTATGATTATGGAAAGAATCATGTGATTAAACTAACCAATTAAAGTTATTTTCGTAATTTGTTTTTTATTCAGTGCTTGGGGCATTTGGGGTGCGGATTTAGGCAAAACCATATTATTTTCTTTTCTTCACTTTTCTCCGTGCTATATTTTATGAATATGTACTCCAACATAATCCAAATTCCTATGTTAGAGCAGCTTTCAGAAGAAAGGTTTTTTTTGTGTTTGCATGTGGTCTCATTATGCATATCACTTTTTTGTGCACTATTCCCATGAATTGGGTATTGCATTGTGTAGATAGCATTTTTATATGACATTTCCTCTGGATTTCATTGGTCCAGGCTTTCTCAATGGGTCTTCAAGTAGCAGCAGCAAGTTCTATTGCTTCAGACTCTGTAGCAGTGTATCTATCTGTTGGCGGCATGCTTCTGTGAGTACAGCTAAACTATTGCCAACTGCTGCAAAGCTTAATATTACATATCAGAATGCACCATTCTCAGTGTGAGATGATGTTAAGCTTGTACAAATGACCCAAACATTTACATTGCATGTTACAGTCTGAAACAATATAATATTCTAAAAATATGGCAGTATATTTAGGTATTATGGATAAAAAGAATCGTCAAAATTTACTCCAACATAAAAGATTAAACTATTAGGCGGATGGCTCAACTAATATTATCCAAGCGTTCACTAAATCCACATTCTTTCAATATGAAATACTTAAAACTTTATTTCTCACATACAGACCTGACAATATAAGGGACCTCACAATGGACCAAGAATATATTATAGTGGAATCAGCACATATGCATCATAGTCAATAACAAACCCAATTTCAATACCGTATTAAATTAATCCAACCTAAAAGTTTAAGTTATTAGGTGGTCCAACCAGTATATCAAGTAGTCAGTGAATTCATATTCTTATAAGGTGTGACACTTTAATGCTCTTACAACTGAAAAGAAAGTTATATAGGTTAGTTATACAACTAGATAGAGTACATGTCATTTGATGGGGCTAGTGATAAGAAGGAATCCAAGTTGATTTATGTAATAATAGGAGGAAAAGTTTAGAATGTAGCATTTGAAGCAACAATTTGGGTAGCATAATTGAAATGAGATGAGAGGAAACAACTAAAGGTTCCTGGACGTGTAAATCATAAGTAGGGATGGAAAAATATTGAGGAATGGGATAGGTTCGGGACAGGGACCTATTTTTTGGGTTGAGTTTGGGATTACTAGACCCGCCCAAAACCCACCCCAGTGTCATCCCTAATCATAAGTGGGTCAGTGACAATGGAATGTGAGAGAATTCAGTTGGGAAAAGTTAACTAGAAGTTGATTAACATGGGAATAAATGAAAGGGCATGATTATGCATGACTTGGCCAAGCATATTCCATTAGATAAGGTGTAGAGGAAGAAGAGAATACTAGAGGACCCCAAGCCATTTTACTAAATGATTCATGTAGTCGAACCCAATTCTTGGAAAATGGCTAGGTTGATCTTTTCCTATTCCTAAATGTGAGTATGTTGCAAATCTTAAAGTACCATATTTTAGCTTTATATTTGGAAGCGGAATCTTAGTAGCTGATCTACAATAAAATTGTGGCATGCATGCAGTGCTAATAAGATAGGTAATGGGAAGGAAGAACTATAGTATGTGTAGAATTTTTAAATTAGGCAATATATATTGAGCCGGGTTCACAACTAAAAGGTCTTGTTAGTTGAATGTGTTTTGTGCCTTTATGTTTAGCTATTTTACATTATATTTATTTGATGTGGGATGTTTATTTTAATAACTCCCCCACTGTGGGACTAGAATTCTACACGTGGGTAGTCAGTCAATCAAAAGCTCAATATGTACACTTGGGCAGAAACAAGAGCACCAGAATTTATAAATATGGCTAAATATATCGCGTCAGACTCCATAGCTAAAAGATCACCCTTGTTAGTTGAGTGTTACCCTTGTCTGTATATTTAGTTATTTTACCTTACATTTATTTGACATGGGATGTATATTTTATCAATATGCTTTGAGTTATTGTCATTGTCTCAAGTAATTATGTTGTGTTGAACTTTTAGTTGATAATGCAGATTTGTCTTGACATTCTCTCTTGGTGCTGGTCCAGTCCCCTCACTCCTCCTACCAGAAATGGTCCCCAGCCGAATCAGGGCAAAAGCAGTTGCAGTGTGTATGGCTGTGCACTGGGTAATTGTCTGCTGCAAGTATTGCAGTTCTAACTTAAACTGAAATATAAATCCTTATCTCTCCTTTCTTCATAGACCTGAAACATGAATGTATAGTCGGAAAACATGCTTTCAATGTTATAAACTTGGACTTACCTCTTGTTTCTTACATTTTAGACTAGTATGAATTTAGTAGTAGAATCCATCTTGATTTGTACTTGAAGTCAATGTTTACTAAGAATGGACATAGTTTGATATTTAATCAAATCAAGTATTCTGCTGACAAATTCTTATTCTTTTCAGGTGATAAATTTCTTTGTTGGTTTGTTATTCTTGCGCATGTTGGAACAAATCGGGCCACAAATATTGTATACAATCTTTGGTACCTTTTGTGCGGTAGCAGTTATTTTTGTGAAGAAGAATGTGGTGGAAACAAAGGGAAAATCACTCCAAGAAATTGAGATGGCATTGCTTCCAATTGAGTAGAGGTATTTTCAGTAGTGGTCTTGTACTTCCCACCTGGCTCCTCATTTGTTTTCACCTGCTTCTTATTCAGATCCAAATTTTCAAGTATAGTTTCTTCCTTACATATTATCATGCTGCTCATACACCTTTGGTTAACTTTTAGGTACATATATTTAGGATACAACCATAATCTTCGGTGGGCTTCAGTGCATGGTTTGACAAGGCATTTGATTGATAGGTATTTGAAAGAACTCTGACATTCATCCAATTCAGAATATACCATAAAGAAATAGAAGATAAACCATATTACCATCAAAAAAGTGTTGAATTGGATAGAAATTTCAGAAAAAAAATGATTAAACATTGTAAATGTTGACAAACTTACAGAACCAACTTTAAGTTAAGATGGGAACTTTTGCTTTGGGACTTTGCCCCGTCTGATATTTTCTGATCCTTGTCTTACAGGGGAGAGCAGACACTTCAGGAAGTGTTAGAATCACGTATCATGCGTTTTCGTTCAAGGTTGCCCACAATGCCACTATAGTTTGAGAATTTGAGATGGTAGTGTACTGTACATTCATCTGCGCCAAATTCAGATTTATGTTCCTAGAGCAAAATGATGTTCTTTATTTCTACAAGGAATGTAAAATACCCAAAAAGAAGAATGACCCCAGTAATGTATTTTGAATAATATCTGCACGAGTTCATCGTATTCTTTTTGGTCAGAATAGAGATTTGATTTGGGTCCTAGTGTGGACAAACAAGCTTTTTGCTTCAAGTGCTTGATTAATTTCATCTCATTGCTTCTGAAAACTCGATATTGTAGCGATGGTTATGTTGGGGAAGTAACCAAGTATTCAATCTTTAATTACGGATATAAAGATCGAAACTTTAATCCCCGTAGCTTTTGCGGAAGCTAACACCTTAGAGACGACCAATTCCGAATCAACAAGTAACAATCAACAATACTAAACTAGGCAAGAAATAACAAAAATAGAGACATGAGATTTAACGTGGTTCGGCAAAGTCTACATCCTCAGGGCCCGGGAAATCCACTAGAACAAGAACTCGACAACTTGTACAACTCACAAGTTTGTCATAACCAAGAGATTTACAATTTACTCCAAATCAACTCTTTGTTCAAGTTCACTCTCTCTCAAGATTTTCCCACTCACTCAAGATTTGTTTCACCACAAATCTATCCAAATGAGTTCTCTACCCAATTCCTAAAGAGCTCAAACCCAAATACTAGAGATAGCAAATACCCAAACTTTCTTCACCAAAAGCTTGATTTCCCTCACAATCTTTCTTCACCAAAAGGCTTGAGCACCTTACTTTACTCTCTTTCTTCCTTAGGCAGCCATACCACAAAGAGGAGGAGCTCTTTTCCTCTCTTTTTGTTCTCGGGCAGCAACACCAAGAACCACACACAGCAACAACACTTCTTGTTGCTCTTATCTTCATTTAATGCCATAATGGGCCTTAGGGACATGGGCTCAAAGTTGGGCCATTATCTCTACAATTCTCCACCTCGTCCATCATTTGATAAACCTCAAATTTTGGACGAACACATGCCCATCCTGCACATCATAAGTAGAACGAATCGGCTGCACCACTATACCATGGTTGCCTACGTACCCAAAACCGGGATCAAGCCTCCGTAGTTCATATAACCGAGCAAAGTCTCCACCTCACCCCAACACCGCCCTGCAGGGCTGCTCTCAACACGAACTGATATGTAGCAAGTCCAAGCAATGCTGAAACTTGCTACCTGTAACCACCTTGGTCAACATGTATGCTGGGTACTCATCTGTGTGCACCTTCAATACAGAAATATCACCTTCCTCTATTACTTCCCGCACAAAATGATACCTGACATCAATATGCTTGGTACGAGCATGGTGAACCTGATTCTTAGCCAAATGTATTGCACTATGACTGTCACACTGCAAATCCACCTTTACCTGCTCAATCCCCAAATCATCTAGAAGACCCCATAACCACAATGCTTCCTTCACTCCCTCTGCCATGGCCATATACTCGGCCTTGGTAGTAGAAAGAGCCACTGTAGCTTGCAACATCGATCGCCAACTAACTGGAGTCCCGTATATGGTAAATACATAACCAGTAGTAGATCGACGTGTATCTAGATCACCTGCATAATCTGAGTCCACAAACCCATTTATCTTACACGTATCTCCACCAAAGCACAAACTCGTGTTCTTGGTACCCTTCAAGTACCTTAGGACCCATTTCACTGCTTCCCAATGTGTCTTCTCAGGATTTGCCATAAATCTGCTAACAACTCTGACTGGCTGTGAAATATCTGGACGTGTACACACCATAACATACATCAAACTGCCAAATGCACTAGCATAAGGAACATGATCCATGTATGCCTTATCTTCTGCTGTAGAAGGAGAATGCTTACTAGAGAGCTTGAAATGTGGAGCCAACGGAGTCCCTACTGGTTTTGCATCTTGCATCCCGAACCTGCCAATTACCCGCTCAATGTAGCCTTTCTGACTCAAGAACAGTTTCCAGTTCGACCTCTCTCTTCTAATCTCCATACTCAGTATCTTCTTTGTAACGCCCATGTCCTTCATCTCAAACTCATAACCAAGCTGAGACTTCAACCTATCTATCTCAGCCTTGCTCTTCGAAGCAATAAGCATGTCGTCCACATATAAAAGGAGATAGATGTAATCATCTCCACGAAGTTTCCGGATATAAACACAACAGTCATACTCACTTCTGGAGAACCCATGCCTTAACATGAAAGAGTCAAATCGTTTATACCACTGTCGAGGAGATTGCTTTAATCCATACAGTTATTTCCTCAAACGACATACCTGACTCACTTTACCCTCAACCTTGTAACCCTCAGGTTGAGCCATATAGATCTCTTCATCCAAGTTCCCGTGCAAGAAAGCTGTTTTGACATCGAGTTGCTCCAAGTCAAGATCACCATGAGCAACAATACTCAATAGCACCCGAATGGAAGTGTGCTTTACCACTGGAGAAAAAATCTCGTTATAGTCCACTCCCTCTCTTTGTGCAAACCCCTTAGCCACCAATCTTGCCTTGTACCTCGTACCATCGGACTCGGAAGGATCTTCTTTCTTCTTGTACACCCATTTACAACCAATATCCTTCTTCCCAATAGGCAATGGGACAACCTCCCATGTTTGGTTCTTTCTAAGAGACTCCATCTCTTCTTCCATCGCAGTTAACCATCTCTCGCTATTTCTATCCCGAATAGCTTCTTTGAAGGAGACCGGCTCATCTTCCTCCACCGAGAGTGCGAAATCAACCAAATTAACCTGCCCATAATGCCTCAACGGTTGGTCTGACCCCAACTTCTGAACCTGCTTATACACTCGCCTTAGTCTTCCGGAAGCCAAGTTATCCACGAGTTGTTGTTGTTGTTGGACTTGTACATTTTTCCTGTCGAACCGTTTCTTGCTCAAGAACATCATCACTCTCATCTGGAGTGGCTCCATGATCCACCTCTTGAACACGACTAGAACTTGGCTGACCATTAGGTTCCATCTCAAACTCCTGATACCTAGGAGTCTCACTGCTAACACCACCGGGCACCGTAGCTTTCGAAGAAGCTACCATGGAGTTCTCATCAAAGGTAACATCCCTGCTGATCACGAACTTAGAATCTTCTACGCATCCCTGCGATAGCCTTTTACTCCGGTTGCATACCCCAAAAATATTACCTTTTTGGCTCTTGCTTCAAGCTTTCCCTTGTTGACATGATAGTATGATGTGCACCCGAAAATTCTCAACCTGTCATAATCTGCATGTTCACCTGACCATATCCTATAAGGTATATCTCCATCTAAACTTCGGTGTGGAGATCGATTGACAATGTAGCAAGCTGTAGCAACCGACTCTGCCCACCATTCCTTGCCCAAACCAGCATATAATCGCATACACACTACTCTTTCCTGCAATGTACGGTTCATTCTCTCTGCGACCCCATTCTGCTGTGATGTATCCCTGACCGTCCAATGCTTGAGAATTCCTCTTTCAGCACAGAACCTCTTGTAGGCACCATCTGTATACTCTGTACCGTTATCAGATCTCAGTGTCTTCAATTTTCTACCTGTTATGTTCTCAACCATTGTCTTCCACCGCATGAACGTGTCAAATACCTCATTCTTATGCTTCAGGAAATAAATCCAAACATATCTAGAATGATCATCAATGAAAGTGACAAAATACCCTTGAACCTCCCTTCGAAGTAACTGGAGATGGACCCCAAACATTTGTATGCGCATAGTCTAATATACCTCTGCTTCTGTGTCTGCTTCCCTTGAACTGAACCCGGTGTGCTTTACCGTACACGCAATGCTCGCAAAAATCCATGCAAGGCTTTTTCATATTCTTCAGCAAACCTTGTTTACCAAGCAGATCTAGCCCCTTTTCTGACATGTGCCCAAGCTGCCTATGCCATAGCCGAGTGCATTCACATGGGTCACTGTTGCTTCTACTAGTCCCAACTGACGCATTTTCTGTCACTGTCGAACCCAAAAGAGGATACAAGTTCCCTTTCTTGATGCATTTCATTACTACCAAAGAACCCCGAACAACTTTCTTAACTCCATTCCATGCAACAATTTTGCAACCACCAGAGTCTAGAACACCTTCAGAAATAAGGTTCTTCCGCAATTCTGGGACATGTCTCACATTTGTCAAAGTTCTTACCACTCTATCATGCATCTTGATCCTTATCGTACCCAACCCAACTATCTTACAAGAGTGATCATTTCCTAGCAAAACAGATTCAACATCAATGCTCTCATAGGTAGTAAACCACTTCCTATTCGGAGTCATGTGATGTGAGCACCCAGAATCAAGTATCCAATTACCGGAGTTAGCCTCTTCAACACCAACGGCGAAACAATCATCTTTGCTCGCATCCGAAACATAATCCGCTTCTTGCTCACCTTGTACCTTTCCCTTGCCTTTGTTCTTGTTCTTTTGACTTGCCCTCTTATTAGAACAATTTGCCTTGAAATGCCCAAGCTTACCGCATTTAAAACACGATCTATCTCTCGGAGGTCTAGAATTTCCCTTAGACTTCCCTCTTTTGGTTTTCCACCGGTCATTGCTTCTACCTCTTGTAAACAACCCTTGTGCTTGCTCCTTGCTACCATTATTAGACAAATCACCACTTGCAATCTTTCGAAGATTATCCGCTAGTAGTGAAGTTCTGATCTCATCCATTGTAAGAGTATCACCCACAAGCATTAATGTTTGAACAAGATTCTCATAAGACTTTGGCAACGAAAGAAGTAGTAAAAGTGCTTGATCTTCATCTTCTACCTTCACATCAATGTCTCTCAAGTCCGATATAATCCTATCAAACCTGTTAATATAATCCCGAATGAAGTACCTTCCTCCATCTTGCAAGTATACAATTTGTATTTCAAATAGATCTGATTAGTTAGAGTCTTCGTCATGAAGTTTGCTTCCAACTTTAACCACACTCCCGCAGCCGTTACCTCACTATCAACCAAGAAAGTAACATCCCTCTCAAGGCAAAGAATGATAGCCGCTCGTGCTTTAAGATCTAGCCTTTCCCAATCCTCATCCGACATATCTTTGTGCTTCTTTGCTTTACCCTCTAAAGCCTTGTGCAGTTCTTGTGAGATTAGCAAATTCTTCATTTGTATCCTCCAGTAGGAGAAATCATTCTTCCCATTGAATTTCTCTACTGTATACTTCCTAGCTTTTACCGTATCGCTTGATGATTCCATATTCCACTTGCTTCAAAAAAAAGCCTCTCTTAGGAATTTTGTCGAACACCTTGCGTGCGCCACACAAGATACCAAACCGAGCGCCCAAATTCGAATTTCTCCACCCGAATCTCAACCGGAGCTTTGATACCAATTGTAGGGGAAGTAACCAAGTATTCTACCTTTAATTACGAATATAAAGATCGAAACTTTAATCCCCGTAGCCTTTGCGGAAGCTAACCACCTTAGAGACGACCAATTCCGAATCAACAAGTAACAATCAACTATACTAAGCTAGGCAAGAAATAACAAAGATAGAGACACGAGATTTAACGTGCTTCGGCAAAGGCTACATCCAAGGGGCCCGGGAAATCCACTAGAACAAGAACTCGACACCCACAAATTTGTCATAACCAAGAGATTTACAATTAACTCCAAATCAACTCTTTGTTCAAGTTCACTCTCTCTCAAGATTTTCCCACTCACTCAAGATTTGTTTCACCACAAATCTATCCAAATGAGTTCTCTACCCAATTCCTAAAGAGCTCAAACCCAAATACAAGAGATAGCAAATACCTCAAACTTTCTTCACCAAAAGCTTGATTTCCCTCACAATCTTTCTTCACCAAAAGGCTTGAGCACCTTGCTTTACTCTCTTTCTTCCTTGGGCAGCCACACCACGAAGAGGAGCAGCTCTTTTCCTCTCTTTTTGTTCTTGGGCAGCAACACCAAGAACCACACACAACAACAACACTTCTTGTTGCTCTTATCTTCATTTAATGCCCTAATGGGCCTTAGGGACATGGGCCTAAAGTTGGGCCATTATCTCTACAGGTTAAATATAGCCTTTTCTGTAATCACCAATTCATCAATGGATGCAATGACATGACTCAAATGCCGTGCACACTTCGGATGATGCATTTTTAACCGTGAATTTTCCCGAATATGTAAAGGGTTTGTTTAGTTACAGTGTTGCACTGCTAACTAAAGATAGGAAATGTGCGTTTAATCACAAAGCGGCTATAGATTCGTCTAAAGCTTTTTTTTATAAAGGTTGAGGTTTTAATATGATTATCATATCACCACACTCACAAAGTAATCTCCGACTAGCTGAGTGGTTGATTTCCCACTGCATGAGTTGTGGGAGTTGCAACATCCTATTTGAATTATTTGTCTTCCTTTTGTCCTCAACCTTTCCATTGTATTTACAATCAACAAACTTTTGCATTTTCACTTGTTCCTACTTAAAACAAACTTGATTAAAAAAATTCAGTCTTTGTAACATAAGAGTTTACCATTTTGAGTATGTTTTAGGATACTTATATTTCATTATACCGAAATTTGGCCGTTTCTGACTTTACTATACCAAACTTTAAAACCAAATTACAAGTATCCCAAATATATTTTAGTTACACTTAAGATAACTTCCGTTAAAGCTAACAAAAATAATTTGTAAAAAGTCTAAAATGTTCTCGATGTATAATTCTTAAATTATATAATTATGAAATGACCATTTTACCCTTGGTCGAAGAACAAATTAGGCTTATAGGTTAAGGGTACATTTGTCTTTTTGAATAAACAAAGTTAAAAAATAAAAATTGAAATTACAAGTATACCATCCTTTTCTTCAACCCTCTATGTACACAATTAAAGAACGCAAAATTAGATCTAACTAAAGTGAGTTGAAAAATAGAGAATGAAAGAAAGCAAAATTAGAAGCAACTATTACATTTCATTCAATCTGATTTAAATCTAAAGAGATTAACTAAAAGGCTAAAAAATATCTAAAATTTAGTGTAACTAACACAATCAAAGACATAAAAAAATAATAACACTCCTTCTTACTTCGGACAATGCAGATCCCAATCCTGTTTCATAATAACTCACATTTGCTAACTGGGAGTGACTTTGTAAACAGTCTCTTTCCTTTTTGAACATAAGAAGAAATGATTGAGCCCAGATTAAAAAAGTGCACTGAAGTATTTTTCATGTCATCAACATAACTCATTTCTTCAAAAAAATCATGCTCAAAACTGAATGTGTCTGTTAAAGAAGAACAACAACGGTCTCTAAAGATTCTTGGAGGAGTGTGATTCCGCATAATCTCAAGTGCATGCTTGCGATTGTGTTCTCTTTCCTTCTCTCGCCGCTCCAGAGCATGTTCCCTTACATGCTTTATTTTCCTTTCACATTTCTTGTCTTTTTTTTCTATCTTTCTTACTATGCAAATGTTCGTGCCGACGCTCCTCTTCCATAGCTTCAAATGAGAAGGTTTTTCCTTTCAGTTTAACAAGTAAAATCTCAAATTTTCAGTAGACAATTTAAATCCCTTTTCAATCAACTGACCAACACTCAACAAATTTTTGTCAATATCAGGCACATATATAACATATTAGATGGTTTTGGTACATGAGTTGGTTGATGAATAATTGATTGATTACAATAGGATACAAATGTCTTTTCTATATGGGTTGGACTAGAGTACAAACTAGTTGATAGCATACAAATGTAAGAACATATCTCAATCGTTAGATCTTATAATCAATGGGTGAGATTCATGCTGACTCATCAATAGCATATTAACGTAATTATGAATTAATTGTATATTTATTTTAGTCAATTAACATCATCAGAAGGGTACATTGGTATTCTTATACAAACATTTAATTTTCTTATTTATAAATTACTTAATTGTAGAATACTTCCTTATTTATAAATTACTTAATTGTATAATATTTCCTTATAAAATCGTTCATAAATTCCTTCTGAAATCAAATTACTTTCATCAATTTATTACAAAATCAAGTTTAATGAAATCATTTATGTATAATATTTTCTTATGGAATCGTTCATAAATTCCTTCTGAAATCAAATTACTTTCATCAATTTATTACAAAATCAAATTTCATGAAATCAATTATGTATAATATTTTCTTATGGAATCGTTCATAAATTCATTCTAAAATCAAATTATTTTCATCAATTTATTACAAAATCAAGTTTCATGAAATCAATTTCAGTTTTATCGTCAAGTTTCATTCAACATGTGTCATTGTTCAATTCATCATGTGTCATTAGTTAATTTGTCCAATTCGACATGTGTCATTAGTCAATTTGTTCAATTCGTCATGTGTCATTGGTCTATTTGTTCAATTCGTCATGTGTCATTATTCAATTACTCGTGTTATTTGATTAATTCGTCATTAATCTGTCAATAGGAAAACAAATAAAAATCACATTAATTTACAGATAAACTCCATTTTAATCGATACAAGATACCAAATTGAACCGATTTTCATCTCAATTACTTTTCATCAATAAACGAACAATAATTTAAACTTTGAATCAACAACTGATCATACTCAATTTCACTTAATATAAAAGCACGAGAATTATCAAAAATTAATATTAAGATTAAAAACAATAAGCAAATATCAACAAATCTGTAAAATAAAAAAATGCACAAATCCAAACATCAGATCATACCCAGAAAATACAAATGGACGAATCTCATAATAGCCCGATCCCGACCTCTGGTTTCCACCGTTACAATTGCCTCTAGCCTCTGTCGGGAACCCCGATCCGAGAGCTCCTTCACCGAGTTGAGACCTCGTCGCCGTCATTCTTGCCTAATCTGGAAATCGCCACCTTCGGTTGGCACCGTTCGGATCGTTGCTAATAGATCGGAGTAGACGTCGTCGCGAGCTGATGCCCGATCGGGATGCGGTGTGACGAGAAGCCACCATTTGAATCGTCGTCGTCAAGATTGAGATGTTGTGTGACGAGAAGCCACCATTGAATCACCATCGTCGAGATCGGGATGCGGTGTGACGAGAAGCGGTGTTGGATAGGGGACGACGAGGAAGAAGCAGCGATTGACATCTAGGCGATTTGGGAAGGAGGCGGACAAAATAAGGTAGGGTTTCTTAAAGTGAAACGGGATATATATAGACCATAATACCCTTTTTAATTTTTTTAATTTGTTTCATTTACTAAATTGTGTCATTAATCTAAACCATTGAATGAAACTAATCTAATGGATATTAGTTGTTCTAATATTTGTACTATAATAGTAATTTGTATTATAGTTCATCCCTTTATATATAGGCTTAATAATCTAGAGTTTTTATGATGGCTAGGGTTTACACGTAGAGATCGTAGTGGGCCTCGGCCCATATATTAATAACTAATATAATATATCTAACACTCCCCTGCAGTCGAAGTATAATTAGGCTGAATGCTTTAACTAGAGCAAAAATCTTCAAAAAGAGCAGTTGAGAAATCTTTGGTGAACATATCTGTAAATTGGAATGTGGTGGTACATGAGTCACACAAACTTGATTTATTTTAGTGACCGATATTGAAAAATAAAAAATTTGAGGAGAGTAGGAAAAGAATTTCAGGAGAGTTTGGGAATAATAAGAAAAAGTGAGATTGAAGAAAATATGATATTAGAGAATTAAAGAGACTAAGAACAAGGAGGGAAAAAGCATCTACGTCGTATAATGGAGGTGCATCAATTACGTCTCACAAGAATGGTGCAAATGTGGTTTTAAGATATGCCACTAAACTTTTGAGCAGTTACGTATGATGCAATCTCATATTACAAAGAAAGAAAAAAAAAGTAATTTTTTTTGGTTTTGAAAAGAAGAATAATATAGAATATTTATAAAATATAGAATAAGGGGTGTGAAGAGAAAAAAAGAATTTAAAGTAGAGGAAGAAACCGGAAAAGAAAAATAATTAATAATAAAAAATAAGGAATTGATTTGAGAATAAGAAATAATGGGATTTGAATAGGAATTATATATATTTATTTGAAAAAAAGAAAGATGGATGGATGAAACGTGATAAGAGAGGCAAGAGATGAAAGCAAAGAAGACCAGAGAAGTAGGTGTGAGGTAAGAAACAAAATAAGAAAGAAAGGAAAATAACGATGATAAATTAGAGCAAAACAAGTAGAACAATATAGTTGTATGGAGGCAGCAAAAATAGAGTAGACATGGCTGCTTTGCAAGGAGCAGTGTATTGAGAGAAAAAAACATTTGAGTTTAAACAATATCACCTTGCCTACCCGTTATCATGATTAACGAGTGGTCAAAACTACACATAACGAACGAGTTTGAAAATAAGATGACCCATTTTGAAGGAGGGAAGTTTCTCTTTTAGCTTCCACGTTTGTTTTGGGTGCGATTGCTTGAACTAGTCCCGGAATTTTGGTGTTTGATCCATAAAGCTCCTTCTACGGTACACTTATGTCTCATGAGTCTCCTTTGTTCTTGAGCCAACAAAACATTTAGAGTTTCTACCAATGTGATCTTGGACAGATATTTAATGTGTTCTAGGATGGTTATTGAAGTTTTCAATTTTGAATCCTCACTTTGCTGGCAATACCAAGCAATATGTCTGAATATTGCTTGATTGTGTCATCCTCTTTCATTTTTTTTTGTAGCTTAAATCTTCTTATTAGATTAAGCACTTGCATTTATTGTACTTTTGCATCTCATGTATATTCTTTCTTCAGATAGTGCTTTATTTCTTTTGCTGATTTTAAAGTCATGATTTTTATAAAAATAGTTGTTGAAACACCAACAAACAATATTGTTTTGGCTTTTGATTTTCTAGTCTTCCTCTCCTTCTGATATTTCATCTGAGCTACATCGAATTGTTTGGCACTGGAGTAATTTCATAATCTTATTTGACGACTTCCTATAGACCGACTTCCCATAGACCCAAGGCCTCCAAATAAGCTTCCATTCTAACGGCTTATAACTGGTAGTCTTATCCATCAAAAAGAAGTGGAGCAACTTGAGAGAAATTGAAGAAATAAGTTTCAACTTCGTACCATAAGAATAATGTTCTGAAAACCAATTAAGAATCAATTAACCACCTAACTAGCTAGCCATACCTAATATTGAATTCCCCGATAGGCATTCCTCGATCATCTTTCGTGAACATGTTCATTGGTTGTATTACACGGACGTCTTATTTACTTACGTGCTCTATATCTCGTTAGTGTTTATTTCGAATTTGCATGTTCGCACACTACATGTTTACATTCTCCAAGCCCAACACATGACTTCATGCCACCTAGCGACCCAACATACTAGGCCACTAATGCGTGAGTATTTGTACTGAGTTTTTAAGTATTGTTTTCTCACATTTTAACTTCGTTTTTCCCTTATTTTAGGTACTAAGACCCTCTGAAAGAATTTCATGAGTTCCATCGATTTAAATTCATGCAACAGACAAGAATCTAACCATGGAATTTGAAAATAATAGATCTTATGTGAAAATTTTTAGCATGCAATTATGAGATTCAAATATGAAAATTACCTCTTGTGAATCGATCAAACACAAAGTGTATGTGTTTCCTAGATCGTCCACACAAGTATATCACCTTAACCAAGAATTCTACACACAAATTTACTAGTATTGTGTGTAGAAGAATAGCAAAATCACCAAGCAATGGAGGAAGAAGATAGTGGGCTTGAAGCCCAATTAGCTAAAACTTAATTAAACTCATTAAATTTGGGTTCTAATTAAATGGTTTAGCTAAACCGGTCTAACCCCTTTAATCTGATTTCCTCAACCGTCTGGTTATTAAACCAAGGCCAAAAATCAACCGAATCGTTTTCAATTTGACTAAATCGAAAAGCGGATTCTCCCAATTTCCATCCAAGTCTGTTTTGCTATATACTGTACTTAAAGTGTGTGACCCTCTAGGCTCACGACCCGTTGGCAGACTAGTAAAATTACTATTTTATCTTTCCATCATAAGTGGCCTCTAGCAAGACATTATAATTACCCAACGTCCGTGATTATCGACGATTCGACTTAACCTGTTATCGTACATGTCACTATACTTTTATCAAACTGATCCAGATTGATCAATAGGCATAGAACCGTCATCCTAATTTATCAATCATTGTTTCTTGATATCTAAAATGACTGAAAACTAATACTAAAGTATCACCTGCATGGCCATGCTATTCCTTCAGTCATACTCATCAAATGGCCTAAACAGATATATTTCCCATACTGGAGTATGAATGATAAATCTCTCAGCCGTCTTTCGAGTTCACTCATATAATTCTTAATCAAGCCAATCAGAGCCCTTATGGCTACCATTTTACAGGTAACATTAGACTAGGTCAAACTTAGAAATTCATTACATACACAAAGACTCATTGGTCTTAAGATATAATGACAAGTTACGATTTGTGAGTATCCCATGATAGTATCTATGCTGCATACTCACCATCGGGTCGTCCAATATCATCGCCCTGATGATATCTATGATATAACTCCGGCACTTACTTTGCCATGATCAGTAGAGCGTGATCACAAGGAGTTAGTCTCATACTGATCGCTTCTTCAAGAAGCTTAGCTGATCATGGACACATCAAATGTAATTTTTTCTGATCTACAGTTCTACTATTAGTGATTATACACATAATGATATAGATCAAATTACATTCGATATATTACTACAACACATTAGTAATATGATGCCGTTTTATTAATTCGAAAATGATAAAACATTACAATGTAGATTAACTTATTACATTGGACTAGGGTACAATCCTAACAATTTTATCTCTCTTCCGCCTCACAAGTACTTTGAATTCCTTGTGTAGATTTTAGTTATTTTTCAAACGGTTTCATGAGTTTCTCAAGACAGCTCTGTGGACAAGGGCCACGATTCTGTGGCCTAAACCGTGGCCCTCATCTGCCTTCTACCGTGGCCTCTCTCTTGTCTCCACCGTGGACAGCTACATGGCAAAGGGCCACGATCCCGAGGTCACCCCGAGGCTCCTCTCTCCCATTTTAGATCATGACATGTGTGGGAGGTTTGTGAGAAGAAGAATATTGGCACGATTGGCCATGGCCCCGTGGCCCTTACGAAATTAGCACCTATAAAAGCCCATTTACGCATTTGGGAAAATTATCACTTAATTACCAGTTGTTCTGTCGACACCTGAGAGTACGAGTGTGCAAAAGAGAGTTCAAGATCCATATTTAAGAGCGATCATCATTCCAGAGAAGCAAGGATTCAAGGAGGATCAAAGAGTCGAGCCCGAATCCATCTATTGAGTTCTTTGACTGAGGATTTATGAACTTTATCTTTCTTTCCCCTTTTTGTTGTAATCGTTACTGATGAATTAATTTCATATTTTTCTAATCGAGTATTCATGATTTATTATGGATTTAATTCCTAGTATACTTGTGCTACTTACTATGTATGAAATTCATTGTATGCATACTTTAAATACTTCCATCACATTCTGTGAGATTTCAAATATGAATCTATCTAACTAATTCATCTCGGATTTAAGGCTTGAACTAATGTAGTGATTTGAGGAATACTTTAATTTATTACTTATTCTTATAGCATCGCGTAAAGTATTTTTGTTAATTATCTACTTAATGCTTAGTTTATGATTACTTGTAAATGCTTGATCTAGCTTGCTAACATTGTTGTGAGACGGGTTGGTAAATGGAAATGTTTAACGAAAATCATGTTTTAGACTTGTACTAGGGATATTTGAGTTAACACGGTAACAATATTCATAAGTTTCAAAAATCAAAAGATTAGACTTTTTTGTGATTAATGCTTTCTAGTTTGGCTGAATATTGCTAGGGATAGTTCGGTTGACTCTTAACTAGTTATAACCTCTTAGTTTCTGGAAAAAAGTTTTGAGGTGTTTTTGAAGTTCTTGTTGCCTCCCTAGATGTTTTTTTGTTTCCAAGTATAGATATTACTTTTCGTATCTACTCATAGTCATTATTTAAGTTCAAAACCTTAAACCGGTCCTTTGAGTTAGTTGATTTTAACTATTCCATTGTCTTGGTCATTGCAAATCCTAACATTTCTACAATTTCTCGACTCGCTGAGATTGGTCACGAAAGTTTATTTGAGTGATTAAAGTCTATTATTGTCTTTTAGATTCGATATTCAGAGTTGTAATTCTACTACCCTATGATATTTGAGACCGGTTCACTGTCGGGTGTCTGAAAATACGATACATTTCTGTGCGTCGACTTTTCGGCCATTGACCACCTCAAGTCCTCGTGGGATCGACATCCCTGAACCACCGTAAATTCTTTCCACATCTTTATTACTCTGACCGGGGCACTGTCTTGTCTGTTAGCACAACGCCAGCATGGTCAGCTCTTGGATGGCCTCCAGTGGTCTATGCACTGGCGATCGCTCTGACACCATGACCTGCTGATTTGGCCGCCCCTCCAACCTCCTCGGAAAATACTAGTGGTTCCCTTCTCCTATCTCTCCTCGCTATTAGACTTCTCTCTCCCCTCGCGATCCCACCTTCTCCATGCTCCACATGCTTCTCTCGATCCCAGGAGAGAACACGTCTTGCGTCCCTTCTCTAACCCCATTTGCCTCCGTCCCCGTCCTAGCGATCTATCCTAGCCGACACTTCCAATAACTCTTGTTGGTGGTCTCTCGCGCAACATAAACCAAAAGAATAAATCTATTGGCATTGCGCCTCAATGGAGAAGTTCTCTGCGACTCCATTTGTCCGTAGAGCAACGAACAACGCTGTCAGAATCCCTCGCTAGAAATTTTCACTGTAGAGAGAAAAGTTCTAATTCGAGTTCATTTGAATTTAAAAGTGAATATGAATATGATTTTAAATTTCAAGCGATTTGTTATTTGTTATTTTGAATCTGAATTGTTGATGGTGATTCAGCAGTAATTTGGATTCGATTCACTGTTACGAAGCTAACAATTGACATTGTAAAATTAAATGAAACTAAAGAGGAACTAAGAAATTAACATCTAAACCTTAAAGTTGATAAATTTCAAATGGGCAAATTACAAATAAACACTAAAATCTAAACTCTAATCATATATCTTTGAACAAGAACATTAAAAACATTACTCAATCTCATCTGATTCAATATTCAACAAATGATTTTACCAAGAAAATGCAGTAAAAAAATCAATGAACAGATTTGCGGTTATGGTTATTCTATTTACTTTGGTTCATATTTAAAAAAGGCACACACTTTGGAATCATTTGATTTTTATATTTCATGATTTTATTTGAGTTGTGGTTATGGTTATTCTACTTGTTTGATTTTTTATATTTCATGATTTTATTTGTACGATTACATGATTTACATAAATTTTTACTATTTCATTTTTTACGATTTCATGATATTATTTTTAATATTACATCATTTACATTAAATAGATGAAATCAATCCGAAAATAACTCACTATATTGTGAAATGGGTGCACGATAATAGGGTTTTAGTTTTGGAGTTAATTACATTTACCCATATACCCTTTTCCATATTATTTTATATTTCTAAAATAAATAAATAGATTAATGATGACAATTGATTATTACAATATTACGGATGGTAATAAATCTATATTCTTTTGTAAGACATGATTTTTATTAGAGTGCATCCCTAAGTGTAGTAATTGTAAAATGCGTCATGGTAAATGCAGTAAAGCGTATTTATCTCTTCAATTTATGAGGTTTCAGGTTTAGTAAAGGACATTTTTATCATTGTCAAAAAAATTTGATACAATATGAAAGTGAAGTGTAGTAACGTGATGTGTTTGTAATTTGAGTGTAGCAACGTAAGTCGTAAAACAAGTATATAATAACACGAAATTTTCCCAGCAAATTAACAGTGTTACAACTGAGCGGATTTATTCATGACGATCAAAATCGGTTCTCCAAGTCAGGCAGCCAGACGGTCCAAACAGTCTAGGCGTGATCAATCAGTCCAATTTAACTCAAAATTTTAAAGGGCAAATTGCAGATGTGATGAATTGTCCACTTGCAATAGACTAGAAAGTAAAAAAGTTAATGGAACGTAACTACTACGTAGATTTCACACATGGCGTAGTGATACAAATGTAAGGATTATGGATGGAAAACTAGAATCTTTCATCACGTGATAAGCACATGATTTTTAAATTTTCCAAATATTCCGAAATCACCCTTGTGGCTTTTCTTCTACCCTAACTCCTCTTCCTCACTGCAACACAACACCTCAACCTTCACCCATCTATCTTTCTTGAAGACTGCGACTCCAATCAACTTCTCAAAACTTGTTCGCGATCCCAATCGTATACAGCGATTCCTTGGATTTGACGGTCTCGTCTGCAAGTAGGGGATTTAATTTCAAGGTATTTAGTTGATAAGAACGAGACCTAAGATCTTGTTAATTTACAGCCATATGAGTACATTGATTTATTAAAATCAGATGATAAAGTGAAGGACTCACATGTGAAATTTGGAGGAATAAAAGTGAGGATGATGCTATGAGTTTTGTATGGATGAAATGAACATTGTTTGATATTGAGTTTCTGACTAGAAGGTATTGTTCTTGTTTGGTTGTTGATGACCATCTATTAGAAATATACAATAGAGAATATTTAGAGGAAAGATTGGCCATGAAAATTTCATGTGGTTTTGGAGATTTACTTCTACTCAGAAAGGTAAATCTTGATAGAGATTTCTTTCGGTTTTGTTTGTATTTTTGAAATGGGCTTGGTTGGAATTAAAGATTTCGATAAGATTCATATATAATTTTGGATTGTGTTGTGTGGATTTTGCAAATTAGGATGTATTGTAAGGGTACAGTTGTCATTTCACACAGAAGTATAGTCTCTCCCTCTCTCGTCGTGGCATCGCATCCCAGAAAGCTGAAACGTCCGTCCATCTCAGTCGCTAAAGCAAAATAGAGAGTCAGCCGACCGTCCATCGTCGCACTCGCTCGCCCTGAAACGACTGAGCTACTCTCTCCCCTTCGCGTTGAGGTACGTTTCTAAATCTCTTCCATTCATTTTCTTAAGTGATTGTGAGTTAGGGTTTCTGATTTTCTGAGTGAAATTTTGGAAGCAGCAGTTGGGATTGTTTCGATTGATGCTTTTGTTGTACAGAGCATTGATTTTGTAATGAAATATATCAAAGAAATTTAGCTTATCGGTGCTAGTATGTTTGTTGATCTATGAGTACAAAATGTTGCTGAATAATTTGCCGAGTATACTATTCATAGCGCATCATATCATATCCGTGTGTAACTTTTACAGAAGAAAAAAAGGCCATTCGTAGCAGTAACATGTGATGGGGTTAATTGGTTGGGCGTTTGCATTTCTATCTTGTGTTTTGTTGTTTGGTTTTATGTATGAATTTGCTAAGAGAGAGCTGTTTGTGTACTCGATTCTGTATAAGATCCAAATGCTATTATGATCATCAGTTACTGCTCCTCCTATCCATGACACTCTGTGGTGCCTCTATTCATATTTGCTGCTTCATATGATTAATGTTTTTTTGGTTTTGTTTGTCTAAAGCTGTACAGGCTTGTCCTGTGTCTATGTTTTGTTTTCCCTTCACTTGAGTGGCTTTGAATTAAACTTGCCTTGCCAAGTTCTTTGTGTTAAAATCACTCTTTGCTATGATTGCTCTTTGGGATATTTTGAATTGGTGAATAGAATGGAAAATAAAAACGTACGCTTCCTTGGAATAAATGTTGCTGGCATATATAGCATTGTTTTGAAATTGTTCAAATTAGTCTATTGTTGAAATTGTTTATTGTTTCAAATGTTTTAAGTATGTTTTCATATTTAAAATATTTATTTTTATATACTATAATTCATATTTATTTTTTAAATAAATTAAACTAATAATAGAATATTAATCCTTAGGGGTATTGTCCCCCCGACTAGCACCTGACAATTTTTAGAACCTTGCGTAGTCATATACAAATACCCCTATATTTAATACGAACTTCCTAATTTAGGTTTATAATTGTTTTGTTTTCTCTCTCTGCCATCTGATGCCCTCTCGCTCCACCTCAGTCACGACCTACCATTCTACCTGCTGACCTCCTGTTTTCTGATCCCTTCACCACCGGCGAATGGAATCAAGTTATCACCGTCACATACTCCAGATTCAAATTCCTATCCTCTGATCAGTTGAACTGTGCCTATAATTTTTTTATCCATGCATGATGCATAGATTATTTTTGGTGTATGGATTGGGATTTATTTGTACATGCATGGTTCTGGTTTTCTCTTCATTGAGTTGGCTGTTTTAGGCTTAGCAGTTGCTTAAGGTGGTAATTACTGGTTTTAAAAAGGCTTACATATTGCTTATTGCAAAGTGTAAAGAAAAACCTAAGTGAATGACTTTTAAATGAAATTGGGCGTGGGTCAATTCTTAGTTGAGCTGGATTTTCTTGTGTTATGTCTGATCTTCATACAACGGTCAACAGTTAGGTGAAAAGAATCAGTCAGAAATTTTAAAATTGCTGAGTTTTTTGTGGTCTTAAACGTTGTTTACCTTTGAAGTTGTGCTATTGATGTTCTCTTATAAGCCGTGCTCTGTATATTTTAGAAATGGCTACTAAAGAGGATGATCCTCAAAAAAAGGCACAAATGGTGGATGCCCGGGCTAGAAACATCAGTCACAATGTTCGGTGCACTGAGTGTGGGAGTCAATCCATTGAAGATTCACAAGCAGATGTTGCCATTCTACTCAGAAAGGTAACTCTCATATGATTGGCCACTGCAGTGTGTTATGAATATTAGCATGAGTAATTAGATTGTAATTCTTGTTAGGATTTTGTAACTCTGTTGCCGAACGCCTGAAGCCTATAATTTCAGGTTGCATGAATTTACATTATAACCAACAAAATAGGACCATCTATCATCATCATCATCATCTTCTTCATATGGATAGTTTATGTAGCTGCATTCCAAGAGTAATTCAGGAGTGACAACCCGTGAAGTGATGTCCATGCTTCCATAAGACTGTCAGTACTAATTTTTTCTATCTCCAACTGACACTACTGTTGGACACCTTATTGTCTGCTTCCGATGGATAATCTACCCAAATTCTGCTCTTTTCCATCTGGTAACAGAAATTTTAGTCTGATCATATCTTGAATATATATAGAAATGAAAGATTTTGAGAGAACCTATTTGAAGACTAAAAGGCTAAAAAGATAAAGAACCTTCCAATTTGTAAATAGCTATTATTCTTGCCCTGAGTAGTGTTTTCAGTTTGAGAAGATTGCGTCATTTTAGAGAACTATAAATATTTGCTGCACAAGGTAACAAGATGCTGGTTAGTCGTTGCAAATTTGGCATGTTATGTACCTATTGAAATACATCACTGCACCTTCTCAATCTACTGTTTCTCAACATCCAAACCTTTTCATGAGGGCATAACCCTACATGACCTTATGGGACTTCAACTGAGGAATAACTTCCTTTTGGGATTCCCACTTGATGAATAAGCTCTAGTTACTGATGGATAATATCTGTTTGAGGCTTGGAAAATAATTTTGAGTGCTACCTTGATGATTGTCAAATGAACTAATTTAGCTACACCAATTCTTGATTCATGTATGATATATGCCTCATTTATGGTTTCCTAATAATCCTGCCTGCAGCAATGGTGCAGAAAAAAATATTTAATCTACTTATTTGCAAGGCATGCTTTATTGTGGCAGTTAATTCGTGATGAGATTCGGTCTGGGAAATCTGACAAGGAGATTTACAAGAAGCTTGAGGAGGATTTTGGGGAGACGGTACTCTATGCTCCCAAGTTTGATCTGCAAACTGCTGCCTTGTGGCTATCACCTGTAAGTTCCTCCGCTAAGAACAATATAATGATTAAACATTTCTTCAAATACATGGTAATATCGAATGTTCTGTTTTGGAAATAGCTTCTGCTTGCTGGTGCCGCTACTGGAGTATGGGCTTACAACAGACACAGGCAAAAGACTAATGTGCACATCATGGCCCTGAATCTGGTTAGAGGCTTTCCACTAACCCCGAGGGAGAAGCAAACCATGCTAGAGGTCCTCACACCTCCGCCGCCTCCTTCACAAGGACCCGCTCTTTTCTCCCGTTGGAGAAGTTGGCAAGGTCAATGATGCAATTCCTCCCCCAATATGACATACCTTTGAATGTAGTCTTGACTACTCAGTTTCAACTTTCTGGCCTTTTTGCACATTCTTTTATTCTGGAAACCAACAAATAGTTGATCATAGTCATATTTATATGCTTTCATAATCCAAATTGGTGAACACATACATATGTATGGTTCACTGAGGCATCTGATGATGTAAATTGTTGTCGAGACACCCAAATAATAGGTGAAGTATATATGCTGCAAAATAAGATCACCTACAATAGATTATTTTAGTTGTCTGGGCTTTATAATTGTATTTCATAAGTTGTACCTATAATTTTATGTGTCCGGATTTAGTATTCTCCAGCTGCGTATCAACATTTGGTTGCCATAAATGAAAAGGAGAAATGCTGAAATTGCCAAAATTACTTTTCATGAATGGTCCTATTTCTTCCAAAAGACTTCAAATACCAAGATAGGTTTTTTATGAAAGAAAGTTTGGGTTAATTACGTATAAGTAGGTCTACGTCTAGTACATCAAAGATGTTAACCATAAACTTTCTTGAATTTTAGGCTCTAAAACAATGTCGTGGCGAACAAAGTGATACAAAAATAAAGTTAGTATTTCTATTAACAAAATTCAGTAGTTAGGCATGACATAAATGTCCACTAGAATTTGCTCAATTGGTCAAGATTAGTTCAATTAAATTTCAGTGAACTATGTACCTGAGAGTAGATGTAGAGTAAAGAGCAGTAAAATACCTCTTAACCAACTTAAATAGTTAAACAATCCAAATATAATGAGTGGGCTGGAGTTGAAACAACTTTATTTCCGTTATGGTTTTGGAGATACATTTGACGGGTCACACTAGAATACAAACGCAGCGTTGGCATACAAACATCCAAACAAATCTCGCGCACACATTTTCAAATTGGACGGCCAAGATTCTCAAGTGTCATCTATGAAAAGTCAATGTAAATAGAATGTTCAAATAGTGATTGTATTGTCGATATACCATGCTAGAAGGGTAGTTTCGTATTTGTCTTTCTCTAATTGATATGGAAGAGATAATTAATATGCCATTTATGCAAATTTCAAAAATCAAAAATCAAAAAAATCAATTGTAGGTGTAATAGTCTACAATCATATAGCTTCAAGAAAACTTCTATCAACATAAATCAAACAAATCTCACAAATCATATTAAAATTGTGCATAAAATTCTAGCTCAACCGAAACTTAATCTCTGATGATTCAGTGATAGAACCTTAGATGAGTTGAAGTTCTTTCGAAAATTTGATCATGTCAATTTCTGTAGGATGCAAAATATTGTTCCATCTCAAGTTGAAGATCATGTGTCAATAAAGACTGTTTGTCACATATATAACAATATAAAGTCACATCAAATTAAAAATGTGTCATTGTCTCACGTGTCATGTGTAGGTTTTGTTACAGCTTCATACAAATATGCATTTGTTTCATCAGTCATCTATTTGTGTCATAAGAATATGCATTTGTTTCATCAGTCATATATTTGTATTTCATTCGTGTGTGATGTTTTATTATGAATGATTCATCATTATTGTTTATTAATACTTTTTTTGTCTAAGAAGATGGTGTATAATGTTGTCATTTGTGCACTGTGTGCACATTCATATTTCAAGGGCAATGAATCACTTATGAACCATGTTAAGATGATGCTCATCACTCCAATTTTGCAATATTGTCTACTGTAGAGTAACATAGTAATGTTTCATTGTACACCGACTATGTGTCATCGGATAATTACTCAGTCTCATCTACTAATTATGTTTCATCAGCCAACATCTTGACAACAACAATGAGAGTTTCATCACCTAATTGTGTTATATCAATACAAGAACATTGTGTTTCATCACCGACTGTCCATCCACCAATTTGATTTGCAGAAGCTTCATTAGAGCATTCTACTATTCTATTATTTTAATGAATAATTGTGTGATGGTATGAACAATAATATAGATTTAGCGATTTACAATACCTGCTTGCTAGATTAGATCTCTCATTCCACCACTGTATTACTCGAATCTTTAACCAAATATCATGAAATATTTATATCCGACTCATCTTCAACATCAACTGAATATTATATTCAACGACGAATGAAACTCACTAATTCTTGATGATTCTTCAATGACATACATTTTTCTGGTTTCAAAATGAATTAGAATCGTGGGTTTGACTTTCATTTATAGGAGGAGATCAATCACGATTCCTTGATTTTAGGAGATGATTGACACAATCATGATTACAATGAAGAATGTGCCCCTCTTGACTCATTTCATATCAAGATCTGATTGTTTCATTTGCTCTAATGTGAACCGTTCATGCATTTAATCCAAGCGCCCACAACTGTTCTTACGTTTGTAGTTTCAACCTTGTTTGTATTCTAGTTCATACCATATTTGACATGGTTGGGTTTCGCGGCTAATTGCTAAATGAAAATAAATCTCAACACGTACGCATGACATGGAAATTGATAAGATTTTTTTTTTTAAAATGATAATTCTAATCACTGCAATGTATTAAAACAGATAGAAAAGTACTATTTAACTTTAAAATTTATTATTTTTTTAAGAAAATTGTGACATTATTAATTATAAAGCAACTAAACCGACATTATATCGGACAATCAAAACACTAGATGGTGGGACAGACCATTTATCATGATCTTAACTATTGTTAGTTAAAGCATATCGGACTAATTTATGAGCCATGTAATTAGAAGAACAACGAGCGAAATAAAATAGCGCAACGACATGCCTCTTGCAACCTCGCGACCTCCACCTCGAATGAGTTGAGACTCTCCGCAAATTCATTACAAGATCCACCCTGAGAACGAAGAGATACATGAATAATAGTGCAACGAAAAGCTTCTTGGAAATTCACGGTCTCCACCTCTAATTAGGGGTGGGCACTTTTTACCCAAAACCGAAACCGAACCGGGATTCGAACCGAATCCGAACCGAGAACCGTGTGTATCGGATCGGATTTGGGTATGAAAATTGAGAATAATTTGGTTCGGTTTCGGTTCTAAGAGTGCATAACCGGTAATTAACCAGTTCAGAACCAAACCGGTTTTGAGGGTTTTAATTAGTATTTTTTGTATTTCAATTTTATGTTTTAGCCTAACAAGAGTTTAATTGTGTATAAATTTCAATTTAAATTGAATAATGTATGAATATCACATTAATTGGATCTAATTAGGCAAAACTATACAACTATATCAGAGAATCGGACCCTTAATTTCACAATTAATCTTTCAATTGGGTCTAATTGGGTAGAACCGAGAACCAGACCGTAGAACCGTGCTCAGAACCGGACCGATACCCACTGATTGGGTCTGGATTTGGGTCTCCAAAATGAATAACCAATTGATTGGGTCCGGTCCGATTCTGGCCGGTTCGGTCCGGTTCCGGAACCGTGTCCAGCCCTACCTCTAATAGGTTGAGACTCTCCGCAAATCCCTTACGAGAATCACCATGAAAACACTTGGAGCAAGCCTCTATTACAACACCCCAAATAAACCTACAAAATAAAACAACACCGTCCAATCCTTTTCCCAACTCAAGAACCTCGTGTCATTTGGACTCCCAAATGGCCCAACACAACACCATAAAAACGTATTGAAACTTAAGAAAATCAAGACCCCTTAGTTCGATATGCTTACATAAATATGTCAATCGACGTCAATACCGATCCCTCACAATACCGAGTCATCCACCCACGATCCCTCCCAGTACCGAGTCATCCACCCACCAAAGCCGCAACAATTAAGTCGCCTGAATTTTCGTACCCTACTCCCGATGAGCGTCTGCCCTCGATCCCGCAACAAGCTAATCGTCAGATTTTCTCTGTTCTACCACCGATGTCCCTCTCCCGAACCCGTCTCCCCTCGTAGAGAATATCGAAGTAATACCACCCACCTGTACCATCGCAAACGTCCGCCGTTGATCCCAGCCACCCATCTTTTCCGACCCAACCCTCCCAGCCAAATCTCCCCCTCCGAGCACCTGCACCAGTGCCCAAAAAAAAACCTGAACGCACTCTCCTGAAATCAGCCTCCCTCCCAATTGAACACCACCACAAAATCCCAAACCACTGCGAGCTTCGTCGTCGCCGCTGACCCGTCGTGCACATGCGGAATCTCAGCTGCGTATCTCGCGAATCGAGCGAGACCTCGAACCGAAGATCCCCATCGCAGACGGAAGCCGTCGCGAGACTCGTTAATATGACGAAAACCCTAATTGCTATTGCTACGCGAAGCGAAGAGTACAAACCGCACACTTTAAAATTTATCAAACGTTAAGAATATCATTGTATTAAAAGAATTATTTTTTTAAAAAATATTTTTTATAGAATAAATAATAATTTGAATATTTTTCCTTTAAATTATTTTTTAAAATAAAAAATAGTGTTAAAAATCGTTTTTTACTTTAATATTTTTTAAAATCCTTTTATTTTAAAAAATTAATATTAAAATTAGTTTTTTACCATTCATTTCATAAAAAAATAAAGTTATTATTCTTTAATACATAATATCAAATTTAATTTTGTCGGGAATAATTACAATTTATAAAACATCGTAGTGAAATAATGTCTTCTTTAAAAGTAATCAAATAATATAGGTTGCAGACTTGTCTCTCTCTTGTCAGTCTACTCGAAACACAAGGCTTAACCTTGGGTTAGTGGTCACAAGGTTCAATTTTCAAACAAGCCAGCAAAGCAAGCAACAGTCACCAACATTATAGAGTAGCGGTGACTGGTGAGGTCATCCAATGAGAATATTTAAGCTCTTCAACCACCAGTTGACCCCTCTCTTTAATTGTTACCATCTCCCTTTGCGCTTCACACCTCTCTCTTCTCTCTTCTCCCATTTCCAGACATTCCCTCTCTCAATCCCTCACTCTCCTTCTGGTAATTTCTGCCCTCATTCTTTTCTGGGTTTTTTTTGTTAATTTCTTAGGTGTTTTCTATATCCCGCATGACTTTTATTTTATGGGTTGATTGTTAAATTCAGAAGCAACAAATTAAATTGAAGTTAGTAGGTTTGGTGTATTGGTGATAAAGAGATTTATGGTCCATGTGTTATTGTGTTCCATAAGTAGAGCGATGTTTAGCACTTGTAGTATGGCAAGTCAAATCCATTGCCATCTGTTCTAATGATCACTCCCTACAGAGAATGCTCAAATGTGATGATGATACAGATCATAATGCTGAAGATATACCAGTAGTGATGCAATCTGTTGTATAAAAAGAATACAGTATTTCGTGGTATGTACATGTCATAAGATTTAACAATCACAAGCAAGTATTTGATGACATTGGATTCCCTTGGTTTGAAATTTGACAATTTTTGCAAGGGTTATTGGGTTATTTTAGGTGAAATAAATGTTAATTGGTGGCATGTAATTCTACAGTATCAAATTTCAGTACTCTCATGGACGTGGTCATAGCAGTGGCCAGACAGGGGTCTGCAACTGGCCAACATGTCGCTATAAGAGCTGATCAGAAAAGTTACACTTACACTCAGCTCTTATCATCTGCAAGGAAGATGTCTGACCTTTTATGCCAAAGTGATATAAAACCTGTGAGTTCTGAAGAATTTATAGTTCCAACTTTCTAAAGCTAGTTAGCATGACTATTACTCCATGTTTCATGTGCCAAGTAGATTCTAAACTTTGTAAAAGATAATCTAACAGTGATTTGTTGCAGTTAATGTCACACCCATAACTTGTCCAGGTAAACTGGTATCAATTACTATCTTGTCTGTTTCACCAAAGCAGTGTGCTCTTCTTTTAGTTTCTCTAATACAAGAAATCAACATAATTTTCTTGTATGACATCAGTAAAGTATACACTTCATTGCATTGCTTTATTACTGCATTAGATGTGGTAATAAGTTTTTCTTTGGTATAAATGACTAAATTCATGCTTATAACAGCCCCCCAGTGGTGTCATTGGTGCTGGACATCTCGGTGGAGCCCGTATAGGGATAGTGGCTAAACCATCAGCTGAGTTTGTTGCTGGGGTGCTAGGGATTTGGTTTAGTGGAGGTGTTGCAGTTCCTCTTGCACTTAGCTACCCGGAGGTTGAACTCCTACATGTGATGAATGATTCGGTTGGTCCTTGCAGATCCTTTTATTCATTTATTTTTCATTTTTGTTATAATTTTAGTTCCTCATACCAGCAGTACCTTCTTCTTAGTGATGTATGGTTTTCGGAGCAGTAGCAAAAATATATATTAGCTGGTCATAAATGGTGATGGTGTACATAAGTTCCAAAATGGATGACATATTTGTCCTTTCAAATTTAACTCTGCTCTTGGTTTTAAATGGTTAGGTTTTCGTCTTTTGAACAATATTATTTCATTGTTGTATCGAAAGTAAACATAGTAGTGTTCAAGTGCTGGTAGCAAGTGTCTGCTACAGATGTGTGGCAAATTTTTTTTTAAAAAGTAAATTTGTACATGTAGGCATGAGTTTTGTTTCAAAATCATAACACATATAGGCATGTGTTTTCACTTATGGAATTTGTTTTACCATGCACCTCATTTTCATTTGATACACAGGATGTTGCCATGGTATTGAGCACTGATGACTATAGTGAATCAATGAAAAATGTTGCTGCTAAAAGTGCTGCCCACTTTTCACTTATTCCAACCGTTCCAAGTAGTTGTTCACAGATAGAACAAAATGATTCACGTACTGATGAAGTTGATGCTAATAAAAGTTTGCAAGCGAATTTTCACTCTCTGAATAAAGTGAAAGGTGATTTATCTTCTGTGATTTAAGAAGGCATGTCTTGTAGAGGCAATATACGAATTAAATTAGAAAATGTTCCCTTGATGCGATATCATTTTCTGTCTTTTGCAATGCTGCAGGTGAGGATCCAGCATTAATTGTGTATACTAGTGGTACAACAGGTAAACCTAAAGGCGTCGTTCACACTCATAAAAGCATAAGTGCACAGGTATGTCTCTGAACATTTACCTAATGACAGCATTTGTAAAACTGTAGTTATCCCTGACATTAGGAGTCTTATAGTCTTACTGAGCTATGATACAGGAATCTGTAAGGATAGTTGCATCTATTTGTAACTTCAACAAATTGTCCATTGCTTGCAAATACATCTTGAATCTTTATTTGTTATAGATGTTCATAGGTTTCATTATCAGACAACCCATGTTATTGGATCTCACAATTCTTCATAGTTATCCTCTTTAATTTCACTTTCCGTCATTAAGCTTGATTTCAGAATCTAACCATTTGATTTTGGCTCTAACTTTCAGGTCAAAATTTTGACCAATGCTTGGGAGTATACATCTCTGGATCAATTTTTGCATTCTCTACCACTACATCATATCCATGAAATACAACTTATCTAGTTTAAATTGATTAATTGCTTGAACTTTATAATGGTTTTCATTTTGTGTTTATTATGCTACATACCGCGTACTAAATATGTCTGTTGCAGTTGCAATTATCCTTAACTTCTACCTTACATGTTCATGGACTTTTCAACGCGTTATTTGCACCTCTATATGCTGGCTCTACGGTATGTCTTAATATGTGTATCCATTTTTTCTATATTTTGGATTGCTATGTTATGCTGCAAGTGCTCTATTTAATGATTAGAGTTAAGCTTGAAAATATCTATTTGTGCATAATTTATTTGCTCATGGTTGTGAAGGTTGAGTTTATGCCAAAGTTTAGCGTGAGGGGAATCTGGCAGAGGTTTCGTGAGTCATATCCAACAAATGGCAAGATGGCGGATGATGCTATAACAGTATTCACTGGAGTAAGTCAAATCTTTATGCTAAATATGTTAACTTGATACAATTGACGCAAACAATGCTGACATACTCATCTGACAAAAATAAAAATGATGCTATGCACTGTTGCTTATTTTCTCCAATTTTGGACTACATTATGTGGTTTAATTCTTCTTGCCTTTGAAGCGGGAGGTACTCGATTGCTCATAAACATTAGATGCCCCCTTCTTTTGTTTATTTTTGGTGCTGTATTTCCCTTCTTAGATATACAAGTGTTAAGTTCATATTATAACCACAGAACACTATGTTAAACTTGAATGTGGGCTGGCTATGTTGAACATAGCTTTCTAGAGCTTTGGTACTAGCAACCTTTTTGAGTATTTTGTTGCGATGAATAAATGTTTTTGTTTGTTCAGGTTCCCACTATGTATACTCGACTCATACAAGGATATGATGCAATGGAACCAGATCTGCAAGGTATTTCTGCTTCCGCTGCTGCCAAACTGCGATTGATGGTAAGCATCGTAAAACTGCATCAATATCTTTGCATATCTTTTTAGTCTCTCCTTACGGAAAACCTATTGAAGGAGCAGGCCCTTTTTAGAAATTTCATTTCTGTTTCCTAGATGTGTGGCTCCTCTGCAATGCCATACCCTGTTATGAAGAAATGGGAAGCCATCACAGGGCATCGCCTCTTGGAAAGGTATGGTATGACTGAGGTAAGTGGATAAACTGAGTAAAATTCCTTATGTAGGTGTACTTGTACGAGGCAATGTTTACCATCTTTAGCGTATAGATAATTTGTTGCAGTTACAATATGGGTTGATGTTTGCAGTTTATCATGTCAATTGCCAATCCCTTAAGAGGCGAAAGGAAGCCAGGCACTGTGGGCAAACCATTTCCTGGTGTAGAGGTGAGGAAGCTACTTTAATTTGAACTATAAAAAACCACTTACCTTAAACCTTAAATATAAACAAGTGTTTGTACATGCAGTGTAACCTCCATTTTGAAGACGATTTATGTGGAATGTTTTCTTTTGTTATGCACAACTGTAAACTTGTTAGATTAGAGACCTGATGGAATTACTGCAAATCGCGATTCCACAAATGAGTTGCATTCCTCGCCTATAATTTATCATACCAAATTGAAGAAATAACAACAGTAGCACTTGCAAAGATTGTTGCCTATTAATTCATGGGTTTACAGGTCAAGATCCTTACAGAAGAAGAGAGTGGAGCTGATGCCACTGGTGCGGGTGAGCTTTGTGTTAGAAGCCCTTCATTGTTTAAAGAATACTGGAAACTTCCTCAGGTATTCTTTGTAGCAATAACATTCTTCATATGTTTACTTTCTTTTGCTTTTCCTACTAGCTTTTAGGATCATACCCTTGACTGTTATTATCCTAACTTAAATATTAAACTGCTGGATACATCAATCCCAATAATATATAAAAAGTAATGGAACTGCAAAGAATATGCTTACAAATTAAATTAGGAGAAGAACTGAATGTGTTGTAGTCCTCGAGCATTTTTATGCTGTCTGCATTGTTGGGAAGTGGTTTTAGTACGTAATGATTGTGTTACTAAATTCCATGCAGTATTATCTTCTTAGTAGGTGACCCTTGTTTATGCGTTTACTTACTGGATCAGGTGACCAAGGAGTCATTCGTTGATGGCGGTTTCTTCAAAACTGGAGACACCGTTAGAGTGGATGAAGATGGATACTACATCATTTTGGGACGTAAGTTCATTCATCCAAAAAGATACATCCTTCTATATGCAGCAAACCCTTCCCTACAAGTCTCACTAATATGCACTTTGGGTGTCCTGTAGTTTAAATGCATTTGTTTGCTCATATGTTCAATCTTAACAACAAAAAATGATTTTATACCATATAATTAACTGTGACATATACTTGAGGAGAGCAGATAGAAACTTCATGTCTATTCTGAATGTCCATGTGATTAATTTAAATGAGAGCAAAAAGGGGAGAAGAAAGAAAATAAAAACAGAAAATAGTTCTTTTCCATATCTTGAGGGGCAAAATGTGTGGATTGGTTCCTACATCTCTCTAAAATGTCAAAAGTGGGGGGCGTTTGACTCCGTATATTATCATGCCTGCTCTTAAATTGAAGCTTCTCACCTTATAATCGTTTATCAGGTACAAGTGCTGATATTATGAAGGTTGGTGGATACAAGTTATCTGCATTAGACATTGAATCCGTTCTTTTGGAGGTAAACACTTTTTCATTATCCACTTTCGTAGAATTTGATGCCTTCTCTTTGAAGCCTCTGTATCTCCTCCACTCCAAAAGGAACCAAAAAAAGAAAAAGCATTTTCTCTTCTTGAAAGGCCAAAATTGAGAATTAAGAAAAGATAATTGACACCAATTATTCTGTTCTATGCAGCATCCTGTTATTGCGGAATGCAGCGTGTTTGGATTACCTGACAAAGATTATGGAGAAGCTGTATCTGTGGTAGTTGTGCCAGAGGCCGATGCGAAGAAAAAACAAGAGGCAGAACAGAAGCCTGCTATAACTTTAGAGGAACTTTGTGCTTGGGCTAAAGATAGACTTGCACCATACAAGGTATTCAACTTCCCTTTTATTTGTCCATTCCAGCTAGTTTCTGAGTTATGCCTCTCCCTCATCATTTTTTAAAATACTCACAAATTCACATTAGATACTTTTTTTGGATTTGAAATATTTAATCGCATTTTCTATCATAACTATAAATGGCGAGTTTTCTTGAACTCCATGAGAGTTTGTGTTGGACCAAGGCTGGGTTTTGATATAGTGTTGAAAGTTCAAAGAATTTTGGTGGGTGTTTGTTTGGGTTCTCATTGCAAAAGGCCGTAAATGTTTCCAAATTAAATCCGCAAGAAGTACTACTTTCAAAGTTGTGACTTGTGATCTGTTATTTCTTCCTAAGCACAGCCAAACCTTTTTCTCCTTCATTTTTCTCGGTGATGAATGAATGGCATGACTTTGTTTGCATCTCGTTTTCACTGATACTCGAGAGCATTCACATTAAATGTCTCCATGGTTTCAGCAATTAAGCGTATGCTCTCTAATTAAAAGTCTATCACTATATTTCTCTGCAGCTACCAACCAAGCTGTTCCTTTGGAATTCAGTACCTCGTAATGCTATGGGAAAGGTAAAATACTACTAACATGGTTTGTCTAACGAAATTAGTAAGATGGGATTGCAAATTTCAACTCATCATCGCTCTCCATGGTTTCAGGTAAACAAGAAAGAGTTGAAGAAAATGGTAGTAGCTGATAAAGAGCAATAAATTTAGTTACAGATAAGTTAAGCTGGGTGTAAAACAAAGATGAGCAATTGCTTGTTTGTTTATCAACAATAAAACGATTATATTAAAGGAAGGAAACTCTAGTTACAGTACAAAGAAAATTAAATGTATAATGGATGGATGATAATTATTTTCTTTTTATGAATAAAAGTGTGTTCCCTTCGAAATTGAGCCATGTCAACTTTAGTTTGGCATGTAATTATTACGCTGATCATTTTATGGGTTGTCCATTATGAAACACCATGAACTGTAGACTTTTTGTACCCAATGAAAAAAAGACTTTCGGATCAGCTTATGATTTTTATGATATTTAGAATTGTAGTTGTCGAGATCAATCGACTCATTGACATCTATTGTCCAAGTCATATCTGATCACGTATGAAACAGTTGTTGATAGTAGAGTAACACTATTGACACAGTATTCTTTTTTTTTACTCACCATTGTTAGTACCATATCTCCATTGTCGTTCTCGAGATGTACAACTTCATTGAACAGAATTGTAATGTCGTGAAACAAAAAAATTAGATTCAAGTTACGCATGAAATATCGTCCAATTGTCATGAAAGTATCTTCCATATTTTTGTGCTGAAATAAAAAAATTTGTACATACCATCGTTCATGAGAATAGCTCCGAAAGCCATGGTCGTGGGAGGTTTGGATTGTGGTGTCCAAAATGGATTCTACAATTTTTCGTCATTATCAATTATAAGCGATAATTAATGACACTTTAGGGTTTCAAATTTGAAACAAGTTAATTTACATTCAAACTCTAAAAAGTTTTACCCTAACAAGTTTATTGAATTCAAATTCCTAAAAAGTTTTACCCTAAAAAGCCCTTTTACCCTAAAAAGTTTCCAACCTGCTGCGGGGGCGTGGCCAAATTGCCAAGGGACCGTGACGGTGTCGTGCCTTGTTTTTAGGGCTCACGAAAAGTCCACGAACTCTGAGTGGATGACTCGTCTCTTGGCCAAGGGGTGGCCATAGACTGTGGCAACAACCACGGGCAACTCCTATACTCGCAACCCTTGGTCACGACTTCTCCATAATCTGAAGTGGTTAAGTGGTCATGGGGCGTGACCAAATGGTCACATGTATTCACTTCAACATTCTTCACGAACCGTGGCGATGGTAAGCTCGCATCTCACCGCTAGGCCAAGCAAAGTTAATAGCAATTTGTTTATTTTATGTAACATTAAACTGAAAGTTGACTGACACACTTCTATATGACGACACTATAAAATGAGTTTTCAAGTTTTGACTAAATATTTTGGAAGCTTTATACAAAAGGCAAAATGTTTGAAATTTAATTGCAATTTATTCATTACTCAGTTATTCTCAAATATTGAACTAATAGAAAACCAAAATTTGGCAAATATTGAACTTAAGTTGTTCAATCGACGAATCGATTACCTGTAAGACTCGGTGTAGTGGCAATTGCAGACAACAACAACATCGATTCCTATAGCTGGGCCCTCTACTTGCCACCGTCGGCCAAGCCGACCCGCGTAACCTCCGTCTAGAACTCACAATCCTGCAGATACATGAGCACCTCTGCGTGACCCGACAAATCGACGAAACCCAATCTGGTAAATCGAATATGAGGAAACCACCGAGCCATTGGGGATAATTTGGGTTCGTCGGAGTCGGTCGGTTAGATGGAAGCCAACGAGATTGACGTGACGTCGTTGGCGAGGCTAATCCTATGGTTTTGGCGGTGACAGAGGAAACGAAGAAGGGATGGACCGGTCGAACCAGTCCAATTGCTTAGACCAAATCTCAATTTTGATTTATCACCGATGTAACATGTATTTCCTTCACATGCTTATATATAGATTCACAATGAAAATCATTATGTATTGATGTACACGGCCAATGTTTCAATGACACCCGGCAATATCATTGGTATTTTATTTTGTATTTTAAAAATAAATATTATAATAATTAAACTCAAAAATATAAAATAGAATAAAAGTTAATTAAAGTTAATTAATTTTTCGAGTTCGTATACTCGCCATACAAATATTCAATTAATGCATTTCAAATTTAAATATGTTATCTATCTGTAATCTTTTTATATCAAATAAGAAAAGTTTGAAAGTCAACAGACATTTCAATATCTAGAGATGCTCTTAGATTGTTTGGTCATTCCTTTAACAAAATACACATTCTTTTTAAACATTTTTTTATGTGAGCCATGGTAGTGGATTGGCCCAATAAATTTTTCAATCCAATGGCACAAACTAGAGAGAAATATTACAAAATAGATGGAGATTTCTATCTAAAATGGATATTTCATTTTATATTTTTACGACATTGAAAGCAGATGCCAATTTCTTAAATCATCAATCTTTGAGAGTAGATGTCGCGTCCAAAATTGTCAGTGTACCTAGAGATTACAAACATTAAAAAATTCTGATATTAGTTTAGTTGGATTCTTTACTTCGTCATCTACATGTTTGTAGTGGTTGTCTAGACATGATTGAAACTAGAAGCACGTAGTTAGAGAACATAATCCTCGATAGTGTAGGTTAGATTTTATGTACCAAATCATCCTTCAAATTAATTTCTTAATAAATATATCCATTAAATTTTGGAAACTATGAAAATGAATTTTGATGCAAGTATTTTTATAGTGAAAAAAAAGAAAAGGTAATTTGCGGGGTCAAAATGTGGGCCTAAAATACACGGGAACGCATCTTGCCTAAAGTGATTGCGGTGCCCCTAAGCCTAACCCCACGGCCCCTAAACCCACGAGACTACAACAAAGGGATGAATATGCTCTTCGCCAACTGGAACCATCTATAGCTCAAGCTGGTCCCCTTCATTTTCCTTACTTTTTTTCATCATCCTTACCTTACATTTACAACTTCACCTTCAGTTTGTGGGTACTTTAATATCTCAATAGGTTTGTGTTCTTTTGTTTGCTTTCATGTTATGAACCAAAACTTGTATTTTTCTGACAAAAATATTGTACTGCTACGTCTCTTGTTTTCTGCTTTATTGAATACTAATCGGAAAGGGACAAATCGATGCGATAACATTGCCTATAAACTTTATTGGAATCAGCGGTGAATTAGAATTGTTGGAAGATTAGCAAAAAAATGAGTGGTGCATTAATTTGGGGGATAATTCCAGATGGATACCCCTGAATATGTCACATTATCACATGACTACACTTAAAATTTTTTGTATTAGGGTGAGTATCCAAGAATTTCAGTTTTATTACTGTAGTTACGACGGTTTTAGAGATTGGCTGATTTTTAAAGGAACTGAGGAAACATGTTACAAAGAATGTCGAAGCATCTTCTACGACATCTTGTGTAACATTGTTGACGGCGTCTCGGCAAACATCCTGATCGACGGAAATCAGGCAAGTCCAGATTCTGCAGGAAATACGATTACGATAAGGAATTATGCAAAGTTCCAGAACGTCTGCAAATCAGGAAAGAAGAAAGACGGCGATTAAGAGGAAACCCTTTAGGGTTAGTACTCATCCACGATTGCTATAAAAGCTTAGGCTACCCCCTTAGCAATTTGTGGTTCTTTATTTGTTTCCTAGCAACAATTTGTAAGGTTCTTAAACGTGAAGGCCTGCGGGCTGAGAAATTGCAGATTGAAGCTTAGGATATTGTGCATCACATAACTATTGAGAGTTAGGTGATTGAGGGTTTACTGAAAGCGTGAGTGAAGACTGCACGCAACCACCAAGTTCATTGAAGAACTAAACCGACAGAGCAAGGCGATTGCTCGAAGAGTGGAATCAAGACGTTCTTGGATTCAGGGGGAGACCCTGAGATAGACGAATCAATTGCAGAATTCAATGTTCGTATTCGTGATCTAGCCAATGAATCCTACTCTCTAGGAGAACCAATGTCTGATGAAAAACAGGTAAGAAAAACTTTGCGTGCTCTTAGCCCTAGGTTTAAGATGAAGATCACTGCAATTGAGGAAGTTCATGACCTCAAGATCTTAAAGTTTGATGAGCTGATGGGGTCTCTAATGACCTATTAGTTGTTTCTGCCTAACATCGACAAAAGGAACAAAGGAGTTGCCTTCAAGAGCTAAACACACAAGCAACCAGATCTTGAGCATTCTGATTCTGACGAAGACATCGATGCTACAGTGGCCCTTCTCACGAAAAATTACAACAAAGTCATGAGAAGATTCAGTCGAATGAGTGGACGGAATGTCACAGCAAATGCCAGAAACAAAGCTCCACAAAAAGCTCAAACAGGAGGAAGTCTTGACAGACCAAACAGGAGTGGGGAAGAAAACAAAAAGAAAGGACTTCAATGTCATGAATGTGAAGGATTCGGCCACCTCCGTAGAGAATGTCCAAATTTCCTCAAACAACAAAAACAAGGTTACAATGCCACCCTATCAGACGATGATAATGAAGATAGTGGATCTGAACAGGTAAGCAACTTTGTTGTATTCACTACTACTACTCCTGCATGTAACATTGATAATTCTGCCAATATCAATGATGATCACCTCCATCCAACTCCAAATGAGAATTGGACTAAAGAGCAACTAGTCGAGGCATACAAAGGCTTACATACCAGAAGGATCAAGGAAACTCTGATACTTGATCAACAGGTGAACGGATTATCAGTCTTACCAACGACAAGTCTAGATTTCTAGAAACGATCGTGGAGCTAAAACGCGAAATCACCAGACTTAACGGAGAAATTAGTCTTATGACTAAATCGGTAAAGATGATGAATCCTAGCACAGAAAGCCTTGACAAGATCCTATTAGTAGGAAAGCAGTCCAAGGATACAACGGGACTAGGGTACTCACATGATATCCACTCAACAGTAGCAACAAGGTTTGTCCCACAACAAGCCATGGTTGACAAGAAACCACTGGATGCCCCAACACATCCTACAGGACGACCTATAACAAAAGCCATGACATCGTCTACAACATGTTATTGTCAAGCAACTGTAAGAAGACATCCTCCACGCAGACAACAATGCTACAGAAGACCAGCTTATCAATATCAATGGATATGTCATTACTGTGGTCAACGAGGTCACATCAGACCATTTTGTTTTCAACTTCTTGGGAGGAAGCAAGCTCAGCTACCACAAAAGAGATATCAAAGGCATCTCTCAACTCCTCAGAAGACATCCCGCCTTGAATGGAGACCTAAGAACCTAGTCTATCGAGCTAATGTTGCATATACATCCTTAAGCGCATCAACAAACAAAGACTGGTATCTCGACAGTGGCTGTTCTCGACACATGACAGGTACTCCAGAGTTTCTTTCCAATCTCAAATTATATACAAACTGCTTTGTTACTTTTGGAGATGGGATTCGAGCTCGAATCATTGGAAAAGGAGTACTCAAGCATCCAGGAGCCACTTGCCTGACTGAAGCATTACTTGTAGAAGGACTTAAGGCAAACCTGATTAGCATCAGCCAGATCTGTGATCAGGGTTCAGAAGTAAAATTCACTAAAGAAGCCTGTATAGTTAAAGACTTCGATCAAGTCACTATTCTACAAGGAGTTCGCTCAACGGACAATTGCTACATCTGGTCACCCGAAACACATATCGAAGCGGCCCAGTGCCTTGTCTCCAAAGCAGAAGAAACGAAACTGTGGCACAGAAAGCTTGGACATCTAAATCTGAGAAGTATGCAGAAGGCAATCTCCGAGCAGGCAATTACAGGACTGCCGAAACTGAAAATAGTGGAAGGAAAGATTTGCGGAGAATGCCAGATTGGTAAGCAAACCAAGATGTCACACAAGAAGCTACAACATATCACCACCTCTCGAGTACTTGAGCTGATACATGTTGACCTCATGGGACCAATGCAAGTTGAAAGCCTTGGAGGAAAACGATATGTCTTTGTATGTGTAGATGATTACTCACGATACACTTGGGTTGACTTCCCTCGTGACAAATCAGACACCTTCTCGATCTTCAAAAATCTGTGCATCCAGGTCCAACGAGAAAAAGGAGAGACAATTGGCAAAATAATCCGCCTTCGTAGTGATCATGGTCGAGAGTTCGAAAACAGCAAGTTTGCAGAATTCTGCAACTCAGAAGGGATAGCTCATGAGTTCTCAGCACCAATCACTCCCCAACAGAATGGCATTGTTGAGCGCAAGAACAGAACTCTACAGGAGATAGCTAGAGTTATGATGCTGGCGAAGGACATACCGACTCACTTTTGGGCAGAAGCACTTAACACTACTTGCTATATCCACAATCGAGTCACTCTCCGACCAGGTATGTCAGTAACTCATTATGAAATATGGAGGGGGAGAAAGCCCAATGTTAAGTACTTCCATATCTTTGGCTCTACTTGTTATATTCTGGCTGATAGAGAGCCTCGTCGAAAACTTGACCCAAAAAGCGATGAAGGCATCTTCCTTGGCTACTCAAGGAATAGTCGCGCATACCGAGTCTTCAACAAACGAACCAAGACCATGATGGAATCAATCAATGTTGTTGTTGATGATGACTGCGAAGATGCCTCAGAAGATGCGACGGACGAAGACGGAGCCTATCCGCCCAATAATGTCAGGAAGAATGTTACTACTGATGACAGAGAAGATGCCAGCAGCAAAACAGAAAATGATGATGCTAGTTCAAATGTCGATCATGATGAAGTAGTTCCTGAAACCGGCAACAAGAATCCCTCGCGAAGAATCCAGACTAATCATCCTATTTCTGGAGTAATTGGAGACCTGAATGAAGGCATATGGACTCGATCAAAAACTCCTGAAGACTACAACGAGATGATAGGCAATATTTGCTTCGTTTCAAAGACAGAACCCAAAAACATCAATGAAGCCATCAATGATGACTATTGGGTCAATGCTATGCAAGAAGAGCTGGTTCAATTTGAGAAAAACCAGGTATGGGAACTGGTGCCCAAACCAAGTGAAGGAAATATCATTGGCACAAAATGGATCTTCAAGAACAAGTCCGATGAGCTTGGTAACATCACTCGCAACAAAGCCATGTTAGTTGCTCAAGGGTATACTCAAATTGAGGGAGTGGACTTCGATGAGACCTTTGCTCCTGTAGCAAGACTTGAAGCAATCCGTCTCCTACTAGGGATATCATGCCATCTACAAATAAAGCTCTACCAGATGGATGTCAAAAGTGCTTTCCTGAATGGGGACCTCAATGAAGAAGTATATGTGTCACAACCCAAAGGATTTTTTGATCCTCACTATCCGGATCATGTGTATAAACTCAAGAAGGCTCTCTATGGGTTGAAACAAGCACCAAGGGCTTGGTATGAAAGGCTCACAAAATTTCTCATTCAAAGCGGCTACACTAGAGGGGGAGTCGACAAGACCCTATCTGTAAAGAATGAAGACGGGAATTTGATGATAGCTCAAATATATGTCGATGACATTGTCTTTGGAGGGATGTTAAGCAAGATGGTAGAAATCTTTATTCAACAGATGCAATCAGAATTCGAGATGAGCATGGTGGGAGAGCTTACCTATTTTCTAGGCTTCCAAATCAAACAGCAAAAGGATAGCATCTTCATATCTCAGAGCAAATATGCGAAGAATATTGTCAAGAAGTTTGGGCTAGAGAAAGCCTCACATAAAAGGACACCTGCAGCTACACATGTCAAGCTAACTAAAGATGATCCAGGAGAAGCCGTCGACCAACACCTATACAGAAGCATCATCGGTAGTCTTCTCTACCTTACTGCAAGTCCACCAGATATTGCGTACTCTGTAGGAGTATGTGCACGATATCAAGCTAATCCTAAGGTTAGTCATCTATCCCAAGCTAAAAGAATTATAAGATATGTCTCTGGAACTACAGACTTGGGTTTGTTATACTCATTCGACACATCCTCTACCCTGGTGGGGTACTGTGATGCCGATTGGGCTGGAAACACAGCGGATAGGAAAAGCACATCTGGAGGATGCTTCTTCCTTGGCAACAACCTCATATCATGGTTTAGTAAAAAGCAAAACTGTGTTGCCCTTTCCACTGCCGAATCGGAGTACATTGCTGCTGGGAGTAGCTGTGATAGCATTTGTGCCGTAGTCCAATTGGTATTAGCCTGTAAACGTCTATGTACAAATATCATCGTTTGTGATGTATAAATATAAACGGCTTTATATTACTTATATGTTGAAGTAATATGTTAAGCATGATCTGATTTATGACCACTAAAGTAGTAGAACCATAAATCTGTACGGATCACACTTAACAAGTCCCTGGTCAACCTATGCTTCCTTGAAAGTGACCAGTATGAGGAATGGTTCTTAATGACGTAGTTCTACTTGTCATAAGGATGTGGGATCCTGGAACCATATCATAGATATCATGAGGTGATTGATATCGGACGACCCGCATTGAATAGTGTTTTCATAGATTAAGCCATAAACATATTCAAATGCGATAGCTCGTCACGACGTCCTTAGACCAAGGAGTCTTTGTGATCACTATGCAATGAACGTACGGCTTTAACTTGCGCCAAACGCTTTCTGTAAAAGGATTGCTATGAAGGGCATGATTGGGTGGCGGAACGGGTTGCATGAGTGACACGAAAGACGGCTAAGGGATTTATCCCTCATACTACGGTATGGGAAAGATATCCGTTAGAAGGCCTCTTGATGGAGACCGAATGAGAGAAAAGCATGGCCATGCAAAATGATACGGGTTATCATTTCTCAGTCATCTCGCATATCAAGTAACAATGATTGATTAAACAAGGGAGACGACTCTATGCCTTGTGATCAATCGGGATATCTAGAGATAAAAGGATGGTGACTTGTACGCACAAAGGTTAAGTCGAATCATCGATCATCATGCACCTTGGGTAATCATAATGTTTTACTAGAGACCACTTATGATGGATCGGGCAAGAGCAATTCTTGCGCCGATCTGCCAACGGTGGCATGAGCCTAGAGGGTCACACACATACAAGACGGATAACTTGAGACAAGGAAACATGGATGTTTCTTAAGGAGAAGTATATGGACAAAACTGGAGGTTTTGTGCCATAGGTTCGGTTTGAGAGAATAATTAGCGAATCGAGAAAAATTGAGTTTTTCGTCGATATCGCGTCGGACTTTGTTTGATAAGTAGCGACAAAAGGGTCGGGAAACTTTTGGACGCGGCATGAGACAACACGGGAGGGCCCATTGGGCTCGGCCCATGAAGCCTCATGGCCGGCCCAATAAGGGCCCAATAAGGCCATATGGCCGGCCCACTTGGTGGGGCCAATGTGGGGGCCACACAACACCATGCTTAGTTGGTAGTTGTGGATTAAGAGGTGAGTGATTTAAGGGGTATGGGTTAAAGCTCCTTTAAGCCCATACCAATCACTTTTAACCCATACTTGTGAGTTGGATGATGAGATATATTGCAAGACATTATTTCATTAATTGATTAAGTCACAAAACTCACAAAAACCTCTCTTTCTCTCTCATTGTGGCCGGCCACCTTGGTGTTCTTCCTCCATCTTGCTCTCTTGTTCTTCATTTAATTGTTCTAGTAGGCAATTAAGTGAAGGATCTTGAAGATCATTCTCTTGGTGTGGACTTGCTTTAGAGAAGAAGATCCGAATGTTCTTCTTTATCGATTCAAACAAGACTTAAAGGTAAATATCTTGTGGAATAGATTTTGCTTTGGGATTTAATGGTTTAAATGTTCTTGGACAAGGTTTGGAGTAGATTATCTTTATTGCTTCCGCTATCTCGATGACGATCTAGAACGCTCCAAAACCCTACAATGGTATCAGAGCGTTGGTTACCCTCTTAATCTTTGTCTTGTTGAATTTATTTCGGTTTTGTGATTATTTTCATGCCAAAAGTTGATAACATGATTTTAATGCTTTTTGGGATATTTGCATGAAATATGTTACTTTTGAAAAATATATTAAATTTGGAATTTTTCGGAAATTATTGGATTTGTCGGGTCCGAGAAGAGACTCTCGGGGAGCCGGATCGGAGGTACCGGACGGAGGTCACCGGAGGCCGGGGAGGCCGGCGGTGACCGGGCCCGTCCCCACTCTCGGCCGAGGCCGAGAGTGGCGGCAAGCCGGGTTTGGGCCTTCCAAGGCCCAAACCGGGCCGTGCATGGTTGGGCTCGGCCCAATGGGCCCTCGGCCCATTGGCTTGGCCCAACTTGGTTCGTGTGTGGTGTTTGATCCATTTCACGAACCCACGATCCAATATTTCGAAAACTTTCAAAATTTGATCGGTTTCGATAAACCGTTTTTCGAAAAGGTCTAGTTTCGATAAACCCGACCAAGCAACTTGGCAAAAGAAAAACCGGAATTATTGCATATTATTTGATAACATGTTTGTGTGATAACATGTTGGATGATGTGATGAAATGTATGATGCTTTAGTAGCCCATTAGATTTATCGCTTTCACGGTTTGCATACCGTTAGTGTTAGCGTGTAATTATTCTTTTATTCGAGCCCATAAAGTGTAATTATTTTTTATCCGGTCTACGAACCGAGTATTAATTGTAATTATTACTCAAAGACGAGAAGGATGGAAAATCGAGCACGATGACGGTCTTGGAGGAAGTCCAAGAGCTAGTGGGAGCCCGAATGAGAAAGACGAGAAGATGTGAAGACTCGTAGATTCCTAAGATTAGGATGGGCTATAAAATGCATATTTAACGCTTTATGGTTGCTTGCTTGAATCATTTAAATTAATTGCATGGTTGCATGATTAGTTTATAAGTTTATAAGCGATCACCTCACATGCAAAGATTAAAAACAAACTTTAATTGTTTGCATGTTTAAAGCGTTGTGAACTATCACCACACGGGTTGTGATGGATGAGTTCAAGTTTGAAACGTATTTTGCATGGGTTGCAAATGACGGATTCAAATGAAGATAGTATGTGATACAATTAGAAACATCACAACACGGGTTGTTGGTGACGGATTCGTAATTGTACCAAATACTTTCGAATTATTAAACACAACCAAATTACAAGTTAATTTGAGTCAAGTGAGATGCCACCCTAATTCACACCCATGTAGAAACATTTTATCGGTGTCGTGCGCCTTAGCGGAGCATCGATCGAATGGGTTCTAGATGGGAATGGTAAACTTTGTGGGATGTCGTGCGCCTTAGCGGAGCATCTGCACAAAGTTAACTCGTTAGTGAAAGTTGGTTGACTCAACCACGATTCTTGGCCTGAGGTCGAGCTGGGGCATCGGAAGGGTAAGCCGTGTGTTTTACACATACCCTGACTAAGAGTTACACGGGTTGTAATTGGACGGATGTCCTACCTAAATAAGTCAATTGGAGCGGTGCGCCTTAGCGCACTTCAAATGACGAATAAGGGATCTTGGTTTAAAGATTCTAATTTTAGAATCTAATGGTTGGTGTTTAATTCGGATCTTCGTAAATTTATTCAACTATTCTGATTAAATTTACTTTCTTCGTGTAGAAATGGCTAGTAATTCAACAAATTCGTCTAATTTGTCATTGAGGACTATACTCGAGAAGTGTAAACTCAACGGAACAAATTATCTAGACTGGGACAGAAATTTACGACTTGTATTAAAAATGGAACGCAGGGAGTACGTCCTTGATAAGGCTATCCCTGAGGAGCCAGCTGCCAACGCAACAAGGGTCGTTAAGGATGCGTACCAGAAACACCTTAGCGACTCTATCGACGTTGCGTGTGTCATGCTGGGCTGCATGGAGGCGGACCTCCAAAAGCAGTTTATGGAGCTATCCCATGATCCGTTTGCAATGTTTGCACAGATCAAGGATATGTTCAAGGAGAAAGTACGTATTGAAAAATACACTGTTCTCCGAGAACTCATAGCCTGCAAGATGTCAGCAGGCAGCTCCGTAGGTCCTCACGTCCTACAAATGAAGGGGCATTTTGACCATATGACTAGTATCGGTATGTCTATGGAAAAGGAAATGGCAGCGGATTTTATTCTGCAATCCCTTCCTCATGCATATGGTGGGTTCGTCATGAACTATCACATGCATGATATGGACAAGACCGCGTCGGAGTTGCACAGCATGCTAGTAACTGCCGAGAAGAGCATAAGGGGCAGTTCGTCCAAAAATGTCTTCATGGTCAAGAAGGGACCCAGCTTCAAAGCTGTTGGTGGCAAGGGTAAAGGCCCAAGACACCTGGCAGGGAAGAACAGACGACCATTTATTCCTAGACCTCACATGCCCGTACAAGGCAAAGGGAAGGCAAAGGAGTCGGTCTGTTTCTATTGTCAAAAGCCTGGTCATTGGAAGAAAGACTGTCAGCAGTTGAAGGAGGATCAGAAGAAGGGCGGTGGGGCCGCCACTTCATCAGGTATTCCATTAGAGCTATATCTTTCTACAATAAATACCTGGGTACTAGATACTGGAGCTGAGTCTCATATCTGTGCCGATGTGCAGGTGTTACACAGTAGAAGAGATGGTGGGGAAAGCGAGGTGGACCTAAGAGTTGGGAACAATACCAGAGTTGCCGCAACTGCCGTAGGTTCTGTGAACCTTGCTTTGCCCAGTGGGCTTGTAATTGAACTAAATGATGTTTTTTGCGTACCTGCTTTCAGCAGGAATATTATCTCAATTTCTCTTCTAGAGAAAGAAGGTTATTATTTCAATATTAAAAACGGGTTTTTTGATATTATGCGCAACAACATATATTATGGCAATGCTCACACTGTTGGAGGATTATACATATTGAATATGCAAAACTCGAAATCCAACATGCTCTATAATATAAATGCTAAAAGGTTTAAAACTAATGATTTAGACCAAACTCTAATCTGGCATTGTCGTCTGGGTCACATAAATGAGAAACGCATCTCAGCGCTTCATAAGCGCGGACTTCTAAGTCAATTCGAATTCCAAGCGATTGAAAGATGCGAAGCTTGTTTAATGGGCAAGATGACTAAAGCGCCCTTCACTGGTTTAGGTGAGAGGGCAGGTGACTTATTAGGTCTAATACATTCAGACGTATGTGGACCAATGAGTACGCATGCCAGAGGTGGTTTAGGCTACTTTATCACATTTACTGACGATTTCAGTAGATATGGTTATGTCTATCTCATGAGACATAAGTCCGAAGCTTTTGATAAATTCAAAGAGTTTAGGACTGAAGTAGAAAACCAACTCGGAAAGAGTATCAAGGCACTCCGTTCTGATCGGGGTGGAGAATACTTATCCGAGGAGTTTCTTAGTTATCTTACTGAAGGTGGAATACTATCTCAGTGGACTCCGCCAGGAACACCGCAACTTAATGGTGTGTCCGAACGGAGGAATCGGACATTGTTAGATATGGTTCGATCAATGTTAAGTCTCACTGATCTCCCGATCTCCTTCTGGGGTTATGCTCTGCAAACGGCCGCTTTCATAATAAACAGGGCTCCGTCGAAAGCAGTGGAAGGGACATCATTTGAAAAATGGTACGGGAAGGAACCCGTTTTGTCCTTCCTTAAAATCTGGGGTTGCGAGACTTATGTTAAAAGGTTGCTTGCAACCAAGCTCGAACCAAGATCAGATAAATGCACTTTCGTCGGATATCCAAAAGAAACAAAAGGATACTACTTCTATAAGCCGAGCGAAAATAAAGTTTTTGTCGCTCGAGGTGGGACGTTCTTGGAAAAAGAGTTCATTTCCAAGACAGTTAGTGGGAGGGCTATTCATCTAGATGAAGTTCTAGATGAGATGGTCACTCGGGAACCACGAGAGGACCCACTAGAAGAGGTAGAGCCAGAAGTGGTCATTGAGCAAGAACCAATAGCTGCAGTTAATGAGGACGGTCCGAGGCGCTCTGAAAGGATAAGTCATGCACCTGTCAGATACGGGTTCTTAGTAACTGAAGGTGATGGTTTAGTACTAGTGGACAATGATCCAGCTACCTTTCGAGAGGCTTTGGACGGAACCGACTCTGAGAAATGGCTGGACGCCATGAGGGAAGAAATGCAATCCATGTCAGATAATCAAGTGTGGGACTTGGTAGATCATACCCCTGATGTTAAGGTCATAGGGTGTAAATGGATCTTTAAAATAAAGATTGACATGGATGGCAAACCTCAGACCTATAAAGCGAGACTGGTAGCAAAAGGTTATAGACAAATCCACGGAATTGACTATGAAGAGACCTTTTCTCCAGTAGCTATGGTCAAATCTATCCGCATTCTTCTTGCCATAGCAGCGTATCACAACTATGAGATATGGCAAATGGATGTCAAAACCGCCTTCCTCAACGGGAGGTTAGCTGAGGACGTTTATATGTCTCAGCCTGAGGGTTTTGAGGATCCAAAGAATAAGGGAAAGATTTGCAAGTTGCTCAAATCAATCTATGGTTTGAAGCAAGCATCTCGGAGTTGGAATCAGCGTTTTGATGAAGTAGTAAAACAGTTTGGCTTCGTCAAGAACGATGATGAACCCTGTGTGTATAAAAAGGCAAGTGGGAGCAATATAATCTTTTTAGTGCTTTATGTTGATGACATACTGCTCATTGGTAACGACGTCCCTACCTTGCTCTTAACGAAGACTTGGTTAGGTGAGTGTTTCTCAATGAAGGACTTAGGCGAGGCCTCTTACATCTTGGGAATCAAGATATATAGAGACCGTGCCAAGCGGGTCTTGGGCTTAAGTCAAAGCACTTATATAGACAAGGTGTTGAGACGATTCTCAATGCAAGATTCAAAGAAAGGATTGCTGCCCATGCGTCATGGCATAAAGCTTAGCAAGAAGCAGGGTGCTGAGACACCTGCAGAGCTAGCAAGAATGAATGAGATCCCATATGCTTCGGCTATAGGGTCCATAATGTATGCCATGATATGCACGAGACCGGATGTCTCGTTTGCCCTAAGCTGTACCAGTAGACATCAATCCAAACCCGGTGAGGCACACTGGATTGCTGTCAAGGCGATTCTCAAATATTTGAGAAAAACCAAGGACGCTTTTCTTGTATACGGGGGCAGAAATGATGATCTTGTCGTCAAAGGATATGTCGACGCTAGTTTTCAGACAGACCCCGATGACTTTAAGAGTCAGTTGGGATATGTGTTTATGTTGAACGGTGGAGCATTCAGCTGGAAAAGCAAGAAGCAGGATACCATTGCCGACTCTACAACGGAAGCTGAGTACATTGCCGCATGTGAGGCGGCAAAAGAGGCTGTATGGATCAGGAGTTTCATGGCTGGGTTAGGTGTAATTAAAAACCCGTCTAACCCAGTAGACTTATATTGTGACAACACCGGGGCTATTGCGCAAGCTAAAGAACCCAGGGCACATAACAGATCCAAACATGTACTCAGAAAGTATCACATCATCCGCGACATAATTGCTAGAGGTGACGTGAAGATCCAATACGTTGCAACTGATGATAACACAGCCGACCCATTGACCAAGGCTCTTCCTCAAGATAAACATGAAAAACATGTTAGGTCAATGGGTATAGACTGGGACTTAGATTGGAGCTAAGGGCAAGTGGGAGATTGATAGCATTTGTGCCGTAGTCCAATTGGTATTAGCCTGTAAACGTCTATGTACAAATATCATCGTTTGTGATGTATAAATATAAACGGCTTTATATTACTTATATGTTGAAGTAATATGTTAAGCATGATCTGATTTATGACCACTAAAGTAGTAGAACCATAAATCTGTACGGATCACACTTAACAAGTCCCTGGTCAACCTATGCTTCCTTGAAAGTGACCAGTATGAGGAATGGTTCTTAATGACGTAGTTCTACTTGTCATAAGGATGTGGGATCCTGGAACCATATCATAGATATCATGAGGTGATTGATATCGGACGACCCGCATTGAATAGTGTTTTCATAGATTAAGCCATAAACATATTCAAATGCGATAGCTCGTCACGACGTCCTTAGACCAAGGAGTCTTTGTGATCACTATGCAATGAACGTACGGCTTTAACTTGCGCCAAACGCTTTCTGTAAAAGGATTGCTATGAAGGGCATGATTGGGTGGCGGAACGGGTTGCATGAGTGACACGAAAGACGGCTAAGGGATTTATCCCTCATACTACGGTATGGGAAAGATATCCGTTAGAAGGCCTCTTGATGGAGACCGAATGAGAGAAAAGCATGGCCATGCAAAATGATACGGGTTATCATTTCTCAGTCATCTCGCATATCAAGTAACAATGATTGATTAAACAAGGGAGACGACTCTATGCCTTGTGATCAATCGGGATATCTAGAGATAAAAGGATGGTGACTTGTACGCACAAAGGTTAAGTCGAATCATCGATCATCATGCACCTTGGGTAATCATAATGTTTTACTAGAGACCACTTATGATGGATCGGGCAAGAGCAATTCTTGCGCCGATCTGCCAACGGTGGCATGAGCCTAGAGGGTCACACACATACAAGACGGATAACTTGAGACAAGGAAACATGGATGTTTCTTAAGGAGAAGTATATGGACAAAACTGGAGGTTTTGTGCCATAGGTTCGGTTTGAGAGAATAATTAGCGAATCGAGAAAAATTGAGTTTTTCGTCGATATCGCGTCGGACTTTGTTTGATAAGTAGCGACAAAAGGGTCGGGAAACTTTTGGACGCGGCATGAGACAACACGGGAGGGCCCATTGGGCTCGGCCCATGAAGCCTCATGGCCGGCCCAATAAGGGCCCAATAAGGCCATATGGCCGGCCCACTTGGTGGGGCCAATGTGGGGGCCACACAACACCATGCTTAGTTGGTAGTTGTGGATTAAGAGGTGAGTGATTTAAGGGGTATGGGTTAAAGCTCCTTTAAGCCCATACCAATCACTTTTAACCCATACTTGTGAGTTGGATGATGAGATATATTGCAAGACATTATTTCATTAATTGATTAAGTCACAAAACTCACAAAAACCTCTCTTTCTCTCTCATTGTGGCCGGCCACCTTGGTGTTCTTCCTCCATCTTGCTCTCTTGTTCTTCATTTAATTGTTCTAGTAGGCAATTAAGTGAAGGATCTTGAAGATCATTCTCTTGGTGTGGACTTGCTTTAGAGAAGAAGATCCGAATGTTCTTCTTTATCGATTCAAACAAGACTTAAAGGTAAATATCTTGTGGAATAGATTTTGCTTTGGGATTTAATGGTTTAAATGTTCTTGGACAAGGTTTGGAGTAGATTATCTTTATTGCTTCCGCTATCTCGATGACGATCTAGAACGCTCCAAAACCCTACAAGCTGCACACAACTACTATGGATAAAGCAGATGTTAGTCGAATACAATGTCAGACATGATGCTATGACTTTATATTGTGATAATGTCAGTGCTATCAACATCTCCAAAAATCTTGTCCAACATAGCAAGACCAAACACATTGACATTAGACACCACTTCATTCGAGAACTGGTCGAAGATAAGAAGATCATCCTAGAGCACATCCCCACAGAGAAGCAACTTGCTGATATTTTCACAAAGGCATTAGATGCGAGCAGATTTGAGAACCTCAGATCATCACTCGGTCTGTGCACCATCAACGAGCAGTAAGAAGTTGCAGAAACGGTTGAGAGGAGTTAGTTGGTGCCTCTTCATGAACTAGTCTAAAATCCCAACACATGCCATTGGGCCAAGCATACCAAAAGCCCATATAAAGGAAGGAAAAGTCACAAAAGATACGCTCGGAGTTCAACAGATTTAATTTGAATCAACTAGTGTTCAAAATCTAAACCTAGTCTGCCCCTTCTTGTGTTTGCTCTCATCTCCCTCACCCTTCACATTCTGCAAACAAACATCTCACTACACACACATGGTGAAAACTCGGAGCACAATAGTCCCAAAGAAAGCCTCCGAACCTAAGAGAGCAGAAGCAAAAAGCTCCAAGAGCAGCAAAGAAAAAACCAACAAGCATGGAGCTCGGATTAAAGGGCCAAAGACCCTGAAGAAAACAGAAGAAATCCCCAAGGAAACCTCACCGGAGGAAGCTCCAATGCCAATCTTTTCTCGAGTTCCTAAACGATCTCGAACCGGAAGCTCTACATTCTCCATGTCAGACCTAACTGGGCCAGAAAGGGAGACTGATCTTGGCCAGGGAAGTCGAGAAGCTTCCATGCAGATCGTCGCAGTTCCAACACCAATAAATGTCCCAGGTAACGATTTCTCCACCGATACCTCTAGAAATAGTGATTTGCTGGAATCACTACTGGAAAACCAAGACCCACCTCAAGAAGGTGTGGTAGAGGAACTGATAAATCCTGAAGGAGAAAAGGAGGACTTGACCTCGGTCAGTCATGGGTTGGAGCGTATTGCTGAAGGCGAAGGAGAAGAAGAAGGAGGAACATATGTCATGCCTGAAGCCACAAAAGAGGCTGTAGTAGAAGAAGAAGTCGTTGACTCGGAAGAAGCCGAGGAAGAAGTTGAGAGAGAAGAAACCAGAGACGGAGAGACAGATCTGGAAGAAGCTCAGAAAGACAAAAGTATCGCCACCGATAACACAGAAGAAAACCCTCTGGATGCCAGAGAAGATGCCACAGAAGAAGCTGCTGAGACGGCACACACAGTGTTGTCATCCCTGAAGAAGAAGGTTCTAGAAGAAAAATGAAAGTATAGCTGTGATGGTTGGAAAACTCAAAGAAACTAAGAAGAGAAAGGAGGTCAAAGATGATGGAGGCCCCAGCAACAAGAAGAAAAAGATGTCCGTCAAAGGGAAGAAAATTGTCTCCACAAGGAGATTGGTAGATGAAGCAACTGATGATGATGAAGAGGAGGTTACCACAAGGAAAGCAAGGAAGGAAGAAGGCTTGAAGAACAAGAACACATTGAGTGTTCCTTATGACAACGTGTCATTTCACTCTGCGGACGGTGCCAAACGGTGGGAATTCGTGTTCAAACGAACGACATACCCAGAAAAGACCCTGTCATCGGAGCTGCTAGGACTAGAAGCCATTGTCCAGCTCCTGGAGAAGGCAGAACTAATGAAAACCGTCACAAACATTGGTATAGCACATGACCCCTCTTGGTTAAGGAATTTATTGCCAATTTGCCTACTAGGTTTGGGACCCCGAATGATCCGAATTTTGAGAAAGTATATGTCAGAGGCATTCGCTTCAACATCTCCTCTGACATTATCAATGACTTCCTGGGAAGAAAGCGGGTTCGATCTATGCCTCCACCTGTCCTGAACAAGGTCCTCCGTGAGATTACCGGAGACAAAAGCAGAAAGTGGCCGACCAAAGGCACTGTGGCAGCATCAGATCTTACTTCCAAGTACTCTATTCTCTTCCGCATAGGAGTAGCAAATTGGGCTCCTTCTACTCACGTATCATCAATCAAACCAGAGCTAGCGATCCTAATCTTCCAAATAGGTACTGGATCTACACTTGATTTTGGGCAATTTGTTATCGATCATCTTATTCGTCATGCCAGATCAATTGCTGTAAAAATACCTATTGCCTTCCCATCCCTTATCTCTGAGCTGCTTGTACATCAACACCCCGGAGTGTTGAAGACAACGGATAAGGTTGGCAAAAGAGGAGGACTGATTGTGGTGAGCCACAAGTTGTTTGAGGGCAAGCATGCTCCTGATCTTGTCAGGCCAGAAACCAAGGCAACGACCAGTCGAGCCACAAGTGCCGCCCCTCTAACCAAGACCACCAGCAAGGATGTAGTTATGCTTGAACGAGAGATAGCCGTGCTTGACGAGGACATCGTCAATTTGAAGACAGCCTTGAAGCATCTCTCCCAGCGCCGATCACATTGCGCCAACCTGCTGAAATCCATGTCTCCTCCTGGCTCCGAAGATGATGACACCACCTCTCTGCCAAATGATCCAGAAGAATCTACTCAAGATGCCTCCACTGAAGCGACTGAAGAAGAGACTGCGAGTTCTAGCAGCAGCTCTGTTTAATTTGATAAACTTTATGATATCCGAACAACTGAACACTTTTATTTTGTAATTTTTGTTGAACACTGTATCACACTGACTCTCGACTGCTGATTCAGAGTGAGTGTGAGTTATGTTTGGATTTGTTTTCTTATTACCCTATTTTTGTTAGAAATATTTGTTTAAATTTGGCTCTTTTTGAGCCAGCAAGGGGGAGTAAGAGTAAGATAGATACGCGCGATGATAAAAGAAAGATAGAAACGACGCGAAGACACGAGACGCGATGATACGCGCGATACGGCCGATCAACGAAGAAAGATAGAAACGACGCGAAGACACGAGACGCGATGATAAGCGCGATACTGCCGATCAACGAGACGACAAATGCGACAAAGGATGTTGTCCTTAAAAATAGTTAAAGGGGGAGATTGTAGTTACGACGGTTTTAGAGATTGGTTGATTTTTAAAGGAAATGAAGAAACATGTTACAAAGAATGTCGAAGCATCTTCTACGACATCTTGTGTAACATTGTTGACGACGTCTCGGCAAACATCCTGATCGACGAAAATCAGGCAAGTCCAGATTCTGCAGGAAATACGATTACGATTAGGAATTATGCAAAGTTTCAGAACGTCTGCAAATCAGGAAAGAAGAAAGACGGTGATTAAGAGGAAACCCTTTAGGGTTAGTACTCATCCACGATTGCTATAAAAGGTTAGGCTACCCCCTTAGCAATTGTGTGGTTCTTTATTTGTTTCCTAGCGACAATTTGCAAGGTTTTTAGACGTGAAGGTCTGCGGGCTGAGAAATTGCAGATTGAAGCTTAGGATATTGTGCATCACATAACTATTGAGAGTTAGGTGATTGAGGGTTTACTGAAAGCGTGAGTGAAGACTGCACGCAACCACCAAGTTCATTGAAGAACTAAACCGATAAAGCAAGGCGATTGCTCGAAGAGTGGAATCAAGACGTTCTTGGATTCAGGGGGAGACCCTGAGATAGATTGCATTGTAAGACGTAGCATAAAGTATAGATCTAGGGGTGATCACAGGTACTTGTATGTTCTGACGGATTACTGATAAGTGAAATCTTTCCACTAGGCTGAGAGCCCCCAGACGTAGGTGACGTTCCACCGAACTGGGTAAACAATCTGCTGTGTCATTGTTTATAACTTTATCTTTACTGTCCTAAGTTATCTACGCAAGAAGTCAGACACAACGTTATAGCTTCTTACGTAACATTGTGTGTGGCATCTTGCACGACTAGCTGATCAGAATTTCAATCACCGTTAGTCATTCCGTCCAATTCCGTTAGTTTTTAACATTTTTGACATGTGAAATGACTAAAATACCTTTTAGGGATAATGAGTTATTATAATTGGCATGAAAAGACTAAAATTCCCTCACATATTCATCTAATTTTCAAACTTATGCCACTCCCCCTCTCTCCTCTCTTTTGTCTCTGCACACTCCGACCACACGCTTCCCCCTCATTCCGGCCTCCAGTCGACCTCCGACGGCCTTGTCTCCAGCCTCCGTTCGTCTTTACTCTCGCTCCGATGGTCTCCAACACCTCTAGCATCGCCTCCGGCCTCCTCCAGCATCTCAGCAATCAAAACAATTTGTGCACCCAAACAGCTGATCACAAATTCGTACTTTAAAGATAAGTTCATTTGTTATTTACGACCCCAAGTTATTGATCCCTCATGAAAGTAGTATTCAACGAGAACTAGTCTATACTGATTAGATGTGCCAAACTTGAGAACGACATAAATGTAGGTAGCAAGAGATTTTAAGGTTGAGCAAAAAAATATAAAAAAAGTTAAAACCAATTCTACAACAAGTCACACCAAGAATGTGTGCTTAGTTATTCAATTCCATTTCATATTTTCAACCATTAATAAATAAAGACAATTAAATTTCATGTCATTTAACAACAAATTCAAGTCAACGCTCAATTCATAATCCAAGCACAAATCCGAAAATTAATCAATTTTATCATTAGTCATTTAGCATAATATAAAACACAAATCAATTCTATGACTTTTAATAAATTTGGATTCCAAACAAAAATAATCAACGATTAATCCTCAGTCCAAGTAATTCAATCTCAACTCAATTCCAAATTCATACTGAAATTCTATTTAGTAGCAGGGACAAGATGTCGAACACAATGTTGTAACAATTGGTTCGACAACTTGCCTAATCACAGTTTATGGAGAGTAAATAGTAAAGCAGTAAACAGAAGACACAAAATATGTTTACCCAGTTCGGTGACTCCGCACCTACGTCTGGGGGCACTCTGTCAGTGGAAAGGTTTTCACTATTCGGTAGTCAATAGTACAGCTTTAAGCATCAACTAGCTATCACACAAGATCTCACCGTGAACAACCTCGACCAGGGACTCCCCCTATTTTTGAGATCCTATCAATTCCACCCTTCGAGCAAGCCTATGCTTGGTTTTGTTGTCTTCGACAATCTTCTCGTGAGTCTTCTATCACAAATCCAAAACCCAATAGATCACAAACACTGAAATCTTCTCGAGTTGATGTATGTGATCGGCATCGTCCTTTCTAAATTGATCAGCCTCTCAATCCTCTAGTCGTACACAGTTAAGAGCTCTGAGAATTTAACACAGAGAAAGGAATGAGTTGCCAAGGGGGTAGCACATGCTTTTATAGCAACTCTAATTGCCTAATCGGATTCCTATTCCAATTATGAAATCCTTGCCGCCTTGCGTTTCTGGCAAGTGACAAGTTGGCGTTGTCGCCTTTAATAAATCTTGCTGACGTGTCTGTCTTCAAGTTGAACCTTGCCTAACTTGAAATTCTTGTTAAGTAGCAGGAACAAGATGTCGAACACAATGTTGTAACGATTGGTTCGACAACTTGTTTAATCACAGTTTATGAACTATAAATATTAAAGCAGTAAACAGAAGACACACAGTATGTTTACCCAGTTCGGTGATTCCGCACCTACGTTTGAGGGCACTCTACTAGTGGAAAGGTTTTCACTATTCAGTGGTCAATAGTACAACTTCAAGCATCAACTAGCTAACACACAAGCTATTGTCCTAAGCTACTAGAGATCTCACCGTGAACAACCTCGACCAGGGAATCCCCCTGTCTTTGAGAATGTCTCAATTCCACCCTTCAAGCAAGCCTATGCTCGGTGTAGTTGTCTTCGACAATTTTTTCGTGAAGTCTTCAATCATGAACCAAACCCAATAGATCACAAATACTCAAGTCCTCTTGAGTGGATGTCTATGATCGACAACGTCCTCTCTAAATAGATCAACATCTCAATCCGTTAGTCGTACACGGTTAAGAGCTCTAAGAATTTAGCACAGAGAAAGGACTAACTTGCTAAGGGGGTAGCGACTGCTTTTATAGCAACTCATATTGCCTAATCAAATTCTAATTCCGATTAGGAAATCCCTTGCCACCTTGCATTTCTGGAAAGTGAAAGGTTGGCGTTGCCGCCTTCTTTGGACTTACTGATGTGTCTTCTTTCCAGCTAGACCTTGCCTAAATCTGTCTTGCTTTGACTTCTTCGCGCGTACAACATCTGTGCATAAAACAGGAAGTCTTCGATGTCTTGCCTAATTCCGAAAGTAATATGTCACACCAATTTTGTCGCAACATGTTTACCGACATCTTGACTTTGCACTAAAAAATATGCCAATACTAAACGTAGTAACTATCTCCCCCTTTGGCAATTTTTTAGGCAAGCACATTTTGATGACGAGTTTCGGGCGAGCACCGTTACTAGCTAACAACGTCTTCTATTCTGTCAACCCTCTTTAGTTGTTATTCGTCGTCTTTTTATAGCAAGGTCGTAACATGTTGTAACACATGTTCCAACATCTTCTTGTTGTTTTTTGCGTCATCTTCTAGGTCGTAACATGTTGTGACACATGTTCCAGCATCTTCATGACGTCTTCTACAATAAGGCACATAACATGTAGCAACATGTTACACATGTTCCAAAATGTTGTGCAATAGGTCACCAAATTTTTTGATGACCTGCATAATATGCCAATTTTTCCCCCTGATTGCCTCAAAAATGGCAAAGGACAACCAAAATCATAAAAGAAGGATTGCGGCACACACAACATAAAAGAAACAACAAACATGAGCAAACAAGCCCTTAACCACGGGGCAACAAATCCAAACTCCACCAAGGAGCAAAAATAGTCAATGTAATTAACCCGAATAGTCCCCGGGGATTTAATAGTTTAAACAGAAATAAGATACGTTTTTCTGATTTAGGAGGAGGTAGAGTGAGCAACATTTTCTTCTTCTATCCTAGCAGTTAAGTCATGTATAAGACCTTCACAAACCATCTTTCCACTGGTGAGAACATCTATAGTCTTCGTGAGACAAGCTAGCTCTTCTCGAAGTTCCTTCAGGACGTTTTCTTGGACCGTCTTTCCTTTCTTAGATTTCCCTGAAGCTCTTGATGTTCCAATACTGGGTCCGTCAAGGTCTTGTACATGCTTCCCTTCAAATAGTTTATGACTTATGGTGAGCTCTTCATGCCGCTTTCCTTCTATATCCGATTCTCCTAGGATATCAGGATTTTGTTGTAGAAGTACCCCAGTGATGAGTGTGGGAAATCCAATAGGAAGTTTCACATCAAATGATTTTGCATGTCTGGCCAGATGATTAGCAATAAAGGAGGCAAAATCAACGGCGGAGTCTGTACCTATTTGGTAGATAAGTCGAGCCAGATCTGCATTGACATTTGATCCATGTGTAGATGGAGCCCAGTTAGCAACTCCAATCCTATATAAAATCGAGTATTTGATTGAGAGTTCGGAGGATGCCATTGTTCCATTGCGTGGCCATTCTTTTCTGGCTTTGCAAGTGATCTCCTTGGCTATAGTATGGAGGGTAATGACACGGTCACCAGAAGTCACCTTTTCTACCCCTAGGTAGGCATTGATTGATTTATCAGAGAAATCAAATCCATGACCTCGAACATAGACCTTTCTGAATTATGAATGTAGTGGATCACAAAAGGATGGTGAGAGATTTACGATAAATTCTTTGACTAGCTTAGGGTAGAACACACCAAGGTTGGTGACTGTTTTTAGGAGTCATGTGTATTTGAGCAGTTCCATAATGACATCAAATTTTTGTGTTTCCTCTAAAAGTTCTCTTTCTGGATGGATGGTTCGCTGATATACATACTTCCATTTACTTGCACTAGCAACAGAGTGGAATAAGACATTATCCAATGGAGCATCAGGGATGTTCTGGGGAAGCCTTTGAACTCCTACTCTTTTTCTTGTATCAGGAGTATGGGGATCCTCTAGATCTTCCTCTTCCTCAGGTGATTTTGGTTCATCAAAGCCCTATGCAAGAGCTTTACTCTTCTTTTCCTTTTATGAGGTTGTAGTGAATGTCTCAACTTTCTGTGCGCCTTTTCTCTTCTTCTCTTTCACGTGAGGCACTTCTTCTTCGTCATGCATCTTCTTCTTCTACGGCAACCTTTTCCTTTTCTTTGAGTGTAGATTAATAAGCGGAGCATCATCTCACTTGTGGGACTCTCTTCAACCCTGATTTCCTCACCCTCATCCTCTGGAGGTCTTTGAGTGTTTTGTAGGTCATCTGGTTTGTCCAGAGTAGGGATACCCTCTAGGTCTCTAGATTCTGTTTGAGAAGAGGGGTTAGGGTTACCTGGTTCAGATGTGTCACGTTCTTGTGAGTCTATTGGGACATTCTTCTCGACATTGAGAAGAGGGATTTTTATTCTTGCTGGTGTAGCTTCGTCCAAGACAGACGATGGTGAGATTTCTGTGTGACTTGGCGTTGATTTGAAGAAGTTTCCTCCTAGTACCTTTACTTCATATCTGTTGCGCGCAGCTCTCGGTCCTATCACTTTCTTTGAAACACTTTTGAACCTTATTTTGGGTTGTGGTTGTTGGGTTTTTGTGCCCTAGCACAATGTATTTTCAATCTAATCATGTAATAAAGATTATTAGTTGAAATAAAATTGGCATTCATATTACTAAGTGTTGTAGTAATATCTTAAGTATGATTTGATTTGTATCATTGATGTGTCAACACATAATAGTAGATCTACAGATCAGATAAAATCTTGCTAAAGCAATCCCCGATCAGAATAGCTTCACAAGAAGCGATCGGTATGAGGCTAACTGTAAATGATCACGCTCTACTGATCATGGCCAGAAGGGGGCCAGAGTTAGGTCATAGTATCACCAGTCAGGGGTGATATAGGACGACCCGATAATGAGTATGTTACATAGACACAGTCATGAACATACTCATATGTCGGATCATGAAATCACATCCTCAGACGGAATGAGCATTGAGGTCAATATGTAATGAGTGACGAGTTTGACTTAGTCTAACGTCTCCTGTAAAAGGGTTACAATAACGATTGTGATTGGCTCGATCACAAGTTACATAAGTTGACTCAATGGATCGCTGAAGGATTTATCCCTCATACGAACGTGTGAGCAGATATCAGTTTAGGCCACTTGATGAGTACAACTGAAATATAATAGCATGACCATGCAGTCGATACGTAGTATCAGTTCTAATTCAGTTAACTCAGAATCAAGAAACAGGACAATAGAACGAGGATGACTTGTCTATGCCTCGTGGTTGTCAAAGATATCAAGAGGATAAAAGGATAGATTCATGTACGACAAGGTTAAGTCGAAATCTCGATAATCACAAGCGTTGGGTAATCATGATGTCTTGCTAGAGGCCACTCATGATGGAAAGGGTAAAATGGTAATTTTACCAGTCTGCCGACGTGTCGTGAGCCTAGAGGGTCACACACTAAAGGTTGAGTAAAACGGATGGAATCATATGGAGGAATCATGAGAGACAAAATCTGGTTTTGGATTAAACCGGATTAGACCGATTTCGGTTTAGGATTAAACCGAAATCAAGAACGGTTTAGAAGGACTAATTAATTATAATCTAATTAAATAGATTTAATTAAATTAGCTAAACTGGGCCTAGCCAGAATGGGCTAAGCCAGAATGGGCTTCTCTACACAATTAATTAAAAGCTTTGGGCTTTAAGCCCATTAAGACCTTTAATTAATTAAAGTCCAAATAAGGGTTATAAAAGGGAAATTTTCATATCTGAAAAATTAAGTGAATAATTTTACAAACCCTAGCCGTCACTCTCTCTCTCCCCTAGCCGAGTTCGGCCAGCTCCCCTCCTTCCCCGCTCCGTCCGTTTTGCTTGCTTCGATCTTCTAGTAAGGATCGTTGTGAGTATCCCCGGATTGCTCTTCCTGTGAGGACGATCTTTAGAAATTACTAAATCCTATTTAGTAACAAGGAGATTTTGATTCAAGGTAATTTATTGAATCTATTCTAATCTAGATCTCATGATCAATTCATGATCATGCAAGATCCGTATTAAAACATGGAACTTTGAGGTTAATTTCTTGTATGGGCATTAAACTAATTATCTGGAACCCTCAAATAATTTCTTGAGTGGTATCAGAGCCAGGTTATGCATGATTTTGTATTCGAGCATGATAGGCTGGATTTAATTTTTGCAATTTAATTCAGTATTGTGAATTGGAAAATTGCAAACTTTATGATTTTGGTTAATGAATTAATTGCTGGAATTTTTTTTATGTTGCTGAAAAATTAAATTGATCAAGTAAGATCAGGATCGAGACCCGTGGGAGACCGAGGCTAGCCGGGAGGCTAACCCCGGCCGCGCCACGGGCCGATCGGCCAGAACGAGGAAGCCGACCAGATCTGCCCGTGGCAGATCTGGCCGAGCCCCTCGGCTCCGGCCAGGGGATAGGCCACGGCCTGCCCGGCCAGGCGGCCCGCCTCGGCCAGCCCTCACGGACTGGTCGGCCACGGCGCGGCCAGCCCTGGCGGCTAGGGTTTTGGCCGAACCCTAATTGGCTCTCGGGTCAATTTTGGTTCGGTCAAACCAATTGGATTCGGGTCAGATCTGACCCAGAAAAATCCAGAATTTTTCAGCAATTATTAATTTAAATTTCAGACTGGTTCGGTTTCGATAAACCAGCGCGTGAACCGATTTAATTCAGAAATTAACCGGTTTAAGAAACGGTTTCAATAAACCGTATTTCATGATTTAAATCAAGATAAAATTGGAATTAATATGCTTGCTTGATAACATGCTTGTTTGATAACATGATTATTTGATAACACGGTGTTTGCAACATGATTGCTAAGTTAGCCCGAATTTAGAATTTAATTTTGGTTTGCAACCTTCGAGTTGCTTATGGATTGTAATTTATTAGTGACCTGCGTGTCACATCATTTATTTTATATAAATTAAATGTAATTACAAAGTCCCAAGAAAAGAAGAACCGAAGAGAAGGACGGTAATCCCGAGGAGGCGTGGAGCCAGTGGGAGTCCAGGAGAATGGGGAAAGACAAGACCTAGTATAGGTTCTAGTTTATTCCAGTAGGGTTAGCGGGCTAGCTAAAGAAAATTTACATTTATGTTTATGAATGTATGGTTGAATGTGTGATTTAACGTTCTTAAGTTCATGTTAATTAGATCATCACGGACATGTGTAAAGATTAATAATAATTAGTTAATCACGCACATGTAAACCGGAATTGAAATTATCTCTACATGGATTTGTAGATGATAAATTCAAGTTAAGATCAAATCATGATTAGTGATAATGAATATTTAAAAGGCAAATAATTTCAAGTCAAGCTAGATACCGCCCATTTTTCATCACTTCGATTAGTTCTCGGACTCATGGGTGGATACGATTAACGTGGATCCATGAGAATGGGTTCTAATAGAAGATGGACTAGTTTGCATGGGTGCGTGCGCATTAGCGTAGTAGCCATGCAGATTGGACCATGCGTTGAAAATTGGTTGACTTGGCTGCGATTCTCAGATGATCTGAGCCAGGGTATCAGATATAGGGCAATGCAGTATACACACAATGTATAAGCCCTAGCCAAGAATCACATGGAATTGTGAAAGGACTGGACTGTCCTACTCCAATGTCCAAAACTGGGGCGATGAGATTAACTCACTTCAGTTTTTGGGTATGCGGAGATCTTGGTTTAGATTCAGACACAAGAATCAGAAAATGTTTTTTGCTACGTTTTATTGTTGGCATAATTTTTAAACGCAAAAGTAAGAAGTCGTACAAGAAGTTACATGACATGTGGAGCGACTTGTTACGAGCCGAAGATTAGGAAAGTTTGAAGCTCTCCTATTTAGCACTGCCTGGAACGAAAGAAGAAAGACGCCACGAAGACTTGGAGCGCACGAGAGTGACATCGACAAAGTCAGGCGACTTCCAGCTGGCAGTAACACGTCAGCAACGGCAACTCTACTTGCCTGATTTATTCAGGAAGTCAGAACAGGCAAGACGACTTCCAGCTGTCGTGGAAGGCGGCAACAACTTGCCTGACTTTCCTGTTCCTAATCCAGGAAGGATTAGGAATGTGAGCTGCTATAAAAAGCCTTGAGCTTCCCATTAGCAGATGATCCGTTCTTGTTCTAACAATTGCAAGATTTCTCAGACCTCTTAACCGTGCACCATTGTCGTGTTGAGAAGCTGATTAAGATTCGCTAGAATGGGTCTTTGCTCCGATCAAACATTAAGTCGCGAAGATTAAGTGTTTGGATCGGTTAGGGTTTTTGTTTGTGATTGAAGATTCACAACTCCTTCAAGAAGACAACGACACCGAGCATAGGCTTGCTCGATGGGTGGAATTGAGAGGATCTCAAAGACAGGGGGAGAGGCCCTTGGTCGAGGTTGTTCACGGTGAGATCTATAGTAGCTTAGGACAATAGCTTGTGTGATAGCTAGTTGGTGCTTGAAGTTTTACTATTGACTACCTAATAGTGAAAACCTTTCCACTGGCAAGGGGCCCCAGACGTAGGTGTGGAGTCACCGAACTGGGTAATCATCTCTGGTGTCGATATTATTATCTGTTTGTTATTTAGCTTACGGTTTACGCAAGTAGTCGATACACAAGTTACGACTTTGTGTTCGACTTCTTGACTCGGCTACGTTTCAGAATTTCAATTGGTATCAGAGGAGGCACCTTTTCTTTTAGGTGACTTTCTTGCAAAATTTCTGAATAGCCAATATGGACTCAAAAGAAGGAGGATCGATAAATCGACCACCGGTGCTCGATGGAACAAACTATGGATATTGGAAAGCACGGATGTGTGCCTTCTTGAAGTCCCTCGACAGCAAAACCTGGAAATCAATCATCAATGGATGGGAGGAACCGCACTATGCTGATGCTCATGGAAATCAAACCAGCATCAAACCAGAAAAAGAGTGGAGCGCGGAAGAAGATGAAGCCGCTCTAGGTAACTCTCGTGCACTCAATGCTATCTTTAATGGAGTAGACAAGAATGTGTTTCGCCTTATCAACACGTGTACAAGTGTCAAAATTGCATGGGACACTCTTGCTGTTGCCTACGAGGGAACTTCCAAAGTCAAAGAGCATAAGTTACAGTACCTCACGACTAACTTTGAGTCCCTGACCATGAATGAAGACGAGACTATTGCGGAGTTTAATGTGCGCATCAAGGATCTGGCCAATGAATCATATTCACTTGGCAAACCTATGACCGATGAAGATTTGGTCAGAAAAACGCTGAGAGCTCTAAGTCCCAGATTCAAGATGAAGATAACCGCCATAGAAGAAGTCCATGACTTGAAGACACTGAAGTTTGATGAGCTCATGGGCTCACTAATGACTTTCGAGCTCTCCCTACCTCTTCTCGAGAAGAAACATAAAGGTTTGGCTTTCAAAAGTTCTACTCAAAAGCATAAGAAGTCGACGCACTCTGATTCGGATAGTGACATTGAGGAAACTATCGCCATGCTGGCCAAAAACTACAACAAAGTCATGAAAAGATTTGGCCAGATGACAGGGAGAAACGTCACCCGAGAAGTCAGAGACAAGCCGCAGCACAAGTTTCAGAATCTCGAAAACACAGCTAACGATGGTAGGCGAGGAGAACGATCAGGTAAAGGAGTTCAGTGCTTTGAATGTGAGGGGTATGGACACATGCAGAAAGAATGTCCCAACTTCTTAAAGAAACAAAAGAAGGGATTCAATGCCTCTCTAACTGACGATGAAGAAGACAGTGACCTTGAGCATACAAGTAACTATGTTGCTTTCACTTCCTCCACAATAGATCAACTAGCTGAAAGTTCAAAGAAGTATGACTCTGATGATGAGCTATCCGATGAGACCCTCAACAACGCTTATAACGAATGGTATGTCAAGTGGCTTGAAGACTCTCAGGTAATCGAAAAACAGAATACTCTCATTCTTACTCTTAATGAAGACAAGTCAAGATTTCTCGAGACAACTGTTGATCTCAAAAAGGAAGTGGCTCGACTAAAAAGCGAGTTAGAGCAGGTCACCAAGTCAGTAAAGATGATGAATCCAAGCACTGACACTCTTGACCAAATACTTTCGATCGGGAAACCAGCTAGGAATATGGAAGGTCTTGGATATTCGAAAGAAGCCTCATCATCGCACACCATCTTCGTCCCTCAGAAGTCTGTCTCCCAGAAGCCCCGTCAGAAGTCTCCTAACTTCACGCCTGACCAAGCGGCCAAAAAGTCTCTTACCCTGGCCGCTTCAAAAACCCAGAACAAAAGACATAACTGGGTTTGTCATCACTGTGGACGAAGAGGACATATTCGACCTTTCTGCTATCGTCTATATGGAAGGAGCGTTGACAAGAAAAGGACCACCATCAAGAAAGCACAACCTCGTAAGGAATGGCGAGTTAAGGAGGTAAACTATCGAGCTAATATCGCGTACACCGCTCTAAAGGCTTCGACCAGCAACGATTGGTACTTTGATAGTGGATCCTCTCGACATATGACGGGTAATATCTCATTCTTGGTCACTTTAATACCTTGCACAAATAGCTTCATCACTTTTGGAGATGGAGTAAAAGCTAGAGTGCTCGGGAAAGGAAAACTCAACCTTCCCAACTCACCATGTCTGAAAGAAGCTCTACTAGTAGAAGGCCTCACAACAAATCTCATCAGCATAAGTCAAATATGCGATTTAAATCTGGATGTCCACTTCACTCGTGACAAGTGCTCGGTCAAAGACGAACAACAGAAGGAAGTCATGACAGGCCACAGGTCCTTTGATAATTGTTATCTATGGTCCCCAACAGCCACAACTTTGCCAACCAAGTGCCTATTGTCCAAAGCTCAAGAGACAAAGCTATGGCATCAAAAACTTGGTAACATCAATTTGAGGAGCATGCAAAAGATTCTCTCTTAAAAGGCGATCATTGGAGTTCCCAACCTCAAGATCATTGAAGGAAAAATCTGTGGAGAATGCCAGATTGGGAAACAAGTCAAGACGTCACACAAGAAGGTACAACATCTTACTACTTCTCGTGTCCTAGAACTTCTTCATGTTGACCTTATGGGACCAATGCAAGTAGAAAGTCTAGGAGGAAAGAAGTACATATTTGTATGTGTAGACGACTTCTCGAAGTACACCTGGGTAGATTTTATTCGAGAAAAGTCAGACACCTTCTCAGTCTTTGAAGCCCTATGTCGGAGAGTTCAACAAGAAAAGGGAGAAGTCATTGGAAAAGTCGTTCGACTTCGAAGCGATCATGGAAAGGAGTTTGAGAACATCAGCTTCGCAAATTTCTGTGATGCTGAAGGAATTGCACACGAATTTTCTGCTCCCATCAGTCCCCAGCAAAACGGGATCGTTGAAAGGAAAAATCGCACTCTTCAAGAAATGGCAAGAGTCATGATGTTAGCCAAAGACATCCCGCAGCACTTCTAGGCTGAAGCTTTGAATACGGCGTGCCATATTCATAATAGAGTGACCCTCCGCCCTGGAACTTCGCTCACTCTTTATGAAATATGGAGGGGGAGAAAGCCGAATGTCAAATATTTCCATGTCTTTGGATCGATCTGCTACATACTTGTAGATAGGGAACCTCGACGCAAACTTGATCTTAAGAGCGACGAAGGCATCTTCCTCGGGTACTCCAGGAATAGTCGGGCTTTTCGTGCATTCAACAAACGCACCCGGACTATCATGGAATCCATCAATGTCGTGATCGATGATAGTAACGAGCAACTAGTGACGAGGAAGAATAAGTCCTAAATCTCTCAAGAGACGTTAGACCAGAAGTCAGAGGAGAAGTCAGACCAGAAGTCAGAGGAGAAGTCAGACCAGAAGTCAAAGGAAATGAGCGCAACATAGAGTCTGAAGACGAAAGCCCAATCATCCCGGATAAAGAGGCATCTCCTATAAGGCAAAGAGCTCCATCAAGAAGAATTCAGAAGAATCATCCACCCTAGGATGTGATTGGAGACATTAATGAAGGAGTCCGGACTCGACAAAAGGCATCTCTTGACTACAAAGAGATGATAGGTAACGTTTGCTTTATTTCCAAAATTGAGTTAAAGAATATACAAGAGGCCATCAATGATGAGTACTGGGTCTGCACCATGCAAGAAGAATTGGTTCAATTTGCAAGGAATGAAGTCTGGGAACTAGTACCCAAGCCTGACAATGTCAATATCATCGGGACAAACTGAATATTCAAAAACAAGTCTGACGAGCAAGGGAACATCGCTCGAAACAAAGCGAGACTGGTGGCTCAAGGATACACACAAATAGAAGGAGTCGACTTTGAAGAAACTTTTGCTCCAGTAGCCAGACTGGAAGCCATACGACTTCTTCTCGGCATCGCATGTCATCTGCGTTTCAAACTCTATCAGATGGATGTAAAGAGTGCTTTCCTTAATGGAAATCTCAACGAAGAAGTCTATGTAGCCCAACCAAAGGGATTCGAAGACCATGACTCTCCGCACCATGTCTACAAGCTAAAGAAAGCTCTTTACGGTCTCAAACAAGCTCCACGAGCATGGTATGAACGTCTTACCCAATTCCTTGTAAAAAATGGCTATATTCGAGGGGGAGTAGACAAAACTCTCTTTGTGAAAAAAGAAGGAAGGGACATCATGATTGCTCAAATATATGTCGACGACATTGTATTTGGAGGGAAGTCAGACAAGATGGTGGAACTTTTCGTCCAACATATGCAGTCGGAATTTGAGATGAGTATGGTCGGTGAGCTCACATACTTCCTAGGCTTCCAGATCAAGCAGATGTCAGATGGAATATTTATCTCCCAATGCAAATATGCAAAGAACATTGTCAAGAAGTTCGGGTTAGAAAAGGCTTCACACAAGAGAATCCCTATTGCCACACATGACAAATGCACAAAGGACGAGATGGGAGAATCAATTGATCAAAGCCTCTATCGAAGCATAATAGGAAGTCTCCTCTATCTAACAGCAAGTCGACCCGACATCGCTTACTCCGTAGGAGTCTGTGCTCGATACCAAGCCAATCCAAAAGTCAGTCACTTAGCTCATGCCAAGAGAATAATCAGGTACATCTCAGGAACTTCTGAATTGGGTTTACTATACTCCTATGATACCTCTCTTACTCTTGTTGGATACTGTGATGCCGACTGGGCGGGAAGCACGCCAGATCGAAGAAGTACTTATGGAGGTTGCTTTTACCTTGGAAACAATCTTGTGTCTTGGTTCAGCAAAAAGCAAAATTGTATTGCTTTATCTACTGCTGAGTCCGAATATATTGCTGCTGGAAGTAGTTGCACTCAGCTCCTTTGGATGAAACAAATGTTGGCAGAGTATGGAGTCAAGCAAGAAGTCATGACTTTGTTCTGTGACAACATCAGTGCAATCAACATCTCGAAGAATCCAGTCCAACACAGCAAAACAAAGCATATCGACATCAGGCACCACTTTATTCAAGAGCTTGTAGAACACAAGAAAATAAAGCTTGAGTACCTACCCACTGAGAAACAAGTCGCAGACATCTTTACAAAAGCATTAGATGCTATCAGGTTTGAAAGTCTGAGGTCATCCCTTGGACTTTGCTGTCTGGAGTAACCAGAAGTCAAGCAAAAAGAGGGAGAGCTTTTGAGTGAATTTTTGCTCTCTCTCTATCTGGACCAGCAAGGGTCCACAAAATCTAGCCGGGCCCAAATCTCATTATCAGATGTCATTGAACATCTAGTCAAGCACGCCAAATCATGTGCTGTCAAACTTCCTATCGGGTTTCCTTCATTGATCACCAGTCTCCTTCTCCAACAATGTCCTCACATTGTTCGAGAATCGGGTATTCCGGGTAAGAAGCCACTGCCCCTTGCTATCAGCCTCAAGAACTTCGAAGGGAAGCAGTTGAAGGACCTCGGACTTCCCATGGCCAAAGCATCAGGAGCTGGTTCAAGCTCTCGACCCTCAGGACCAATTGGCACTAGGATGGAGGAAGAATTGGTGGAAATGATCGATGATCTGGAGAAGTCAATTGCGATGCTATCAACCCGCAAAGTCGCATGTGAAGCTCTTCTCAATGACCTCCGCTCTGTTCCTGCTGCTGAAGATGATGTTGAAGACTCCACTTCATTTTAAGTATTTTTCTGATTCACTCTGATAACTTTATTCCAAACACTCTTAAATCCTCGGGGTATGTCCGAGTTAATTTTCCGCACACTATGACTTTTTATTTCTTGATATTTGCTCATGTTTGAGCTGTGTATTTTGCTCATGGTGTAAGCTGGTTTTTACCCTGCTGTTTAGTCGAATTTCATTGTATGATTGCCTTTGGCAATATTGTTAGACAAACAAGGGGAGATAAAAAGGATACGCCAGAAGTTACGCCAGAATTCGCGCCAGAAGTGGTGCATAGAAGTCGCCGCTCCAGAAGCCGCTCCAGAAGCCGCTCCAGAAGTTAAACCACTAGCCGCTCTTGAAGATAAACCAGAAGCCGCACAAGAAGTCGCATCAGAAGTCACATAACTTGCTGTGTGCGTAACTGCCTCAAGGTGACGATGTGCCTGAAATGTGTTTTAAGTCACATCACTTGCTGTGCGTAACTGGCGCAAGATAACTCACTTGCTGTGCGTAACTGCCACAAGGTGACGATGTGCTTAAAAAAGGTGTTTGCCTAAAAAATTGCCAAAGGGGGAGATTGTTGCTACGTTTAATTGTTGGCATAATTTTTTAGCGCAAAAGTAAGAAGTCGTACAAGAAGTTACATGACATGTGGAGCGACTTGTTACGAGCCGAAGATTAGGAAAGTTTGAAGCTTTCCTATTTAGCACTGCCTGGAACGAAAGAAGAAAGACGCCACGAAGACTTGGAGCGCAAGAGAGTGACATCGACAAAGTCAGGCGACTTCCAGCTGGCAGTAACACGTCAGCAACGGCAACTCTACTTGCCTGATTTATTCAGGAAGTCAGAACAGGCAAGACGACTTCCAGCTGTCGTGGAAGGCGGCAACAACTTGCCTGACTTTCCTGTTCCTAATCCAGGAAGGATTAGGAATGTGAGCTGCTATAAAAAGCCTTGAGCTTCCCATTAGCAGATGATCCGTTCTTGTTCTAACAATTGCAAGATTTCTCAGACCTCTTAACCGTGCACCATTGGCGTGTTGAGAGGCTGATTAAGATTCGCTAGAACGGGTCTTTGCTCCGATCAAACATTAAGTCGCGAAGACTAAGTGTTTGGATCGGTTAGGGTTTTTGTTTGTGATTGAAGATTCACAACTCCGTCAAGAAGACAACGACACCGAGCATAGGCTTGCTCGAATGGTGGAATTGAGAGGATCTCAAAGACAGGGGGAGAGGCCCTTGGTCGAGGTTGTTCACGGTGAGATCTATAGTAGCTTAGGACAATAGCTTGTGTGATAGCTAGTTGGTGCTTGAAGTTGTACTATTGACTACCTAATAGTGAAAACCTTTCCACTGGCAAAGTGCCCCCAGACGTAGGTGCGGAGTCACCGAACTGGGTAATCATCTCTGGTGTCGATATTATTATCTGTTTGTTATTTAGCTTACGGTTTACGCAAGTAGTCGATACATAAGTTACGACTTTGTGTTCGACTTCTTGACTCGGCTACGTTTCAGAATTTCAATGTTCATAATCAAGTATCTCTTACTTCAACTTAATTAAGAATCTGATCGAGTTTATTTTCATGTATAGATTAATGGCACCGTCGCAACCCAAATCAACACGTTCTAGCAGTGAAGCCTTAAAGTCTCTTTTGTCGAATAACAGGCTGACAGGGACCAACTTCCTGGTATGGGAGAGGAACCTGAAGCTTGCACTTCAGTATGACAGGCAGGAGTATATTCTTACATACAAACCTTTGGTTGAGCCTGCAGATGATGCCAGCGAGGCCGATAAGAACGATTATGACAAGTACATAAGTGATCGACAAGATGTTGGCATCCTCATGGTCGGGTCCATGGAAAATGACACCCAGGACCAGTTCATGCATCTCATGGGAGATCCCCAAGAGATGATGGAGGAAATTAAAATATACTACCAGAAGAATGCTCGTGTCGAAAGATACGACACTCTTAGGGAGTTGTTTTATAGCAGGCTTAATGCTGGTGAGGCAGTGAGCCCACATGTCCTTAAGATGAAGCGGCTCTTTGATCGCTTGGCCAGTCTAGGTCATAAATTCACAGAGTAGCTGAAATCAGACATAGTCCTGATGTCGCTTCCAAAGGCTTATGGAGATGTGATCACAAATTACAATCTCCATAATATGGAAAAGACCATCAAGGAACTACATGGAATGTTGGTGACAGTAGAGAAAGACCTCAAGGGCAAGACCCCTGAGATTCTGATGGTCAATAAGGGTGTCAGTTTCGAAAGAGCTGGCAAACCTAATGGCAAGTCACCAGGACACTCCAACAAGGGCAAGGCACCAGTAGTGTCAGGTAAGGGTAAGGCGCCGATGCACCTAGCTGGGCAAATAAGGGCACCTAGAGGTCCGAGAATCCAAGCGGTTCCTAGAACCGAAGGGAGCACTTCGGCCTCAGAGGTGGTCTGTTACTACTGCTAGCAGCCAGGTCATTGGAAGAAGGATTGCAGGCAGCACAAGGATTATGTGAAGAGCTTGCAGAAGGGAGGACACCCTTCAAGACCTGGATCAGGTATTTACGTTGTTGAGTATAATCTCAACGTTACTTTCTCAGACACATGGGTAGTTGATACCGGAGCAGAATCTCACATTTGTGTTAATCTGCAAGATCTGGAAAGTAAGAAGCTCCTTGGGAAAGGCGAGCGGGATCTGAGAGTCAGAGACAACAGTTCGGTGTCAACGACGGCTGTCGGTTCTGTTAGTCTTAGGATGCACACAGGGCTTATTTTAGTATTGGACGATGTTTTATGTGTACCTACATTTTGTAGGAATATTATTTCAGTGTCCAGTTTGGACAAACTTGGTTTTGTATTTGCCATAGACAATGGCTTATTTACTTTATCAAGAAATAATATCGTTTACGGCACTGCATCTATGGTTGGTGGATTATATATTTTAAATATTGATAACACTAACTACAGTTCAAACTATAACGTAAATAAGAGGTTAAAGTCGGATGACTTAAACCAGACAGTGATGTGGCACTGTCGTCTAGGCCACATAGGCGAGAAACGCGTCTCGACACTTCATAAATGTGGGCTCTTAAGCCCGTTTGAATTCACACCAATCGAGAGATGTGAATCTTGCATTATGGGCAAGATGACAAAGGCGCCTTTTGGCGGCTTAGGTGAAAGGGCAAGTGATCTCCTGGGCCTAATACATTCAGACGTATGTGGGCCCATGCGTACACAAGCCAGGAGAGGTTTCAGATACTTCATAACCTTTACCGACGATTTCAGTAGGTATGGGTATGTCTATTTAATGAGACATAAGTCGGAGTCCTTTGATAAATTCAAAGAATTCCATAATGAAGTACAGATTAAGCTTGGTAAGAGTATAAAGGCACTTTGTTCTGATCAAGGTGGCGAGTAATTAGATCAAGAATTTCTCAGTCACCTAAGGGATAACGGTATACTCTCAGAATTAACGCCGCCAGGAACCCCTCAGCTGAATGGTGTTTCCGAATGGAGGAACAGAACCCTACTAGACATGGTTTGTTCCATGATGAGTCACGCCGACCTTCCAGTATCTTTCTGGGGCCATGCCCTAGAAACGGCCGCATTCATATTAAATCGAGTACCTACAAAGGCAGTGGAGACCACTCCATTTGAGGTTTGGCAAGGGAAAGCTCCCAAGCTATCTTTCCTCAAGATCTGGGGGTGCGACGTTTACGTCAAGCGGTTGCTTGGTGATAAACTCGAACCCAAGGCGGATAAGTGTGTCTTTGTAGGGTACCCCAAAGGAACCATGGGGTACTACTTTTACAAACCCGAGGAAAACAAAGTCTTTGTTGCTCGAGGTGGGGTTTTCTTGGAAAGAGAATTCTTATCCAAGAAACCCAGTGGGAGTCCTGTGCTTCTTGAAGAAATTCGAGAAGACACAGAACAGCCTGCAGAGATTGTAGAGGTACCTGATGAGGTAAATGATCCAAGTCCTATTCCAACAGAAACTCCTATAGGACCAAGGAGGTTTGAAAGATCTCGTCAAAATCGCATTCCTTAACGGGAATTTGTAGGAGGATGTCTATATGACCCAGCCAAAAGGTTTTGTCGATCCAAAACATCCCGAAAAGGTGTGTAAGCTGCAACGATCCATTTATGGGTTGAAACAAGCTTCCAGGAGTTGGAACTGACGGTTCGATGAAGCCGTAAAAGAGTTCGGGTTCATCAGAAATCCAGATGAACCCTGTATCTACAAGAAGAGCAGTGGGAGTAACATAGTGTTCCTGGTGCTGCATGTCGACGATATACTGATCATGGGAAATAACGTCCCAACCTTGCTTGAGACCAAAGCTTGGTTAGGGAAGTGTTTCTCCATGAAGGACTTAGGAGAGGCCGCTTACATTCTGGGGATCAGGATCTATAGAGATCGATCCAAGGGAATTTTAGGTCTAAGTCAGAGCACCTATATAGATAAAGTGTTGAGAAGATTCTCAATGCTTGACTCTAAGAAAGGGAACCTCCCGGTAAGACATGGCATCAAGCTCAACAAGAAACAGTGTCCTAAGACACATGATGAGCTTAAGAAAATGAATGGAATCCCGAATGCCTCGGCAGTGGGATCCATCATGTATGCCATGATCTGTACGAGACCTGACGTATCGTTTGCCCTCAGCTGTACCAGCAGATTTCAGTCTAACCCAGGCCAAGATCACTGGACTGCCGTCAAGTGTATCCTCAAGTATCTGAGGAGAACAAAGGACGCCTTCTTAGTGTATGGCGGGATAGAAGGAGAACTAAGCGTCACTGTATATGTTGATGCTAGTTTTCAGACAGACCCAGATGACTTTAAGTCTCAAGGTGGGTATGTGTTCATGTTGAACGGGGGAGATTTCAGTTGGAAAAGCTTTAAGGAAGCGACAATAGCCGACTCCACCACGGAGGCGGAATACATAGCTGCGTCAGAAGCAACTAAGGAAGCGGTGTGGGTCAGGAGCTTCTTGAGAGGATTAGATGTACTGTCGCGAACGTCTGATCCCGTGAGCTTAAGGTGTGACAACACGGGGGCCGTAGCACTCGCTAGAGAGCCCAGATTTCACAACCGGACCAAGCACGTCGAGAGAAAGTATCACATCATCAGAGAGATGGTTGATAAAGGCGAAGTAGAGATAAGCTACGTTTCAACGCATGATAATCTAACTGACCCCAAAACTAAGGCACTACCGCAGCCTAAGCATGAGGAACATGTCAGGGGAATGGGTTTAGATTGGAATACCAATTCGGTCTAGGGCAAGTGGGAGACTGTTGGGTTTTTGTGCCCTAGCACAATGTATTTTCAATCTAATCATGTAATAAAGATTATTAGTTGAAATAAAATTGACATTCATATTACTAAGTGTTGTAGTAATATCTTAAGTATGATTTGATTTGTATCATTGATGTGTCAACACATAATAGTAGATCTACACATCAGATAAAATCTTGCTTAAGCAGTCCCCGATCAGAATAGCTTCACAAGAAGCGATCGGTATGAGGCTAACTCTAAATGATCACGCTCTACTGATCATGGCTAGAAGGGGGCCAGAGTTAGGTCATAGTATCACCAGTCAGGGGTGATATAGGACGACCTGATAATGAGTATGTTACATAAACACAGTCATGAACATACTCATATGTCGGATCATGAAATCACATCCTCAGACGGAATGAGCATTGAGGTCAATATGTAATGAGTGACGAGTTTGACTTAGTCTAACGTCTCCTGTAAAAGGGTTACAATAACGACTGTGATTGGCTCGATCACAAGTTACATAAGTTGACTCAATGGATCGCTGAAGGATTTATCCCTCATACGAACGTGTGAGCAGATATCAGTTTAGGCCACTTGATGAGTACAACTGAAATATAATAGCATGACCATGCAGTCGATACGTAGTATCAGTTCTAATTCAGTTAACTCAGAATCAAGAAACAGGACAATAGAACGAGGATGACTTGTCTATGCCTCGTGGTTGTCAAAGATATCAAGAGGATAAAAGGATAGATTCATGTACGACAAGGTTAAGTCGAAATCTCGATAATCACAAGCGTTGGGTAATCATGATGTCTTGCTAGAGGCCACTCATGATGGAAAGGGTAAAATGGTAATTTTACCAGTCTGCCGACGTGTCGTGAGCCTAGAGGGTCACACACTAAAGGTTGAGTAAAACGGATGGAATCATATGGAGGAATCATGAGAGAGACAAAATCCGATTTTGGATTAAACCAGATTAGACCGATTTCGGTTTAGGATTAAACCGAAATCAAGAACGGTTTAGCAGGACTAATTAATTATAATCTAATTAAATAGATTTAATTAAATTAGCTAAACTGGGCCTAACCAGAATGGGCTAAGCCAGAATGGGCTTCTCTACACAATTAATTAAAAGCTTTAGGCTTTAAGCCCATTAAGGCCTTTAATTAATTAAAGTCCAAATAAGGGTTATAAAAGGAAAATTTTCATATCTGAAAAATTAAGTGAATAATTTTACAAACCCTAGCCGTCACTCTCTCTCTCCCCTAGCTGAATTCGGCCAGCTCCCCTCCTTCCCCGCTCCGTCCGTTTTGCTTGCTTCGATCTTCTAGTAAGGATCGTTGTGAGTATCCCCGGATTGCTCTTCCTGTGTGGACGATCTTTAGAGGTTACTAAATCCTATTTAGTACAAGGATATTTTGATTCAAGGTAATTTATTGAATTTATTCTAGTCTAGATCTCATGATCAATTCATGATCATGCAAGATCCGTATTAAAACATGGAACTTTGAGGTTAATTTCTTGTATGGGCATGAAATTAATTATCTGGAACCCTCAAATAATTCCTTCAGTGACTTCCTTGATCTAGCTGGTGTTTGTCCACTTTGTGTGCCCACCATTTTTTTTCAGGTAATCAGAGAAGACTGTGGAGGAGAAACCCTAATTTTTGGAAGGATGGAGTAAATGTCCGAGAAAGTAGCAAAAGATGCAGCGGCGCCTGAATTTTCTGCAGTGAAGCTGAGAGGTTTTTGCAAGGATTGGCTTTAGATCATGTCACAAGATGACAAAAAGATCTTGTTTCCTTTTAATTCTTTATTTTGGAAACAAACTGAAATGAGCTTTTGGATTCATTGGGACCAGATTTGACTTTGTGGACCCTTGCAGTCTATCTAGAGAGAGAGAAAAAACAAAACAACAAAAGCTCTCTCTTTTTCCTTGAAGACTATTATTCAAGGTAACAAAGTCCAAGGGAGGACCTTAGACTTTCAAACCGATTTGTATCCAATACCTTGGTGAAGATGTCTACAAGATGTTTCTCCGTTGGAATATACTCTAGCTTGATCTTCTTGTCTTCCATAAGCTCTCGAATAAAGTGGTGCCTAATGTCAATGTGTTCTTCTATGTTGCACAGGATTCTTCGAGATATTGATGGCACTTATTTTGTAACAGTACAATGTCATGACATCATGCTCTGCGAGTATCTGCTTCATCCATAAAAGTTGAGTACAAATACTTCCAACATCAATACACTCAGATTCAGCAGTAGATAGAGCTATACAATTTTGCTTCTTGCTGAACTAGGAGATAAGATTGTTCCCAAGGTAGAAGCAACCACCAGAGGTGCTTTTTCTGTCAGGGGTGCTTCCAGCCCAACCCGCATCACAATATCCCACTAATGTAGAGGATGTGTCGAATGAGTATAAAATGCCTAGTTCAGTCGTACCTGCTATGTATCGAATAATCCTGTTGGCTTGAGCTAGATGACTTGTTTTTGGATTTTCTTGGTACCGAGCACATACTCCTACTAAGAAAGCAATGCAGGTCGACTTGCTGTAAGATATAATAGGTTTCCAATGATGTTTCGATAGAGATTTTGATCTACAGGTTCGCCTTGATCATCCTTGGTAAGCTTTACATGGGTAGCAATCAGCGTTCTCTTGTGAGAGGCCTTTTCCAATCCAAACTTGTTTATAATATTTTTAGCATACTTGCTCTGAGAGATAAAGATGTCATTGTCCATCTGTTTGATCTGGAAGCCTAGGAAGTAGGTTAGCTCACCGACCATACTCATCTCGAATTCAAACTGCATATGTTGGACGAAACGTTTCACCATCTTGTCTGACATTCTTCTAAACACGATGTCATCCACATATATTTGAGTAATCATAATGTTGCTTTCTTCCTTTTTAACAAATAAGGTCTTGTCTACTCCCCGTCTAGTATAGCCACTCTAAACTAGGAACTGAGTTAGTCGTTCATACCAGGCTCGAGGTGCATGCTTGAGTCTGTAGAGGGCTTTCTTGAGTCTATAGACATGTTGAGGAGAGTTGTGATCTTCAAATCCCTTAGGTTGAGCAACATAGACTTATTTGTTCAGATATCCATTCATGAAAGCACTCTTTACGTCCATCTTAAAAAGTTTGAACTGTAGATGGTAGGCAATGCTGAGAAGAAGTCTAATGGTTTCAAATCTGGCGACGGGGGAAAATGTCTCGTCGAAATCAACTCCTTCTACTTGTGTGTAACCTTGTGCTACGAGTCTAGCTTTATTTCAAGTGATATTTCCCTGTTCATCAGACTTATTCTTGAAGATCCACTTCGTTCCAATGACATTGACATTATCAAGCTTGGGTACTAATTCCCATACAATATTTCTTTCAAATTGAACCAATTCTTCTTGCATAGCACATACCCAATACTCATCGTTGATGGCTTCTTGCACATTCTTAGGATCCATTTTTGAAACAAAGCAGATATTGCCTATTATCTCCCTGTAGTTCACTGGAGCCTTTTGTCGAGTACGTACACCTTCATTGACATCACCTATTATGTCATGGACAGAGTGATTCTTCTGGATTTTTCTGGATGGCATTCTCTGGTCTGTTATAGATGGCTCTTCTTTGTCAGGGCTGATGTTCCCTTCAACTTCTGGTTCTGAGGGGCCCTCTTTGTCATTGACATCTGGCCTGTCATCTGGAGTGTTAGAAGTTTCCTCTTTGTCGTCATTAGGTTGTTCTGGGCCATTTTCATCAACAACCATATTTATAGACTCCATCATGGTTCTGGTTTGTTTGTTGAAGACCCGATATGCACGACTATTTCTAGAATATCCAAGGAAAATTCATTCATCTCTTTTAGGATCAAACTTGCGTCGTGATTCCCTATCAATAAGGATATAACATACTGACCCAAAGACATGAAAGTATTTGATATTAGGCTTCCTCCCCCTCCATATTTCATAAAGTGTAACCGAAGTTCCTAGATGAAGGGTGACTATTATTAATATGGCAAGCCGTGTTCAGTGCCTCTGCCTATTAAGTGTGTATGGATGTCTTTGGCTAACATCATGACTCTCGCCATCTCTTGAAGCGTCCGATTCTTCCTTTCTACAATCCCGTTCTGTTGAGGGTGTAATAGGAGCAGAGAATTCATGGGCTATTCCTTCAGCATCACAAAAGTTTTCAAAACTTATTTTCTCAAATTCTCGTCCATGATCACTCCTTAGTCTCACTATTTTGCCAATTGTCTCTTCTTTCACCCTTTGAACTTTTCGACACAAGGATTCGAAGACAGCAAATGTATCTGAATTTTCACGAATAAACTCAACCCAAGTGTACCTTGAGAAGTCGTCCACACAAACAAAAATATATTTCTTACCTCCAAGACTTTCAACTTGCATAGGTCCCATGAGATCTACATGCAGAAGTTCTAGGACCTGGGAGGTGGTAAGATGTTGAACCTTCTTGTATGACGTCTTGACTTGTTTTCCTATCTGACATTCTCCGCAGATTTTTCCTTCGATGATCTTCAAGTCTGGTACTCCGATGATAGCCCTTTCAGATAGAATTTTTTGCATGCTCCTCAGATTTATGTGTCCAAGCTTTTGGTGCTAGAGTTTGGTTTCTTGTGCTTTGGACGAAAGGCATTTAGTAGGTAGAGGAGCTACTGTTGGAGACCATAGATAGCAGTTGTCTTGTGACCTAAGTCCAGTCATGAGTTCCTCTAGTTGAGTGTTCACCACTGCACACTTGTTACGAGTAAATTTAACTTCGAGGTTTAGATCGCAGAGTTGACTGATGCTTATCAAATTGGTAGTGAGTCCTTCTACCAGTAAGGCTTCCTTTAGACAGGGTGAGTTCAGCAGGTTGAGCTTCCCTTTTCCTAATACTCTAGCTTTCACTCCATCTCCAAAGGTGACAAAACAGTTTGAGCATGGTGTTAGAGTAGTAAGGAATGTACTATTACCAGTCATATGTCGAGAAGAACCGCTAACAAAGTACCAATCGTTGCTGGTAGATGCTTTTAGAGAGGTGTAAGAAATATTAGCTTGATAATGTACTTCCTTTACTCGTCATTCTTTCCGTATTTTGGGTTGGTGGTCCACCTTTTTCTCCCTCTATACTTGTTGAGTTTGAGCTTTGGCAGTTCTGCGTTTGACGGATCTTTTCCCATAGAGGTGATAGCAGAATGGTCGGATGTGACCATTTTGTCCACAGTGATGGCATGTCCAATTATGTATTCTTTTGTTTAGGCTGCCATGGTGACGTTTCTTCTGAGACCGGGTACTACTAGATGTTTGTGACATCTGTGGAGACATGTTGTTGATGGTTCTTTGAGGAATAAAAGTGGTGCGTGATGTTGAAGCTCCTTTTAAGTAAGCTAGTCCTTCCAAGCTGTTTGCAGACTTTCCAATAGATAGAATTTGGTCCAAAGTGTCAGTGCTTAGGTTTATCAACTTGATGGACTTGGTCATGAGCTCTAGTTCCCCTTTTAGATGAGCGATGTCCTTCTTTAGATCAATGATGGTTTCGAGGAGTCTGGTCTTGTCTTCATTGAGTGAGAGAATGATTGTGTTATGTTTCTCAATGACTTGAGATTCTTCAAGCCATTTGAAAAACCACTCATTGTATGCGTTGTTGAAAGTTTCATCTGATAACTCTTCATCTGAGGAAAATTTCTTCAAGGGTTCGGTGGTTGTGGAGGCAGTGAATGCTACATAGTTACTTTTCAAGTCTGCGTCACTGTCTCCTTCTCCTTCATCCGAAAAGGATGCAATGTATCCCTTCTTTTGTTTTTGCAAGAAGTTAGGATATTCCCTCTGCACATGCCCATAGCCTTCACATTCAAAGCATTGTACTTCTTTTTCTGCTTTTTCACCTCGTCCGCCTTCTTTGTTTTCAGCCTTTTTAAGCCTTTGCTGAGGTTTGTCTCTAACATCTCGTAAGACATTCTTTCCAGTCATCTGGTTGAATCTTTTCATGACTCGATTATAGTTTTTGGCAAGCATAGCGATGGTGTTATCAATATCGTTGTGTGGGTTTGAAAGTACCTACTCCTTCTGGGCTTGAGTAGAACTTTTGAAGGTTAAGCCTTTGTGCTTTTTCTCCATGGTTGGGAGGGAGAGCTTGTAGGTCATGAGAGTTCCTATGAGTTCATCAAATTTAAGAACTTTAAGATCATGACATTCTTCTATGACAATGATCTTCATCTTGAATCTAGAGTTTAGAGCTCTAAGAGTCTTTCTGACTAGATCTTCATTAGTCATTGGTTTTCCCAATGAGTATGACTCGTTGGCTAGATCCTTAATTCGTACATTGAACTCAGCTATGGTTTCGTCTTCATTCATAGAGAGAGCTTCAAAATTGGTGGTGAGATATTGTAGTTTCTGCTATCAAACTTTGGAGGTTCCCTCATAGGCAGTGGCAAGAGCATCCCAGGCTATCTTGGCACTTGTACAAGTGGTGATGAGCCTAAAGAAATTCTTGTCAAGTCCATTAAATATAGCGTTGAGAGCTTTAGAGATGCCTAGGGCTGCTTCATCTTCTTCGTTGCTCTAATCTTTCTCGGGTTTTGGACCGGTTTGATTTCCTTGAGCATTAGCATACTGAGGTTCTTCCCAGCCATTGGTAACAACCTTCCAAGTTTTTCTATCGAGGGATTTCATGAAGGCACATATTCGTGCTTTCCAATAACCATAATTGGTTCCATCGAGTATTGTTGGTCTATTGATCGATCCTCCTTCCTTTGAGTCCATATTTGCTATACAAAATCTTTGCTAGAAATTCACGTAAGAGTTTAAGGTGCCCCCTCTGATATCAATTGAAATTCTGTTAAGTAGCAGGAATAAGATGTCGAACACAATGTTGTAACGATTGGTTCGACAACTTGTTTAATCACAGTTTATGGATTATAAATATTAAAGCAGTAAAAAGTAGACACACAATATGTTTATCCAGTTTGGTGACTCCGCACCTACGTCTAGGGGCACTCTGCCAGTGGAAAGGTTTTCACTATTCGGTAGTCAGTAGTACAACTTCAAGCATCAACTAGCTATCGCACAAGCTGTAGTTACGCCGGTTTTAGAGATTGGCTGATTTTTAAAGGAACTGAAGAACATGTTACAAAGATTGTCGAAACATCTTCTGCGACATCTTGTGTAACATTGTTGACGGCGTCTCGGCAAACATCCTGATCGACAGAAATCAGGAAAGTGCAGTTTCTGCAGAAAATTCAAAGACGATTAGGAAATTCCAGAAACGACTTCAAATCTGGAAAAAAGAAAGATGGTGATTAAGAGGAAACCCATTAGGGTTAGTACTCATCCTTGATTACTATAAAAGCTTAGGCTACCCCCTTAGCAATCGTGTGGTTCTTTCCTAGCAACAATTTGCAAGGTTCTTAGACGTGAAGGCTTGCGGGCTGAGAAATTGCAGATTGAGCTAAGGATATTGTGCATCACATAACTATTGAGAGTTAGGTGATTGAGGGTTTACTGATCGCGTGAGTGAAGACTGCACGCAACCACCAAGTTGTACGAAGACTTGAACTGACAGAGCAAGGCGATTGCTCGAAGAGTGGAATCAAGACAGAGTCTTGGATTCAGGGGGAGACCCTGAGATAGATTGCACTGTAAGACGTAGCATAAAGTATAGATCTAGGGATGATCACAGGTACTTGTATGTTCTGACGAATTACTGATAAGTGAAATCTTTCCACTAGGCTGAGAGCCCCCAGACGTAGGTGACGTTGCACCGAACTGGGTAAACAATCTACTGTGTCATTGTTTATAGCTTTATATTTATGTCCTGCGTTATCTACACAAGAAGTCATACACGGTGTTATAGCTTTATACGTAACATTGTGTGTGACATCTTACACGACTAGACTGATAAAAATTTCAATTGGTATCAGAGGGGGCACCTACAGTTTTAGGTGAGTTCCTAAAACAAATATTTTGATCAAGATGAAAAATACCAGAGAACGAGGATCCATAAATCGACCACTTGTTCTAGATGGAAGCAAGTACGGCTATTGAAAGGATCGAATGTGTGCCTTCATGAAGTCACTTGACAACAAAACATGGAAAGCTGTGATCAATGGTTGGAATGCCCCATAACTCAGTGACAACGATGGTAATCCTACCGGTCCAAAACCAGAAAAAGATTGGACTGATGATGAAGACGAGGAATCACTGGGAAACTCACGAGCTCTGAATGCTATCTTCAACGGCGTTGACAAGAACGTATTCAGACTAATCAACACATGCACAACTGCCAAATCCGCATGGGACATCCTTGCCGTTGCATATGAAGGAACAACCAATGTTAGAGAACAAAAACTGCAATACTTAACAACCAACTTCGAAGCCCTTGTCATGAAAGAGGACGAATCAATTGCAGAATTCAATGTTCGCATTCGTTATCTAGCCAATGAATCCTATTCTCTGGGAGAACCAATGTCTGATGAAAAATTAGTAAGAAAAACCCTGCGTGCTCTTAGCCCTAGGTTGAAGATGAAGATCACTGCAATTGAGGAATTTCATGACCTCAAGATCTTAAAATTTGATGAGTTGATGGGGTCTCTAATGACCTATGAGTTGTCTCTGCCTAACATCGGCAAAAGGAACAAAGGAGTTGCTTTCAAAAGCTCAACACACAAGCAACTAGATCCTGAGGAATCTGATTCTGACGAAGACATCGATGCTACAATGGCCCTTCTCACGAAAAATTACAACAAAGTCATGAGAAGATTCAGTCGAATGGGTGGACGGAATGTCACAACAAATGCCAGAAACAAAGCTCCACAAAAAGCTCAAACAGGAGGAAGTCTTGACAGACCAAACAGGAGTGGGGAAGAAAACAACAAAAACAAAGGACTTCAATGTCATGAATGTGAAGGATTCGGCCACCTCCGTAGAGAATGTCCAAATTTCCTCAAACAACAAAAACGAGGTTACAATGCCGCCCTATCAGATGATGACAATGAAGATAGCGGATCTGAAGAGGTAAGCAACTTTGTTGCATTCACTACTACTACTCCTGTATGTAACATTGATAATTCTGCAAATATCAATGATGATCACCACCATCCAACTCCAAATGAGAATTGGACTAGAGAGCAACTAGTCGAGGCATACAAAGGCTTACATACCAGATGGATCAAGGAAACTCTGATACTTGATCAATAAGGTGAACAGATTATCAGTCTTACCAACGACAAGTCTAGATTTCTAGAGACGATCGTGGAGCTAAAACGCGAAATCACCAGACTTAATGGAGAAAGTCTTATGACTAAATTGGTAAAGATGATGAATCCTAGCACGGAAAGCCTTGACAAGATCCTATCAGTAGGAAAGCAGTCCAAGGATACGACGGGACTAGGGTACTCACACGATATCCCCTCAACAACAGCGACGAAGTTTGTCCCACAACAAACCATGGTTGACAAGAAACCACTGGATGCCCCAACACATCCTACAGGACGACCTACAACAAATGCCATGAAATCGTCTACAGCATGTTCGTGTCAAGCAACTGTCAGAAGACATCCTCCACGAAGACAACAATACTACAGAAGACCAGCTTATCAATATCAATGGATATGTCATTACTGTGGTCAACAAGGTCACATCAGACCTTTTTGTTTTCAACTTCTTGAGAGGAAACAAGCTCAGCTACCACAAAAGAGACATCAAAGGCATCTCCCAACTCCTCAGAAAACATCCCACCTTGAATGGAGACCTAAGAACCTAGTCTATCGAGCTAATGTTGCATATACATCCTTAAGCGCATCAACAAACAAGGACTGGTATCTCGACAGTGGATGTTCTCGACACATGACAGGTACTCCAGAGTTTCTTTCCAATCTCAAATTATATACAAACTGCTATGTTACTTTTGGAGATGGGATTCGAGCACAAATCATCGGAAAAGGAGTACTCAAGAAGTCAGGAGCTTCCTGCCTAACTAAAGCATTACTGGTAGAAGGACTTAAGGCAAACCTGATTAGCATCAGCCAGATTTGTGATCTAGGCTCAGAAGTGAAATTTACTAAAGAAGGCTGTGTAGTAAAAGACTCTGATCAAGTCACTATTCTACAAGGAATCCGCTCAATGGATAACTGTTATATCTGGTCCCCCGAATCACATATCGAAGCGGCAAAGTGTTTTGTCTACAAAGCAGCAGAAACCAAACTATGGCACAGAAAGCTTGGACATCTAAATCTTAGAAGTATGCAGAAAGCTATCTCCAAGCAAGCCATTACAGGAATTCCGAACCTGAAAATAGTAGAAGGAAAGATCTGCGGAGAATGTCAGATTGGAAAGCAAACCAAGATGTCACACAAGAAGCTACAGCATATCACCACCTCTCGAGTACTTGAGCTGATACATGTTGACCTCATGGGGCCAATGCAAGTTGAAAGTCTTGGAGGAAAACGATATGTCTTTGTATGTGTACATGATTACTCACGATACACTTGGGTTGACTTCCCTCGTGACAAATCAGATACCTTCTCGATCTTCAAGGAATTTGTGCATCCACGTCCAACGAGAAAAAGGGGAGACAATTGGCAAAATAATTCGCCTTCGTAGTGATCATGGTCGAGAGTTCGAAAACAGTAAGTTTTCAGAATTCTGCAACTCAGAAGGGATAGCTCATGAGTTCTCAGCACCAATCACTCCCAAACAAAATGGCATTGTTGAGCGCAAAAACAGGACTCTACAGGAGATGGCCAGAGTTATGATGCTGGCCAAAGACATACCAACTCACTTCTGGGCAGAAGCACTTAACACTGCTTGTCATATCCACAATCGAGTCACTCTCCGACCAGGTATGTCAGTAACTCATTATGAAATATGGAGGGGGACAAAGCCCAATGTTAAGTACTTCCACATCTTTGGATCCACGTGTTATATACTGGCGGATAGAGAGCCTCGTCGAAAACTTGATCCAAAGAGTGATGAAGGCTTCTTCCTTGGTTACTCAAGGAATAGTCGTGCGTACCGGGTCTTCAACAAACGAACCAAGACCATGATGGAATCAATCAATGTTGTTATTGATGATGACTGTGAAGATGCCTCAGAAGATGCGACAGACGAAGACGGAGTCTATCCCAACAATGTTAGGAAGGATGCTATTACCAATGTCAGAGAAGATGCTAGCAGCAAATCAGAAAATAATGATGCTAGTCCAAATGTCGACAACAATGAGACAGTTCCTGAAACCAGCAACAAGAATCCCTCGCGAAGAATCCAGACTAATCATCCTATCTCTGGAGTAATTGGAGACCTAAACGAAGGCATACGGATTCGGTCAAAAACTCCTGAAGACCACAACGAGATGATAGGCACTATTTGCTTCGTTTCAAAGACAGAACCCAAAAATATTAATAAAGCCATCAATGATGAGTATTGGGTCAATGCTATGCAAGAAGAGTTGATTCAATTTGAGAAGAACCAGGTGTGGGAACTGGTGCCCAAACCAAGTGATGGAAATATCATTGGCACAAAATGGATCTTCAAAAACAAGTCCGATGAGCTTGGTAACATCACTCGCAACAAAGCCAGGTTAGTTGCTCAAGAGTATACTCAAATTAAGGGACTTGACTTTGATGAGACTTTCGCTCCAGTAGCAAGACTTGAAGCAATCAGACTCCTACTAGGGATATCATGTCATCTACAGATAAAGCTTTACCAGATGGATGTCAAAAGTGCTTTCCTGAATGGAGATCTCAACGAAGAAGTGTATGTATCACAACCTAAAGGGTTTATTGATCCATACTCCCCTGATCATGTGTATAAACTCAAGAAGGCTCTCTATGGGTTGAAACAAGCACCAAGGGCTTGGTATGAAAGGCTCACAAAATTCCTGATTCAAAGCGGCTACACTAGAGGGGGAGTCGACAAGACTGTATTTGTGAAGAACGAGGACGGGAATTTGATGATAGCTCAAATATATGTCGATGACATTGTCTTTGGAGGGATGTCAAGCAAGATGGTAGAGAAATTTATTCAACAAATGCAATCAGAATTCGAGATAAGCATGGTGGGAGAGCTTACCTATTTTCTAGGCTTCCAAATCAAACAGCTAAAAGACAGCATCTTCATATCTCAGAGCAAATATGCGAAGAATATTGTCAAGAAGTTTGGGCTAGAGAAAGCCTCACATAAAAGGACAACTGCAGCTACACATATCAAGTTAACTAAAGATGATCCAGGAGAAGTCGTCGACCAACACCTATACAGAAGCATTATCAGTAGCCTTCTCTACCTTACTGCGAGTCGACTAGATATTGCCTACTCTGTGGGAGTATGTGCTCGATATCAAGCTAATCCTAAGGTTAGTCATCTATCCCAAGCTAAAAGAATTATAAGATATGTCTCTGGAACTACAGACTTGGGTTTATTATACTCATTCGACACATCCTCTACCCTAGTGGGGTATTGTGATGCTGATTGGGCCGGAAACACAGCAGATAGGAAGAGCACATATGGAGGATGCTTCTTCCTTGGCAATAACCTCATATCATGGTTTAGTAAAAAGCAAAATTGTGTTGCCTTGTCCACTGCTGAATCTGAGTATATCGCTGCCGGGAGTAGCTGCACACAATTGTTATGGATGAAGCAGATGCTAGTCGAATACAATGTCAAACAAGAAGCCATGACTTTATATTGTGATAATGTCAGTGTCATCAACATCTCCAAAAATCATGTTCAACACAGTAAGACCAAACACATTGACATTAGACACCACTTTATTCGAGAGCTGGTCGAGGATAAGAAGATCATCCTAGAGCACATTCCTACAGAGAAGCAACATGCTGATATTTTCACAAAAGCATTAGACGCGAGCAGATTTGAGCACCTGAGATCATCACTCGGTCTGTGCACCATCAATGAGCAATAGAAGCTGCAGAAACGTTTAAGAGGAGTTAGTTGGTGCCTCTTCATGAACCGGTCCAAAATCCCAACACATGTCATTGGGCCAAGCACACCAAAAGCCCATATAAAGGAAGGAAAGGTCACAAAAGATACGCTCGGACTTCAACAGATTTGATTTGAATCAACCTGTTTTCAAAATCAAAACCTAGTCTGCCTCTTCTTGCTTTCACTCCCATCTCCCTCACCTTCACACTCTGCAACGAAAAACCACAGATATGGTGAAGACTCGGAGCACCGTAGCACCAAAGAAGGCCACTGGGAGTACACGATCCGAACCCAAGAAAGCAGAAGCAAAAAGCTCCAAGAGCATCAATCCAAAAACCAACAAGCATGGAGTCCGAATCAACAAATGTCCCAGGTATCGACTTCTCCATTATTTCAAACACCGATACCTCTAGAAATAGTGACTTGTTGGAATCGCTTCTGGAAAACCAAGAACCACCTCAAGAAGGTGTGGTGAAGGAACTGATTAATCCTGGAGGAGAAGAGAAAGACTCGACCCCGGTCAGTCATGGGTTAGAGCGTATTGCTGAAGGAGAAGGAGAGGAAGAAGGTACAACAGATGTCATTCCTGAAGCCACAAAGGAGGCTGTGGTAGAAGAAGAAGTCGCTGACTCGGAAGAAGCCGAGGAAGAAGCTGAGAAGGACAAAAATGTCGCCACCGATAACACAAAAGAAACCCCTCTGGATGCCAGAGAAGATGCAACGGAAGAAGCTGCTGAGACGGCACACACAGTGTTGTCATCCCTGAAGAAGAAGGTACTAGAAGAAAATGAGAGTCTAGCTGTAATGGTTGAAAAGCTCAAAGAAACCAAGAAGATAAAGGTGGTAAAAGATGCTGGAGGCCCCAGCACCAAGAGGAAGAAAATGTCCGTCAAGGAAAAAGGGAAGAAAGTTGTCTCCAAAAGGAGATTAGTGGATGAAGCAACAGATGACGATGAAGAGGAGGTTACCACAATGAAAGTGAGGAAGGAAGAATGCCTGAAGAAGGACAAGAACACATTGAGTGTTCCTTACGACAACGTGTCATTTCACTCTGCAGACGGTGCCAAACGGTGGGAATTCGTGTTCAAGAGAACGGCGTACCCCGAGAAGACCCTGTCATCAGAACTGCTGGGACTAGAAGCCATTGTCCAACTTCTGGAGCAGGCAGAGCTTATGAAGACTGTCAGGAACATTGGTAACCACTATCCCCTCTTGGTAAAGGAATTCGTCGCCAACTTGCCTACTGGGCTTGGGACTCCGGATGATCCAGACTTTGAGAAAGTGTATGTCAGAGGCATCCGCTTCAACATCTCTTCTGACATCATAAATGACTTCCTGGGGAGAAAGCGTGTTCGATCTATGCCTCCATCTGACCTGAACAAGGTACTCCGTGAGATTACCGGAGCAAAAGCAGAAAGTGGCCTACCAAAGGCACTGTGGCAGCATCGGACCTTATATCCAAGTACTCCATTCTCTTTCGCATCGGAGTAGCAAATTGGGCTCCCTCTACACACGCATCCTCCATCAAACCAGAGCTGGCGATACTCATATACCAAATAGGTACTGGGTCTACACTTGATTTTAGGCAATTTGTTATTGATCATCTTATCCGACATGCCAGACCACTTGCTGTAAAAATACCTATTGCTTTTCCTTCCCTTATCTCTGAGCTGCTTGTACATCAACACCCCGGAGTGTTGAAGACAACGGATAAGGTTGGCAAACGAGGAGGACTAATTGTGGTAAGCCACAAGCTGTTCGAGGGCAAGCATGCTCCTGATCTTGTCAGGCCAAAAGCCAAGGTAACGACCAGTCGAGCCACAAGTGCCGCCCCTCCAATCAAGACCACCAGCAGGGATGCAGTGATGCTTGAAAGAGAGATAGCCGTGCTTGATAAGGACATCATCAATCTGAAGACAGCCCTGAAGCATCTCTCCCAGCGACGAGCACATTGTGCCAACTTGCTAAAATCCATGTCCCCTCTTGGCTCCGAAGATGATGACACCACCTCTCTACCAAATGCTCTAGAAGAATCTACTCAAGATGCCACAACTGACGCTACTGAAGAAGAGACTGCCAGCTCCAGCAGCAGCTCTGTTTAATTTCATAAACTTTCTGATATCCGAACAACTGAACACTTTTATTTTGTAATTTTTGTTGAACGTTGTTTCACACTTACTCTCGACTGCTGATCGGGAGTATGTGTGAGTTAAGTTTGGATTTATTTCTTATTACCCTATTTGTTACAAATATTTGTTTAAATGTTGGCTCTTTTTGAGCCAGCAAGGGGGAGTAAGATAGATATGCATGATACGAGAAAGATAGAGACAACGCAGAAACACGATGATATGAGCAAAAGACGCCACGAGACGCGAAACGCATACAAATACTTGATGATTTCCAATCAAGTGCATCGACGACAAATGCGACGCAGAATGCGACGAAGAATGTTGTCCTTAAAAATAGCCAAAGGGGAAGATTGTAGTTACGACGGTTTTAGAGATTGGCTGATTTTTAAAGGAACTGAAGAACATGTTACAAAGAATGTCGAAACATCTTCTGCGACATCTTGTGTAACATTGTTGACGGCGTCTCGGCAAACATCCTGATCGACAGAAATCAGGAAAGTGCAGTTTCTGCAGAAAGTTCGAAGACGATTAGGAAATTCCAGAAACGACTTCAAATCTGGAAAGAAGAAAGACGATGATTAAGAGGAAACCCATTAGGGTTAGTACTCATCCTCGATTGCTATAAAAGCTTAGGCTACCCCCTTAGCAATCGTGTGGTTCTTTCCTAGCAACAATTTGCAAGGTTCTTAGACGTGAAGGCTCGCGGGCTGAGAAATTGCAGATTGAGCTAAGGATATTGTGCATCACATAACTATTGAGAGTTAGGTGATTGAGGGTTTACTGATCGCGTGAGTGAAGACTGCACGCAACCACCAAGTTGTACGAAGACTTGAACTGACAGAGCAAGGCGGTTGCTCGAAGAGTGGAATCAAGACGGAGTCTTGGATTCAGGGGGAGACCCTGAGATAGATTGCACTGTAAGACGTAGCATAAAGTATAGATCTAGGGATGATCACAGGTACTTGTATGTTCTGACGAATTACTGATAAGTGAAATCTTTCCACTAGGCTGAGAGCCCCCAAACGTAGGTGACGTTGCACCGAATTGGGTAAACAATCTGCTGTGTCATTGTTTATAGCTTTATATTTTTGTCCTGCGTTATCTACACAAGAAGTCATACACGGTGTTATAGCTTCATACGTAACATCGTGTGTGACATCTTACACGACTAGACTGATCAAAATTTCACAAGCTATTGTCCTAAGCTATTATAGATCTCACCGTGAACAACCTCGACTAGGGAATCCCCCTGTCTTTGGGAACGTCTTAATTCCACCCTTCGAGCAAGCCTATGCTTGGCGTTGTTTTCTTCAACAATTTCTTCGTGAAGTCTTCAATCACGAAAAAAACCCAATAGATCACTGTCAATCAGGGTTATTAAGGTTGCATATTTATGATTTCCTAATTTGCTTTAGTAGATACTTTCCTATTTGTAATGTGTATTCCCTATAAAAAGGGTTGCTCTCATTGTATTATGAACAAAAACACATCAATAATAAATCCTTCTTTTATTTTTATGACGTTGATTTGGTTTTTGAACTCGGAACTCGGAGAACTTGGAGACTTCAAGACTTCAGATACTCAAAACTCGGAGGCGGAGACAGGAGCCTTTGGGAATTTATACCCAACTTGGAGATCATGGGGATTCATACCCATACCTCGGAGACGGAGACTGGGATTTATACCCAACTTAGAGATCATGGGATTCATACCCATACCTCGGAGACGGAGACGGAGTGCGCGACGACTTCAGCATATCCTCTCACATTCTTGAGTAAGAAGGATTTAAGATCGTAACAAAAATAAAGATCCTAACATCTCGAGAAAACACTTAAATCATGTCAACAAACTAGGATATTAGCTGAAAAAATCATGGTAGCAAACGGGATAGTGAAGCAAATCATAGAACATTGGGAGAAACCAAAGAGGGAGACGATCGGAAAAAAATTTCGATGAACAGTACGCGTGAACAATATGCATGAATAGTATTCAGTAAACAGTGAAATCGCATGTGAACAGTGCTTAGAATAGTATCGGATGAATAGTATTTCAGATTTTTTTTTCTTTTTCTTGCCTTGCCCACTCGTTAAAACATAATTAACGAGTGGGAAAAGCCACACACGATAGGATCAAAACGAACCCTATTATACCATGATAGATATAAAAGAGGGATTTATTATTGATGTGTTGTTGTTCTTATAATACAATGAGAGCAACCCTTTATATAGGGAATACACATTACAAATAGGAAAGTATCTACTAAACCAAATTAGAAAACATAAATAGGCAACCTTAATAGCCCTGATTGACAATCACAAATACTCAAGTCTTCTTGAGTGGATGTTTGTGATCGACATCGTCCTCTCTAAATAGATCAGCCTCTCAACCCGCTAGTCGTACACAATTAAGAGCTCTGAGAATTTAACACATAGAAAGGACTGAGTTGCAAAAGGGATAGCGGCTGCTTTTATAGCAACCCATATTGCCTAATCGGATTCTAATTTCGATTAGGAAATCCCTTGCCACCTTGCGTTTCAGGTAAGTGACAGGTTGGCGTTGACGTCTTCTTTGGTCTTGCTGACGTGTCTTCTTTCCAGATGGACCTTGCCTAAATCTTTCTTGTTTTGACTTCTTCACGCGTACAACATCTGTGCATAAAACATGAAGTCTTCGATGTCTTGCCTAATTCTACAAGTAATATGTCACACCAATTCTGTCCTAACATGTTTCCCAACATCTTGACTTTGCACTAAAAAATATGACAATACTAAACGTAGTAACATAATTCATCCATGATCTTATTCTTTTGCGCGATGAGCTTCTGTGATCTAAAATAGGAAGTCTTCGATTTGTCACACCAACTGTGTTGCAACATGTTGTCTGACATCTTGACTTTACGCTAAAAAAATATGCCAATACTGAATGTAGTAGCACATACAAAATCAATTCAACACTCAATAACAAAACCAAATAATCAATATTCAATATTGAATATCGATTGTGGTGTGCAGATAGTGTACACACCACACTTAGGGTATTCACTAGACTTAAGCAACACAAAAATAGTACAAATATGGTGTGCACCACACTTAGGACTTAAACAAGTCCTAGACTATCTATAAATACAAAAACATTAAATGAAGATACATACAAACCAACTACAAATTGGGGTGCCTTCCAAAAACGTATTTTTTCAACGTCTTTACGTAGGTAGGATGATCTCTTGAGCAGACCTAACCACAAAGAAAAACAAAATTTCAAAAATAATTTTATTTTAAGAAGGAGAAAGAATAAAATCATTTTATGTATAAAAGAGAGAAAGTTTTGGCCTGAAAAGAACTGTGGAAAAACCTCTCGACCCTTCCCCCTTTCCTCACCTTCCTCCATTTTCCCGGTCTTCATTTTCAACCTACCGTCTCGAAATCCATCTGAGTGGCTTCATGATATTCTTGCAGAACATGAAAATATTATCTCCATAAGCATACCTCAGAATCAAACCTCCCATCGACGGATTTTCGATTTTGTTCACCTCTCCAGTCAAGAGGAACCGCACAAGGCCATCTCCGCCCTTCACGACTCTATCAACCCCACGGGCGTATGATCATTGGTCTCGCAAGAGGAGCTCCCTCTCGTTCAGTCGCTTGCTCTTCCAAGAGTCCAACCGTCCCTCAACATCCCCACAAGACCTCCCGTTCTTACCTTGATGTCGCCTCCAAAAATTTCTCCGTCCCGCAATCGCTTGTGCGCCCCACCTCCACTTTCAACTGCTCCAACCTCCCAAATGTTTATGTGACAAAGAGATTGGACCTTAATGTCATTGCAACGACTCATTTAAATACCAACTCCACCTCTCGCATTAGAGCCAACCTAGACTTGGAATGTCTACCATCCCCTTCAAGCTAGAGCATATCTTGAGTATACAATAAACACGACAATTAAGGGATAGAGTGCTAAAGAGTTAAACCCCATGAATTTCACTGTGTCGATCGCCCACTAGCCCTCACAGACTCGGCATCACGTCTCACACAATTTCTGAACATGACTTATGTCAAACAATTGAATGAAAAATAGTAATTCAAACATTCCACATGCACATGAGTCGAAATAATTATTCAATAATATATCGACACAACTTCTTTCTTTACAATTATTTATCTTCTGATTTTCTTCAATTTGATATATTATAAGCTTATGAGAGATTTATGACATTCGAAAGTTTATGTATATTATTAATATTACTTTAATTAATTTATATCATTAATATTATTTTATTTTATATTTCAAATGTACAGTTATTAATGTCATCCAAATATAATTATTAAAAAAAGTTATATAATTAATTATTAATATTATATAGACAAAAACTTATTTTTTTTCAAAGTTGTCGATCTTCTGATTCTCTTCGATTTGATATACTACGAGCCCGAAGCAGAGCTCGTATGAGAGTTATGACATTCGAAATTTTCAATATATTATTAATTACTTAACTATTATTATATAATTTAATATAGAATCGGTCCAATTTCTTAGTCTTGAAATCAATTATGGTTTACTTCCGGTTCAAGTCAAACCAGCTGAATTGAATTCAAATCAATTCAGGGGTATCTTTGTCTTCATTTGAAAAAAAAATCAGGTTTTCCATCTAAATTCTAACAACATTAGGGCTAAGTGTAAAAAACACAATTAACTAACCTCATTTTGAATTTTTTAGTATAGATGTGACGAAGTGTAAAACGCGCCACTATAGTATAGGTAAAGTGTAATTAATCCTAAAACGAATAGTGGAAGAAAAGAGCACGAAAGTTGAAATCCTATACCCCATGGGGTTGAAGCCCATAAACTCGATCGATTATTCTTGTAAAATCTCGTGCATTCTTGTAGCCTTTAGAATCTTTGTATTCTTGTATTTTTAGAGATAGTTATGTGACAATCTAATTATAGGTGTAGTCATTCGAGGTTTTCCTTAGTTTGAATGTAAGGGTTACCATTAAATATGTTATAACTATCTTTCATATAGATGTTATACTCGACAACATAAACTTAACCAACATGCTTTTTTAAAATGAGCATATAACAAGTGAGAGTATCTCCGATATTGCTCCCTACACTTAAGCTAATGTAGAGAGTGATTTGCATTGATTTAGAATAGAGAGCCACTGTTCATGTTCAACTTTAATCATACTCTCTATATTTTAACCACATGTATTATTTTATTAATATTTTACTCTCTAATTACAAAAAGTTATGTATGTGAGAGAGTGAGTTGAGATAAAATGGATTAAAAAGTAATAAAGTAGTAAAAGAAAGAATGCGGGGAGCGAGAAAGGAAATGTAGTGAGCTTCCTATTGTAGGAAGTCATGTAGGGAGCCCCAATGGAGTCTCTCTCTTTTTTCTTTTCTTTTTTTCATTTTCACTCTCTACAATAAATTTTTAGTTATTGTAGGGAGCCATATTGGAGATGCAATAAGGAGTAGGGAAAATATTCCTATTCTCTAAGAAGAGTAGTTTTTCACATAACTACTCCTAAAATATTTTATACCAACGCGCCCCTACAATTGTAATCATTAATGAAAAATAATGAAAGAAAAATTAAAACATGCTCACCACCACTTCTTCTTCTTCTTCTTCTTCTTCTTCTTCTTCTTCTTCTTCTTCGGCAGTCAAAACGAATGTAATTCCATTTCACCTTTCAAATCAAAAGATTTTGATCGACAAGCCTTCAAACCCAATAGCGATTTTCATGACAAGAGGATTCAATTTTGAGCCCAAACCAGTTTTCACAAAGTATGAAAATTTCTTTATTTCTTCGTCTATTAACACATCTGGGCGATTTTTTTCGGCAAGCTCTCAAACCCACCTTCCATCTTCTTCCTGTCACCACCACCCATTTCTCGATTTCAAGTACTAACATTCCAATCCTTGGCTACACCGCATCCTACTCTTGGTTCACGTGCATGCTAGTCAAGACTCGAATTCAGACAATTCACATCCAAATTAGATTAGAAACAACAAAAAATGGGGATGCACAAGTAATCCATTTGAATATGAAAATTTCATGAAAAAACTATTTCCGAAATTCATATGAAAATTATCGCATCTTTTGGATTCAACAATCGGATCTTTTAGGTTTCAGACTCAAAACTCCAAAATCTAACAAACCCCACAGATAAATCAGTAAATATCTATTTTGCGACATACCCATAAATTACTCAACTCCGAAAACCACAAATCCAGCATCAATTTTGTTTTTCGATTTCAATTTTCCCATAAGCCATACAAAAAAAATTATATAAGAGAAAACACAAAACCGAAGATGACATTAACGTACATGGGAATGTATAGAGAAATGGGAATGAACCGTACATTAATTATGAATCAAATTAATATGTGTGTTTATAATTTTGTGTGTTTATATCATAGTGATGATGCTTGTATGTTTATATCATACCATAAATTTTTATGTTCCTGCAATTTTACATAGAAGAGAAGGATGACAGAGAGGGGTGAGAGAGAAGAGCTGGAGTTGAGCCTCAATTGAAAGAGGTAGGGAAAAAATATAGAGAGGGGTCAAATGACATCTTTTGAAAAGTTGAAACACCAGAAATGAGATTTTAGTTTTTTAGCGTTAAAATTTAAATTATGCTAACAAAAATAGTAACAGTGAAAATATTGCAATTCTGGGGCTGCTAAAAATTATTTTAGAGGTGGTTAGGTGAAAAATCACCTATTCTAAAGGTAGTTATATTAGATTTTTCCTATAAATAACAAGAAAAAAAATATAAAGCTACGTGCAATTAGAGAGAAGAGTATAGACTTTTGACAAATATTGTTTGATGCAAAATGACTATTTAGTACACAGAAGTATACCATATTTAACATAATTATCCCTAATTATGAAATTGATTTCTATAGTATCATAACCATTTTGCTATTACATTTTACATAACTTCATTAATATTTCAGAAAATGTTATTACTAGTTTATTTGTAAAAAACGAATTATTCTTGATCAACTCTTAAACTTCTAAAAAAAATTTCATTTCTAATATGGCAAACAAGAGGCAAAATAAGGAAGCAATTCTCAACAAGAACTCTGAGATACCTTCATATAATCGGAGACCGCGCATCAGATCTCGAACGTACAACATCAAGCATTCTACGGTGACTGATTGAGAGTAATGCATTTTATGGACTACAGATTGAAGAACCGAATTAACATATTTTCTTCTCCTTATAGAAATTTGAATTGTCGAGACAAAATAGAGGATCGAGTAAGCGGTAAGATTGCGCTTGATCCCATTCTCCTTGAAGTTACTTTTTGGGAGAACCGGGTCTTACCAAGGAGAAGCACACCACAAAAAGCCCATATACACATGCAAACTCACCGCTAACCCAAAAGACTACCCGGATGGTTTTTGGGTCTGATGTGTATATAAACTCTCCTTTTACATCGTACTCTTCCGATGTGGGACCTGAACTCACATGTGGAAATTCTAACAATCTCCTCCTCCACGTTGAGTCCCATCACATTGTGTTGCTCTCCCTAAGCCCAAATCGTCTAGCACTCTCACTCGATGGTCCATCTTGCAATCATGGCCTGATCAATCACGGGTTTATGGGTCATATTAGCCTACTTGGCCCAACCCACCATATGAGATCCACTGGCATGTCAGCCTGATGAGTTTTGTGCAAACTAGACTCTGATACCACTTGTTGGGGAGAACCAAGCCTTACCAAGGAGGAGCACGCCATAAGGAAGCCCGTATACACATTAAAGTCCACCCCTGACCCAAAAGACTAGTATAGTAGGTCTTGCGTCTAATGTGTATATAAACTCTTCTTATGCACCGTACTCTTCTGATATGCGACTTAAACTCACACGTGAAATTCCTAACAAAGTTCTCCCCAACAGTTACAAGAAAAGACGTGGTTGAGGTATTTTCCAGTTCAATCAATATACACGTGGGAGGAGCTCGTCTCAAAATTTATTCAAAAGTTCTTCTAGCCTTTGATGGGCATGTAATTAAAAAAATCAAATTCATTGACTTCTCTAATAAGCAATTGATGTCAATATTTTACGTATCAGACTAATTTCGTTCTGCTTGAAAACCCACGAATCATAACAAGTGTATGATCTTGTTCAAAACTTTAGTAACTATTACACCAATAACTAATCGAAGGGAACAAAATCAAATAGATTTTAATTATTATTTTTGTAGAGATACTCAAATTTAACTACACTTAAGTATTGTGATTAATGACATACATACTCCTAACTAAAAACATACATTTGGAACACAAAACTAAATTTGAATACTTCTTAAGGTAATCTATCAGTTAAATGTCAACTAGATACTCACGGGTACAAAGTCAGGGAGCAAGCAGTGCCAACTATTAAGTCAGGGGTATTAATCTGTTGGCAATTTTATATTGATGATGTGTTTTAATGGGGAAACTATACAAAACATTTGTGCTCTTGTACCTGTTAAGAGCTGAGAGAGGTGGAATAAACTAATTGCCCCGTTTCTATCCTTATTGGACTGCCCAATATTTGGGATTGTAGAAGTATAATATATAATAATAGGTTAATGGGAATATGAGTGTACATTTAATTAAATTTAGGTTAATTAATCATATATTTACAATAACATATACGACTTCAACTTCCAACTGCAAAGAGAAGAGAAAGAGACAGAGAAAGAAAAGAGAGATCAATGGCCGAAGCTCAAGAAGAAGAAAGGAATGGCAATGGCAATGGCAATGGCAGGCCCTCTTGTTCATCTCTAAACCCTTCTCACCATTTTTTTAAGATCATGCTTTCCCCAAAATTGGTACTTGCTTATTTATTTCAGACTTGATGCATATCATATATTTAGGGTTTTGACTTTTGAATAATCACATGAATTTTGACTGTCTATTTCAGAGTTGATGCATATTCTAATTCAAAAAAAAACATTAGGGCTTGGAGATCCACCATGTATTGTATTGTTACCTTCCTGAATGAATGTTATGGGTTGAAGAATTTAGAAATAAGAGAGGCTTATGGCATGCATATATATGTATATGTGTACTGATAAATAGATGCATACATATATATGAATGGCTGATTTGAGTTAATATGAACAGACCCTTCCCGAAGATTTTGTGAAGGAATTCGGGGAGGATGTTGGTTGTGTTGCTAAGCTGAGAGATCCCAGTGAGCATGTTTGGGAAGTTGGAGTGGAAAAGTGTGTGGAAGGTGTTTGGTTTGGTGTCAATTGGAAGGAATATTTGGAGTACTATTCTATAAGTCATGGTTATCTTATAGTGTTCAAATATGAAGGGAATTCATGTTTCCGAGTACTGATATTTGACACCACTGCTTGTGAGATCACCTATCCCATTCCATCGCCAACTCTTCACCATTTGAACAACAGCAACATTAACATGTCCGGTAACAGAGAGCGTGAACTGATGGATGATGAATTACCTATTGTTACCAGTTGCCACCAAACTAATAATCACATTAATCATATCGATGATCAGGTCAGTGAGAGGGATACAATTAATGGGTCACAAAAGGCCACTAAACAAAGTAAGTTGTTAATTTAGAGCAAATGTTTCATTTTCGTTAGAAAATGTTAATACTAAATGAGCACGGTATGGTGTGGTAGGGAAGAATAAGAGAAGAATGTATAGATCGTTGAGACGGGCTGTGACAGAGGAAGATAGAATGGATGCCATCCAAAGAGCAGAAACATTCTGATCTCGATCTGAAAACCCCTCTTTCTCGGTCCTTTTGCGCCCCCATCATACACAAAACCCTCATGTGGTGAGTCAAATCTATTATATACTAATGAATGGAGTTCATGATTTCATGATTATTGTGTTATGTATATGGTTGCAGTATGTGGAGATGTCTTTTTGCTTAAAGTACATGAGCGGACCTCCAGGATCGGTGAGTTTGGAGGTAGCGGACGGGAGACACTGGCGGGTGTCATACAGGTACAATCACAGAGAAAAGTCCGGCAAGAGCTTAAGGAAAGGGTGGGCTGCGTTTTACAGGGAGAACTTCTTGGAGGAAGGAGATCTTTGCGTCTTTGAGCTCATCAAACCCCTACCCGACCTTGTCTTGAAAGTTGAAATTTTTCGTGTTCTTCCACTCAACGGGGCAGGGATCCCCACGGTTTCCGAATCGGACCGGATCGACCATGAACCAGACCAGACCCGATCCTCTGATTCCTCCATCATTGGAACCGTACCTGAAAACGCTATATGAGGAAACAGTTTGGTTTTGACCGTGGTTCTCCGGTTTGGTTTCCCAATTCTACCCAGATAGTATTCGTTGGTTTTCAATATTTAATTTAGGCTTGATTGATAGGCCAAAATAGACAATTTTGAGTCGATGTATAGAAAAAACTTTTGATCTTCAATCATAAAAGCTAATAACAAAAATCAAATTTCAATATTTAACTATTACAACTTAATCAAAATGAAAAGTTTGAAACAAAATAACAATAAAAGATAAATAACATACGCCAGTGAACGAGAGTTTGGCACATGGCATTGCGAACTAATCTTGTTCTTACCGATTAACCGTCAGTTTTGAGTTTTAAGAACAAATTCGGAATCATAATTAAATGGTTCTCTCAAATTAAAAACAAAAATGATGGTTTTAAGAACTATATATGAACCATAATTAAATGGTTAATTTAAATTCAAAACAAAAGATGAACCATTAATTACGGCTCTCATTTTTTTCTGTTCCGTTTCGGATCCAAGAATGGGCCACTATAACTATGTGGAATTTGGATGTTGAGAATTCAAATAAAGAGAGGTATGAGCAATTGGTGATTCATTTATCTGTATTGGTTAAGATTTAGAATTATCAAGTAAATGGCTGGAAAGGGGAAAGAAGGTTTAAAAGGAATAGAGAAGCAAAAGGAGAAGAAGATAGAGTCAGAGAGAGAGAGAGGCAAATAGAAGCATCTGATTCTCATAAATTAGTAAGTGGACAAGGAATAGGAATGTTGCTTTCTGTCTCCTCAATTTGTTCCATTACAATCTTTATAAAAAAATCATCAATGCTTTTCTTATTCTTTAGCCATCACCAACAATATACTTACACATATACATGACAATTCACAATCAAATTTCAATCCAAACCAACTTTGTTTTTTTATAGGTAAAAATAACTTCACATCTTTGGAACCATGAAGTTTTAAATTTACTAGTTAACTACGAGTGCTTGTGTGGCTTCATTCTCTTAGTTACATAACTTTTATTTTTCTTTTCTTTTCTAGTGTCAACAACGAGATTGTCTTGTTTCTATTTACATTTTTAAATACATTATTTGAGCTACAACAACGTAGAAAGGATTCTGCAATTTGAACTTCAACATTTTATCTTTAATTTCATTTTTTTACCGAGAAAATGTTTGGTAGGGGATTTAAACAAATCAATATGACTAATAAAATTAAACTCAAATTTGATTCGAAAAAATATAGTCGAGCATGATTCATTTCACTTCGTTTAATTATATTTATATATTTATTAAAAATAAATTTTACATTTGAATTGTATCGAATAAAAAAATATATAATTAAATAAATACTAAACAAAATGGTTCGTAAACCTATCGAGTTTTGGTGGGTGGGGTTGAAATTAACTTATTTATCAAGCGAGTCAAACTTTTAATTATAACAAACACAAGTCAAATATTTAGCTAATTATACTCAATCAATATGTTAAATGCTCAATCCCTTTTCAATCCTAATGATTGTGTCGCGGAAGAATTGTAAGGAATAATGTAAGAACTAGTTTTTGTTTGGTTTAGTTAAGAATATATGAAAAAAATATTTTACAAAAAAAATTCTTTTACCTTTGATTGGACCGTATCAAGTGGCAATTGTTTTTTCAGAAATTTTTTACAATTGTCCCATTTTCTTGCCTTTGGTTTTTGAAAAATAACTGTTATTTTCAGTTATTATTGTGTTTCTTCAAGATTATGTGTATTTGTATTTCCGTCAGTATTCAAAGAACAATTGTTTCGTGTTTGTTGGTATATATGTTCGTATGGTTGTGTCTGTTGGTACGTGTCTCTCCATGATGTATATATGGGGTGTTCATGTTGTATCGGTCGTGTTGATAGGTGCAATATGTCATTTCATGCATAGCCCGCGGATTATTCTCGGTTAGAATGTTGGTCGTCGTTGTAGTCCTCAGACTTTGTGTTTGCGTTAGCGGCTACAATGTTGTTTGATATTTTTTCCGATTGAGCGATCACGTGGTAGGTCTGAATGTTGGATTGCCTGTCCTCATCCCGTAGTATATTGTAATTGTCATTTTTCCTGGTGTTGTTGGTGTTCCGAGGTCATGGAAGTCTTGTTGTTCTTGGTTTTCTTTTCTTTGGTCATGGTGGTTGTGGTTGTTCTTATGTTTCTTTTCTTTTTTGCACGGGTGATTATGGTGCTGGTGGTTGTGGTTGTTCTTATTTTCTTTCTTTTCTTGAGATTGTGAGTTTATATTCTTGGCGTTGTCTGTTGGTTTCAACGTAAAATTTACTTTTTTGTCATATTGTGGGATATAGTTGGTAACGTAGTTATTTTGATTTGTTCTTAATTAGTTATGTATTCTTGTTTTTATTGATAATATACTTGTTTTATATGATATGTGTTTGCATGTTTAAGATGGCATTGTTAGTGTTCTTGGTTTTCTTGGCTCGTCGAGCGACATGCGTGATGGACGGGTTTTGGTTTGCGAGAAACAGGGCAGCAACGTACGTGGAGGTGAGAGACAATGGCAACGGGAAGGTTTTGGCTTGAGGAGGAGGAGGGGCGAGTGACATGTTTTGGTTCGCGAGTCCCGCGGTGGAAGATACTTGAGTTAGTGTTCTTGGTCTTCGGTTAATTTTGTGAGTTCTTTCGAGTTTTTGCTTTATGGTGTGTGGTTTTCTGCATTTTAAGGTAGAGATTTAATTTTCTTTCTTGTTGTTTGTTGGTTTTAGCCGCTGTTTTTCTTGAAATGAAAAATCTAAGTTATAATTTTTAATATTGATTTGCTTTATAACAACTATTAACATTCATTATTTGACATCCAATATTAAACAAGATTGATTTGTATTGTATAATTATTATCATTTGTTTTATACATTTTAATCTTTTAATTTCATATTAAATGTATTTTTGATGAATTTATTTTTTAATTGTGTAGTATACAAGACAAGTCGAATGATAATTATGAATGATGCAATTAATTTATTGAAAAACTATATGTCATAAGTTCTTGTATATTGCATATAGAATGTAGTAGTTGATCATACATGATTTTAGTTAATATATGGTTAAAGATCAAACTTTTTCACTGTGTTCAATCAAAAAGTTTGAATGAATTTATTATATATATATATCAATGTTATCAATATCTTTCCTCCAAAATTTTATAACTATTATTTATCATGATATAGTTTATGTTTAACAATATATGTTAATTCTATATATTTAGTTTAGACGATAAATCGTTGAGAATAAAATATGTGATAAAGCTTATTCATAACAAAAATTAATTAAATTCTAAAAGTTATCGTAGAATTTCAAAATTCGAGTAAAAATAAAATTGAAAGAACATTATTCACTAATTTGTTACTTATTTATGGTAAAAACAAACTCTAACAAAAGTCATTTGTAAAATTAAATTTTCAAACAATAAAATATCAATTTTTTAATTGATAAAATACATTACTTTTAATTATGATATGATGTGTTGTGATAGTTATACCATCAAATTGTTTAATTTATTAAGTGTGGTTTATACCAATTAAATGACTTTAAATCCAAATATTTTTGTTTGCGTTCGAAGTTGGAGTTGAAATCAATAAAAAGGAATTGAAATTTGACTATTTTAGGAAATGAGAGTTCACCCCAATCTACAATAATAATACATAAAATTCATTTTTTTTGAAGTTGAAACTTCATTTATATTATTCTTTTTTTAAAAAAAGTTATATAATTTTTTAATACATAAATGTTATATACTTTGATTCGTAATGACAAAATTTTTAATTATATTTTATTACGTGCGAAGAATCTATAAACTACGTGTGTTATATATTAATTTCAATTTATCAATTTAAAAGTAATATAATTTTTTAAACCATTCTTTTTAATTTACTCTAAAATTCTATTCTTACTCTATAACAATATTCGAACCCATGATATGTCAATTTTGAGTATGAACCTGAAACCGTTAATTTCGGGACTGTAAGGACCTTATGAACTTTTCGTGACTTTTGGTTCACTTGGTACATTTCGACATTCAAGATGTTTTAAGACATTTTTAAATCATATGAATTTATTGTGACATTCGCAAACATTTCAAATTTTCAGGAGAGTTCGGGAAATTCGAGACTTTACGGGCTATCGAGATATTTTGGGACATCCGTGACATTATTGAGTTTTAAGACGTTTGGGCCATTTTGAGGTATCTGGGACATTTTACATTTTATATTTAGAGCATTTGGGTATATTTATTTTTGGACATTTTTAAATGTTTGGGATGTTAGGCTTTCGAGTCATTTCAAGACTTTCAAGACTTTAGAAACATTTCAGGAAATTTGGAACATTCTGAGTTATTCGTGATTTTTTTGAAAAATTATGCTTTCGGGACTTTTCTAGATTTTCAAGATATTCAGGTCGTTTGGAGTATTCAGTACATTTTGGGACATTCGGAATATTTTGGGGCATTCATAACTTTTGAGATACTTGAGACTTTAGGAACATTTATAAACATTGTGTATTTTTAGGAAATTTCAAATGTTTAGAAAATCGTATAAAATAATAAGCAAATAGTTTAAAAATATGTTTAAGTGTGTAAAATTTAACATATAATTTATGAAATGTAATATTGTATCAAATTAATTTATGGTAATTTAAAATTATACGTTGATAACTAACCTAGACATAAAACTTAGGAGAAACTTAAACATACTAAATTGTGTATTGACAAAATACACAATCTTAAATAAATGTTGTCACGAGCTGATTACAAATGTATGAATGCTTGAGAAAATCCACTTTAAATAAAAATAAATTTATGATTATAAAAATTTAAATTAATTGACATAACACAAATAAAATTATGTTTGCGTTATATTTTTTATTAATTCATAATACAAGTAAAAATATTTCACATAAAATTCTAATAGATTTGTAGTGTAGTATATTAAATTTATTCTAGCATTATTATTATAATCTTTCGTGTTTCGTCTTTAAGTTTACTTTTAAAAAATACGGTATAAAATAATTTTTCAAATTGTTCCAATATAAAAATTATATTCTTTCATAATTTTTTCTTGATTGTTGACTTATTTTTATACTTAGACTTTGAAAATAACCATAGTTTTCAGTTATTCTCGAATATTGTGAAAGGTATAATGTTTGTTGTTTTGTATTGTGTAGTTTTTAATTTTGATTGTTCCTTTTGTGTTTCTTGTTGTTTTGAAGTATTGGGAGCATGTATATGAAGTTGAGTATTTTTTAGATGGAACGACTTATACATGAAGTTAAGGTTGTGTTTTTTTTATTAAGTCTTGTAATTATGATCGTTGTGGTTTTTACTTGTAAATATTGTTTATTGTGTTCTCTTGGTAGGCCATGTTAAATATGAATGAATATTTGTACACAAAGTAGTGCTTTGGGTTCAAATTAAGTACATTTACCACAATGAGTTTTGGTTAATGTGTATAGTGTAACTTTGAATGAGTTATTTTAGTTTGATTAGATTAATACCTTGTTAAAACTCATCAAAATTAACTGATAAATAATATGTGTGTTGTTTGTGTCTAATACAAGGTTTTAAAAAACGTTAGGCGCTAGTCGGGCGGACACCAGCCCGAGAGGATTAATCGGGGATTAAACGGGATTAATCGAATTTGTAATTTAATTTATTTTTAATATAAAATGAATTATACTATATCAAAATAAATGTTTTATACATCAAAAATAAACAACCACAATCTTTCCGGGACAATCTAAAGTAGTGATAAGTGGTCACAACAACTTCAATGATAAAAATTTCGAATTGACAATTTAAAAAAACTAAATTTTCATCACAAAACCGTTCAAACAATTGTCACTGTGTAAGTTTGAAAACAAATCATAAACTCCCACAAAATGAATAAACAAATGAACCCTTAACTCAAACAAAATGAATAAACAAATACAAATCACCCGTTACAAATATGAAGTGAAGCCTAAAACATATAAGCTCTGACTTTGATTGATTCGCAAAAGAGGTGCGGCAGGCGACAAATATTCGTCGAATGCGAAGAGGTTTAGGGCGTAGGAGTTTAAGGCAAGATAATGGAACGAAGCGACTCTGTCTGATTTCTTATTTTTAATGTTTTAAATTTTAATTGATTTTTTAAAAAAAATAAAGTTTTGGTCCTTTTGAACGACCACTTAGATGCCTGAACGGCCACCTGATCGCCTAAGCGGCCTCCTGGACCGCCTAATGAACCAAAACGTTGGCCACCTTTCAATTAGTATAAAACAGGGCGGTGAGGTGAAAAATAACGCATGGGCGCCGCCTAAGCGGCCTTTTTTTAGAACACTGGTCTAATATGTCAGTTGCTTTTTATACTCATATACGAAATTGATATATTTACAATAATATCTCAAAAATCTAAATAAAAAATATTATTCTTTTGTTTTGAGATGCATAATGTTATTCATTACCTATTAAAACATTACATTTAAATTCATAGGAAAATATCGTCAACTATGTGTATATAGTATATGCCTACAGACGGATATATAATTATGTTTTAACATTAATATTTGTTTAGAAAATATTGATGAGTTTTCACAGAAAACACCGCGTATCGCACGGTTATTTACTATAAATTTAATTTAACATGATTATACAGGTAATACGCGTGTATTACAGTAGTTGATACTAAAACCCAAAATAATAGTCTAATTACCACGTACACAACAATTTTTTTCGTTTTAATTAGAAGTAGTTAATTTTGTTTAGTGTCTTGATGAATAAATGGATCTCGAGAATTGTCACAAATTCAAATAGATTTTTACACGTTGGATAAAATCTTTTGAAATATAACATTATTTTTTAAAGTGTGAAATCTATAACAACTGAAGTGAGTATTCATATATTGTTCCACTGAAATCACAAAATGAATTCAATGAATAAGAATTAAATACAATCCACTGTAGCTTTTGTTGCATTGTGGTGTAACAAATTTTCTTATGGATTGACTTGTTGTTTTGTCTCTCTCTCTCAATAATTATATATAGTGCATCAATATTCCACAGCAAACCTTCAACCATCCTTCAACACTTATGCTTAACTAATTTGAGAATTGTTTTCAAACTCAATTATCACAACATGTTTTGGCCTTTTCTTGTATACTAAAATATTGTAGGTCAAACATGTATATTGCTACTGCTTTTCCTTTTACATATAGTTATGATTTCAATTTTGAACACCGTAATATTTTGAGCATATACATTTATGTTAATTTATAACATTATGGTATTGATTAACAATGTTCACGGTTAAGTGTGAACCATGTATTAATTATTGCGGTTAGGAAAATAAAGTAATAGAAAAAGGTACATAATATGAGGTAATGATGTGGACTGTCCACACTGAACACAAGTTTATGTAATTTAAAGAAGGATGATATTAAATAGTCATAAAATAAGGTTGCTTCAACCAATTATTTAACCAATGCTCTGTTCTATGTGTTGGGTCATATGTGACCGTTGTGCACAGATTTATGCTACTGTTCAAAAATTCAATTCCTGCTCATCTTATTCAATAAGCATAATACATTAATTTTGTAGGCCATGTCGCTTCAGCTACCACATTAACTCACCCCCTTCACTTGTACCACCAAGAAACGTCCAGTAATTCATCAACAATAACAATTTTGTGTATATTCTAAACAGATAAGGGTTTAATAACAATGATTAGTAACACTTTTTAGTTTCATAACAAGCTAAATCGTTTATGAAAGTTGATTAAATTTGATGTGCGCAACATGTAATTATTTATGAAGAATAAATAGTGTTTGAATATGTAAGATATGAGAGATAAATAAAGAGGCAGCATCTGATGTGGCAGTGAATGATTGGATGGAGGATGAGAGATGATGATTATATTCTGTGACAACCATCTTCATCTTCATCTTTGTTACTTGCTCTGTTTTGTATGCTCCTCTGAACCCAAGCACAATAGAAGAGAAAGAGAAGAGAGAATTTTATCTTTTTTCCTTTATCTTTATCTATCATTATATTCTGATTCTGCAATATGAAAGGAATAGATATGCGGTGTGCCTCACAAGCATCCACAGCCATAATGGATGCAATTGCAAGCTCCTCTTCCTCTTCCTCCAGCAGCGCCCAGCTTGGCGGCCGAGCCATCGACCGCCACAACCCCATCATCAGGGATGGCAGGAGGCTCAGAGACCCTCCTTGCTCCTCCCTCCACCCTCCCATCAACCCCAAACCCTATCACCAGCTCCCCAAGTCCAAGTCCAAGCCCAAGCTCAAGAGCAAGAACAGCAAACCCCCTCCCAACCCACCTACTATTGATCACAACAAGAGTGTTGCAGTTGCAGAGACAGAGGATGTGATTGCTATGATGCCAAGTGGTGAATCTATGAGGAGGCAGGCTGATTTGTTCACTCCACCTGGCTCCACCAGATACTTGCTCACTGATGCTCCTCCCTCCTCAGATCATGACTCTCAATCCTCCTCTGTTTCTACTCAATCAAAAGACCAGGTTTGTACCCAATTCATATGTATACATGATTCATTTGAGGTGGTTAATTATGGGCTCAAAACAAGAGATATGGTGCAGGTTGTGGTGCTCAGGGTCTCTCTGCACTGCAAGGGATGTGAAGGAAAACTCAGAAAACATCTCTCAAGAATGAAAGGTGTGTCTTCTTTCTCTTCATTTTTTTTGAGATCATGACATCATTGTGATTTGGGATTTTTAAGGTGTTGGGTACCACTTAACTCATAAAGACCCATATCTCCATCCTTTAATCTTTGACACTGAAAAGTTGCTCATAAATTTCCAAAAAGAACATTTTTGGGGGTAATTTGAAGACATGTTAAAGAAAAAAAAGGTGTCCCTTTTTATTTTGTAATATGTATTGGAGTTGTGATATAGAATATGAATGGAATTGGGCAGGTGTGACGTCCTTCAACATAGATTTTGCAGCAAAGAAAGTAACGGTGACAGGAGAGGTGACGCCGGTGAGTGTTCTTGCAAGCGTTTCCAAGGTCAAGAGTGCTCAATTTTGGGCAGCTGCCAAAATAGAGACCAGGAAATAGAGGTGGCCAGGTGGGTGGGTGGGTGAGTGGCTTATTTTGCAGACTGGTTAGTCATGGCCTGGCCTGGCCTGAGCTCTCTGTCTTTTACAATACGGTCAATTATGCGTGACTCTCACTTGCTTCTGTTTTCCAGCTATCTCTGTTTTCTTGTAACATAAAATAACAATTACATTTTATTTTATTGCTTCACTTGTCACTATGTTGCTTCCACCTTTGTCCTTTTCTAAACCCAAGTTTTGGTGGGTAACAAAAATTATTCCCAAGCCTTTGTGTTTCTCTTCAACTTCCTCTTAGTGTGCCCCTCTAGGTTGTGCTCACTTTACAGAAAATGCTTATGAAAGCCAATCTACATTCCTTGTATTCGAGCCCAACAATTATAAGATATAATTTACTAAAGTCATGTGGTAAGCATGGTCTTCCTTGTGGATTCATAAAATGGACCAAATAAAGATTTCGCACGTAAAATTAAATTAGAGTGAACGAGATTTAAAAGAACGAGCAACACACATTTGGTTAAAAAAAACAATACATGAGAAAAGTTTTCAAAAAGATTGTGAAAAAAGAGGCTAGAAGAGAATGACAAAGCAGCGAGACAAACTAGAGTTCGGCCTCCACCGATGTAGCACAAGCAAGGTCTCATACCTTTTCTTCGTTCCTATATATGTTGATATTGATACACATTTTATGTTGAAATTCTCTCCCCCTACACACGGATTTTAATCATATTTGAAATATTTTGTCATTCTATAAGATAGAAAAAGAACGGGTTCATGACGGATTTTGTGATCTCGTCCCCTACCAACCCCTGCCAAACAGGTATGGGACTTTCGGAGAAAACCAAATCCTTGTGATGTTGGGATGTTTGGTGCATATAATTCCAAAAGGATAATGACAGCACAGATTGGGTAAATAGTAATAGACAACTTGAGAATTGACAGAGAAAGGCCAAAAATGGTAACCACATCAAAATATGAGCTTCATTTGATATCTGTGCCTGAAAGGATGGTAAGTTTCAAGTCATATCAACTTGATGATTCTGGATATGTATTTACAGACAGAGGGGAAAAGGATTGTGGTGAAGAACAAATGGGTAACAGAAACCATCTTCAATCCTTATCATGTTTCACCTGTGACTACCACTCACTCCCATACACCAATTTTATGGTGCATGTAGTATTGATGAACAGATATAGACATGAGTGGATACTCAAAGTTGCTATTCAATAAAACAATCCAACAATATGTATATGCATAAGAGGAAATGGCCATAATGAGCAATGCTTGTTGCTCAAGCAAGAAACAGGAAACCATCTACAGCAGAAAAACAAGCAATATATGCAGTGGTGGCCTCACTCAAAGCCAAGCCCATCATCATTAATTAGAGACTCAAAATTAAACACCCATGAACACCTGAAGTTGGAAATTTTCCCCAGAAACAAACATGAATTGAATGCTGACAATAAACTAAAACAAAATGGCATCTGATTAAGATGGATAATTCCCAAAAGATGGATCTATATTCTTTTTTCAATTTGAATTACAATATATGATCTAAAAACAAGCCTAAGATGGAAGAAACATGTAGTGTAGGGATAGAAGATGGAGTTGAAGCAAGAAATTAAGAGAAGTAGGTAGTTACTTACCATATGAATAATAGTGAATGAATCAAGGATCAAAGGGGCCATCGGGGTCGAGCTGTTTACAGATGCCGAGATAAGTGAGGTAGAGGACGCGGTCCTTGGCACCGGTTCTGTGATTCTTGGTGTGCTTGCAGAAGTACTTCAACTCGCTGAGGCGGCAGCAACCGATCATCTGGCCGAGGAGGAGGAAGAGCCAGTTGATGGCGCGCTTCTTCCCGAGGATGGGCTTGACGCAGTTGCTCTGGGCGCAGTGCGGGCAATCGGGGAGCACCGGGTTCATCCACGCCGCCGGGGCTCGGTCGTGCATCTGGTGCTTCTTCTCCCTCACGAACGCCGCCACCTCCGCCCACCTCCGCTCCAGATCGTAGCGTATCTCCAAGGTGCGGTCGCAGCACTTGCAGTGGACCTGCCCGGAGACCTCCGTCACGCCGGAGGCCAGGAGGTGCTTCAGCGGGTGGGTCACGGCGCGGCTCGTCGTGGCCCACGGGTACGGCGCCTCGATCGCCTGGCTCTTTCCCTGACCGATCTTCACAGTGCTCTTGCGGGACCGGCCGTTGCGGGGCACAGACTCGTACGGGTGGTGGTGGCGAAAGCTGGACGCCTGACCCTGCTCTGACGATGATGGTGGTGGCACATTCTGTTTCTGCGGCGGAGACGAATGGCCTCTCGTGAACAGGCCGAATCTGAGAAGATCGTCGTGCTCGTCCTCTACCAAACCGATTTCCATTTCTTTTGTTGGAGGATGATTTTAGGGCTTCTCTGTGTGTAGTGGGAGGGAGTGTTTGTCTAGGCGAGAAAGTGCAAGAAAGTTGGAGGGAAAGAGAGGAGTATTGGGATTAGAAATAGGAGGTGGCGGCGAGTATCTCGGGAGAGGGTTACAATGAATATACGATTCTCTCCCAATCCCTCTCCAAATACAATTCCAATTCCAATTCCTATTTGGGAGGATAGGCATTCGATTACTCATCATGTAACATGTATCATTCACGATTTATAACTGATTTTTTTCTTCAATTAATAATATCCTACTTTTTCGATTTATATAACTAACCAACTCTTCCTCTTCCATTTTATTTTCATTTATATCAAACATTATTATGTCTTTTTTGCTCTTTTTTTTTACTAAAAATCCGACCAAACTTTTATTGCCACAAATCGTTACAAAGAACACGAGTAAAAGAAACCGAAAAAAATATGGGCTAAAACTCATAATTAGAGCCCTGACGAGTTAAAGGCCAAATTACCAACAATCAAAAACCTGTAATATGCTGGAGCAAATTGATAGCAGCAAGGCAATTCGACTCCAGAATTACCCACACCCACTAGAGCCCACCTCTGACTGTCGTAGCCTTCACCATTAGTGGTGACTTCACTCCCCGCAAAGATCAGCCCGCGCCATCTCGAAGTACCAAACCCACCCTTCCCGAGCGCTGATCATCAACATTCAAATTGAATGAGCCCATCGCCGAACGCTTTCACTTATCAACCGTCACCGTCTGAGGTCCCAAGCTTGGTCTCGTTGTTGCAAGCATCCACTCACGCAACATGAGCTCGGCCTGAAACAACACGTAAGATGACTGTACCACCTTGCTCCTCCAGACCCGTTCATTTCGGACTTGCGAGATCACACCAACGAATCACCAATCTCTCAACCTCCTCCACCTCCCCTCTAGCCAATAACTCAAAAATCATGGTACCGACCGAGTCAACCAGCCCCATATTAACAAATTGGCGTACCATCCAAAAAAATTCCACACAATCCCAAAATATATGAGTCTCTAACTCCTCATCCACCCCACGGAATGGACACGAAGTAACCAACACAACTCCTCGGCGTGCCAAATTTAATCGGACCAGAAGCGTCCGAACATCACTCTCCATAAAAAGAATGCAAACTTTCGCAGTATATTAGTTTCCATATTCTCTTCCACATGCTATGCTGATGGTCACTGGACCATTCATCACCTTCTCCAAGTAAGAATCTATCAGCCGACTTGACCTCACAACTCCCCTCAGTAGTAAATTGCCAAAACCATGGATAGGCGTCCAAAGATGGGTTGATAGGTATATCGCTAACACCCTATCATTGTCCTTCTCCCCCAGCAGCGATCGAACCATGTCCTATATAATATTAACTAGGATATTGTCAAGTGGATACCCTAAGAATTGATTGTTTTTATATGGGTGCTCATAAAATTATTTTTGTCAACGTATGTACCTAAGAAATCTGTTTTTTCACTTTACACATTTTCGTCCATTCTTGTTGGCTTTTAAAATTTCCAACATGTAAAATGACTAAAATACCCAGATTAGGGTTTCGAACTAGGACATGTCAGGGCCGAGGAGGGCGGAGAGCTGAGTTTAATCTCCGGTGACCTAGATGTCGACGACTGACCAAATATCTAGCGACTCGTCGATTCTCCGGCGACTGAGAATCAAATGTTTGTTTGATTTGTAAAATTTGTTTAATAAGGAATTTTTTTTCTATTTTCTCATCAATTATCTGTATAATTGATTTTATTTAATTGATTTTATTTAATTGATTTTGATGAAACGAGTATGTTTTGATGAGCTAGAGAGAGAGAGAGAGGGGAGAGTGAAAGATGGGAGAGAGATGGAAGATGAGAGGTTGAAGAAAGGGGCAACAATGTCATTTCACTTACAGTTTTTATTTTGTTATTAAAAATTACTAATATACCTTTAACCACAAAGTTTGTTATTTATTTAATTGAGAGTAATGTAGTCATTTCATAGTTATTGTATTTAAGATTTTAATTGTTTTATTTGGTTACTTGAAAAGACAAATTTGCTCTCAATTCATTAGTTTAATTGGGTAGTTAATTAGGGGTAAAATAGTCATTTCACAATTATAACAATAATTATATAAAAGGTTTGAAATTATACATTGAGGGCATTTTGGTCATTAAAAATATAGTTGTTAGATTTAACTGAATAAGAACTAAAGTGTTAACGTTTTAAACTTGGGGTACCGAGAATTTTTTTTTCAAACTTGGAGGACTGATCCTAGAATGAGGTTTTGACGGGTGTACTGATATGTAATTACCCTTTTATATTATAAAACAATATGTTAAAAATAAGGTGAATTTGAACAAGAACATAACATAATCTGAATTTGAACATTAATATGAGGGCAAATTCGACATTTCGTGTCATTATTAACACCGTTAGTGATGAGTGAGGCTTTGGTAATATTCAGGAGGCTCACAAGTAGCATTTTCATTTAAGGGGAGGTAAGTGAAACTTTGATAAACCGTGTGGGATTAATGTGGAATTACCCTATATAATGATAATAATAAATCTAAAATTATCTTATATAACTAGAATCATTTTCTAAATAATATATTAATTCTCCCTAACCATAAAACTTTGGGTTAATTACATTTTACTATATTTAGTTGGAGGCATTTTTACAAGTTACTATACCTATTTTTAAAAATTACAACTTTCTATACTAAATACACTAGGTTTTGCAATTTACTTTAACACCGTTAAATTTTGGATGGACATTTTATCAAAATATGAAATGTCTAAAATACCTTCGACTATATCAAAATTTTAAAGTGATGCCAACCATATCAATTTTGTCCAATTTCTTGATTTCTATTATTTTATTGGAAAATTCCACTTAGCACCTCTTAAGTTTGACCGAGTATCACTTAACTCCCCTTAACTTACAAATCAACTTGTGAAGTCCCTTAAGTTTGAAAAAGTTTCACTTTACCCTTTTCTGTTAACTTTTTTTTAAAATTTTGTTAACTTTTTTGCAAAATGACGAAAATACCCTTTTGTTGAAAAATTATAATAAATTAATCAAAATGATTTTTGAAATTTTATATATAATGTTTTCATTGTATAAAATAAAGAATAAAATTCTGTTAGTAGTAAAAAAACTTTCTTATAATTTTTTTTAAAAATACTTTTAAATGACTTTTAAACATCGTTTTTTTTATAAAGTTTTTTTTTTCAAAAAAATTAAGACTAAAATATTTTTTTATTCATTGTTTTTGTAAAAAAAAAGAAAAAAAAAGTTTCAAAATCATTTTTATTTATTTTATTTATTTTTTTTAATGAAAGGGTATTTTCGTCATTTCACAAAAAGATAACAGAATTTTCAAAAAAGTTAACTGAAAATGGGTAAAGTGAGACTTTTGCAAACTTAGGGGACTCCACAAGTAGATTTTGAACTTAAGAGGGGTTAAGTGAAACTTGGTCAAACTTAGGAGTGGCTAAGTGGAATTTTCTCTTATTTTAATTTTGATTATCATTGTCTTCATTTGGTTTTTTACCTAATTTCCTTGCCTAATTAGTACACATATTTTCGCCTAATTTAATTTGGTTACAAAATCAGTTGTCCTGCACAGAAGCAAGAGGCAGGTGAACTGCCACATCTACACCGTGGAGCCGGCAATGTCCCAGCGTCGGAGCCGTCGAACAACATTTGGCCGTCGCCGATGACAGAAATCGAGAGGTCGATGGAGGGTTTGGCCACGTCAGTGGCGGCGGTCGGCAGCTTTTCGATTGGGATCAGAGAATCGAGCATTGCGAAGCGTCCTCATTGACAGAGCGGTCGAGGTCAGCGGCGACAGCTCTTCCTTGCCTTGAAGTGTTATGTGGAGACTGGATCTTGGGAGAGTTCTCATCCTCTATGGCGTCGTTCGTGAGGCCAAACTCGGAGGCGGGGCCCATCCACGTTACTCAACTTCCGCTCACTATCTTCGGGGTCGACGGCACGGACTCTCGGTCGGTGTTTGACAAAGAACCTGCCGGCGTGGGCCGATGCCGACACCATTCCTTTAACACAACACTCTGTGTTAAAATCGCCGGAGTTCGATCAGTTGGGGATGTCGTACTTCCGACGGAAGCTCAATCGACCGGTGTGGCCTGCCGATGGGAAAGAGGTCGGGCTTCGGTATGGGCCGCTCCGACATGCGCGACCTCCTCCATGCTAAAGAAAATTATTTGTAATCTCACAAGAACCCATGGTCAATGGTGATGGTGTTATTGGGTAAAAGGTCAAAATTTAAAGTATAAGGGGTAATTCTACTTGGGTCAACACAAAAGTTTGTAGTCTCACTTATGCCACTGTAATTCTAATTTAAATTCTGAGGTTATCATAAAAGTATGTAGTCTCACTTAGGTTACCATAATTCCAATTTAATTTCTGAGGTCACCACAATGAACTTTTGTCTCACTATTGGTCTATTTTTATTTTCAAAAGACCAAAATGCCCCTAATTTGTTTTCAAAATTTTCAAAATATGTCATTTCTCTTCAAAAATGCCATTTCCCTCCAATCCACCGCCGACCACCACCTTCCACTCCTCCTCCGACCACCACCTACGACGTCGATCCCTTCACCCACGTCTTCCACATAGTCGCCCTATCTTTTTCTCGCTTCGCCATGGTGGGCATGTTCGTCTCCGGCCGAATTAATTTCCAGAAACTCGACTCACATCACCGGCGAGAAGGAAAAGAAAGATGGAGGGGAAAGTTCCATTGGGTGGTTTTTTCCGACTCGATCTGACGGCGGAGCGGCCGCCGTCGTCGTCGGAGAAGAAATCGTCGTCAAAGGTGTCGACGCGGGAGAGGTGGAGGAAGGGGCGGCGGTGCCACCGGAGGGAGGCGGTGGAGAGGTAGTCGGCGCCGGTGAGATCGAGGCGGGAGAGGAGGTGGCGGAAGGAGGGTCATGGTCGATGAAGGAGGTGAAAGAGGGGTCGTGAAGAAGAAAATGAGGTGAGGGGCATTTTGGTCTTTTCAAAATAAAATAAATCAACAGTGAGACAAAAGTTCATTATAGTGACCTCAGAAATTAAATTAGAATTATGGTGACCTTAGTGACTACAAACTTTTGTGGTGACGTCAGAAATTAAATTAAAATTATGGTGATTTAAGTGAGACTACAAACTTTTGTGGTGAACTAAGTGGAATTACCCCAAAGTACCCTTAGCTACTTCAAAAGATAGTTTAGTCATTTAAAAAAAATTAACAGAACAATCAGTTAAATTGGATGAAAATCAGTAACTTGTAAAAAATTATAATTAGTGAGTAAAAATTGGGGTTTTTTAAGTAAGTGTAATAACTTATAAAATGGCTCTAACTAGACAAAATTTTATTTATATTTCACATTTTGTCAAAATTGTTAAAAAAAATTTCTAACAGCAATTTAACTTATGTTAAAATAGAGAACAAATTTTCACGTAATGAAAACACTCATGACCATATATTATAAGACTTGAACAAGAAAATAAAATACATAAGATTAGCATAACAATACAGTTGAAAGTGATATTGAGATTATCTTCAGTGTATCGGTGAGAGAACTTGGCTCTAAGATGACGAGTTAGGATGGAAAGTTTTCCTGAAATGGTGCCACAAAGCGAGATTTCTTGATCTTTCTTTAACTTGTGAGGGTTAGATTTATCATAGTAAGACGTGACAATGTAAAAGTTAAGTGTTAGAGTATAAAATTATAATTGGTTCTTCAACTATCAGCTTAAGCTTTTAGTTGAGTTGATCCTCTAATATGGTATTAGAGCTTGTACCTCGCTGACACGAATTCGAATCCCAGGACATGCAAAAATTTATTTTCATTAAGCTCTCTCATATATATTTGTAAAAAAAAAAAGGCTCTACTCTTATTCTAAATGAGCCTTCATAAATCTATTCTTCTCAAAATGCACGTCCAAATCTCAAAACGGAGCTTAAGCTTTTAGTTGAGTTGGTCCTTAAATATTTAAGGACGTAAACGAATCGCTCGAGCTTGTCTCGTAAAATATTTGATTCGACTTTATTATGATTGAGTTCGAGCTCATACCTTTAAGGTTCGATAGGCATGTGAGGTAGCTCGTTTAGTTACATATTGTAACTAATATATTTTCAAAATTGTAGTGAATATTTATAATGAAATTAGACGAACCGAATCGAGTTAAGCCGATCTCGAGTTGACTTGTTTAATATTTAATGAAGAAAAAATTGTCAAAAGTCTTCTTATAATTAATTTTTTCGCACAAACCGGAGAGCTGCTCGGTCTGACCTGAGCTCAGTTCGGCGAGGTTGAGCACTCTGGCATTCCGACGTGATTCTCGATCGCCTCGGCCTCAACTCCACTACAAGCTCTTGAAATGGAAGACTTGGTGTTTGCCGTGTCTCTCGTCGCCATGTCTGGACATTCAATGCTTTGATACCACTACATGAGCTCACTTATTTACTCATGCAATCGATCAATTTTATTGAGGATTTAAGATGAGACGTCCAAGAACCAGTAAGAACACACGCAATCATCATGTAGAACACACAGAGCCACAAAAGGCAATTCATAAATTCAATTACAATACTCAACAACAAAAGAGGAAGAGGTTCTGTTGTTATTTATAGACATGACCAATCTAGTTAATGTTTGGCTAATATGAGCTGTCCGGTTGACCAATCCTCCTCCATTTATTCCCTAGTGATGCTTCCCTTTATTCTCCTTCCTTGTGCGTTTGTGACAAAATCAATCCCAACAAATTGAAGAGGTTCAGTTACAGAGAATCTCCCGTAACCTTTAAATCTTCGTCTACTATTTTCCTTCTTCCAGGAGGTTCAAATTGGAGATAAGACACTCCAAAATCTGTTGCAGTGTTTAATAGTTATGTAAGGCCAAAAATAAAAAAATGACATGATGGCTAGAGTTTGAGAATAGTAAAAGCCACCTTAGTGAAACGACCCGAGAATTTTCTTTTAAAGTCTATGAGACGTCCGGCGTTTAGACTCGAGTTTGAGCAACTCGTCGTGGTCTAAACAAGCCTAAAAGCGAAACAACACTATGAAAAAGAGAGGGAAAAACATGCTAAACTCTTAAAGAGTATTTGTATTGAAAGTGGAGATTGAATTACAAGTTGAATGATGATATGTACAATGAACTGAACTCCTATTTATAGCAAAAAAAAGCAGCTCCTTCATGGATAAACTTGCTATGCATGGCTGTCACCTCCTCCTTCCCTTAAGCATGACATAGATGTGTGCTTCACCTCCTTGGCTTGATGAGTCATGCTCTTCTTCATGTAGAGCAGCCACAACCTACATAGAAAGGGGTGTGTCATGGTCCTACTTCACCTCCTTAAGGGTGAATCATCTCTTATCTTCATGAAGGCAAGACACCTCCTCCTTGGCATGGAACACCTCATGCTTGTGGGCACCACATCATGCTTGGATGGCCACCTCGTGCTTCTACAAAATAGCACACCACGTCGTGCTTAGCTAAAGTAGCTCAAAATATGTACTTTGTGGGCAAAAACGAATTGGACTTTGGCGGGATTGATGCAGGGCGTTTCATTCTCCCCCTCCTATGGCGAAGACGTCCTCATCGAGGATTCTCCACGGAACTCGCAAATTTGATCTTCAAATTGCCACAAATTCTTCGCCGGTTCCCAAGTAGCCTCCGCCGTTGGTAAGTTTTTCCACTTCACCAAGAATTTGGTGTAAGCGGGTACACCTCTTCTTGATGCTCATCGCTCATCCAAGATTGCTCCGACCTCTTGGTCGTGAGAGATGAAAGTGGCTGGTGGGGCGCGTTTAGATACCCCCGTTCTTGATCTTCCTCGTCGGCATGGAATGCCTTGAGATTGCTAACGTGGAAGACTGGATGGATCCTTAATATTGGAGGCATCTCAACCTTGTACGCGACCTTTCCAACATTTTTAAGGATTGGGAAGGGTCCGCTGTATCGACGTAAGAGTCCCTTGTGGAGCTGGTGGGTGGACTTCAATTGGTTGCTCTGGAACTTGACCATTACCAAGTCTCCTACTCGGAACTCAAGTGGGCACCGTCGTTGACCGGCCCACTTCTTCATCTTTCGAGCGGCCTTCTCCAAGTATGAACGAGATATAATATATGGCTCCTGCCAAGACTTGGCTGTTCGAAAGGCCCCTGGACAGCTCCCTTTGTATCCGCCCTCAATTGTGTGAGGCACAAATGGTTGCTTTACGGTCACTGGCTCGAATGGGCTCTTGTTGGTTACCTTTCTCCGCTGCAAGTTATAAGAAAATTGGGCAACATCAAGTAACTTCACCCAATTAGTTTGATTTGTACTTACAAAATTGCGTAAATAGACTTCCAGCAAGCCATTCACTCGCTCCGTTTGCCCGTCAGTTTGAGGATGGAAACTGGTGGAGAAGCACAACTCTGAGCCCATAAGACGAAAAAAGCTCCGTCCAAAACTTTCCTGTGAAACGGGGGTCTCGATCACTTATGATCGTACGTGGCAACCCCCAATACTTGACAACATGTTTGAAAAATAGTTTCGCCGATGTCTCCGCCTTGTATTCCTTCGGTGCAGGAATGAAGGTGTCATACTTGGAGAATCGGTCCACGATGACCATTATGGTTCCGTTTCCCTCCGAGCGTGGCAGTGCGACTATAAAATCCATGCTGATGCTTTCCCATGCACGTGACGGAATGGGAAGGGGCTCGAGTAGCCCAGCGGGAAGGCGATGCTCCACCTTGTCTTGTTGGCATGCGAGACAAGTCTTCACGATCGGCTTGATCTCGTCCCGCATCTGTTGCCAATAGTATGTTACTCTGACTAAAGCTCGTGTCCTGCGTTGGCCAGGGTTCCCGGCCCAAAGAGTGTCGTGACATTCTCATATTAAGTCCCTCCGCAGGTTTCCCCACTTTGGGACAAAAAGCTTCATCTTCTTGGTGAGGAGAAAGCCATCTTCCACCAAAAATTGGTGTGTTATTCCTTCTTCGGCGAGTCGCCGAATTTGTTGGGCCACAACGTCGTGTTTCAAGCCCTCTTGGATAGAATCCACCACAGATCCCTTTGCCATCGTGATAGCGGACAACTCCGCTTTGCGACTTAGTGCATCAGCCACAAGGCTAGCCCGCCCCGGCTTGTATTCCATTTCATAAAGGAACTTTGTAAGAAAATCTTGCCAACGAGCTTGCTTCGGGGATAAATTTTTTGGGACTGGAAGTAGCTAGTGGCAACGGTGTCTGTCTTTACGACGAACTTACTTCCCAAAAGATAATGACATCAAGTTCGAAGGCAATGGAGAATGGTTGTCATCTCTTTCTCTTGAGCGGTATACCGCCGCTCGGTATCGTTTAGCTTTTGGCTTTCATAGGCAATGGGATGCCTATCCTACATAAGCACCCCGCCAATGGCAAAGTCCAAGGCATCAGTCTGCACCTCGAACAATTTGTTGTAGTCGGGTAGAGCCATCACTGGCTTATCTACAACGGCCTGCTTCAATTTCTGAAAGGCGTTTTTGCACCTGTCCGTCCACTCCCACGGCTTATTATTTTTTAGCATATCCGTGAGAGGTGTTGCTATAGCGGAGTATCCACGAATAAACCGCCGATAATAGTTAGCCAAGCAAAGAAATGATCTTAACTCGTAAACTTTAGTCGGACGGTCTTATTCGTTGATTGCCTCGATCTTCGCTGGGTCCATCTTCAGCTGGCCATCTTAGATGATATGGCCAAGGAAATGTACCTCCCTTTCAGAAAAAAGAATACTTTTCTTTCTTCATAAATAGATCGTTACTTCGCAAAGCCTCGAACACCGTACGCATATGCTTGACGTGCTCCTCTATGGACTGATCCATGAAAGGATGGAGGATCTTGCTCATGAGTGTGCAGAAAGTCGCAGGTGCATTAGCGAGCCCGAAAGGCATCACTAGGAACTCGTAGGACCCGTATCAGGTTATGCACGTCGTCTTTGCTTCGTCGCGTTCGGCTATTCGGACTTGGTAGTATCTAGATCGCAAGTCGAGCTTAGTAAAAAACCTTGCACTTCCCAATTGATCGAACAAGTCAACAATCAAAGGGATAGGATACTTATATTTTATCGTTACCTTGTTTAGTGCTCGGTAGTCCATGCACAAACGTAGCAATCCATCTTTCTTCTGATGGAACAGGACGGGAGCACCATAAGGTGCTTTGGATGGACGGATGAACCCGGCATCTAGCAGCTCCTTGAGTTGTTTTCGCAGCTCTTCCAACTCAGGAGGGGTCATACAATATGGCGCTTTAGCACCCGGTTCCAACTCGATCTGGTGGTCCACCTCTCGTCGCGGTGGAAGTTTCTTTGACAGTTCCGATGGCATAACATCTTGAAAATCAGCGAGAAGCTTCTTCATTTGCGGTGGAAGGTTAGCCTCGGCTTGAGATGGCCTATCCTCCCGAAGTACTGCAAAGAAGGTCGGATCCTCCTTCTTTAAGCCCTTCGCGAGCTGCATGGCCGAGAGGTCAAGCTCTTGGTCGGGTGGTGTTGAGGAGTTGGACGACCCGGTATCAACTTTGGAGTGTTGGCCTAGGCAGGACGGTTCTGCCTCGTCTGACCTCCGTGAGTGGGTGGCTTGCCATACCTCGCTCCCCCTCCTTTGCCTTGACTGGTTTGGCCACCAAAGTTCCTCCCGTTAGAACTCCCGCCTTGCTTAGCCTTGCTTTTGTTTTTTGGATCCGCATTGGCGCCCGTGTTGTAGTCCTTCATCTTTTCAGCGATCGTAAAGTCGGTGGAGATGTCCTCCACGTCTTGACGGATGAGCTCTTGTTGAGCCCATGGCTTCAAACCATCCATGAAACTGAACAGCAAATCAGTGCCACTTATCTCCGACACTTGAAGCATGACGGATGAGAACTCCTTCACGTAGTCGCAGATAGAGTTAGTGTGTTTCAACTCCCTCATACGCTTCCGTGCATCCATCAATGCGTTCTTCAGGTAGAATTGATGCTTCAATTCTGCTTTAAAAACTTCCCATGTGCCGATGTTTCAAATACCATGTTCGATGTCAGCGTGTTTACGCCTCCACCAAACAATCGCGGTGTCATCGAGATAGAGAGTGGCAGTTTGCAACATAGTACGATCGTCCACCAAGTTTTGTGCCTCAAACTAGCGCTCCATTTGCTAAAGGAAATTATCGATTTCCTCGGCATCACGACGGCCACGAAAATACTTTGGTTTGGGTGCGTCCACCCTTGGAATGCCTTCCCGAATTGGGTGCGCGCCTTCGCCACGGGCAGCAACGACAAGTTTGCAAATTGCCACGTCCGCCTTGCACTCTTGCACGACGGTATTGAGACCTGCCTGCACGTTCTCAATTTGCCTCCCAAAAGAAGCTTCTATCCGTCTGAGGGCATCCATGAGCTAGCCTTCAAGAGCCCTAAAATCGGAACGAATAGAATCATTAGATACTTGCAATTTTGAAAGCTTACCCGAGATGGATTCATCCAAGTTGTCCACGCGCTCGTGAACGTTTTTGAATTCTTGCTCTTGTTCGGCAAGAGTTTGCTCGACTATCTCCATTCGCCTCAACAACTCCCCGACTTTCAAAGTAAGACGGGCGACCTCCTGCTATTGGCTGACAAGACGATCTTTGGACTTGCCTCGTTCGGTCTTGCTAGCAGTTGCCTTGGTGGTCTCAGTCTTTCCACACTGCTCATCTGTTACGTCCAACATGCTTCCGCCCCTTCGCTGGAACACGCACCAACCAAGCTCTGATACCAACTGAAACGACCCGAGAGCTTTCTTTCAAAGTCTACGAGACGTCCGGCGTTTAGACTCGAGCTTGGGCAACTCGTCGTGGTTTAAGCAAGCCTAAAAGCGGGACATCACTATGGAAAAGAGAGGGAAAAACGTGCTAACTCTTAAAGAGTATTTGTATTGAAAGTGGAGATTGAATTACAAGTTGAATGATGATATTTACAATGAAATGAACTCTTATTTATAGCAAAAACCAGCAGCTCCTTCATGGATTAAGCTTGCTATGCATGGCTGCCACCTCCTCCTTCTCTTAAGCATGGACATAGATGTGTGCTTCACCTCCTTAACTTGATGAGTCATGCTCCTCTTCATGTAGAGCAGTCACCACCCTACTTAGAAAGGGGTGTGTCATGGTCCTACTTCACCTCCTTAAGGGTGAATCGCCTCTTATTTTCATGAAGGCAAGACACCTCTTCCTTGGCATGGAACACCTCATGCTTGTGGGCACCACATCATGCTTGGATGGCCACCTCGTGCTTCTACCAAATAGCACGCCACGTCGTGCTTAGCTAAAATAGCTCAAAATATGTATTTCGTGGGCAAAAACGAGTTGGACTTTGGCGGGATTGATGCGGGGCGTTTCATTAGTGTGCCTATAAATAAAATGACTTGGCATTTGCCACCCTACTTAAATACACGTGGATTTTGATTTTTCTTTGGAGATAAAATCATCTTATATAATTTGTTCTACAGTCTCCTTGTTATCTTTCGTTCACATCTTGCTAGCATTTGGGATACACAATTTTATTCACCTGTAATGAAATGATCATTCCATGACTTGCATGAGTGCTGTATATATTCCAATTCTCTACATATCCATCACTACCTCACATACTAACTCATTTATCAACATCCTCTCCACTTCCCTACCTACTACCCGGACCTCGTCTCCCACCTCTAACCACTTCCCATGGCTTCCCAGCATCGTTTCCATCCCTATCTCTTCTTCGCCTACCAGCAACTTGCACAGCCTACCCTCCACTCCCTCTCCGGCCCACTCGCCAGTCCTTGCCCATGGGTCTCCGTATTTGTATTTCCGGTGCAGCTCCACGAGCCCTGCATTTATACGATCAAACAGTAGCTTCCTGTCATGCCTCGTGCAGGATGCCTCATCAGAGTACTTCTTCTCGAGTCCTTCAAAAACCAAAGGGCTTACGGGGCAATCCGGAGAGTGGCATGTTGCCAACAACATGTCATCATCAGCCTTGCTAAAACCAGATTCACTCAGCACATCATGTATGTAGGAAGATTCCCAGTTTATGGAACTCCGTGCTCCCTCATCTTTTGAGACCCCAACAGAATCTTCTTCATCACTTGAAACCATCATGATTCCTTCCTCATATGATTCTGAACCTGACTTAAGGAGCTGAAGTTGAATCCTAAGCCCTGGCAATTAAGAGAAACAATATATGATATGTCAAAGCAGTTAGCAGAAGAGAGCTCAATAAACAAAAGCGTAGAATTGAGACTATTTGGCCCTAGTTTTTCAAATATAAGAAACATTTAAACTTTGCAAATTGATAACACTCATTTTGGGATGGAGGAAGAGGCACAAATGTGTACCTATGACAAGAAAAATTATCACAATAGTCATGGGGGAGCCTTCTGGCAGAACAAGGGTATAATAATTTTGGTCACCAGAACATTTAAACTATACAATATAGACCGCTCAACGTACATATTAATCCATATAATACACTGATATTCTATTAAAATTACACAGTGATTTACTGTGTAACTGGTGGAAATTTAGCACTATCTCCACAGCTTGTACTGTTATTTTTTCACTAAAGACTGCCCCAAAATTACTTTTGCAAGTTTAAAATTGTAATTTCTATTATTGATATCAAGAGAATATTTTTGTTGATAAAATCTTTCCCCATGTTTCTTTTCGGAAGTAATTGACTCTGCTTTAATTCACATATGTTTCATCCTGATTTTGCTTCACATTAATTCTTTTGCAGCCATACCCATAAAATAAACTTAGCAATTGCTTTCCCTGAACTATTTAGGGAATCTATAACTTCTCTTGTCAGTTTCTCTTACAATTTCTGTAGATCCTTATTCGACTCTACTCTTCAGTTTATTAAGGTCTTTGTACATCCTATCTCAAACCCGGAAACCTACAGCAAGCTAAAAATGAATGCAAAAGAAACTAGTACATATACTTGGTTGGAACCTGGCATAGAAGTAGTAAACTGCCTAAGAGTTATTCTTGTTTAAAGGGATGAGACATATGACTGTAGCAGCACTACAGTACATATTGATTTTTGCGCTCCTTATTTGTCTATGAGAAACCACTGGTGACTCTTTGAAAAAGAAAGAAGCAAAACCACAGTTTTTTGTTGTCGTATAATTTATGTTCAATGGGTTGCATTTATTCTATCATCTATGTTTTTCTTTTTAAACAAATGATTCATCTTATTTTATCATCTACTCTACATTATCCTTGTAAATGGCTCCTGAATGACGTAAAGTGCCATGGAAAAAGAATGCCGCTGGTTTGATTTGCATAGAAGCAGCAGTCTATTGAAATAAATAACTTTCTAGTTACCATTAAGGTCAGCACTGAGACTCTCAAAGCATTCCGAACCAGATGAAGGATCGTCAGTAAATGGAGCTTCCAGAACTGAAAGAGGACTTGGCTGATCAGCCTCCTTAGATATAGCTGAAGATTCGAAATCGGGCCCAGGATGGTGCAAGAGCATTGTAGCTTCCGCTGATGGCTTCTTTGGCAATTCCTGAGAGATAGTACAAAAGTCAAGAAAAAAATGTCACATACCAAAAACTGACATGATTTCTTTTGAGATAGATAATAAACTGAATACAAGGGAAATCGATTGTAGACTTGACGCTTAAGGGGAACTTAAGAAGTGTCTATAGTTTAAATTTGTTTTAAGCAAACTACTCACAATTAAATATATTAATTAATGCACATTAGGGGAAGCAACAAATAGAAAACATGCATTCATATATAGAAACATGATATGATTCACAACCACGGTACCAAATCTTGGTAAGAAAGTAATCACAGGATGCATGCACTTCAACAATTCTAAGACAAATAATGGTGCGGCTGTACAATACATTAATAGAAACACAAACCAAACAAAGGATAGATACAGCTAAAGGTTTATGCACACTACTAGTCAAACACCTGCATGAACATAACCAATTATAGGTGCATTATTATCGAAAACAGTGACTGATAAAATGTGGGATCCGTAGAGGATGCTAAACTTAACGAGTTAAAAAAATCATCATTTAAAGATCATATGCAAGAGTTGTAACCCAAACCTGTTGAATTGGATTTTCGAGGTCAACAACAGAGGAATTTCCTATTACCAACAAATGAGCAGATAAGTCAAGAACAGGAGACCCATAAGATGTAGCTGCAATCTTTTGGTCAACATCTACAGCATTTTGAAGAACTGAACTTGTATCTACAGAAATCACCAGATCCTGTACAGCTTGATCGTTCTCTTCATGTTTGATCTCCACCTGATTCTCGCTAAAATTGATTTCTGTTGAAGTGTCAATATCCCTACCTCTGCGTCGAGAAGACTGTGATCTTCTATTAATGGATCTTGGATGTCTGGGGCGTATAACTTCCTTCTGATCATAGTTCCCCTTCACCAACTTGTTTCTTTCTTGCTTCAAAGCCTCTCTTTGTATCACATACCTGTCATCGCGGACTGTTTTGCAGTGTATGATTGTTTTAGGACTTCCAAAGGCAGAAGATGAAGCAGGCAGAGATCTCGATCTTGACAATTTTGTGATACTTCCATCCTTCCAGCCATCCCTACTGCTAATACCCAAAGGTTCAACCAACCCCGAAGGTCCACCATCACTGGCAAACTTGTCACGGAAATTTTCTACTCTAACCATGGGATCCGCCTTGGCTAGAGTTACTTCCTTATCAGGAATAGCAAGCATTTCACCCAAGGTATTGCCCCTACTAGTTCCTCCCACCTCTTGAGACCTGCGAGTCATTTTCCATCTTTCTGAGAGTCTTTTCTTGGCCTCCCTGATCACAGAAGACTCTGTTACCCGGGAAGATGATGCTCTGTTGCGGTCAGTCCAGTCAAAAGAATTTCTAGAAGTCACTGCACTTGACTCTGAATCATGCATGGACTCATTTCCTGACATGTTACATGAACTCTCATCCCCAGCATAGCCCCCTAATCCAGACGATGAAAAATTGAAGGAACCCTTATTAAAACTATTTCTCATTTGCCTAGTTATTTCCTTAGCAATATCTCTGGATTCTCTTGATTTATACCTTGAACGACCCATGTCATCAGAAAAATTTCTCTTCCCCAAAACCTCTGCCTCACTGTTTTTCATGCCTGGAAGTTCAGTACATTTCCTACCGTCAGAAAGAAATGCATGTGACGAATGATGTGATGGAACAGCTTTGGCAGCATTATGCGTCTTTCCAATATTAGGTTTTAGAACAATGATCCTTGTAGGTGTAACAGCAGGCTCACTTTTCGCTTCCAACTGAATTTTTGATGAACTGAGAGAATTACGAGAAACATGTCCTGAGCGAGGATTGCTAGAAAGATGGTCACGATGCTTCTGAGGATATATACTGTGATTCTTATATGCAGCTTCTCTCTCTGGTTTCAAAACCAGACTACTACATTCATGGTTTGGAGGATCAGACGACTTCATTGCAGCTAGGCGACCCCAATGTGTTTGTGGATCACCTTGCAGGTTACACAGATGCTTTGTGAACAATGAATCTGGTTGCTGAAGAAATTTCAACAGAAGATCCCTATTTGAATCTAGTGCCTCAACTGCATCATGAAATTCCTTTGAATCCTGAAGCTTCTCATCAGTAGAGAGACGCTTGGCATCCATGAACTTCTGCCTTATGAATGCCATTTCAGCTTCAGTGAGCTTTGAGTTTGAAGACTCTCGGAACGAGGAACTACTACTCCCGGGTTTGGATGTTTCTAAAACTTCAAATACATCTTTAAACTCTTGCTCATCCTTTGAAGTCTTCCTAAACGACCGGCGGCCAGAAAATGACCCACTCCTCTGAGTTTTGTCTACTGCTGCTACCTTCGGCTTACAATTCTCCAGAGACCTTTTTTGTTGTTTATGAGCAGGCTGTTGATTTGGCATCCCATCAAGACCCATCAATCTGGCAATGACACTGGGTGCTCTTCTCTTAGAATCAGTTTCTCTTGACATCTCTTCTGCTAATAACTTCTTCATTGGGGTTCCAAATGATTGTTTTGAAGATCTACGCCCCAACTCAAAAGTGAACTACAAAAGCAAAATGTATATTGTCAATTAACAATAAACAAATGAAATATAAAGAAAGACCGAGATAATCCATAATGCAGAACAAGACTACTTCCTATTGATTTCATAGAAGAATATATTGGATCAAACTATACGAGCCAGTAAACAGAAACATGAAAACCAGCGCACCAAATCTTCTTCTGTACAACCACTGCCACACGAACTGGAATCAGAGGCCAATTTTGGAGAGTTTCCCTGTTTTTGAATATGCCTGCTTCCTGGAAACAACACCTATAACATCATCAGTATAGTCATGGCAACAATAGACACAAATGACTAAAATTCTCGGTGTGCTTTATTTTAAGATCAACAAGATCTTAAAAAGAGCAAATCTCGTAGGTATATGACAATATTTTATTTAACACCAAAGAGCAGCTAAAGTGCCTAGAGAAAGAAATCAAGAGCAAATCTCAAAGGTAAATGACAATATTTTTTGTCATCAGCTCAAAGAACTTTGTTACTATTTTAAGCAAAACTTAATTTGGTTCCAAAAGAGCAATTAAACTGCAACAAAATCTGTCAGAAAAAAAGGCAAAAGTTGAAAACAATAACAACTGAAAAGTTTTGTAATTGGGGGAAAATTGAAGACAGAAGTAGGTGATCATTAAGAGAATTGAATCATCTTTTGAGGGCACTCAGTAGACCAGAAGAGCAATCATTTCGCCTAATAATTCCACAGCTCTCTAAAAAAACAAACAAAATCATGCTGATTCCGCCATGGAAAAGTCACACGGCAATTTGGTATACCTACTTGAACAAAGCCAGAAGTGAGGAAATTCAGTTAACCTCAACCAACTACATTGCTGGAATATTATGAGAAAACGATATGTAGAAAATATTAAGATGCGGAAAAACCCAAACAGGATCAAAATCCAGTGCTTGGTTTGGTTGGTAGGAAATTTTAAGGAAAATGAAAGGAAACTGAAAATTTAAGCATCTGCTCAGCTGATGGGTACTGTTTAGCTCCAGCTACACTTACAAATGCTTACTGTGAAAACAATCGGAAAAGGACAAAAGCTTCAAAATTCAAAAACTGTTTTCCTTTTCTCTACTCCTCAGAAATCAAATACTTAATCAATTCAAAAAAAAAACTATAAACACCTTCGTTTCCCTTGGCATGAAAAATGCAGCCAAATTATTTTATAAAAGCAAGACCAACGAATATCAAACATCTCGCAAATTTAACCACCTGAAACTGAAGGAAAAAAGTTTGAAATTCAAAATCCTCCCATACTGCTCAGTTCCCTCAATTTTCTCGGAAGCCAAACAGGCAGAAGGAAAATTCAACCAAAGCAAAATTAAAAAAAAAAAAACAGAGAGAGAGGAACAGAAAATCTGACCTTGGGTGCTGGAGGTGCGGGGAGGTGGAGCTGTAGAAGAAGCAGACTTGGACCGCCTGTGACTAAACACCTCCATTTTCTTCACGATCTCTCATGAAAACAAAACCAAATAGGAAGGATCCGAGAAGAGCGTTGAAAAAGAATCCCTAAAAAATGGCTTGTGTCGGGCGTGGTGGCATTCACGCACAAAACACTCTCCTGCAGCTACAGATCTCAGAGTTTCATTCTGGAGAGAGAAAGCTCGCATTTGCAGAGAACACAGAAGGGAAGGAGGTGCGAGAAGCGTGAGTGAGCACAGTCACACTCACACAACGGCGAGAGAGAGAGAGTAGTAGCAGGCAGTAAAGAGGAGAGAGAGAGAGAGAGTATATTTTTTTGAACTTTCAAATACCGATATATGTATGTGTCTGAGAGCTGTACACACTGTTTTGTGACAGCCACTGGACGCAGCAAGAGGGTGTACGAAATGTCTGTGCAATGGACCGTCTTGAGGACGTGTTGGGCGTTGATGCAGCCACGTGTACGGCCTGCCTGGTCCGATATGGTAGGTAGGTGCTGGTTTTGTATTTTGTGACTGGAGGAATGACCCGCATGCACCTGCCCAAATCGGGTACCATATCAGTTTTTCTTACCATAATTTATTACTACCATCAATTTTAATAAAATAAAAATATACATTAGGTTATTTGATTTGGTTTCTACTTAATCTTGCCTGAAATTGGGATTGAATTTCACTAACTTATAGGACGCCCTTTTAGCTTCACCTGCTTCTTCCAAAATGAGTTTAATACAAAGTATAATAATAAGGGATAATTTCAGGTGGTTACACTTAGATTTTGCAGTTTTTCACCTGACTACATCTAGAATTTTTTTTTTCAGCTGACTACCCCTAAAAAGTGCAAAATTTTCACTTTGCACTTTCCGTCCAATTATATTAGTTTTTACCGTTTTTTTCATGTGAAATGACTAAAATGCCCTTAAGGTTTAAAGAGTTATTATAATTGGATTGAAAAGACTAAAATGCCCTCACCTATTCATCTAATTTTCAAACACATGCCACTCTCTCTCTCTCTCTCTCTCTCTCTCTCTCTCTCTCTCTCTCCCTCTCTCTCTCCCTCTCTAGTCCCACCATTTTTGTCTCTGACGAAAATGCCCATTTTCTCTTCGTCTCCGATCCGATCCCCTTTCACACGGAACCACCGAACAGCGTCGTCGGCGAAGGTCAGGGAGGCGTCAGATCCGATCGAATCGGCCATGGATGTGAAGCGCCACGCGGCGAGGTCGCTGGTGGCGAAGCTTAGCTCGGTGTCGGAGACGACACGCGCCGAGGCACTGAGGGAGCTCCGGCTGATGAGAAAGAGCGACGCCGAGAGCCGTCCCCTAATCGCAGACGCCGGAGCCATTCCTTTCCTCGCCGAGACGCTCTACTCCTCCTCCCACGAGTCCTAGGACAACGCGGCGGCGACGCTACTCAACCTCTCGATCACGTCCCGCGACGCGCTCATCTCCACGCGCGGCCTCCTCGACGCCATCTCCCACGCGCTCTCCCACCACCGCTCTGCCTCCTCCGAGACCGCCGTCCAGTCCTGCGCCGCCACCCTCCACAGCCTCCTCGCCGCCGCCGACTCCGACAGCCACCGCTCCATCGTCGGCTCCAAGCGCGACATCATCTACGCCCTCGTCGACGTCGTCAAGACCCCGACCTCCCCGAAGAGGTCGATCAAGGACTCGCTGAAAGCTCTCTTCGCCATCTCGCTCTACCAGCCCAACCGCGCCGCGCTGGTCAAGCTCGGCGCCATCGAGACGCTCTTCTCGCTGGTGCTCAAGGACGGGCGCGTCGGGATCGTCGAGGACGCCACGGCGGTGATTGCCCAGGTCGCCGGCTGCGAGGAGAGCGAGGACGCGTTCTCGAGGGTCTCCGGGATCGTGGTCTTGGTCGATCTGCTCGCTCCCTTATTGGCAGGTACAATAAAATCGAGATCCAGTTGGGAAATTTGGGTCATTGTGAGGGAGCTCGGGAGCAGGAGGAACGGGAGCAGTGCTCCGACGAGAAGAGGAGGCGGAGGCGAGGTGGAGGAGAGGGAGCTCGAGGGGGCGAGGCTATAGGATTGGGTTGGTGAGGGTGAAGAATGGCATGTGTTTGAAAATTAGATGAATAGGTGAGGACATTTTAGTCTTTTCAATCCAATTATAATAAGTCTTTAAACCTGAAGTGCATTTTAGTCATTTCGCATGAAGAAAACGGTAAAAAATAACAGAACTGGACGGAAAGTGCAAAGTGAAAATTTTGCACTTTCTAGGCGTAGTCAACTGGAAAAAAAATTTATAAGTGTAGTCAGGTGAAAAACAGGAAAATCTAAGTGTAGCCACCTGGAATTATCCCTAATAATAAATAAGAAGAAAAAGATTAACGGTAAAGAATATTGTTATTCAATAAAAGAAAATATTTGATTTCTTAAAAATAGAATTTTGTAATTGTAATGGAATATAATATAATATAATAAATAGAATTAAAAAAATGACAATTTACTACAATTATCTATAGCCAATTCCCGTTTTACTTACTTAAATAGTTTTTATGGTATCATTACCTATTTTTTTCCATTTCTATTTAACTCATACAGTTAAAATCATATAAAATGACCATAATCACATGTGAACTATGGCCTCCAGAAGAAACAGAGACAAAGAGTAGCGAGTGGAGACATGTCGAAAATGAAAATTCAAAAGTTTTGACCCGAGAAATCTAGCAATGAGTGGCCGAAAATATTACCAGAATGAATGAACGGGCTAATATGAATCTATTATGTAGGTGACGGACTTGCAATAGCTTTCCGGTTGAAATGGTAAAATGTCACAACTGAAGAATGAAGCATACACTATCAGTTTTTTAAATAGTAACGGCGCACGTTAAGTGCGCCGTTACAGAGGATTTGTGCGCCGTTACAGTTTGTAACGACGCACATAAACGTTTGTAACGGCGCAGTTAAAGTGCGTCGTTACAGTGTCACTGTTACAACCTGTAACGGCGCACAACGCGCAGTCTGTGCGCCGTTACTAGTTGTAACGGCGCACAAACGGCGTGCGCCGTCACTAATTGTAACGGCGCCCGCCGTCAGTGCGTCGTTACAAAGGCTACCGTCACCGTTGCGGAAGGTGACGGTGTCGTCACTATTTGTAACGGCGCACTGACGTAGGCGCCGTTACAATTATTGACGGCGCCCACCGTCAGTGCGCCGTTACAAATGCCGTTACATTTCTAACGGCGCACAAACTCTGTGCGCCGTTACAAATAATGCAGAATAATAAAAAAAAATTAAAATTAATAAATATATTTTATATTTATTATTTTTTTAAAATTTTATTTTATTTATTTAGAAATGAATATTGAATTTGTTGAAAATAAAATTATATTAATATTGAAATTGTTGAATAAAATATTTAATTTACATAAAATCTATGACGACGGGCCTCCAGGATCTCTGGAACTATTCGGGTTAAATGGAGGTGGAGGTGGAGGGGCGAGATTAGGGTTGAGTAACATCAGCTGTTGTTGGAAGTACTGGAACATCTGCTCGGCATGCTGTTTTTCGGCGGCGTTCTGCTCACGTTCAGCCTGACGTTCAGCACGAAGTTCCGTGAGTTCAGTCCGGAGCTCCGCAATCTCCGCTTGACTACCATCGGAAGAGGTCGAACGTCTTCTCTGTCTCGGCGGTGCCTCTTAAGCACTCCCGCAACCCCGGATAGGTCGTCCTCTGGAGGGTTCTATGGTAACTCCTCTGGCAAGCTCGATCTGGCGAACATGTTCGGCAGCTAGTCGCATGACCTCATCCTCTTCAGCGTCGGTCATCTTGTTCAGCGTTCCATCCTCGTTGTAGTTCGCCTCGTCATTCTTCCAATCCCTAAGCGCATTCTTAATGTAAAGCTGCAAAAAAAATTTGATTAATATAATAAATTTAAATATTAAAATAAAAAAATATATATTGAAACTTACAAGGTTCGGGTTGAGTCCCTCCTCCCCCTCCTGTGCATCATCACCAGGCCTAGGTAAGGCCTTATGAACCTTCAGTAAGGCCTCCAACTTTTTGGAGACCTCCACTTCCCCGGCCTCCGACATCCTCTCCCAAAGCTGTCAAAATGGGACTTTACCAGTGTGGTGGTTTAATTTGTTCTCGCTCCTCCGAATGGCACTCATTTGAGTACCAACATTTTCCTGGAAAAAAAAATAAAAGTAAATTCACATCAAAATTAGTAAAAATTAAAGTAAAAACATTAAAGTAAAAATTAGTAATATACCTCGTTGGCATCGAAATGTTGAACGAGCCACCGCCAGTGGGACTTCTTCCCTTTCAGACACTTGGGAATCCCATTACGGTCCAGTCTAGTAGGGTCGACGTAGAGCTTGTATAACCGCTTCATGTTCGATTTTCGCTCCTTGTAAGCGCCTATGGCCGCCTCACGAATCCAACCCCTAAGCTTAACCGAATCGGTCACTGCAAACAAACGCTGAAATTCACAAACATCACGTCAATATTTATAATACGAGCATTTGAAAAAAAATGTGAGTAAATGTTGAAATTACCCTAAAACTCCTCCAAAACGCCTGGAACTCAGACGCCGGCAAATCCCTAAACGTCTAGTAGGAAGCGTCGCGTTCCCGAGCGAATTTCCCTATAATCGTCTTCACCCTTTCCATTGAAAGGATTCCTCCTGCGACACGTGGTCGACCGTTTTCCCACGTCAAGAGCAACGGACCTCCGTTCGTCTGAACTGCTCTCTCATCGTGCTCGATGTTGATGTCGATCTTTTGGTCCTTCTTTGCCCTGGCTTCCCAACTCTTCGTGTTCAGGCAGTCGACTTCCACCTTGTAATCGAAGTACAACTCGTACCTCGGAATCTCTCTGTACTCGAGGGAAAGAAGCCTCCACTCGTTCAGCGGCAGTTCTGACTCATCCGGCACAAAGTCAGATTCGGAGGGTCCTACGACGTCTCCGAGCATCTCCTGGAAACTCCGAGGATCCGGGACCTGGAACTGCCAGCCAACCTCCGTATCTCCCGGATAAGTCGGCTGAGTGGGCTGAGTCGGCTGCGGCGGTGACGGAGTGTACATGTCATCATGTAACTCCGGCGCCTGCGAAGCCTCGAAAAATGGAATGTCCATGGTGGCTCGCCGAGGTGCCCTGGCCTTAGGTGCCTTACGTCTAGGCTCCATTATCTGTAATTGACCGAATAACACTTTTAAGGTCAATTTGACCGAAAATACACCTAAGGGGCAATTTTTTGGAAATTCCAAAAATATCCCTAAGGGGCAATTCAATTTTTTTTATAATTCCAAAAATATCCCTAAGGGGCTAATTTTTTCATAATTCCAAAATTGCCCCTAAGGGGCAATTTTTTGGAAATTCCAAAAATACCCCTAAAGGGCAATTTTTTAATATTCCAAAAATACCACTAAGGGGCAATTTTTTTAATATTCCAAAAATACCCCTAAGGGGCAATTTTTTTTTATAATTCCAAAAATACCCCTAAGGGGCTAATTTTTTAATAATTCGAAAAATACCCCTAAGGGGCAATTTTTTTGGAAATTCCAATAATGAACTTAAGGGGCAATTTTTTGGAAATTCCAATAATACCCCTAAGGGGCAATTTTTTGGAAATTCCAAAAATACCCATAAGGGGCAATTTTTTTATAATTCCAAAATTGCCCCTAAGGGGCTAATTTTTTTCATAATTCCAAAATTGCCCTTAAGGGGCAATTTTTTGGAAATTCCAAAAATACCCCTAAGGGGCAATTTTTTTTATAATTCCAAAAATACCCCTAAGGGGCTAATTTTTTAATAATTCGAAAAATACCCCTAAGGGGCAATTTTTTTGGAAATTCCAATAATGCCCCTAAGGGGCAATTTTTTGGAAATTCCAATAATGCCCCTAAGGGGCAATTTTTTAATATTCCAAAAATACCCCTAAGGGGCAAATTTTTTAATAATTCCAAAAATACCCCTAAGGGGCAAATTTTTTGAAAATTCCAAAAATACCCCTAAGGGGCAATTTTTTTAATATTCTGATAATGCCCCTAAGGGGCAATTTTTTTAATATTCCAAAAATACCCCTAAGGGGCAATTTTTTTTATAATTCCAAAAATATCTAACAGTTATACAATCTAACAACATCTAACAATTATCAAGGAAATTATCTAACAATTATAAATGATCTAACAATTATAAATTAAATTATCTAAAAAACACTTACCTCTTTGACGGGAAGGTCCGGCGACGGAGGGACGGGACGGCGATGGCGACGGCAAGGATCGGCGACGGCGAGTAGGGGAAGAAAGGAGAAAAAAACAGAGGAGGAAGAAAAAGGGTTCTGCCCAATATTTATCTGCGATTTTGTAACGGCGCACTTAGTAGTGTGCGCCGTTACAAACCGTAACGGTCAGAAATCGAGCCGTTTCTTACCGTTATCTAAACCCAACGGTCAACTTTTGCAACGGTCAACATATTTGTAACGACGCACACAGGTATGTGCGCCGTTACAACCAAAATATCCGCGGGAAGTTTAAATTTTCGCGAAATTTACCCGCGAAATTTGATTTTTTGCGTGGCGCCACTTTTGTAACGGCGCACATAGCTATGTGCGCCATTACAAACCTAAACCCTAAATTTAACCTAAACTCGATCGTGAATGATAAGCGGTCTTCCCGTGGTTTGATTTTCTTCAAATTTGTACTATACCACGTATATGTAATTTCCAACTAATCGAACAGTTTTGATTTAACATAAAATATATTAATCTACCGAACGTTTGATCATAAATGAGTTTAGGATTTTTGTGAGTTTTACCTTCCTTAACCCTAAACTCACGCTTTCAACGAAAGTGGAATGTGTTAAAAATAAAGTTTTAATCCAACCGTACGAATAGGAGCGCAATGAATGTGTACTTCATATGCCAAAATTTCATTCAATTCCGATAATGTATAAACCTAGATCTAACCGGTCAATGGGAAGTCAAAATAGTTGACTGGCCTATTTGACTTTTTGTAACGGCGCACATAGGCAAAGTGCGTCGTTACAAACTTCCAAAAATAATATTATTTTATTTATGTCGATCCAAAAGTTAATCCGACCATACCAATTTGAGCGCAATGACTTGTTAGTTCATGTTTCATAATTTCAGGGTACTATGTTGAACGTATGAATCTCGATCGGGATCGGAAACCCAATTTCAAAGGACAAAAGTCAAGAATCTGATTTTTCCTAACTATGGATTTGTAACGGCGCACTTACCTGTGTGCGCCGTTACAAATCCACACTTAGGAAAAAAAACAGTTTTAGGTCAAATTGACCAAATTACCCCTAATTCGGCTGGAATTGACTGAATTACCCCTAATTCGGCCGGAGTTGACCGAATTACCTGTTTAAGGTCAAATTGACCTAATTACCCCTAATTATGCCGGAGTTGACCGAATTACCCTTTTTCAGGTCGAAATGACCGAATTACCCCTAATTCGGCCGGAATTGACTGAATTACCCCTAATTCGGCTGGAGTTGACCGAATTACCTGTTTAAGGTCAATTTGACCTAATTACCCCTAATTATGCCAGAGTTGACCGAATTACCCTTTTTAAGGTCGAAATGACCGAATTACCCCTTCTTCGGTCGGAATTGACCGAATTACCCTTTATAGATCATAGATTAAAAAAACCATTTATTCATAACCAATCAAACATACATATACATATTAAGTATCAGAGTCGGCGGAATCATAATCTTCATGCCCTTCAAATCGTTGTCATCGGTTTCTTCGTCGTCGTGCTCGGCTTCTTCGTCTTCTTCATCGTTCTCAGCTGGAGGTACTGGCGGTGGATACCAGATTAAGTTTGTTAGGTCGATAGTGATACCACCCGGTGTGACGATGTCAATTCGATCTTCTCGGTAAGGTCCATCGACTTCAAACTCCAGCTCGTCGTCGTCACCGGCACGGGCTAAACTGCTCGGTTTGTAGTGACCCCTATGCGACACGACGTTCACAACCTTCCACGGTCCAGATTTAGGGTCGTCGATATAGTATACCTGTTTTGCCATTAAAGCAAGGAAAAATGGGTTTTGTTTGTGACGATCTATGGACGTGTTGACTGAAATGAATCCATTTGCGTCCTTTCTAACTGTCCATTCGTCGTACCACCGACACTTGAATAGAACGACTGGCATGCCTTCCGAGTATGTAAGGATACATACGTCCATATAAATACCGTAGTAACATATGTCGTTTGCTTCAATCATGACCCCTGAATTTCGATTTCTCCGGCCCTGGTCGATTCTTAAGCATAAAAATTTGACGCCGTTAACAGTACACTGCGAAGAAATGGCAGACGAACGAGGACCTCTGGATAGTAGTACCAACTCTCGTTGCCACCCTGGAGCACTCATCTGCACACGGAATATAAATGAGTTATCCCTAAAATTTGTATATGGTAATTCATGTTAACTGATGTCTATTACGTACAATTCTGCGCCACTCGAACACAAAGGACATGACTCGATCCTGAAGAGATTTCCTAGGGTGTATTCGTTGGAACCCTGCACGATGTGATTCTACGAATGTATCTGCTTCGGCACAATTCTCAATCACTGTCCAATTCGCCCAGAACATCTCGGATGTGCTCAATTTGTCGTTTCGCACCACGCTCTTAACTTGTACATGTGGGGAAACAACTAATAAGTTGAAACCTAGAGCAGGACTAACAAAACTTTCGCTGGCTGAAGTGCCGCGGTTAAGGTACATCTGAGTGAAGGTGACAGACTCGTGCATCAAGTACTGTTGGGCTATACAACCTTCTGGATATCGCGGGTTTCACACACTTTTCTTGTACACGCCAAGTTGCCTACAATCGAATTGGAAATGGTAATGTCATATTCGATTATACAGTTCAATGGTAATTGGAAATCATATTTCGAATTCAAGGATTATACCGTTCAATTGGAAACATCCATGTGAAATGAACTGGGCCGGTTCGCAAAACTTGATCCGGGAGGTGCAGTAGAAGGTGAACCATAATTGTACAGAATGAAGGAGGGAAAATAGTTTCCAACTTACAGACTAGAACCACTATATCTTCCCCCAACCTTTTCAGGGCTTTTTTCCTCGGTTCCCTTCCCTCGTGCACAACAATTGAAAGGCCTTGCCCAGCTCTGTTAAAGCTTCTGCCACATAAGGCGGAACGTACTTTCGAATGACAAGGGGGAAGATACGTTGCATCAACACGTGACAATCGTGGGTCTTCAATCCGAGCAAATTTTTCTCATCGGGATTCACCTTGCTCTTTAGACTTCCCGCATATCCAGAGGGAAACTTAACAGCTTTTATATGCTCCAATACTTCCTTCCGATCACGACCGCCACGCCATAAGGTGCATCTGGGAGCTCCCCGTCTTGCACCCATTGGTCTTGCCGGACACTCTGTTCCTTGTAAGTTCTCCTAGCTTTCACGTCATCCTTAGTCTTCCCTGCAATTCCAAGAACTGTACCTATGACGTTGTCGCATACGTTCTTCTCTATATGCATCAAATCCAACGCATGTCTGACTTTATGAGTTTTCCAATAAGGCAGCTCCCAGAAAATGCTTTTATGAGACCAACATATAGGAACACCACCCCATTTTCGTTTACTGAACTTCGGATGCAGACTAGGCGGTGGGTATTGATGACGTAGAATCGCACTGAGTACAGCAGCCCCTGAATGCCGGGTAGGCCTTCTCCGTGTCTTTGTCTTCCCGTTAAAGGCATGCGGCTGAAATCGTAGCGGATGTTTCGGTGGTAAGAACCTACGAGCACCTTGGTAAGAGATTCTTGAGTTACTGTGTTCAGAATCGATCTCGTCCAAGCATAAAGGACATGCCTTATAGCCTTTAGTCTGGATGCCCCCCAACATTCCCAAACCCGGGAAGTCACTTATTGTCCACATCACAGCAGCCCGCATGATGAAAGCCTCTTTCTTAGAACCATCCCACGTGACAACTCCGTGCTCCCACAGATGGTTCAACTCATCAATCAGCGGACGCATGAAGTTATTTAAGCATTTCCCCAGTGATTTTGGACCAGATATCAACATGGTGAGGATGTTATACTCCTTTCTCATAGCCATCGACGGCGGAAAATTCAACGGGATAGCGACTACAGGCCACAAACTGTAACTTGCCGCATTAGGCCCGTATGGAGAGAACTCGTCGGATGACAGCGCTAGCCGCATGTTCCGTATTTCTCCAGAAAATACTGGGTATTTAGCATCAAAATGAATCCAATCCGCACCGTCCGATGGATGTACTAATATTTCATCGTCCTCATTCTCCCGCTCCCCGTGCCATCGCATCCACTCAGCTGTCTCTGGGGCAAGATATAAACGTTGAAGTCGAGGAGTCAATGGGAAGTACCACAACGTCTTTTTCGGAACTAATTTTTTTCCCACTTTAGCGTATCGTGCTTCTCCACAAACGCCACATGTCTGGAGTTGCGATTGTGTTCCGTAGTACAAAGTGCATCCGTACAGACATGCATCATATTTCACGTGTGGCAGTTGGATTGCCTTTATTTTCTGCTTCGCCGCTGCATAGCTAGATGGATACGTATTAGGTTGGGGTAACGTAGAACAATAATCTTTGGCAACCTTGGTAAAAGCTTCGTCAGACATCCCGGTGCTCTGCTTGATGGACAACATCCTTAACATTGCTGCTAATGAAGTATCCTCACTATTTTCGTACAGCGGCTTTTGCGACTCCGTCACCAACCGGTTGTATGCTGTCATGGTTGCCTTAGCGACTCCCTCCTCGACTTCGGTTATTATTCCAACGTTTTGTTGTTCGTCCTCGTCCTCGTCCTCGTCCTCGTCCTCGTCAATCCTTACATCTCTAGTCGGGTCTACATCATCCACGAGCTGATGCACAGGATCAACGTATACTGGATTGTTGTCCGACGTCGAACAAGGCTGATTCGCCGATGTTTCCCTCAAACTGATATCCCAATTCCGGCTCGAGCTAGCTCCTTCGGTTTCGCCATGATGGAACCATACATTATACGATCTAAGGAAATCTTTCCTCTATATATGATCGCAAATGGTGTCCATATCGTGCCAAGCAGAATTACAACACCTCGTGCATGGACACTTGAAACGTCCCACACCATCTCTTGGAGCGTTTTTCCTCGCAAATTTTACAAAACTGCTTAATCCTTTCATCCATTCCTCACTCATTTTTACGGATCTCATCCATCTCCGATCCATTCTATATATGTAATATATATAAATTCGGTTAACAATTGATTTACATAATATTGCATTATTTCAAAATATGTACATACCTTCTAATTCACATAAATTACCTAATTACCCTTGTTTGGTCATTTATGACCTAATAAGGTCATAAATGACCAAAATACCCCTAATTAGGTCTTAAATGTCCAACATACCCTATTATGGTGGTTTATGATCAAATAACCTAATGTAATGTTATCATGCAAATAACAATTACGGGAGAATTTACCCTAATGTTATCATACAATTAATGGAATCGGGAGAATTGACCCTAATGTTATCATGCAATTCATGGAATCGAGTAATTTATTTCATCATTTCCAAAACTAATTTAATAAATTTAACATGCAAATAATCTAAACTTGGATCGATGAAATCATATACAAATTTGCAGTTATATGTAGTGCATTATTTAAAAATTTGTACATACCTTCTCGGGAGATTTGTCTGAGGCTGCTCGGAAAAATTTATAAAATTTCGAAATTACGAAATTACCCATGTCGGGAGAAAAGTAGTTGTGAGATATGTTGTAGGAAAAAGAAGGGGAGGTTCTGCCAAGACTTATAATACATATTTGTAACGGCGCACATATTATTGTGCGCCATTACAAAACTTCTTGTAACGGCACACATACCAAGATGCACCGTTACAAACTAACGGTAACAACAACGGCTTCATTTCCGACCGTTTTCCATAACGGCAACAAAAGTGGTCAACGGTCAACACATTTTGTAACAGCGCACATAACGATGTGCGCCGTTACAAATGTGCGCTAGTAACGGCGCACGGATAACGTGCGCCGTTACCAATGTTTGTAACGGCGCACAAGTACAGTGCGCCGTTACTAATTTCAGTTCTAACGGCGCACATAAAGTAAAATGTATCGTAAATGCATCGTTACAGTGGAAAAAACTGATAGTGATATCGTAAATGTTCAAATGTAACTGTCTCTCGCCCATCAAAACCACAAATTAGCGAGTTAATAAAGTAAAATGTATTTAAAGTTTTAAGTAAGGATTTATATGACTTTTGATACTATGCTAAATTGTAAATTGTAGAGTTAGTACTGACTGATATTCTTGATGTTGTTATCTACACTTTACAGACGAAATAAATATAACTTGAATAGAAAATTCTAGTTACAATTAGAAATAAGGCTAATATAGCTAGGAATATTTAAATTAGAATAAGAATTATCATATTCTAACATAAAATATTAGATTAATGAGTGAGTGATTTCTTATAGCCCCAGCCGAGTTGATTTTTAATTTGCTTACACTCTTTTTTAATTCGAATTATATTTAGAACAATATCACTTATTAGTTACCTAATTAACCAAGAATCATAAAATTAAAATGAAGAACATGAATAGAGTTGAGGGAGACTTCTACAGAATTTGGCGATATATATAGAGAGCATTATTAAAATGTACCAAGTCAAAGAAATTTGAACCCTACCTTTGTTGATATAATAATATAGTACTCTTCAGTGCATTCTACGACACATTTCTTTGGGTTCATGTTATATGTGGTCCACTCGATCGATTCTAATCAGGAAATATTATATTGGACCAAAACACTTAATACCAAGATTCTGAGGCATAAACGTGTAACAAATGGGTCTGTACGGACCAAAGCACGACGGCTAGGATGGTAAATAATTTTATGGTTATTTGTAATTAAGAAGATTATATAATTTAAGGACAATTATTAATAAAAAATGACAGTTTTTTTTAAAGACAACGAATTTTATTTAAATAATAACAACTAATCCGGCATCATGGAGAACAGCTGAAGTTACAGTTGGTGAGACATAACTCTTATCATAATCTAAACTATTGTTATTTAAAGTATACTTGGTCAATTCGTAAGTCATTTTAATATAGGATCGACGAGCAAAAAATAGCGAGAAATCAACTCCTGTGAATTTATTATAGCTAATAGTATCATCTATTTTTATTTGACGATACCTAATTTAATTTTTAGCATGTGCAACATCTCACTTATCAACATTTTTACTTTACCATATACCGTTAAATTTTTTGTTGAATATACGGAATTTTCCTTGAACACATTTTAAAATTTCAAAATATACGTCACACCTAACCCCTAAACCTAACCATAACCCTAACTTATTAATTAATTTTTTTTATTAATTATTATAAATATAATGAAAATAATTTATATGTATATTAAAACCTTAATGTAAATTATTATACATTAAAAAATTATTACTAAATTAATAATAAAAAAGACAAGGCGGTTGAGGCGAAGGCGAAGGCAGTTCAAGCGAAGGCAAGGGACCGCCATTTTTTCCGGCTCCCGTTCTCTAGTCTACCTCTCCACCGTACTTGAGTACTAGGTCACACTCGTCTTGAAGCTCGCTGAAGACACAGCTCAAGACGAATCAGATTGGACTAATTCTCTTGGGGACGAGCTCGTTCTCATCAATAACGATCATGATCAGATCGGGCTCTCGCCGATGAAGAACAAGATCCATCTCGGCGCTCCCGGCGACAAGCTTGTTCTCGCACCGACGAACCAGAGAGAGGTTGAATTATAGTTAAATATTTTCGTTTCAATTATTTCAATTTTTAATTTGTTATTTGAAAAGAAAAATATAACTATAATTGTGAGTTAAGTTTCTTATTCACGGGAGGACATAACAGTAATTTCATATCAATCAAATTCTAATTTGATCTTTTCGCTGGATCGGGCTCAACCAGAGATAGTGAAATTGAATCGGTTCAATTTCAGGGGTAGTTTATGTATTTTCGGTATTTTATGGATAGATAGTTCCAAAATGATAGTTAGGGTACTAAAAAAAAATAGTTATGGTATCAAAGTGATACAGTGAGGTGTACAAAAATATCCTTTTACATTTAGGGTATGTATGAAAAACCAATAATTCTAATATTTGTCCTACTATTAATTAAATAATACTATTGTGGGTGTATAGATAAAAGAAGCATAAGTAAAAAAAATCACATCAAACCATTTTGCTAAGTTCGACTTGTTTTTCAGATTTTCAGTTTTTAATGTGAAACCTAGTCTAGCCTCTCATTTAATAGAAAGACCAACCTTCCTTATCAATCACATCTAGCGTTGTGCATTCTTCACGGATTTGTGCATGATGTCTATAGGAATCCCTCCCTACCAAGCTGAGACCAATCGAGTCTGTGGTCGTGACTTGATATGGCTCTCAAACTTAGATGATGGCAGTTTTAGCCACGTCGCTTCTCAAACCCTCACCATTCGACAAAGGCACTACCTTTGTAGCTTAGATTCTGGGAAATAACATCGTCAGCAACGACGTTCTGAGCCTTCTCTTCGCGTTTTAGGTGGCCGAACTGATTTTTATCTTTTTTACATAGGTGTTTGATCTAATTTAGTGGACTGACTCTCTAATGATATCTTTTTCCTCAAGAGATCTCCAACTTCGTCTCCTTCACCAACTGGTTCTTCTCTTAGAACATCATCTTCTTCTTTGATGTTGTAGGGAGGATAAACCCTTAGCCCCTCAGGCGCCAATGTGTTTCTCAAGTTGTTCGTCCTATTGAGAATAATTATATTGTGAATGTGTGAACCACTTTTAAATAAAGAATTGGAGATTTGAAAATATAAGATTACTTTTAATCATTAATAACATCAATTACAAATGTTAAGTTATTTTTTGTCATTTTGATCATTTCACACCAGAGCAAGTGTGTATTGGTCATCTTATCAATCTTAAACAACTCAAATCTTTTTTAACCAACTCATATCAATCAATTATAATCATACTCACTTTAGACATATCTCCTTGTATTGTTTTTGGTTTATATTTTCAGTGTACTTTTTTGGGGTTTTCATTTTCCTAACTTACGAAATCGATCATTTCTTATACATTAATAATCATTTGTTAATAAATTTTTTAAAGAGGTGTTTATGTAACCCAAAACATGTATTGTTGAAGTAAAACAACTCATGTGTACACGAGCGTGAAAGGGAAATAAGCCCCACGCATACATAGGGATGGCAAAAATACCCAAACCGACAGGTAACCTATAGATCCAACCTAATGAGAAGTGGGCGGGTCAGTAATTTCGGGTAACAAGACGGGTAATGGGGCAAACAAGCGGGTATCTAGTCGGGTCAAGGTCGGGGTTAGGGTGACCACTACCCGCCCCGCCCCGCCCCGTTGTATGTTAAAATAATAATGATATTATATTTATATTTAAAAAAAAAACATTACCAACTAATTAATCCTACTTAGGTTTCTCAAAAACAATTTATAACCAAGTTACGAATTTTATTCGTTTGTTTCTGTGTATATACTTCTATGTTAATTTTGACTTTTCGCGCAAACATGATCTACTGAGCTCTCATAATTGATTTGGTTGCACAGTGAAAAATCATCACACACTTCAAATATGTTTTACTATATCATGTTTTATGTATAAATTTTGCTATTTGCATGTAAAATTAATTGAGAGATAATCATATAATGCAGAATGGATTGTAAGAGAAAATTGGAATAACGTCTGATTTCGGGATGGGTCCGGGACTTGCAAAGTACCCATACCGCTGGGACGGGTTTGAAAGAAAAAAATCGGGAATGGGACGGGTTCGGGACATGGACCTAATTTTTGGGTTGGGTCTGGGATTACTAGTCCCGCCCCAAACCCGCCCAGTGCCATCCCTACGCATACATGAGCATGAGAGGGAGAAGTTGATTGAATCTCACATGAAAAAGAATGAAATGGAAGGGTTGTATATAAAAGAAATGGTCAAACACAGTTTATAAGCTTGACCTTTTAGTTGTCGTGTCTGGTCCGATATGTACGGCCCAGCTTTATATGATATCAGAGTGGGTCGATTCGGGCCTCTGTGTGGGCTTTCCGTGCCTACGCCCCCTGTGGACTCTGGCCCATATGCAGAAGTTTAGTCCTGTTATGCCCACGTGTAGACAATGTTACACGTGAGGGGGAATGTTGAAGTAAAAAGACTCATGTCTACACGAGCGTGAAAGGAAAATAAGCCTCGCGCGTACATGAGCATTAAAGGAAGAAGTTGATTGAATCCCACGAAAAACAAAATAAAATGAAAGGTAAGTCAAACCCAACTAATAAGCTTAAACTTTTAATTGTGAAGTCAGACCCGATATGTAAAACTTAATTTTATATTTTATAAACCAAAATAAGTATTGCAATAATTACATTTTTAAAATTTGGTTAGGTCTCTAATATTTTTAATCTAGCTGCTGATAGAAATTTATAATTTCTACCACATCAATAATTTTTACTTGAGTAATCCTGTTACTAATAATAATATAATTCGATCAACTTGACTATCTGTTTAATTTAAATAGAAATTCAGTTTTTAATCCGAATATAAATCATAGTTTCATTAGAGTGAGACTAAGAAGGGCCTTGGCCAAAAAGACGGTCAAAGTAGTCAGTCGTGCGCATAGTGGATAATTGCCTAATTCCGATCTTTTTCCGATTTTGAAACAACCCCACTCCCTGCAATGTAACAATTCGCACATTATTTTCAGATCCCATTTAAAATTTATAATTGTTGTTTTCAATCATCAAACTTGTTACAGGAATGAAAATTTAATAATGCCTTTTAAAATTTACGTTAACATGTGGACAACATATACAGTTTGGACTTTGATTAGTGACTAATCCACTACATAATGGTTGGACTATAGGATAGGACAATGACTTATCAAAATGAAATTTGTATTTTGTTTTCACCTTTAAATGTTAGCTTCGGTCTATGGGGACAATCGCCAAACGATTTCTTTGAAGCAATATAACAAAAAGGATCACTACAACATTTTTTTCATGAAAATATTAGATGATTAGGAGTTACAAATTATACACTCTATGTATTACATAAAAGCACTCACTCTAACTGAAATGAAATAGAGTGACAATATGTTAAATGTTTGGGAAACATAATTTTACATGTTGAGTAAGATATGTCAGTCTTATGTAAGTTTATATTTTAACGTTGCACTGTGAATAAAGGTATTTTTACAAATGAGTCCAAGCAAATATGAACTTTTAAATACAAAGCTGAGATTTCAAATAAATGTGAGGAATGAAACTAACACATAGAGTTAGAAAAATTCAATCAACTTAAAATTATAATTAAGATCATATATAAGTATAAAATATAAAGTTACATATATCATAAACACCGACAAATAAATCATAACAAGTGTTACTAATATAGTTAAGTCATGACACATTTCACTGAATTGATTCACAGAGAAAAGTTATAACAATGGTAGTTATGAAAATTAAGGCTAGAGGTTCACGTAACAAGATAGAGATAGAGTGTACTAGAAGAAACATTGCATTGTAAAGGTAGGCATATAGCAATTAATAAAATGAAGTAGGTAAAAAGAACAAAAAAAAGATGGTAAGCCACCAAAATCTTTAGAGAAATCCAAAAGCATGCAACTTTTGGTATGAATTGGGATTTTGAAGCAATGGGCAGACGTTGATTTATCATAGTGGTCTCAACTCTACGCCTTCCATTTTGTGAAATGCCCATCGCTCAAGACTTGGCCTCAACTTCATTCCCAAAACAAGCCATTATATATTCATACCCAACTACTTTAGAGGTTATTATATCCTAATTTACTGAATACTACTACTTATCGATCATCAAATTAATTACATCTTTATAAGGCCATGAGTAGTCGAATACTTTTCAACTAATTCAGCTATATTTGGTATCCTTGTGCAATCATAATTAGTATGTTTTACACCTTCCTTCATGCATATAAACTAACAACAAACAAAATATATCAAATCAATAGGCTTATCAGTCTATTGATTTGCAACATTCAATACTACTCTAAGTGTGAGCCTGTTTTTTATTGAGGTGTCATAACAACATTAAAATTTTGAAAATACACTTACTTGAGTTACAATTTATTAGTGCTACAACTTTGTTATTCTTATGAGTCAGATTGATTTGAAAATATTAATAATTTAGATATGATGCAAACATTTGAATAACTGTTGTTGTAATTCAAGAAAAATATTACCATTGAGAAATATTGGGTTGACAGTAAGAGATTGACATGAAACAAACAAGTTTAGTGAAAGTTTTTCAAAGTAGGGCCTAAAAAGGCAGCTTGAAATATATATATATATATATATATATATATATATATATATATGTATGTATGTATGTATGTATGTATGTATGTATGTATGTGACAAGAGGAAGATGTGTGTGATCTCTACTAGGTTTGTGCACATAGCTAAGTAGAGAGTATAGGTTGAAGAAGAAGCAGTCACAAGGGCAACATGAAATGATGTATTTTACAGCCACCCATTCCCATCTGTTGCATGATTTTGCTTTGCCTCTCCTTTATTTCAGTGTCAATCAGAAAAGAGAGGACAAACAAAGCCTAAGACTCAGGGAAAAAGTTGAGCAATGCTACTGTTATTACAATGATGTTTTGGGCATTGCTTTTGTGTTAATGTTGTTTGGGAGTTCCTGTGAAGAGAAGAGGTTTCTAGAGCTAACAATCCGTGCCCTACCACTCTTATATCACCCATCTTCATTGGCAAATATATATATATATATATATATTTGCTAGACAAGCTTGGGATTCGTCATAATTATTTAGAATTCCATTGTGAACATGTATCAGCTTCTATGGAATCCAAAATTTATATACTTACTATTCACTTTCAATTCTCAATCATAGAGTCAAGTTTTGGCCATTCATTATGCAGAAAAGGTAAGAATGGCTGGTGAAAAAGACTTGATTGGCTTGTATATATCTGGATATATAGCTGAGTGAAATTGATAATGCGAATAATTCAATACAATGAACGAGGTTAAAGCAAATTAGCTTTGACTAATGTCGTAGATTCCGGATAAATTTTGAATTTCCTACCTCATCTTCATAGTTAACTAGAAAGTTCGGGTAAATTTTTTAATCTTGATGTGGAATTTATGACACCTAGTTTGACCAGACAAATTCCTATTTATTAATGAAACGCAAAAAAGGTAACCATAATCTCAAATACAATTTATAATTTACACCAGTGAAGATTTATGTCTATTAATTCATAACGTTCAATTTTAGTTCGCTACATTCAATTAATTTGCACGAAAACAACAATTTTGTGATCATGTTCAACTCTCATGACACAATATCTTATAGGAAAAAATAGACAATTATCCCTAACTAAATACAAATTTCACTTAACTATCCTTATATTAAACGTAAATATGAGCTCACGTTAAATATTTGGATAAGAACTGTTAACTTTTACATTGAAAATACGAAAATGCCCTTGAACAAATTCCAAATTTTTAAATCGTGTCACTTTTGGGTTTTGAGTGTTTCTCCGCATTCTCTTCCATTTTCTGGCAAGTTCCCATGATATTGTTCTCAGAGAGCTCTTCCAATCCATCTGATTGGTTGGAAATCGCTGGAGAAACACTCAAAACCAAAAAATGGCATGATTTAAAAATTTTGAATCTGATTAACAACATTTTCGTCTTTTCACTTTAAAAATTAACAGTTCTCATCCAAATATTTAACATGTGTCCATTTCACAAATCTTAGTGTAGTCGGGTGTCTACTTTTGAAGTTGGAGATAGCTGAGTTGGTCCTTAATTAGAGATTACTATCTATATTTTTCCCTATTTCATAAAACAAACTACCACTGAAAATAACAAATAAAGAATGTTATATATACATAACCCCCAAGGTTGATGTCAACACGAGGGTTGTTGATGTCACGTGCCTTCTTCCTTAAGCCCTTCCACCGATGACTTCCTTCATGTCGCTCAAAACTCACAACATTGGCTAGTCCGTCCGAGGATACTTTCGACTTCTCAAGGTAAGCTGTGAAATCAAAAGGTGGAGCACCATATCTCATTGATCAGGTGTTCCCTAAAAGTGACAACAACATAAACATGTGAGTCCTGATTCAAGACGAAGGAGGAAGTCGATGAGGTGAGCTGGGAAATGGAGAGTGGAATACAAGAACTCGTCGATACAATGTTAGTTGGCATATGCCTACGAGACTTGATTTAAGGGGAGGGAAGAAATCGTTGACGGTGGAAGGTGGCAGCGAGGAAGAAGTCACGGTTGCATTTCTCAAATATAAGATTGAAGATATGAGTGACGTAGGCAATTATTTTATTTTATTTTATTTTTCAGAAAGGTAAAATTGTAAAAAATTAAATCTGAAGTGTATTTTTGTTTTTTCACATAAAAATTAACGAAGTTAATAATCATAAAATTTAAGTCAGGAATGATCATACTTCAAGTTATATCAACAAAAAAGTTATGAATAATTATACTTTAATGCACATGATATAACGGTTTTACAAATGAATAAATATAACGGTTTTACAAATAACTGCACCTAGTAAAACTAAGGAAGTCACCAAGAGACTTGAATTTTTTTCTGTATTAGTGTAGGATTTCCTTGTATTGTTGCTAAATAAAAAGAGAGACTTGAAAATTTTCATAACAAAACCACTTTTCTGATGCAATGCAAATCGAAAAAATGTCATAATTTCGACAAAAGACTAGTATATTTCGGAAAGAAATGACGTTCTGAGCAAAGCACATTGGTTTGCTATGACATATGATGGATTTCGTCCTTCCGAGGTCATCTTGGGTGTCAATATCATACTATTAGAAGTTTCGAGCACTTTTTCACAATTTTAATAATTTGTTTCCTTTTCCAATAAGTTTAAGATTTCCTTTTCTGCAATTAGGTTTTTCCCATTTAAGCACTCTTATACGTTTTTGTTATTTTGTTTTTTGAAGTTTAATAAAAAAAATAGAGATTTCCCTCAAATTTATCATATCTTCGGTATTCTTGCGAATCAACGAGTTTTGATAAAAAAAAATTTCTAGCCACGTACGCTGCATCATTTTCTGTATGTGAACCACAATCCCCAAGGCTTCACAACTCCAACCTTTAATGGAACCAAACTTTTTCTAGTAACAAAACCTTAAAAATCTCCAATTTTCACTCCAAACCACAACGCAAAACTCAACTAAAAGAAACTTAATCAAGTTAAATTCTCATCAGAATTCAAGAAAACACAAAAATTACCAATAATATAAGATAATATTTACGGTAAATCGAAAGAAATTTAGGGATTAATAAAACAAACTAAAATCCCGAAAATGACTAAAAGGTTTCCAGGATATTAAAGGAGGTGAACGTGGTGTTGAGACCAGAACTCTAATAACGAAAAATTTGACGATAACAGAAAGGACAAACCATTGTAGGCTCTCATGAAACTCTTTGGGCTACTATGGAGGTCGATCTGCTTTATGAAATTGAGGAATCAAAACATGTCGTGAAAGAGCCATAACTTGAGTTTAAGGTGGAGTTTGATTAACTTTTTTCAAGTTATGAATTCTGGAATTGCACACATGAATGAATTGACGAATTTCATATTAGGGATTAGAGATTGGAGAATCTTTGGGACTAGAATTTGAGAAATTTTAGATTAAGAATTTTGAATTTTCAAACATAGAGAAGGAAGAAATTGGATTGAAGTAGAGGAGAAGAAATTCGAAAATTTAATAGTTATTAAGGGTATTTTTTAATTTTTATATTAAAAAATTTTTTCAAGATTTAACAGAGTTAGAATAAATCGTAAAAATTAAAATTTATTTGACCTCAATTTTTTATGTTTACTTAAGTGCAGTTAACTGTGAGAAAAGTCATAATATGTGCAATACATGTAATTATTTATTAAATTGTTTTTGAAATATTGATTAGGCCCATAATGTAACGGATATGAAGCTAGGAAGTAGGGAGTGAACGTGTAAAGCCAAATAGGAGGGCAACTAAATTAAAGTTTAGGGCATTTGGAAGGCATGAGAAATGGAAAAAGTGGAAGAGCTACTACCATTACCAGCTATGGTTGCCCCAATATTGCCGAGTCATGGAATCCAAGAAGCAACTAAACCACTCGTCAATCAATTTTAGCTTAATTACTCATTAAAACAGCTACCAATACCCTTTATATGCTTCCTAATCCCTCCACCTAATTGTGGTGAGACAATTAGGAACCAAAGCACTCCATGACCATGATAATCTATGGAAGAAACTAGAAAAATATCCAACTTTTCATTGAACAGAAAAAATAATACTAGACTCATTCTAGACTAAGATAATACCAAAGATTATAATATAAGAAACCCCACTATAATTATAATCTTTAATGAAGATTCATTGATTAATCATAAACATGACAGATAAGTCGACTCTCGTTGACCCCTATACCTTGAATTTGGGTCAACCTTTAGTTTTAGGCCAAACTTATATAAAATGTCCCCAGTTGTTTGGTTCAGCTCCTCTTAATTACATTGGGATCATGTATAAGTAATGACATTTGGGCATTAAAGTCACACTAAGAGACTGAAACAGAAAGTAGGTTATGAGAAGCAGAATCACTTGATACATTACCCAACCTCTGTTGTCTGTATTATTTTATAATCTACTTGCAACTGCAAGAATAAAGTGAGCCACTCACCCTAATTTAATTATAGTTATGGTGGTTACCAAAACCAAAATCAACCACAACCACAACCACATTATTTTCTCTTTGCATGTTGTCGGTCATGTGTATAGTTCATGTCCAGACATAACAATAGTAATCCATGATGTTCACCTGATCATTTATTATTGAAAATGACAAAATCTATACACAGGAAAAAACAAAATACAAGAAACAAAACATCTTGTCAGTCTATATATAAAGTCCACTCCATATATTTGATTATTCATTGCTCACTTCACATCTACTCGATAATTTGTTGTTCCATTGTCCCGTACTGATAGAAATAAGAGAGAGATTTATTATTGATTGTTTGTATTGTGAATCACAAGAGACCTCTATTTATAGAGGTAATAAGAATAGAATAGGAAACCCTAATGCATGTGAGAAAAGGATATATAAATATAGGAAACTAAAGATAGGAAACCTAATATAATTTAACAGCCCCCTCAAACTCAATGCGGTGAAACAAGAATTGTGTTTGAAGCTTGATAGTATTGAATTGTGGCGAGGGTTGCGGCTGTCGAGGATGTTGTCGAAGTGATGCGGCGAGGATTGAGGATAGAGGATGCGCGCTGCTCACGGCCGATGGCGGATGCCTGATGCCCGTGTGTGCTGAATGATGCATGATGCCAGATACTTGATGCCTGATGGCAGATGGGGGAGATATCAGCTGCCCGATGATGCAAGATGGCTGGTGGCGAGATAGCAGATGCCCAATGATTGCCAGATGTCTGATGGCTAATGGCGAGATAGCAGCTGCCCAATGATTGCCAGATGCCTGATGGCTGATGGCGAGATATCAGCTGCCCAATGATTGCCAGATGCCTGATGGCTGATGGCGAGATAACAAATGCCCAATGATTGCCAGATGCCTGATGGCGAGATAGCAGCTGCCCAATGATTGCCAGATGCTTGACTGAATGATGCATGATGCCAGATACCATGATAGAAATAAGAGAGAGATTTATTATTGATGTGTATTGTGAATTACAAGAGACCTCTATTTATAGAGGCAATAGGAATAGAATAGGAAACCCTAATATATGTGAGAAAGGAAACATAAATATAGGAAACTAAATATAAGAAACCTAATATAATCTAACAGCCCCCCCCTCAAACGCAATGCGGTGAAATAAGAATTGAGTTTGAAGCTAGATAATATTGAGTTGTGGCGAGGGTTGCGGCTGCCGAGGATGATGTCGAGATGATGTGGCGAGAATTGAGGATGGAGGATGCACGCCGCTGTTTGATGTCTGATGCCTGATGCATGTTGGCTGATGGCGAGATGACAACGACTGATGGCATATAGATGATGCCTGATGCCCGATGATGCCTGATGCTTGCTGGCTGATGGCGAGATGACAACGGCTGATGGCATATAGATGATGCCTGATGCCCAATGATGCCTGATGCCAGATGCTCTCCTCTCACGTGCAGTGTCCGAATTACGGGGATGTACACGTGTCGGTTTTCGGATTACGGGATAACTTTCCGAATTACGGGGATGTACACGTGTCGGTTTTCGGATTACGGATAACTTTCCAATATACGAGATTTTTGATTGATGAGTTGATAGGATTGCTTCGTGAGAGAAGATCGGGTAGACAAAAGAGTAGGGATTGAGAGATTGAGATTGATTGAGTTACGGGATCGAAGTGGTGGAATCAAGATCAATTGATGACGAAGAAACGAGATTGTGCGAGAAAAATTAATAAGGTAAACAGTAAAAGAAGAATCGATTGGTTTGAGAAAGAAATTAACATAATAAAGGAAAAGACAAAAAAAGGAGTAGAGACGGTGTTTGAACTTGGTAGAGGAGATTCGAGATTGTCGAGTTGTTGATGTGTGTACGGTGGTGCGAGAATGCGAGATTGGTTTTGAGATTGATTGTGAAATTGTCGAGTTGATTGTTTGCGGAAGCGAGAGGCTAGAGATTGAGATTGAATTGCCTCGCCCACCCGTCAGAATCACAAATCATCGACGAGTGGGCAAAGCGATAAATTCATAGAGATTTGACAAAGGATCGATTATGACTCTGATACCATGATAGAATAAGAGAGAGATTTATTATTGATTGTGTGTATTGTGAATTACAAGAGACCTCTATTTATAGAGGTAATAGGAATAGAATAGGAAACCCTAATACATGTGAGAAAAGGAAATATATATATAGGAAACTAAAGATAGGAAACCTAATATAATTTAACACGTACATTGATCTTAGGAATGAAGAGGTCATACAATCACCTTCAATGACACTCAAAATGGCAAGAAGCAAAAAGAGAAACACTACTGCATTTTAGATCCCAGTCGACGCACTCAATTTGAGTGTCGGCGGCTGGGATTCACCTAGCCGGCGAGACATCGATCAATGTCACGTCTTCTAAAATCGTTGACCATCAACGGTCATATCACCTACCCGACGAGACATTGGTCAATGTCTCACCAGCTTTGACAGGTTGAAAATTCTATAAAATAAATCATCATGCGTTAATTTCTTATTATTCTTTATGGAGGATATGTCGAAACTAGTAAAATAAATCATAACCGAATTTGATAATCTTCAACTTTCAAATTTGATGAATATAGATAAAGAATATCATAACCGTATATGGATGATGTTTTAAAGTTTTTACAGTTTATCAATAATAATGTGTCACCATACGACTGGGACCGATATTTGTGTCCTTCCAAGCGTTGTTGCAATATGTTTACACAACATACAGATAAAGTCTTTACACATTTACTGCAACATGACATGTTGTCGACATATATTGTGTGGACCATCCATGGTGAAATTGAGAACACAGCTTCTTATTCGGATGTTAGACGGTTGTGAAGATAGGATGAGGTTTCAAGTATTCGAAATATTGATCCTGTTGTAGAGCTTATGGAGGATTTATGTCAGTGTCTAGAATACTTCGATAAAAACGAAATATATGTAGAAGAAGAAACATCAGAGCGTGAGCACCGTTATACAAAAGTAGTGATCGACGCGTACGACGAAATAATGCGTCTTGTATTGCATACGATGATAATATGAATAAGGTTTCGTAATGGAACATTTCTAATTTCTCCCCGGTTGTCATTCCATGTAATTTTGTTGCATTTCAAATTGTTCATCAATTTTCATTATTATAAATAATTTACTCTATTTACAGGTATGTGTATTTAGGAAGGTAATTTCGGCTCTAATCGAAGAAATATGTGTGTCCCAACCTCTGTGACCGACACACTTGACGTCGAAGTCATGCCACAAGAAATGTCGAACAAGGATGAGGCAGATATGATGCCCTTTCGTCTAACTCCGACATTTCAGAGAAACACCTAACTACTGAGGTTGTTAAGAGGACAATTCCTACGTTTGCGGAAATGATAAGGAAGTTGCACATCACTATCCTCAATTTTTTTAAACTTATCTTTTCACTCTCCCACTACCATTTCTTCTTAAGACGCTTAACAGAGTTAAAAAAATTAATTTCAATGAAATATTTTTAATAATTTCAAAAATATCCGTAACTTAAAACCTCTCTCTCTCTCTCGGGGAAAATCTATATCTCTAGGTTTTTTGTTATGTTGTCAATTTTATATACATGTTTGAGTGAGTGAGGTTATGGTGCAATATTGGGTGATCGATCACGTCAAAGATAAGCAATAAACGTGTAGTGAGGAAGTACACTAGCTGAGAACCGCCGTAGTATGTGGTAGAGTGGGTAGATTAATGAAGCTTAAATAAAGAAATAAAATTTCTTTTTTGTTTCTCAATATGTATTTAATCCGAAGAATCGGTCATTGATTTAAGAGTATTAGAGGTGGAGAGTTGGGTTTTCTCTTCTTCTAGATTTTCTCTTGCCAACCTATGCCTCATGAAACACAACTCCTCTCGTTGTAAACACACTTCTCAAGAAACACCCGTCTTCTTGCAATTTCTGATTTCGATTTTGTAATTTTTGTTTCACTTATGTGCTTTAGTTATGGTTTTCATTTCGTATGCGATCTTGCCGTCGGCGCTATCGTGAATGTCTGTTCTACGTCATCGAGAGGTCTATGTTTGTTTTGATGACTGAAAGCAAACTAGATGCACTAATATAATGATCGGGAGTGACCTAGATGCTCTAATATGATGACCGGAGCTGTCTGGTGGTTCCTCCAAACAAGTTTCGTGTGACTGCAAAGAGGAAACACACAACTTGAGAAAGCTTGCATGAGTCTCTTAACTATATTTTCAATCTCGTGGTAGCTATGAAAGATGGAGAAGAAAATGTGACAGAAAAGAAGATTTGTTGGGGGCAATTTAGTCCTTGCACATAAAAGTTAACTCTGTTAAACTCCGTGAAACAAAACGATTGTTGGAGCGTGAAAAACACGTTTTGAAGCTAGGGCAAATGATGTGAAAACATATATAGTTAAAGATAGTGATATGTAAATATCCCATATTCTTATTATTTTTTCAACTTATGGCAGATTTCATTTTATTACATTTGAGAATATCCCTTATGGCCTAATTACAATTGATTTAGATTAGTTTTTTAAAATATTGGTTGAGAACATTTTTATCTCATTTAGTACATTATGTTAATGCACAAAACGAGCTGTGAAGTCTACACCTAAGTGAATAATTCGACCCTATTATATATTAAAACAATTTATGAGTTTTACTTTACCATTTCAATTCGACATCGAGGGTCTCACAACATAGATTGATAGTATAAATAAAGTGTCAAACAGAGAAGATGTTGCCAAAAAAAGGTTTATTATGGCCGTTGTTGAGGTTTCAAGAGAAGGAGTGAGGTTATGAATAAGTACTTTGTGGAAAAATGGAAAAGGTCAATAATTATTTTTTACAATTTGAGTTTCTGATTTTTTTTCTTCTGAAAATTACATTAAATCCTATCTACCCAAAAACCCTGAGTGATAGAATTTGATTGCTAGAATTTCATGACTCAACCTGAAGGAGTGAGGTTATGAATAAGTATTTTGTAGAAAAATGGAAAAGGTCAATTTCTACAATTCGAGTTTCTGATTTTTTTTCTTCTGAAAATTACATTAAATCTTATCTACCCAAAAACCCTGAGTAATAGAATTTGATTGCTAGAATTTCATGACTCAACCTTACATGTAACAAGTTATATTTTTTTGTTCGAAATCTAGGGTTTGTGGTTTGATGTTTACGTGATATGAATTTTATTTCTAGGGTTTGATTATTTACCTACACCATCTTTTTTTAAGGAAAAACGAATTTTATTAATTTGATAGCAACTAACCCGACACTAAGCCGGACAACTAAACTTACAGATGGTGGGATAGACCCCTCACCATAATCACAGCTAATGTTAGTTAAAACAATATTGGCCAATTCGTAAGCCATTTGATTATGAGAAAATAAATAAAAACACCATCGCTGATAATCCTTCCAAAGTTGTTCGTCTTGACCCGTTCAACATCACGTCGAGCCACGACCTCCACCTCATATGAATGGAGAAACCCCATAAACCCGCTGCAACATGTTTTACACAGACATTCATGATAACCCCAGAGTTTAATCGACTCGAACCAGTATGCCTGATACATAGCCACGACCTCCATCTCACGCGGTTGGAGAAACCTCGTGATCTTGCTGCAGACCGCCTTAAACCAGCTTCCTCGATCAACCCTGCCTAATTTATGAACCACATAATTACATTAAAGACTATCACTCATGGTGCCTCCAAAGATGTTCACATCAACCCATTTAGTATTGTACAGAGCCACGACCTCCATCTCATGCGGATGGAGAAATCTCGTGATCTTGTTGTATAATGTATTAATCAAACCTCCATGATGTTCTTGGATACCAGTCAACACAAAACTTCGCCGATCAACCCTACGATAAAATTCATGAAACCTTAGTGGACCAAATTCTCCTAGCTCGTCATGCTTACCATGATCAGCCCATCAGCGCCAGAGAACTCCCGAACATTCCAAGTATCGAGTCATCCAACATTGGCTGGGCACCGGGAGAACGTACTCAACCCAATCAAACTCCAAACGCCAAAACTTCCCTTCCCAACCACCGGTGACCCCCTCTCTGACTCGTCTTCCCTCACATATAATGTCGAAATAATACCCCTCTACTCTTACCATTATGTCCCTCCATATTCAGCAGCTTTCCCAGTCTCTTCCCTGACCTAATCACCGCTTCCAGTCACCCCACAACCCCAACCGACACTGCAACAACCCCACCCACGCTGCCCCTCTCCCAAGCCTCGCCAGAGTGCCCCGCAGCCCAATCAATAACGCCGCCTCTACCTCTGCGCTCTGCCGAGAACTACGCCCCACACACAACCCTCCGCTTAGACCTACCCTTGTAGACCCCGCGCCTCTGCCGCGCAGACCTACCACGAGCCTCCCCTCTGCTCAGAACCCACCGCTCCACGTTTAGACGCCGGCGCCACACACCGGCAACTCGCACATGCAGAGGAAACCCACTGATCTACCTTGCCCCTCCACAGACCTACCGCCGCACAACCTGGACACCGTCGCCGCACCACCACTACCTCACAGACGTCACTGCCACGAGACGTCGCCAAGACCACAGAAACTTTTTTCTCTTACCAAGACCATCTTAGTCAGAGTAAAGTGCATTCACCACGAATCATATACTTATCGAGGGAAAATGTCACTTACTTCTATTGTATTATATCCGATTTTCACGAAGCAAGGCCGGCCCGAAGAATTTTGGGACCTAAGGCAAAAACTCAAAATGAGGCTTTTAGAATAAACTATTGTATAACTTTATTTATTAGAAGAATTCAGTTAACATTAATTAAAAAAAATACGATTAAACATATGTGATATGATATAAGTTCTGTAAGTCAATCTGTTTACAAAACTATTATATTACAAATACACCAAATAGTCATTCTTGTTCTTTATCAACTTGAGCCCAAACAGGTCATCCCATGACCTGCTACAACTGAAATCAAAATATAATATGACAATCTAAAATCAAAACCAATGGAGATTTAATTCTCAGAGAGAAATCACTTACAGATTATGAACATATAAGATCAAAAATTTAATGTAGTAATATAATTATTGATTTCATTTCTGATTGTGCAAAAGTAAACTAGTTTTTCAATTAAAAGAACCTTAACCAGCAGTCTTATTACAGAATGTTGATGCCAAAGGGAAAAGGGACATTGTATGTAATCTGCAAAACATATTTTTTTTTTGAAAGTATCTGCAAAACATATTAAAATAACTAATCTTCCCAATTTAGGCAATTTACGCAATAATGAATGAAAATTTAAAATCTGAATAGTGAATATATAAACAAAAAAATCTCAATTAAATAAAAAGTAGAAGAGAAGATAGAGAAAGGTCTGATTGCAAGAGGATTCCCACAAATAAAAAATAGGAGAACAACTACGGTTTTCGTCAAACCACCACGAAGACTCATCCCTCTCCATAACAAGAAATTGAATGATTTTAACTCAAATATTAGGTATATATATAAATGATTAAGGATAATAGGGAAAGAAGACTCAAGCCCCGGTGATTGGGTTCCAGAGGCATAATAATCTTGCGCCTCTTCGAAGACATCGACTCCTCGAATTTGGAGCCGACATCGCACGCCTCTTCGCTTTAGTACTGATTCAAGATTTTCGTCTATACCAATGTGGCTTTCAATGTAATATCTTGATTTTGAAGAATGGTTAAATTGGGTTTTTGGGGCCTTTCTTGTATATCAACCCATTATAATTGGGGGTTTTTGGGGCCTTTTCTTATATCAGCCTAGAATGTAAATTATAAGAAAAATTGGGGGCCTAAGGCACAGGCCTCGTCTACCATATGGGCGGGGCGGGCCTGCCACGAAGTGTACGACTTTTTCACTGAAGCCCAATGTTATTAATTTTTGGTCAAAATAACGAAAATGGCCTTGCATTAAAAAAGTTAAAAAACATTTTCATAAAACATATTTTTTAATAAAATAAATAATAAACATATTTTTTAAGGAAAAAACGTTAAAAATGAAAAATGGTTTTTAAACATTGTTTTTTATGTTTTATAATTTTTTAAATACTAAATTAGTTTTTTATATTGATTTTATAGAATTTTTTGGTTTTTTTAAAAGTTTGAAATTTTTGTTTTAATTATTAATTTTTAAATAAAAGGGGATTTTTTGTCATTTTCAAAAAAAAAGTTAAAAGAATTTTCAAAAAACTAACGCAGTTGGGTATAAGAGAGAAAGTTGTATACTTCGGGGACCTTTTAGAACGTATTCGTGAAACGAGTGAGGTAAGTGAAAATCATCTATACTGCGAGGAAAGTAAGTGACATTTTCTCATTTATTAATGTGTCTGTCTATTCACTTTTTCCTTTAATATTAAGGAGAAGAAAGGAAAATTATAAACGAGTAAGCAAAAAAATAAGGCTTGTCAGTTATCACTATATTCCTTTTAATTTTCCTTATATTTTTAATTTAATTAATAACATACCGGCCGATTCTCCTCCTACTTAATTAAATCTATATTATTCATTATGGTTTATAATAAAAGAGTAAATAAACAATAGTAGTTACATTAAGTTTCGAATTTGAAGATTTAAAAAAAAATTCAAATTTGAATACTAGAAACTTATAAATTGGTGGAAATGGTTTTGAGATGTTTTGGGGTAATTAATTGGGGGATGAACTAGAATACAAACATAGTTTATACCACAAACGTTAGAACGAAACCTAATCATTGGATGACACTAACAGCGGTAATGATGAAACCTCCAAAATGAACCAAAAAACATACTAAATATAGTCAACATGGGTAAGATGGTAACTGTGTAGATGGTTGTGCCAATCGTTTCCACAAATCATGGGATCATTGATTCGGATTCAATTATAAATGAGACTGCCACGCACGTTTCCAAATCATTCAGAACTGGAACAAATGGCTACAATGGAAGAATCTTCATCAACTGAAGGTTAGTGTATTTATATTGTACATACAAATCTTTCTATATTAATGAAAATAACAGTTTTTTCCTATTCAACAATAGGGTGTAGGACGGAGATCAGTGATAACCGATTCGGCCGAGCCACTCGATTTGTCAAGCAACGAATCAATGCATCTTTAGATCTGAATACTATATTGGTTATTATTTGTCTAATACTGAACAATCAACACATGTGACAGTAGTGTAGTCGATGAAACTACCAGATGGTCAGTGGGCCCATACGGTGGTTTCGTACCTCACTGCCCGATCAATATCAAGCCAACGATCGAAATGTCATTTGCGACTGTTGAATCGGGTATCGAGCACTACAAAAATTATGGACGGTACTGCGTCTTCATGACCCGTCTAGGTACCCATAAATCATCAAAATATTCAATTACACTCAAATATGTAACGTGCTCTAGAGAGGGAGAGCGTGTTACCAGATCTGATGATCAAGAAGAATAATTTAGACAATAGAAAAAAAAAAGATGCATCACAACTCGCACAAGCTATAGGGCAATGATTTTCTTGAAGTTATCTGCAACTTGAGAATATGTCATTCTTAAATTTGTTGAACCCCATAACCATCCATTCTATACTTTGGATCATTTCCAAGAGTTTCGTAGAAACAGGAACCTAAATGACACTCAGAGGTAGTTTGTTATGGACTGCCAAAGGACAAATGTGAGTGCGACTTCAACTTTTAATGTGGCAGTGCAATTGTGGGAGGAGCAGAGCATGTAGATGCAACAACTATAGATTTTAGAAACTGTTAAACCCAATTGAAAGTGTACTTGTCTGAAGCAGATGTGCAGGTTGTGATAAACGAGTGCATCAATGACCAAGAATATGACCCTGGTCTGTATTATGAATACGACCACGATGAAAACGACATGCTGACTCGACTTTTCTGGGCTGATGGAATGTGCCGAAGCAATTATGAAAAATTGGGTGACAGTATCTTGTCCGACTCCACCTAAGGGACAAATAGGTAAACTCAAAATTTATTCTCGTTATCATTCCTAAATATTATATGAACTGAGTAAAGATTTGGTTTGATTTTCTGATGATAATACACTGTCTTTTATTAACAAATTATCGTATATGTTATGAGACATAACAATTGTCATATGTTATGTGTTATTGTGTGCGACACAGTGCTTCAGTACGTTCAATTTTTGCACGTGACATTTGTAAAAAAACATGTGTAATATGATACTGTGAGATATAACATCCTGTCTTGACAGATATTCGATGGTGTTTTTCCCGATTACTGGTGTTGACAACCATGATCAGTGTGTAACCTTCGGCGCAACATTAAATTCGAAAGAAGACATCCTATATTTTATTTGGGTGTTCAAGTGTTTCGTGCAAGCAATGAAGAACAAGTGTTTCACAAATTTGACTTTTGATTCTCATATTGATTTACAACATTCCCACAGGTTCGGAAGACTGTACCATTGGCGAGCCCGTTCACTCTCGGCTATATTCCATTGTATGGACAGACAGACTTACACGGACTACTTTTGAAGAAAAATGCAATCTGATAATTCATCATTTTGGATTAACCAACAATGACGCCTTGACAACCCTATATGACATTCGAGCATCATGGATACCAGCATATTTTAAAGATTTCCCGATGGCAATGCTGCTAAGAACTACATCCCGTTCTGAAAGTCAAAACAGCATGTTCGGTTTAAACGCAAGTAAGCTACTAACTCTAAAATAATTCATTTGGTGGTTTAATGGTGTTGTTAATGCACAACGCATAACCCACTGCAAGCTAGTTTACCAATATTTCGTGTGCGCTAGGCCGGCCATGAAAACAATATCTGCTCTAGAGATGGATGCATGGAATGTATTCACGAGTCTGTTGTTTAATAAGGTCTGGATGGATATAATGGAGGGAATTTTTTTCATATAGAGTCACTGACATTAACAGGGATGACAACATTGCAACCTACATTGTCAAAAGCACAACATATGGAGATGTGACAGTCGATATGAACGAATAAACGGGAAACTGTTATTGCAAATGCGTACACATTTTCTCCATGTTAAACTCTATGCAAATTTGTAGGATCCCTCGTTCGATTGTGCATGAGAGGTGTTATCGTGAAACCCCGGGGACTTCCAAACTTTTATTTCTGTCTTCCGGGCAAGATACCGAACCAAAGGTTAAAACTTGCTTCACATTGAAATATAGTCTATTGTACAGTCCATGATCAACAACACAACTGATGAGTTGGAGAGTCTCCTAGTTGTTATGAACAAACACCGTGCAGCACAAGAATGCAATGTCCGTCACTCCACAACTCTAAAGATAAAGACAATTGAGCAGCTTACTAGCATTATAAAACCACCAAGAGTGAATGTCTACATACTAGCAATATGCAAGAACAAGGGATATGGTCGGAGACTACAAAGTGACAGAGAAAAAGACAATCAACATACAGCAGGCAAAGGTTTTCAAAATATGTGGGTACTACAAAGTGGCAGATGGGCACACATCAAGGCATTGCGAGAAGAAGAAGATGGAAGAGGCGGCTAGAGCTTGAAGATTTTAATTTAAATTTGATTCCTGCATTATATGACACTTTATACGTGTTTCATTTGGAAATCCATTTTTTGGATTAAGAAAATAAATTAGTTTGGTAATATGTCATTTGGTTGGGTACCATAAAATGTGTTATGTGTCATGTGTCATTAAAGCTGACATTTTTAATGAAAAAATAAATGAAAACTGGCACAACTCTTTGAATTCAGAAACCACATCCATATGGTGGGATGATACGAAATGCCCATCAAACCGTCCGCTTCCCCATGACTTGTTAAGTGTTCCATTATATATGCCACACATGTAACCCTGATCTACATATTATCAATTTTTCTTCATAGATATGTCATGGGTAACAAACAAAGCCGCTCCACCTCTCCTATTGAAAAGCCAAGCAAAACCCAAGAAGATGCAGGATTTTCAAACCCTGTTCTTGTTTACCCACCACCACACATTCACTTCAATTGGTCGAAGTATGGCGACCCCGACAAACACGCAAGTTTAAGTGGACATCCAAGAAAGGTTCCAAAATCTCCATCAATAACCACTTCTGGATCATCCAGTTCGAGTGATTCCAACCCCAACCCACCATTTCCGGAGACGGAGACTCAAGATCGGGATAATTTAAATAGAGAGGACTGGTATCTTCCTGGTGTTTGGACACTAGAGAGCGGCATAGAGTCAGAGAGCGATACCAACAAATCTGATGATGAGTCAAATGGTTGAGATGAAAACTCAGCTGATTGTGATGATGACGGAAGTGGCGATGACACAAGTTGCGATGTAGGGGTGCAAGACGAGAACACAGGAGATTGTGGCTGTATGGGTGATGACGAAGATTAGTTAAAAAATTATGTACCAATTCAGTTACAGTATTTGTATTTCAGAATTAAATGGAATTAAAAAAAATCCATTGGCAACTTTTATTTTAAATATTTTTTGCAAACTATTTGAATAACATAACGTGAGAAATACCATATGACATATATCAACATGTTGATGACACAATTCATATTTGTCATTTGCACTTATGATATAAGTCAAATAACACTTAATAATGTTGAAGAATGTATGTCATTTGATCCATACACTCTAACACGTCTCATTTGCATTCAAGACCAACTAATTATATTTGTGAATGTGTCTCATTTTCATTCGAGACCAACTAATTATACTTTGTGAATGTGTCACATAGAACTTCATCATGCAATTGGGAAATTTGTTCTCATATGAAAATGTCCTAAACATTTTCAAAACACAACAAACATGCTTATTCAATAACTCAAAAATTACAAGAGGGGTGTCAAGCACAAAATACCATAACTTTATTCAAATCAAACATAGTGGTTCAAGTTTTACCAAAACATAACCAAGACGAAAACATAGTCTGATACAAAAATAAAAATTATTAAAGATACAACGACATAAAACATAACATAAGTCCACTATATTAACAGCACCACGCTGCTACTCATTGAGACGACGATCCTTTATCTTGAAGACGACTTCATTGTTTTGATAAAATTCTATTGCGGTATTATAGAGTCCATCCCACGGGATATTACGCTGCCAAACCAAAATATTGTTTAACATTCGAACAAGGAGCTTTCGTATCTATGCAACATGTGCAATACATTGATATTTATCATGCTTATGCCCTTTGCTGCACTAAACTGAATGAGTGATAATATTAAAATTGTATAACTTACATCATTAGATTATAGCTCGGCCTTCCAGTGAGATAACCCCATATAATTCTCATCATGCCACAAAGCAAACACACCTGAATCATGTCCATTAAGGATGCTTGACCATGGTACCTTCACCAAATTGATACTACTCTGCATTAAAATCCGGGAAGTATGAGCATCAAATTCAACTATGAGAGTGCATACGCCACGTTGCTGGCAAATGCATAACCAATTAATATTTTATAGAATAAAAATATCGAAAACAAATGTTCACATGCCAAGAATTCCTAACTAAAGTTACAATAATTTGTGGGGGAACCCCATATTGATTTTCTTCTTCTTCTTGTGTTAGAGTGTGGTCAAAGAGCTCTATAACACGCTTATTGCAATCGAAACACATCACAAAGAATAATTTCTCAATATTGGCAGCAACAGTAATCTGGAACCATAACCCAAAGTATGCATTACCTAATACACTATAACATAATGTAAGTGTTCGCGTATAATACATGATATAACTTACCACATCGGAGTTTATGGCAGCAACAGATGCTCTCTACAGTTCTTTCCTGGCTTCATCCCTGAAGTGTTTCAATGCATGCATGTCTGCTGGACGTTCATGTTCAAATAAACACTGTCATAACAAAAACTGATCATTTGCATGTACTATCGAAAGGTAACACATTCCCAACTATATAAGATGAAAAAAAAACTCTCTGATGGAGATGTGGATATAAAACATCTTGGTGGACCATCCGGGTCTCTTAGTTTCTCCACATCATCCAAGCATTAACAATTTTGGCAGTGACATCTGTTCAATGATTAAGAGTCTGAACATGCTGCAGCTCCAATGAAAAATGTCCCATGTCCTCCAGATACACATAGGAACTTGAAAAAAGAAATTGACATTAACTGACGGCTAACTTTTAGTTGAAAAAATATTTGTACTAACTTTGAATGAAAATAACTAATTTGAACGGAGTCTCGTTGATTAGCATGATGAACTCAAAAAATTTGGTTTTATGTGACTGCAGCACCTTCTTGAAATTCGTTCTCTGTTTAGCATATGGGGATACAAGGACACGAGGCAGTCTTGGGACACGTTCAGGTCTGCCACGGTTTACAGCTTCATCCTCAGTATCTTCATCATCCCCGTCCTCTGAATCAGCTTCTTCCATAAATTCATCAGGTAGATCTCTAGGTGTAATTGGGTCAATACCAGTTGTTTTGCCATCATCAGTAGGGGTAGTATGTTGAACCTGTTGTCCACCCATTCCGGCAGAGGACATATTACCTGTCACTGCAGATGACATATTCACTACTCCGATGAAAGTACCGCCTTGGTGGAGCACACCATCTGCAGTTCCTACTCCGTCGACCCCGAAAGAGAATTATGGTCTATCTTCTTAACCACCCTGGTTCACTCCAAACTTGATACCTTCGTACAGTGCAGCGTAATATTTTCTTTTGAAGCTATCCCATATCTTGTCACACTCTTCCATCCCCCGGGGTCAAACCAATATGGGTCATCTAATGAACTCCTATTGCCCAGATCATTCTCCGTTTCCATAGTTGGGCGAGCCTCCTCCTCCCCATTCACATCAAAACAAGCTACATATGATTCAACAAGATCACTGAGTTCCATTATGTTTGTTTCAATATTCTTCTTCAATGTATGTATCTTTCGCAATATGCCCTGCAACACATATATGGTGAGACCGACACCATAACAGCCTGTAATAATACAAATAAATATATTACTTCACATTGGTACGCATAAGCATTGGACTCTCATTTAGTGTTTGATAACTTTCCACACCCATCGCCATCCCATCTGGCTGCTCATGCTGGGGGATAGGCACCCTATCAACTAAAAGGAACCCTCTCCCAAACGATCGGTCTTCCTTTTCTTTTGTGACATGTTCCTGTACTATGGTGTCCGTCCACCTAGTAAGAGTTGGGTAAACCGTGGCACAGGACACCGCTTGAACTCAATTCTATCTAGATATAGCAGCTGAATATACACAATACTAAGTTAATAATATATCAAAATTAAAATAAACCAATCACTTTACTAGACGCATTTACCAGAAGAAACGTTAGAGGACCATAGTACCAGCTCCTCTCATCACCCGGTCGGGCTTTCCACTCATACTTATTCAGAATGAGACTTTCAACAATAGGCGCACACCGATTGAATTCAACAACATGATCAATGTCTTCAATAGCTTCCCAAAATTTGAGGTTGACAAAACGGTCGGTCCAAAACTATATCATAACTATAAACAACATGACCAAGAAGTTATGTCGGAACAAAGCACCACCGCCTTGCTGCTCCCTCATTTTCCTATACATAGTCCTAAGAAAAATGGCAAATGTAGTAGCCTTGTACTGTGCCCTCCATGCCATCAGTCCTGGATACTTAGAGCTTGGTCCCTTCCCAGGAATTTCAATGGCTCCTCGGGGAATGCCCAATGTGGCTTGAACATCGAGTTGAGTAATACGTAACTGCTGGCCATTAGACATCAATATTGACATGCTTGCAGGGTTGAAGTTTTCCACCAGCCAGAAACCAATTGTCTTTGGAATCTTGCTAGTACCCAGTTTCACCATATGACCAAATCCTATGCAGAAAGGTCGGCTCTCTAAGTATGTGTAACCTTCATCATTGACTAGTACAACCCATTCGGTGAAGACCTAGTGTGTGTCTTGAGTAGAGGTGGAGCACCATAATTTGCTTCCTGATTGAGCATTCTCAGCATTAGCAACTGCTGGAGGTGGTGGTGGTGGATTGCGAGATACACTATTATTAGTTTGTGACTGAATCCTAGGGGGTAATGATGCTTGCCTACTAGGTAGTCGTATTTTGACGCCACTGTTGTTTTGTTTGAATTTCCATAATGAAGGGCGAGACAACGACGAGTGGTGCACAACACCATCACCGCTAGACCCAATCCTCATCTTCTTCAAACGACTTATCAGAGACTCGTGGTCCTCGAAATCAAAGTCCTCCACAACCAAATGCTTAGTTTTGCCTATATTTTAACACCATGTTACACATATAGTAATTAAAAGAAATGAATATAAAAAATAATGCATGCATATATTAACCTAAATATATATCACACATGACACATGATTCATGATAATTGCATAATGACACATGATTCATGTGAATTGCATAATGACAACATCAACAATATTAATCTGCAGCAATAATTAAAATAAATGAATAGAAAAATAATGCATGCATATATTAATCTAAATATATATCACACATGACACATGATTCATGATAATTGCATAATGACAACATCAGCAATATTAATCTGCAGATACATCGTGTAGATGACAAATGATATGTTTATAATTCCATATAACACTTTCAATTAGAACTGATAGTAATTGACACATTGTGACATGAATGAAGAAAATCATAGCATCAAAATTAATCACATGCATCAAAATTGAGAAAGCTGCTACCCAAATCTAAAGCACATGCAACCGATCATCAACATTCTTTAACATGCATCCATGAAAACTGACAAATAGGTAAATCGAGAACGTATCTATCCAGATTTAAAACACAATGAATTGATACACAACATTCTTCAACATGCATCCATCAAAACTGACCCAAATCACAAAATATTTTAACCATGTAAATCCACAACCATTAAAAATTCATATCCCATAACAAAAACACCCACGAATCAACTAATAAATTAACATAAATTAAAATAATGTTACCAGTCCTCTTGTTCTTATGTACGTTTGCTACCCTCTGTGATTTTTGTTGAATAAGCGGTAGAGTATTTAAACTAAAAAAAGATAATCTTTACCACGCCTAGGGTTCGATTCGAAGAATCGTTGAAGATCCTCTTTCCCTCAAGCTGAAGATTAGGTGAAGAATCGTAGCAGATCGTCTTTCCCTCGAGCTGGAGATTAGGTTTCCAATCAATTGTCAGACTGTCACCAATTCTATATGCATAATTTTAAATTACACGGAAAATGTGTATTAAATATAACTTAACATCAATCATGAAATGGAAAGTACCAAACTAAACCTCAAAGTAAAAGAAATGACGTAATAATCATTCTCATGTCACAATATTTACATTTGTTAGAGTTGTGACCTAACCCAATGTAAAGGTATCCATATTATGTAATGTTTTATAATCTTTCAGAATAAACAAAACGGTATTGTATTACTAATGTGTTGTAGTAATATATTGAATATGATTTTATCTGTATCATTATGTGTGTCAACAGTAATAGTAGAACTACAGATCAGATAGAATCATATTTAACGAGTCCCTGGTCAGTTAAGCTACCTCAAAAGCGACTGATATGAGTTTAACTCTATATGATCACGCTCTACTGGTCATGGCAAGGTAATGTCGGAGTTAGATCATTACCTTGCCATTCGGGAATGATATAGGACGACCTGATAATGAGTATGTAGCATAGATATTGTCATGAGCATACTCACATATCGTAGTTTTTCATTGTATCCTTAGACCAAGGAGTCTTTGTGGTTACAATGTAGTCAATTTCTAAGTTTGACGGTCCTTACATTATTTATAAAAGGATAACTATAAGGGCTCTGATTGGCTTAGTTTTGGATCACATGAGTGAACTCGAAAGATAGCTTAGAGATTTATCCCTCATACTCTCGTATATGAATGATATCTATTTAGGCTACTTGATGAGTATGACTGAAAAAAATTGCATAGTCATGCGAGTGATACTTAGTATTAGTTTTCAGTCATCACATACATCAAGAAATAGTGATTGATTAAATAATGATTATGGTTCTATACCTTATGATCAATCAAGATATCTGGTGATAAAAGGATATTGACATAGACGATAAGAGCTTAAATCAAATCATCGATAATCATAGACGTTGGGTAATTATAGTGTCTTGCTAGAGGCCACTTATGATGAAAAAGGGCAAAATGGTGATTTTGCGTCGATCTGCCAACGGGTCATGAGCCTAGAGGGTCACACACTTTAAGCATGTTATATAGCAAAAGGTCTTTTAAAGTCAGTATATGAGAGAATTGGGAAAAGTCACTTTTCGGTTTATTTTAACCGAAGTGAACTAAGACAATTTCCGGTTCAAATTTTGAACCGGCTGATTAAGGAAATTGGTCTAAAAGAATTTGATGGTCTAGCTAAACCATTTAATTTGGGCTTAAATTAAATGGATTTTCTAGATTGGGCCTTAAGCCCATTTAATTTATTAATTTTTAATTAATAAACTAAATGGATTAGGGGGGAAGTTATTTTTGGTTTTATAAAACCAAAATAGCTTCCCATTTTCCTCATTCTCCTTTTTGGCCGAGCACCCCTCCCTCGTCTCTCTCCTCCATTGTTTTGCTTTCTTCTTCCTCTGTTTGTTAGCAAAAACGTGGAAGAAAGGTGAAAAACCGACCTTGCTTGTGTGGACAATCTAGAGAGCACAATACTCTTTTGTGTTTGGTGATTTTAATCAAGAACAAAGTTAATTTTCAGATTCTTCTTCAGCTCTTACTTGCTGGAAATTTCTGCATGAAGATCGTTATTTGTTTTTGGGATTCCTTAGTTATATTTATGTTCGCTGCATGAAATGAACTCGTTTGAACCCAAGGTATATATCAGTGGTATCCGAGAATGTTTGGTTGCTATGTATGAAGTTTTTCAGCGCATATATGTTAGATTTATTATGTTCATAATGGTTTCTAGCATTTCGTTTTAAAGATGTTTGCATGAAATGGAAAAATCATATTTTTTGTCGAATTTATGCTGAATTTTTTTGAACTAGCCATGGTCGAGCCCTTTGATCGACCATGGATGGCCATGGGCCGACCATGGTTGATGCCATGGCGACCAGGGTCTAGCCCGAGGCTCGACCATGGTTAGCTCACGGGCGATCCATTGTCGTGGCCCCTGGCTAACCAGGTCGAGACCAAGAGTCGGCCATGGGAGGCCCTCGGGCCAACCATGGGCGCTGGCCTTGGCCGACCAGATCGCCCAGCCCGGGCGCCCACGGTCGCCCACGGGCGATGTATGGGCGTGCCGAGGCTGGCCGGTCAGTCTCTGGCACAGACCAGTCAAATTTTGACCTTGGCCCGTAACGGTTAAACGAGAAATTTTTTGAAACTGCAAATTAAATTCAGACCCGGTCTGGTTTTGATAAACCAGATTTTTTCCCACTTTTAGCAAGATAAAATTGGAATTAATTTCGTTGTTTGATAACATGTTTCTTGATAACACGGTGTTTGACAACATGTTGATTTCAATATGATGTATAGCTAAGCCCATCTAGACCGTTTGAATGTTTATTTCAGTATTTTACAACTTGCGTAGTTGCTAAAGATTTTGGTTTTTAGTTTAACTACGGCCTATGTGTCGTTGTTCATTTGTAATTTGAATACTTGTTTATGTAAAAACAAAGACCGACACGAGGAAGAAGTCAAGATGTAGTCGGTGGAGTTCCTAAGGAGGCTCGAAGCCAGTGGGAGTCCACGAGGAAAAAGCGAACATAAATCTAGAAGATTTAGTCTTTAGGATTTGTTTTTTCATTTTTACCTTAAGATTTAAGACGGCCTAGGCTATACATGTTAACTTTACATTTATATCGTATGTGTGAATGTATATTTAGTTTAATTGCATGATTTAATGTATGTTAAACTATCACCCACGTGCGGAAGATTAAAACCGGAATTTAATCAGTTTGCATGTAAACGGACTTGAAATCATCTTTGCATCGATATGTAGTTGATGATTTCAATTAAGATTGTATCGGTATACAATCAGTTAGCATTAAAACACTAAGTTGCAAATAATTTCAAGTCACACGAGATACCACAAGAACCTTAACACTCAAAAAGACTTTAAACACGTGGGTGGGTGCACCTATTCGTAGCACTCATAGGGGAAAAAGGTCGGATGAGTTTCACAGTTCAATATGAATGTGTGCGCCTCCGCGCAGTAACCATATTAAAACTGGTTTATAGTTGAGTTTTGGCAGAATTGACTGCGATTGTCAAACAAGTCTGACCTAGGGTATCAGGATAGGGTATGTCGTGTACATCAAATGTACAAACCCTAGCCAGAAATTACATGGACATGTAATTGGATTTTTCCTAACTTAGTACCTTGATTGAAGCAGTGAGCGTATGTTCACTTCAATCGAGGGTATGCAAGGGTCCTAGTTCAGATTATAAAGTTTGGAATCAAACAAGTGTTTTAAAACTCAATCTCCAACTTTAAATTTAAACAATACTGATTAAAACTTATTTTATCGTGTGGATTTAAATGGCGAACACAACATACTCTGGCAACAATGCACTGAGGGTCCTAATCGAGCAAGATAAGCTTAACGGCGTTAACTTCATCGATTGGGACAGAAATTTAAGACTTGTTCTCAAGTATGAATGTAAGGAATATAAACTTACCCATGCCCCACCTATTGAGCCAACATTAAATCGACGTGTCTAAATCGACGTGTCAAAAGTACCTTAGTGACTAAAACGACGTGTCAGGCATTATAATGGGCAGTATGGTGCCTGAGTTGCAGAAACAATTCATGGACATTTCAGGTGATCCTCGTGCCTTAATGGCAGAGGTCAAGGAAATGTTCAACGAGAAAGCTTGTGTTGAAAGACTTGATACTTTCAAAGAACTTGTTTCCTACAAGCTCAAGGCTGGAGCTCCTGTCAGTCCACATGTCTTGAAGATGATACATCTTCTAGAACACCTAACCAGACTTGGTCTTGATGCTTAGAAGGAAATGGCAGTAGACTTTGTGTTGCAGTCACTTCCTGATGCATATAGTGATTTACAATATACATAACATGGACAAGTCTGTGGCAGAGCTCCATGGGATGCTTGTGACTGCTTAAAAGAACCTAAAGGGCAAGACCAATGAGGTGCTTATAGTCAACAAGAAGGCCAGTTTCAAGAAAGCTGACAAGGGTAAGGCTCTCATGCACCTTAAGGGTCTAAAGGTAGGGCAAATCAGACACCCTAAGGGTCTAAAGGTTCAAGTAGCTCCTAAGGCTCATGTGAATGCTAAGGACACAAGGGTTGTCTGTTATTACTGCAATGAGCTAGGGCACTGGAAAAGGGATTGCAAAAAGCACAAGGAATATCTGAAGAATGGTGGTGCTTTCACGTCTTCAGCAGGATCAGGTATTTAAGTTATTTAGCTTAATCTCAGTCTTTCAACTACTGATTTTTGGGTACTAGATATCGGTGCTGAATCTCACATTTGTGATAATGTGCATGTTCTGGAAACTAGAAAGGCTCTGGGCAGAGGCGAAGTGGAACTAAGAGTTGATGATGGCAATCCAATCTCAACAACTGTTGTGGGAACAATTAGTCTCATTTGCCCACATGGCTTGTTTTATTATTAAACAATGTTTATTGTGTACCTACTTTTTTTAGGAATATTATTTTTGTTTTCTTACTTGATAAGGAATGATATTGGTTTTCCATTGAAAATGGATTATTTAGTATTTATAAGAATTATATTTGTTATGGCAATGTTTCATTGGTTGGTGGTTTGTATATTTTAAATATTCATAACACTAACACAAGTTCTATATATAATGTAAATAAGAAATGATTTAAATCTGATAATTTAAACCAGGCTGTGATATGACATTGTCGTTTAGGACACATAGGCGAGAAACGCATCTCAACACTTCACAAGTATGGACTTCTAATTCCGTTTGAATTCACTTCAATCGAGAGATGTGAGTCATGCCCAAAGGGAAAAACGACAAAGGCACCTTTCAAGGGTTTAGGTGAAAGGGCGAGTGACTTATTAGGTCTTATACATTCCAATGTATGTGGACCTATGAGTACTCAAGACAGAAAGGATTTTAATTACTCCATCATGGTTATTAATGATTTCAGTAGATTTGGTTATGTCTATGTAATGAGAAATAAATCTGAAGCCTTTGACAAGTTCAAAAAGTTTAAGAATGAAGTACAAAACCAGCTTGGAAAGAGTATAATGGCGCTTCAGTCTGACTGGAGTGGTGAGTACGTAGACCAAGAGTTTCACAGTCACCTAGTAGATAGTAGGATAATCTCTGAATTGACTCCACCCAGAACACCACAATTAAATGGTGTGTCTGAGCGGAGGAACCGAACCTTACTAGATTTGGTTCGATCAATGATGAGTCAGGCTGATCTCCCAATCTTTTTCTAGGGTTATGCCTTGGAAACGACCGCATTCATTTTGAATCGGGCTCCAACAAAGGCAGTGGAAAGTACACCGTACAAAGTATGGAGTGAGAAGAAACACATATTGTCTTTCCTAAAGATTTGGGGAAGCGAAGCTTATGTCAAGCGCTTGCAAGGCGGTAAGCTAGAACCTAAATAAGACAAATGTGTCTTTGTATGGTACCCCAAAGAAACAAGTGGGTACTACTTCTATAAACCCAAGGAGAACAATTTTTTTGTTGCTCGTGGTAGGGTGTTTTTGGAAAAGGAATTTATTTTCAAAACAATTAGTGGGAGTCCCGTGCATCTCGAAGAATTCGAGAGGGTACGAAACAACCTGAAGTGATTCAGGAACCTGCTATGCCGAATGTAGAATTACATGAGCCAGAGATGAAATCTATGTATGATAACCAAGTCTGGACCTTGGTTGATCAAAACCCTAGGATAAAACCCATCGGTTGTAAGTGCGTCTATAAGCTCAAGACCGACATGGATGGAAAGCCTCAAACCTATAAATCTAGTTTGGTTGCAAAAGGTTATCGTCATTCTTGCCATAACTGCATATCACGACTATGAGATATGACAGATGGATGTCAAAACCGCATTCCTTAACGAGAACTTACAAGAGGATGTGTAAATGACACAACCTGAGGGTTTTGTCGATCCAAAGAATCCCAGTAAGATATGTAAGCTGCAAAGATCCATTTATGAATTGAAGCAGGCTTCACGGAGTTGGAATATTCGTTTTGATGAAGCTGTAAAAGAATTCGGTTTTATCAAGAATGAAAATTAACCTTGCGTTTACAAGAAAGCGAGTGGGAGTAATATTTTATTCCTAGTGCTTTATGTCGATGACATATTACTCATTGGAGATGACATCCCGACCTTGCTTAGCACCAAAGTTTGCTTAGGGAAGTGCTTCTCAATGAAGGATTTAGGTGATGCAGCATTCATTTTGGGCATCAATATCGATAGAGATCGTTCCAAAAGGATTTTGGGCATAAGTCAACTCACTTACATAGATAAAGTATTGAGAAGATTCTCCATGCTTGAATAAGAAATGATACATACCCATGCGTCATGGAATTAAGCTCAGAACGACAAAGTGTCCTAGTACACCTAATGAGTTGAGCAGGATGAATAAGATCTCATTTGCCTCGGCTGTAGGATCTATCATGTATGCCATGATATGCACGAGACCAGATGTCTCGTTTGCACTCAGCTGTGCCAGCATATTTCAATCTAACCCTGTCCAAGAACACTAGACTGCAGTAAATACTGTCCTCAAGTATTTTAGGAGGACTAAGAACGCATTCTTAGTGTATGGGGGGTAGATGGAGAACTAGCAGTCAAAAGATATGATGATGCTAGTTTTCAGATACATCTTGATGATTTCAAATCTCAGGCATGGTATATCTTTGTTTTGAACGGTGGAGCATTTAGCTGGAAGAGATTCAAGTAAGCCACGACTACCGATTCTACAACGGAGGTTGAGTATATAACTGCTGCGGAAGCAGCTAAGGAGTCTGTATGGATTAGAAGCTTTATAACCAGTTTAGATGTAATGATGCGAGCGTCTGATCCGGTAAGCTTGTTGTATGACAACACGGGGGCCATATCACTTGCTCAAGAGCCCAGATTTCACAATAGATCCAAACATATACACAGAAAATATCACATTATCAGAGAGTTCGTTGATAATGGTGACGTGAAGATTACATATATACTGATTGATGATAATATGGTCGATCCCTTAACAAAAGCTTTACCGCAACCTAAGCATGAGAGACATGTCAGGTCTATGGGAATAGATTGGAACTTAGATTAGAAATACGGGCAAGTGTGAGATTGTTAGAGTTGTGCGCTAGCCCAATGTAAAGTTATACATATTATGTAATTTTTTATCATCTTTTAGAATAAATAAAAAGGCATTGTATTACTAATGTGTTGTATATTGAATATCATTTTATTTGTATCATTACGTGTGTTATCACTAATAGTAGAACTATATATCAGATAGAATCATGTTTAATGAGTCCCTGGTCAGTCAAGCTTCCTCATAAGCGACCAGTATAAGGTTAACTTTATATGATCACGCTCTACTGGTCATGGCAAAGTATTGTCGGAGTTAGATCATACATATCATTCGGGGAATGATATAGAACAGCCCATTGTAAGTATGTAGAATAGATGTTGTCATGAGCATACTCACATATCATAGTTTGTCATTGTATCCTTAGACTGAGAAGTCTTTGTGGTTACTATGTCGTCAATTTCTAAGTTTGACAATGCCTAACGTTATTGGTGAGAGGATAACTATAAGGGCTCGAATTGGCTTAGTTATGGATCATATGAGTGAACTCGAAAGACGGTTAAGGGATTTATCCCTCATACTCCGGTATGGGTATGATATTGTTTAGGACACTTGATGAGTATGACTGAAAGAAATTGCATTGCTATGCGGGTGATACTTAGTACCAGTTTTAAATCATCTCATATATCAAGAAACAGTGATTGATTAAATAAGGATGACGGTTCTATACCTTATGATCAATCAAGATATCGGGTTACAAAATGATATTGACATAGACTATAAGAGCTTAAATCGAATCATCGATAATAATGGACGTTGGGTAATCATAATGTCTTGCTAGAGTCCACTTATGATGGAAAGGGTAAAATGGTAATTTTGCGTCGGTCTGCCAACGGGTCATGAGCCTAGAGGTCACACTTTAACCAAAGTTATATAGCAAAAGGACTTTTAAAATCAGTATATAAGAGAATTGGGAAATTCACTTTTCAGTTTAGTTTAACTGATGTGAACTAAGACAACTTTCGGTTCAAGTTTTGAACCAGTCGGTTATGGAAATTGGTCCAAAAGGATTTGGTGGTCTAGTTAAATGGATTTGAAAGATTAGGCCTTAAGCTCATTTAATTTATTAATTTTTAATTAGTAAATTAAATGGATAAGGAGGGAAGTTATTTTTGGTTTTATAAAACCAAAATTACTTCCCATTTTCCTCATTCTTCTCCTTTTTGGCCGAGCACCCTTCCCTTCTCTCCTCCATTTTTTTGCTTTCTTCTTCCTTGGTTTGCTAGATTTGGCCTTAAAAGAAAAAAAGGAGATACCTTGGGCTTGGGCCGATTCATGGACTTAAATTACTTGAATCGATTAGTTTTTAGCCGTGGATGACACCAATCTATTGAATTTGAAGTATACCATGAAGCAATTACTTTATTTTTATGTTTTCTCAATTTTGTTTCTGCATTAATTATTGCTCTTGGTAAACAGTTTTTTTATCCGTTCTCTATTATCGGAAGGAAGCGATACCTTGATATGTATTCGGGTGAAAACTCCCACTTTACATGAGAAAATAAGAAAAAATTGTGATTATTATATACAAATTTGAATGGCTTGAAAATTTTTGTTGATTCAATAATAGCACTTGAGCGTAATTATTTCTAATTTTCAATTTATTTCTGTCTTTTAACAAAACATAAGATTGTTCTCGTATTTTTGATATCACCAAATTATTTAAATATTTCTTTTAGAAATTACGAAATTTAACTTATTAGTTGTGATTTAATTTATTTATTATTTCCTTATTTACGATTTCATGATTTCATTGTTATGGGTATAAGATTAGAACATTTTTTTTTACAATTTCATGATTTATTATTTCATATTTCATGATTTTATTTGTACGATTATATGATTTACATAAAAATTATTGTTTCATGATTTATTTTTTTATTTTTTTATTTGATTACGATTTCATGATTTTATTTATACGATTATATCATCTATATTAAATTTTCACGATGAGGGTTTCATATTTACGAACATATTTTTAATATATTTAATTGTATATTTCATTTCATATGTACAAGTCTGTGTTTCAATTTTTACAAATTACATGTTTCATATGAACATGTTTCATTTATCTGATTTTTGTACACATTAAACCTCCAATGCAGCCATAAAAACGTTAAACCCATGAAAATAATGAAACTCGTGAAACCGATAAAATCAAGGGAAAAGGACACTTTTGTGCACCTAAATATACACTTTTCACACTTACATACCCTAACTTTTTTTTTTCTCTTTTTTCCATACCTGAATATTATTTTGGACACTTTACCCCTAAAATTTTAAAAATACCGAAATTACCCCTGAGTTGAACCAAAATTAAATCTGGTCTGATAGAGAGAACCGGTCCAACTTTTAAAGAGGGTAAAAAGACGAAATTACCCTCACATGTTCATCAAATTTTCAATTGAATGCCCCTCTCTACCTTCAACCCTAAATCCTTCCCGTCCCCGCCTCCGTCAACGGCCACCAGGAAGAACCGCCTCGTTGTCGCCCCAGGCCACCGGCATCTCCTCTACGAGCAGAACCACCTCGTCGTCGCCTCCAGGGTTCGCGACTCCCTCAGCGAATCCTCCATCGACCTCGACGTCGTCGCCTCCTTCGACACCGGCGGCGCCGAGCTCCTCTACGAGATCTGCCTCCTCTCCGCCCAACATCGCGCGCCACCGTCATGTTCCTCGTCGAGAACCGCCAGCTCCTCTACTCTTGTTGTGGTGCCGATTATGATATAAATCCACAGTTGGCGGCGGAGCCTAGGGTTTCAGAGGTGAGGTCGTCGAGAGGGATGCGTCGAAGGGATGCGTCGGAGACGATGCGACGGAGGGCCGGAGGCGGATGCGGACGGCCAACGCAGAGATGGGTGGTTGGGCTGCCGGAGAAAATGATGAACAGTGAGGAGAGAGGGGCAAAAATGTAATTTAATAATTTACTTTTCAATTTTTAATTTGTTATTTGAAAAGACCAATATACCCTTAAATTGTGTGATAATTTTGTTATTCAATGGAGGGTAAAAAAGTAATTTCATTATTAATTAAAATATGGTTGGATCTGGTTGAAATTGAATCGGCTCAATTCAGGGGTAGTTTCAGTATTTTGAAATGTCTGAAGAAAATTGTCCCAAAATGAAACTAAAGTATGGAAAAAAGAGAAAAAAAAAAGTTAGGGTATGTAAGTGTGAAAAGTGTATATTTAGGTGCACAAAAGTATCCTTCTCCCTAAAATCAATCCAACAATAACTCATTATATTGTGGTATTAGAGCATGGTTAGGTTAGATATAAGTTATTCATCAATAATACAATTATATCTTAAAATTTTAACATGGTATCAAAATTAGTTAGATTAGATCCGAGCCGTGTGACTTTGGCCACTCACTAATAATGATTTAACGAGTGGGCAAGGCAAGACATTATTATTCCTTTTGTGTGTGGTTTTAAAGTTTTCCGAGTTATTGTTCATCATTACAATGTTCAGTGTTCATGCAAACTAATGTTCACACAAACTTACTGTTCATAATGTACTATTTGTGAGCATTGTTCATTCATTGTTTCCAAATCTGTGTCTTGTTCAAGTATCATCTAGTGAATGTATTTCGTCACTTGTACTCAGTTTCAAGTAGTTAGGTGATTTATGTCCATCTAGTGAGTCTCACACGCCACCACCAGAAAACAGAGATCTATCCACTTTCGTTTCGAATCTATGCATATCGAGAAGTTGACTGTTCTCACCGTCAAAAAATAAAGCTTTTGCAGCTCAAGTTCGACCTATCTATCGTCCTCTGGTCTCCGTCAACCACGTGTGAGTCCCACTCGTCACCGTACGCCTTCGATGCTCATTCACCAAGTTTTCTAGTCTGCTGATTTAGCTGGGTTTGCACTGTCGTAGTTGTTTCAAATTGTTATGTACTGATGTCGTTGCTTAAAAGTTTAGTGATTTATCTAAAAATCAATTTTCACCGTCATTATGTGACGGAGTTGTCGCACAGTCATTATATTATGCAGTTGCTTAGAATTTTTGATGGTTCATTTAAAAATATTACATTGCACAATTATTGTGAAACAAGTTACTGCATCGTTATTATGTGACGTAGTTGGTTGAAATTTTTGGTGATTCTTCTCAAAATTCGCCTTGCACTATTATTATACAACGAATTGCCGCACCGTCATTATGTGATGTGGTTGCTTGAAAGTTTTACTGATTACTCTTAAAAATTATTTGTCCTCGTGTTCGTTAAATCATCATGATTGAAGAAAGTTTTGCATCATCGTTGTACGACGTGGTTGCATTGTTATGTTTTGCATCCACGTGCTAGACTCGTGTTTTAGGGCTTGAACGTGAGGGGAGTGATAAAATACTTAATTAATACTATGGTTTTCTTTTAGTTTTATATCTTTTCATTTAGTTTATTTCATATTGTCCTCTATACATACGGGTAGTTCCTAATTCAATCAAGAAAAGAATATAATTTAAATATGTGAACATTCAACCTCAAAGGTTATAATTTGAACTATACATGTTAATTATCAGTTGAATCCTTAACCTATTAAGCTTTAAATGACCCAGCATTAAAAAGAACTTTCATTTGCTACTAGACCAAGTTATCCAATATTAAACATCTGTGTATAATATAATTAAGTGGCATATGCAATTCCAAACTAAAATTTGAAGTTAAAATTTTTTGAATTCTCGAGCCAATGTGCCCCGTCTTTCTTGATCCTATCATTCGGATTCGGCACATACAAGTAGCTCCTAATTCAACTAAGGAAAGGTTATAATTTAAATATGTGAACATTCACACCTCAAATGTTATAATTTGAACTGTACATTTTGATTATCAAATTTTAAAATACTCAATATAAAAAAAGCTTAAAAATTGTTAACAGTTGAATTCTTAACCTATTAAGCTTTAAAAGGCCCAACATTAAAAAATGGTCAAGCCCACTACAACATTAATTTTAAAAAGTTGTCAACAACACACAACCTTATATATCCTTCAAAAAAACACACACAACCTCATATGTAAAAAAAAACTTTCATTTGCTACTAGACTAAGTAACTTCTTAACCAATATTAAACAACATCTGTGTATAAAATAATTAGGGGGCATATGCAATTTCAAACCAAATTTTTTAAAATTCTCGAGCCAATGTGCGCCCCCCGGTGGATTTTAATTCATAATCAAGTTAATACAATTATCTCATAAATTCAAAAGGAAACGAGTTGAATTAGTTCAAACTATCTTCTAGTTGTGTTCGTTACTCTCAGATATGAGTGACGAAAGTATGAAAATTGTTGAATCTAATGTTCGAGCCGGTTCAAACATTTCTGGTTCTCTCCTTGAGGTTAATCACAAGGCCTTACATGTGCCTCTATCCCACCATGAAAAAACCTAACAAACTTATTGGGACAGATTTTAAGACATGACACCACACGATATTGTTTTCTCTGACCGTGCTGAATTTTCCATATCTTCGAAAGATGATACTTCCTCTATCGAAGAGGATGTAGATGTTGGAACCCAATTAGTCGTATATACATGGAAACACTCGTATTCCCTTTGTTCGAATATGATCCTGAATGGGTTGTTTGGTACATTTTACTATAAATAGAGTATAAGAAAGACGTCAAAGGAACTCTGAGTTTTGTTGGTCTATCTTTCAAAAGTGAAGACACTAGCTACTCAATTTCTTCATTTCAGTGTGACTAATTCCAAGGTTGTGGTCATTCAAGTTTAGCAATTCTAGTTGATTATACATGGGATACCAGCTGGGAATATGGAGATAGATGAATATTTTCATGTGGTTGCCACTTTGAGAAGCTACCACTGAGCTAGAATGAGTTCAACAACTATTTGATGCATATGAGTAATAAAATGTTCATGGAGGACCTGATTGTTAGACTTCGTATTGAGGAAGACAATGGAGATGCCTCCAAGAAATTTCTCTAATGCTACCAGCCAATACGTGGCAAGGAAAAACATGGTGAATGTCCATAAGGACTCCCAAAAAGGGTAAAGTTGGGTCTAAAATGGGACCTAAAGAAAGTGTTGCCAACAAGCCCAAGTTTATTGTGAAGTGCTACAAAAACACCGAGTAAAGGCACATTTCTTCCGAATGCAGGATGCCAAAGAGGGTCGAGTAGAATGAGGGTAATGTCGTGGAAGCCATATCACAAGACATGAGGACATCAAGTGTGAAGATTAGGGCATCTGGTTTAAGGATGAGGTAAACATCGCCAGATTGTCATATTCCATACTTGTAGATTGGAAACGACGGTTAATCGACACCTTATTAGGATATGTGGCACAAACGGTTAATAGAAACATGTGAATCGTGTCAAAAAGGTTGTGTCATAACATCCAATGTCGATCAGATCACTACATTGATAACTATGAGTCTAAATCAATAGATGTCGACTCTTTCTTGCTAGTTATCGGTGAGGACCGACACGTGTCACCTTATCATTCTTTACAGTTGTAAGCTTCTATCGACAGGAAAATTGGGTCTTGAGAATCTCGACTTTTCGAAATTGTTAATTGTTTGAGACGTTGACTTCAATTGATCTCGTTGTCTCCTTGAATTATCTTTTACTTGTTTCAATTTAGCTCGAACTTCATCGTTTTTAGCTATTTCTTGATACATTCTAAACACATTTATACAAAAATTTAATGCATTCGAGAATGGATAATTGTTAAAAACATGGGTCCTTTAGAGTCTAAACACAAGACCCAATTTTCATGTATCATAATCCCACACTTAAATATTACTCGTCTTGAGTATCTAACAAAAAGAGAATAAAATATAAGAGAATTGATATTCTGAATTAAACCTTGGCATTCACCCGTATAGCAGGAGCTATGGTGTTTTGCAAAATGTGAAATTGTTCATTACTTTTGATTATCATTCTGCGCATACTTGGACATGGAACTTTTAGGATTTTATCATACATTCGCTTCCTCGACGTGTTACATATAGAGTTCTATTTAAAACTACAAGACACGAGACTCCCTTAGATAGGGATTGTAATTTGACTATTTCGAGTGCCTTTAGTTGAGCATGGCTTCTTTTTACTGTGGTTGGGCCACTTATAAGGACTGGGCTTCTTTTTAATTCTGGTTGGGCCATTTTCAATTTCAATTTCATAATATAGTAAGTGAACTAATATGATGGCTGAGTTTTCGAGTAATTGGTAAATTACAAAGCAAAAAGTTACAAGAATATGAAAATATTTTACTACACCGTTCTTATACTTTGTTATTACTTTAATTGTATTTTTACTAATTATTGTATATGTTAGATTATTGTATGTGTTTTCTATTAATTTTTTTTATAACTTATTAGTTATTGATTTTTTTATTGAGCACAAAGTTAGGTTGTTTGATAAACAAGTCAAGCTCGAGTCCAACTTATTAAAACTTGTAAGGCTCAAAAGTTGATTCACTTCGTATTTTAACATACATGTAAGTTAAATTCGAACTTAACTAAAAAATTTAATAATCAAGCTCAAATTAGTTTTTCATAAATTCAATTAATAATTATTTTAATATTAAAGTTGATTAAATTAATTTTTTAATATAAAATTTTGCCTTTGTTGAAAAAATTTCCGAATCCGCCCTGCTTCACATTTTTTCATGTTTCATATATGACAACTCTCTGTTAATCTTGTACGGTTATTTATTTAAAAGATAAAACTGAACTAAAAGTACATGATGATATTCGTTGATACGTGGTTTGTGGCCCACACCAATTGTTATCGTGAAATTAAATTTGGTGTATATATTTATTGCCTATAATTAAAATTAGTAGTCATACTGGTATATCATGTTGGGCAAGCCTCGTGCATAGGGAAAATATAGGTGCATATCTGGTTGGGTTTGGGAGGTGACTAAAAGTTGAGGTAATTAAGTGAACCACTCTGTTTGGCCTTGAGCTTAATAATCACAGTTTTGTCTTTAAATGATAACAATTGAGAACAGCCCTGGCACTTGTGATGTAGAGGTCAGAGAGTTCATACCCGGTTGTGTCTTGTGGGGGTTGGTGGGCTTAGGATATTTTGTATAGGTTGGGTTGGGCTTTAGTGGCAGTGAAACTGGGTAGAGCAGATTGATAACTTGGGTTGACATGAAGGTGTGTGTAACTGTAAAGTAGTGCCTTGTTCACCACCACATACTTGTCCATCAGATTCACAAGGGTTGAAGTCAACTCAACTAACCTAAAAGCTTGGGACTGTGACTGCACTGGCTACATCATTTTGTCCTCATTGTTTAACATAAAACAAAAACATATATATCAAAGACAAAACAAATACACACTAATATTAATATATATATATATATATATATATATATATGAATATTATTGGAGAGGGGAAATTAATTAAAGACTGGTATATATAATAGAATGGGCACGTGTGTACAACGTGCCACATGCCTTGACGGTTCCCTAATTTTAATTAATATATAGTCTATGTATCAATATTGGTATTTGGTTGTTGATGTTGAACAGGAACAAGAGAGAGGTTCGTTAGTGTTATCAGATCCTTGTCCTCTTTGCTTCTTCCATACGCCTCAAAGAAGTCCTTGTTCTCTTTCTCCAACTCCTTCCACACTAGAAACATATATATCTTATGTTTTATAATTTATAATTTATATGATATGATATATAAATATGAATTATTATTACCTGTGGAAGTGATGAGTGGTTTGATGTTGGCGTGCTTGGAGAGGGCTTCGATGCACTCTTGTTTACTCATGTTGAACACCAAACACTCCTCTATCAAGTGGTGCACCTGCCAGGAGTGCCAACTTACTTCTAATTTTATTTATTACAAGAATTAAACAGACATATATATGACTTACCAAGTGGATATAGGAAGCTGCAGCAGGAGAAGATGAAGAAGAGTCGTCCATGTGTAGTGTAGCTGAGATGAGATATATGGAGAAAAATGAAGATTATTCATGAGTATAGGAAATGGTGGTGGGCATATATATATATATATATATATATATAATAAGTAATGGAGGGGAGGGAGGGGTATGGGTGGGACCCATTTCCATAGTCCCACGTGGGAGGAGGACGGTGATTGGTGGAATCGGGATTACAGAAGATATTACAAGCAGAGCTCCCTTGTCGATTACACGTGACACAACTCATCTTCCTTTTCTGCCCCACCATCATCACCATGCCATTGCCATTACGATGATCCTAGAATAATCCTCCATATGGGCCCTCTCACCTTCTCCCTTCCCTCGTATTCGATTTAAGGTTTTCAACTTCACCACTCCACTCCAACTAATATATCATTTCTCATATTTCATTCATATCCTTTTCTTCTAATAAATATTTACTTGCATTCTAGTGAACTTGATGCACCAATAAAATTACACATCACTGTCTCTACCCCGTTCACTATCATTTTTCTCTATACTGATGACGGCGTATGAAGCAAGCTTACGCCGTTATAAAATAATTTTGTGACGGCGTATGTTACTCATACGTCGTTATAATGAGACTAACGGTGTAACTTCCATCATACGTCGTTAGTGTTACGCCGTTAGTAATTGTATTTTGTAAGGGCGCACATTGTAAAATATATTGTTACAAATTAGTGGACCGTTGACCAAAACTTTACCGTTAAGAGCTAACGGTCTGAAATCGAGTCGTTGATGTTATCGTTTCACTCAAATTGTATAAAACATGGGAGAACCTCCCACTTCTCCTTCCCTATAACTTCTCCCACACATTTTTCTCCTGAAAATGGTATTTTCGTAATTTTTTTAAAGTTCCCAACAAGTGTAGTTATGTAATTTTTCGAGTATCCTATATTAAGTCTCCCCCACAAATACTACAGTTCATATAATCTCTCTTCGCATTAGCTGACGGAGTCGAAGTTGAAGGATACTGATTAATAATATTTTAAAACAATACACTATGTATTTATTATAGCTTGTGTGATTCCAGTGAAATAGTACATTTAGTTTAATATTTTTCTCGTGATTTTGCTGAAATAATAATGTATGTCATTTTTGGTATATTTGGTTAATATTAATTGTTAACCGAATTTATATATATTACATATAATGGATTGGCGATGGATATGATCTCGTAAAATGAGTGAGGAATGGATGAACGGATTAAGCCGTTTCGTAAAATTTGCGAGGAAAACGCAGAAAGATATAGCGTGTGACATTTCAAGTGTCCGTGCATGAGGTGTTGTAATTTGGTTTTGCACGATATGGACACCATTTGCGATCATATATTGAAGAAAAGTTTCCTTAGATTGTATAATGTGTGGATCTATCATGGTGAAGCCCAAGGAGCTAGTTCGAGGCACAATTGGGATATGAGTTTACCGTCAACTTCACAGAATTCATGTGCGTCGTCACTAGTGAAAACACTACTTTACCAGCATTGTTAAAAATGTTGTCCATCAAGTAGAGCATTGAGATGTCTGATGCGGATTTTACCCAGATCGTCAAAGATTACTGTCCTGCGTTACCTCAACCTAATATGTATCCATCTACTTACGCATCGGCAAAGCAACGAATGAAGACAATCGAACTGCCACACGTGAAATATGATGAATGATTGTACGGATTCACTTTGTACTACGTAGAGTACACGCGATTCTAGAAATGTGGAATTTGTGGAGAAGCATGGTACGCAAAAATCGAAAACAAATATGTTCTGAAGAAGACGTTGTGGTACTTCCCATTGACTTCTCGACTTCAACGATTATATCTTTCCCCAGAGACGGGTGATTGAATGCGAAGACACAGGAGCGGGAGAAAGAGGACGATGACATACTAGTACATCCATCGGACGGTGCGGATTGAATTCAGTTTGACAAAAAATACCCGTTATTTTCAAGAGAAATTCGGAACGTGCGGCTGGCCCTGTCAATCGACGGGTTCTCTCCATATGAGCCTAATGCGCCAAGTTACAATGTGTGGCATGTAGTGGATATCCCGAAAAATTTACCTCCCTCGATGGCTTTGAGAAAGGAATATAACATCTCACCATGTTGATATCCGGTCCAGATCACCTGGGAAATGCTTGAATAACTTCATGCATCCGCCGATTGATGAATTGAATCATCTGTGGAAGAACGGAATTGTCACGTGAGATGGAGCTGAGAAAGAGGCGTTCATAATGTGGGTTGTTTTGATGTGGACAATCAGTGACTTTTCTGGTTTGGGAATGTTGCGTGGCATTCAGACTAAAGGCTATAAAGCATGTCCTCTATGCTCGGACGAGATCGATTCTTCACGCAGTAACTCAATAATATCTTACCAATGTGCGCATACGTTCTTACCATCAGAACACCCAATGTGGTTCTTTGCGAAGACGTATAACAGAAAGATAGAGACCTTGGTTAGGCTCAAGCGACATTCAGGGATGTCGTGCTCAGGGCGATTGAACGTCAGAAGTACCCACTGAAGGAATTATTTGAGGGTTCCAATCAAATAATTTTATGCCCATACAAGAAATTAACCTCAAATATTCGAATTAATAAGGATCTTGCATGATCATGAGATCTAGGCTAGAATCAAAACTTGAATAATAACTTTGATTAAAATCTATTTGTTACTAAATTGGATTTAGTAACCTCTAAGGATCGTCAACACAGGAAGAGCAATCCGGGGATACTCACAACGATCCTTACTAGAAGATCGATGCAAGAAAAACGGACGGAGAGATGGGAAGAGGGCCGGTCGACCAGAGAGAGAGAGAGGGTGGCTAGGGTTTTGGAAAATATTTTTTTTCTCAATTTTCAGTTCTGAAAATTTCCCTTTTATAAACATTTTTAGGCAATAACTAATTAAAGGCCTTAATGGGCTAAAAGCCTAAAGCTTTTAATTAATTATGTAGAGAATCCCATTCTGGCTAGGCCCAGTTTAGCTAAATTAATTAAATCTATTTAATTAGATTCTAATTAATTGGTCCAGCTAAACCGTTCTTTATTTTCGATTTAGTCCTAAACCGAAATCGGTCTACTTAACCTTTAGTGTGTGACCCTCTAGGCTCACGACACGTCGGCGGACTAGTAAAATTACCATTTTACCCTTTCCATCATGAGTGGCCTCTAGCAAGACATCATGATTACCCAACGCTTGTGATTGTCGAGATTTCGACTTAACCTTGTCGTACATGAATCTATCCTTTTATCCTCTTGATATCTTTGACAACCACGAGGCATAGACAAGTCATCCTCGTTCTATTGTCATGTTTCTTGATTCTGAGTAACTGAATTATAACTGATACTATGTATCGATTGCATGGCCATGCTATTGTATTTCAGTTGTACTCATCAAGTGGCCTAAACTGATATCTGCTCACACGTCCGTGTGAGGGATAAATCCTTCAGCGATCTATTGAGTCAACTCATGTAACTTGTGATCGAGTCAATCACAGTCGTTATTGTAACCCTTTTACAAGAGACGTTAGACTAAGTCAAACTCGTCACTCATTACATAGTGACCTCAATGGTCCTTCTGTCTGAGGATGTGATTTCATGTGCCGACATATGAGTATGTTCATGACTGTGTCTATGTAACATACTCATGATCGGGTCGTCCTATATCACCCCTGTCTGGTGATACTATGAACTAACTCTGGCCCCCTTCTGGTCATGATCAGTAGAGCGTGATCATTTTGAGTTAGCCTCATACCGATCGCTTCTTATGAAGCTATTCTGATCGGGGACTGCTCAAGTAAGATTTTATCTGATCTGTAGATCTACTATTATGTGTTCACACATCAATGATACAAATCAAATCATACTTGAGATATTACTACAACACTTAGTAATATGAATGCCGATTTTATTTTAACTAATAATCTTTATTACATGATTAGATTGAAAATACATTGTGCTAGGGCACAAAAACCCAACAGTCTCCCACTTTCCCTAGACCCAATTGGTATTCCAATCTAAACCCATTCCCCTGACATGTTTCTCATGCTTAGGCTGCGGTAGTGCCTTAGTTAAGGGGTCAGCTAGATTATCATGCGTTGAAACGTAGCTTATCTCTACTTCGCCTTTATCAACAATCTCTCTGATGATGTGATAATTTCTCTCGACGTGCTTGGTCCGGTTGTGAAATCTAGGCTCTCTAGCGAGTGCTACGGCCCCCGTGTTGTCACACCTTAAGCTCACGGGATCAGACGTTCGCGACAGTACATCTAATCCACTCAAGAAGCTCCTGACCCACACCGCCTCCTTAGCTGCTTCTGACGCAGCTATGTATTCCGCCTCCGTGGTGAAGTCGGCTATTGTCGCTTCCTTAAAGCTTTTCCAACTGAAAGCTCCCCCGTTCAACATGAACACATACCCACCTTGAGACTTAAAGTCATCTGGGTCTGTCTGAAAACTAGCATCAACATATCCAGTGACGCTTAGTTCTCCTTCTATCCCGCCATACACTAAGAAGGCATCATTTGTTCTCATCAGATGCTTGAGGATACACTTGACGGCAGTCCAGTGATCTTGTTCTGGGTTAGACTAAAATTTTCCGGCACAGCTGAGGGCAAACGATACGTCAGGCCTCGTACAGATCATGACATACATGATGGATCCTATTGCCGAAGCATACGGGATTCCATTTATTTTCTTAAGCTCATCAGGTGTTTTAGGACACTTTTTCTTGCTGAGCTTGATGCCATATCTCACCGGGAGGTTTCTTTGCTTAGAGTCAAGCATTGAGAATCTTCTCAACACTTTATCTATGTAGGTGCTCTGACTTAGGCCTAAAATTCTCTTGGATCGATCTCTATAGATCCTGATCCCTAGAATGTAAGCGGCCTCTCCTAAGTCCTTCATGGAGAAACACTTCCCTAACCAAGCTTTGGTCTCAAACAAGATTGGGACGTTGTTTCCCTTGATCAGTATATCATCGACATACAGCACTACGAACACTATGTTACTCCCACTGCTCTTCTTGTAGATACAGGGTTCATTTGGATTTCTGATGAACCCGAACTCTTTTACGGCTTCATCGAACCGTAAGTTCCAACTCTGGAAGCTTGCTTCAATCCATAAATGGATCGTTGCAGCCTACACACCTTTTCGGGATGTTCTGGATCGACAAAACCTTCTGGATAGGTCATATAGACATCCTTCTGATGAACCCGAACTCTTTTACGGCTTCATCGAACCGTAAGTTCCAACTCTGGAAGCTTGCTTCAATCCATAAATGGATCGTTGCAGCCTACACACCTTTTCGGGATGTTCTGGATCGACAAAACCTTCTGGATAGGTCATATAGACATCCTCCTGTAAATTCCCATTAAGGAATGCGGTTTTGACGTCCATTTGTCATATCTCGTAATCGAAATATGTTGCAATGGCTAACATCATCCGAATTGACTTAATCATCGCTACTAGCGAAAAGGTCTCATCATAGTCCATACCTTGGACTTGACGATAGCCTTTTGCAACCAGTCTTTCTTTGTAAGTCTGAGGCTTCCCGTCCATATATGTCTTTAACTTAAATATCTACTTGCACCCTATGGGTTTTATCCCAGGTGTGCTGTCTACTAACTTCCAGACCTGATTTTCTTTCATGAAATTCATTTCCTCATCCATGGCATTCTATCATTCTTTTGAGTTGGGACTGGTCAAGGCTTGCGGAACTGTTGCGGGATCATCCTGATCCACAGCTATCAAGTCATTACCCTCTGTGGCTAAGAAGCCATATCTGACTGGGTTTTGACGAGATCTTTCAGACCTCCTTGGTCCTACATGAGTTTCTGTTGGAATAGGACTTGGATCATTTACTTCATCGGGTACCTCTATATCCTCTGTAGGATGTTCTGTGTCTTCTCGAATTTCTTCAAGAAGCACAGGTCTCCCACTAGGATTCTTGGATAAGAATTCTCTTTCCAAGAAAACCCCACCTCGAGCAACAAAGACTTTTTTCTTTTCGGGTTTGTAAAAGTAGTACCCCATGATTCGATTGGGGTACCCTACAAAGACACACTTATCTGCCTTGGGTTCGAGTTTATCACCAAGCAACCGCTTGACGTAAACATCGCACCCCTAGATCTTGAGGAAAGACAGTTTGGGAGCTTTCCCTTGCCAGACCTCAAATGGAGTGGTCTCCACTGCCTTTGTAGGTGCCTGATTCAAAATGAATGCGGTCGTTTCTAGGGCATGGCCCCAGAACGATACTGGAAGGTCGGCGTGTCTTATCATGGAACGAACCATGTCAAGCAGGGTTCTGTTCCTCCGTTCGGAAACACCATTCATCTTAGGGGTTCCTGGCGGAGTTAATTCTGAGAGTATACCGTTATCCCTTAGGTGACTGAGAAATTTCTGATCTAAGTACTCGCCACCTCGATCGGAACGAAGTGCCTTTATACTTTTACCAAGCTGGTTCTGTACTTCATTATGGAATTCTTTCAATTTATCAAATGATTCCGACTTATATCTCATTAAATAGACATACCCATACCTACTAAAATCGTTGGTAAAGGTTATGAAGTATCTAAAATCTCTCCTGACTTGTGTACTCATGGTCCCACATACGTCAGAATGTATTAGGCCTAGGAGATCACTCGCCCTTTCACCTAAGCCGCCAAAAGGCGCCTTTTTCATCTTTCCCATAATGCAAGATTCGCATCTCTCGATTGGTGTGAATTCAAACGGGCTTAATAGCCCACACTTATGAAGTGTCGAGACACGTTTCTCGCCTATATGGCCTAGACGACAGTGCCACATCACTGTCTAGTTTAAGTCATCCGACTTTAACCTCTTATTTATGTTATAGTTTGAACTGTAGTTAGTGTTATCAATATTTAAAATATATAATCAACCAACCATAGATGCAGTGCCATAAACGATATTATTTCTTGATAAAGTAAATAAGCCATTGTCTATGGCAAATACAAAACCAAGTTTGTCCAAATTGGACATGGAAATAATATTCCTACTAAATGTAGGTACACATAATACATCGTCCAAAATTAAAATAAGCCTTGTGGGCATCCTAAGACTAACAGAACCGACAGCCGTCGTTGACATCGAACTGTTGTCTCCGACTCTCAAATCCCGCTCGACTTTCCCAAGGAGCTTCTTACTTTCCAGATCCTGCAGATTAACACAAATGTGAGATTCTGCTCCGGTATCAACTACCCATGTATCTGAGAAAGTAACGTTGAGATTATACTCAACGACGTAAATACCTGATCCATATCCAGAAGGGTGTCCTCCCTTCTGCAAGCTCTTCACATATTCCTTGTGTTGCCTGCAATCATTCTTCCAATGACCTGGCTGCTGGCAGTAGTAACAGACTACCTCTGAGGTCGAAGTGCTCCCTTCGGTTCTAGGAACCGCTAGGATTATCGGACCTCTAGGTGCCCTTATTCAGCCCAGCTAGGTGCATTGGCGCCTTACCCTTACCTAACATTGTTGGTGTCTTTCCCTTGTTCGAATGTTCTGGTGACTTCCCAGTAGGTTTGCCAGCTCTTTTGAAGCTGACACCCTTATTGACCATCAGAACCTCAGGGGTCTTGCCCTTGAGATTTTTCTCTGCTGTTACCAACATCCCATGTAGTTCCTTGATAGTCTTTTCCATATTATGGAGATTGTAATTTGTGATCACATCTCCATAAACCTTTGGAAGCGACATCAGGACTATGTCTGATTTCAGCTACTCTGTGAATTTATGACCTAGACTGGCCAAGCGATCAAAGAGCCGCTTCATCTTGAGGACATGTGGGCTCACTGCCTCACCAGCATTCAGCCTGCTGTAAAATAACTCCCTAAGAGTGTCGTATCTTTCGACACAAGCATTCTTCTAGTAGTATATTTTTATTTCCTCCATCATCTCTTGGGGATCGCCCATGAAATGCATGAACTGGACCTGAGTGTCATTTTCCATGGACCTAACCATGAGGATGCCAACATCTTGTCGATCGCTTATGTACTTGTCACAAGAATTTTTATCGGCCTCGCTTGCATCATCTGCAGGCTCTTTTACAGGCTTATCTGTAAGGATATACTATTGTCTGTCATACTGAAGGGCAAGCTTCAGGTACCTCTCCCAAACCAGGAAGTTTGTCCCAGTCAGCCTGTCACTCGACAGAAGAGACTTTAAGGCTTCACTGCCAGAACGTGTTGATTTGGGTTGCGACGGTGCCATTAATCTATACATGAAAATAAATTCGATCAGATTCTTAATTAAGTTGAAGTGAGAGATACTTGATTATGAACATTTCTGATTCTTGTGTTTGAATCTAAACCAAGATCTCCGCATACCCAAAACTGAAGTGAGTTAATCTCATCGCCCTAGTTTTGGACATTGGAGTAGGACAGTCCATCCCTTTCACAATTCCCTGTGATTCTAGGCTAGGGCTTATACATTGTATGTATACGACATTGCCCTATATCTGATACCCTGGCTTAGATCATCTGAGAATCGCAGCCAATTCAACCAATTTTAAATGCATGGTCCAATCTGCATAGTTACTACACTAATGCGCACATACCCATGAAAAATAGTCCATCTTCTATTAGAACCCATTCTCATGGATCCACGTTAATCGTATCCACCCATGAGTCCGAGAACTAATCGAAGTGATGAAAAGTGGGCGTTATCTAGCTTGACTTAAATTACTTGCCTTTCAAATGTCCATTATCACTAATTATCATCTACAAGTCCATGTAGAGATATTTTTAATTCCGGTTTACATGTGCGTGATTAACTTATTATTATTAATCTTTACACATGTGAGTGATGATCTAATTAACATGAACTTATGAAAATTAAATCATAAATTCATAAACACAAATGTAAATTTGCTTTAGCTAGCCCGCTAACCCTACTGGAATAAACTAGAACATATACTAGGTCTTGTCTTTCCTCATTCTCCTGGACTCCCACTGGCTCCACGCCTCCTCGAGATTACCGTCCTTCTCTTCGGTTCTTCTTTTCTTGGGACTTCGTAATTACATTGAATTTAAATAAAATAAATGCTGTGGCACGCATGTCACAGTTAACTTACAATCCAAAAGCTACTCTCAGGTTGCAAACCAAAATTAAATTCTAAATTCGGCCTAACTCAGCAATCATGTTGCAAACACCGTGTTATCAAACAAACATGTTTTCAAACAAGCATGTTATCAAGCAAGCATATTAATTCCAATTTTATCTTGATTTAAATCATAAAATACGATTTATCAAACCGTTTTCTTGAACCGGTTAATTTCTGAGTTAAATCGGTTCACGCTCTGGTTTATCGAAATCGAACCGGTCTGAAAATTTTAATTAATTATTGCTGAAAAATTCTGGATTTTTCTGGGTCGGTTCTGACCCGAATCCAATCTGATTTGACCGAACCAAAATTGACCCGAGTGCCAATTTTGGGTTGGGCCATACCCTAGCCGCCAAGGTTGGCCGCACCGTGACCGACCAGCCCGTGAGGGCTGGCCGAGGTGGGCCGCCAGGCCGGACCTGGTCGGGCCAAGGCCCTCCCCTGGCCGGAGCTGAGAGGCTCGTTCAGATCTGCCACGGGCAGATCTGGTCGGCCTTCCCGTTCCGGCCGAATGGCCCGTGGTTCGGCCGGGGTTAGCCTCTCGGCTAGACTCAGCCTTCCACGGGTCTCAATCCCGATCTTGCTCGATCAAATTAATTTTTCAGCAACATTAAAAAATTCCAAAATTAATTCATCAACCAAAATTATAGAATTTGAGATTTTTCAATTTACAATACCGAAATGAATTGCAAAATCAAATCTAGCCTATCATCCTCAAATACAAAATCATGCGTAACCAGCCTCTGATACCACTGAATGAATTATTTGACAGTTCCAATCAAATAATTTCATGCCCATACAAGAAATTAACCTCAAATATCTGAATGAATAAGGATCTTGCATGATCATGAATTGATCATGAGATCTAGGCTAGAATCAAAACTTGAATAATACCTTTGATTAAAATCTCTTTGTTACTAAATTGGATTTAGTAACCTCTAAAGATCGTCCACACAGTAAGAACAATCCGGGGATACTCACAACGATCCTTACTAGAAGATCGAAGCAAGCAAAACGGACGGAGAGAGGGGAAGAGGGCCGGTCGGGCATAGAGAGAGAGAGAGATAGAGGGTGGCTAGGGTTTTGGAAAACATTTTTTTTTCCCCAATTTTTAGGCAATAACTAATTAAAGGCTTTAATGGGCTTAAAGCCCAAAGCTTTTAATTAATTATGTAGAGAAGCCCATTCTGGCTAGGCCCGGTTTAGCTAAATTAATTAAATCTATTTAACTAGATTATAATTTATTGGTCCAGCTAAACCGTTCTTGATTTCCGGTTTAGTCCTAAACCGAAATCGGTCTAATCCAGTTTAATCCAAAACCGGATTTTGTCACTCTCATGATTCCTCCATATGATTCCATCTGTTTTACTTAACCTTTAGTATGTGACCCTCTAGGCTCACGAAATGTCGGCGGACAGGTAAAATTACCATTTTACCCTTTCCATCATGAGTGGCCTCTAGCAAGACATCATGATTACCCAACACTTGTGATTATCGAGATTTCGACTCAACCTTGTCGTACATGAATCTATCCTTTTATCCTCTTGATATCTTTGACAACCACGAGGCATAGACAAGTCATCCTCGTTCTATTGTCATGTTTCTTGATTTTGAGTTAACTGAATTATAACTGATACTACGTATCGACTGCATGGCCATGCTATTGTACTTCAGTTGTACTCATCAAGTGGCCTAAATTGATATCTGCTCACACGTCCGTGTGAGGCATAAATCCTTCAGCAATCTATTGAGTCAACTTATGTAACTCGTGATCGAGCCAATCACAGTCGTTATTGTAACCCTTTTACAAGAGACGTTAGACTAAGTCAAACTCGTCACTCATTACATAGTGACCTCAATGGTCCTTCTGTCTGAGGATGTGATTTCATGTGCCGACATATGAGTATGTTCATGACTGTGTCTATGTAACATACTCATGATCTGGTCGTCCTATATCACCCCTGTCTGGTGATACTATGACCTAACTCTGGCCCCCTTCTGGCCATGATCAGTAGAGCGTGATCATTTAGAGTTAGCCTCTTACTGATCGCTTGTTATGAAGCTATTCTGATCGGGGACTACTCAAGTAAGATTTTATCTGATCTGTAGGTCTACTATTATGTGTTGACACATCAATGATACAAATCAAATCATACTTGAGATATTACTACAACACTTAGTAATATGAATGCCGATTTTATTTCAATTAATAATCTTTATTACATGATTAGATTGAAAATACATTGTGCTGGGGCACAAAAACCCAACACCTACAACCTAGTCTGCATCTGAAATGCAGTAAACGAAAAGGTGAGCCGTTGTGTTAGTCTCATATAAGCATTTTCTGGGAGCTTTCTCATTGGAAAACTCATAAAGTCAAACATGTGTTGGATTTGATGCATATAGAGAAGAACGTATCCAACAACGTCATAGATACAGTTTTTGGAATTGCGGGGAAGACTGAGGATGACGAGAAAGCCCGGGGAACTTACGAGGAACAGAGAGTCCATCGAGACCAGTAGGGGTAAGACAGGAAGCTCCCAAATGCACCTTATGGCGTGAAGGGTCATGAACATAAGGAATTACTTGAGCATATTCGAGCAGTCGAGTTCCCCTCTAGATATGTGGAAAGTCTAAAGAGCAAGGTAAGTCCCGATGACACCGTCCCGTAGTCAAGTTCGTGACCACGATCATTTCGGACTTTGCAGAGCCGTTCTTGAGACTTGGAGAAAGACATTGACCGTGGCCATGACTACTCCTCGTGGCCAGAAGATCAATCAAAGGTTGTTCAAGTGGGCGAGTCATCTCTGCTAAAAACAAGGGATCGTTCCGGCCACGATCCTGTGGCTGAACACCACACTCTGAGGTCAAGTGGCAGACTCAACTAGCCAGCCCCTGATATCATTTTCATCATCCTTGACTTCCACATCTCTTCACTCACTCCATTTTCTCTTTAGCATTCTTCGTGTTCTTCATGTTCTTCAGAATTTGAGTCTGAAGATCAAAGGTTCAAGTTTGTAGGAAAGGTTCGGAGATCAAAAACATATGTTGATTTTCACACCGAGAATCAAATGAGTTTTATTCTCTCTATCCTTTTTTGTAAATTATTTTATCAATGAATGCAGTTTGATTTACGTTCATATTTCATTTTATTATTTATTTTTTTATGAAATTTACAATGCAAGATTTAATTCATAGATATCCTATGACTATCATTATAAATATGAACTTATCTAGCTGATTGTGCCTCAGGGTTAAAGTAATGTTTTTGTTGATTATGGATTAAGAAAACTTAGGTAATTATTTTATATGCTTGTAGTGCTGAGTAGATAGATTCTATTAAACCTATACTTAAACCTACGTCCCCTTAATTGTGGACTGTCTGATCAAGTCTACTGGCATAACGTGACAAGGACCCAGTAGATGCATCTGAATGGTAGGAACACTCATCCCTAGAGAGCAACACCTCAAGTATAACTATAATTTAGTTCGTTTCCTAAATCTATTAGTTAATTAACGCATATGCCTCAATCTATGTTTAGATTATCTTGTTCATTTACTTTATAATGTTTTCATTTTTCGTTGTACCTTTCGTTGTTAATTTATTTTTACAAGTCTTTAAACTTAATCCCATCTTTTCGACCGACCAAGATTAGTCACGAGACTTGGTTTGGGTGATCAAGATTTGGTAAACGAAAGTAGCCACCTCTCCCATGGGTTCGATATAAAGTCAGGATCGTAATTTACTTCCATGTATTACTTTGCGACTGGTACACTGTCGGCACGTGCCATGAATAATACTTGCACATTTTTGCGGTGCGATTTCGGTATGTCACGAAGCGAAAAATTGAGTGCATCCGAGACGTATGGGAAAATGGAACAGTTATTGAGAATTGTACCGAAACATATGCATTTGTAGAATCACATATAGCATGGTTCAAACAAAAATACCTAGGAAATCTTATAAGGGCTGAGTGATGTCCTTCGTCATCGATTTCCGAAAATGTGTAAGTACTAGACATAAATTATGTGTTGATTCTTGCAAAAAATTTATGTGAACTAATACTAAACCATGTATACAGATGACTGTTACGGGCATGCAATGAAAGTTGGTACTACTATCCAAACGTCCTCATTCTTCAGTTATTTGTTCGCAATTTCCGTTAACGATGTCATATTTTTATACTTGAGAATCGAAGAGGGTCAGAGAAATCAAAATTCAAGGATCATGATTGAAGCACGCGACATATGTTACTACGGTGTTCTAATGGACGTATGTGTCCTTACCTATTTCGAAAGCATGTCAATCGTTCTAATCAAGTGTAAGTGGTACGACGAGCGGACTGGGAAGAATGACGAAAATGGGTTCATTTTGGTCAACACGTTCACTGATTGTCACAAACAAAACCCGGTTTTCCATGCTTTAATGGGAAAACATGTATACTACATCGACGACCCAAAATGTGGTTCGTGGAAGGTTGTGAATGTCGTGTCTCATAGGGGTCACTACAAATCGAGCACTTTAGCCCTTGTGGGTGAGGACGAGCCAGAGTTCGAAGTCGATGAACCTTACCAAGAAGATCAAATTGACATCATTAGACCAGGAGGTATCACTATCGACCTACGATACTTACCCCAGAATCCATCGCTAGTCACTACAGCTGAGAACGACGAAATCATACACATCGACGAGGAAAATGAAGACAAAGATGAAGAAAACGAGGACAATGATATGGAAGAGCATGAAGATTATGATTTCGCCAACTTTGATTGTTAGTATTTATATGTATGTTCGATAGATTATTGATAAATGATTTTCGTTTTTCCCAACTGTCTTGTTAATGATCTAGAACTGGAAAACGGTGAACCAGATTAAAAGGTAATGAAAACTATTTTTTTTTAAGTGTAAAATTGTAAAAGCGTATGTTGCTAGGTACATTATTACAAAATGTCAACAATCTTGATCGATTCCTAGTCAAGACTGTTGACTTTCGCTTGATTTCGGTTTTTTCGTTTTCTTTTCATATATCAATTGCTTGCCCAAATGACCATAATCATTGTACACGGCCTAAAAATCATGTACGTCAATGAAAAAATAAAATCAGTGTAACATGTCCTAAGAAAAGTCTCCAACGACAGTTTGATCGTTACTTACGGCGGTAATCACAGTTGATTAAATTGGATCGAGGTTCATAAATTTTCGAAATTTACTGTAGTTTTGGCACATCAAGTAGCAAATCATTGCGCTCCAATCTGTACGGTTGGATTAAAGCATGATTTTCAACATAAACCACTTTCGTTGAAATCGTGATTTTAGGGTTTGGGAAGGTAAACCATATCCTAGACCCTGAACACATTCCTCATCGTTCATAATTTAATTTATTTTTTTATAAAATTGAAACCGCTCAGTAAATAACATGTAAGTGGTATAGTACAAATTTTATGAAAATCAAACCACATGAACACGGCTTATCATTCACGTTTAGACCGACATGGATAAAATAATAATTTAGGGTTAGGATTTGTAATGGCGCATATTGGATGTACGCCGTAAAAAATTGGCACTAAACAAAATTTTTGTGAAAAAAATCAAATTTTGTGCTTAAATTTTTGTGGAAAGTTAAATTTCCGGCGAAAATTTCGTACTAACAGTGCATTGTTGATATACGTCGTTACAAATAGTTTGTAACGACACACATTTTTCAATACTTCGTTCCAAAATAGTTGACCGTTGCAAGGTAATTGACCGTTACAAATATAACATTCTGAAATCAAGTCGTTGTTGTTACCACTACAATAGTAATGGCGCACGTTCCATGGTACGCCGTTACAATGGACTTTGTAATGGCGCACATTCCACCATACGCCGTTACAAAGGCCACCGGTGCTAAGCAGGAGGCCACTAGTGTTGAGGAGACCGACAATGCTAAGGAGGAGGTCGCCAGTGCCCGTTAGAGTGTAACCCAAACGACCGGCGTGTTCAATTTTCTCTACGAACGGATGAAGATTTTCAATCAAACTTGCCTCCGATGGACCATAACAACTTTAGACCTCCTCCATAGTTTACCTAATTATGAATTTATTGGAACAATTTTAATTATATTTATTTGATTATTTAATTATTAAAAAAATTAAAATGAATAAAAATGAAATATTATATTTCATTTTTCATTTTTAAAAATATAAATTGTAATGGCGTACACGGTATAATACGTCGTCTGATAGGAATCCTATTCCTATCAAATATTTAATTAATATTGGTTTTAAATATTTAGTTGGGAGTCTAGTTTGCGTAATCAACTTTGGGGTTTGAGTCTTAGTTGGATTAAAAGTCATGTCCTAGTTGAATTGAGTCTGTAGCTTGGCAGATTATAAATACCTGAAGAGGTCATTGAATAAAGTATGCATTGATTAAAGAAAAACCCTAGTTATTATTACGAGATCTTGAGTTCTCTCTATAACGAATTCTACTGGCAACTATTGGAAGAGGAAAGAAGCTCGAAACGGTGCCGAGCGCTTCCCGATCCACATACACAGGCCCCATCACTCGATCCAAGACCCGGGACCGTATCAACTTGGTATCAGAGCCAAGAGTCATGGGAGAGGGATCGGGATTGGGATACACACTGGAGGATTTCTTACGGGATTATCGTGCTGATAAGGCAGCTGCCGAAGAACGGTTCCAGCGACTAGCCGCTCAAGTTCAGCAATTGACAGAATCCATGGCAGCAACTAAGACCAACGGAAGTAGCGTTCAAGTGCAGCAACTGACGGAATCCATGGCAGCAACTACAACCAACGGAAGCAACGACGAGAACAGTCGGACTCGCGACCGGGGGACGCCGACGGGACCGGAAAATCAAGGATGGTACGGCGGGTACGGAAGACAGCCACGACCTGTAAAGATGGACTTCCCTCGCTTCGATGGCAACGATGATCCAACCTCGTGGCTTAATCGACGCGAAAGCTTTTTTGTGCACCAACAAGTTCCCGATGACCAGCGAGTCTCCTTTACGGCGTTTCATCTTGAGGCAGACGCACAACTTTGGTACATGAAACTGCGGAGGGATCAACCCCAACTCACATGGAACCTGTTCAAACACTTTCTCAACGTCAGGTTCGGGTCTCAACTCGGAGGTGATAGATTGGGGGAATTGTCGAAACTCAGGCAGACGGCAACGCTCGAGCAATATCAGAAACAATTCGAAAAACTCTCGGCGCAAATTCCTGACTTGACAGCGGCACAAGAAGTCTCCATTTTCATCAGCGGGCTCCAAGGATCGCTTGCCATAGACGTGGAAGTACAAAGGCCGGCGGATATCACTACCGCCATGGGTTTGGCTCGAATGTATGAACCGCGTTATAACCGGGAGCGTGAAAGAAAGCTCGATACCCAACAATCCCCAATGGAGCCGGGACCGGGCCGAACACCCGTTGTGAAGGGAATATCTCGGGAGGAAAGATCAGAGTGAATGTTAAAGGGACTATGTTTTAACTGTGACGAAAAATATGAACCCAAACATCGTTGCAAGAGATTGTTCTGGCTCGAGGCATTTGAAGAAGAGGATAGGGATGCGGAGTTGCTTCATGACGTCTACGACCCAGGAATTGAGCGCTTGCGGTCAAGCGCAGTTTGAAGGAGGGGAGTAATGATAGGAATCCTATTCCTATCAAGTATTTTAATTAATATTGGTTTTAAATATTTAGTTGGGAGTCTAGTTTGCATAATCAACTTTGGGGTTTGAGTCTTAGTTGGATTAAAAGTCATGTCCTGGTTGAATTGAGTCTGTAGCTTGGCAGATTATAAATACCTGAAGAGGTCATTGAATAAAGTATGCATTGATTAAAGAAAAACCCTAGTTATTATTACGAGATCTTGAGTTCTCTCTATAACGAATTCTACTGGCAACTATTGGAAGAGGAAAGAAGCTCGAAACGGTGCCGAGCGCTTCCCGATCCACATACACAAGCCCCATCACTCGATCCAAGACCCGGGACCGTATCAACTTGGTATCAGAGCCAAGAGTCATGGGAGAGGGATCGGGATTGGGATACACACTGGAGGATTTCCCTCGAGCCCCTAGATCAACTAATCTGTAACTTACTTTGCTGCCTTTCCAGCTTAACTGCATGTGATTCTATGCATTTTTTTCCTAAACTGTGGATTCTCTAGAAGCCCACTCTAGACATCCAAGAAACCGAGGGAGAACCCAACATGTTCTTGCTGTTCTTTTCCATCAACAAATGTGGCAAATAGGTGGTCGTCTTTTCGTATTCTAAGTAGAAGATCTACGATCAAGTCAAGGCGATGAAGCAAGCTTAAGGCCAGGGAAAATCTCTTTAGGCAAGCAAGTCCTATTGAGTTAGCTCTTGGAGTCAAAGAAGCAAGTCTGGGGCTTGGTTCAGGGCTATAAGATCTAGGCTAGGATTTCATACCATGTGGATAACGGGTAGTTTATTGTTTTTTTCTCGAACCAAACCCATCTTTGGATTACATCGTTAGTATACTAACGACGTATATTATAATATACGTCGTTAGAACATACGTTGACGTCGTTTCCAAATTAACGGCACTGCCATACTCTGACGGCGGACCAGACGTCGTTACAAATCTAATAGCGTACACTATATCGTACGTTGTTACGATTGTAACGACGTACGAACAAATGGGCGTCGTTACTATTCTAACAGTGTATCAAATACACTGTTACAAATTGTAACGGCGTCGTTGTGATGGTGGATGGAAAAATGGTGAATTGTGCGTTGTTACAAACTGTAAAGACAAAATGTTTACTCTCTAACAGCGCAATCTGTTCGCCGTTACAAAGGGAAAAAATGACAATAGCTCATTCTTACATTATTATTATTTCAAACTAACTCAACTATTTTTTTTATGTATTTAAATCTAATAGGGTTAAATCTAACAGAGTTTTGAGGTAAAAAGTTCAAAATGCCCTTCTTCAACCTCTCGCCCTCATCCTCTCATTCTCGCTCTTCCGTAAAACATCACCACCAATTATGGGTTACATGTAAGTTCTTAACTTTTGAAATCGAGGTTTCAAAATACACAATTTTTTATTCTTGGGTCGATTTGTCGAACAGATTGGAGCTGGGGTTTCCAAGTTTTCGAACTTGGGCTCCAGAGAACCGAGATCACCGATTTCATGACTTGGATTCGATTGGGGCGGAGCTGAAATGGAAGCTAGGGTTTGGGGAGAGAACGAATTTGATGAAGAGAGTCGAGTTCGTCCTTCCTGTTGAACGATGAGTGAATCGACGAAAACCACGACATTATTTCTTGAGATAGATGGTCCTTGAGTTGCTGCAGAGACCATGAATTGAGCACTTCGATTTTTAGGGTTTCTTAATATTCGAGATATTGCACTCTGAACTTCATGGAAACGATTGCAATTTGTAAATGAAGATGAATTAGAGAAGAAGAAACATAAATAAGGATAGTTTCTTAACAGACGTTCTTCCCGACGAGTTTTGGAGGTCGTTTCTAAACGGAGAAGCCATTAAGGAGACAATTTGGTTCATTTTGTGTCATTTTCTGCAATTCCATTTTCTTAGCTTGAAGTTAAATTAGATGTTTTTTTGTAGGTTTTGTTTGGATCTTTGAGACGTGGTGTACATTGATTTGTTTGTTTTAGGAATTGTGCTTGTTTTTACATATTTGATTTCCTGATTCATGTTAATGTTTGTGAGAATCAAGTTGAATTGTCATATTTGATGGAATTTGAACACCGATTTTACTTCCCCTTTCATTGAGGCTAGCAATCTCTCGATCGAACTTAAGTGGATGTGGGGAGGGATTTGGCAGTGACCGGCGGCGATTGAAATTGAGGTTGCCAGCAGTGGTGGTGGTGAGAGAGAGGAGAGAATGACATTTTGGACTTCTTACCTTAAAACTATGTCAGATTTAACTACGTTAGTTAAGTTGAGTGGGTACAAAATTTACTTTTTAGTTTTAAATAATTATGTGTGAATGGATAGTTAGGCAGTGATATATACCTACCCCATAAAACTATTACACGGGAATCAGCATTGATGTGAATAGATTTAACATTCTATGATTTTAACCATACATGCTCCAAATATAAAAGATTCATTAATTATTTTGATTTTTCAAATGTCATAAACTAATTTAATAAGCTTTTGATAACTCATGGACCAAAGACACACTTACCCTTAATAACCTTTAGTATCAATAAAAACAAATATTTTGCCGCTACTTTAAGAAAAACAAAAGCAGCATAGAATACACCCCAATTATGTTATCTTGTGCACAAGATAATCTAAATTTGTCATATATTATATTTAAGTTATCATGTATGATGGTTATTCGAACGAGAGAGCAAGAAAACATTTAATATTGTCTCACCTCAAGAGGAGCAACGACAACGAGAAAGAGATCACATGAAAAGAAAATGATTTCTCGTCTTTTTTAATAGTACAATCGCAAGTTTCTTTTTTTTCGGAACGTTTTATTGATGAAAAGGCTTTAAAACAGAGAAGCTAAAGAGCATGATTCTCAATAGTAAAAAGCACATAAAAACCATAATGGTGAATAGAAAAAGACAAGTGTTGGAATAATTGATTTACGGGTAGAATAGTTACGTAGTGATAGATTTGGGTGTTACATAAGTACACAAAGTACCTTTTGTTTTTGATGTCCTGTGTTTGGAAAGATTAGGCATCACAGGACAGGCCTAAGCACATTGTGAGTGGTACCCCCATAGGCCATAACACAAGATGAAAGGTAGATTCGTTGTAGTTGAACTTGTTGTGGGGTTCCAATTATTTAATGTAGCTTTCTTGTTTTAGTTATACTCCACAACAATCAATTGTGGCCCTCTTCATGTTTTTCTCTTCTATCTGTTTTAGTTATACTCCACCCTCTGTCTGGTCTCTCCCTTATTTGCTGCACCTTCCTTCTTGCCTGCCTGCTGCAACCTCCATTTTCAAGTCCACACAAATCAGTAACAGATTAGGTAAAACTGAAATCCACCTTTTGTATTGAAAAGGAAAGGTGGCAAGTGGCATTATTAATTCAGTATAATACATATTAAACTATATCATAATTATAATGACAATGACAATGACATGGTTATTGTTTATTCACAAGTGGAGTGGATACTTTAATAATGCTAATCTAGCTGTAATCTTCCCCTTAACCCCAGAACCTATTTATTTTTGTACATATTCCCCTAATAAACCCTTGAAACAACTAAATAGCTTTTCACTCAACAATAATCCTCAACAGCTGACACTAGCAAGCAAACTTGTACTAACTTTTTCAGAGAACATTAACAGCAAGAGCAACTGCTTCTAGAACACTTTAAAACAGTCATTTTTCTTCTTTTATTCACAAACACAAATCAGATGGTAATGGAAAGAACCGACAAAATGGGATGTGTTGTTGGGTTGGGAGGAATCTTCCCAAATGATGATACAGTAAAGAATAAGGGTTGGGGTAGTATAGCACTAGTAATCGCCAGTCAGATACAAGGATAGCCACACCTTCTTGGATCTCTTGTGAAGAAGGGATGCCTTAGTGCCTCCCTTGCCTTGAGCCTCTCTGTTGGGTCGTAACGTAGGAGCCCTTGCACAAGGTCAATCAAATCACCCGCTGAATTATCAACATGCTGCATTATCATGTTCTGCAACATATAATTCACATCACCAGATGCATTAACAATGGTTTTTCCGGAATAGGGAGAGAGTGAAAGCTACATAGGAATGTCTGGTAGAACAAATTCCAAAGCAATTACCGGAAGACGGGGTAGTTTCCAAACTGCTCTCATGCTTTCTCTGGACACGGCACCTTCAGGCCAATCTAATCGTGCACCTCTCCTAAAATACTTCTCTGCACGGCGGCTACAAAGAGAACAGAGAAATTAAACCATTGATCCACGGGTCAAAGCACAAATAGAAACATGTAAAACAAACAGCAACAACAATTGATCTTACTCGGCTCTCATTGCCATATGCTGTGGCAATGGCCCTAATACCCTTTCCATCATGGCAAGATGTTCCAAGTTCTCATGTGTCTGGAAAAGGGCCTCACCCTATTTGTCAATGCACAAGTAATAAACCAATTTCAATTGAATGTGAATAAGGACTCTATATATGCTGAGTACCAAGCAATCAACAGTTTTAGCCAATGCTTCAAATTGATATAGAACTTTAGAACAAAAGTTCAAACTAGTCTTTTCTGAAATATAATCACCCCACCCACACTAAATGTAAGGCATGGTTATCACCGGATAAAATTGTTTTAAGTTAAAAGTGCGGTAAGGGGATTTGTAAAAGCTGCTTACAGAACAAAGTTCAACAAGTATGCATCCAACACTCCACAAATCACAAGGATAGTTCCAGCCAAGACCTACAGAGCATAGATCATTATCTTAGAGGAATCACATCAATAAAATAAAAACCAATAGCACCATGGGAGAAACATTACCCAAGATAACCTCTGGCGCACGGTAATGTCGTGTAGAAACAACATAACTATGATCTTGATGTTCAAATGTAGTACTTCCAAAATCAATAAGTTTGATGGCGCTTGACTTTGGAAGATTCTTGAAATAGGAACCGTCTTTTATGGACCGTGATAGAAGCTTAATTTAAAAGAACAAAATGATGTATCAATGATTGGTATTTTGAAGCACATAAGCCTGAAGCTAGGCAAGACTTTGAATGGGCTTTATATTTTAATCAATTCACTAAAAAATGACAACATTCTATCAATTTATTGGAGTATAACCCTGAATGCATTTAAAGTAAAAGGAAGAGCACCATGCATGATGCAATACCTTGTAATCTGGGACTTTGACATAATCCGCAGAAACAAGAAGAATGTTTTCTGGTTTTAAATCAGTGTGAATAAGGCGCAGATCGTGCATAACTGCAAACAGAAGCAAGTCAGTGAGTCAACTGAAAGATTAATTGTTTTCACAAACAATCATTTTATTATATTATTATTCTCAATTAAATGCTGGTCTTAAAAGTAAAAGAAAAGAGAAAGAAATTTTGGACACATAACGTATAAGAACACAAAAACAGGAAAAATAAGAAAATGTTTGATTTGATCAAGAATCTTAATTTTAAATAAAAAGCATTGAATCGTCAAGTGAAAAATTAAGAGGAAAATGGTGCAAGAATTGTCCACACATGCTACAGAATCCAAAAGTTGTCTGCCAAGCTCCCGGACAAGATCAATTGGAAATGAACGGTAGCTGTTTTTCCGGAGAAAATCGTATAAGCTAGGCCCAAGCTTCTCAAATACCTGTTGAAACCATTTAAATTCATATGCAAGTCTTTTAACTCACAGAACTCAGGCATCAAGCAACATGCATTGCCTCTTCAAATTAATAAACAATAAATACTTACAATACAAATATGATTACGATAGTCAAACCAATTCCGTATTTGTACACAACTGCAAGGAATGAAAGCACTTATACCAAAATAACTTTGACCGTCTAGAACGAAGTAGGTAATACAAAAAAGGAACAAAGCATCCTTACCGAGTACCCGCAACATCATGCCTGGCAAGCTTCTGTAGGACATCAATTTCAATCATGGCGGCATCACGATACTTATCAACTGACCGTACGATTTTAATTGCAACAAGTTCTCTTTTTTCATGGTCAAAACATTCCAACACTTGACCAAATGTACCTGCGCGTTTTCATCCAAGTATTGATACAGGAAATAAAGTTTTGTGCGAGTGTTAAGATACAAAACACATTACCTAGCTCAAAATAATGAATGATTCACAATAACTCAGATGAACAAATGATACAGAAGTTGTAATTTCAGGTGGCAATAATAAGACTGAAACCAGTACTTAATCTGGAAAAAAAACTGAATTTTTTTACTAACCTTCACCCATTTTGCTGACTATCCTGTCTGCAAGCATAAATAAACAATGAAATCAGCAAAAAAAAGTTATATGCATGTGAATAATAACAAAGCATGATATAATGAAAAAATTGATGGAATAAAATGATTTATGCACGCTAAATTTCTTATCATCCCCTTCTGCCCAAATTTTCGGCTCCATATGTATGTGTGAGTGCACATGTGAAGTACAGATAAAAAAAACAGTAACTGTGCTAGGTAGCAATTGATGAATCATCTAATATATAACTAGCAAAACCAAGTGGTGACAAAGCTAATGATAATTACATCTAGGGGTCAAATTCTCTCCAATGGAAAATACATAATGTCCGTCTTTATCGTCAGGTCTCCATGGAGAGGATCCATTGCAAGGCAATCCCCTGTAAAACAATGAGGATTGATATGCATAATTTGAAACTGCACCACTTCCATACTCCTTCCCAAGATATACTGCCGGAAGCACCTGATTCGCCACCTAAAAATGGTCAAATTGATTCACAAACAAATAGATTACCATGAAAGTTAAGTGAATAATTTAGATAAAATCAATATAATATTAAAACCGGTTGTCGTTTTGCAGTCACACGCATCAAAAGTTCCTAAATTTACCTTTAGGGTTATGATTGAATGAAAAATTGAAAAATGCAAAGAACAAAAATGATACATGATCAAATAAAATCATCGAACCATGCATGGGGTTTTAATTTGGAGTAAGAAAATATACATGATAGGGAAGTGTGAAAATGATACAATCAAATCCGAAGAAGAAACAGGATCGAGATCGATTTATATACCTCTGGAGGAGGCATGTCCCATGTCAATCGAGGCCTCTTCCTGGGGCGCTTGTCAATGACCCTTTGAGGCAATTCTATAATCCCCTGCGTCTCCATCGTCGTGATCGAATTCAGTGAAACCTCTATTTTCGGTTGGATCCACACAACAGATAATGAAACTGCTATGGAACCGATGAGAGAAACCAAAGGTGACCATGGTGGTCAGATAAGGGTAAGCTTTCTCAACCCTGGTTAGCGACGATGGCTGGGTCCCATGTGAATAATTCTAAAAGAGATCATGGGCTTCTAGGCCCAAACCGGTTGGGATGAAAGGCCCATTATGATCAGTCGTGCCGTCAAGTGTAAATCTCCGTCTGACTCACCCGCATATATTTTGGCCCGCCCGAGAAAGTGTGGGTGATCATTTTTCTACTACTTGGCTGCGAGCAGGGGTATGTAGATTTCACATGTGACACGACTCATCCATAAAAACACCCGACTCACTCGCTTGCATAGCAATCACCGACAAGTTAATGATTAGGTTACTCTAGAAACTATATTTTGTATATAACAATAAACGGTTTAGAAAATAATTTTCGACATAAAGTTACCATGTCGTGGTATAGTGGTCACTGACTTGAAAGCAATTTTTCCGGTTGGACTGAGGTGTCGATAGTATTCCGGTTGCCTCCGAGGTTAATACGATAGTCCCCCTAATACGTGTCCACTCACACATCAGAGTCTGGAGCTTGCACAATTCAATACCTAAAAACCGATTCGAAAAGATCAATTTGAGAGAGAACGATTATAGGAAAAAATCATTGTTTTTGGTTCTTTTCTTCACCATGATCATCCAACGATTATATAGTGATCAAGAAATAAAAGGTGATAAAAGAGTATTTTTTAAGACCCAATAATAGGGGAGGTTACCAACCTTTTAAGAACCAATTAAGGTCTTGTAACCTCCAAATGGGGAAGATCGAAAGAATAACTCTTTGTGAGTCATTATCCCCAACAATCCTCCACTAATGGCGAACAAAATATTTTTAGGAAGTAAGTTCTTGGGTAAGGGAAGGTTATTGATACTTAAGTGTTAATGTTTTTCGACTTGAATTAACACATAGTGAGATGAGGCAACAACGTACTCTTAAAACGAGTGAATTTTTTCTTGAACTTATTTTACTTTCCGTCGATACACCCCACAACACATATCACACCTTCAAGTTATGCAAGTTCCGCGATACCAATTCAAAAACACGCTTTTACGGCCATGCGTACACCTCGGTCTCGCGAGTTCTCTAGGAAGATTTCCTCAAATCTTCCATAGATGGTGGCCAAACCATCACATCCGCATATGTAGCTTGTCAAGTGCGTCTCAATAGCACTGACATTAGAGCTATTAAGAACATAAAGTCCAACCTATCAGTAGCAGACAAAATCCATCAAGTGTGTCTCTATAGCACCACCAAAAACTTGTTATAGAGCCTAACTATCCATCAAGTGCGTCTCTGTAGCACCGCCAAAAACTGGTTATGGATTGTCAGCATCAAGATTCATCGAGTGCGTAGCACCACCAAAAACTGGTTATGAAATCTCTAACACAATCTTGAGAAATAACTCTAGTTTTTCAAGAGTCGCCAAACCACAACGTGCATGTGGTTCGAATATGTCTTCTCTTAGACATCGTCGATATCCACAACAATTGTTGCTGGTAAATTTCTCGATCATTCAACTACTTATCTTGTCAACATAGAAGTAGTGAATTATGATTCCTTGATTGAGTTGATTTAGCTAATCTATTAGAAACCCTTCCACTAGATAGCCACTACATACAATATAAATAAGTATTCAAAATTATTTCAACTAAAATTTTGAAACTCATTGTAGTATCCCAACATGTTGGAAAACTTACTAAAATGTAGGTATAAAATCATTATCACCGATTTACACACTTATTTGTGTAAATTTTCATACTTTAAGTCGAGTTTAGAACTTTTCTAGTGTACCATTATATATGATCTTTCGCTTAAGATCCAAATATTACTAATGGACTTACAGCCATTAGTATAATCAGACTACTCACAAGGCTGATGGTAACAATAGACTGATCAAGTTCAAAATAAAGGCTTCATTCCCATAGGATTTTCTCATTGGCTCATCATGCATTTTAGATCATTTTCTATTATAAAGATCGAGACTAGTTCATCACTAACATAGTCTACTCATGCACAGTAAATAGAAAAAATCGACGAAAGATAGCCTCCACAATCTTTCTCTAAAATAGGCATCCTTTTTTTATTCTACCTTTATCAACATATAAACTAGAAATAAGGCTGCTAACATGTGAACTATTGCATAAATAATCATACACGCATAACACCAATGAGCGCAAAAGATGAAGAAATAGATATACATATATCTTTATTCAAAAGAGACATGCTCAAGGAATTCAACATCTCTAACCTCATAAAATGAGCGATAATCTAGAGACATAAATCTAAAAGCAACATCATCAATACCTTAATCAATGAACATAGCTATAAGGTTTTAGGTTCATAATGTTTTCCTTGAGTTCGATTAAAAGCCATACACCCCTACAAGCCATAAAAAAACTTTGTATTAAGAGGATATCCCCCACATTTTGGTATGATTGTTTGAACTTTAAAAGTCTAACAATAGTTACTATTTATCCATATCAAGTAATTATATTAATATGAATAACATGCCTTCTAAACATCCACGTATAACCCAAAGGCACACTCATACCAAAATTGTAACAAAGAAACACATTTCAATGTCACAAATTAATACAAAAGTACTTACTTGGCTAATATGAGTGCACTTCACCCGAAGACTTTTAGCATTCAACATATGCCATAGACTCGGATTTCTTCCACCGTCATATCCTTAATCCACGCCACACCTCTATTATTCGTTTTAGGAAATAATGGGCTTGACAAAATATTAATTCACACAAGAACTATTAGATAACGGTGAAAACTTAAATAATCATAGTAAGTAGAGAGAGTAAGCGTAACCCGAATTCAGAGGGTTCCAGAACGAGTTCCATATTTATCATGTAAATACCAATAATATCTTGTTTTAGCAAACCTGCTTAAGCCAATACATATTAGGCCCGAACTCATCCAACTTGAGTCTTAAAACATGATTATAATGTCTACTTATTAAGCTCAAGCCCACCTGCCTAAGTCTTTAATAAGAATTATTATATCAATTCTTTGGCCCAAGACCATTTACTCAATTTTCCATAATGATAGTATTGGGTTTGAGCACAAGCCCAAAAGCACACACTAATAACAAACCCTAGCATCCTCTTTCCCTTATCTCTCTTTTGAATAGCCTTAGCTGAACCAAGCACTTATGCACCAATACCACGTGCTACGACAAACACGAAGTAGAGGAGATGAACTGTTGCCTGAGCTAATTTCGCCAATGTTTTGAGCTTCACCGTCACCATCAATTAATCTCGGTAAATCCTAGTGGGTTGACCCCTGATGTGCAGCAAGTCAACGTAGTCACGGTCTTACCTGCGGTTACAAGAGAGACCTTCCATGTCGCATCACCCAATGGAATCTCTCTTCGGTTTCCCTCCCACACTCAGTATATATGTTTAGTTGATTAACAAGAATCAACACATATATTGTCAAGAGAGTATAAAAGGATGGTAATGTATGTTTTTCTCCAAAAACTCATTAATTTTATATTGCATAAAAATAGCTTTCAAAATGATCACACCTTGCCTCTTCATTACATGGTGGCTCATGTTACACAGGAAAACCATCTTCTATCCCTATCTCGCATACAACATCTTCTCTTAAGATTAGGAACGTGATAACAGAAAGCTAATTTTACTTACCTCTCTTTCCCGTTCACAGAGCAGTCTACAATCAATATGAAATGGATAATAATAATAGTGGATGATCACGATCATCTCTCCATCTCATGCGTACTTTTATCGCCTTTTGATTCTCTGTATTCATGAGAACATGTCCCTCTCGTTTATGATTTGATCACATATAGATCATATATGTATCAATGAAAAATGGAAATGCATGACACGCACGTACTATGGCAATATAAAAGTAGGTAATTGCAAAATGTGTCAAGACATTAAATTCCAGAAACCACTCACCGTCGAACATATAAAGGGTTCCAACAAGTTTTCTATATTCAATGAAATGAATAGAAAGGTTTCAAAACATTGATATACTTAGAATTGAAATATCTTTCAAATTGTAGGAACTATAATTTGAGTATAACAATAAACGGTTTAGAAAATACTTTTCGACAAAAAGTTACCGCGCAGTGGTATTGTGGCCACTGACTTGAAAGCAATTTTTTTTATTGGACCGAGGTGACGATCGTATTCCGGTTGCCTCCGAGGTTAACACGGTAGTCCCCCTAATGTGTGCACACTCACACATCAGAGTCTGGAGCTTGCACAATTAAATACTCAAAAACCGATTCGAAAAGATCAATTTGAGAGAGAACGATTATATTTAAAACAATCATTGTTTTTGGTTCTTTTTTTCACCATGATCATCCAACGATTCTATAGTGATCGAGAAATAAAAGGTGATAAAAGAGTATTTTTAAGACCCAATAATGGAGGAGGTTACCAACCATTTAAGGACCAATTAAGGTCTTGTAACCTCCAAATGGGGAAGACCAAAAGTGAAGAAATTTTTTAGCGTTCCAATCAATTAATTTCATGCTCATACAAGAAATTAATCTCAAAGTTCTATGTTTAATAAGGATCTTACATGATCATGAATTGATCACGAGATCTAGCTTGACTTGAAATTACTTGCCGTTTAAATGTCCATTCTCACTGATCATTACTTGATCTTAATTTGAAAATATCATCTACAAATCCATGTAGAGATATTTTCAATTCCGGTTTACATGTGCGTGATTAACTCATTATTATTAATCTTTACACATGTGGGTGATGATCTAATTAACATGAACTTATGAAAATTAAATCATACATTCAACCATACATTTATAAACATAAATGTAAACTTGCTTTAGCTAGCCCGCTAACCCTACTGGAATAAACTAAAACCTATACTAGGTCTTGTCTTTCCTCATTCTCCTAGACTCCCACTAGCTCCACGCTTCCTCGAGATTACCGTCCTTCTCTTCGGTTTTTCTCGTCTTGGAATTACGTAATTACATTTAATTTAAAATAAAATAAACGTTGTGACTCGCAGGTCACAATTAAATTACAATCCAAAAGCAACTCGTAGGTTGCAAACCGAAATTCAATTCTAAATTCGGGTTAACTTCGCAATCATGTTGCAAACACCGTGTTATCAAACAATCATGTTGTCAAACAAGCATGTTATCAAGCAAACACTTTAGTTTCAATTTTATCTTGATTTATATCATAAAATACGTTTTATCGAAACCGTTATTTTGAACCGATTAATTTCTGAATTAAATCGGTTCACGCTCTGGTTTATCGAAACCGAACCGATCTGAAATTTTAATTGATTCTCGCTGAAAATTCTGGATTTTTTTGGGTCGGTTCTGACCCGAATCCGTTCCGGTTTGACCGAACCAAAATTGACCCGAGGGCCAATTCAGGTTCGGCCAAACCCTAGCCGCCAGGGCTGGCCGCGCCATGACCGACTAGCCCGTGAGGGCTGGCCGTGGCGGGCCGCCTGGACGGTTACGGTCAGGTCGTGGCCTCCCTTGGCCGGAGCCGAGAGGTTCAGCCAGATCTGCCACGGGCTGATCTTGTCGGCCTTCCCGTTCCGGCCGGTCGGCCTATGGCTTGGCCGGGGTTAGCCTCTCGGCTAGCCTCGGCCTCCCGCGGGTCTCGACCCTGATCTTATTCGATCAAAATTTAATTTTCAGCAACAATTAAATAAATTCCAGCACTTAATTCTTTAACCAAAAACCATAAAATTTGCAATTTTAATCTCATAACACCGAAATAAATTGCAAAATTTAATCTAGCCTATCATGCTCAAATACAATAATCATGTGTAACCTGCCTCTGATACCATTGAAGGATATTTTGAGGGTTCCAATCAATTAATTTCATGCCCATACAAGAAATTAACCTCAAAGTTCCATGTTTAATAAGGATCTTACATGATCATGAATTGATCATGAGATCTAGGCTAGAATAAAATTTATGTTTTACCTTGATTAGAAATCTCTTTGTCACTAAATAAGATTCAGTGACCTCTAAAGAACGTCCACACAGGAAGAGCAATCTGGTAATACTCACAACAATCCTTACTAGAAGATCGAAACAAGCAAAACAGGGAGAAGGGAGGGAGAGGGGTCGGTCGGCCAAGAGAGAGAGAGAGAAATTAAAGTTTTGGATAAATTTCCTTATATGTTAAAATCTGAAAATTTCCCTTTTATAGGCAATAATTAATTAAAGGCCTTAAAGGGCTTAAAGCCCAAAGCTTTTAATTAATTAATGTAGAGAAGACCATTCTGGCTAGAACCTGTTTAGCTAAATTAATTAAATCTATTTATTTAGATTATAATTAATTGGTCCAGCTAAAGCGTTCTTGATTTCCGGTTTAATACTAAACCGAAATCGGTCTAATCCAAGACTAGATTTTGTCTCTCTCATGATTCCATCCATTTTACTCAACCTTTAGTGTGTGACCCTCTAGGCTCACGACACGTTGGTGGACTGGTAAAATTACCATTTTACCCTTTCTATCATGAGTGGCCTATAGCAAGATATCATGATTACCCAATGCTTGTGATTATCGAGATTTCGACTTCACCTTGTCGTACATGAATCTATCCTTTTATCCTCTTGATATCTTTGACAACCACGAGGTATAGACAAGTCATCCTCATTCAATTGACCTATTTCTTGATCTGAGTTAACTGAATTGTAACTGATACTCCGTATCGACTGCATGGCCATGCTATTGTATTTCAGATGTACTCATCAAGTGGCCTAAACAAATATCTGCTCATACGTCCGTATGAAGGATAAATCCATCAGTGATCTATTGAGTCAACTCATGTAACTCGTGATTGAGTCAATCACAGTCGTTATTGTAACCCTTTTACATGAGACGTTAGACTGAGTCAAACTCGTCACTCATTACATAGTGACCTCAATGATCCATCCGTCTGAGGATGTGATTTCATGTGCCGACATATGAGTATGTTCATGACTGTGTCTATGTAACATACTCATGATCGGGTCGTCCTATATCACCCATGTCTGGTTATACTATGACCTAACTCCGGCCCCCTGCTGGCCATGATCAGTAGAGCGTGATCATTGAGAGTTAGCCTCATATCGATCACTTCTTATGAAGCTATTCTGATCGGGGACTGCTTAAGTAAGATTTTATTTGATATGTAGATCTACTATTATGTGTTGACACATCAATGATACAAATCAAATCATACTTAAGATATTACTACAACACTTAGTAATATGAATGCCGATTTTATTTCAACTAATAATCTTATTACATGAGTAGATTGAAAATACATTGTGCTAGGGTACAAAATCCCAACAGTCTCCCACTTGCCCTAGACCCAATTGGTATTCCAATCTAAACTCATTCCCCTGACATGCTCCTTATGCTTAGGCTACAGTAGTGCCTTAGTTAAGGGGTCAGCTAGATTATCATGCGTTGAAATGTAGCTTATCTCTACTTTGCCTTTATCAACCATCTCTCTGATGATGTGATACTTTCTCTCGACGTGCTTGGTCCTGTTGTGACATCTGGGCTCTTGAGTGAGTGGTACGGCCCATGTGTTGTCACACTTTAAGCTCACAGGATCAGACGTTCGCGGCAGTACATCTAATCATTTCAAGAAGCTCCTGAACCACACAGCCTCCTTAGCTGCCTCTAACGTACTATGTATTCCGCCTCCGTGGTGGAGTCAGCTATTGTCGCTTCCTTGAACCTTTTCCAACTGAAAGCTCCCTCGTTCAACATGAACACATACCCACCTTGAGACTTGAAGTCATCTGGGTCTGTCTGAAAACTAGTATCAACATATCCAGTGACGCTTAGTTCTCCTTCTATCCCGCCATACACTAAGAAGACGTCATTTGTTCTCCTCAGATATTTGAGGATACACTTGATTGCAGTCCAGTGATCTTGGCCTGGGTTAGACTGAAATCTGCTGGCACAACTGAGGGAAAACGATACGTCAGGCCTCGTACAGACCATGACATACATAATGGATCCCACTGCCGAAGCATACGGGATTCCCTCCATCTTCTTAAGCTCATCGGATGTTTTAGGACACTGATTCTTGCTGAACTTGATATCATGTCTTACTGGGAGGTTCCCTTTCTTAGAGTCAAACATTGAGAATCTTCTCAACACTTTATCTATGCAGGTGCTCTGACTTAGGCCTAAAATTCTCTTGGATCGATCTCTATAGATCCTGATCCCCATAATGTAAGCGGCCTCTCCTAAGTCCTTCATGGAGAAACACTTTCCTAACCAAGCTTTGGTCTCAAGCAAGGTTGGGACGTTATTTCCCATGACCAGTATGTCGTCGACATATAGCACCAGGAACACTATGTTACTCCCATTCCTCTTCTTGTTGATATAGGGTTCATCTAGATTCCTGACAAACCTGAACTCTTTTACGGCTTCATCGAACCGTAAGTTCCAACTTCTGGAAGCTTGCTTCAATCCATAAATGGTTCGTTGCAGCTTACACACCTTTTCGGGACGATCTGGATCGACAAAACCTTCTGGTTGGGTCATATAGACATCCTCCTGCAAATTCCCGTTAAGGAATGTGTTTTTGACGTCCATTTGCCATATCTCATAATCGAAATATGCTGCAATGGCTAACATCATATGAATTGACTTAATCATGGCTACTGGCAAAAAGGTCTCATCATAGTCCATGCCTTGGACTTGACGATAACCTTTTGCAACCAGTCTTGCCTTGTAAGTCTGAGACTTTCCGTCCATATCTGTCTTTAACTTAAATATCCACTTGCACCTTATGGGTTTTATCCCAGGTGTGTTGTCTACTAAGTTCCAGACCTAATTGTCTTTCATGGACTTCATTTCCTCATTCATGGCATTCCGCCATTCTTTGGAGTTGGGACTGGACAAGGCTTGCTGAACCATTGCTGGATCATCCTGATGCACAACGATCAAGTCATTACCCTATGTGGCTAAGAAGTCATATCTGACTGGGTTTTGACGAGATCTTTCAGACCTCCTTGGTCCTACAGGAGTTTATGTTAGAATAGGACTCTGATCATTTACCTCATTGGGTACTTCTACATCATCTGTAGGCTGTTATGTGTCTTCTCGAATTTCTTCAAGAAGCACAAGATTCCCATTAGGATTCTTGGATAAGAATTCTCTTTCCAAGAAAACCCCACCTCGAGCAACAAAAACCTTGTTCTCTTCGGGTTTATAGAAGTAGTACCCCATAGTTCCTTTGGGGTACCCTACAAAAACACACTTATCTGCCTTAGGTTCGAGTTTATCACCAAGCATCTGCTTGAAGTAAACGTCGCACCCCCAGATCTTGAGGAAAGACAACTTGAGAGCTTTCCCTTGCCAAACCTCAAATGGGTGGTCTTCACTGCCTTTGTGGGTGCCCGATTCAAAATGAATGCGGCCGTTTCTAGGGCATGGCCCCAGAAAGATACTGGAAGGTCGGCATGACTCATCATGGAACGAACCATGTCAAGCAAGGTTCTGTTCCTCCGTTCGGAAACACCATTCAGCTGAGGGGTTCCTCGCGGAGTTACTTCCGATAGAATTCCATTATCCCTTAGGTGACTAAGAAATTTTTAATCTAAATACTCGCCACCTCGATCAGAACGAAGTGCCTTTATACTTTTACCAAGCTGGTTCTGTTCTTCATTCTGGAATTCTTTGAATTTATCAAAAGACTCCGACTTATGTCTAATTAAATAGACATACCCATACCTACTGAAATTATCGGTAAAAGTTATGAAGTATCTGAAACCTCTCATGTCTTGTGTGCTCATGGGCCCACATACGTCTGAATGTTAGGCCTAGGAGATCACTCGCCCTTTCACCTAAGCCGCCAAAAGGCGCATTTGTTATCTTTTCCATAATGAAAGATTCGTATCTCTCGATTGGTGTGAATTCAAACGGACTTAATAGCCCACACTTGTGAAGTGTCGAGACGCATTTCTCGCCAATATGGCCCAGACGATAGTGCCACATCACTTTCTGGTTTAAGTCATCCGACTTCAACCTCTTATTTACGTTATAGTTTGAACTGTAGTTAAAGTTATCAACATTTAAAATATACAAACCACCAACCATAGATGCAGTGCCATAAATAATATTATTTCTTGATAAAGTGAATAAACCATTATCTATGGTAAATACAAAACCATAGATAATGTTCCTACTGGACACTAAGATAAAATTCCTACTAAAAGTAGGTACACATAATACATCGTCCAAAACTAAAATAAGCCCTGTGGGCATCCTAAGACTAACAGAACCGACAGCCGTCGTTGACACAGAACTGTTGTCTCCGACTCTCAGATCCCGCTCGCCTTTCCCAATGAGCTTCTTACTTTCCAGATTATGCAGATTAACACAAATGTGAGTTTCTGCTCCGGTATCAACTACCCATGTATCTGAGAAAGTAACGTTGAGATTATACTCAACGACGTAAATACCTGATCCAGATCCAGAAGGGTGTCCTCCCTTCTGCAAGCTCTTCACATATTCCTTGTGTTGCCTGCAATCCTTTTTCCAATGACCTGACTGCTGGTAATAGTAACAGACTACCCCTGAGGTCGAAGTATTCCCTTCGGTTCTAGGAACCGCTTGGATCTTCGGACCCCTGGGCACCCTTATCTGCCTAGCTAGGTGCATTGGCGCCTTACCCTTACCCGCCACTGCTGATGCCTTGCTCTTGTTGGGATATTCTGGTGACCTGCTAGTAGGTTTGCCAGCTCTTTTGAAGTTGACATCCTTATTGACCATCAGAACCTCAGGGGTCTTGCCCTTGAGATTTTTCTCTACTGTCACCAACATCCCATGAAGTTCCTTGATAGTCTTTTCCATATTATGAAGATTGTAACTTGTGATCACATATCCATAAACCTTAGGAAGCGACATCAGAACTATGTCTGATTTCAGCTGCTCTGTGAAGCTATGACCTAGACTGGCCAAGCGATCAAAGAGCCGCTTCATCTTGAGGACATGTGGGCTCACTGCCTCAACAGCATTTAGCCTGTTGTAGAATAACTCCCTAAGAGTGTCGTATCTTTCTACACGAGCATTCTTTTGGTAGTATACTTTGATCTCCTCCATCATTTCTTGTGGATTGTCCATGAGATGCATAAACTGGTCCTGGGTGTCATTTTCCATGGACCCGACCATGAGGATGCCAACATCTTGTCGGTCGCTAAGATACTTGTCATAAGCATTCTTATCGGTCTCGGTGGCATCAACTGCATGCACTTTCATTGGCTTATCCGTAAGGATATATTCATGTCTGTCATACTGAAGGGCAAGCTTCAGGTTCTTCTCCCAAACCAGGAAGTTGGTTCCTGACAGCTTGTCATTCGATATAAGAGACTTTAATGATTCACTGTCAGAATGTGTTGATTTGGGTTGCGACGGTGACATTAATCTACAGCCTGTCATATTCTTAATTAAGTTGAAGTGAGAGATACTTGATTATGAACATTTCTGATTCTTATGTCTGAATCTAAACCAAGATCTCCGCATGCCCAAAACTGAAGTGAGTTAATCTCATCGCCCCAGTTTTGGACATTGGAATAGGACAGTCCAGTTCTTTTACAAAACCATGTAATTCTTGGCAAGACCTTATACTTTATATGTATACGGCAATGCCCTATATCTGATACCCTGACTCAGATCATCTGAGAATCGCAGCCAAGTCAACCACCTTTCAACGCATGGTCCAATATGCATGGTTACTATGCTAATGCGCACGCACCCATGCAAGATTGTCCATTTTCTATTTGAACCCATTCCCATGGATACACGTTAACCGTATACGCCCATGGGTTTGTGAACTAATCGAAGTGATGAAAAGTAGGCGGTATCTAGCTTGACTTGAAATTACTTGTCGTTTAAATGTCCATTCTCACTGATCATTACTTGATCTTAATTTGAAATTATCATCTACAAATCCATGTAGAGATATTTTCAATTCCGGTTTACATGTGCGTGATTAACTCATTATTATTAATCTTTACACATGTGGGTGATGATCTAATTAACATGAATTTATGAAAATTAAATCATACATTCATAAACATAAATGTAAACTTGCTTTAGCTAGCCCGCTAACCCTACTGGAATAAACTAAAACCTATAATAGATCTTGTCTTTTCTCATTCTCCTACACTCCCATTGGCTCCACGCCTCCTCGGGATTACCATCCTTCTCTTCGTTTCTTCTCGTATTGGAATTACGTAATTACATTTAATTTAAAATAAAATAAACACTGTGACTCGCATGACACAATTAAATTACAATCCAAAAGCAACTCGCAGGTTGCAAACCGAAATTAAATTCTAAATTCGGGCTAACTTCGCAATCATGTTGCAAACACCATGTTATCAAAACATCATGTTGTCAAACAAGCATGTTATCAAGCAAACATATTAGTTCCAATTTTATCTTGATTTAAATCATAAAATACGGTTTATCGAAACCGTTATCTTGAACCAGTTAATTTTTGAATTAAATCGGTTCACGCTCTGGTTTTTCGAAACCGAACTGGTCTGAAATTTTAATTAATTCTCGCTGAAAATTTTAGATTTTTCTAGGTCGGTTCTGACCTGAATCCGTTCTGGTTTGATCGAACCAAAATTGACCCGAGGGCCAATTAAGGTTCGGCCAAACCCTAGCCGCCAGGGCTGGCCGCGCCATGGCCGACCATCCCGTGCGGGCTGGCCGTGGCTGGCCGCCTGGCCAGTTACGGTCAGGCCGTGGCCTCCCCTGGCCAGAGCCGAGAGGTTCGGCCAGATCTGCCACGGGCAGATCTGGTCGGCCTTCCCGTTCAGGCCGGTTGGCCCGTGGCTTGGCCGGGGTTAGCCTCTCGGCTAGCCTCGGCCTCCCGCGGGTCGACCCTGGTCTTATTCGATCAAAATTTAATTTTCAGCAACAATTAAATAAATTCCAGCAATTAATTCATTAACCAAAAACCATAAAATTTGCAATTTTAATCTCATAACATCGAAATAAATTGCAAAATTTAATCTAGCCTATCATGCTCGAATACAATAATCATGAGTAACCTGCCTCTGATACCAATGAAGAAATTTTTGAGGGTTCCAATCAATTAACTTCATGTCCATACAAGAAATTAACCTCAAAGTTCCATGTTTAATAAGGATCTTACATGATCATGAGATCTAGGCAAGAAAAAAATTTATGTTTTACCTTGATTAGAAATCTCTCTGTCACTAAATAAGATTCAGTGATCTCTAAAGAACATCCACACATGAAGAGCACTCCGGAGATACTCACAACGATCCTTACTAGAAGATCGAAGCAAGGAAAACGGGGAGGAGGGAGGGAGAGGGGCCGGGCGGCCGAGAGAGAGAGAAATTAGGTTTTTGGAAAATTTTTCCTTATATGTTAAAATTTGAAAATTTCCCTTTTGTAGGCAATAATTAATTAAAGGCATTTATGGGTTTAAAGCCCAAACCTTTTAATTAATTAATGTACAGAAATCCGTTTTGTCGTAGCCCAATCTGGCTAGGCCATGTTTAGCTAAATTAATTAAATCTATTTATTTAGATTATAATTAATTGGTCCAGCTAAACCGTTCTTGATTTCCGGTTTAATACTAAACCGAAATCGGTCTAATCCGGTTTAATCCAAAACTGGATTTTATCTCTCTCATGATTCCTCTATATGATTCCACCCGTTTTACTTAACCTTTAGTATGTGACCCTCTAGGCTCACGACACGTTGGCGGACTGGTAAAATTACCATTTTACCCTTTCCATCATGAGTGGCTTCTAGCAAGACATCATGATTACCCAACGCTTGTGATTATCGAGATTTTGACTTAACCTTGTCGTACATGAATCTATCCTTCTATCCTCTTGATATCTTTGACAACCACGAGGCATAGACAAGTCATCCTCGTTCAATTGTCCTGTTTCTTGATCTGAGTTAACTGAATTGTAACTAATACTCCGTATCGACTGCATGGCCATGCTATTGTATTTCAGTTGTACTCATCAAGTGACCTAAACAGATATCTGCTCATACGTCCGTATGAAGGATAAATCCTTCAGCGATCTATTGAGTCAACTCATGTAACTCGTGATCGAGCCAATCACAGTCGTTATTGTAACCCTTTTACATGAGACGTTAGACTGAGTCAAACTCGTCACTCATTGCATAGTGACCTCAATGATCCTTCCGTCTGAGGATGTGATTTCATGTGCCGACATATGAGTATGTTCATGACTGTGTCTATGTAACATACTCATGATCGGGTCGTCCTATATCACCCATGTCTGGTGATACTATGACCTAACTCCGGCCCCCTACTGGCCATGATCAGTAGAGCGTGATCATTTAGAGTTAGCCTCAAACCGATCGCTTCTTATGAAGCTATTCTGACCGGGGACTGCTTAAGTAAGATTTTATCTGATATGTAGATCTACTATTATGTGTTGACACATTAATGATACAAAACAAATCATACTTAAGATATTACTACAACACTTAGTAATATGAATGCCGATTTTATTTCAACTAATAATCTTATTACATTAGTAGATTGAAAATACATTGTGATGGGGCACAAAATCCCAACAAAAAGAATAACTCTTTATGAGTCATTATCCCCAACAGTTACAACTGAATAAACAATCATACTGTCGTATAATGGGCGGGCAGTGAGTGAAGGAATGAGACCTGCAAGTTATCTTCGAACAACAAAATCAACTCAATTATATATCAAAGCCCAACCCATAAGCCTTTATACTTATCCTACAGAGATTCCTACATCAACTTACAATCAAAAAGAAGTTTCTAGTTCAGCTATCACCGCTCGTTTAACAAGACCAGAGCCTCAAAGAATAGGTCTGGGGATGATTTGGGTCATGAACGTTCAGCCTAGGGTTAAAACGTTATAATGGCAGTTGGGTTTATATTGCATCCTGAGTAGAGAGGATCTTCGGACCAGAGGTTTGTTAGTGGAAGATAGTGTGTGCCCATTGTGCAACAGTGCCAGGAAATCAGCCGAACACTTATTCCTGGACTGTTAGGTTAGCAGAAAGGTGTGGGAGATTTGAGATAGAACTCAATGCCCGTAGGGTGTAGGCATGGCAAATAGGCTTAGATGACTTCGACATGGAATGAGAGGTTCAGGGAAGTGGCGTTCTTTTCTTGGGCAATCTTGAAGGCTAGGAATAGAGTGATTTGGAGAAACTAGTCGATTTCCCCGACAGCTATGTTGGCAGAAGGTGTGGCTCAGCAGAAGGACTGGGATGAGAGCCTTAAGAGACCCTAGAGGCCGACCCGTAGGACACCGTGAAGGAAATCCATGGGTTCTAAACATTTAATATCATGCAGCGGACATAATTTAACCATGGATTTCAATAGAACAATCATCATGCTTAGAAAATTTTCAGTAAGAACATGAATTAGAAAATCTGAAAATTGAATTTACCTTGATCGAATCTAAACAAAAATTCTCTTTGTGTTCTCTAGAATTATCCACACAAGCAAGCTATGATCAATCCTTAATCAATTCCCTCACAAAATTTACTAGCAATTGGAAGAGGAGAAGCAAAACAAAGAGAGGAGATAATGGGGAGGGAGGTTCGACGATCAAAATGTAATGGGGAGAGAGAATCAGTTTTTATAAAATTGATTTTATCTCCCTATTATCCATTTAATTATAATTGAATAAAACTATAACTAAAATGGGCCTAAGGCCCAATCTAGCTAATTAAACTAATTAAACCCTTTTAAGACTTAGGTTCTAATTAGATGGTTTAGCTAGACTGACCTAAATTCTCTTAGACCAATTTTCTCAACCGTCTGGTTTAGAACTTAGGCCGAAAATTATCTAATCCATTCCAATACTGACTTTCTCAATCTTCATACTTCTCGAATACTGACTTTCCAAGTCATTTTTGCTATATACCTTGTTTAAAGTGTGTGACCCTCTAGGCTCATGACTCGTTGGCAAATCGGTGCAAAATGACCATTTTGCATTTTCCATCATAAGTGGTCTCTAGTAAGACATTATGATTACCCAACGTCCATGATTATCGATGATTCGATTTAACCTCTTATCGTCTATGTCACTATCATTTTATCACTAGATTTCTTGATTGATCATAAGGCCTATAACCGTCATCTTTATTTAACTAATCATTGATTCTTGATATCTGAGATGACTGAAAACTGATACTAAGTATCATCCGCATGGCCATGCAATTTCTTTCAGTCATACTCATCAAGTGGCCCAAACAGATGTAGTTCCCATACCGGAGTACCCTTAGCTGTCTTTTGTGTTCACTCACGTAATCCGTAACTGAGCCAATCAGAGCCCTTATAGTTTTCCTTTTACAGATAACGTTAGACACCGTCAAACTTAGATATTGACTACATAGTAACCACTAAGACTCCTTGGTCTAATGATACAATGACAAACTACGATATGTGGGTATGCTCATGACAACATCTATGCTACATACTTACCATCAGGTCGTCCAATATCATTCTCCGAATGATATCTTGAAAGGCGAAAAAAAGGTCTCTCCCTTTAATCGTTACAAGCAAATGTGTTTCCGGCTTTGCCGGGTCGAACTCTCGAGGATCGACTTGTGGGTATTTAAATGTTAAGCGGATGGTTCGGTGTGTTGTAAAATAATTTAAACTACTCAATTGTTGGGTGGTGGATTGTTTAATTAAGGTCACAAATTGTAATGTAAAAACTCCCTAACTCACAAATTCCAATCCAAAAAGTTCCTAACACGCAACACTTGCAAGTTTTTCTCGATTAAGCTAGATACCACGGGTGTTAGACCAAAAACAATGAGATACATCAAGTAAAATAACATGCTAGCACATTTGTGAACGATCTAAGTCATATATGCTTAACCTCTTGGATAAGCTTTTCCTAATGCCAACGACCCTCTCGGGATGTTAAATTGACGTTAGAAAAACATTAAGCACGACTATTTTCGAATCGAAGCAGGAAGCTAGGCTTCTCAACTTTGAGTCTACTTATGGCTCTTTAAGACTTTCCTCTCGGAAAAATCTTTAGCTAACAGTCATGCTTCCTAATGTCACACATTCTCACATGCAAGCTATAAGAAACATTCAAGTATGCAAGATTTCACTTATATCCTCACAAGCTCTCACTCATAACAATATAACTCAAACCAAGCATTCAACCAAGTAGCTCATTCACAAATGCATAAACATGACTCTTTTACTTAATGTTAACAATCTCAATGTTCATACAATGTCTAGCACCCATGGTTGCAAGTATTTAGCCTACAACCATGGTGCTATGGATGAAAAACAAGGCAACATAAACAAAAGTAGCTAGAGAAAAGAAGAAAAGCAAACTATGGCCCATGAAGGGCTTGAGGTCTTCTAGGTGTGATCTTGTGCTTCTCTTGTTGAATCTCCTTGCTCCAATGTTAGTGTTGTGGAAGTAAAAGTGTTGGGTTGCTCAATGGAATAGTGTTTTTGTAAGAAGGTGGTGGCAAGCTATGGAGAGAGGCTGAAAGTCTTAGTCTTCTCTTCTCAAAAAGTGGGTCTAGCTAGGTCAACCTAGCTCTTGACTATTTATAAGACTGCCGAAATTGCCTTTGTCACGATCGTCCCACTTAGCGTCACGATCGTGACATCGTTTGAATATTTCTGGTCCGTTGCGCTCGATGTCACGATCGTTGCTGTTCTTCATGTTGGCTTTGTCACGATCGTTACTAAAGTGGTCACGATCGTTACTGCTTCTCATGGCCTTGTGTCACGATCGCTCCTAAAGGTGTCACGATCGTGACTTAGCTTCTTGTCCTCTTCTTGTCACGAAGCTGTCACGATCGTGGCAGGTCCGTGACAGCCCGGTTTCGCCTTTGTCACGATGATTTGCCACGATCGTTGTGGCAATCGTGACATAGCTCCTGTCGAACCATCTTTGTCGTCGTCACGATCGTGACGCTGGTTGTCACGATCGTGACATCTATCTTTTTTCAGTCCTTGGTTCCTTGAGCCGCAAGCCACCTCCCTTTTTGCTTCGGTTTTGCTCCTAACACCTTCCAAAGTCGACCCTGCACACAATTCGATTCCACGGTAGATCTCCGCACTAAATGGCCCTAAAACGACCGAAACGAGGGAAAAACGTGCTAAGATGAGGGGCATTTGGGCTTGGAAAGGAGCATAAATGCCCCACATCATATCTATGATCTAACTCCATCATTACCCTTGCCATGATCAGTAGAGTGTGACCATATAGAGTTATCCTCATACTGGTCGCTTCTAATGAAATTCAACTGATCAGGAACACTTTAAATATGATTCGTTAAGATTAATGATGACCCACATAATGATACAAATCAAGTCATATTTAATATAGGGGAAATTGCAGGTCACTACCCTGTATTATGCAACTTTTGTATGTCACTACCCTCTACTTTTTTAAGTTGCATGTCACCACTGTAAGATTTCATTTAGTTGCACCGTCCATCACAAAGTTAAATTTGATGTAAAAAGTCCATAATGCCCCTATATTAAATAAAATTAAAAAACTGAAAAAATATATGTTTTTAAATTTTTTATCAGATAAATAATAAAACACTGTTTACAAAATTATTTTTTTTTAAAAAATGGGTTTTTCAAAAAAATATTAAAAATAAAAAACCACTATTAACAACATTTTTTTATTTTTAATATTTTTCTAAATTTTTATTGTTTTAAAAATTAATATTCAAATAAGTTTTTTATTATATATTCCATAAAAAATTTAAAAAAATAAGTTAAACAAATGATTTTTTTTCATTTTTTAAATATAAGGGTATTTTAGTCATTTAATAAAATTTGAAACTGAAATATTAAATGACTAAAATACCTTGTATTTAAAAATGAAAAAATGAAAAAAAAAATCATTTGTTTAACTAATTTTTTAATTTTTAAAAAAAAAGTAATGCAGAACTGGTGTGCGCCAGAAGGAGGAGGGCTTAAGCTGAACGTAGATGAGGCGGTAGACTCTCGAAAGAGGTTCACGAGGTAGGCATAGTCTTGAGAGATAGTAGGGGGGAGGTCATTGCGGCCAAGCGCGCCTCTTATAGAGGGTCTACAGATCTGGCCATTGTCGAAGCCATGGCAGTCAGGGAGGCGATCTCGTGGGCGACCGAGAAGCAGTGGACTAATGTCCAGATAAAAAATGATTGCCATAGTCTCATGATAGCTATCCAAGGGGTCGAAAACCTTCCTAGCGCTTGGGGCTCGATCGTCCAAGACTGCCGACATCTCTTATCGGTGAGTTCTTCTTCCATTTATGCGTTTGTGAGGCGTAATGTTAATAGAGCGGCCCATGTTTTGGCCAGATGCTCTCTTGTTCGAACTGATTGGATCATGGGTGAGGGCCCTGTCCTACCTTGGTTTTTGGAGGCCGTTTTGGCAGACCGCCCTTAATATATCCTTGGTTTGGTTTTAAAAAAACCAGTGTCAGAAATTTATCAGCCATCAAATTAATTTTTTTTCTCTCTCCCCTCTTTTCTCTCAAAAAATCTCCCAAGCCTCTCTTTTAACCTAGTGTCGTCAATTGCGCCGCTGGCCTCCGGTTTGGTGCTCTAGCGACCATCCTCTATCTATCACTTGTGTGATTTGTGAGGTACTGTTCGGCGAAGTCCGGCAAGGTTTGGAGGAGCTCGGTTTTAAGTTTCTAGCTCAACTCTGGTTTGGGGGTCAGATCTAGATCAGTTCGCGTGGAGAGGCGCCGCCAACGTCGGGTGACGGCCAAGGAGAAGTTAGGGGAGTCAGAGATGAGGCAGAGGTGGTCGGCGATGCTCGTGGGAGCTGGGGCCGAGCCGTCGTAACTCGTGGGAGCTGACGCCTATTTGGCCCTTGCGAGCTAGTAGATGCCATGTGGGCCATTATTTTGCTTTTCGACGAGACCATTCAGAGCCGGGGGCGTGGGGTGGCGGGGGATCTTGATTTCGCTGATATCTTCCCTGATCCGAGTTCTGACATTGCGCGAGTCTTGGATTAGAGGTGAATGGGTTAACTCACTTAAGTCTCTGTGTAGCACCCAGAGAGTTTAGGTTGTTTGTTTGTTTAACGTCTTGGTAGTTGTTAGTGTGTTAAAAAATAAGGCCTAACAAAAAGCCGATATTCCAAAATCTCAGTTCCTTGATTGTTCGGAATTATAATTATTATATAATATATTAAATACTAAATACTAAACGAGTAAACTCGAGACCTGCTCGACCCAACTTAGCTCATTTAATTTCATTATAAATAATTTTTAAAAGGTAAGCATATATTAATGAAATATTAAACGAGTCGGCTCGCGAACTTATCGAACCTTAAAATATTAGGTTTGAGATCAACTCGTTTATTAAACGAGCTCAACCTTAAGCTCGAATTTGGCTCGAACTCGATTATAACAAGACCTAAACAAAATTTTAACGAATCGAGCGTGAGTAGCTCGTTAAAGTGCATGCACCATCGACCGTCTACCATGTTATAATTTACTTAAACTTACATACAGGTAACATCACTTGCTTAAATAATACAAATGTGAGAAATATGATCTTTTTTTTTTACTTTTAATTTATTAAACATGCAATTTTTTCATTTAAAAAATTGATCGATTTAGACACGTGGTTCGTTTTAAGTCATCAATCACTGTTAATTGGGCCTAAAAATATTGTGCTAACAAAAAACAAATCAATTTAGAAAGTCAAAATCGGCCAAAAATGTGTGAATTTCATGAAAATCAGTTCAAATTAAATCTAACTAAAAACCGATAAGTTAAAACGGTTTAAAATTAGAGAATTTCACAAAGTTCGGTTCATAACAAAACAAAGCGAACCAAACCAAACCAAACAAAAAATCGACATATTCAAAATCAAACTGAATGAAATTCAGTTGGTTCAATTTCAGTTTTTATTTTATTAATACCGAATTGATGGATTGTTTCAAAACTAAACCGAATTAACTAAAAATTGTACTGTAAATATTCCGTGTCAAATCCATTTGGAAGAAATGGAATTAGAGAGAGATAAGAAATGATGTAATTTTAAAAATAGTATAAACAAGTTGAGTGAAGAAAAAGAGGTGATGGATTGAAGTAGGGTTGGGCATGGGTCAAGAACTGGACCGAACCGTACTCTTTGGTTCTCAAATTTTGAGAACCAAAACCGGAACCAATACATAATGGGACGGTTTGGTTCCCCGATTCTACGTATTAGAACCGGTCAATTCTTTACTTTTGTTAATTATGTGGTTTAAGATGCGGTTTAAGGTTTAAATTAGACGATTTTAATTCGATTTTTGAACAAAAACATGAAACTTATAATTATTAGACATTTTAACAAACAAAAACATTAAGACTTAATTATTAAACTCAATCGAATTATAAAATTTGCAAATAAATTCATAATAAAAGATAAGTAATATATCTTTCTTGATTCATTATTCGGTTCACGTACTCTATCTCTATGCTTTATACAAATTGATGATAGTTCGATAAATGTTTAGCATACTAGTTCGGTTTCAGATACTCACCAGTTTTATATTTGAAGAACCGAAATTAAACCAAAAACTTATGGTTCTTTTACTTTTAGTTACAGAACCGTTATCCACGGTTCTTGTTTTTTTGGTTCTTATTCGGTTCGGTTTATGGTCCAAAGTGCCCACCCCAGTATTGAAGTCCAGGCTGGGCCAAATTTGAGGTCGGGCTTGAAGGCTTTCAAGGGATCAACCCGAACGAGCAAAATCATATCAACAGCAGAAGAAGCTGGTGGAGTGGAGTACCGGATCGGGCAGCATGGTAATCGCCGTCACCACTTGGCTTCCTCTGTCTACGCCAAATCTACCATCTTCTTCTCCTCCTCCATTTCTTCTTGGCCTCAGAGCAAGCACCACAACTCGGAGAAACCCTGGCATTCTCATGGCTGTTAGCGTTCCTAATTCCCCGAGACATATCGAAGAAGCTCCCGAAAAGACTAACCCCATTTATCCTGTTCGTCTCTTCGAGGCCGGATTCTTCCATTTCTTCAAGTACCACGGCCTCGGTAACGATTTCATCATGGTAGCCTTCGTCTTTTTCCCGATTTTCCCTTCAATTTCCTGTTTGGTTCTTGAGAAAAACTATAGTTACTCGAATCTGTCCGTCATTTCTACGTTAATTAAGTTACCGAATGTTAAATTGAAATGCAAATAGATTGATAACAGAGACTCTATGGACCTTAAAGTCCTTCCCGATGAAGCTGTGAAGCTATGTGAGAGGCGCTTCGGCGTTGGTGCTGATAGAGTAGTTTTCATCATGCCAGGGACAGATGACACCGATTTTAGCATGAGAATCTTGAATTCTGATGGTAGTGAGCAAGAGGTAAGAAAGCAGTCATTGCTGTGAACCTGAAAAATCACGTTAAATGTAATAGGTTTAGTTTGGTGTTTGTTTGTTTGTTTGTTTGGGCTCCATTGCTGTTGATTTAATGTAAATTCTTCACTTTGATGTCTAGATGTGCGATAATGCCCTCCGATGCTTGGTCAAACTCCTTGCCGATCTTGAAACTAGAAAAGGCTTCCATAGGTATAGTAACCTATTTATATTATTGATATATTTTCTTGATGCACTGACTGCTTATTAGCATACAGTGATCTATTATTTGCTATGCATGACCCAATGGTGATGTATGAACACATCTCAAGTTCGTGTTTACCCTACTTGCTTAAAGTTTTCAATTCTGAGCATTTTCTGAAGTTCAAGAGACTAGTTTTTATGCTCTGCAATCAGTTGTTAGTGTGCATAGTATAGTTTTGTTGAACACTTGTTTTGGTGTTTCACAGATACAGAATTCAAACTGGTGCAGGTTTAAGGATTGCTGAAGTTATTTTTGATGGAAAGGTTTGCTCTCAATTTCTCCATCTTATTTTTCTTTTCTGGAAGATTTTGATGCAATCACTTCATCCAATACCTTCCTCCCTCTCACTCACCCTTAATATTTTGCATCATCAATGTTCATCTGCAAGCCTTTGTTCTTCGAGAGCTCTAATTGTTAAGCAGACCATGTATCACGAGCCACAAAGTTGTCTTCCCCTTCTTCTGAAACCTATACATTATTCTTGGCCCATGCAGATGTGTTGGATGCATTGAAAGCTTACAACTACTTATCGTTTGGCATCCTCTTCCACCTAGAAAGTATGAGCCATAAATATGCTATCCGAGGTTGGTCATTACTTTATCTGATATTGTTATTGTTACTTCAGGTGAGAGTTGATATGGGAAAACCAGTTCTAAAGGCATCCGATGTACCTACTGAACTACCTGCAAATGAAGATGGATCTGTTGTCAAGGCAGAACTAGATGTTGATGGTGTAACCTGGAATGTGACATGTGTTAGTATGGGAAACCCTCACTGTGTAACTTTTGGTACCAAAGGAGGTGAGGTATGTATAGTTAATCACTATTATAACATGTCTTCTGGAGTTCGTATTCATATTAGTTTCCTCATGTCCCTTTTAATATTTGTTCTGCACACCGTTCATTTTTTGGAGGTAATTTTATGGAAAACCCATTTGAAAATGCTGTTCTACAACATGTGTGGCCTTATTCATAATGTTTCACTAATCAAAGTTGCTGATTTTTCTTTTTTCTTTTTTCTCTTTTGAAATTTGCTTTTCTTTCAACAGAGCTTGGAGGTTGATGAGCTAAATTTAGTTGAAATTGGTCCAAAATTTGAGCATCATAATGTTTTTCCTGCAAGAACAAATACAGGTTGGTTAATTATTTTTCATATATTGAAATGCTATCTTACACTCAGGCTTATTTTGAGATCTAAATAGGTAAATAAGTTAACAGAAAATCTGTCCAGTTAATGCATGCCCATTATATTCTCTTTTCTGTATGAGTTTAGAGTATCTTGAAAATAACGATTTGATCTTACTGAATACTGTATATGCTTATATTTGGATATTTTATGTTGTGGGTGTCATATCTATCATTTAACGGGTTGTTAAAATTTGAGAACCTTTACTGATGAGCTTACAGACAGACTCCCTGAATAACATTGCATCTTCTGAAATGTTTCTCATTTTAATAATATATTGGATCTTTTTGTGTATATATGTGTGTGTGCCTTGGGATGATGGGGGCTTATGCTTCAAACTCCGAGGATTTTTTTGAAAAGGATCCTAATCTGATCTTGATACGCTCATTTTGAGTTTATGTTCAATAAAGAGTGGCTATAATGTAGGATTACAAATTCAGTAAGAAAAGTCCCTCCTTTAACCCCACCTGCCCCCCAAGGATTTGAACTTCTGACTTCTTAAGAGATCAGATGCTCACTTGACCCCTAGGCCAATCCTAGTGGGCTCATTGTGAATTTGAATGCTGACTGACACTGTCATAATAATATGGAGGCTGAGGCACAAATGTGCTTATTCGTTTCAAATTTATTTTTATCTCCAGTTGAGAAATTGACGTAACCATCAATTTTTTTTGTTGAGAAATTGATGTTTTTAAGAGAGAATTTCCAGTGTTCTGGTGGGATGCTGAATGGTTAGTGCTAGACTATAGACGGGAATGGTGATGTTCATTGTCAGGGCTAAAGAGCTTTGCAGTTGCATAGCATGCGTACATTACATATTGCTCGTAGTTAGATAGGGCTGTCAATTTGGTTCCCACCACATGACACTACAGCTTAAGCCGGGTTGTGTTCTGCTTAAAGATGTTCCTGTCGACTAACCCAACCCGTTTAATTAATATTGGCAAACACAACCCATCTATATGACCCTATTAAGGATAACAGAATAAATTCCTTAAGAAAAACCTTAACCTTGTAGCTAACCATTACCCAAACAACAGCAAACTCATTTCACTCTCCTGCTTCACCCTCACAGCCTGTCATGATCTCTCAACTCTTAGCACTCATCTACTCTGGCACAGATACGGGCATCGATAGACCAAGGCAGCCTACCTATTTAAGCTCTGTTTCCGGTCACCGTCACTCTTTGTTTCGTCCTCTCCATTGGGATTCTGCTCGGTAGAGATTCATCTTTGTTTTTAGTAATCAGGAGAATTCTTTATTGGTAGAGCCTTCGTTCCAAAGGAAGGAAAGAAAACAACAAAACAACAAAACAGAAGTGAGGTGCCTGTAGATAGTGATTCATCTTTGTTGATCGTTGTTTGTTTCTCTTTTTTCAGTTCTTCACATGGCTTTCTTCTAGAAGCTGCTAACAAATTCCATGGCCTTGTGATGCTTCAATTTCTTTTCCTGTATTTCCTATTTTTGTCTGCCCTGGAAAAAAGAATATAAAAAAACCAAAAACTGAAATACAGTTTACACTCCAAGAAATTAAACTCATTCATGTTAAATGTGTCATATTGTGCCAAACCAAATCCAAACCCATATATATATTCTGCTTCCCAACCTAAACATGACAATAGGAATTCCCACAACAGTTTGATGTTAAAGTTATGGGTGAAAAGCAAGGTTCTAGAACTCAGGATCAGGGAGAACTTGGCGAGGCGAAAATTAAGGAGTATTGAGAAGTGAGAACTCGGGATAAATTGGCAAAACTCGTTTTGTATTAATTAAATATTACATATATTATATGTGTATATTTGTTCATATATTAATTCACGTGAAAGACAATAATAACAATATTTTAGTAAAATAAGATATTTTTAAACAACTTAATAAGTTAATACAGAAGCACAAATCATAGAACAATTTCAAAGCATACGTAAAAAATAAAAATAAAAATTGACCAGGTTTGACTGAGTGAGAACATGGCAAACAGAACCATTGAGAATGAGTTCTAAAACTCTGTCCAAAACTTGGTCAACTCAACTTTATCGAGTTCTCGGGTAGAAATCGAGGAGAACTCGCGAGTTCTAGAACACTAGTGAAAAGTCAGGTATGTTTCTGTTGCTTTGCTTGCCAAGGTGTTAAACCAAAGTGACATGACTTAATTGATGTCATCTGATGCTCCGAAGGAAATTAAAAATGTTCATTCATAGTTGCTTCAATTGTACTCCCTTTTTCCAATCATAATTGTAATACATGAACTATTGTATTACTTGTGCATTTCTGATCACCGAATTTTTTTTCTGATCATGAATCTTACATCATGTCTTCAGTGTTTGTCCAAGTTCTGTCTCGTAAGCACCTGAAAGTGCGTGTTTGGGAGCGTGGTGCAGGTTAGTTATCATTTCAAAAGTCATGTTTATTTTAGACACTGCAGAAATTGTTAAGCATCCAAACCTATATTGTAAGTTATGTCAGAAAGCTTCGCTCAGTTATTATCAACTGCAGGGGCAACACTGGCCTGTGGAACTGGAGCTTGTGCAGCGGTGGTTGCAGCAGTTCTTGAGGGTCATGCTGATAGGGTAGGTTTTTGATGCATTGTGGATAAAATACTCTCTCCATCCAGAACAAGTGATCTACTGTCTTAAAATGGTTATCCCAAAACAAGTGTCCACTTTCCTTTTTAGTTAGGGGCGTAAAGTCCTGCACTAGAAGGCTTAATTTGTGCATATACTCAAATGTGACACTTAGAGACAAGGGAGTACTATTTATGGGGTTTATGCTCCTATACCCGGATAATCAAAGTGAAGTGTTATCTATTTCTCATGCTTGAGCACATCACATCAGCATCTCCCTCTTTTCCTCACTTGTTTGATCTATCTTATGAAATAGAAATGCACCGTTGATCTACCTGGAGGACCTCTGTTGATCGAGTGGGTAAAGAAAGACAATCGCTTGTTCATGATAGGCCCCGCTGAGGCAGTGTTTTCTGCATCGGTGCCACTCTGGAAGTGACCTCTTACAGATGAGAACCTCACTGCTTCTCATTTTCTAGCACCCTTTTCTTGTTTAGAAATCTGTAACTGTGTCCTGGGATATGTAACATAAAGACTTTTCAAATGAAACCATATCAATTAGCATCAGGGGTTTTATTGCATGAGATCACAATTGCAGTATAGATGTAGGTCGCATTTTAACCCATGGAATGTTGCGGAAATGAATTTTTAACACTGTATGATGATACTAATAATTTATGGTGTTGGAATTAGTAAAAAGTATTTTGTATAAATGAATGTATGAAGGTTACAACATGTGTTGCTTTTGAATTTGTACCAAAACAGTTAGTTGAGCTTGCGGTTCATGTTGGATACCCATAGAAGTCCAATCTTATATACTCAGTCAATTGCCTTTCACTTTGTTAATCGATTCAAATATAGATTAATCGTCTAATATAATATACGTGTAGAACTCTATTCTTGCATGTGTAGAGTGTTAAAATATAAGTCACATATAAAGATACATAGAAACGAAATAGGTCATGCCCAACGAATAGGTTTTTTAATTTGAGGAACAATCGTGCCATTACTAAACTTCGGATCAATTGGTTTGATTAAGGGGATAAAGATTCCATCTTAGAAGCAAAATTACGAGACATGAATTTTAACCGGGATACCACGATAAATTATCAACTAATATCATGTTACTACGATATAATGCATATGAAGACGTATTCTTCAAGTACCCTAACACTTTCAGTAGTGCTTTCTAGTGACGTTTCCCTGGATTGCTTGTGTACCGACTTAGCTTTCTCACAACATATGCTATATTGGGTTGCGTACAATTCATGATGTACACCAAGCAACCTAACACACGAGAATATTCTAGTTGTGATATACCATCACCAGTATTCTTGTGTAACACCAAACTTGGAGTAAAAGAATTCGAGGATCCTTTGATACCATGTTGCTTGAACCTATCAAGAACTTTCTCAACGTAGTGAGCCTGCGACAAGCTTATTTCTTTTGAAGTTCTGTTTATTTTAATCTCTAAAATAATATCAGCTTCTCCAAGATCTTTCATATCAAAATTACTTGATAGCATTTTCTTTGTAGTATTAATAATCTCATTATTAGTACCACAAATTAGCATATCATCTACATACAAGCAAACTATAACACACACTTGTTCAGTTTTCTTTATGTAGACACACTTGTCACATTCATTGATATGAAATCCATTCCTTAATATGACACCATCGAATTTGGCGTGTCATTGTTTAGGAGCTTGTCTAAGTCCATATAGAGACCGAACTAATTTACAAACTTTAGCTTCTTGTCCCTTGGCCTTAAACCCTTCCGATTGATCCATATAGATCTCTTCTTCTAACTTACCATTAAGGAACGCTGTTTTAACATCCATTTGATGTATCTTAAGATTGTAGATTGCTGCAATATCAATCAACATTCCAATGGACGTTATCCTGGTTATTGGTGAATACGTGTCAAATAAGTCTATTCCTTCCTTTTGACGATAGCCTTTGGCCACTAACCTGACCCTGTATTTTTCTATACACCATCTGGTTTCATCTTTCTTTTAAAGATTCATTTGCACCCGATTAATTTACTTCCTAGTGGAAGATATACCAATTCCCAGGTGTGGTTACTTATTATAGATTCTATTTCACTATTCACAACTTCATTCCAATAAGAAACTTCAGACGATAGCATTGCCTTCTTGTAGATTTGAGGTTCATTCTCCAACATACATGCAACAAAGTTAGGATCAAAAGATTTTGCAATCCCTTGTCTAGTGCTTCGTCCTGGCTCATCAATGATATTATTATCTTGATGGTCATCATCTTCTTGCTCCTCTTGAGCGATCACTTCTCGTGTTCTCTTTTGAGTATTTGTATTCTTTTTATGTGGGAACACATTTTCAAAGAATACAACATCACGTGATTCTATTATGGTGTTGACAAGTATGTCACTAACTTCATATTTAAACACGAGAAATCTGAATGCACAACTATTTTCAGTGTTGCCTAAGTAGTACAAGTCAACGGTCTTTGGACCAAGTTTGGTTCTGTTAGGTGGTGGAACCGCTACCTTAGCTAAACACCCCCCCACACTTTGAGGTATTTGTAGTTGGGTTGCCTTCCTTTCCATAGCTCATATGAAATGCTCTTTTGTTTCTTCGTTGGAACTCTATTTAGGATGTAATTAGACATCAATAAAGCTTCCCCCCACAAGTTGTCCGGTAAACCATAATTTATAAGCATGATATTAATCATGTCTTTTAAAGTTCTGTTTTTCCGTTCGGCAACACCATTAGACTCTGGTGAGTATGGTACTGTAGTTTGGTGCATTATTCCAAACTCTTCACATATCTTTGCAAATGGAAATTCATACTCACCGCCTCTATCGGATCTAAGGATCTTAATAGTCTTGTTCATCTGATTTTCTACTTCGACCTTGTATTTCAAAAATGCATCTATTGCTTCGTCTTTACTAAGTAAATAAACGCAACAATACGTAGTACAATCATCTATAAAGGAGATAAAGTACCGTTTTTCCCACGAGTTGGGATGGATCTGATGTCACATAAATCCATATGTACCAGACCAAGTGGTTCAATACTTCTTTCTACTGTACGAAATGGTTTCTTAGCAAACTTTGCTTTCACACAAGTCTCACACTTGTATTTAATACTTATATTGAACTTTGGAATTAATCTTAAAGTTGCAAGCTTCTTCATTTTATTGAAGTTTACATGGCCTAATCTATCATGTCATAGAAGAGGTGACTCAAGCAAGTAAGACGAAGCATTCATTTTATAAATAAAATAATTCGGGTTCTTGCCGATTACAGCTACATTTGCCTTGAAAAGGCCATCTACACCATACCCCTTACCCACATACATTCCTCATTTGGTCAATGCAAACTTGTCTGACTCAAAGGAAACTTTTATACCTTTTTTGGTAAGAACAAAAATAGAGATTAGATTCTTCCTAATATCTGGAACATGAAGAACATCATGGAATGTAATGTTCTTTCCAGAAGTGAACTTGAGAATGACCTTGCCAACTCCTTCTACTTTTGAAGTAGTGGAATTTCCCATGAAAAGGTTTTCATCATGATTTATTTTCTCGCAGGTAGAAAATAAACTCATGTCCGAGCAGATGTGACAGGTAGCACCTCTATCCATTTACCACTCTTTGGAGTTGCTTACCAGATTAACCTCGGACACCACCGCAGATAGACGGATGTTCTCAAACTTCTTACTGTTTTCAACAACATTGACTTCATGTGACTTGCCAACTTTGTTTCCTTTCTTTGATCAACATTCTTTCGCAATGTGACATGGATTTCCACAAGCATAACAATCACGATCAAAATTCTTGCGTCTTTTACCCTTGGGTCCTTTGGATGCATTGGCTTTACGCTTCCTCATTCCTTGTTTGGAGCTTTCAACCATATTTTCCTTAGCGTCAAAACTTTCACGCTTTTCAGTTCTTTTGTCGGTACCTTTACCGTTAACGCGGTTATCCTCCTCAATTTTCAGCCTTACAACTAAATCCTCAGACTTAGTGTCTTGCGCTTATACTTGAGATAGTACTTGAAATCCTTCCATCCATAAGGAAACTTTCCAATGATAGCTGCTACTTGAAAGGATTCACTGATAACATGACCTTCAACAGTTATGTCATGAATCAGTAGTTGAAGCTCGTGAATTTGTTCAAAGACCGGTTTAGAATCAACCATCTTGTAATCCATAAATTTATCGACTACAAATCGCTTGAGTCCAACATCCTCGGTCTTGTACTTCTTTTCAAGAGCCTCCCATACCCGTTTAGCAGTCTTAAGAGGATTGTAGACCTTGTATAGTACATCTTCCAAACCATTCAACACGTAGTTCCTACAAAGGAAGTCACTGTAATTCCAAGCATCAATTGCTAAAAACACTTCCTTGTTGTTTTCAAGAGGATCTCCCTCCTTAGGGGTAGGAACATTCTCGGATAAAAACCTTTGCAAACCCAGCGTAGTTAGATAAAAGTACGTCTTGGGTTGCCATGTCTTGAAGTCCACACCCTTGAACTTCTCACGTTTTTCTGCAGGAGTAATCAACTTTGGAGCCTCAGAAACTTTCGGCATTCCAGCGACCAAAGTCAAAACATCTCTTAGAGAGTTACCCATTGTACAAGAGGTTAAACCACAGAAATTAATCAAGAACTATTGTCTTAAGATTATTTTAAACAATTTGCGTGAAATGCCAAGATATAATTTATTTATATTTTACCAAAAAATATTTATCCACACAAGAATCTTGTTCAACCAAATATATAACAAGAAAGATCAAATATTTCTTATATTGCTGTGTTACTACAATAAATAAATGTTCCATACAAGATACAGTAAGAAATAGTTAAATTAAGAATTAAAATACATATCTTACTGCACTGAATTGAAATTATAGAAGAAAATAAGACTGAGGCTTGCAGAAGCAATTTTCTTAAGACAATATTTCACCACGCTTTAGGTGCACACGTTTTCACCGGTGAGTAGTCTACCAAGATACAATAGTCTATTGGTCAAGTAATATGCACTGAAATACTGAGCAATGGCGAGAAAAATACGAACGTCTCTTCGACAAGAAGACAAAGGAACAATAATGAAAATTTTTTGAAGGAAATATTGCTTTTCTTGAAATAAATTGTGTGTGTTTTTTTAATTGGCCAAATTCCACCACAACTTATAGTAACACTTGTGTCTGTTCATAACAGACATATATACATGAAAAGATGCAAATTGATTAACTGTCATGTATCTAGATTAATGAATGTGTCATGTGTCAAGAAGAATGGATTGATGCAGGCATTTCCAAATAAGTGTCACTTTTCTTAGAAATTCTATCTTATATATAATGGGAATAGGGGATGGGTTTGCAGTGCGTCATTGGTTCACATATGGCTTTCTGCAGGGTTGACATGTGACGTTGAGATTTGTAACAAGAATAATAATAGTAATAATAATAATAATAATAATAATAATAATAATAATAATAATAATAATAATAATAATAATAATAATTTATATCTATATCTATATCTATATTGTGTATAAAAAGAGTATACGAGGCATCTTTCTTTTTTATTATGTGTGGTTTTTCATGAGTCAGTTATTTCGAAAATAACTGACCAAAATTTACGGGTTCTCTCTCTAGATTAATATGGAGACACATGGTGACACGTGACACTTATTTGTTTACTATGTCTAATACGGTGACACGTGATTCAGACTTCATTCCCCAACACAAATCCATGATAATGAATCTAGCCTTCCACCTTTTCATTTTTCTTATATGACACATTTTCAATCTCTATAAATGGCTGGCAATCTCATCATAAAAAAATTAATTTGATGTTGATTTTGTCAAGTTGCCTCATCGTTGTCGTATCAATTTTGGGCGTTTTGGAGGTGTTGGTGGGTGTGGAGGGTGGTGTAGATGGTGTCCGTTTGCTATTGCACGCATAGCCTACGACTTGTTCTCGGGAAGAATCTCACTTGTCATTGTGGTCCTCTGACCTTGCATCTGCATAAGCGGATGCAATGACGTTTGGGAGGTTTTCTGATTGAGCGGTTACGTGGTAGGCGTTGTATTGGCATATTGCTTGCCTTGCTCGTGTGTTGTATCTTAATTGTGGTTGTTACATGTGTGTTTCTTGATGTTCGAAGTCGTGTGAGCATGTATATGAAATATGATATTTTTTTGGTGGAAAGGTGTGTACAGGATGCAAGTTTGGTTGGTTTTGCTATTTCTTTAATTCTTGTTCATTTCTCATTTTCCGTTGTTTTTTGTTCTTGCTTCCCTCTTCGTTTTTTTAATTCTTACTTATGTTTTCTTATTTTTTTTCAGGAAGAATGTGATACCCATGATCCCAAAGGTCCCATTCTACTGTATTATTGTCTATTTTGACAAAGAAATTTAAATTGTTTGAGAAAGTTGTTGCAGATGACATTGTCTTTGTTCGTGCACATTTGGGTGTGTAGATTTTAGCAGAGGTAATGACACTCTTTCTGATTGTATTATTGAAAGAGAATTTTATGATAACATGTTTTACATGATATAAATTCATTTTTATAGTAGAAAATTGATTGAAAAACATGTCTGATAACTTTTTAAATGTAAAGACAAATGTGAGACTATGTTTCTTGAATGTGAGTCGGGAGGAGATCATTCGAATCTTATTTTACAATAAGAACAATAATTCACTCATTGATCACGGAGAGTGCAACATAGCTTCTTGATAAGCACATATTTATGTAATGATTTCTTGAAATTTCAGTTATAAATATTCATTACATAGTGTTATGTTGTGAAATTCTGGTTAAACGCAAGATGTATATCACAATATTGAGACTAAGTGATAGACATTTGCTGGTGCAAAGTCCGTAAAAAATATAACAAATAAAATGTAGACGACACAGAAGTATGTTACCCAGTTCGGTGCAACGTCACCTACGTCTGGGGGCACTCTGCCAGTGAAGAAGTTTCACTATAATGTAACCAATCAACACATACAAGCTTCTCACGATTATCACACAAATCTAAGCTCTATGGTATTGTTACTAGTGACAACTTAACCCAGGGTCTCCCCCTGTCTTTGAGCAATCCTCTCTGTTCGGATCTCTAGTCGCTCTTCAATGGATGCACAAGTCTTCAATCGTGAAAGCACAACCCGAATCAGTTAAACAATCATTGTTATCGAATATTGAATGAACACACAAGAGTTACTCTTTGTCAAAACATTCAGCTTCCCAACACGCTGGTCCAACACGCTTAGGAACTCTGAATAATCAACACAAAGATATTCTACAAGCACCACATTCTAAGGGAGAGGCCGATGGCCTTTTGTAGAAGATGAAAAGCGTCTCTTAGGGTTTCCTCGAAGATCTCGCACCTTTCCAATCCTTCTTCTGCAAGATTCCTAAAGCTAACACACAGATAACTCAGATCAAATCAAGCTTTGATTAGGAGATCTTCTAAATAAGTAAACTCCAGAAAGTCATCTCTTGAGATGTTCGGATCTTGATGTTGAGACTTCTGGATAGACATCATTCGTTTCTAGCATTGGGCTTCTTAGGTCGCGACATGTGGATGTACATCTTTCCATCATGCATAACAGCTGAAGGAATTCCATGGGTTCCATAGATTTAATTACATGTAGCGGACATCAATCTAACCATGGATTTCGATAATACGATGTTATGTGAATAAATTTCAGCATGCAATATGAACATTCAAATATGAAAATATACCTTTTCGAATCACAAACACAAAGAAGTTTTAGTGAATCTGTTTGCAGAAAAATGTAACTTTCAAAAGCCATAACTTGAGCTAGAGATCTCCAAATGACTCGGTTCTTTTTGCAGAGTAAATTTCATCCAGTTCTCTATGATTTTCATGTTTTGAACAAAACCCAGTTCGGACTACAAGATCATCGTCTGAAGAAAAACATCTTACTCGTCAGCGCTGGACAGATTTTCCAGTTTGTCCCGATTCGTTCCATCTTTGAGGATTTCAAATTTGAAAAAGCAAATTCAAGAGATTATGCTCTCTAGATCGTCCACACAAGCACAACACCTTGGGAAGAGTTTCTACACACACACTTGCTAGTGTTGTATATAGAATCGAACAAAACCAACAATGGAAGTATAGAGAGAGGGAGGGTCGCCCAAAAAAAGAGAGAGGAGAGGGGATTTCGAAATTAGTTAGGGTTTTAGGAAAATATAATTGTGTAATTAATAAAAAATCTGATTTTTTAATCTTCTTTATAATTACACAATAATCCCCTTAAAACCCTTAATTGCATTTAAGCCCCATTCTTAATTAAAACCAAGAATGGGCTTCAAGCCCACTTAGCTAAAACCTAATTAAAACCCATTTAATTGATTTATATTTATATGGTTTAGCTAAACCAGTCCAATCTCTCTAACTTGATTTCTTCAACCGTCTGGTTAATAAACCTAAGCCATAAATCAACCGAATCGTTTTCAATTTGACTAAATTGAAAAGCGAATTCTTCCAATTACCATACAAATTTGTTTTAACACATATTGTACTTAAAGTATGTGACCCTCTAGGCTCACGACCCGTTGGCAGACTGGTAAAATTACTATTTTACCCTTTCCATCATAAGTGGCCTCTAGCAAGACATTATGATTACCCAATGTCCGTGATTATCGATTATTCGACTTAATCTGTTATCGTACATGTCACTGTCCTTTTGTCAAACCGATATCCAGATTGATCAATAGGCATAGAACCGTCATCCTAATTTATCAATTATTGTTTCTTGATATCTGAGATGACTGAAAACGGATACTAAGGTATCACTTGCATGGCCATGCTATTCCTTCAATCATACTCATCAAGTGGCCTAAACTGATATCTTTCTCATACCGAAGTATGAGTGATAAATCCCTCAGACGTCTTTCAAGTTCACTAATGCAATTAATAACCAAGCCAATCAAAGCCGTTATAGCTACCCTTTTACAGATAATGTTAGAATAGGTCAAACTTAGAGATTCATTACACAATTCACACAAAGACTCCTTAGTCTTAGGATATAATGACAAGCTACGATATGTGAGTATCTCATGATAGTATATATGTTGCATACTCACAATCGGGTCGTCCGATATCATCGACCTGATGATATCTATGATATAACTCCAGCACATACTTTGCCATGATTAGTAGGGTATGATCACAAGGAGTTGGTCTCATACTGATCGCTTCTTAAAGAAGCTTAGCTGATCAGGGACATATCAAATGTAATTCTTTCTGATCTACATCTCTACTATTAGTGGTTACACACATAATGACATAGATCAAATTACATTCGATATATATTACTACAACACATTAGTAATATATGCCGATTTATTTATTCGGAAAGATGATAACACATTGCATCTGTAGATCACTTTTATATTGGAATGAGGCATAACTCTAACAATAGCCAATATCGTAGGAATCACAATCTCCCCCTTTGGCTATTTTTGGGCGAGTGCTTCTCTGCATGCTTCCTCTTGCTTCTTGACATTCTCCACGTTAATACTATACTTTACTACACTTTCTTTTCTTCTCCCCCCGATTGCCTTAAAAATATGCCAAAGCGCATATACAATCACAAGCAAACAAGCATATATTGCAAAAAAAACATAAGCCTTACAAAGCGAATGCAAGTTCAAACAAACGTTCCCCAGGGCACATGATCAGCCTTACAAAGTTACCTCAGACATTCCCCCGAGTGAATATAAGTTCGTACCGTCGTCCAAAAAATAAAAAAGTTTTTAAGAACCAGAGATAAGTAAAACAGTAACCGGCTAGATACTTTCCGAGCTAGACTCCTCCTCTTCTTCATCATACACTGCAACAGTCTTGCCTTTTGCCCTTCCTTGCTTGCTGGACATCTTGGAGTAGACCCTCACAGATAGTCTTCCTGTGGAACATTGCATCCATGGTCTTGTCTAGGAACAGGATTTCTTCACGAAGTTACTTTTCGACATCTCTCTGGACATCTCCCAATCCAGCTGTAGTCCTTGATGATCCCTAGAGGGACGACCAATGTCTTGGATATGAGTCCCTTCAAATAATTTTGGACTGAAGGTAATGGAAGAAGGCTTTTTCCCAGCAACATCAGAGTCACGTAGCAGCTTTGGACGTTGACTCAATATAATTCCATAGATAAGCGAAGGGAAACCGATTGACATTTTTACAGCAAATGATTTGGCATGCTTGTTCAAGGGATCGACCCGAAATTACCAAAATAAAACACATAACGCGTACCTATTTTATATATAAGATGAGCGAGTTCTGGTGTTATACTGGAGCCGTGAGATGAAGGAGCCCAGTTTGCAATACCAATTCGGAAGAGGACTAAGTATTTGGAAGTGAGGACAGATGAGGACATTTTCCCTTTGACTGGATAGGATATCCTTGTTCCTCCATTAATTTCCTTGATGACCTCGTTCAATGTTGGAATATTATCTGAAACATCTGGTGTGTCTCTTCCCAAGTATCCATTTATAACCTTAGTAGAAAAATTACAAGCCTTCCCTCTAACATAAGCTTTTATGAATTCGGTGCTTGTGTGGTTATCAAAACCAGGAGTTAGATTGACAATGAATTCCTTGACAAGGGAAGGGTAATATGTACCTATATTGGTGACACTTTGGAGCAGTCCTGGATCGGTGATTAGATCCATAATCTCTCCCATTCTCATCGCCTCGAGAGATAGTTCTTTCTCAGGAAAAATCTTCCTTAGGAAGACAAACCTCCACTTTAAAGCCGATTCAGTATGATGAAATGAGATGTTGTCCATAGAGGCTATGGGCACATTCTTGGGTAGCTTTTTTCCTCCCACATACTTTGGCTCAGAAGCCACTTTCTCCATAATTTCCTCAACCACATCCTCTTCAGCAGAGAAAGATTCTTCGACTAGGAGTCTCGACATCTTCACAGACTTCTTGGTTTTCTTTTTGGCAGGACTAGACACACTGCTTGACTTCCATTTCTTACTGCCTTTGCTTGTGGATTCCTTCTTCACAATCATCTTCTTTTTCTTCTTAGATGCCTTCTTCTCAGCCACACTGACTTTCTCCTGCTTTTTCTTTCTCTTCTTTGATTGCAAGCTAGACATAACAACATTATCTTCTTCCGAGGGCACAACCTCATCCCTTCCAGCAAAAATTTCATCAGCAGATTTGGAGTCATCTGCAACCTCATTCTCAGCAGATAGTGTAGCTTCACTATCGTTTGCACCGCTTCTTATTTCAGAAAGAGCTTCTACAGCTGTATCAACATGAGCCTCTTCTTCTTCAACTTCTTTAGGAATATCTTCCTGAATTTTCTCACGAACATTATTCGAGACATCTTCTCGAACATCTTGGTGCACATTGTCCTGGACATCGTTCTGGACATCTTTACACGTATCATCAACTGAAACAACTTTTGGGACATTATTAGGCACATCTTCCTGATCTATATCAGATACAATTTTCTGACCTTCTCTTTCTGTAACCTTTACATTATACACTAGCCCCTCAGCATCTCCAGAGACTCCTTCCTGAATTGCAACCCTAACTTCATCCTATGTGCACTTAGTACTATTGAGGTACTGGGTAGGATCTTCGTCCACCTCTTTGAACAAATCAGATGCCTCAGGAACATCTTCCTGACCCTTTTGACAAACATCAAAACCGACCTCTTCGGTTGAAAAAATAGTTCTCAAAGGTAACACCTTTAACTCTTCCCCAAGTATTTCATCACCACCTATGCCTTCGATAATTGAATCTTGACCAGGGGATATACCAGAAACTCCTGATTTAGGGTTTTGAGAAGGAGGAGATATAAAGGTACCTTGCATGTGGTCAATTGGAGTCTCCACAGGTTTGTCTTGTTCTGCAGCAGCATTTGTCTCAACAACTGGAGCCTCGGATGGCTCTGAGATTGCAATGCCCTTCTTGGACCGATTCGGATGGAGGCCTCGAAACTTGACCCCGTGCCTGTTACTCTCTACATTCTTCTCCGAGCTTGATCAAAAAGAGACATCGATTTTAGTCTCAACGCCTTCTTCTTGGCGAAATTTGTTGCAACCCTTCCACTCCTCGTTCCCACCATGATTGAGAGAGAATTTGCAAGGGGAAGAATAATCACAGAATTACAAACTTTTAGGAGAGAAACATGTTGGAGCAAAACAAAAGGTAAAATACAATATTTGAAAATCTTTTCTGCAGGCTTTTCTTTCCCTTTTCGATATCTTCTTGAGGTGCATCCTCTTGCGGGCTTTGAGTAATAAACGGCCCATGATGCTATGTGGATCATACACATATTAATCCACAGCTCCCATTCCTTTGGCATTAGGTTTTTGAGGAGGGCTCCAACGAGCAAAGCCCTAGTGAGGAGCATAGACTTTCAAACCGAGCTGTATCGAGAGCATTAGTAAAAATATCGACTAGTTGCCTTTCTGTGGGGAGATATTCTAGTTTAATCTTCTTCTCTTCAACTAGATCCCTGATGAAGTGATGTCGGATGTCTATATGTTTAGTCTTACTATGTTGTACTAGATTCTTGGATATATTGATCGCACTGACATTGCCACAGAACAATGTCATGACATCTTGTTGGACATCATACTCTGACAACATCTGTTTCATCCATAATAGTTGGGTAAAACTACTTCTAGCAGCTATGTATTCAAACTCAGCCGTGGAGAGGGCTACGCAATTCCGCTTCTTGCTAAACCATGAGATGAGGTTATTACCTAAGTAGAAGCATCCACCAGACGTGCTTCTTTGATCGGTTGTACTTCCAGCCCAATCAGCATCACAATATCCAACTAGATCAGAAGATGTATAAAACAAATATAATAAACCCAGGTTAGCAGTTCCAAAGACATATCTCAGAATTCTTTTACCTTGAGACAAGTGACTAACCGTTGGATCAACTTGATGTCTGGCACATACTCCACTGAATATGCTATGTAAGGTCGACTAGCAGTGAGATATAGCAGTCTCCTAGTGATGTTTCCGTATAGGCTATGATCTACTGACTTACCTTCTTCATCTTTGGACATCTTGGTTGTTGTAGAAATGGGTGTCCGTTTGTGCGAAGCCTTTTCCAGCCCAAACTTTTTTACAAGATTCATTGCATACTTACTTTGTGAAATAAAAATTTCATTCTCCATCTGCTTAATTTGAAACCCCAAGAAATAGTTTAAATCTCCCACCATGCTTATCTCAAACTCGGACTGTATATGTCCCACAAAATGTTCCACTATCTTGGTAGACATCCCTCTAATTACAATATCATCTACATAAATTTGGGCTATCATGATGTTGTGTCATTCCTTCTTTACGAACAATGTTCGATCCACTCCTCCCCTGACATATCCATTATGCATAAGAAATTGAGTTAGTCTTTCATACCAGGCACGGGGAGCTTGTTTGAGCCCATACAAGGCTTTCTTTAGTTTGTTGACGTGGTCTGGAGCGCTTGGATCGACAAACCCTTTGGGATGGGCTACGTACACTTCTTCATTCATATAACCGTTTAGAAACGCGCTCTTCACATCCATCTGGTAGAGCTTGAATTGAAGGTGACAAGCAATCCCCAACAAGAGTCTTATAGCTTCAAGCCTTGCTACTTCAAAGTCTATTCCTTCTACCTGAGTGTACCCTTGGGCCACCAATCTTGCTTTGTTACGCGAGATGTTCCCAAGCTCATCTGTCTTATTCTTGAAGATCCACTTTGAGCCTATCACATTGACATTGTCAGGTTTGGGTACTAGCTCCCAAACTTCATTTCTTTTAAACTGGTCAGGCTATTCTTGCATGGTGTTAGCCTAATATTGATAGCTTCTTGGGCATTTTTGGGCTCCATTTTAGACACGAAACAGACATTCCCAATCATTTTTCTGTAATTCACTGGTGCTTTTTGCCTAGTACGGACTCTGTCTTCAATATTTCCAATCACTTCTTGTACTGGATGATCCTTTTGTACCTTTCTAGAAGGGATTCTCTGATCTGGCACCAGGGTAGCGAAAATGTCTGAACTGATGTCACTAACTTTGTCTGTCTATTTGTTTGCAACATTTGTCTTAACATCTTGCGGTTCAACATCCTCATCGACATGTGGCACAACTGCTTCTTCACCACCGATATTCTCAAAGATAAGGTCGGTATCGTTTATGACCACATTGATAGACTCCATCATGGTTTTTTAAGTTTTTTGAGTACTCGGTATGCTCTGCTATTTTGGGAATATCCCAGAAATATCCTTTCATCACTTTTCGGATCGAATTTCTGCCTTGGGTCCCTGTCTGCTAAGATGTAACATGTTGAGCCAAAGATACGAAAGTACTTGGGTTGGGTTTTCTCCCCCTCCATAATTCATAAGATGTTGTGTTCGCACCTGGTCGAATACTCACTCTGTTGTGAATATGGCAAGCGGTATTGAGCGCTTCAGCCCAAAAGTGTGTAGGCAAATCTTTGGCAAGAAGCATGACTCTGGCCATCTCCTGGAGAGTCCTGTTCTTTCTTTCCACAACCCCATTCTGTTGAGGAGTGATTGGAGCCAAGAACTCATGGGCTATCCCCTCTTCATCACAAAAATCAGAAAACTTGCTGTTCTCGAATTCCTTGCCCTGATCACTACGAAGTCGGACAATCTTGACAATGTTTTCCCTTGTTCTCGACGTATTCTGTTGCATAGGGCTTTGAAAATAAAAATGTGCCAGACTTTTCTCGAATGAATTCTACCCATGCATACCTGGAGTAGTCATCAACACACACTAAGACATATCTCCTTCCTCCCAGCTTTCTACTTGCATGGGACCCATTAAATCAATATGGAGCAACTCCAGAACTCGAGGCGTAGTACAATGTTGCAACCTTGTGTGATACATTTTGACTTGCTTCCCGATCTGGCATTCACCACATATCCTTCCTCCAGTTATTTTAAGTGAATGGACTCCCGTTATGGCTTGCTCAGATATGACTTTCTTCATGCTTTTCAGATTTAAGTGACCAAGTCGTCGGTGCCATAATTGAGCCTCATCAGCTTTGGAGAGCATGCATGTTGGCCCTGTACCACTTGGAGTGGACGTCCATAGATAGCAGTTATCTCTGGAACTACTGCACCGCATGAGCTCGACTTGATTATCCGTGACCACATAACACTTGTTACGAGTAAAGTTAACTATTAAATCAAGATCACACAATTGACTTATGCTAAAGAGATTAGCAGTCAGCCTTTCCACTAGTAAGACATCCTTCAAGCATTAAACACCTGGGACTTTGAGTTGACCTTTCCCGATTATTCTGGCTTTGACTCCATCGCCAAAAGTTACATGTCCTATAAAACATGGTTTAATGTTGACCAAGAGACTCGTATCCCCTGTCATGTGTCTTGAACAGCCACTCTCAAAGTACCAGTCCTTTCCCGTGGAAGCAGACAAGGTAGTGTAAGCAATGTTAGCTCGGTAGGATACATTTTTTACCTTCCATACTAGTTTGAGAGATTTCCTTCCTTGAAACGTGGGAGATTTGGACTGAATATGTCTCTTCCCATACAGTTGGTAGCAATATGGTCGAATATGACCTTTTTGTCCGCAAAAGTGTCACACCCATCGACTTTCGAGAGAAGGAAAACCATAATGGGTATGTTGACGATTCTGATTTCGCCCTTGATTATATTGTGATGCTGTCGTTGCACATGTTTCTTATGATAATGTTCTTGAACTTGTTGGGCTCCAGATATCTTGGACATTTGATTCGACATAGGATGTTTATTCTTTTGAGGGACAAACACCGTTTGGGATGTGGATGTCTCTGAAGTGTAGTCAAGTCCCTGCATGTTTTTGGCAGGCTTGCCTATAGAGAGAAGAGTTTCTAGCATGTCCGTACTTGGATTCATCATTCTCACAGACTTTTTCATTCGATCGATTTCACCATTTAACCGGCTCACTTCTTTCTTTAGGTTGACAATGGTTACTAATAGCCTCGTTTTGTCTTCTGTAAGAGTTAGGATAGTGTCTCTATGCTTTTCAAGAATTTTTTATTCCTCAATGTGTTAAGTGAACAGTTGGTTGTACGCATCGTTCATAACATCATCTGACAATAGTTCTGATTCATTAATAACAAAGGTCTGATTAGAAGAGTGCGTTGTGAAAGCTGCAAAGTTACTGTTCTGCATCGCTGTCCTCTTCTTCATCATTAGACATGGAAGCTTTATATCCCTTCTTTTGTTTCCTTAAAAAGTTAGGACATTCCTTCTGGATGTGACCAAAGCCCTCACATTCGTGGCACTGTATTCCTTTTCCTTTTCCAGTTTTCTCTGAGCTTCTACCACCGTTAAGGGTATAGACATCTTTCTGGGATTTGAGCAGCTGATTGTCTTTGACATTTTGAGAGACATGTTTCCCAGCTCCCTTAGAAAATCTTTTCATAATCATGCAATATTTTTAACCATAAAGGCAATAGTTTCATCAGTATCATCCTCAGAGTCATAATCTACCTAATTTCGAGAGGGAACAGTTAAGCTAGTGATGGCAAGGCCCTTGAGCTTTTTGTTAGGAGTTTAAAGAAAGAGCGCAAACGTCATTAATGATCCCATAAGTTCATCGAATCGAAGCTTCTTTAGGTCATGCATTTCTTCAACTGCGGTTGATTTCATTTTGAACCTGGGACTAAGAGACCGCAGTGTCTTTCTCACCGGGTCTTCATCCGTTATGGGTTTTCCCAGGAAAAACGATTTATTTGCAAGATCTCTAATTCTCACATTGAAGTCACTTATTGTTTTGTCATCTTTCATGAATAATGTTTCGAAACTAGTCGTGAGATACTAGAGCTTTTGCTCACACACTTTTGTCGTTCCTTCATATGCAGTAGCCTAAATCTCCCATGCATCTTTTGTGACCAGACATGTGTTGATCAATCTGAAAACATTTTGGTCAACCCCGTTAACTATAGCGTTAAGAGCACATGAGTTACCTAGAGCTACTTGATCTTGTGCAGGGGTCCAGTCGCTTTCTGGCTTGATATGAACTACACCTTCATCATCAGTAGTAGTTGGAGCTTCCCATCCGTTTATCATTGATTTCCAATATTTGTGATCGAGTGTTTTAAGAAACGCACTCATACGAGCCTTCCAATACCCGTAGTTTGATCCATCTAGTACTATTGATCGAACCTCATTCTCTAGAACTTGACATGACTAATGACCAGAACTTGTCAAACATGAAATCACCTAGCGAGTTAGGTGCCCCCTCTGATACCAATTGAAATTCTGGTTAAACGCAAGATGTCTATCACAATGTTGAGACTAAGTGATAGACATTTGCTGGTGCAAAGTCAGTAAACCATATAAAAAACAAAACGTAGACGACACAGAAGTTTGTTACCCAGTTCGGTGCAACGTCACCTACATCTGGAGGCACTCTTCTAATGAACAAGTTACACTATAATGTAAGCAATCAACACATACAAGCTTCTCACGATAATCACACAAATCTAAGCTCTATGGTATTGTTACTAGTGACAACTTAACCCAAGGTCTCCTCCTGTCTTCGAGCTCCTCACCTGAGTCAACTCTTCGAGCAATCCTCTCTGCTCGGATCTCTAGTCTCTCTTCAATGGATGCACAAGTCTTCAATTGTGAAAGCACAACCTAAATCAGTCAAATACTCATTCTTATCGAATATTGAATGAACACACAAGAGTTGCTCTTTGTCAAAGCATTCAGCTTCCCAACACGCTAGTCCAACACGCTTAGGAACTCTGAATACTCAGCACAAAGATACTCTACAAGCACCACCTTGTAAGGGAGAGGCCGACGACCTTTCGTAGAAGATGAACAACGTCTTTTAGTGTTTCCTCGAAGATCTCGCACATTTCCAATCCTTCTTCTGCAAGATTTCTAAAGCTGACACACAACTAAATTAGATCAAATCAAGCTTTGATTAGGAGATCTTCTAAATAAGAAAACTCCGGAAAGTCGTCTCTTGAGATGTTGGATCTTGATGTTGAGATTTCTGGATAGACATCATTTGTTTCCAGCATTGGGCTTCTTAGGTCGCGACATGTGGATGGATATCTTTCCATCATACAAAATAACCAATCTCGTAGTAACCACATGTTGTTTTGTAGTTCTCTTGCATATGAAACTCAAGGCATGTGGAACATGGGGTTCTTTGAAGACTTTTTTTCATTGAAACTTCAAGATAGACATATCAATGATTGGTTCATTTGTTTCATGTTTCTTGTTTTTGTACTAATATGTAGTTTAATTGAAGTTACGCTATGCGGGCTACATTCTTAAGTTACATTATGGTACTATTCTTGTCATCCTTAATTTATTCCAAGTGTAAATCAATAGCAACTGTTGCACTTTCTTGTGCTTTATTTCAAATGAAATATAGATGTAAATTCGAATCAAATTATTTAAATATCAACAACCCTGAATATCTTTATATATTCGGAAAAAAATTCGGAGCAGATTTGGAAACATAACCCCACCTTCAAGAAACATTCTTAAGATTAAAACCTCACTCTTTATGTTTAGAAATTGACCATCTCTCCAAGCAAACATAAATTAATTCAAAGAAATCAGTGATGCATATCCTTTAGTTAAGCAACTGACACAAACCACAATCACGTTAATAGATCATCTTGATCAGAATCAACAAATTACCAAACATAACAAATATGTCAAGAAATGAGTGGAGCAATTTACAACATATACCTTATTGTAATTCAAGGCTTCAAACACTAGGATCAAGTGTAATATGGCCTATGCATTATTTTTTTTTTAATCAGGTATCCCGAAACTATTTGCATCTGAACCACCACCTCATGGTCCTCATCAAGTTCTTCATTTAGTTGGGTAAGGCTCTGAAAACACAAACATTGACTTTGGTGACGAATTCTTTTACTTGAAGCGACGATTCTTGAAGTATGAATTGTTGCAATAGAAAAGGATACATACATCACATTTGGGAAGTGAGTCGGGTTTCGACGCAATGGAATATTGAAGATCGAAGTGGCTCAAATATATCAGCGGAGATCTCAGAGCCGTGAATATTCTGTCTAATGGCTGGAAGAAGTAGGGAGATGATACTTAAGTAGACAAGATAGAAAACAATGCAAGTTGAAAAGGAAATGAAGATATTTGGTAAAAAATATCAATTTTGTTAATGTAATACCCCAAAAATAATGCATGTTAAAAATAATAATATAGGAGAAACAATTAGTTGGTGGTTGCATAATTTATTAAAGGTTTGATCAATAAATAAAATGAAAAAGAATAAAAATGATTGACTTCTACCTTTTAAACAAAATTAATCAAAAGAAGTTTGGGCTCAAACACATATTTTAATAACATATATAGAAGTAGGTTTATATTATTTTCATATACAACTATTGTTATAATAATAAAATATATTAATTTTTAATTATGATAATATAATCATGTCATAAGTAAGACAACTCTGATTATATTGATCAATTGATTGAATATAATATATATTAATTGAATGACTCAAAGGAGTCAAATTCATCTTATTTACATTGATTAACAAAATTCTTCTTGTTTACGTTGAAATTGAAATAAAGAATAATCAAATTTTAGAATTTTAGGAACAAAGATTTTAACCCATTTTCTAATATCCAAACTTCATTTATGTTATTTTCTAAAAATAAAAGTAATATTATAAATGTTATATAACCCTTTTTACGCATAAATATTATATAATTTGATTCATAATAACAAGTTTATCTTTTAATTGTATTTTTATTATGTGCAACGAACTACACAATGTATTAATTTCAATTTATGAATTCAAAAGTAATATAAATTTTTTTAGTAATTCATTTCTTATTCATCATTTCTAACAAGATTTGAATTCAAAATACTTAATTATAATTATGCATCTGAAATCGTCACTCGTCTAAAAATCTATCTTGTATATAATGAGAATAGGAGATGGGTTGAAAATGCTTCTTCTAGTGACATCTGGTTTATTAGAAGGTTAGCATATTGCGTTGGGAATGTATAAAATTTAGTATATGGTTTTGTTTGGGTTTTTGTGGGATTGACACTTGAGCTTGGTGGTTTGTTTTCCTTAGAGATGTTGTCCTATCACACGTTGCAACATGTTTGTTGTACGTAGAATTTCTATTTTGAAGAGATGCATTTGGCGTTCTTTGGTTGGCGAACCGTTTCTATCTTAGGCTGTACAAAAATTTTCATCCCCCAAAATTTCTCGCTCACACCAACTTCAGTGATCGAACTTTGTCTCTGATTAGGATTTCCGATTTTCTCTTTTGAGGCTCAAACTGGTCCAGAAACATGGTGAGAACGGTGAAGCGCGACTTAATTGGCGGAGGCAGAGACGAGCAAATCAAGGTTAAGCGTGAGCATGGGACGGCAAATCGAGTCGGACCAGATGGCGCCTACGCCAGGGGAGGGCGTAGAGCACAACTAAGAAGCCGAGCCGAACCAAACGGCGGTGACGCCCAAAGGAAGGAGCAGAGGACGACGAATAAGAGGGCCATACGGTCTCGATACCTTTCTCTCATGAACACTTTCAGAGGTTTTATTTATTTTCTTCGATTGTGTTTAATTTCTGCTGTGATTATCACTCACATTTAATTTTAAACTGTCAAAATTATTCGACCCTAATGGGTTTGACTCCGTCTCAAGCAAGCGAGAACCCAACACTGATGACGTGATTGGTTTCATCACGAGGGTCAACGTTATCTGCAACAAATACAATGACAACAAGTATAAGGATGCCAACATCTCTGGCGACGACGCTTTCGCTCTCCGTTTAGGTGGACGATGCCCTCCAGGTATCGATCAATCAATTTGGCAGGTTTTGTGTTTTGTTACTGGTTTTAAATCCTGTCGAGTTTGGGGCTTCCAATCAGATCTTTCTCTTCATTTTCTTTCAGTTTCTCTATATCCAAATAGAGTTTTCTATAAAGGTGAAGGTTCTTTTGATTACTTCACAGAAAGGACAGAAATTCATGTTTCCTAAGGTACTGTGTCAAGATCCCTAATTTGTGTGGCAATTGCTCAAGTCTTGTTTGTGCATCATATTATCAATTAACATTGGTCTGTTATGTAATCAGGGTGGTTGGGAGCTTGATGAATCGGTGGAGAAAGTTCCTTCAAGAGAGTTATTGGAAGAAGTTGGTGTTCTTGGCCAAGTTTAGGTCAGCCTTTTTCTAAACATTTACTTTTATCACTACGTAGGTTCATCTTCAAGCTCATTTTTTTTTGCAATTTTTGGTTAGATTTGCTTCATTTCTTGATTCACCATAAGAGAGTCTCAGAGCTTTATATGATGGTTTTATTTTAGTTTATTAATTTGCTAACTAAGTCTAAGTTTTTTTTTCGCTTTTCTGTGGTTTTGGTCATGGATCGGTCAATTCAAACTGATTGTGAACAAAGTCAATATAGGGAAGTGGAGTAAGACCAATTTCTGTTTGATGATGCTACGAAGATGAGATTATCTCATCATAAACAATTAATTTGATGTTGATGATTACTAGCTTTGCATGACAGGCTTTAGTATATATTTAGAAGGAAAATCTTGAATTACCATTATTTGACTTTACCACAATAGCAACGGCTGCCAGTAACTTTTCCACATAGAATAAGCTTGGGGAGGGTGGTTTCGCCCTTTATACAAGGTAATGTTTGTATTCAATTCTTGCAAAGAACTATTAAAAAAATCTTTATATGACTGGTGAGAGGAAATTTTGAAAAAAAGAACCGAGAAATAGTTGTGAAAAGGCTTAAAAAGAATTCAAACCAAGAACTCGATGAGTTCACAAATGAGGTAATATGTGTTGCAAAACTTAAGCATATAAATTTTTGTGAAACTGCTGGGTTGTTGCATTCATGACACAAAGATGCTTGTATATGAATATATGCCTAACAAATGCTTGGACTTCTGCATTTTTGGCTTGACTTCTTTATTTTGTCATACTCTTTTGTCTAAAAATATCATTCACTATTTTAAACTGCAAAGTAATATTAATAGAGATTAGAAAGAACTTTCTTTTTGCAGATCCAATGCAAAGGAAAACACTAAATTGTCTCAAAACCATCAATATGTTACTAGATTACTAGATGAATACCAAAATTTATGACTTTGGTCTGGCTACAAGGTTTTGGTCTTGAGTATGGAATCTTGCCAATAAAATTTGATATTTTTTTCTTTGGTACTTTGATGCTAGAGATAGTGTTAGGGGAGAACAATAGAGGGTTTATCATACAAACCACTACCATAATCTTCTTAATGAGTTTCAAAATTATTTGGAACGTCTGGGTTGACATATGTCATTAAGGAATTGCGACATATGTCATTAAGGAATTACAATTGTTATCTTTTATAAATTTTTATGATAATGAAGAAGGGATTAACAAGTCATTCTATCAGTTGCTTAAAAAACATAACTGCTATAGTGAGAAGAAATGAAATGGGAAAGGAGAACAAGTATTCGATATTTTTCTAAAATCATACTTGTATCCCCATGTGGCTTCATCTTCAAGCTCAGCTTTTTTGTAATTTGTGGTTAGATCTGCTTTTTTTCTTGATTCACCATGGGAGGGTGAGTTTTACTTTTGTCTTTAATTTTCTTTTTTATCAAATCTTTGTGAGTTTTAATTTTTTTTTCGGTTATACTTTATTGTACTTAGCTTTTATTGCAATCATGTATTTAATTACTTCAAAATTTTATAATTGGCAGCGAAATTGGTACTTATAGTTGACTTGATTTTCCAGGACGTGTTCTAAAAAATCATGACCTTTTCACAAAATGGCCCAATGGTTGTTTGTATCCTAACTACAAATGGGGTCATCTCAAATATTATTCTTAGACAATCAAACACATATGGCGGAATCGTAACTTATGAGTTTTGCAAGCTGCATGACAAAATTTTATATGTATCTTGCCTTTAAATTTAAGAATAGGATGCAAATAAATTTCACGAGATTTTGGTGTTGGTTTTATGCTCCTGAACTGAAAAGGAATAATTTCAAAGATGAGTGATCTAGATTTGGGGGACATCCTTTTTTTGTTTCTTATTTTGCATTAAATGATTTTTAATACTAATCTTGAACTATTATTTTCATTTTCTTCTCTATTTAAAGTATCTGCTTGATTGTTTTTATGTTATATATAATATTTGGAGAATGTGACATGTTTATAAGCTCATATATCCCAATATGTTGTTGATGGATGAAAATTTTTGTATTTGAAATTGAGAAAACCAATGTAGATGGATTTTGGAAGTATTGGTAGTTAAAAGAAGGGGTCTAAATTGAGTTAAACATTTTAGTTCAGTAATTATATTGTGTACTTAGATTTCTCTTTTTTCTTTGTGTCTCTTTTGCCTTTGTATTTTACTATCTTACAATATTATATGTTCATGTATTTATTATTTAGTTACAGAAAGTGATAATAGTTGTGGCGAGAAAATACAGAAAAAATTTATTCACGATCAATTTGGGTTTTCATTTGGTTAGTACGGTTGCATTGCAATGTTCCATGTAATTTACTAGGTGTTGACGTGTTGGGGAGGGTACTTAAATGGTAGTGTTGTTTGTGGGTATTGTAGACACGGAACACAGTTGGACAAGAGAGGTTTCAGAGTCTTGGAGTTGCATTCTATAGAGGGACAGATTGATGTGTTCTGGTTTATGATGTTAATATATTGAAGTCTATTGACGTTCTTGATAACTGGCATGAGGAATTTCTCAAACAGGTAGGTACTTTATATGGGTGCCTTAGTTTTGTTTCAATCTTTCCTTTCCTTTTAGTTTATAGAATGTTATAGGAAAGAGTCCAAGACTAATACTTTTATCAAATGGTTGTTTTATTATCTAGATCAAATCACACAATTTACCTAGCTTTAGTGATTTGCAATGTAAGAAATATAATGTCTTTTTTCCGTTCGCATTTATAATATCTTTCTTCTCTGTTCAACTTTAACACATAATTATTTTGCAGTATTGAGGTCCTAGAGAGGTTTTTGTGACGATAAGATAGGTACGCGTGCATGTTTACATTACTTTGAGATACACTATACACATACTTTTATCACAAAGCAGTGGATCAAGCAATACTCCCAATGTATTTTTAGAAACTGAAAAAGAAGATTAGTCTTGGGCAACTTGTATTTTGCTACGCAATACAAATGCCAATGTTGCTCATTTTTGGAGGGTTAGTGACTTGATCGTCTTTTGTTCTAGCTTATATAAATTAAAGGAGGTCGTCTATACGTGGATACTAAAAGATTCCAGATGATGTATTAAAAGCTCGTGAACTTGATTGGTTTGAGAAGCAGGTTGAAAATGTTGGACTCTCTGATATTAAAGATGTACTCTACTTTCCTCAAAGTTCAGGTACAATACAAATTTGGTTTTTATTTGAGATGTTAGCAATTCTACGTACAAAAAGAATCAGAATTCAGTTCCATAACTTACATTTGTGAATTTGTGGATGTGATAATAAGTTGTAAATGTGTGGATCCGGTAATAAGGTGTCTCGGGCTTCACTAGATAAGTGATCTTCTTTTAACTATGCGTTTTTTTTTCTATGACCCGAAGCATAAACATAAGTCCATCTTATGTATAAGCGATGATTTTTCCTAACCGATAAACTCTGGTTTTTGTTGTTGTGGTAGCAAAATTCCGTCTTGGGTTCAAAATAGTTTTTCACATTTGCTTATGTTATGTTTTTAAGATTTTCGGGTTCTTATTATTGTTAATGAAAATTTATTAATTTATTTATTGCAAGCTCTAATACAACTCCATCTACATTTGTGGTAGTGTCAATTGGCTTTGAAGTCGGATGGCCTCTTCATAGTAGCTATTCTTGGTGGTGAAATCTTGAGTTGTTTATTCTCATTTTTCCTTTCATAGTCAAATCAATTTCCACTAATATCAAGTGTCCGGCTTAAAAAAATAGCTCAAATTTAGTTCGACTCGATTCAGTTCATTTATTTTTCTTTAAATAGTTTTTTTTTGCTAATTTTGCCGTTAATATTTTTTTTTCTGTTCCTTGTTTGGATGTCTTAGATTGCTTTATTCTCAGTTGAAAGCTAGGTGTTTAATAAATTTCATAGTTAAACATTGCACGAGTATATTGTGTTATCATATTCATGGTGATGCATTAAATAAAAACTATACACCAACTGATTTGTTCTGAAAAGAAAAGATGATATAATCACATTTTATTCTTTTGAATCTCTCTCATTTATGACTCAAATATCCAAAACTTTTCAAATTTTATGTGCCAAAACAATGGGTGATCATGCATATGCTAACTATAATGTTTTTTTAATCGGCAAGAAATAAATATTATTAAAACAAAAGGACAATACTAGACAGAAAAAAAAAACTCGAGGTCCCGAGTGGTCTTGGATATCCCCGAGCGTGGGGTCAAGACCTTATCTCCCCCTCTTCCCATTCTCTCTCAAAATGAGACAACTCTTCCGCAAGCAGTTGATTTGAAACTATTCCGTCTCTCAATCTTCTGTTGTGCTTCCCCACCATGTGAACAATGGCCTTGGGAAGTTTGGGCTTTTTACCTGCCTCTTGAGAAGGGCTTAGTTTCTCTGGTTGAAATTCTTGGATACTTAAACTGATTTGGCCTGATCACCACAAGGGGTCCATCATGACCAGATCTTCAGATTCAATCCCTTGACCCGCTTCTAACATAGTAGGAGACCCTAATCGGGAAGGAGCGATTGTCAGACAGATCGGGCTCGAGGAAGGGAACGAGGAAGGCTGTGGGTAAACGGGTTGGTGTTTACAGGGTCCAAGTTCTCAAACAAGATCAATGCAAGGTCGCCGGAGCTATTGTGATGTCAGCTAACAAGGGTGGCTTGAACTCGGCACATCAACAAATGAGGGAGAAATAGAAACGTCAAATGTAAAGCGAAAAAATGTAACGAAAACACAGAGAGAGAATTCCAACCTACACCATTACATATATACACACAAACCATATAAGTCAAACGTGTGGTAGTGCCAATTGGCTTTGAAGTCGGATGACCTCTTCATAGTAACTATTTTTGGTGGTTGTTTAGTCGAATCAATTTTTACTAATATCAAGTGTCCGACTTAAAAAAATAGCTCAAAATGGGTTCGACTCGATTCAATTAATTCATTTTTCTCTATATAGTTGTGAGTTTTTTCACTAATTTTGTCGTTCATATTTTTATTCTGTTCCTTGTTTGGATGTCTCAGATTGCTTCATTCTCAGTTGAAAGATAGGTTTTCATTAAATTTCATAGTTAAACATTGCATGAGTATATTGTGTTATCATATTCATGGTGATGCATTAAATACAAACTATGCACCAACTGATTTGTTATGAAAAGAAAAATATGATATAATCACATTTTATTCTTTTGAATCTCTCTCATTTATGACTCATATATTCAAAAAAAATTCAAATTCTATCTTCCAAAACAATGTGATTATGCATATGCTAAGTATAATAATTTTTTTAATCGGCAAGAAATAAATAATATTAAAACAAAAGGACAATACTAAACAGAAAAGAAAAACCCGAGGTCTCGAGTGGTCTTGGATATCCCCGAGCGTAGGGTCAAGACCTTATCTCCCCCTCTTCCCATTTCTCTCTCAGAATGAGACAACTCTTCCGCAAGCAGTTGATTTAAAACTATTCTGTTTCTTAGTCTTATGTTGTGCTTCCCGACCACGTGAACAATGGCCTTGGGAAGTTTGGGAAGTTTAGCCTTGAGAAGGGGAAGTTTAGGCTTTCTCAAACAAGACCAATGCAAGGTCGCCGGAGCTATTGTGATGTCAACTAACAAGGGTGGCTTGAACTCGACACATCAACAAAGGAGGGAGAAATAGAAACGTCAAATGCAAAGCGAAAAAATGCAACGAAAACACATAAAGAGAATTCCAACCTATACCATTACATATATACACAAACCATATAAGTCAAACGTAAAATTTTAGTCAATTATTTCGTAACACAACCCTTCATATGCGCATAGAAATAAAAAAAAAAGAAACAAGCCACGTATACACCTTTCAAATGAAACAAAACTATCGCTCCTCTTTATTTGTGTTGCGAACATGAAGAAAAAAAGTGGCCATAAGTCACTCTTAGAAGATTCCTTGTGATAAATATCGTAATCCCCTACCACATCTTGGATCCTTAACTGATCTGGCCTGATCACCTCAAAGGGCTCCATCACGGCTGACTCTTCTGATTCAGTCTCTTGACTCGCTTCTGACATGGTAGGAGACCCTAATCGAGAAGAAGCGACTGTCGAACGGATCAAGCTCGAGGAAGGGGATGAGGAAGGTTTCGGGTGGACGGGTTTGTGTTTACAGGTTCGAGGTTCTCGAGCAAGACCAATGCAAGGTCGTCGGACCTGCTGTGACGTTAACTACCAAGGGTGGCTCGAACTCGGGATGGTGTAGTAGGTCGAGACCAGAGGGAGGCGCGTTCACGAGAAGGAGAGTGACTAGGGAAGGAGATGGTGGTCTCAGGATGGTGGAGGGGTCGATGCGATCTTCTCTGAGAATGCTTCAAAATAGGAGGCAGTGGACAGAGGGGGCAGCGGTGGCTCAGGCCGGAGCTCTGTCAAGGTATGGGGATAGGAGGCGATTGTGCGAACTCTCTACGGGGATGCCCATAGGGTTTCGGAAAAGGGAAGCAACATTTTCAACGAGTATCGATCTATAGCGGTATCCAGCGAGTCTCAATCTACAATAGTTAACTAGGTCAACTCCAACCTAGGTTTAACCGAACTGGAATTGGAGAGAACTAGACCGGGTCAATTGGAGGTAAAGATGGAGTGCAATTGGACCGAAAATGCTTCAGGACCGGTTTCAATTAAGCCATATCAGGCATCTGAATCGGTTCACACTGGATCAATGATAATGCAAGAGATGGGTCCAACCAATCGGGTGATTCGAATGCTTCACCCGAGATTCTATTGGAAAGATAATATGCCTCTTAAGGGGGCTTTGGCTCTCATGCACACGAGAATGGCGATCAAATGGAAGACGATGAGTGGTCAGGCCATAAAGTGGAGGAGATTGATCAACAGGGTAAGGGAATGAGTCAGGAACATTCTAAAATGGTAACCATCACTCGAGAAGAGGGCGAGGAGGCACCTCATAGTCCAGTACAGAACTCGGTCGATCAGGAGCAACAAGGCCAAGGCGAGGCAGGCGCAATTATTGCTCAGAAAGTGGGCGAGAATGAAGGAATTGAAGTTACGAGAGCATTGGCTTTGCAATTGGCCGTGAATTTGAGTATATATTTCACTTACATATTTCTAGTGGTGGGGTAACCATTTCAAAAAAGGCAACACATACAATATTTCAAGAAAGTCATTGCATAAAAATTATGGATGATACATCTTTAATAATATTCTTCCATAAAAGGTATGTAGTTCTTTAAGAAAAAGGAGTCATGCAGTTGCATGTTATTTTGTCTTTCTTGGAGTTAACTGATCTCTAAAATGTCGATTATAAACATTACTCGAAGAACACGCATTATATAAATTCATTTCAGTTTGTAAAATAGTTGTTAAGAAGCATGTACTTATTTGTGGAGGAGAAAATTACCTATAGAATATTGATACAACTGCACACTCCAAAGATATATATAACGTCCAAACTATGTAAAACCGTTGGATCTGAGACGTGCATTATCTCAGATTGTAACATGTGGCAGGGTCCAACATATTATACAATTTTACGCTACATGTTATACATGACTTTAATTTTGCACAGATTCAACATGTTATAAAACATTAAACTACATGGTTATACAACATATATATATACACACACACACACACACATATATATATACACACACACACACATATATATATATACACACACACTACATGGTTATACAACACACACACACACACACACACACACATATATATATATATACATATATATATATACATATATATATATACACACACACACACATATATATATATATATATACACACACACATATATATATATATACACACATATATATATATACACACACACACATATACACACACACACACACACACACATATATATATATACATATAGGGGACCAATCAGGTGAGAACCATACTCTTTTGTTAGAACATGAGAATTAACTTTGGTCATTGAAAATAAGTGAATGTCCAATGGAAATAAGTGAGTGTCCAATGAAAATGGTGATATTCAATGAAAGTGAATGTTCAACAGAAATAGTGAATGTCCAACATAAAGACTTTAGCCATTAAAAATAAATGAATGTCCAATGGGAATAAGTGATTGTCAGTAGTTCTCATGTTCTCACACCACAATTAGTTCTCAACCGAATGATTCCCTACATATATATATATATATATAAACATTACACTATATGGTTATACAACATTGCACTGCATGTATATGTATATATATGCATATATGTATGTATATATGTATTTATATGTATGTTTATGTGTATGTATATGTATATGTATATACATATACATATTGTTCTTATCCTTATTTTACTTTACTTATACTTCTCTACGTTTACGTTTATATGCTCCTGTCTACATTACTTAAACTTCTCTACGTTTATGTTTATATGCTCCTATCTACATCCTGGTATCAGAGGCGTAAGAGTTGGTAAGGATTAACTGAAGTTTAAAAGACTTGCATCGTAGGTTTAAATTAGGCATTTTGCATCTGTTGGGAGTCGTTTTGGGGTAGTGGTGTCGGCTGTAAGACCTAGTTTAGGCAACAAGACCGCTAAAGCTCTACCAACTGTAGCAACACCTGCACTCGCTTACTTTCCCTTCTTGCACTTGTTTAACTCAGTTTTTCAAAACTTTCTACTATGGACTCTATCTTTTGTAGGAGCTCTTCAATTTCATCTTCCTCTACTACTTCTACTAAAAACAAAAATGTTATCAGTAGTGAAGAAATCACTATTGAAGATTTTGAACAAAACTTGAACAGTTGGGATGTCCCAAAAGTTCACAAAACTCAGATCTACAAAACAAATAGATTAAATCTCTTTAAAAATGATTTCACAATTAAAACTGAAGAAAGAGATATCCAGCTTTCAAAACCTTTTGAAAATATCACCCTATTTTCTCCAACTACTTTAAAACAACATCAAAACAAGGGCTATCGATACATACACATCGGTTTAGTTCAAGTAGCACTCAAACCCTTGACACGTGAAGGTCTCAATACTTCTGTCCTAGCCGCTTTAAGAGATGCTAGACATCTAAATTTTGACGATTCTCTACTAGGAACAGTGGAGTCTAGTCTTTGTAGAGGACCAGTTTCGTTTGATTGTTACCCAGATTTAACTATCTCTCTAAATGACAAAAATATTTTAAAATCCTTGATCCTTCAACTAAAATTACATAATTACAAGATGATCGAAGGGTCTATTCCAGTTGCTTTAATTTTTAAAATCCATTACAAAGCTATGATGACTTCTTTTCATTCAAACTACAAATATCAAGCAACCAAAGGTGAAACCCTTATTCTTGAGACAGATTTATCCAAAGCACATACAGTTGTTCCAAGACCGATCCAGTGGAGAGATGTTTCACTTCCAGAAGAATGGATCCTCGACGGGGCTACTGATCCGTCAAAACCAGATGTAGTACTGCCGGAACCAAACGCTCAAATCAACAACATAACTCAATACCTAGACGGTAAGGTAAAAATAAGCTTTGATAGACCGAGATCTAGTACTAGTTCTCGCCTCTCTGATGTCTCGTCTTCCGATTCCATTAACTTAGATAGGATTTCGAGGATATCTTCTATCAATAATTATACTTACAGATCTAGTGATCTCACATCCCCTAGATCTAACCTTCCCAAACCTATACACATACCTCGTAACTACCAGAATTTTCCTAATAATGAACCACATTCCTCCTCAATGGAAAACATTGATTGTACAGCCCAGGTTGCTCACCCAGTCTACATTGAGTCAAACCAAGAACAGAACCCTCCTTCACCTGATTCTCCAACTGCTTCGATTATTACCCAAAACATAGCAAATGAAATAAATGTTCTTCAAAGTACCTTTGAGGTTGACAAAACCCTTTTACAAAATGATTTTTATGGATCACACAATTCTGAAAAACGGATATGGTTTTTCAAAAATTTTATAGATCATAGAACAGAAATTCAAAAGACATTTTACGAATTTGTTTTGGAAAACAAACTCAATATATTTTTCTTTGATTGGTTTGAGATATATGCTTCTCAAGAAAATATTACATATCCTTTTCAGACAATTCTTCTTGTCAATACTAAGAGAAGGTTGCCTATCTGGGAAACAACTGATGGACCAGTTGAAGCAGAGCACCCGCCTCTTAGAAAACTTGATTTTACTGTCCCAGGAACCACTCTTAAAGTAGAGGCTATTCCTCTAAAAAATTCTCGAAATGATACTTCAGAGGATTTGAAGAGTGTCCTGTGCCAAAATAATTATACGAACATTTCACTAGCAACCATTTCAAAACAGATTTCTAGAATAGAAAAACGTAATATTGAAGCAACAATTGTTTCTTCTCATTTTCCTGAAAAATCGAAACACCTAAAGCCTCCTATGTTCAAGCCATTCCAAATGTCAAAACCAGCCCAATAGGAACTTAGATCCAATAAAAGTGAATTCCTTAAAGCTATTACTGACCAACTTAGTCGTGTTGATCTACCCTCTACCTCCCGCAATACTGTTCCAAACATACCAGAACAAAACTCTATGTGTTCAGTCATACAACAAAGGAGTCCTTCTTCGGATAGCGAGACAACTAGCAGCTCAGCCGAAGTTCCAAAATCTCGCTCTCATATACTTCCAATAACATTAGTTCCCAAAGTAGACTATGAAAACGATCTTAGATCCCAGCCTCATACCCTTGTCCAACCAAACTATAAGGCCTCATCCATTTATGAATGGAATCTTGATGGCATGTCTGAATATAGTATCCTCAACCTTCTCCAGCAAATGACTATGGCGTCAAACGCCTACAAAACTTAACAAGGAACATCAGACAAAACAGTTGCTGAACTTCTGATGGCTGGATTTTCGGGGCAACTCAAAGGATGGTGGGATAATTACCTAACCCCCGAACAACACTTCGAAATCCTTAATAGTATCCAAACAGATGACAATGGTTGACCAATACTTAACAACCTAGGGGAACCTATCCAAGATGCTGTTTCCACCCTAATTCTTACAATATCTCTACACTTCATCGGTGATTCCTCATACCTCAGCGATAAAAATGCGGATTTATTGTCAAATCTCCAGTGTAAGAAACTAGGAGACTTCCAATGGTATAAGTCTACCTTTCTCTCTAGAGTCATGCTTCGCGAAGACTCTAACCAACCTTTCTGGAAAGAAAAGTTTCTGGCCGGACTTCCTACCCTCTTAGGAGAAAAGGTTAGGAACAAAATTAGAGAAAATTACGGTAGCCATATCATACCCTATGACCAGCTTACCTATGGAGAACTAATTAGTACTTCTCAAAAACAGGGTCTCCAGATTTGCCAAGACCTTAAACTCCAAAAACACCTTAAGTGGGAATTGCAAGAATCTAAGAAAGAAGTAGGATCTTTTTGTAGGCAATTTGATTCCTCTATGACTAAACCAAAACATTGTGTTGGAGATTGTAGTAAGAAACCAACACGCCCTAAACCATTTAGGAAATACCAGAAACCTTACAAAAAACATTCCTTCGAAAAACCAACCTACTATAAAAAACCTTTTAGGAAAAATTATAGAAGACCTGAGAAACAATCCGAGGCTCCAAAACCCTCTTGAAAAGATGTCACGTGCTATCGATGCGGCAAGAAAGGCCATATCTCAAAATTCTGTAGAGTATCAAAGCAAATCCGAGAACTTGATGCTGAAGAAGATATCAAAGAAAAATTCTCAGCCCTTCTTTTAGAAATCTCAGATGACGAAGATGGCTCTACTTCGCCCCCTAGAGACATGGGTCCAGGCCTTGATGAAATCATAACCAGTTCCTCAGACACAGAGTCTGATAAAGGAGACTCCATTTGCGTGCTTACAAGTGACCAGTCTATAATCTTGGATATGATCAGCCATATTGACGACCCTGTCCTTCAAAAACAATACCTTGAGCAACTTAAAACATCCTTGATAGATGAACCTCCTGCTACCACCCAAAATCGAACTCCTATTTCTTCCAGCCCAAATCTTTATGATCTTACCTCTATCCTTAACAGGAGAAAAAAGGTCCTTAACCCCAAAGCGACCATCAACGATCTCCAGACCGAAATAAAAACCATAAAAACCGAGATCAAACAATTAAAAGATAAACAAAAAGAAGATTCTGAAAAAATTCAACTTCTTATCTCTCACCTTCAAAGCCAGGCCAGCGACGAGGAAAACGATGAGCCCCCTGTTCTCGAAAATTTACGAGATGCTCCTCAGGATTTCCTTTATATTCTCGAAGAAGTAACTTCACGAAAATATTTTATAAAAATTACTCTTGTTTTCCCTGATAATTCTCAAATCAATACTATTGCTGTTTTTGATACTGGGGCTGACCAAAATGTTATAAAACCTGGTATTGTGCCTCTTCGCTTCCAACAAGAGACAAAAGAAAGTTTGCACACTGCTAGCAATTCTAAGCTTAGAATTGTTGGAAAAACCCAAGCAGGTATTTTTAATAATGGTTTCCTTCTGAAAAACCTGTTTCTTATGTGTCCAGACATCCACCATACGGTAATCTTGGGAACACCATTTATCAACATGATAACTCCTTATCAAGTTGATTTTGAAGGGATTAGTTCTAAAACTAAATATTCAAAATTGCTTTTTCCTTTTCTTGAAAAACCAAGGACTAAGAGTCTTAATGTTATAAAGGCTGAGACCATTTATAACAATGAGATAAATGTTCTTATTGCTGGAAAACAATCAAATGTTTTACATCTTAAGAATGAAGTCCAATATCAAAAGATTGAGCAATATTTAGGGACTAGCTCAGCCAAACAAAAAATCTCCGAGTTTCAAAATCTTTTTGAAAAACAAGTTTGCTCCGATCTACCAAATGCTTTCTGGAATAGGAAACAACACATGGTGGATCTTCCTTATGAACCTGATTTCAATGACAAACTAATTCCTACAAAAGCTCGTCCCATTCAGATGAATGCTGACATGGAACGATTATGTAGAGAAGAAATTCAAGATCTTGAAAATAAGGGATTAATTACAAAATCCAGATATCCTTGGTCTTGTGCTGCCTTTTATGTTAACAAGGCATCTGAAATAGAACGTGGCACTCCTAGGTTAGTAATCAATTACAAACCTTTGAATGCGGCCCTGAAATGGATTCGTTATCCGATTCCAAATAAAAAAGATTTACTACAAAAATTACACTCATCTTTTGTTTTTTTCAAATTCGATTTAAAATCAGGATTCTGGCAAATACAAATTGATCCTAAAGACAGATATAAAACTGCATTTACCGTCCCGTTTGGACAATATGAGTGGAATGTCATGCCATTTGGATTAAAAAATGCCCCCTCAGAATTTCAAAGAATTATGAATGACATTTTTAATCCTTACTCCGACTTTTGCATAGTTTATATTGATGATGTGCTTATCTTTTCTTATTCTGTAGAACAACACATAAAGCATCTCAAAACGTTCTTCTTTGCAATAAAGAAGAGTGGTCTGGTTGTTTCAGCAAAAAAGATATCTCTTTTCAAAACTAATATCCGCTTCTTAGGACATAATATTTCATGTGGTACTATTGCACCAATTGAACGATCACTACATTTTGCAAACAAATTTCCTGACAAAATTCTCGACAAAACCCAATTGCAAAGATTTCTTGGTAGTCTGAATTATGTTTTAGATTTTTGCCCAAATGTTAATAGACTAGCAAAAAAACTGCATAATAGGTTGAGAAAAAACCCTGAACCCTGGACCGAAGAACATACAAAGACTGTCCAAAAATTAAAAAAACAAGTCCTCACCATCCCTTGTCTGCATCTTGCCGATCCCAACCTCCCTAAGATAGTCGAAACAGACGCTAGTGATATGGGATACGGAGGTATCTTAAAGCAAAACATGGGGGGGAAAGAGTCTGTCATAGCATATACTTCTGGTCATTGGAATGATACACAAGTAAATTACTCTACTATCAAAAAAGAGATATTAAGTATTGTTTTGTGCATTTCAAAGTTTCAATCTGACCTACTAAACAAAAAATTTCTTCTTCGTATTGATTGTAAGTCTGGAAAAGAAATTTTACAAAAGAATGTTCAAAACATTGCTTCGAAACAAATTTTTGCTAGATGGCAAGCTATTTTAAGTGTTTTTGATTTTGACATTGAATTCATTCGAGGAGATTCCAATTCCCTACCAGATTTCCTAACTCGTGAATTCTTACAAAACAGATCCTAGCAAAAAGCCCATGCCTCGTAAGAAGAAAGAAGTAGAAACACCAACCCAAAACCTTTCTGCAGCAAAACCAATCCAAACCTATGCAGATACAACGAAACAAAACCAAGACCAAACACCCTCATCAGATGATACAAAACCTCCAAGCATTCAGCAGTGGCTCATGAGCCTATATGAGCAACCTGAGTTACTTAGGAAGCTCCAGGCAATGTCTGCCCCTATAGTGACACAAGGTAAGGGCCTCATCAAAAATTTAAAAACTGAGAAGGAGATTTCATCTCCCCCTAAAAACCCATCTCAAATATTTTCAAAACAAGAGAAAGGCGATGCCTCTTCTTCAAAATATATTTTGGTATCTCAAAATAGTGCTCAGGTTGCGGTTGGCACCCAATCAAGAGCCCAAAAATCTTCTTATATTGACAAATTAAATGTGCTCAATGTTCTCACCGTTGAGCCTGGGTGTTTGGAGTCTGATCCTTTCAAGACTGCGGCCAATCTACTTCCAAAAGGTTGGTTCTTCGCACCACATGACATTTCAAAACCCTCAGTATACTAACAGAGTATTCTTGAGGACACAAAGTCTGTGGAGTTCAAACACTTTTTCAAAAATGATTCGTCCTCCCCCTCGTATTCCACTGTAAAAATCCAAAAAATTCTAAGTGTAAAGGATTGGGGAGCTCCTCTTTCAACTCGCAAATCCTTCCCCTCTTCCTTCAAAACGACCATCCCTTGTTGTTGCACGTACTGCTATTGGGATTACATATATGCGTGGTACAACACGTTTTACATTCAAAATTCCACATGTTCTCACTCGTGGTTGATTTACTTCAATAACAAGTCTATTGGCCCAGCAAAACTTCCTAACTGGTTTGCCCAGTGGTGGAGATTCTTTGGTTCCTCAGATGAATATCTTCACACTGATGTGATGGATCCTTTCAAAACATTTTCAAAAAACTATAATCCTACTCCCGAAGAAGCCAGGTTCCCCCCTCTGTGCCTCTTCTCTATCCATTTCTTTCTCCCTTGGGTCCTCTCTTGGACCTTTATTCATAATCGTGATGGCTCAATCCCTATTATCCAGAGAAAGCTTTGGATAAAGTGGTGGTCCGCTTTCAACATTCCTAAAACCTTGACCACAGAAGCCATCACCGACTGGATTGCAAAGTCTCGTCAAAGAGGTAGCCAAGCTTCTCATGGCCAAACTCTTTTCCTAGCTCAGCGTGCGAGAGCCCAAGCGTCACTCGCCGCAGCAAAAACAGAAGAAGAATATCAAAATATCCTCCAACAAATCCTCTCCAGCATGCCCGGACCTTCAAAAGCTTCCTCAAAAGAAGAATCGGGATCCAGCGCTTCCTCAGCAGCATCTATCAACCTTGCCGATGATGCCGAGGATGAAGAGGTTCAAATCTGCCAGCCCCCTTTCTTTGGAAACTCGGGGTTCTAGAAAAAATTATTATTCTACAAAATGTAATTTTATTTGTATTTGTATTCGTATTTGTATTTTGTAATTACGGTATACCCGTATCCAAAACCGGTATGTATCCAAAACCAGATCTGAAGACTTCGTAAATAGTGAAAGTAAATCATTATTTATGATAAATGTCGTAAATAGTGAAAAGTAAATCACTATTTATGATAAGAGACTTAGTGGGAGACATTGGTGGGAAGCATGAAGTGATTGGTGAGCCATTGGAGTCTTGAAGTCATTATGCATAATATTCCTCCAGTGATGGAATAGGGGCTGATTTTTGGCTATAAAAAGGCACTCCATTTCAAGAGGAAGACACAACATTTTTCATGCAAGACTTCTCTCCTTTCTAGCCTACTCCTTGAATTACTTCTAAGTCTTTTATTTTCCAAGCTTTCCGCTACAAAACTTTAATTTGTGTAAGTGTTATTTTATTGTTCTTGCTTTTATTTTCATATGAAATAAATTATGCACTTATTCATATGCTTTGCTCCTTATTTATTTTTCTTATATATTAATTAGATGGCCGGTTTTACCGCCTAATTATTGTTTATATTTATCGTTCATTTTATTTTATTTAATGCTTAATTATTAGTTTCATTTTCTTCATTTTCGTTTTAATTTTGTTATTTTAGTTTTAATTTTGTTCTTTTTGTTTATCTTTTAATTGTTTGATCTCGGTTTTTATGGTTTTTATTTCGGTCTGGAGATCGTTGATGGTCGCTTTGGGGTTAAGGACCTTTTTTCTCCTGTTAAGGATAGAGGTAAGATCATAAAGATTTGGGCTGGAAGAAATAGGAGTTCGATTTTGGGTGGTAGCAGGAGGTTCATCTATCAAGGATGTTTTAAGTTGCTCAAGGTATTGTTTTTGAAGGACATGGTCGTCAATATGGCTGATCATATCCAAGATTATAGACTGGTCACTTGTAAGCACGCAAATGGAGTCTCCTTTATCAGACTCTGTGTCTGAGGAACTGGTTATGATTTCATCAAGGCCTGGACCCATGTCTCTAGGGGGCATGTACATACATATACATATATACATACATATGTATATATACATAACTATGTAGAACATGTAGTGCAATGTTGTATAACATGTTGTACCTGTGCAAAATTGAAGCAATGTATAACATGTAGTGCAACGTTGTATAATTGCCACGTGTCGCAATTTAAGACAACGCACGCCTCTGATCCGACGGTTATACATTGATTTGGACGTTTGGACATTTTGGGTGAGTTTGTACATCACATTCATATATGTTCATTTGAAACTGTTAAAACTGTAAAATTTAAGTGTGCAAGAAATTTAGAGAATTTCTATGATTCATTTATTGGTCCAATTGCATGGTTTAGTAAAAAAAATTGGTTTTTTTACAGGGCTAACCATCTTATTTTCCAAGAAAATTTCGGGAATATCATAATCCTTCTATAGCCATGTTTTCTTTTATTTGTTTTCTTTTCTGTTTCTATTATGCCAAGGGTACACGTTATTAATTCAAAAAACACATGTCTTCATAGCCTTTTATTATTATGTATGTATATTAACAATGTATTATACAAGTACCACCAACAATTTATAGAGAAAAAATGTTTGATTAATGAAAAGCATTGTCACTATTCACTTAAGTTGGGATTAGTATTAAGATTAGGCTTTATATTTATGGATTGAGTCGAGGTTGGGGTTGGTGTGAGTTGGGAATAGATAGGCCAAAAATATTGGGCAAACATTTTCTCAGCTCTTTCAATTTCTCTTGAAAATTTCTTATAATATGTTTACAACTTTTTCACTCTTCTTCTCATCTCCACTGCACATTTTTAATTTAATAGATAGATAACGAGATTTTTTGTGTGTTGATATGTAACATAAAATAAGAATTATGCCAATTCCGTCTAACCAAGACAATAATCCAATGTTCCAAAATAAATAAATTTAAAACTATATAATCATTTACAATCTTATCAACATAATTGAATTTAGAGCCTAAAATCATTTACATCCCTTTATCAATATCAACCACAATTCACTTCATCTGAGACCTTCATATTCATATTTATAAACCAGAATTGAATAAAAATACATGATTCCATGGTTAATTTTATTTTTAAATTTAGAACTTTGTTATAAACAGACCCGTATGACTCTAGACTGATTAAATTTAATTCTTGAATCACAAAACAATTTTATTTATTTTCTTGAATTGGATTGAAAGACTTTGAGCAAATTTGATTCAATTCTTGAACCACAAACAATCTTGTTTATTTTCAATAATTGGATTGAAAACTTATTAAAAAAATATAAGAATAGTTGTCATTGTTTTTTTCTGAAAAATATGTCTTTTTCAAAATACTTGAAAATGTGTCTCATCACTCCTAATGAGTCCGAGTCCCACAACTTTCCCACTAAAAGTACATGTCCAAAACTTTTTGAGTTTATCTCAGAAACGAAATAGTTGTCATTGTTAATATTTATTTCTGAAATCAATTATTGTGAAGAAGATAGAGATGCCTTGTGATGGCATTAAATATTGGAGCCAAACAACTTAAGGACCTATACGTAAGATGAACTTAAGCAGAAACTCGATGCTTAATGCCATGTCCATCAAAAAGCAAAAGTTCCAAAAATAAGTTATCATAACTTTCAACTATTGCCTTTCTAGGCTTATATTCATACTAATGGGGACCCGTTGATAAGTTACGAATAATATATCACATGAAATCTCTTTAGTCTTAACCATCCCACCAAATAGGTAGGAGATTCATTAAATTGTAAAATGTTTTCTTGTGATAATGCAATATGTTTTCAATGCCAATAAAATTAGCACATCCAATGGTATTTAACAACCACAAAATGTCAAGTAAAATGTGTTCCAAGTCGAAATATCACATGTACCCCTTGGTTTTCTTGGAGATGTGTGCTTTGTAGCAGTCGTATTGTTAGATTTCATTTTTTGTCAAAAATATAGGGCAAAAACATGTTAAAAATATCTATTCTCTAATTCAATAACATGTGAAAAATTATCAACACCGAATCTACATTGCACCACATAACTATATCAAAAACTATCAATTTTTGTTTTACCGTGAATAATAAAGAGTAAGGAAAAGGACATTTGGCCTATGAGATTTTAGAGGAATTGAATAAAGTCCAAATAATCGCTTATGTTTGTGGTTTTGTGGATTCTAATATCTTAAAATCTTTGGCACCTGTTCGTTATAAATTGCTGGTCGAGACTTCCTGCTTCATATTTGTTGCGATAGGAAATGCAATCAACAACGACAACATCACCTTCAAGAAGAGCGACATGACCATGCTCACCTTCGCAATCTATGTGCCGACAACGACCACTCTTGAGTTCATGTTCTATCGGAGTCGGCTCTGGCACCATCTCTCTATTACCCTTCGTTATTATTTACGTCGAAATCATAATATCCTCCTCCGATCTTGGCATTGTCAACGGTGGATATGGCGGCAGCGACAACTTTCTCTTGCTCCGTGTTATGTCGGCGATGACGGCGGCGAATAGATGGAGCGTAGTAGGAGCAGCAATTCTAGCGACCCGTTTCAAGCCTCTCTTTTGCATGAAGAAATCAATCAATCTCGTCTTTCTTCTTACGGGTTATGTGAACGCATTACACATCACTCTAGGTCGAGTCTAAGCGTTTCATAATCACGGCTTAGGTTGACTCGGTCATAAACTAAAACATATTCTAACTTTGTCATTTTAGACACTTTTGTCAAACGACAATGTCGTACACTACACAATGTTGTACACATAATTGTGAATAATAATAGTTTGAATTACCAACATTTAGAATAAAAAAAATAAAAACATTTTTCGTAATTATATTTTACCAAGATTTTACGGGTAGCACGCGCATCGCGCGGGCCCCTCACTAGTTAAATAAAAGGAATTAGCACTTTCAAGGAAAATTCATTCATAGCAACATTTTTTTTCATTGAACTTTATGAGTATGCTCAGTAGGGTTGTCCATATAAACCAAGAAACCGGTAAACCGACCGAAACTGGTCCAAACCGAACCGAATAAAACCGGAATCGGAACAAACCGGTAGAGAATCGGTTTTGATTTGTCAAAACCGGTAAGAGCCGGTTCAATTTTCGGTATAAGTTTTGATAACCGTGGTTAACCGGACCGACTGGTGATTGTCCAATTATCAATCTCAATTTTAATTTATGCCCTTGGATCTTCATGCATCAATGGCTATCAATGAGCCTCATGGCGTCCTATTCTCCACATGAGCCATAACTCCTCCCTTTCTCTTGCACGATTCATTTTCCTTCCCAATTCCTTTTCCTCTTCCCAACAACATATCTATCATTATACATTCCCTCTTCCACTTCCCAACAATCCTTTCCACTTCCCAATAACCACACAACCACTCATCAGTATCACTCTCCTCCCTCTCTCGGTCAGACTCTCTCTCTCCTCTTCCTTCCACCTCACCTCACCTCCTCTCTCTCTCTCTCTCTCTCTCTCTCTCTCTCTCTCTCTCTCTCTCTCTCTCTCTCTCTCTCTCTCTCTCTCTCTCTCTCTCTCTCTCTCTTCCAGATCTCAACTCTCTCTCTGTTTCCTTCCTCACTTCAACTCCTACATTTGACTGAGAACCATAATCTTAGGCCAACTAAAGGCATTTGATGGCTCTATCTCTATCTCTCTCTTAATTTTAATTTTAATTTTAATTTGCATGCCTCTCATTTACATGACTTCTCAATCATGCAAGAGCATCAATCTCCAGTGATGAACCAAATCAGTCCGACGAACAGATCCAGCCCTTCCATCTCCATCTCTACAACTTTTCTCTTCATCTCCATTTTTTTTATAATATGGATTCGAGTTGGAAGGTTAATTTTTGTGAGTTGAAATTTTTTGCTTGAAAAAACAGATTTAAAAAAAGGTTATTTCTCGTAACCGGTTTCGGTTTAATTGAAAAACCGTGACAATTTCCGGTTAACCGAGCATCCGTTTTTTGACCATTACTGGTCTGGATTCGGTTTCAAATTTTAATAACCGGACATGACCGGCTTGGTTTTTTATTTGAGCCACCGGTCACGGTTAACCGTATATGAACACCCCTAATGCTCAGTGATCGGAAGACACCTAATCCAATCAAATATCTTACAATACTTTCATACTGTAACTTAAAGAAAATCAAATGATATCAAATACAATATATTATTGCATAATGAACTTCGTACAAATATTCAAAACAATCTATGTCTATCAAGAAATTCGAATGAACTAAATGTGTATACAAAGTTAGTGTTCTAAAAATTGGGTCAAGCGGCACCTAGGAGCGGATTTTAAGAACACCGACCCAATTTCACATAGTTAGGTGGATCAAGTCAGCTAGGTGGGTCTAGGTGAGTTAAGGCGGACCTAGGTGTATTTAGGCTATTTTTTTTCAAAATAATATATTATAAAATGTCAAAACTTATAATAATTCATACTCTTACATACTTTTGTTGGTAATTTTATTGTTTATGAGGGACATGAATGTAACAAATATTTAAATTCGATTAATCCTCAGAGTCTCTATCCACCCAACTAGCGCCTAACGTTTTTCATAACCTTGACAACAACAAGTATTCTAATTATAAACTATGAATGGTCAACCAGTAAACGAGAAATAAAAACTCTAAACCAACTGTTGTGACAAATTATACTTCAGGCGATGTTGTTCTACTAATGATTGAGGCGGGAGGGATGATACATAAACATACTTCTACTACGACAAATAAGATGTAAAATGAGTGTTATCAGATTGTAATAAGATTTTATCATATTGAATCCAAACAAATTATATGAAACCCTAAAAGTACTTTGAAATTAATTAACATAAAAAAAATAAGATACCCTTAGTCATTGTTCAAACAAAATGCACCGAACCATATATGTAAATGGAAAAAAATTTAAGATATATCTCAATTTATGTTCAACTTACACAAAAGCGAATATAGGTTTAACTTTAAGTGGCACATAAAGTACTTAAATGCAAAAGGATATATTTAAGAGAAAGGATTATTACTATAAAAATTAGATTTAGGTAGGCATAGGTATTAAATTTTCCCAATACGAAATCTAATGCCTTGATCGGAATCATTCCAATAATTCACATTACGTGTTATATTTTATGGAAGAAAAGTAGTAATTGTTTTGAAAATTCATTTTTTCACTAACGACGATGCAAGCAAGGGGACCCACACAAATTTTCAAAATAACAACGGTCCCTTGAGAGGCTCAACTACAAATGCCTGAGCTAGCCGTTGGTTGCTCCTCCAAATTCAAAAATAATTACGAGAAGAAAGCTATCTGGAATTGGATCCTCTCTTTCAAATCCTCCCAGTAGATTCTCCCATCTCATCTAGATCTTCCTTCCTTTTTAATCCTTCAACTCAACACCACTGTAAGAACTATCGCATTTAATTTCCTCTTCTTTTTCTTTTTTACCGATTCAAGTGAAGAATAAGGAAATGAATTCTCTTGGGGCTCTGCGAAGGAAAATTAGGGTTTGGTGACGACATCTTCTGGTTAATCAGATGATTTGGGTCTTCCTTCTCTTTGATTTTAGCGAATCTATGTACTTGTGCTCTCTGATCTGGTCTGATCTGATGAGGATTTACTTGTGCTGTTTGTAGGATTTGAAAAATGATGTCAGTGACTCCTGATCATCACAGAAAAGCTGGGTTGGGCGTGACTGCGTCTCCATCTCCATTTCTCACACCTCGTCCCGAGAGGCGTCGCACCGATATACGAGTTTCTGATTGGGGTTTGAATCGGCAGGACAGGGACAAAGAGGTTAATGTACAGGTTCTGCTGAGATGCAGGTCGGTTTGATTTACTGAATTTGGGTACTAGGGTTTTGTGATCACATTTATAGCCTAAATTTGACCCTAGTGTTTGGATTCGGAATTTTGAAGTGCTGATTATGACCTATTCCACATCGATTTGAGAATTTGTATCTTAGTACCCACTACCCATATCAAGATTTAGGGATTTTTTTTGGCTCCAGGGCTTGTGATCTTAACACTTAAAGCTTGAACTTGGTTTGAATGAGGAAATGAAATAGAAAATGGTAAATTGGTTCTTATAAAGTAAATCAGAAGATATTTCATATAGTTTTAGCACCCATGTAAAGCTTCAATTTACTGTAGATGCACAAAATGCTATGATAATAATGATCCTTAAAATGATGTTTTGTCGTTGGAAGTGAGTATTTGTGAGAGTTCTGTCCATGAGAATGCATTATCAACTTATTTCTGCAATCTAATTTAATGTGATTGTTAGGCCATTAAGCGATGATGAGCAACGACTGAATGTCCCGAGGGTGATCAATTGCAACGAGCATAAGAGAGAAGTCACTGTTGTGCAAAGTCTTGCTAACAAGCAAGTGGATAGAGTGTTTACCTTTGACAGGGTTTTTGGGCCCAAAGCTCAACAAAGGACAATATATGACCAAGCCATTGTCCCTATTGTCAATGAAGTTCTCGACGGCTTTAATTGTACAGTCTTTGCGTATGGTCAGACTGGCACTGGTAAAACATATACAATGGAGGGTGGGATGAGAAATAAGGTATAATTCCTTCCCCCCCTTTCCAAATTGTGGCAAGAAAAGTGTTTCACTAGCATAGCTGCTATAAATTTATTTGTTATGATTCATGTAGGAAGGGGATTTGCCTGTTGAGGCTGGTGTTATCCCACGAGCAGTTCGTCAAATTGTTGATACACTTGAGGCGCAAAATGCTGATTATAGCATGAAGGTGACATTTTTGGAGTTGTACAATGAAGAAGTGACAGATTTGTTGGCTCCAGAAGATAATTCAAGATCCACCGAAGATAAGCAAAAGAAACCTATTTCATTGATGGAGGATGGGAAGGGTTGTGTGGTTGTGAGAGGTCTTGAAGAAGAAGCTGTCTATAGTGCAAATGAAATTTACACACTCTTGGAGCGAGGAGCAGCCAAAAGACGCACAGCAGATACCCTTTTAAACAAGCGTAGCAGGTAGGACTATTCTTTGATTATAATAAGGAATGATGTTGCATATTTTGGTGGGGCTGTGCACTGAATTACTTTACTCTAATGAACTTACTGTTCTGTTTCAGTCGCTCTCATTCTGTCTTCTCCATAACTATCCTGATAAAAGAAGCAGCTATTGGAGATGAGGATGTTATCAAATGTGGCAAGCTCAACCTTGTTGACTTGGCAGGATCAGAAAATATATCTCGATCAGGTGCCCGAGAGGTATATTTATTTCTGGTTGGGACTGAAATTAATTGGTTGCATGGCACATTTCAATATTTAAAAGCAAGATAGAGCTTAATTAGGTGAATGATTTTATAGAAACATAGTGTGCAATTGCACATATCGAATAAGTTGATCAAGAGATAGTGATTTTAGATGTTTGTTAGTTAAGCTTCATAAAAATTGTCTACATGTTTTGTATGCGTAATGCCAAAGAGCAGACATCCATGTACAAGCATTTAGAATTTACAATCATGCCTATGTATAAATGTCATCTAAATTATATATCTTTCAAAATAAATATACAGGGCCGTGCAAGAGAGGCTGGGGAAATTAACAAAAGCTTACTCACTCTGGGGCGTGTTATAAATGCTCTTGTGGAACACTCTGCTCATATACCTTATAGGTATGTTCCTATTGTTACTGATCCTATTCTGCTCATATACCTTACAGTTTAAGCTAAATGTAATGTTTTTCTATGCATCTTGGGGACTCTCTCTGCAGAGATAGTAAGCTGACCAGGCTGCTACGAGACTCGCTGGGAGGGAAAACAAAAACTTGCATTATTGCTACAATTTCTCCAACTGCTCAATGTTTGGAAGAAACTCTGAGCACACTAGATTACGCCTGTCGAGCCAAAAACATCAAAAACAAACCAGAGGTTTGTTTGATCCTTTAGTTTTCCTATTCCCGTGGAATTTATAACTTTTGTGTACTAATGGCAAACTCTATTATAAACTGCAGGCAAACCAAAAAATTTCCAAAGCGGTGCTGCTCAAGGATTTGTACCTGGAAATTGAGAAAATGAAAGAAGGTTTCATGATAAACTTTCATTATCTGATTGCTCAAGTGACATAAATATATACTTGGGTTCTTATGTAGTTTAATTGGTACAGATGTGCGATCAGCGAGAGAAAAGAATGGTGTCTATATTCCACATGAAAGGTTTGTCAAAGATGAAGCTGAAAAGAAGGTAATCATCCAGAGGCTAGTATTGGGATTAGACGGAATGAATCAAACATCGTTAATAGTTGTTCTTTCTTCTTGGGGAATCACTGAACTTAAAATGGATATATTAAATACTGTAGGCAAAGAATGAGAAGATAGAACAACTGGAGGTTGATATTAACATCAGTGAAAAGGTAAAGCTTGCTCTTTCTTTGTTTAATTATTTCTAGTGTCGTGTTATGTATGGGCTTGTCTTTCCTGCAGGAAGTAGATAAATATCGTGAACTCTATCTCACTGAGCAAGAGCAGAAGTTGGACTTTGAAAGCAAACTCAAGGACTGCAAGGTGCAATCAGTTCCAATTTAAATGTTTGCAAGTAGTTTGTTACGACCATGGGACTGATCACATTTCAAAACCTGTCCTTTTTTCTCTAGGTAAATCTTGAAAACACTAACAAATCACTGTTTGAGCTGCAAGAGGACCACATGATTGCTATCTCAGAACTGAAGGAAAAGGAACTTGTTATCTCCAAATTGCTGCACTCGGGTAAACATTTGAAAGAAGTCTTGATTGGATCCAGTTTCTTTTTCTTGCATTCTAGAATATATCTATTAACTTTTATCCAAACATAAACAGAAAATTCTATAATTGAACGTGCAAAAGATTTGCGTGGTGATTTGCAAAATGCATCAGATGACATAACCTCACTCTTCACAAAACTAGGTATGTTTGCCACTCTAAACCTTTCTGTGCTGTCACATTATTGTTTGGAAGTAGTAAGCTGACAGTAAGAATATCTCAACAGATCAGAAAAACAAGTTGGAATCTGAAAACAGAAGCTTGGTATTGGGATTTGGCTGTAATCTTGATCAGAGCTTGAAAGATTTACACAAGACCATTCTTGGGTCAGTGACTCAACAACAGCAACAACTAAGATGCATGGAGGAACATGTCAGTTCATTTCTTGCAAGTAAATGTGATGTAAGAACACAAAGCTCTCCCTCTAATTTATAAGGTGTTTCTGTTGTTCGCTATTAAATGTACATTACATCATTATTCTCAGGCAACAGATGCTCTTGAATTAAAGATCAACAAGATGACGGAGACACATACTTCATGGATGGCATCCTTGAAGGAAATTTCCAACACACTACAAAAGAATGCTTCCTCCAACCTAGAGCAGATCAATTCTCAACTTGTATCACAAACAACAACGGCTGAGAATGTATGAGTTATAATTGCTTTTAAATTTTGGATATATAGAACGGTCGGTAACATCAACTATATTCTTCCTACAGTTCCTTTCGACTTCTGTGATGGAAGCCAAAGAGGTCATTCAAGACATCCAGAATTCGCTTGATGAACAAAAAGAGCTACTTGCTTTCTCTGCTAGACAACAGCAAGAGGTAGGATAGAACATGAATATAATATGTACTGGAATTGCATCAAACTATTTTTACTGACCTTGACAAATGTGTAGGGGTTACAACGGAGTCTTGCTTCGGCACAACTAATTTCCAAGGCAACAATGAACTTTTGTAATGATCTTCATCACCAAGCTTCAAACTTCATGATAGCTCTTGAAGAAAGCCACATCAACAAGTCTAGTCAGTTAGAAAAATTTGAGAACACGTTTAAGGTTAGTCTTTCATTTATTATTTGTAAATATCATGTTATTTGGAGAGAGAGAGATAATGATGATAAGTTCTACTGGTTTGAACACAGGAAGAGGCAGCAAGAGAAGAGAAAGTGGCTATGGATAAAATTGCAGTTATATTAGAGACATTGACATCTAAGAAAATATCTATTGTAAGTAATTTGTGTGCTGCTTAGCAAGGATGAATGGTTTGGAAGAAACTATAAACTTGACATGTGAAAATATTACACTTCAGGTAACAGAGGCAACAAGGAGCCTCCAAGAATCCGGTTTACACGAGAAGAAGACATTGCAGCAAGAGATATCCAACATGCAGCAAATTTCAGATGACGCAAAGAAGGATTTGAGTGAATATGTTCAAAATGTGGAAAGCAACTTCTTGGAAGACACACTTTCAGCAGCTGAAACTAGGACCATGGTGGAATATTGCCTTGGAGAGAGGTAATCTATTTATTCCGAATCTTGTTTTACAATGATTCATTGTGACAATTGAGTACTTACTGTTATTTGTAATTTTTGTTTCGCAGCAACATGAGTGTGCAGTATTCTAGGCAGCAGTTGGAGGGTATGCAGATATCCATGAACAATCTTAATATGAGAAACCTCTCAGAAATACAAACCAATGTTCAGTAAGTAATGTTTCCCTTGGTCAGTTCAAAGATTTTTTTTGTTAGGTTCTCTTTTTTCTTATAAGTTTGTTGGTCACTGCTCCAACAGGAAAAATATTAGCACATATCACACTGCACACGAAAAATTCCTGTCTGTATCATCCGCTGAGGAAGCAGAGTTTGATGCTGGAGTCTCACACATACAGGCAGCTGCCAAAGGTATGGCCAAAACCCTCACTCATATTCATTTAACTAATAAGTGAATCATGTCTTGTTCCACACCTTTAGCCTTTTTCTTCTGATATGGCAGATTCACTAATGCATGACCATCAAAGTAAGAAGGAAATAGACTCCATGACCTCCTCATGCTTGGATCAACTGAAATTGGTACAAGAGAATCACAGTGAGTCCATTTCCAATATACGGAGTCAAGCAGAGAAATGCCTTGCAAAGGATTATTTGGTAAGTTTGGCCTTGTCAGTGTATCAGTTGAACATTGGAAACACTCCAGTAGCTTAAAATGAATCACAAACTGGTGTTTTTTGCAACAGGTTGATCAGCATCCTAATTCACCAAAGAAACGATCTATAACCGTACCAAGCCTGGCATCTATTGAGGAAATGAGAACACGTGACATAGAAAATCTCAAAGAATGTATCATCTCAGAGAACAACAAAACCAAATCTGACAATCAAGAAAGCAAGATCTACCAGCAGAAAGGAACAGCAGCCCCTGATAGAAGTCCTTTTACGTGCGTCAATTGATTAAATTGTAGACAAAATCTAAACCTACGGTGGGTGAAAAAGTCCATGGTTCTCATCTACTGATGAGCGGATTAGAATGAATCTTGTCTAGTTTAGTTTCAAGAATATGTGTTTACATGTTGAATATTCTGGTGCTTGACTATGATCATCAATATTTTTTTCAAGTTCTGCTCGGGGCGGTCCTTGAGTTGAATTTTAATTCTGTGAGGAAGCAATCAATTTGACTTTGACAATCTGACCTTTTCAGGTGAGTTTGCTTCCATTTTCTTCTACTGGTAGCAGCCTTTTATGGGCACCTATTATTTACGTATTCGGTGGAACATGTGAATTCAATATACATATTCAACATTAAATAAAGACATGTGTCCAACAAGGTAGCGAGTAAATTCCAAAACAGTAACAGAGGAGAGTAAAAGTCGGAAACATGTGTTTGGACTGATCGCTCTTAGAAACTTCCAATACAAAATAAAAAAGATTTGAGTGGCACAAAACAAGCTTTGGTTATGGTTATGGTTATGCTTATGGTTATGCTATTCATAGCTCACCACTGACGACTGCATTTATCGGCCAACCACTATTTTAGTCCAACTCCTTCTAATCAATTATTAAACTACTCTCACCCATTCTAGTCACGTTCGCACAGCTTCTTTTTCGCAAATTGACCAAAATAACCTCGCATGCCAGCACTCCATCCAGGTACAAGAGAAGGGTAGTTATGTCATTTTCGCAATGAAAGTGCGAACTTGGTCAATCCACATGTCTATAAAAGGACCCTCTACTTGTATCTTGTGTCCATCTTCATTTCTCTCCCAATTACCTTCTTTAGCATACACAACAATATTCTGCCTAGAGGTTTCATTAATTTCTTTATGGCGTATCTGGAAAGAAGTAGAGACGATGGAGTGTCGACCAAGAATTTAGACATGACAAAATGTCTGATGTTATTGTCCTCTAAAAATAAGAACAGAAAGAGACCGGCGGGCTTCGAATGCAAGACGTGTCACCGGGAATTCGCATCGTTCCAGGCGCTGGGAGGGCACAGGGCGAGCCACAAGAGGGCTAGGCTCATGTCCGACGATGACAAGTCGTTGAGGCTGGTGACGAAGCCGAGAATGCACGAGTGCACCATATGCGGGTTGGAGTTCGCCATGGGACAGGCTCTAGGAGGCCACATGAGGCGCCACAGGGCTCTCCTGACCGGTCACGGCTTCCCGGAGGAGTTTCGGAGTTGTAGCAAGAGGGTTTTTGAGCTCGACTTGAACTTGACTCCATTGGAGAATGATTTGGTGGTATTGTTTGGGAACACGTCTCCTAAACTTGATGTTTTCGTGTGATAGATATAGTATGTGTGCCTCATTCTTTTATTTCTTGTTTCTCAACTCAACACATTGTAATCCAATTTTGTTTACTATATTAACATTTTTTTCATTATTATATTTTTCAATTCAATTACAAGTGCATTTTGTTGTTGGATTTGTATGTCTATAAATGAGTTTATGCCAGTATAGTAATCATGGAAAATTGACATGTGCCGTTGTAAGAACACGCTGGGTTGGTCGGGCAAGAAGAGAATAGTATAAAATTGATCAGAAAATAAACTAATGAATTAATTAGAGATTAAGCGAATGAATCAAGAATTTTTTTTAAACATTGAACGTATTCTATTAATTAATTTGGAATACTTGCCATCTAAATGTATTATAAATCATTTTCTTCTACATTGAATTTTTATGCTTCAAATACTAGCTGATATAAGAACTAATTACTTTCGGAAAAAAAGGGTTAATTCATGGAATCATGTTAAGTTCAATATTTACTTCCCCTAATTACTTGCTTTTAAGATTAGATTTTTTATAGGGATATTTTCAAGGAGGCTACCCTAAGAATTGTGTTTTTCAGATGGGTACTACTAGAATATCTTTTGGAAAAGAGGGTACCTAAGATTTGCAAATTTGGCACTTTGCACCTCTCCGTCCAAATCCGTCAGTTTTTAACATTTTTGACATGTAAAATGACTAAAATATCCCTAAGAGTTAAATGATTTATTAAAATTAGATTGAAAATACTAAAATGCCCTCACGTGTACTTCTAATTTTCAAACATATGCCCTCTTCACACACTCTCTCTTCCTTCTCTCTCCCTCACCTCCACAACCTCTCGAAGCTTATCTACGACCGGCCGGTCCTTGTCTCGAATTCGATGTCGGAGTTCCCAAAGCACCTCGTGTGCCGGTCTGATTCCTTCTACATTGGCCGAAAAATCCCGTGCATGTTGGAGCACGACCAACTATAGTTCGGACATAAGTACTTCCTCCTCCAAGACCACTTCTTCCAATATGTCCTCTCCTTCGTCACTATCGCCTCCTTCGCCGCCATCGTCGCAACGGCGAAGAAGGGTCTGGTGGCGTGCCAGTTGTTCGATATTCAGAAGACCCCATCTGGGTGTTTGAGAATCCGGGTCTCCGAGGAGTTCATAGCTAAATAGATGGAGGAGGAGGAGCACGGCGACGGAGGAGGGAGGGTGGGCACGACGGCGCGGCTGCAGAGAGATTACAACTTGCTGGTGGGTTCGAGGAAGGGGAAGCCGAAGCCGGAGACGATCAGGGAGTTGAAGAAGAAGAAGAAATTTGGTGCTTCTTTTAAGAGGAAGAAAACAACTCCAAAACTTCATTTCCATACTAACCAGAGATCTTCTTCTTCATCATCATCATCGTCTTCTTGTTCGTCTTTGGTTCATGAAGTTGATGGTGTTAAGGGTTGTTCGAAATCAAAGATCAAGGGAAAGTCGAGAAAATGACGACAATAGTTTTGTTCCTTTTTGTTTAGAATACTTCAAATTGATGGGTTGCTGAATTGGGATTCGGCAACTTTGTAAAAGTGATTGTAGTTAATTAGACACGTAATCAATTCAAGAGAAGGTAGATTGGAGGTTCTCTTATCAATTTTGGGGTTTTGCTAAATTTCTGTAAAAAAATTGTGAATCATAAACATGATTACAGTAGTTACAGGTAATGCTCTTAAAAAATTAGTTAGGGATTGATTATTTAGGGACTTTTGCATAAACCCATTACTAGCAAGAAGTAGATAAGCTTCGGAGGTTGTGGTGGTGAGGGAGAGAGAGGGAAGAGATAGATTATGAAGAGGTCGTATGTTTGAAAATTAAAAGTATATGTGAGAACATTTTAGTTTTTTCAATCTAATTTTAATAACTCATTTAACCACACTTAACCAAACCACTTTTGCATGTATATAAACTATTTTTTAAAATCTTATGCCTCACTTAATTCTCATTTTCATTATGTTGCTAACTCCGTAATTTAAACTATGTTACTCTAACCAATTAATCTAGTTTTTTTAAACCCTATAAATTGAAGTTTTCTCTCTCTAAAGATGGTTATGCCGATTTGAAAACCCGCCAAAGGTTCCAAGTCGTCGTAGTTGTGTAATATGTTGTTTGTGCTCATACTCTGCATTTTGGGTTTTTATTGGGTATTGCTTCTACAAAATGAGAAATTTGAAATTATGGTTTTGGGTTGATGCAAAACATTGTGTCTAGACATTACTATTCGATTCTTTCAGTTTAAAGGTGTTTTGGATAATTGTAGTTAGTTAAACATGCCAAAATCAATTTTGCACTTAGGTATATTTAATTTTTCTTTAGCTTATTTAAATACTTTTTGCACGTACGTACACCGAAAATTTTATCTGTATTAGAATTAAAAACCTAACTAAATTAAAAACTTTAGATGACTTAACAAGCTAAGAAAAATGCTATGTATACCTAGGTGTATATGTACGTGGATGCAATTGTCTCGAATATACAACTTTAATGTAATGATTTTAAACATATTTGGGAGTTGGGTTTCGGAAACCTGGCCGATCGGGTTGAGATAAAATTTCAAACATAAGTTCGGGGGGACAGTGACACTGTGCCGTTGTCAATATGATTCCCAGTTGAATTGAATTCAAGTAAGCTCTAAGAATTTTTGGATTTCCATAAGAGTTTAGCACCCTGTATGGAATTGGGCTAAGTATAATGGCCCACTCAAAATAGAGAAGCCCAAATATTCAACTACACACATAACCCATTGCTTTGTGAGACAAAATGACTATATCAGAAAATGAGGAATAGGCTTTAATGTTTAATAATGGTGAAGAATGTGGTAGAATTGAGGACCACATTGTCAAGCATTTCAAATCATACCTCAATTGTAAATGAAAACTATTTCTTTCAAAATCATGTCACACCCAAACGTTAATTTGCTTCTATTATATAAACCAATTTAGAAGTTCGGAATTGAGTCACCTTGCTCTTGTAAATTACAATCTATCACCTTCATAATTTGTCACATTACTTCAGATTTAGTGAAACAAATCAACTTCAACTCGCTTCTCACATGCGTTCATTTATACACTATTGTTTTAATAAAATCAAAGAAGTTTCTTGCCGGTTCTCAAGTCACCAACATTATTAATTCAAACTAACATTATTATTGGCAATGCAAGTACGATGTTGAGTTGTATTCATTTTTATAAGTTGATTTCATACCGATAATGTTCACATTAGTGTGTTTGAAGAAAGCCTGTAACACAAGTTACATATTATATGGTATTATTCTACAAATTCTGCGACAGATCCGAGTCAGCAAATTAATTGAATCTCAACCACGGATTAATCCTGACCACAAATTCTTATGACTTTGACCTGCAAACATATTTGTTGAGTTGACCTTATTTAATGGGACAATTTGGTGCAAATTGCAAGGCTTCACTATTGGAATCAACCTTAATCGTGTGCATGTGACCCACCACCTTCCATTAGCTGACTGTGCACCACATGATTCTCCTCATATAAGTCAAAAAAGTCTACAAGTCAACCCTTTTAGTCTCTACTCACATGTCTCAATCCATTAGAGTGTTTGGTATCTTCATATTCAATATATTGGACCAACAATTTGGTAACCCTAATTAAGCCCCATCAACTAATAAAACTAGCTATCTTGTTTTTCTCTATGAAACATCATTTCGGAGTGAGCTGGTGAATGACTATTTTTTCAAATTTATGAAGTTAATTTAACATTTTAAAAGAGACTAGTTGTATTTTTAAAATAACAAATTGTAATGCAAATATTCGTCGATGTCACTTAAATATTTGTTAGTCTATAATTTGACAAATTCCAAAGTGTTCCCTTCAACATTTGATAATATTAATGCATTGTTTCTAGTCAATGGATAAATAGTGAAGGTTTAAACTAAAACTCGTCTAACTGAAGCAATATATATAGATCATCAAATAAGACGTTGAAATTATACGAGATGTTTACAACAATTTTGTATTATTTCATTGAAAATGATTAGATTATTGTTAAAGTTTCTCACTTCCCACAATTGTTTTTCACATTTTTTTTTCTTCAAATTACTAGGTTACTATTAACCTTTTTATTTTTCATTATTGTTTTTCACAAATTTTTTTAAACTACCATATCACAGTTAAGCTTCCAATTTTACTGAATTTTTTTCGGTAATGTTTGAAGCGGGTGAATATTATAAAAATGTAGTACAATAAAACTAATAAGTATAGGTTTTTACTTGAAATTTTGTGTCTACACATACGAGACAAAATGTAGCCATTGCCAATTAATTAATGTAATAAACACTGATGAGTTACATCATCAATTTAGAATCTAATTTTATTACAATACATCACAAACTCCCAAAAAGAGAATCCGTATCATTCAATTTAATGATACATAAGTAGTGTTTATGATTTATAATTACATGTTTGAGTTGGGGTTTGTTTGTGAGTCGAGAGAGATATATATTAACATGCCGGAGACATTAATTAATGGGTGGTATATATAAATCATTGATTGCGTCTTCTTGGTTAATGCAATATTGTAATGTAATCATATATTACGCTCTTACCCGAATGATGCTTCAGCCATCCAAAACTAAAGTAACAAATAGGATTAGACATCACTAAATAGCTTACGTACGTATATTATTTCAATATCCCAAATATATCTCAACTTGTAATTATTAAAGTAAAGCCATACAATTTTATGAGGGTGGCGTGGCGCCATCATATAAATAGAATAACTTCAATTTATGTACAGTTATTTAGAAAATAATTAACAAGGAATTTGTTGATTTTTGTCTAACTGAAACAAAAAGGTTAACAAGAAAAATATCCATTCTTGTTAAGATACTAATGATTATTTTGACATTTTAGGAGAAGAATTTCCACTCTTTTAAGTACTTTTTTTTTTATCGTTTTGAAGGGTATTTTTAATTTTTTTTTACATTATAATATTGCATCCTAATGAATTTCCGAGGATTGATCGTTGCTCGAAAATGTATTTGTTTATCTTGATGTATTAGAAAGTGCAAAGAACTAAATAAGAAATTAGGGTCTCTTATTTGAAGATCTCTTGAAGTTTTTTTTTATAACAATGGCTGCCCCATTCAACATTTTTAGTTTTCCAAAATAAAAACTAATAAGCTCAAGAAAAGAAGAAAAGATGATTACTATAATTAACCCAAAAAAAGCCACGAGATTCTCCAATATGAACATAATGATATGTTTTTGTGATGGAGCTCATGATTACAACACACTTCACCCTAATCATTTGAATTGCCTTTAATTATTGATCAGCTAATTTAGTTTCTGACCAACTTATTTTATTGGCTGATCAACGTCAACTAATCAACGTTCATTAGCTCGTACAGCTCTTGGTGCAATGGTGTAACGAGGCACTACTTGACAATGCCCGTCGAGTTTGGTTTTCTCATGAGTAAGCTTGTGGTCTTGCTATATTCTTCTGCACATGACACTATTAGTTAACATTTGCGGCAAAGACACATCTTTGATCTGACTTTTTATGAGACAAACTCTAATATTCACTTCAAATTTGGAGCATGGAACTAGGACACCAGACGGACATACAAACTGCATCTATGCGCGACTCACTGGCAACATTCACCCGCACACATTCGGCACACTGACCTCCTCGAGACACCTCCATTGCATGGACAACAAACACCTCTGGCATGTTAAGGATGTCGATGTCTCCCAAACTCGTCTCTTATAAATCCCGTCACCGAATTAAACTTGTTCTTGAACAATGTTGTCGTGTTTGACTTTGAAGGAGCCAAATTTGATTATCACAATAGCAAAGAGTTACTTTGTTCGCCAACCCTTGTTTATGACGTGGGAGACGGTTATGAGGACGAGAGATTAGTACATCACTATTTAATAAAAATAATTTTATCAGATTTTGAGAGCAATTTTTCATTTAAAATAAAAAGTTACATGAATCTCACGTGAACTCAAATATTAAATTATTTATTATTTTAATTAATGGCGTGAAAGAGGTTAATGAGCGAGTCAGCTGACACACTTTAAAATTGAGAAAGGCCATATGCAAAAGTTGCATAAATAACCGTAAGTTGCACAAAGTAAGTACTACTAGAGATATCGAAATAGAATTAGTGGATCATTGTAAGTATGAAGTAAGGACTACTAAAGATATCGAAATAGAATGGATTAACCTAACACGTTTTAGACATAACTCACCTAACCCTTTTTTTTGTATCTTTATGGCAACTAAAATCTATATTTTTGTACATTTATACATCGGCACAATGGTTTCTCAAACTCCCGAAAATTTCTCTTCTTCCTGTCAATCCCCTGTAATATAGGCTGGTCAGAGACGAACTCGCTTATAACTTGCTTAAATGCAACAAAAAAATGAATTTTTGTTGAGCTGACGAGATAAATAAATTAAATAACTAATGAGCAATAAGTATTTGATTAGGTGTATTTAACTACAATTATTTGTATTGTATATAAAACTGATTTTGATCATAAAAGATAACATGAAAATAAGAATATAAACAAATTGATAAATAATGAAGTAATAATCTTTTGACATGTATATGCAGTTATTGATAAGTATACGAGTGCGAGATCGTAGTTGCATGGTTCAATCTATATATCTTGAGAAATAGCCATGGATATACATTAAGCTGGCATTTTAGATTTAATAAGTGGGTAGCTATTGAGAATATTGGTTCACCTAAATGGTAGCAGAAGCTTCTAATAAGCCTTTTATTTATTTATTAATTAATTGAAATGTCTTTGTAGTGTAAAGTGGGGAGTACCCTGTCTTTCGGCAAGGTTAAGATTATTGTGGTAATTATCGATCATAATCCTTGAACAGGGTGATTAGCCAAAGAGTTAGGCATGCAAAATATTGTATTGGATTAGGTTTCAGGCATGATTTGTAAGATCTTTTGTGCGTGTGTCTCACCAATACTTTAAGGCCACAGCCACACACTGATCATCTATAACTGATGACTGCCACATTTGCTTACCACACCACTGCTTCAACCTTAATTAATTATCACTAATATTATATAATTAGTATCAGGTAATCTTCGCATTACCTGGCTGCCTTATCTTCGCATTTACTCGATCTACTGTAAATAGTTGTAACACACCCTCAATTAAATATTTATTATTAGTTTGTATCATTCATGTTAGATCGTCTCTAACTCAATATTGTATTTTGCTTTTCAGGAGTACATTATTTACAATACCAATTTCATTTTGGAGTATTTATGCTATATTAATATAATGCTCTCCAACACAAATGATTATTTTATCATTAAAATATTATTTATGGTGTAAACATCTTTTGGCATAACCAACATTTAGGACATGTTTGAAGTAGAATGTTATTTTGGTGCTGAGAGTATACCATTTTGACATACACTACAATATCTTGGCCTACCGGGCTGCGTATATTGGGAAAGTACGCAGGCAAATTAGGCTACGTACAAACATGTACGCAGCTAACCAAAAAACGGGCTGCGCACAAAATTGCACGTAGCGCAAATTGCCTGCGTACCATCATGTACCGGCGAGATATTGATCTAAGTCTCGCCAATAAAATTTATATTTATAAATATATTTATAAATTTTTTATAATTTTAGATATATATCTATAATTAAATTGTATTTTTCGTTAGACATATATAAAGGCTTTAGATTGTAGAGACCACATTTTTGTCTTTAGACTTAATTTATAACAAAAAAATTACAAATTTTGCAAAACATATAATATATATTCAATCAATTAGAATCGTCTTCTTCTTCGTTACTATGGTTATCCTATTATTCTTTGTCTGTCTCGGGAAAAACCTCATCATCATTGAATTTAATGAATTCCTCTTCTTCATCCAATTCATCGTCTAATTCCAGTTCTTCTTCGGACTCATCAGACTCATCGGATTCACGCATTCAAATCAGACCAAAATCAACACATAAACTCCCATTTATGAGAAGAGGAATATTTGTTGTCGCTTCCTCCTGATACTGTGCTTTGACCTCGTATATTGGTCCTTCATTTGCATTTCTTGCGAGTGATGTCGGGTTATAAATACCTCTATGGAACATGTGGCTGACAATTTTCCAATCCCCCGTGCAGCGGATCGTCGACGTAGAAGACTTGTTTCACCATTTTAGCCAAACACCACGGATTTTCTTGACACACATTTGTGGATGTATCAACGGATTCCATCTCAGGGTCTTTTCGAATAGTACCCTCGTTGAACCACCTACATTTGAAAACTGTAACTGGCATCCCTTGCGTGTATACGAGTTCAACAACTTGTAACAGGATTCCATAATACTTTTTGAATTTACTTCGAACATGACACCACAATTTTGTGTTCTACGCGAATGATCTTGTCGGCGACACACGTATTTGACTCCATTAACGATACATTTTGAGTAAGTGCGAGTATGAATCGGGCCTCACGAGAGAATATACAATTCAATGTTTCTCATCCCTTTCATCTGCAGAATTGAAGGAAATCCAAGTCATATATTAGTCTATAAATTGCAATGATTACGAAATTCTCTAGCGAATTGATTTAAAAAATGCACTTACTTTTTTGGAGAACAATAAGAAGAATGATTCATAGCGCAACTTCTCTGAACCATTCGGACACTTCATGTTGAATTGATTACGGTGGCTATCAATGTATGGATGTGCTTCCTCGCAATTTAGCATAACCGTCCAATGGGTCCAATTTTGGTCCTCAACTGTGACAATCGCGTGACCGACGAAGCCACTAGGAATGAAAACTGAGGAGAAAACTGAAACGTTCCATTGTCGAACCTCATTCAGCTGGGAGTAGACGAGTCGTTGTCGAGGTATAAGTTGATGAAATTCAAGCGTTCGTGCATCAAATACGATTCAGCTATGCAACTCTCCGGGTAGCAATGATTCCATATACTCTTTTTGTACTCGTCAAGTTGCCTGCACCAAAAATATAAATTAATTGAGAAAAAGAATATTGTGAATGATATAACTTACTAGTATAAATTATGACTGTTATCTAGCCAGTTTACCTTTCTACTGGAAACATCCAACTGTAATGAGCTGGGCCAATCATCAAAAGTTGTTCGGGCAGATGATGACAAAGGTGAACCATGATTATGAAGAATGCAACTTGGAATATACTCTCCAAATTGCACATAATCAAATTGATATCACATTGGAGCTGATGGATTTCTTGCACCAATAGTTCCCTGACACATAACCTCTGAAATCATCGAGATAAGTCCACTAAGGTATCCGCCACGCGCGACCCGACATATGGTCGGATGATTATCGGGAGAATTCGCTGGAGCAACACATGACAGTCGTGTGTCATCAATTTGTAACATTTTTTGTCCTACGCATTCACTTTACTTTTAAGCTGACCGACATAATCGGTCGGATATTTGATAGCATCAATTCTTTCAAACACTTCGCCCCGCAGCTGAGGCAACACAGTGAAATCAGAGGAAAAATCGACTGATGCCCATATCTGAGAGAGTTGCACGGACATTTGCATCATCCTTGATCTTTGACTTAAGGCCAAGTACGGTACACATGACATTATCGCATACATTTTTCTCGATATGCATGACATCAAAAGCATTCCTAACCCGAATTGACTTACAGTACGGGAGCTCCCAGCAAATAGTTTCATACGTCCAGCAACACGGAGCCCTACCTTGTTTCAGCACACACAACATATGTAAACTCTGCACTGGAAATTCATGAAGTCTTGTCTGTCTGAGGACTTCCTCTGACGGAGGTGCATGTAGGGGTGGTCGTTCTTCCATTGCCCCGTTAAACTCACGAGTCTTGAATCGGTATGGATGAGAGGGGTGTAACCATCTACGGTGTCTGAGGTATGACATTCTACGATGACTGTATCTAGCGTCGAGGTCGTTAAGGCAAATGAGGCATGCCTTGTAACCCTTTACTTGAATTCTGACTAACATTCAAAACCCTGAATAGTCGCCGATTGTGTATATCACGACTGCACGCATCCGAAATTGCTCGTAACTATTCTGATCATACGTTGGGACACCCGTGCCCCACAATACTTTCAGATCGTCTATTAATGGCTGCATGAACACGTTGAAACACATACCCGGTGATTTTGGCCTGGAAACCAATATCGATAGAATATTGTACTCCTTCCTCATACACATGGACGGGGGGAATTTGAGGGGAATCATCACCACTGGCCAAATACTGTGAGCCGTAGAAGTGGGCCTGAACGGGTTAAAACCGTCGCTTGCTAGAGTAAGACGCACGTTCCGGAAGTCTGCAGCAAATGTTGGGTACAATTCGTCAAACTCTTTCCAAGATACGCCGTCAGCTGGATGGGTAACGTTGTTTCTGTCTCTAACCCTTTGCCCGTTCCAACGCATTTGGTCAAATGTCTTCGCTGACATGTACAAACGCTGGAGCTGCGGAATAATAGGGAAGTACCAGACAATTTTCCTTGGTTTATTTTTTTCGTTTTCCCGTCTACCCTTCTAGATGTCCGACAAATAGAGCAAAAATTGGCAGATTCGTACTGTTTATAGTACAAGATGCACCCAAACTCGCAAGCATCGTACTTGATACAATCCATCCCTATTTTATTCAACATCTTCTTCGCTTCGGCATATGATCTAGAGTGAAAATTTGGCGATGGGTGCGAATTTATATTAAACTCGCAATTCATGTCAAATGTCATGTTTGACGTTGCTGATTTTTCCTTAATGGTCATCAACTTCATAGGCGCCTTCAGACATGACAAGTTAGACCCTAGATACAATGGGGTATTTGCAAGACGGGTTAGTTCGTCATACGCGTCCATCGTTGTTTTTGTCGTAGGGTGCTCACACTCTATTGTATCTTCACCAAAGTGATTTTCCCGTTGGAATAAATCCTCCACAAGCTCTACAACAGGATCGACATTTCGACTACTTGATGCCTCGTCCCGTCGAGATTCCCATCCCGAACTCAAAAATGAATTTGTGTTCTGCACTTCACCGTGACAGATCCACACAGTGTAGGTCGAAATCATGTCGTATTGCAATAAGTGAGTACGTATTGTATTCTCATATTGGCCAATCATATTGTGACAGGTTTTGCACGAGCATACATATCGGTCACGACCATGTTGAAACGAATTTTTTTAGATAAATTTATGAAATTTTCGACACCGTCCATATACGCTTGTGACATTCTATTTTCTATATTCATCCACCTATGGCGGTCTATAATTGACAGATCTACATACAATTCAATACAATACGTGATAGTTATTGTATGCATATGTATTACTACACGTAATTAAAGCTAAATATCCATAAATCGAAATCTCACATCAATGTACTAATTCAGAGCCTACCTCATTCACCAAAAATCTACTAATTCATAGCCTATTTCACCAAAATTTCATTACTTCATAGTCTAGTTCACCAAAATTACACTAATTCATAGCCTAGTTCACCAAAATTTTACTAATTCATAGCCTAAGTTACGGATTTTCTACATAGCAATGTCATAGCTAAATCGTAATATCACAAAAAAATTAAAATTTCACTAATTCATAGCCTAGTTCACTAAAATTTCACTAATTCATACCCTAGTTCACCAAAATTTCACTAATTCATAGCCTAGTTAAGCAAAATTTCACTAATTCATAGTCTAGTTCACCAAAATTCATAGCCTAACTCACAAAATTCATATAAATGTCGTAGCCTAGTTCACCAAAATTAAAATTTCATAGCATATCGAAAACTCAAACTAACCTGCAAATATGGAGATCGACCAACGGGGACGACAAGATTAGAGACGACGAGGGGAACTCGAGAACCGGACTAGTAATCTTTGACTTTGTATGCACTCAAAATCTTCACCTCTATCAACAGGTCCAAATTATCATTCACAAACCAAATTTTGACAAATGAACTCATCCATAAACCTTTTATAGAATGTTCAGAACCTTTTCTCGGCGAGATATTGCTCAATATTTCGCCGGGAAAAGTTATGACCGTTGATGGTCAACATCCTACCGTTGATGGTCAACATCCTACCGTTGATGGTCAACAAACTCTTTCCCGGCGATATTTTGCCCATATTTCGCCAGGTTGGAGTCGTTGACTGTCAACGGTCGAATGTTGACTATCAACGGTCATAACTTTTTCCAACGAGATATTGAGCAATATCTCGCCGGGAAAGGATATGACCGTTGCGTCAACATCCGACCGTTAATGTCTGTAATAAGCCCGGCGAGATTTACAGTATACCGCCGGTTTGATGAAACACACCTGGCAAGATATTGCGCAAAATCACGCCAGGAAAGGATATGACCGTTGTGGTCATAATCCGCTGGTTGACTGGTGAAGCCAACCCGATGATATTTGCTATATCTCGTCGGGTTTGTTTCACTAAACCGACGAGACATTGAACATCTCGCCGGCTATGGTTTTACTAAACCGGCGAGATGTTCAATATCTCGCGGGGTTATTTCGCCGGGAAAAGCCTAATTTCCAGTAGTGTATGTGTTAGAATTGCTCTAATAATAACATATTGTAGGCAACTTAGCAAATTATCTACTCTCTGGCTGTTCAAATTTAGTGTACACTTAAAATAATTACTTTATTTATAAATTAACTGTCTGTAAACTGTGCCACATGAAATATTTGTAATATTAATCATTTTTCAAAAAATTAATAATATTCGTGAATGAAAGTGAAATCTCTAGTGTAGAAAAATAATTTGTAACATGTGATTTTCAAAGCATTATTATTTTGATAAATTGACATAGATTACATAGATGAGTTGGCAAAAGCGAGGACGAAAACCATAGGGCAATGTGAAATTAAACAGGATAAATGGGTGGTGAATATAGGCAGTTCTGTTCCCACAAGAATTTTTGATTACTTATTTGTGGAGAGAATGATAATCCACCCACCTTTTGCTGATGGATCAACAATGATTATTTAGTTTTTAGGATTCTGATTAATTGATCCTTAAACATGCTTATATTCTTCAATAACTAAATAAACAAACAAACCTTACCTATCGTTGATTATCAATTCAATCCTTTTTGCTCTTACATTCGTTTTAATACTACATTTTATAGTAATAAGGAAATGAAAACAAAACAAAATGCATTAGCTTATAATATGACATCAGCAAATGTGTCAACACAGGTGTACATAGCATATAATATCACATTAACTCACTTAAGATTTATACTTCTGTACATATGTACGCAGATACAATGAACTCTTGAGCTCTCAAAAATTCAAATCTTCTTATCGATTCTCTATCGTATAAGTTGTTCAAGAAAGAAGTCGCCGACTTGCTTAAAAGTATATGGTGCAAAATATAATTTTTAAGTGAGCGGACAAGATAAAATGAAATGTATTTACATGCAAAATGTGTTTGGTAGATGCACCATTTGTAATTATCTCAAAATTTATTACATTATCTTATTCAATAGAAATAAAACAAAGGTGTAAATAGTAAAAGGTAACTAACATATATTTTATGCACTAGAGTCCAAAATTGGGGATTTATGTTGATAGATAATGTTCGCTCTTGTGGAGAAGAGAATTGGAAACTGATATATGTGAATGGTCGGGACAGTTAAAAAATAAGAAATATTATATCATACTTTCTGGGAACTTATATATATACTTAGAGTCAATGGAACTTATGTATATACTTAGAGTCAGTGGATTTATACATAGTTTAATTAGATTTCAGATAGACAATAATTTTGTTAACACTAGGTTACTAGGAATGGCAACAGGCTGCCCTCATTCCATTTAGCTTGCCTCGTCACCGCCCCGAATCCAATTTTTAGCCGAATTCCCCATATTCAAATTCTCTGCAATAGGGACGGGGAATCCCCAAATCTCCAGATCTCCGAATTATTTTGTTACAACATAACATAATTGAAAATTTTAAATTGCATAATATTTGACGTGCGTTTATTATGGGTCCAAAAAGATATCATTTCAATACGTTTCGCCCACAACTTGTAAAATTTTGTTTTGATTAAGAGCAAATTTGTAGATCAATGGCAACTTGTGCTGCTGCGAGAGATTTAAGGAATGTGTAGGAGAATGTAGGAAATAAGCCTAGTTTTGAGGGTCAAAACCGGGATGGCTTGACGTCCAAGAAAAGGGGCCAGCAAGGGACTCCGCTCGGAACTCTACACCGGAGTCCCGAGCCGAGTCTATTTCCCCTTCCTTTGGTCACACCGGACATGTGGAACCAGAGGAGTCTAGCACCTGAGGGCACCTTCTGTGGAGATTCCAGACCGGAGTCTTGCGAGGATTGATCCCTAACGGCCATACCGATGGAAACTCCGGATCGGAGGTGAGCCTAGAAATAGAGATGATTTCGTCCGGTACCCCGGACTAGAGTCGTCGGCGGAACCCAAATTTGGCAACACATATAAATCAGATTTGGACTTCTGATTTTGGGGTGACTCTAGATTCGAACTTTGACTTCTCACACTCACTTTGGGGTGACTCTAGGTTCGAACTTTGACTCTAGAGGTTTTGGATGTAAGTAATAGAGCTGGAAGGTAGCTTTGGAGAGAAGGTGAAGAGCTTAAAATGGAGACTACACTTCCATGAGCTTTTCTTCTACCTTTCTTTTGTTTAGTTTTATTGAACTTTATTTTCCTTGTAATTTCGAGATGAAGTTCATGGATTTGATATTTGCATCCATGGCTCGGGGCTAAAACCCTTGCCCACGGGTACTAGACTTTGTGATTCTATTTTGATGTTGATTTGAGGTTTATTTCTAGCACATATGATGTGAAATTCATGATTGCCTTTCTTTTAAAGTGAATTTCTTTAATTTGGCCAATTAGAATGATTCGATTAGGTGAGTAACTTGAGTTCGAGAAGAACGAGTCTAATTGATCTAGGCAACGTTGAGAGTAGAGGTTCGAGACCGTGTCAACACACCTCCGGTAGCTTTTAGTTGTTATTTGTCGGTTGAATGTGGTGTCGAGGTGTAATTGATCCCGAGAGGGTAAAGAGCACCTCAACATTAGGCTAGTTCCAATGCCGAGAAGCGGGACTAGTAATTGGACATAGACTATCTACACATCGAGATGTTAGGTTTAATAAAGAAAATAACACATCACAATTGCATAGGCTAGCACCCTTGGTGCCTTAATTTGAGAAAAACAAATCCTCTTATATTTACTCGCTTTGCATGATAAGAAGTTAGAAAAGATCAAAAATACTTCATGTTTGTATGTGGCAAGTACAGTCCAATTCCATTCTAATCACACAAACATTCAATAGAGCAACAACGTAACCCCTCATTAGTCCTCGTGGAGATGACCTGGTTCTTACCGGTATTTTATTACTTGTGATCACGTATGCTTGCGTGAGGTGCTCGAGTGTGATGTTTCGAACTCAGTGCCCCATTTGCTGAGGAAGAAGAGTTTTTCGCTACCTCACTAAACCTATATTTGGATACAAAAAAGTACCCAGCTAATCCTTCCCATTTCTCAAGCTAAAGAAAGTTAAGATATCACACTCCTGCCCTACAACATTCTAAAACAAACAACTTAAAACTTGATAGATCATCACAAGCGAAGTCAACTTGCCTAAATTTATAAAGAAGGTCCTACAAATGAGGTATGCCTTATGTGAAGATATCTTGTTCCATAAGAAATTAAGTTACATATTTCCTATCCTAATTAAGAAACCCAAGAGGGTCAAGAAGCATGAAAAGATTTTGAGCTATTCCTATAAATAAAATGTGGTTTCAACCTTAATATATTCATGTAAAATTTCAACTCATGAGAGTTTCACGGAGTTTTACTTCTTTCAATATCACCAAGGAGGTTTGCAAAAAAATGATTTTCATAATCGTTGTTAGAACGAGTTGCGAAATCAATACCTGCTACACAAGTCAATAAAGTTCGAGGAAGACCTGGCTCTATCAACTTCAAGAGGAAGTTTTGTTTTCTGTTTTCTAGGGAGTGTGTGTAATCCGTTCGGGAAGAAGTTAGCTGTGTCATCACCCTGGTAGAAGGTTGTGTGGAAGCAGGAATTTGCTTGCTCAGGGGACACTTGCATTTTATTGGATTTAGGGTTAGGTATTAGGAAAGTTGGAGAAAAGTTGGACACTTGTTTGTAATTGTACTACTGAGAGCTAAGTGAATACTAACACATTAGATTTCACGACCCACCGCAAACGTAACTAGTCGAATGTCGAACTGAGTTAACAAACTTGCTGTGTGAACTCTTTACTTCGATATGCAGCAAAACACAGAGAGTTTATTTTTGTTATTTTGTTGCAGAACTAGCTAAAATAAAAAGGGATGACAAATTTGGTGCATTCACTACAAAATTGACATACATTTGACCAAAAATATTCTCAGAGCAGTTCCAGCCCAAATTTCCTAGATTTCTAAAATTATTACTCAATTATAATGCAAAATCAATGCCTAATTTTATTTTATTAATGTGCTATAGTTATAGATAAAATTGCATGGTAAATAATTTTTAAAAATATTAAAAAAATTATAGTTTATTTATTTATAAAAGTTTTAAATTTAATTACTTAATTTATCAAAAATATTTACGGGGACTCCGGTAGCAAGTTACAAAAATGGAATGGAATTTAAGCCTTTCGTTGGATATGTACAGTACATTTTTATGAAATTAAGTATTTATAATTTTTCCGGATAAAAATGTATACTTTTATTTAATTTATTTGTACTCAAATTTCTCCAATATAGAATCACCCACACTATAGAAGTTACTATATAGGCATATAGAACAAAATCATATAGGTATGCAATAAATAAGGCCAACCAAACGAAAATGATTATAGAATGACAGGACAGAAACTAGAAAAGAAGTAGGGATTAATTAGATGATTTGACAAGATGGTACAGAAATAATAATGTTGATAATTTTGTTCTTCAAATCACACTGACACGCACAGCCATTTTATATATAATAGCACTACATTTTCGAATGACCTCTCAATCGTCAAGATTACATTTCATCAAATGGAAAGCAATCCAGATCACTTGTTTTGGTTACAATTCAACTGACTTGTTCATTCAATTTTTGGAGACGGACTTGTCATGCAAACCTATTTATTGCTCATTTTGTGATGCTTTCCATTTTGCAATTTGTTATTCATTTAAAAATATGGGCAGGTTATTTAAAGTTGTATCAAGGGGTAATTACAGATCAGTATATCCGCCGAATCTCATTTCAGGATCAGTATTCCAAGTTTGAAATTTTTTTTCTCGATTCCCAAAGTTTAAAACGTTAACACTTTAATCCTAATTCAGTTAAATCTAACAGCTATATTTTTAATGACCAAAATGCCCTTGATGTATAATTTCAAACCTTTTATATAATTATTTAAAAAATTTGTGAAATGACTATTTTACCCATAATTGACTACCCAATTAAACTAATGAATTGAGGACAAATTTGTTTTTTCAAGTAACCAAATAAAACAATTAAAATTTTAAATACAATAACTATGAAATGACCACATTACCCTAAATTAAATAAATAAATAAAACTTGTGGTTAAGGGTATATTAGTACTTTTTAATAACAAAATAAAAACTGTAAGTGAAATGACATTATTGCCCCCTTTTTCAATCTCTCATCTTCCATCTCTCTCCCGTCTTCACTCTCCCCTCTCTGGATCATAAAAAATACTCTTTTTATCAAAATCAATTAAACAGATAATATATGAGAAAATAGAACAAATTTCATCATTAAACAAATTTTACAGATCAAACAAACATTTGATTGTGGGAATCGAGCTTTACATGAGGGTTTTTGGGTCAGTCGCCGGAGAATCGACGAGTCGCCAAAGATTTGGTCAGTCGCCGACATCTGGGTCGCCAGAGATTAAACCCAGCTCTACGCCTTCCTCGGCCCTGACATGTCCCAGTTTGAAACCCTAATCTGGGCCAGTCGCCAACAACATCAACACCCTCGCGCCCTCAGATCTTGCGGCGACGCAAATTGTGTCCCGATGGAGAAGCTGTCGGGCCCGGCGGAGGCCACCAGGAGGTCACTGGGCGCTATCGAAGGACCATTTATGTGGGGGGACCGATGTGCACGAGCCACATGCATAGGCCTTCAGCATCAGACCCTTCCGCCCCCACGTCGTAGAGGAAGATCTCGGCTTGAAGCTTCTCACTGCTAGGTCTGAAGAGGGTCGACCGAAGAGGGTTACCGGAAGGCCGACGTTTCTGGTTGGTGTGAAGAGAGAGCGGGGAGATGGAGAGGGGTCTGGGAGAGGGAGATCGAGGTGGTCTCACTGGATATGTTATCTCCGTCGTCGCTAGTTCTGATCTCGTTGGAGAGAGATGGGAGAGTTTTAGGTTTGTGGGAGAGGGAGGAGAGAGAGAGAGAGAGAGAGAGAGAGAGAGAGAGAGAGAGAGAGAGAGAGAGAGAGAGAGAGAGAGAGGATGTTGGGTTGAAGAAGAAGAATTAAAGTGGGGTAAAATTGTAAATTTATAATAATCAAATAGTTATTGTCTATAAATTATATAGTGAGGGTATTTTGAACATTTTACAAACCACATCAGTTAAATCTAATGGAACTGAACTTAAGTATAACGTAATGAAATGATGTTGGGTTAAAGAAGAAGAATTAAAGTGGGGTAAAATTTTAAATTCATAATTATCAAATAGTTACTGTCCATAAATTATATAGTGAGGGTATTTTGAACATTTTACAAACCACATCACTTAAATCTAACGGAATTGAACTTAAGTATAACGTAATGAAACTTGGGGTACTAAGAAAAAAAGTTTTAAACTTGGGGGAATGATCCTGGAATGAGGTTTCAGCGGGTGTACTGATCTGTAATTACCCCTTGTATCAATGTAGACGATTGATGACAAACAAAATACTAGAATTATTAATTCGAAAAAAATACTAGAATTATTTTGTATTTTTTGAAAACTCCACACCATGATGAACTCTTATAATAAGATAATCCTTTGCATAATTAAACAAGGATAATACATCCTAATAGAAGTCCTATTCACTAAAATCTCGAGTCTTTTTTAGATCAATTCCACCACGTGTTGAGAGGCATGATTTCATCTTATACAATCTAATACTCTTGAATTATTAAGGGATAATGACACTTAATGAAACCTAACTATCACGAAATGACACTCTCATATTACTAAAATGTCTAAAATACCTAAACTACTATTGGTTTAAAAAATCAAAATTGAACTGGTTCAATTTGATTTATATTGAATTGTTTCGTCTTCTTCTTCGTTGGCCAGCTCACCGGAGAATTCAACCTCACCGGAAAACGAATTAACCCAAACTCCCTCTTTAACCTATTTTCATCCTCATCTCTTTGGTTCTTCATCAGCCCAATTTTCATTCCCAATTAATTTTGTGTTTCAACACACCTATTGGCAGTTTTAACAAAATAATTGGCAATAACAGTTTCAATAAATCCATTCAAACAATACCATTTTCAATTTTTAATATAATCAAGGGATAATGATACTTTATTACATTTAACTATAGCAAAATGACACTTTTATACCCTAGCTAATTTTTTGTGTTTTTAGTACATTGACTATTTTTATTGACAACTTACCCCTAAAAGGCCTAAAGTACCTAAACTACACTTGGTTTTTATTTTAATTTTGCCCGACTTACTGTGGATCGGTAGTTCCCCAAATTAAATTTCATTATGAAATTGAACCAAGCTCAAATTCAATTATGGTTCACTACCGGTCTACAATAAACCAGAGCTAATTGAAATCAAAATAAGGGGTAGTTAGGTGTAACAAAATGTCATTATCCATATTTCAAGACTTTCAGTCAAATCACAACCAAATTGATTCAGATTTTCAATAAGAGAACAATCAAATAATTCACAAAATTATTCCATGGAGTCTCCTCTTTGATGAAGCACCATGCCACAACCCCAAATTTTGGTAAATCGGTGGTTGTTTATGGAGAATCAGAGGATGGAGGATTCGTGGGCGAAGGGACAAGGATGAGGGCAACGGATTGGTGTCTGCAGTATGGAGTGAGGAGAATTTGGGGGAGGAGACTTGAAATTTTACGCCTTTTATTTCTGTGTGCTTCTGGGTCCGTTGCAATGAGTATGATGCCTCACCGTGAGAGGCTACCTCCTCCGTCGCCGCCACCTGAAGAAAATATCTCACTGTCGATGTTGCCATGAGAGGAGAGGTTGTGAAGTTTTTGAATCAAACTAGAGATGGAGATAGGTTGAAGTAGGAGCCCAAATTGAACCATAGATAAATCAAGTTGAACCGGTTCGATTTTGATTTCTTAAAATAAGGATAGTTTAGGTATTTTAGGCATCTTGTCAATAAAAATAATCAGGTTACTAAAAGAGAGAGAAAATTAGTTAGGGTATGAGAGTGTCATTTCGGGATAGTTAGGTGTAACAAAGTGGTATTAACCCTTATTTTAACATTACGCTTTATCAAATAAAAAAAACTTTGTCATTTGTTATTTGCAAATGATATAACTTTTTCTATTTTAGAACTGAATCCGAAACTTAAATCTCATTTATTTTGTTAATGTTGATTTTACTGAGAAAACCAAGTTGAATTGCTATTTATTTTCCGATTGCTTGACATTGACCATGTTAAAAGATTATGTGAATCGTGATGTCGTGTCCGAGAGGGCCGGTGGGTGACCGACACATCGCAATTCAAGGGGTTCAACTATTTGAAACCCCCATCCCATAATTTTCGTCCCTCATCCAGACTCGAAGTGTACTCTAACATGGGAGGGATAGTAGAAACCTCGAGTCTAAGCTTGCTCTAATACTGGGAGGTGGAGTTGAAATTTTGGTGGAAATATTGCATTTTGAATTGAATTGTGTTCTCTGAATTGTAGTTCCAATGTGATCTAGCACCCATGATTGCTCTATATATCATTGATTTCTTGTATCTTTGTTTACTCGTTAACAATTTTTAGTTTACAATCCATTTCTCTAACATTCAACATACTAAACAATCTAACTATTCCTTAACATAAATTAGATTAAGTTAACCCCAATTGGTCTCTGTGGATTCAACCCAGTCTTACTGGATATTACTTGTAAGTGTCGCATACACTTGTGCATAATCAGGTGCTCGTGGATTATTGTCCATGGGTCCAACAAGATTTGGCGCCATTTTTGAGAATCAACGGCTAATTGACTCTAATTTTTTTTATGTATTCTTTATCGAGCTCCGATTATCTAGAATCTTTTGAAGGTAGTTGAGCATTCCAGTTCAGCTCAAGGAAAAACGCTACTAGGAGGCACCCCATAATTCCTACCCTACCAAGATAGGGAGCTGAAAAGAAGAACAGGGGCACTTAAGGCTAGTAGAGGGTAGATGATTCCTCCTGATGGGTCACATCATCGTCTAGCTGAAGGATATCAAACAAAGCGCTTGTTGGGAAGTACCCTAAGGATTTCTCGAGCTTATAGTTTATACATGATATAAAACTGTTATATTTTGTGACTTGTTGTATTTTGCTATGTTTTTACACGTTATTTTGGATATTGCGATTTCAAATTGAGGTGTAGGCTGGTGTGCAGGTACTGGGTGTTGACCTAAATTCTAAACCGAAAAATTTCAGAACTTCATAGCAGGACAAGAGCATATGCACACACATCCTAAACCGAAAGAATGTTATCTTGAGATAATAGTCGGTCAATTTAGTAAGGTGTTGACCATATCCGATACCTTTGATACTCGACTAGCAAACCACATAGAGTGACAGTGATTCATAAGGTACAACCGAGATCAGGATTATATTCGCCACATGTTGCATATTTCTTTTAGTCTTTTTTCTTTATTATCTTCTTACACGAGGGACCATACACGTGTTGCACGATAAGTTAGGTAGCATATTTACATTTTTATCATGTTTGAAGTTTTTTTTAAATCTTTAACGTTTTAGTGCACGTGTTAAGAATCTGTAATCGAGTTGTAGCATGCTTTAGGTCATTCGTTTTGCCCTAGGAATTAAGGAATAAAGTGGTTGGATGACATTTTCTAACTGCGTAATGAAAAGTGGTTGTACAATTAGTCCATGAAATTTTAATTGCTCAAATAGTTTATCATTGATAAAGCATTTTGGCACGTAAAAATGAAATGGAAATGCAGTATATAATTTGGAAGGGTTTTGGGTGTGTGTATCCCACAAAAAGGAGAAAATTCAAAGACTTGAATATATTTAAAAGGGGAAAGAGGCTAGGATGTGTATATCCGTGGAAGCTTGGTCCAATCTAGATTCATGCCAAGTAGAGAAAGTCTGAAAGCTCCAGACTTTTTAAGCTAAAAATGACATAGATGTGTGTATTTGTGAAAGCATGTATTCAAATAGAGACCAAGGAAAGAGGAGAAAGTTCGAAGCCAAAAAAAATGTCATTTGTGAAAAAAGAAAAATATTGTAGAGTTTTCTTGAAAACTTGGAACTTTTCGTGCTTCAAAAATTCGGTAAAAATCTTGCCTGCTTACTCGAGACTATGGGTGAAAAGCGTGCAATTATGGTAGAAGCTAGAAAGTGGTTTGGGTGTAAATATATGACGTTTAGCATGTTATAGGGAGTGTCGATAAACGTTCGCGATGTGTGTTTTTTGCGGCATTAATATAATTACTTTTAGGTCAATTGTTCTTGTGGACTGATTAGATGTATTGGTCATTTTAAGTCTTCATAATTTTGTAAGATCGAGACATTTTTAGTTATAGCCAATTGCATTGCATCAATATCTCTAGGGTTGTGGGTTGGACCTACAAATTATTGGAAAATATCGAACTCCCCCTATTAAGATGAATCTCAGGTTTTAAACGACCATTATTATATATTTGCTTCTGGAGGATAAGAAAGTTTTTAGTATGAGGTGTTGATGTGAACGCGTCCTATTATACTTTCATGAATATAATTATCGCTCAAACTATTGAAAAGCCTCTGCTCGTCCAGAATTGGAATATGTTCTGGGCGATTGGAGTGGTTCGACCAGACCCATTCTCCTTCTTTGATGAGAGCTCTGCTCGTCCCACGACGACGATTCTCCGATGAGAACATAAGAAGGCAGTGGCGGAGCGCAGCATCAACAAGGTCGCTGGGATTTTTTCAGAGAGCTCGTTGACAGAGGGGTTCAAAGAGTTGAGGTTTGGAAAAGAGCCGGTGGAGGAGGGAATATTGCCGAAAAGTGAGTTTCGAGCGAGGTTGAGGTTGCTGAGGGAGTTGAAGAAGTCAAGAGACGCCATAATCGAGCTGAACAATTTGTTATGGACTGGTGGAACTAGCCCAATCGACGAGACCATATCTCAGTTCTAGCTTACTAACAGTTCAGCTAAACCAGTCTGAATTGATTTCAAATCACCTTAAGAATTTTTTTTTCTTTTTTGAAAAAACTAATGTAATCCGTCTAAATCCTAACACCGTTAGAGAAATGTGTAAGAACGTAATTAAGTAATCTCAAATTAAATTTATTATAATAACAGTAAGGAATAATTTCAGGTGGTTACACCTACTTTGCTCTTGTTTGTGTTCACCAACTTTGCTTGGAATTGGAAGGAAAATATTGGGAATTTTGGGATTTTCTTCTTTTTGAAAATCATCTGTGCTAAATATAGATAAGAATATTTCAAAATCTATTGTAGCTATGTTTCTTGCTCATGTATGGCTTCAGATTTTTTGTTCACTGCTAAATTTTTGTTTAAATGATGAGTGAGAAAGGAGAGAGAAGAGAGGTATTGGAATTAGGAATTTTGGATATTGGGTATTGGGGATTAGAAGTTTAGTGTTACTCCATATATTTGACAGTTGGATTTATAATAGTCAGGAGGAGAGAAGAGAGGGAAGAGAGGGAGAGGAGTGATAGAGAGAGAGAGAAAAAAAGAGAGAAGAGAGAGAAGATAAAGATAAAGAACGGATGGCATGAGTTTGAAAATTAAAAGGATTTGTGAGAATATTTTACTCTTTTCTAGTTGTACTCGAGTCAAAAACAGCTATATTTAAATATAGCCACCTGAAATTATTTCTAACAATAATAAAATGTAAAACTTATAAACTATAATACAAGTGAAGTTTAATTAATAAAATTCGTTTTTCTTTAAAAAAAAGAATAATACGAGGAGGTTTAATTAATCCTAACATTAATTAAACCCGATTTTCAAAATAAATTTTAAATTTGGAATTGGTATATAGTGCAGTTGAATTTAAATTATGTCATACCAGTAATCTAGCTCCTGACCCATTTTAAAGTATAAAATAAATGGAGGCTTCACCTAAAAATCTTGCTTCATGTCTAATATGGTGGGACCGGCCCTGCATTTCTGCAGTAGGAATAGTTATTCAAAACAAATTGTCTACAGTATTCGGGAGACAAGAAATGCAATTTAAAAAGAAATATAGTCCTCTTAAGTTATAACTACCTTGATTCATCAGAGTTACTTCATGCTAAAATGTAAAATATATTATTTAATCATATTTTTTTAATTAAAATAAATTCTTTTACATTATAGCAACTAACCCGACATCAAGCCGAACAGCTGAAGCTACAGTTGATGAGACATACCCCTCACTAGGGCTGTCCATTTTACCCGGTAACCCGATACCCGACTTGACTCACCCAACACCCGACTCGACTAACCCGATACCCGACTGACCCGACATGCCAACCGAGTCGAGTATTGGGTCCAATTCTATAATCCGTCGGGTACCCGACAACCCGACAGTATATATAAAAATATATTTTGTTGAATACCCCCAGCCCAACATAACCAACCAGGCCCAGCCCAGCCCAAATCGAAGACCATTCAACTTCGTAGCCCAGCCCAGCCATGCTTGGTTTGTCTATAATCTGAGAGTTGAGAGCTTATAAACTCTCACAGAGCTTCCTACGTTTCCGATGTGGGACTCTGTGAGAGTTTTTTTTAACTCTCTTCCTCTCTCAGCCAAAATCGAGCGATGTGGCCTCATCTCAGTCGTTGATTTCAGTCCACCGATTCATCTCATCCGTTGCCAGTCCTTGACGTGTCACGCTCTCCTCCACACACATATTATCGACCTCACGTCCTCTCCTCTCAATTCGACGACTCCTTCTCTCCTCTCAATCCGACGAAGAACAGAGAACCAAAAGAATGAAGCAGAAGGCTCGAGTCGAGACTCAACAATCGCGTACGCGTTGATCGACATGGCCTCGATCTTCTCTGGTCCTCGCACCGTCGAATCGATCCAGGGAGTTCCCGTTGTGAATCGACCCGTTGGCGAGGCTCATCTCCACTAAGCAATGGTGGAGAGGAGACTCATCAATGGATCGATTCTTCAGTGGAGCTGGAGATTGAATCTTCAAAATTCACATAACGCCGACCACATGTAAGTCTAAGTTTATGTTTTAGGGTTTTGTATTGGGGATTTGTGATTCAATTTGGGGGTTAGGGTTTTGAAGCGGGGTTTAAGGGCTTCAATTTGGGGGTTCGGAATTGAGGTTAGAGTTTGAATTTGTGTATCAAGGTTCCTAATTGGGGTTTAGGCTTTCGAATTGATTTTTAATATAAGGGGCTAGGGTTCGAATTGTGATTGAAATTGGGTAGAGGCTGATTGTATCAGATCTGTTGGTTCTACAAATTAGGGATTTCAATACAAATTGGGGGTTTTGAATTGGGGGTTAGGGTTCGGTTCCGATTTTAGTTTGAGATTTCGATTTGGGGATTTCAATTTGGGGATTTCGATTTGAAATTGGGATTGGGGGTTAGGGTTTTCTGATTTGGATTTAAATTTTGGGGTTTAGGGTTCAATTTCAAATTGGGAATTTTGTATCGGGTCTGTTGGGTATACCCGACTCACCCGAGACCCGATTCTACCCGAACCCGACTACCCGACTCTTCAACCGAGTCGAGTATTGGGTCTGGGTTCCACCACCCGACTCAAACCGAGTCGGGTCCGACCTGAGCCGAGTCTACCCAACCCGACTCGATGAACAGCCCTACCCCTCACTATAATTCCAGCTACTGTTAGTTAAAGCATGTTTGGCCAATTCATGAGTCACTTTATTACAAGATCGACGAGCAAAAACTAATGAGAAATCTATTCCCGGGCTAGAGAGAATGCGCTTGCAGTCGTATATAATACCCCCGAACATATTTCTCATATGCTTCTCCCTTCTGACGTGATCCACGACCCTAAAACAGTCCGATTCAACTATCATGTCCGTCCACTTGTTTCCTTTTTCCCATGTCAGTGCCTCTCTGATGCCTACGGCTTCACGAAAACCGTCTAGAAAGTGCACCCACCAATCGACCCTCGAGGTCCCTGTAGACAAGCACTGTACTCCACATACCCCTTTCCGCATATGTTCCCCCATCAACATTTATCTTAAGTTGTCCTGATCTTGGTGGGACTCAAGCTGTTGGGGACTCTGCCACTAGCCGATCTTCTCCCATAGATCCCAATGATCATGCTTGGGGTTTTAATGTTTTCCAGTTTCGTTGAATCCCTTTTTTCGTCCATGCCACTCTTGCTGAATAGAACGTTTTTGAGTTACAAACAACTTGATTCCTTGCGCCCCATATGGCCCAGAGAGTGATAGCCCACAAACTCGCCTCCCCTCCCCGTCCACCTATGATGACATTTGGTTATTGTGGGATCTGGCCCCATTTGTCCACGGGTGACTTGTAGGAGTCTGTCCCCCCATATAGGGGCCACAACACTACATGTGAAAAATATATGATAAGGCGTCTCTTCTGGGTGACCACAAAGGGGGCACTGGGTAATTATTGGAAGACCCTTCTCTGCCCGCCGTGATTTTTGTCGGGAGATAGCCTGAGAGTGCTCTTCAGATGAAGATTTTGACTTCTGGAGGAACCTGTAGTGCCCATAGTTAATATATTGCCATCTAACTTTAACTCAAAGTTTTAAATTTTAATACAAATATCATCAATACAATTTTTCAATGTTGTCATTTATTAATTGATTATATTAATACAATAATATTAAATTTATGTCAATTTTATTATAATGAGTTACCAAATGCCACTATAGCAAATATAACAATCTACTTATGCAATGCAAATTTGACAACTTTTATTAAAATTAGAAGTTGTCATTTTGTTAAAAATATAATAAAATGACAACTCTAGCTGATTATGAAATAAAAAGTAAGAAAAAGAAAAAGGGTAATTTTCTCTAATAATATAATAATGAGTTTGAAATTGTCAATCCAATCAGAGCCACTGTATTTCAATGTTCACCTCTAAAACCTAGAAAAAAATATGTGAACCATTTATAAAACAAAAGCATTGAGAAAATTGGGTAGCTTTGCTTAGGCGAGTTGGTTTCTTATGTCACGTCAAAACAATTCTTACGTGGAAATTAACTTAAAAGGGAAATTTCACTTAAACCACCGGTGAAATATTACTTTTTCACTTACTACCATCACAAGATAAAATTGGTCCGTGGAGCACCTGAAGTTGTCCACTTTTGGACTTAGCTTCAACGATGTTAACTGAAAAATGAAAAGTCCAAAATGCCCTATATTACCTTCTCAATTTCCTTAATGGATGGAAGGTGTTTATGTCTTTTCATTTACACAAATAAAAAATTAATTTGATAATCTTAAACTACAATTTTATCCTTAAATGAATAATAATTACAACTAATGGATGAAGAGTATTTTGGTCTTTTCATTTACACAAATAAAAAATTAAAATAAAATGTGAAATGACAAATATCCCTGTCTTCAACCTTTGTTCCCTCCTCCGCCGCTCCAGCTTCGTTGCCGGCGGAGCTGCCTCCCACAAGGCTCCCCGACGACAGTCCCCACTGTCATGGGCGTCGTCAAGGCTCCACCAAGTGCACTAGTGGTTCGTTTGACCATTTTGAGGAGGTGGGTGGAGGAGGAGGGATGGTCGGAGGTGGAGGTCGGGCTAGGATGGAGGAGGAGAGAGAGGTGGGGTCGGGCCGATCGCCTAGAGCTGAGCTCAAGCAGATCGGGCCGGAGCTAAAGCAGATCGGAGCTCGACTTCCGCCCAGAGCCGAGCTCGACCTCCGATCTGCTTGAGCTCCTGCCCTCCTCGACCTCCGCCCTCCTCTTCCGCCCACCTCCTCAAAATTTTTTATTTGTTTAAATGAAAAGAAAAAAATACCCTTCATCCATATTCATTTGAGTGTAAAATTGTCTTTTTAGATTATCAAATTAATTTTTATTTGTGTAAATGAAAAGACCAAAATACCCTCCATTCATTAGTTATAATTATTATTCATTTGAGGATAAAATTGTATTTTTAGATTATCAAATTAATTTTTTATTTGCGTAAACAAAAAAACAAAAATACCCTCCATCCATTAAGGTAATTAAGAAGGTAATAGAGGGCATTTTAAACTATTCATTATTGAGTTAACACCGTTGGAACTAAGTGCAAAAGTGGACAACTTCAAGTGCTACGCAGACAAATTTTATCTTGTAGTAGTGGTAAGTAAAACATGATATTTCACAGTTGGGTTAAGTGAAATTATAACGCCTTTAATTTCCAACCAAATAATTGTATTGAATTTCCCTAAATGAGTACTATAAATACTAAATAGGGCAATATTAGCAAACAATTGAAAGTCAACCATTTGTGCCTTCAGATAACATCTTTCCCTACTTTGGTGGGCAGTCTCTGACCGATAACTTCATTAGTTACACGTGAAAATAGTCTCTAATCACAATATTTTTGGTATATTTAACATGAACCTTCTCGGATTACCTGTATATTTAGCAGTGTGCAATAAAATGATTATGTAATTTATTTATAGTTATTATATAATATTTATTTTGAATCATGTATTTTGTTCTACGCAAATTTAAATTATATTTTGATTTATCAGATAAAAATGAAAACTATTTTTCTTTAATTTAGTCGGTGTGAGTGCAAGAATATAGATATAATTTTAAATCAAATAAACTTACTCCAAATAAGCTATAATTCTAAATCAAATTTAAACAAAATGCATATTAGATTGAAAGATCAGTAGTAAAAGGGAAAATCTTTTTCTTTTATTTTTGTGTTTTTTTGAATCAGGGGTACTTTAGTTATTTTAAAGTTAAGTTGTTCCTAACTTATAGTTAACAAGCTAAAAAAAGAGAAAAAAGTTAAGGTAATAAAGTGTAAAAGATGTATAGTTATTATCATTTTCCTTTTTAAAAATTAATAAAAAATAAAAGATATATGTTTTCAATTCGAGTTCGTCAATTTTTTCTCTTGTTGATATTTGTTAGTGGGACTTCATATGTGAATGAATTCAGAGTCACGAGAAAACTGTCAAATTAGAGTTGATTTTTTGTTTGTTTTAAGATTTAAAATATTTAATTTAATATATATTTTCTTCATTCTCAAAATAAATACACATTTAAAAAACAGTTAAATTGACATTCACATTTTTTTCTCACAACTCATCAATACTTGTTTGTGAGACTTCATATCTAGATAAATTTAAAGTGGGGAAAAAAGTTTAAGAGCTCAATCTGAAAAAAAAATTATTTATTTATATTTAATTGTTTTTTTTTTGAAGAACTTTATATTTAATTGTTAGTTTTAGACTTATATACACATTAATTAACAAAATAAAAACTAATTTAACCCTTACTATTTGCAAAACCAAAGTATACTGCTATAATTTAATTTATAAGGGGTAATTCCATGTCAATACCCTAATTTTGCCTCATTTTTAAATCAGTACCCCAAGTTTGAAAAGTTTTTTGCCGATATCTCAAGTTTAATTAGTTGCAGATAACCTAATCTGTTAAATCTAACATAATTGAGATGTGAAAAGACCAAAATACCCCTAATGCTTATAATAATTAATATTATATTGAAACTTTTGAAAGGAATAACTCTCTCATACGACCTCCGTTTTGGACTCATGAAATATCAAATCGAAGAGAATCGGAAGATAAATAATTTTGAAGAATAGTATAAATAATTAAGTAAAAATAATGATTAATATTATTTAATTATTGATTATAAAAATTATTTAATAATTAATAATTAATAAATTTTTATTTAATTATTAATATTCTTCAAAGTTGTTTATCTTCCGATTTTTTTGGATTTGATATACTATGAGCCCGAAACGGAGGTCGTATGAGAGAGTTATTAAATTGAAAAGTTTCAATATAATATTAATTATTATAAGAATTAGGGGCATTTTGGTCTTTTCGCATTCCAATTCTGTTAGATTTAACAGATCAGGTACTTATCTGCAACTAATTAAACTTGGGGTATCGGCAAAAACTTTTCAAACTTAAGGTACTAATGTGAAAATGAGGTAAAGTTGGGGTACTGGCTCTGGCATGGAATGACCCCATTTTATAAAATTGAAACAGAACTCTCCTCTTACATTTTACACTTGAAAAGAGTATAACACACAACACTCTCCCTATAGGCTAAAAATTGGTTTACGAGTAATAAAGTAAGGGATAATTACAAGCTACTATACTTAATTGGAGGTCTTTTACAAGTGACTATACATATTTTAAAAACTTCTATTTTCATTCGCTAGTTACCAAAAATTCACACGTTACTACTTTTCCGTCTAATCTAACTTGATTTACTGTATTTTTAAAAAAATACCTAAAATATCCTCATCCCTCTGCCCTCTCTTCACTCCTCTGCAACTCTCTCCACTCCAACCTTCAGTCTGCAACTTGAACACCACACCCCAACTTTAAGCTCTATGGCGATTATGGTCAAGACGACAAAGTCGAGCTCGTCTGTCCCGAAATTGGGGGTGTGGCACCATGTCTCCAAGCCCGGCGGCCAAGAACGAGATCGAGGGTGGACCAATTCTCCATCTCGCTCACAAAAATGGAGACGAAATCAGAGCCCAAACGCTACGCGCCCCTCCGGCAGCCTGCACAGCAGCTCCGTCGTCGCTAGAATCCTCCCAGCCTCCTCGCCCTCTGTCGTCATCGTCCCTGCACAGTTCCAGATATGGGAAATACATAAAGCCTTCAAACCAGATCTGGCACTGTGCAGACATTCGACGATGGTGGAATTAGCGAGGGAGAATGTCTTCGATGGCAGTGGTGGAATCGATGGAGGTCGGAGATTCGCCAAAAAGGGTCGCAGCTCTCTCATTCAACTGCAAAGGGAAAGGCGCAGAGGGTGGCCACGAACCAAGTCTCCAATTTTGTGGTGGCTATTCACTTTTATGAAGCATTTTTGGGACAAATTATTCATGAATTCCCCAGCATAATAGGTTTATGAAACTCTCAGTATGGTGTGGCTAAAGATTTGAATGGATTCCTGTAAAAATAATTAGATCTTTGTCTATTGTAATTTGTATTGCTTCCAATTTTGGTTGGTGGGTTTTTCTTATTTGTTGATTTTCGTCCATATCTGATTTAATTTGATCAAATTTGTAAAAATTATCACGCAAATTTTGTTAATTTGATTAATTTTGGTTTGGATTTGGAGAGAAAAAAAAAAGAATGAGAAAATGAGATGGATGAAATCATTGCACATTTTGAAAATTGAATGAACAGACAAGAGTATTTTAGGCATTTCATATTTTTTAAAAGAATTTCAGTTAAAATTTAACGGTGTTAAAGTAAATTGTAAAAAAAACATAATTAAGTGAGTGAAATTAAAAGTTTTTAAAGTAGATAGTCACTTGTAAAAGGCCTCCAACTAAATATATTAACTTATAATTAACTCATATATTAATAATTACATAAAAGATCTCAGTAACCAGTCCACAAGCAAACTTAATTTGAGAAAATTGAGGCTTGCCTCTGTCGGAGTCGGACTATGAGATGAGTAATAGTTCGTAGATTACAATAATACCCTTGAAGCCAAGTCAGGTCCCATTTAGAGGCTTTGAACTGAACATGAGCTTGTTATAAATTTGAGAAACAAAGCAATGAGCCAAAACCTTTTGTTTTTCCGAGGAACGCCCCCATCTTTTTATTTTCTTGGCAGCCAAACAACCCCCACCAAACCATTGATCAGAAACAGAAGCGGAGAGGCCGATAGCTGTAGCTGTCTTTTCACCTCAACTTCACTCTGAATCCAATCCATGTAAGTCTATCACTCTGTTTCATGCTCAAAACTGTTTTGCTTTTCGATCGCGCCGTTAAAACTCCAGATCGAATCATCAATGTCGTTGACCTGACCCCACTTCATTCCTCTGTTTTTCCCTTTTGCTTGTCCATGCGAAAAGTTTCCATTTTGTTTCTCATAACCAAAATTCCCAAATGGGTTTTGCTTCCCAGAATGAGTTGGGTTAATCGAGATCTACAAAAATGCTATAATATTTCATCATCTGTAAAACAAGAAATGTTCTGTTCTGTTCTGTCTTTGAAAGAAAAGGTATGAAGGTGGCCTCTTCTCTCGCTTTCCATCTTCCCAATTGTTTATTCACAAATACTAATTTGTTTAAAGTTTCTGTTTCAATCTGTCTCCATTTCCCCTGCAACTTGGTCTTTATAATTTCCTTGTGTTTTAAACACGTTTTGTTTTCTACATTTCTCGGTTATCTGTCTATCTGATTTGAACACCTAATTTTGTATTCGTTGTACACTATGAAAAAAACCAACCAATTAAGAACTTTGTGGATCCGCGTATAATTTGGCGGTTTGTTTTGTTGATTGATTTGCAGTAAGCAGAAAGGCTATAGCAATGAGAAGAGAGGAGGGGAAGATGTCCAAGTCCAAGGTAGGCTATTTTGTTTCATTAATGGATGACGACTTCGTATTTATCCTATAAGTTTGATTTGTAATGGTGGCAGTCTTCGTGGCCTAAAGTGGTGGCCAGGAAATGGCTCAATATACAGAGCGGCGCCGACGAGTTTCATTCCGATTACGCTATAAAAGGTTAGATTTCAGTTTCGGGTTCTGGTTATTGTTTGTATCCGATTTATTTATTCATCGGTTCTGTGTTTTGGTTTTGCAGAGAGGAGGAGGAAGAGCTGCTCCGACGACAGCTGCTACGTGCTGGTACAAGATGATTTTTCAGGTAGTTTGTTACAAAATCAGGACCGTTCATCTTTTCAGCTCCATGAATACATCTGTAGCTTAGCTACTACAACTTACAAGGTCAAAGTACTGATCATAGGGTTCTACATGTTTTTGGTGATTACTAGCACAAGGGTGGTTGATGGAGGATTTAAAACGGTCAAGAGTAGAGCCGCCACCGCCGCATGCAGTGGCTCCACCACCAGTTAAGGATCTCAGGTATATATATATATGGGTGTAACCATTTAATTCTCTTCTCTGCACGGTCATTTGGTTCGTTGACAGTGAAACCTATTACTTTGAAATTGATTTATTTTGATTTTGTAACGGGAGTAGGATGTTTGTGGGCACATGGAATGTTGGTGGGAAATCACCGCATGAGGGGTTGAATTTGAGGGATTGGCTAAAGTCTCCTACCCCTGCTGACATTTATGTTCTCGGGTAAACACTTGATTCCTCTTTAATTTCCCGTTTTCTAATTCTCTTCTCTGCATTTGTTTCGTTGCATCTATAGATTTACTTTAGGTGCCTTCTCCGGGCAGTCACAATTTATGCACATTTATTGCTGGTTGTGCCAATTCCAAATGCCATTTATCTTCTCTACCTTGCTTCCTTACAAAGTTTTAACACTACAAACTTTCCTTTTTATTGTCATTTAACACATGTTTAACATCGCCCATACACACTTTTGAAACTATGATGAATTTATGTTCTAAATAAAGGTTATGGCAATTCTAATGTACCAAGTAAATGAATTTATTGTGTGCCTCATCATTTGGCTTTTATTCGGGGGAGAAAATTTAACTTGGCTTCTCTCAATGTGGTTTTGAAATTTGATCACAGATTTCAGGAAATTGTACCGTTAAATGCAGGGAATGTACTTGGGGCTGAGGACAATGGTCCTGCTGCTAAATGGCTATCTCTTATCCGACAATCATTAAATGGAATTAACCCTGAACATGCTCGATTTGACAACAGTGCCACTGCCACAAACCAGAAGCTGACTTCTCAACCACTGCAGCCTGATCGGCTCCCCAAGCCCAGAGTAAGCTTCTCCGACCTGCTTTCCCTCGAAGATGAGCTCAGCATGGAGGATTTCGACAAACTGTTGAAGCTGAGCTCGGGAGAAGAAGACTCACCAAGCCCACCTCGCCTTTCCGGGCGTTACAGCAGCCCAAGCCGCAGGCGGTACTGCCTGGCTGCGAGCAAACAGATGGTGGGCCTCTTCTTGTGTGTGTGGGTTCATTCTCGTCTCTACAGACATATTACCAATCTCAAGGTTTCGTGCGTTGGGAGAGGCATTATGGGGTATCTCGGCAATAAGGTTTGTAGTTTGTTAACAATATGATAGGTGAAGAGTTATGTTGAAGTTTCGTGGGTGTGAAATGAATGAATCAATGAATCAATTGAGTTGTTGAATTGTATTTCAGGGATCGATCTCGATAAGCATGACATTGCGCAAAACCTCATTCTGTTTTGTGTGCACCCACTTGACATCTGGGGAGAAGGAAGGCGATGAGATCAGAAGAAACTCTGACGTCAGGGAGATATTGAAGAAAACAAGGTTTTCTCATTCGGCTAGAATTCCAGGACAACCACCGCCTCCAGAAAACATATTGGATCACAAGTTAGTTCTTTTGATGAAAAACAAATGCTTGCAAGTAGATGGTGAAACTTAAATCCGTGAATGTTATGTTAGTAGGGATTCTGTTTTGATTTAATACAAATGTTCCTTTGAAGTGGAAGTACTAACCCTTTATTTGTTGTTTACACAGCAAGATTATTTGGCTTGGGGATTTGAATTACCGGCTTGCATCGGGATACGGAGACACGCCTGAGCTTTTGAAGAAGAATGATTGGCAGGCACTTCTAGAGAAGGACCAGGTGAGGGACACAATTTGGACTCAGTCTTTTAGGCCATTGATGCATATCTAGAATTATCAAATATCTTGCTGACTTGACGTGATAATAAAATAAGAAGATGTTTTCATTGCTTTCTTGAATCTTACTAAGCTTCACAACTTATCTATTGTGATCCATCAGGGTTTAATCTAACTTTTGTATTCGGTTGCGTTTTGGCAGCTAATGATAGAGCAAAGAGCAGGTCGAATTTTTGAAGGATGGGAAGAAGGAAAGATATATTTCGCTCCTACTTACAAGTATCTAACTAATTCGGACTATTATGTTATGCAAACCTCAAACTCTAAAGAAAAGAGACGCACTCCTGCTTGGTAAGATTCTAACCTTCCTTCTAATTCCAAATAAAATTTATTTTTCTAGTTTCAACATACTGCTGTGGAATAGGGAAGAAATATTGCTAGTTAGTTCTTGGTTTTTCTATTACATGTAGCCAACCCATATCCAGTTGACGCTTAGTGCTTTTGCTGTAAGATGTATAAATTTTTAAATCATCATCCATTCATGTATAGTCTCAAATCTAAGTCATGTGAACATAATATGAATTTGATTCAAGTCCAGTTTCCTTGTCAACTCAGCCACTGATATTTGCATAAGCTTGAATTGTCATTAAATTATAATCACGTGGAAACTTCTATTAGTTGACATGAGAGCAGAATTAAAATATATCCTCAGGAGTGGATATCAGAGACTATTTTATCTACAACTTGCTGCAGATATATTGTTTTCTCTTTAATAGATGCTTTGTCTCTTGCGAAGGAGAACATGAATAATTTAACAGAGTTGGCAAGGAGTAGTGTCAGTTTTTCTTTACTTGTACACAAGTTTCCTATAAGTTTGATGAACTGTGTAATAACCTTGCATTGTCATCTAGTAAAGTGATTGTGTGCGTTTCCAGGTGTGACCGTATATTGTGGAAAGGAGAAGGTATGAAGCAGATGTGGTATTATAGGGGAGAATCAAGATTCTCGGACCACAGGCCTGTCTATTCTCTCTTCTCAGTGCAAGTGAGCAATAGGTCATTTCCTTGTATAGCGTCAAATGGGGTGTCATTGACATGCGTGGCCAAAGTCCAGGCAGAAGAACTGCTTGTGCCTCCTACCATTGCCAAGTGAATCTGTAATAACTAGCTATGGTCCTTGCCATGAAGCTTGCTAAATGCGAACCCGGTACGGGTTCTTGCCACGGGCTTTCATAAGTATCCGCTTCCATAATATTTTAACCTTTGGGATGGCATGCTTATTGGGTTATCTGATGTTCCACTGGTGAATTTGGGTAACAACTGTAAATAATACGGAACAGAACATGGTGGTAGTGAAGTTTGTGAGTTGGTAAGAAGTGAGAAGGTGGGAGCTGGAAGTTGGAGTGGTGTATCTTTGAGCTCTGTATTGGAGTGTCGTTGAGCTGTTACTTTTGCTTTATGCAGATTTGTTTTGGGGGAAATTAGCCAGTAGATAGAATAAGAAAAAGTAGAGATTGATGGACAGGAAGATGTAAGATTTTTGTGGTACTAAGCGTTATGATTTGTAAAATAGTGTGTAAGATTTCGGACCTTTCTTGGTTTTGTATGTTTTAGTGGAAACCAGGATACGTATTCTATTTTCACTTTTAATATTGTAATACTTTAATGGGTTTTAATTTATTTATTTTTAAAAGCATTCAATTTCATCACACAAACAAGGTTAGCTACATGCCGAGTAGAACAACCACAAGATTCGATGGAAAATACCCCCACCTGAACCCCCAAAACCGAGAAGCTAACAACAAACTTTGCTAACATTGCATCAAGCACGATTCAGTAGCAAACATAATAATAAGACGATTAATCAATAAGATCACAGATCGGAGCAAGACGACTCGACCCATTTAGCATCATGTAGAGTCACGACCTCCATCTTGACTGGATGAAAAAACCCCATAATTCCACTGCAGAACACTTTAAATAAGATTTCTCGATAACTCCATAGACAAATCGACTCGAACCAGTTATCATTATATAGCGCCACGACCTCCACCTCGAATGGATGGATAAAACTCGTGATCCAATGCATAACGCATTAAACAAGCTTCCTTGATCAACCCTGCGGTCAATATCCTTACTCCAACGATATCGAAAGACATCTCTAGAGAAATCACGAATCTTTAATAATCCAAGTCTTTCAAGCTCTTCGTGCTTACCAGGATCGGCACATAAATGCTAGAGAACCCCCGATCCCTCCTAGTACTGATTGAACTTAATGAAAAAATCAGCCAAACATGGATCAGATTATGTTGTCCAAAATTGCTCCTTATAGCCGTCGACCACCAGCAGAACGCTTTCCGTAGGGTCGCGCAGGATGAACCCTACCTTCCCCTCCCCGATTCTAGTGAAACTTTACCACAACTCGCTAAAATCGTCCATCCCAACACCCAAAACCAGATAAAACTTACCTGAAATTGCTCACATCTACCAAACTAATGCGCACCGGATAACAACGCCATAGAGGCAGACACTCTCAACTTGAGGGTAAAAACCTTAAACAGCCGCGCCAAAAACACGCAGAAAAACAAACGCACAGCAGGAACGACCGCTTGCGATTTAGGGTACCCTAAATCGCCCAAAGGTAAGCGCCCTTAATGTGTATTAATTTAGTAAGTAAAAGTTTGGTTTTCAATGAAATTATCCCATCATGTGTTAAAATGTGCAAGCGGTATATTATTCAGGATCTAACTTTTCAAAATTAATAAAATTAACCGTATAATAAAAATAAAATAATTTATTTAGAGAAGATGGACTCAAAATATTTTTTTTTCAAAAACTCAAAATTACTCGTCCTCTCAACTAGCTTCAACGATGCCATATCTCACTAGAGATGTCGTAAATGTTCATCCCGTGTTGTGCATCTCAAATCCGCGGCTCCGATAATACAATATGATTTTTATCAATTTTTTTGGTGCACATTGATGCTTGGCGTCTTTTGGTGTGCTTTGCGGGATAGTTGAAGACTCGGTTGACGGATCCACACTCGAAGTGTCTTATGTAGGGCAGGGACTTCGTGTGCTTTTAGATCTGGCGACTTAGTAAAGGTAGATCATATAAGTTTGTTATCCCGAAAAAGAAATACTAATAAAAATGTGATCAAATAAAAAGATATATGAATATGTTATCAATAAAAGCAAACAATATAGTTTAGTTCACCATCGAACAAAATTTGCTACTTTGGTCCCGAACTTTTGCTGTCTGGACCATGCGCCACAATAGGTGATTAGGGTTTCGCCAATTTGGGCGACGTCTCGCGTATCTACGAGGGAGGAGATCTACGGCAGGTTCGGGGTCGTGCAACGTTGGGTGGTGACACATGTGGGAGGGTCGGAGGGACGGTGGGACGGTGCAGATCTGGTGAATCGGGTTAGGGTTGGAATGATTTTGGGGTTGGTTAGTTAGCGATGGTCAAATTATGGGGGTAGTATTTTGATATTATCTGTTAGGAGAGACGGGTCCGGGAGGGGGTCATCGGTGGATGAGCAGAGAAGGTTCGGTGAACAGCTGGGTGTGGGAAAAGGGGTGATCGAGAAGGAAAAATTAGGACCCTGCTTATTGAAGGTAGGTTCGGTTTTGGTTGGTTGGTAGATCGGTACTGGGAGGGAACTGGAGTTCTCTGGCGTTGGTGGCCAGATTCATGCAAGCATACCGAACTAGGGGGTCTTGAATTTTTTAGGCTTCAATACGTCACTTGAGTGTCCAATTGGGATCGGTACTGGGAGGAAACGAGTCTCTAATGTCGATAGGTTGACTTAGGTAAGCCTAATGAGCTGAGAGGATTTTAATTTATAAAGATTTGCGATTCCCATATTGATTGTAGGGTTGATCGAGGAAGTTGGTTTAAGGCGGTCTGCAGTAAGATCACAGGGTTTCTCCATCTGTATGAGGTGGAGGCTGTGACTCTGTTTGATGCCAACTAGTTCGAGTCGATTGGTCACCAGGGTTATCATGGATTTCTAATTAAAACATTCTGCAACGGGATCATGGGATTTCTCCATTCGTATGAGATGGAGGCCGTGACTCTACATTGCGTTAGACGGGTAAAGTTGAACAACTTTGGATGAATTATTAGCGAATGGTGTTGCGTACTATTCACCATCGGAATATGTGTTCGTCTTTCTTTAGTTCGGTATCAAATGACTCACGAATTGGGCAAGTTTATTTTAACTAACAGTAGCTGGGATTATGGTGAGGGGTCTGTCCCATCATCTGTAGCTTTAGATGTCTGACTTTATGTCGGGTTAGTTGCTATTTAATTAATAAATTGGCCAAAAAAATAAAAGCAAACAATTTTAGATGCATACAAAATTAAATTATTAATCGAGTTGGTAGATGTGAATCCCTACCCTACCCAACACATTAGAATTCTGATGCGGTGCGGTCGAAGAAGTCGGTATGCTGAAGGTTGAACACCCAAAGTTATCGAGAAAGTGTCAGATTTGGACAAAAGACTAGTGTTTTCCAGGCAGAAACGGCGGTTTGAGTCAAAATTATGGTTATGCCATGTGATACGATGGATTTCGGCTATCCGAGGTCATCTTGGGGGTCAAAATCACACTTTTAGAAGTTTCAGGCATTTTTTGCAATTTTAATAATTTGTTTCCTTTTCCAATAAGTTTAGGATTTCCTTTTCTTCAATTAGGTTTTGGCTATTTAAGCACTCTTATACGTTTATGTTATTTAGTTTTAAAGTTATTTTAAATTAAGAATTTATAAAATTCGAGGGTTTCCTCAATATCTATCATCTTCGGTATTCTTGTGAATCAACAACTTGATAAAGAGTTCTTCCTATCCACATACGCTGCATCAGTTGGTATCAAATTCAATTGATCCTGAGGTATGCCGCCCTGTAGACAGCCGCGAGCCCATGGTGCTGATGATGATCATGCTGAGTTACGATGTGAACACGCTGAATTTCGTCGTGAGAACGACGATATGAGGCGGCAGGTTGAACTATTGACGCGATGAATGGATGAATTGCGTCATCGTAATGATGATACTGTCACAGATGAGAATCCTTTCGTTGATTACCGGAATCTTTCACCCGAACGCCCTAACCAACGATGGGAACAGGGTTTCAAGGTGGAAATTCCACAATTTGATGGCAGTCTTAAACTAGAGGAGTTCATAGATTGGCTGTCACCCGCGATTTATGATAATTATGCTGAACCAGATGCAGAAGCTAAAATTGTAGCAGCACAATTGAATCAACATGAGCAGAACATTCGAGAAAGAGAAGTTCTGTTAGCAAGGGATGTAACTTTATGTTGCGCTAAATATTTGTTCTTAGGTGATTCATACAACAATGGTTGCGAACAATTTTTGGAGGGCATTGAGAGTTTGTACGATGAAGACAGGACTGAGAAATTTGAGTGGTTAAGTGGTGCATCAATCAAGGTGTTTGGTGAAAGTCTTGCAAGAGTAGCAGAAAATTATTGGGAGCCTTACACGTATATTGTTGCCTTAATCGACAACGAGAACCTGATACCAGCATCATGTATCAACGATAGAAGGCTCGAATTCCAAGGTTGAGTAATCGATCAAGGACGTGCACTTTGATATGGAAAGTCCAGAAATTCACCATGGAACCCGAGATGAAGTGCTACACATTTACGATCCAGCTTGCGAGCAAGGTGGGAGTACTTGATACATATGAAAATTCGGTAGGAAGTGCTACAAAGATATGGGATCCTGGGGTGATTCTTCTTCTGAGAAGAATGATGCGGGTCCAGATTCGAGATTGAATCTTCTCCATCCAGGAGAGAATGATGCAGTGTGGTCGAAGAAGTCGGTATGCATAAGCTAGAACACCCAAAGTTATCGCGAAATTGTCAGATTTGGACTAAAGATTAGTGTTTTCCGGGCAGAAACGACGGCATGAGTCAAAATCATGGCTACACCATGCGATATGTTGGATTTCGGCCATCCGAGGTCATCTTAGGGGTCGAAATTATACTTTTAGAAGTTTCGAACACTTTTTACAATTTTAATAATTTTTTTCCTTTTCCAATAAGTTTAGGATTTCCTTTTCTTCAATTAGGTTATTCTATTTAAGCACTCTTATACGTTTCCGTTATTTAGTTTAAAAGTTATTTTTGATTAAGAATTTATAAAATTCGAAGGTTTCCTCAATATCTATCATCTTCGGTATTCTTGTGAATCAACGAACTTGATATAGAGTTCTTCCTAGCCACGTACGTTCCATCAAATTTAAACTTGGTTTTCAAGATAAATATAATGGTAATGGACATTTTTAATTAAAACACATAATTGTGAATAAATGAAATTATATATATATAGGTACATGTTTATGACTATCATGTCACTGTGTGAGCTGTTAAATTCATCATATAATTATGTTGAAGAAATTTACGTAACCTCGATGATTAAAATGGATGGAAAAGTCACAAAATTGAATGTCGTTTGAGGAGTCAAAATTGAGCTCGGCGTTTTTACTGAAAACTTGCTTGTTGAGGAACTTGTTTCTAGCAACAGATTCAACCTCGGTTCATTACTATTGACTTGATGCTGGATGGAGTGAGGCCGCTTTGATCGATTGTAATAATTATTTAGTTATTGCATAAACATAATTACCACAATGCCTCACACCCTTAAGTTTTATTTATACATACATGTATTGGTATCACCTTCGAGTGTCTCATTTTCTCTCCGTTAAACCTTCCAAACCTAGTTTTGGTGGCGTGTACATAGCTTACTGAACATCTCTCTCTGTCAAAACTCATTGTGCTATACAAACCACCATTTGTCATCTCTTCCATGAACAATAATAACATTAAAGAGACAATTGTGCGGATCCAAATCCTAACTTATTGAACACCAAGAAAATTAGCAAGGTTCAATAATAATTTATTTTAACAATTCTATAATAATTTAGGTAATTAGCATACTCAAAATTCAATCAATCATAAGTTTTAACATAAAGAATAAGAACTCAGCGAGCTAAAATTTCTATCAACCATAAGTTTGAGCAATATTAAGAAACAATCAAAGTCATGTACTATTACAGTATCATCATCAAGCAAAAATTGAAATAACCCATTGAGCTAAATTGGATCAACAATAACAACAACAAATTTATTGAAGATTTGAGAGTCTCATCGGAGTGTTTCACCAAAGACAACCCACTTTCCCAATGACATAAGTTTATAACTTTAATGAAGATCTGAGGTATATATATAAGGGGCACACTCCAGTACAAACTACCCAATGTCCAAACCGTCTGAACACGTTGTGAGGTGTTCATCTTGTGAGATTAAAACAACGCGCGACACATGACAGAGCGTGATCTACACTTAAGTGAGAGACATTTCCTTATTTTTGCACGCTCACCTGTAGTAGAACTTTTGCATTTCTCAGTAGAACTTTTACATTTTCAGTAGAACATTTGCGTTTTCAGTAAAAAATTGCAACGGAATTGCAAGCCGGGTCAAACTTATGGTTGATAGAAATTTGAGCTTGCTAATTGCTTATTCTTTATGATGAAACTTATGGTTGATCGAATTTTGAGCATGCTAATTACTAAAATTATTATGGAATTGTTGAAAATTTTGTATTTTTTTTCTCAACAAAAAGATGATATGCATTAACCAGATTAGCAAACCAGACCTAAAGAGGGAAGGAAAACCAAAATTACATCAATACATAAAATTGAGTAAAGATTAAAAAATTGAAACTTGATAGACATTAAACTTTGAGAAAGACAAGAAGAGCTAAAACAGAGCTCATTAAGCTGCAAATTGATCTTCGTAATGATGACTTGATGTGATACGACGAACAAGAAAACTGAACATGAGATGCTACACTGTCTCGACCAAAAAGTCAGACCGTGACTTTTTAAGTGATTTGTTATTATCCTTTGGAGCTTTTCGGGTCTTATGATTAGGACTAAACTCGATGAAAATTAGGGAAGGAGAGGCCTCGTTCAAGCCACGTCCCGAGCATCAGGTCAATGGCTTTACAGAAAGACAGTTTTATCACATGATTAGGCAAAAGCGGACCCAAATGGAATCATATGTCCATGAGAGATCAAGAGATTGACATAATAATTATTCCAATCATATGTTTGAGCATGTGCATGCCCAAAAGAAGACATAGGCCTATGAGAGGAGGATCCTAAGGCATCAACAAAATAATTAGGGTGATTAACCACCTTCCCTAGCGCGCAAGAGGATACCTCCTCGCAATCGACGCTCACGGATTCTACTTCAAAAACCTTAGGAATCGAAACGACGCGAATGATTTATCAAGACTATGAATGATTTATCAAGAATCAACAAATCGATCAGCAAATTCATCGGCGATGAGTCTGGTGAGTGGATGATGGCCATAACTTAGTCAAGATGTGAGCCTGATTTGGGAATCTGGATGAATAAAAATAATATCGCCAAATTTGAAGCCAATATTGGAGATTGTAGCAGTTGACCAAGCCTTAATAGTAATTCCAGAAATAGCAACCCATTTGAATAAACCGCTAATTTAAGAATGTTCGATTTATCAATAACGTCGATGAACCAACGATTGAGCGAGCGCCATCTCGTTCGTTCTATCTCAGAAAAGGCTTTTTATTGGAGATGGATATAATGAAAACTCGGTTGCCAAGGGATGAGATTTCAATATTGAATATAACTTCTTGAAAAATCTCTCCCATAATAACGTCGATGCTCCAATTAGAGCGGATAATTCCCAAAATGTAATGAAATTTTGTTGACATGAGATGTGAGTTGATGATATCGATGTAAGAGGTCCTCGGAATCAGTACAGAGTTGTCATGGGCAGGAGAAGAGCAGGTGCCAGAGAGAACATCTTCGAACGACTGGAGAGGCTTGCTAACAAGATTAAATGAGGCAAAATCTTGATGGGGGTAGGGCACGAGCGATGATCTTTGGATGGCCACGATAAACGACAACAAAAGTCCAAACATGGTCAAATAGGGCACCGTGTAGGGAGTCGATGACTTTCTGAACGTCTTTCGAGCTTAATCGAGCAAACCTAAAAAGTCTACCCGATTTGTTGGGCTTGGAAGGAATATTAATGGAGATGATATTTCCATATTTGGAGAGAAGTTCACGAAGCCAAGAATTAGGATCTTGAATTGGAAGGTTGAAAATGAAGATAGTGGAAAATGGAGGGAGATGGTGGGGGGTATTGGAGCTTTCATGGTTATAAAAGTTCATGTAGTTAATAGGATAAGAAGAATAAATAGGAGGTGGAGGCTAAAGATTAGGGTTTTCCAGAAGAATTATAGTTTAAATTTTATCATTAAACCTTGCTAGTTTCAAAGGTTAAGTGGTACAGCTATGCCAAAGTCCGACGGCAAGGAGTGTAGTGTGGTGAAGTCGACGCCTAAGGCCGAGGAGGATGATCAGTTATATTCAAAGTCCAACACTGAGAATAAGCATTCCCCATATTTCGAGTGGGTGAAGCCCTAAAATATAGAGTTGGATGGTTACATCCTTGTCGATAATCAAATCTACCAGGTTTGTTTTTGTGTTCTAATATTAACTCGTGTGGATCTTGTGGTATTGATTTTTTAGTTTATATCGCATCTCTTAGCATTTAGGATTAGTGTAGCTGTTGTTTTTATGTTCTCTTTTTATTATGTGATACTCTTGCTTTTATAGGTTACGGAGATTCATGTGACTCATGAGTCTCATTGTATTTTTTGTTACTTCATTAATAGCGAAAATATTGAATATGAATGTCTTAGTTGTTACTTTTGTAAAGTATGTCCTTCATATGTTTATTATATACCGCAATGTTATATATATTTCTCTAGCATATTAATAATATTTCTATTCTTTGTTACAGGTTCCCAATGTTGCTTTTAAATATACGAATGTTAAATATATCAAGGACGGAAAAGTATGCTAACATTATTTCACTTGACTGTCTATTTTAATTCCTATTTGTTATTAATTGATGTTAAATTTGTTTTAGGTGTTTTTGTCCACCGGGAGTGATTTGAAATAGTTTCCTAGTTCTTCAATGCTTGCAATCTACTCTCACACGTTAGATATGTTTTTATTTTTATCAACATTCATTGTATAATATGATTTAAGTGTTGTCTTGGCATATTGGATAAGTTTATCAATTTTAATACAGTTTTGTTTTAAATGCAATTGGAGGAGAACTTGGCGATAGAAAAGAGCTATGGTCACAGTCGTAAAGGCAATGTCACATATATTTATACGTGGCATTAAAGACAAAAGTTGCAATCCTTCACAACAACTACAAGATGAGGTTAAAAGATAGGTGAAACAACATGTTACTACAATTTACTACATCTTTGTTTAGACTATTTAAAAAATGACAAAAGTGACATTCCATATAAAATTAAAATAAACAATTTGATCATATAAATTCAAATATGGAACTGATGTGAGCATGACATCAACGTCCTTCTTCGTTAAGCAACTGGTCAATAAAGAAAAACATATCAGTCATGCAAACAAGCTCTATCTTTATGACTCATCCAAACTCTTGTTTTATGAATCATCCAAATTCTTATTTTTATTCAAGGTAATTTTGTTTTTGGGTTCTTGTATAGACATGATACAATTAAAAGTTGAGTGCTGTAACCTATAATATATGTGTAAAGTTTATGGTAGTAACATGAGATTTCACATAAAAGAGATTAAGCGATCATGAGGTTGTTGGTGAATGGATATAATGAAAAATAAAATTCTATTACAAATATGAGGTTCCATGTTCATCCCAATAAGCGCATTGAGGTTCTCAATTATGAACGATTGGATATTAGGTATATTTTATTGATATGTTCATCTTTTTGGATGACATTTAACACATATTTGAAAATTTTAATAATAATAACCTACTATTGTTTCACAGTCTCTATTTCTCTGTTGGAAAATATTATTTTACAAATTTTCGAAGGTTATTTTTCTACCTTGAAAATTCTTTTAACATGCAAAATTATTTCTTAACTTTTATTTTGACATTGCCGACAACTCATGAAATTTCTCTAGAATACAAAGGAAACTTTAAGTTTTTTTCACACAATACAATTCCATAGAAGGTAGATATGAGGGTTTGTAGATTCTGATTATGGTATAGAGCTTGAGAATTATCCCCTAAGTCTTTCCACCGATAGTTTGAATTATCTGCAAAAAATTTTGCCGGATAAAGTTACGAAAGAGTTTGCTGAATGTGAATGGGGGAAACATGGAACAAAACTTCCATTTTCATGCAGTGATTACTACACAAAGTTCATTGAAATAGTTACTGATTTTACTATAAAGGTCACTGAAGTGTTAAGAGAAATCAACATTGAAAGCATGTGTGAAGCTTCAAAATAGGTGAATCTATCGAAAAGAATGTCAATGCTAGTTGTTTGGTTGGCACAAATAAGCTTACTTCAAAAATATTTGTGATACGTGCGACACTTAGTCACGTTAACAACTCGTATGCTCGTGCCAAGTCAGCCTTTACGCATTCAAAATGTTTGTAAGTCGTCGAAAGTGTTAATCAGAACATATTCGATAGAAGTCAAGGTAAAATTGTGGGAAAACCTTCCTAAATTATATTATTATTAAGCAAATGGAAACACTATACAAATTAAAGTACAAAAATGTGGTGATTTGGTTTATGCCCCAAATGAATTCTTACACCTCTATTTATACTTAAACAATGTCATATTGGATGGCTAGGGTTCAACCAAATGAACGTACAAGATTGGCTTTCTAGAGGTTTCCATCCAAATATATAGAATTTTTTATGAAACCCTCTAGAATTATATAAATTTCTATCTTTCTAGAGAAGTCAACCTAACTCTCTTAAATTTTGGGTCATTCTCCTAAGTTCTAGAGAATTCCGCTCGTCATTTTGGGCCTTTTGAACCTTTTAAGCCGCAACTCCACACACTCATAGATGAGCCCAAATACATATAATTTGTCCAAATGGCACCCGTAGCGCTCATCATTGGAGGAAATCGTGCAAGGACTCGAGTCCACTTTGTTGGTCCGTGAAATTAAGCCTCCTAAGAAGTACCACTCAAATATTTGCACTTTGTTTTTACTTGGACTGTGGTCCAGTGTCATATCCAATTAGAACAAATGATCCGTTTGTGAATCAATCAATGTACTTATATCTTTCAGATTCATGGATTCGGGGTTTCTGGATTTCTGATTTTTGGGTTTAAGTTTTCCATTTAGGGTTATGTATTTAAAGTTTGGGTATTCAATGTCAACTCATTATTTCTTTCTTTTTTCATTTTGAATATAGATCCATCTCAAGCCAAATATATATTAATATTTGAAAATAGACGGAGACACATTTTGCCAATGTATACAACATTGAAAATATGTGTAGTTTAAGCCACTGAGTATATTAGTTTAGCCATCCAGTTAACAATCTAAACGCTTTAGGTTGGAGTAAAGGTTAACATGTTGACACGATTTGAATCATTTCATCTTTGGGCCTTCCTATAAGTTTTGATTTGGGTTGTTACTCGTTAACTCAAAAAGTCCATGGCTTCTTGTTTAATTACTTGAGTATTTTTTCACATTCTTAATTACAATATATTTAACAACAAGTATTTGAAACAAAGAGTGAATCAATGTTTGTAACAATAAAATGCATAACTTTAAGTATAATCATTTCGAACAAAGTTGTAAGTACTAAAGTGTTTTACGGGTGTTTTGACATGAGAATATTCCTTTTGTTAGAGTATTATTTTGCTTTCTACCTTATTGTTTCCTAGTTTTCAAGATCTAATTATTATTTCTTTCCCTTTTAACAGTATGTTTCTTGGTTTTTAATCGACGAATGTTGAAGCTAGAAGCTGCGTTTGTTGAAATATCACTGGAATTGCTTTAATTTCTTATTAAGAAAAAGACTTGGATTTTTCGCATCCTACTGTATAAATATGTTGCTTTCTACATTAGTTGATGACTATTATTATGTTTGTTGACATTAATATTTCATATGAATTGTGTTCTATGACATATTTGTCGTCATAAGTGTTGGGGAACGGGGTTCGATACAAAACATGCACAGCGGAAATTATGACCCCGCAAGGATCATGCTAGAATCAGATTAATCAAGAGAAGTGATTTCCAAAATATTACCTTTGATGCAAGAGAAGAAAGGCAAGGAATCGATCAAAGATAACACCGCTTGGAGCTATCCTCTACGTAGTCCACACGAGCAATCCGGTGATCGAAGTAAGAAGCAACCTCGACCTACTAGGATCAAGATCACCTTGTGGGTTTTGGTATCACCAAAAATATGAAGAACAAGAGGCAAAAACGGCTGAGGAGAAAGATATGGAATATCTTAGGTTTTGTGAAAAACCCTCCTCATTTTATAGGCTCCGAACAGGGTCACGATCGTTACTTATATTGCCGCATCTCTAAGACACGTGTTGCCTCTGTCACGATCGTGACGACCAAGATTGTGATCGTGACTCATGTCACGATCGTGACTATCAAGGTCACGATCGTCACTCCCACTTGTTCTTCTGGACTTCCAAAGTACGTTATGCTTCGGGTATTGCTCTTTCTGTGTCACCCTGTAGACTCATGACTCATTGGCAGATCGGTGTGAAAACTCATTTCACCCTCCCCATCATAAGTGGACTTTAGTAAGACATTATGATTACCCAATGATCATGATGATCGACGATTCGACTTAACCTCATGCCGTGTATAACGTAATCCATTTTTCACGAGATATCCAGATCGAACATAAGGCATAGAGCCGTCATCCTTATTATCCGTTCGAACACTATTTCTTGATACCGAGATGACTGAGAATGATACTCAGTATCAGTATCATGGTCATGCATTTCCCCTCAGTCCTTCTCATTAAGGAGCTCAAACAGATATCGTTCACATACGCACTGTACGAGGGACAAATCCCTTTGGCAGTCAACTGCGACTCCTCATATGACCCGTCGCATAGCCAATCATACCTCTTTTGTAGCCAGTTATGGACAACGTAGATGAGTATGTCAAACTATGGGAGTTTTCACACCGGAACCCAGATAACTCCAAGGTAGATAAGGACTCTTCGTTATCCTACCCCAACTGAGTATGGTCATGACTGCATTTATGTCACATACTCAAGTCGGGCCGTCCAATACCATCACCCATATGATATCTATGATCTGAATCCGGTAACTCCATTACCAATGATCAGTAGGACACGATCATAAGGAGCCATCCTCATACTAGTCTTCTGTGAAGCTTGATTTGTTACAGACTTGTTAAGTGTGATCCATAGAAACCTATGGTTCTACTTCGCATGGTGGACATAGATCGAAATACACTTAACATATTACTATAACACAATAGTAATATAATGCCTCTTTTATTTATTGCAATTATGATAAGACAATTACATATAAACTGAGATTGACCTAGGACACAACTCTTATAGTCTCCCACTTTCTATAGTGCCAATCTAAACTCTAGTTTATTCCCATAGACCTTAAATGTCTCTCATTTGTAGGTTGTAAAAAAGTATTTTCAATGGGTCTGCCATGTTATCATCAGTTGTAACGTAGCTGATCTCCACGTCACCACGACCAACGATGTCTCGAATAAGGTGGTAACATCTGAGTATATGTTTGGATTTGTAATGTGATCTTTTCTTTCTTGCTAGCGCAATGGCCCCAGTGTTGTCACAAAGTAAGCTCACTGGATCAGGCGGGTTTTTAATTACGCCTAATCCATCCATAAAGCTTCTAATCCACACGGCCTTCTTAGTTGGTTCTGAAGCGGCTATATACTTAGCTTCCCTCGTAAAATCGGCAACTGCGTCCTGCTTCATGCTCTTCCAGCTGAAAGCTCCACCATTAAACACAAACACATATCCTGACTAACTTTTAAAATCATCAGGATCTGCCTGAAAACTAGCGTCAACATAACCTTAGACGACTAGCTCCTCGTCCACACCCCCATACACTAGGAATGCGTCCTTTGTTCTCCTCAGGTACTTGAGGATGGTCTTGACAGCAATCCAGTGTTCCTCACAGGGGTTAGACTGGAATCTACTGGTACAACTAAGGGCGAACGAGACATCCGGTCTCGTGCATATCATGGCATACATGATGGATCCTATAGCCGAGGCATATGTGATCCCTTTCATTTTGCTTTGACAATCAGATTTCCTTGGACACTGAGTCTTGCTAAGCTTGATGTCATGATGCATGGGTAAGAATCCCTTCTTGGAATCAAGCATTAAGAACCTTCTCAACATTTTGTCTACATAGGTGCCCTGACTTAAACCCAAGACCCGCATGATGTGATCTCTATATATCTTGATCCCCAAGATATAAGCAGCATCGCCTAAGTCCTTCATCTAGAAACATTTCCCTAACCAAGCTTTGGTATCTTTCAACTTTGGGATATCGTTTCCTATGAGAAGTATGTCATCGACATACAGCACCAGAAAGACAATCTTACTCCCACTTGCCTTCTTGTACACACATGGCTCATCTTCGTTCTTGATGAAGCTGAATTCTTTAAAGGCTTCATCAAAACGAGTATTCCAACTCCGAGAAGCCTGCTTCAATGCATAAATGGATCTCTGAAGCTTACAAATCTTTCCCTTATTCTCTGGATCGACAAAACCCTCAGGATCTGTCATGTAAACATCTTCAGTTAAGATCCGTTGAGAAATGCGGTTTTGACATCCATTTTCCATATTTCATAATCATGGTATGCAACTACGGAAAGAAGAATATTGATTGATTTGACCATTGCCACTAGAGAAAAGGTTTCCTCGAAATCAATTCCCTGAATTTGCCTACAACCTTTTGCTACTAGTCGGGCTTTATTGGTCTGAGGTCTAACATCCATGTCTGTCTTCACTTTGAAGACCCATTTGCAGCCAATGGTTTTTACACCAGCCGTTAGATCAACCAAATTCCAAACTTGGTTATCCGACATGTATTGTATTTCCTCCTTCATGGCATTCAGCCATTTCTCATAGTCGGGCCCGTCCATGGCCTCCTGAAAGGTTGATGGATCATTTGAATCCACAACAACCAAGTCATCACCTTCGTGCACAAGGTAACCATATCTCACAGGTGGTTGACTTGTTCTTTCATATCGCCTTGGACCTTCTAGAATATCAGCAAGAACTGGTTCTGCTTCTACAACTATTTTTGGCTCCATAACTTCTACATCATCAGTATTGGGTTCCTGATTCACTTCAAGCTGAACTGCATCATCCCGAATTTCTTCAAGATGCACAACTCTCCCACTAACCATTTTGGAAACAAACTCCTTTTCCAAATACACACCACCGCAAGCAACAAAGACCTTGTTCTTGCTTGGTTTGTAGAAGTAGTATCCCCTTGTTTCCTTGGGATATCCTACGAAGATGTATTTATCAGATTTTGGTTCGATCTTATTGGCTAGCAAACGCTTGACATAAGCCTCGCAACCCCAAATCTTTAGGAAGTACAAAATGGGTTGCTTCCCATGCAATATTTCATATGGTGTCCCTTCCATTGCCTTCGTTGGAGCCCAGTTCAAAATGAACGCGTCTGTCTCTAGAGCATAACCCAGAAAGAGATTGGGAGATCAGTACTACTCATCATGGATCGAACCATACCTAATAGGGTCCGGTTTCTCCGATCGGATACACCATTTAACTGTGGTGTTCCTGGCGGAGTCCACTCAAAGATGATTGCATAAGTACTCAGATGATCAAGAAAATATTGGATTAGGTATTCACCACCTTGATCTAATCGAAGTGTTTTGATACTTTTCCCAAGTTGGTTCTGTACTTCATTCTGAAACTCTTATGTCCCATTAAGTAGACATAACCATATCTACTGAAATCATCAGTAAATGTGATAAAGTACTGCCTCAGACTTATGTCTCATTAAGTAAACATAACCATATCTACTGAAATCATCAGTTAATGTGATAAAGTACTCGAACCTTCTCCTGACTTGTGTACTCATGGGACCACATACATCGGTATGTATTAAACCCAATAAGTCACTTGCCCTCTCACCTCTACCAGTGAAAGGTGCCTTTGTCATTTTGCCCATTAAACAAGCTTCGCATCTTTCAATCGAATTTTATTTGAATATACTTAGAAGTCCATACTTATGAAGTGTTGATATGTGCTTCTCGTTTATGTGCCCTAAACGACAATGCCATATGAGAGTTTGGTTTAAATCACCGGATTTAAGCCTTTTGGTATTTACATTATAGATTGAGCTTTCATTAGAGATTTCAATATCGAGAATATATAAACCTCTGACCTTGGTAGCATTCGCATAATAGACATTATCTCTAACAAAATTGAAAATTCCATTACGAATAGAAAGTTCAAATCCTTCCTTTTCCAACAAAGATATAGAAATAAGGTTCCTACTAAAAGTAGGTACGCAATACACATTATAGAGTTCTAACAAAAGCCTACTGGGCAAGGCAATACTAATGGAGCCTACAGCAGTTGCAACAACTCTGGTCCTGTTGCCAACTCTTAGGTCCACCTCGCCTTTGCCCAAATCTCTTATTCCTTCAAGCACCTACAAATTAGTACAGATGTGAGATTTTGCACCGGTATCTAATATCCAAGAATCTGAAGTAGAGAGGTTTTGCTCTATAAAGAGGATACATGAAGACATGGTCCCACCATTCTTCTTCTGATCATCCTGAAACTTCTTGCAGTCCCTCTTCCAATGCCCAGCTTCTTTGTAGTAGAAGCAAGAAACTGCCTTCTCCTTTGCCTTTCCTTTGCCCGCAGGGGCCTTGGAAGGTGTGGGATCAATAGGCATTCTCATCTTCACTGCTAGGTGCTAAGGGGCCTTGCCCTTACCTCTTCTCGGCAGTTACAAGCATACCAAGTAACTCCGAGATGATCTTGTCTATATCATGCATGTTATAGTTCAAGATGAAGCTATCATATGCATTAGGAATGGATTGCAGAACAAAATCTGTAGTCATCTCCTTTTTCATCTCAAGACCTAGTCTCGTCAGGTGTTCGAGATGTCCCTTCATCTTAAGGACATAGACGCTTACGGAACTTCCCACTGACATTTTACAAGATAGGAGATCCCTCAAGGTGTTGTACCTCTCGGTCCTCTCCTTCTCCTTAAACATCTCCTTGATTTGTGCCATCATGGCATAAGGATTGTGAGCGAGCTCCATAAACTGCTTCTGGAGGTCACCCTCCATGCAGTCCAGCATGATACAGGCCACATCAATCGAGTCACTAATATGCTTCTAGTATGCATCTCTAGTAGCTCTTGATGTGCCTAATGCCGGTTCCTCCAGGATAGTACTGTCAAGGACATATTCCTTGCGCTCATACTTTAGGACCATCCTCAAATTCTTGTCCCAGTCCAGGAAATTCACCCCTTTGAGCTTCTCTTTGTCCAACAAAGGTCTCAATGATGATGAGTGTGTTGAATTCGTTGTTGCCATTTAATCTACACAGATAAATAAATTTAATTAGTATTTGGTCAAATTTATGTTTGAAGATCCGAATTAAATCACAACCATTCGATTCTAGAACTTATAGAATCTAACTAGGACCCTTGATTCGGTCAATTGGAGTGAACAAAAGCTCACTGCTCCAATCGACCTATGTAGGTAGGAAATCCCTTCCAGTTACATCCAATGTAACTCCTGGCTAGGGCTTGTACAATGATGTCTACGACATGCCCTATCTGATACCCTAGCTCAACCTTGGTCGAGAAACATAGTCAAGTCAACCAAATTCAACTATGTTCAGTTCTTGTGTGACTACTACGCGGAGGTGCACGCACCCACACAAAGTTGGCCAACCCATATAGCCCTCATCCCCGTGAATGCTACGCGGAGGCGCACCCACCCACGAATCTGGGAGCTACTACGAGTGTCGACATTTGGGTGGTATCTCACATGAATTGAAATTATTTGTAAGGTGGTTGCATTTAAATTCTTTGATTGTATCCAGTACAATCAACCTTGAACCCATCAATTACATCTAATGCATTGATGTTTCAATTACCAATTTACATGCAATTTGTGATTAACTTCCGGTTTTAATCTTTGCATGTGTGTGATAGTTTATCATACATCGCATATGCATAAACTAACATTATCATTCATTCACTCATGCATATTCAATATACATAAAACGTGCATAGCATAGACCATATCTAATTCGATCTTCATAGGGCCGGACTATGAAGATCGAAGGTCCATCCTAAGGGGTAAGAAACAAATGGAATCCGATAAGTCTTCTCTTCTTTCGGGCATCACCTTGTCTCTATCCTTAGCGATCTCCCACTAATTTCTTGACTCCCGTCACCATCAAGATTCCCGCTATCCTTACTGCCTAGTCTTTGACTTCAACTTCACTTGGTTGCTTGTTACATTATAAATTGAAATGACAATAATAATAATTAAAACAACACACATGCCGTAATTAATTATATACCCAAAATGACTCCCAGGTCGCAAAGAATAAGTTACAACCAATGAATTGAAGTAAATTAGTAAAACATTCAAACACGAGGTCTTGATGGGCTATGCTTTACACCATGTTACCATACACCATACATCATGTTATCAATCATCGATGCAATTAAAAACATAAATTATACCGATTTTAGTTGATTAATTATATTGAAAAACCGAACTTCTGAAAATCGTCACCGAAGTTACGAATGTCCCGACAACAGTCACGATCGCGACCGAGGTCACAATCGTCCCGACTTGAGTCACGATCGTGACCGAAGTCACAATCGTCCCGACTTGAGTCACAATCGTGACCCTGCGACGAACAACAGCTTCTAGATTCGGCACCGAGCAGTTCTGGAATTTTCCGGCAAGTTTCAAGTTTGATTTCCGGTCTGATCCAATCAGACCTAATCCGCAATCATCAGATTGCAACCCCTTTTAGCATATATGCAATAAAACATCAATTTAATTGCACATAAGTTTTGAAAACCCCGATTCAATTGCAAAATTGAAAAACTAACAATCATGCCATTAAATCATATATCTATTAGCATGCATATTCCAAACATAATGCACAATGATTAATCCGATGAACTAAACAACCGACTCTGATACCACTGTTGGGGAATGGGGTTCGATACAAAAGATGCACAACAGAAATTATGACCCCGTTCCTTGCAAGGATTATGCTAGAGGTGATTCCCAAAATATTACTTTTTATGCAAGAGAAGAAAGGCAAGGAATCGATTGAAGATAGCACTGCTTGGAGATATCCTCTACGTAGTCCACACGAGCTATCCGGTGAACGAAGCAAGAAGCGACATCGACCTACTAGAATTAAGATCACCTTGTGGGTTTTTGCATCACCAAAATATGAAGAACAAGAGGCAAAAACGGCTGAGGAGAAAGATATGGAATAGCTTAGGTTTTGTGAAAAACCCTCCTCATTTTATAGGCTTCGCAAATGGTCACGATCGTGCCTATAGGGTTCACGATTGTGACTCAAGTCACGGTCGTCACTTCTAAAGTCACGATCGTTACTTATATTGTTGTGTCTCTAAGACACGTGTTAACCTCTATCACGATCGTGACGACCAAGGTTGCGATCGTGACTATCAAGATCACGATCGTCACTCCCACTTGTTCTTCTGGACTTCTTAAGTCCTTTATGCTTTGGGTATTGCTCTTTGTGTGTGACCCTGTAGGCTAATGACTCATTGGCAGATCGACGTGAAAACTCATTTCACCCTCCCCATCAAAATTGGCCTCTAGTAAGACATTATAATTACCCAATGATCATGATGATCGACGATTCGCAGATCAATGGTGTATATAACGTAATCCCTTTGTCACGAGATATGCAGATCAATTATAAGGCATAGAGTCGTCATCCTTATTATCCGTTCGATCATTATTTCTTGATACCGAGATGACTGAGAATGATACCTAGTATCAGTAGCATGGCCATGCATTTCCCCTCAGTCCTTGTCATCAAGGAGCTCAAACATATATCATTCCCATACGCACTGTACGAGGGACAAATCCTTTCGGCGGTCAACTGTGACTCCTCATATGACCCGTCACATAGCTAATCATACCTCTTTTGTAGCCAGTTATGGACAACGTAGATGAGCATGTCAAACTATGGGAGTTGTCATACAAGAACCCAGATAACTCCAAGGTAGATAAGGATTCTTCGTTATCCTACTCCAACTGAGTATGATCATAACTGTATTTATGTCACATACTCAGGTCGGACCGTCCAATACCATCGCCCGAATTTGATCTATGATCTGACTCCAGTAACTCCATTACCAATGATCAGTAGGACGCGTTCATAAAGAGTCATCCTCATATTGGTGGCTTCTGTGAAGCTTGATTGACCAGGGACCTGTTAAGTGTGATTCATACAAACCTATATGAAATTCTGAGCTGTTGCAGGGACAAGATGTCAAACATAATGTTGTGACAATTTGTTCGACAACTTGTCTGATCACAGATAAGTAAATAACTGAACAATAAATAGAAGACACACAATATGTTTGTCCAGCTCGGTGACTCCGCACCTACGTCTGGGGGCACTCTGCCAGTGGAAAGGTTTTCACTATCTGGTAGTCAATAGTACAACTTCAAGCATCAACTAGCTATCACACAAGCTATTGTTCTAAGCTACTATAGATCTCACCGTGAACAACCTCGACCAAGGGCCTCTCCCCATGTCTTTGAGATCCTCTCAATTCCACCCTTCGAGAAAGCCTATGCTCGGTTGCGTTGTCTTCGACAATCTTCTTCGTGAGACTTCAATCACGAACAAATACCTTCAAATCACAAACACTCAAATCCTTGCGAGATGTTTGTGATCGACAATATCCTTCTAAATAAAGCAGCCTCTGATCCGCTAGTCTTACACGGTCATGAGCTCTGAGTATTTAGCACAAGAAAGGACGTAAAAGCAGACGAGTTGCTAAGGGGTAAAGCACCTGCTATTATAGCAACTCGTGTAGCCTAATCGGTTTCCAATACCGATTAGGAAATCCAAACCCTTGCCGTCCTTGGCAAGTTTGGCAAGTCGGCGTTACTGCCTACATGCCTTGCTGACGTGTCTTGATACTAGATGGAGATTGCCTTATTTATTCATTGCCTAAGACTCACGTGCGCTGGTGTTCTCTGTCTAAACAGGAACGATGCGGTCCTTGACTATTTCTGCGCACATAATGTCATACTACATATGTTGCGATATGTTGACTGACATCTTATCTTGTGCTTAAAAAATCTGTCAATACTGAACGTAGCAACAATCTCTCCCTTTGGCAATTTTTTTAGGCAATCACAAATTGAGTTTTATCAATACTGTTCTTTACCAATCTCCGATTGAGTTTTATCTCTAGTCTAGGACGCTCTTCTTCAGTCGTTGTCATTCTTCATGTTTGACTTATGTGTACTGCAGCACATCATGTCTTCTTGTTGAGTCTTCTCTTCCTTTATCAGCAAGGTTCATAGTGCAAGTCTTCGTCTTCTGTCACTTTGTAGTAAGGAGTGTTCATCATGTTGCAACATGTTTGTGACGCATGTTCCAATCAATGACGTACCGACAAGCTGTAACATGTTTGTCACGCATGTTCTAATCATGTCGTTCCTTAAGTCACAAAGTAAGTTGAACGTGTTGTTACACATGTATCAACCAACATTACTTTAACATGTTGTTACACACGTTAAAGGTGACAGATGACACAAGTCTCTAACATGTTGTTGAAAGAGATCACCATGGGTTCCAAACGTTAAATTTTATGCAGCGGATACATACGTAACCATGGTGATCGAAACAACACGAAGATCTTAATGAAAAATTCAGCATGTTCTTAACCTTTTCAAATCTGAAAATTACCTTTATAAATCGATGAAAACACAATGTAGTGTTTCTCTATTAAGTCCACACAAGCACAACAACCAAAAAGGTTTTCTCTCACTTTTGCTATGAATGTTTTTTAGAATTTTTTTTTGACAAAAAAATGATGGAGGAAGAGGATGAATGGTTCGGCCAAGTGAGGAAGAAGATGAGGGGGAGTGGTTGCCAAATAGTTAGAGAAAAATATGGAAGATATTTTGTAATTTTAATTTGAAATTAAAAAATTGAATTTCAAATTAATTAATTGCATATCTTACCTTCTTAAACTCCTATTTGCACTTTTCCCCATTCATCACTTAAATCCCTAAATGGGCTTTAAGCCCGTTTAACTAAAACCCAAATTAAACCCATTAAATTGAGTTCTAATTTCGGTTTAGACAAAATGGTTTAATTTCCTCGAATTAACTTCTTCAACCGTCTGGTTAAAACCTTAGGCCAGAAAACTACCGAATCGTTTTCAATTTCCATCCATAATTATTTGTCATGTATTGTGCTTAATGCGTGTGACCCTCTAGGCTCACGAACAGTTGGCAGACTGGTAAAATTACTATTTTACCCTTTCCATCATAAGTGGTCTCTAGCAAGACATTATGATTACCCAACGTTCGTGATTATCGATTATTCGACTTAACCTGTTATCGTACATGTCAATGTACTTTTATCAAACCAATATCCAGATTGATCAATAGGCATAGAATGGTCATTCTAATATATCAATCATTGTTTCTTGATATCTAAGATGACTGAAAACTGATACTACGGTATCACCTTCACGGCCGTGCTATTCCTTCAGTCATACTCATCAAGTGGTCTAAACGGATATCTTTCTCATACCGAAGTATGAGTGATAAATCCCTCAGACGCTTTTTGAGTTCACTAATGTAATAAATATCCAAGCCAATCAAAGCCGTTATAGTTACCCTTTTACAGATAACGTTAGACTAGGTCAAACTTAGGTATTCGTTACATAGTTTACACAAAGACTCCTTGGTCTTAGGATATAATGACAAGCTACGATATGTGAGTATATCATGACTGGATCTATGCAGCATACTCACAATCGGGTTGCCCGATATCATCGATCTGATGGTATCTATGATATAACTCTGCCACGGACTTTGCCATGATAGAGCATGATCACAAGGAGTTAGTCTCATACTGATCGCTTCAGAAGAAGCTTAGGTGATCAAGGACTTTATCGAATGCAATTCTTTCTGATATATAGTTCTAGGGGAAAGGACAGATTGATACACCCAAAAGAATCTATTTCTAATTTTGATACACCCAAGTTTGAATTTACCTTTTCCGCTCACTTGATTGGCCATTTTTTTGTCCCATCCATTAACGGTGTTAAAAAAATTGATTTTTATTTATTATTAAAATACTTTTCCATAAATCACTAAAACACTCTCGTTTAAATGACTTACATACCCTTGTTTTCCTTACAAATTTTCAGAATAATGCCACTCTCCATTCTCTCTTTGCCCATGTTCTTTATTTCTTTTAATTTTAATTTGATTTGGTTATTTCATCAACTAAAAAATAATAATTAAGATTTTTAATTCAATCACAGTCAAAAATTTAAGAAATTCAATTTTGGAACTACTGGTTACTGGATATTTAATGAAAAAAATATCTATGGTGGTCACTGGAAATCCAATTATGGATTTGGTAGTTACTGGAAATCCAATTTTGAATTTCGTGGCTACTTAATATTCAATCTCAATAAAAAAAATTAATTTAAACTAAATCAATACATGAATCAAAAGAGTGGTATAAACACTCTCAAAAACTAGAATCACGTGGTCTCTTGATTGGGGATTTTCAGACTTTGCTAAGCTTCGTTTTTGTTCCCTCCCTTTGAATTTGCATAACCCACAAAAAATCCCCAAAATCATGCTCTGCTTACAGATCTTGAATGGGCTTAGTGAACCTGTACCGCCGAGTGGCCGGCGGCGGCGGTGTCCTCTATGGACGATTTGGCGTCCCTAAAATATTTGGCACCGATTTGGTCTTCCAATACTCGCCGGAGATTCAGATCTTGCTGGTTGAAATGGTCTCTCCTCCTCGTTATCAGAACCGCGTCCAAGAAAGGGAGTTGGGGAAAGCTTGAACTGCAGTGGCACTTATTTGAGAATTTAAAAACTATTGAGGGGTGTTTTGGTCTTATTACAAAAAAACTAACTCTGTTAGTGATGGGACAAAAAAATTGTCAATCGAGTGAGCGGAAAAGGTAAATTCAAACTTGAGTGTATTAAAATTAGAAACAGATTCTTTTGGGTGTATCAATCTGTCCTTTCCCCATAGTTCTACTATAAGTGGTTATACACATTATGATACAAATGAAATTACATTAGATATATTACTACAACACATTAGTAATATTATGCCTTTTATTATGTAGAAGAATGATGTTCGTTACAATATAGATTAAGGAATTTCATTGGACTAGGGCACAATCCTAACAGTTGTTACGCGTGTTATAGACCAGACCAAACACTGCTACAGATCACCATTATTTGATGACCATAGGTTGACCATGTAAGGTCCAAATTATCTCCCCCTGATTACCTCAAAAATGGCAAAAGGTAAGCACAGAAAAATTAAGGCACACAAAATATCCAGCGCTAATGAAGAGAGCAAATATCCAGCCTCTAAACACGAGGCAAAATCCTTACAAACCAAAAAAATTGACCCGGACAAACCCCGGGGATTTAAGTGTTGTGCAGAATCAAAAAGTTTTTCAGAAATATAGGTAACCTAGATAGACTTCAGGAGGAGGAGGAGCAAGCATCATCTTCTTCGGCATTGGGACCTTCTGTTGGTGCAACCAGCAAGTCATGGAGGAGTTGTTCAAAGGTAGCCTTGTGGCTTGAGAGAGTGGCAATGGAATTCTCCAGATCAGCAATCCCTTCCATGAGCTCATGCACAGTCCTATCTCTGATGGACCCTGGTACTTTGGAGCTGCTTCCGGCTTCATAGGTTTTTACAGAAGGTTGTGGAACATCCTTAACATGTTTCCCTTCGAACAGCTTCAAGCTTATGTGAAGTTTCAAAGGCTTCTTTCCAACAAGATCATTGTTTCGAACAATGTTAGTACATTGTTGGATCATCAGGCCACATATAAGGGATGGAAAGCCGATGGGTAAAAGCTTAATGGCATAGGACCCCGCATGTCTAGAGAGATATTCTACAATAAAAGACCCGAAGTCAATAGGAGAGTCCATACCTATTTGGTAGATTAGCCTTGTCAGATATTCCCGAATGCTTGACCCATGAGAAGAAGATGCCCAGTTTGCCATGCCAATTCGATAAAGAATGGAATATTTGACTGTGAGCTCTGAGGAAGCAATGACCCCTTTTGCTGGCCATGCCTTCTTTCTGCCTCCAGTGACTTCTTGTGCAATGTGGTCCATGGATGGACCGTGTTGAGCTTTGTAGGACACTTCTCTTCCTAGGTAGATATTGATTGCTTTGGCAGAGAAGTTGAAGCAGTTCCCTCTTCCATATACCTGTCTGAATTCAGGACTGGCTGGATTATTGTATGCTTCGAAGAGATTTACAAAGAACTCACGCACAAGAGCTAGATAGTACGGGCCGACATCAGAGACAGTTTTCATGAGCTTTGCACTTTGAAGAAGCTCTATGATGACTTTCATTTCTTTAGCATTAGCAGATAGTTCCTTTTCTGGGTAAATTGTGCGACTGCACACATACTTCCATCTGCTAGCGCCTTCAACGCAGTGGAATGAAACATTGTCTATGGGTACGTCAGGAACGTCTTTTGGCAGCCTCAGCCTTTTCTTGGCACTGAGAGTGTTCAGACCCTGTTCTTCTTCTGGCTCCTCCAAGTCAACAGTTTTCTTCTTCTTGTTTCTGCCAGATGTTGGCACAGATGCTTCACTCTTCTCTATGGATTTTCTTTTCCCTCTCCTATCAGGTGTTACCTCTATATTTTTCTTGGGCCTCAATTTATTAAAAGGGACATTGTCTTCACTTGGTGACTCTTCTGACGCATCTCCACCAATGTCTTCCACAGATTTATCTGAGATGGTTATCACTTTCTCCCTCCGAGACATGCAATGTTGCAGAGAATGGTTTTGAATGTTGTGAATCAGGATTTTTTTCAGTAAATTCTGCTCCACGCACCTTGACCCCATGCTGATTGTGAGTCGTTCTCGGGGTCTTGATTTTCTTCGCGACATGCTTAATTCTCACCATGGTTACAGAAGCTCTCTATAGATTTGGAATGGGTTGTAGAGAGCAAGGGTTTGTAGTTGAAGAAACTCTAGTTTTTCGAGATAATGGAGCAAGTGGCGTGAGAATAGTGAAGAGTCGCCCCTTAATGATTTTTTTCCTTTATTTTCGTGCTGAGTCGCCTAGGTATATGAAAAGGTTGGTTGCGTATCTTTTTGCCAAAACAAAAGATTTTGTTTCTTCTTTTTGATTTTACTCCTCCTTTGTCAACCGTCAAAATTGATAACGGGCTTTAGATATTGTGGGCATGGATTTGATTTTGTGGACCCTAAATGATCTTTTTAGAGAGAGAAAAACAAATAAAAAAAACTCTTCTCTCTAGTTTATTAATTTTTTTATTCCAAGCAGCACAGTCCAAGGGAGGACCTTAGACTTTCAAACCGATTTGTATCAAGTGCCTTGGTAAAAATGTCTGCTAGCTGTTTTTCAGTCGAGATGTACTCTAGTTTGATAATCTTGTCTTCCACAAGCTCTCTGATGAAGTGATGTCTGATATCTATATGCTTGGTTTTGCTATGTTGGACATGATTCTTTGAGATATTAATTGTGCTAATGTTGTCGCAAAATAATGTCATGACATCTTGTCCGACATTATACTCAGCAAGTATCTGTTTCATCCAGAGGAGTTGAGTCTAGCTACTTCCAGCGGCAGTGTATTCAGATTCAGCTGTGGATAAGACGATGCAGTTTTGTTTCTTGCTGAACCATGAAACCAGATTGTTTCCGAGATAAAAGCATCCACCTGAAGTGCTTCTTCGATCCGATAAGTTACCGGCCCAGTCAGCATCGCAATATCCAACTAGAGTAGAGGATGTGTCGAAAGAGTATAACAAGCCTAGCTCAATTGTCCCTGATATATATCTGATGATTCTCTTGGCTTGGACTAGATGGCGTAGTTTAGGATTTGCTTGGTAGCGTGCACAGATTCCCACAGAGAATGCTATGTCTGGACGGCTTGCAGTGAGATACAGGAGACTACCAATAAAGCTTCTGTAGAGACTTTGGTCCACAATTTCTCCTTGATCGTCTCTGGAATTATTTGTGTGAGTAGCGATTGGTGTTCTTTTGTGAGATGCTTTCACCAGGCCAAATTTTCTTACAATGTTTTTGGCATACTTGCTTTGAGAAATGAAGATGTCATTATTCATTTGCTTGATCTGAAAGCCTAGAAAGTAAGTCAGTTCGCCAACCATGATCATCTCAAATTATGCCTCATATGTTGGACAAATTGTTGCACCATCTTGTCCAACATTCCTCCAAACACAATGTCGTCTACATAAATCTGGCTGATCATGATGTTCTTTCCTTCTTTCTTAACAAACAAAGTTTTGTCAACTCCCCCTCGCGTGTAGCCGTTCTTTACTGGAAACTGGGTTAGACGTTCATACCAGGCTCGAGGTACTTGTTTGAGACCGTAGAGAGCTTTCTTGAGTCGATAGACATGATGAGTAAAGTAGTGATCTTCAAACCCTTTTGGTTGAGTGACATAGACTTCTTCGATTAAGTATATGTTTAGGAAGGCGCTTTTAAAATCCATCTGGTAGAGTTTGAATCTTAGATGGCAAGCAATGCTTAACAGCAACCTGATGGCTTCAAGTCTGGCAACTGGAGCAAATGTCTCATCAAAATCTACTCCTTCGACTTGTGTGTAGCCTTGTGCCACAAGTCTTGCCTTGTTTCTGGTGATGTTCCCTTTGTCATCAGATTTGTTCTTGAAGATCCATTTTGTCCATATGATATTGATATCGTCATGCTTAGGTACCAGTTCACATACTTCGTTTCTCTCGAACTGTACTAGCTCCTCTTGCATGGCACATACCCAATACTCATTTTTTACGGCTTCTTGCACATTCTTGGGCTCTATCTTGGAAAAAAAGCACATGTTGCTTATCATGTCCAGGTAATTTACAAGAGTCTTACTTTGGGTTCGAACTCCTTTATTTATATCACCAATTATATCATGAGCTGGGTGATTCTTCTGGACTCTTCTGGAAGAGACTCTTTGCGGAGTTGTCGGAGAAGTCTCTCTATTAGGACCAACATCAGTCTCTAAGTCGCGTACAGTGTCACTGACATCTAGTCTGATATCCGGAGCAGTCAGGATCTCTTCATCATCATTGTTGGGTTGTTCAGGGATGTCATCATCAATGACTACGTTTATGGACTCCATCATGGTTTTGGTTCGTTTGTTGAATACCCGAAAAGCGCGACTATTTCTAGAGTACCCAAGAAAGTGAAGGAATTATTTGAGGGTTCCAATCAATTAATTTCATGCCCATACAAGAAATTAACCTCAAATATCCGAATTAATAAGGATCTTGCATGATCATGAATTGATCATGAGATCAAGGCTTGAATAAAATATGAATATTACCTTTGATTAAAATCTCTTTGTTACTAAATAGGATTTAGGAGATCACTCGCCCTTTCACCTAAGCCGCCAAAAGGCGCCTTTGTCATCTTTCCCATAATGCAAGATTCGCATCTCTCGATTGGTGTGAATTCAAACGGGTTTAATAGCCCACACTTGTGAAGTGTCGAGACGTGTTTCTCGCTTATGTGGCCTAGACGACAGTGCCACATCACTATCTGGTTTAAGTGATCCGACTTCAACCTCTTATTTACGTTATAGTTTGAACTGTAGTTAGAGTTATCAATATTTAAAATGTATAATCCACCAACCATAGATGCAGTGCCATAAACAATATTATTTCTTGATAAAGTAAATAAGCCATTGTCTATGGCAAATACAAAATCAAGTTTTTCCAAATTGGACATTGAAATAATATTCCTACTAAATGTAGGTACACATAATACATCGTCCAAAACTAAAATAAGCCATATGGGCATCCTAAGACTAACAGAACCGACAACCGTCGTTGACACCGAACTGTTGTCTCCGACTCTCAGATCCCGCTCGCCTTTCCCAAGGAGCTTCTTACTTTCCAGATCCTGCAGATTCACACAAATGTGAGTTTCTGTTCCGGTATCAACTACCCATGTATCTGAGAAAGTAACGTTGAGATTATACTCAACAACGTAAATACCTGCAAGCTCTTCACATATTCCTTGTGCTGCCTGCAATCCTTCTTCCAATGACCTGGTTGCTGGCAGTAGTAACAGACTACCTCTGAGGTCGAAGTGCTCCCTTCAGTTCTAGGAACCGCTTGGATCCTCGGACCTCTAAGTGTCCTTATCTGCCCAGCTAGGTGCATTGGCGCCTTATCCTTACCCGCCACTGCTCGTGCCTTGCCCTTGTTGGAATGTCCTTGTGACTTGCCAGTAGGTTTGCCAGCTCTTTTGAAGCTGACACCCTTATTGACCATCAGAACCTCAGGGGTCTTGCCCTTGAGATTTTTCTCTGCTGTCACCAACATCCCATGCAGTTCCTTGATAGTCTTTCCCATATTATGGATATTGTAGCTTGTGATCACATCTCCATAAACTTTTAGAAGCGCCATCAGGACTATGTCAGATTTCAGCTGCCTTGTGAAGCTGTGCCCTAGACTGGCCAAGCGATCAAAGAGTCGCTTCATCTTGAGGACATGTGGGCTCACTGCCTCACCAGTATTCAGCCAGCTGTAAAATAACTCCCTAAGAGTGTCGTATCTTTCGATACGAGCATTCTTCTAGTAGTATACTTTTATTTCCTCCATCATCTCTTCGGGATTATCCATGAGATGCATGAACTGGTCCTGGGTGTTATTTTCTATGGACCCGACCATGAGGATGCCAACATCTTGTCGATCGCTTATGTACTTTTCATAAGCATTCTTATCGGCTTCGCTGGCATCATCTGCAAGCACTTTTATAGGCTTATCCGTAAGGATATACTCCTGTCTGTCATACTGAATAGCAAGATTCAAGTTCCTCTCCTAAACCAGGAAGGTAGTCCATGACAGCATGTCACTCGACAGAAGAGACTTTAAGGCTTCACTGCCAGAACGTGTTGATTTGGGTTGCGATAGTGCCATTTAATCTACACATGAAAATAAATTCAATCAGATTCTTAATTTAAGTTGAAGTGAGAGATACTTGATTATGAACATTTCTGATTCTTGTGTCTGAATCTAAACCAAGATCTCCGCATACCCAAAACTGAAGTGAGTTAATCTCATCGCCCCAATTTTGGACATTGGAGTAGGACAGTCCAGTCCTTTCACAATTCCATGTGATTCTTAGCTAGGCCTTATACATTGTATGTATACGACATTGCCCTATATCTGATACCCTGGCTCAGATGATCTGAGAATCGCAGCCAAGTCAAACATTTTTCAACGCATGGTCCAATCTGCATGGTTACTACACTAATGCGCACATACCTATGCAAGATTGTCCATCTTCTACTAGAACCCATTCTCATGGATCCACGTTAATTGTATCCACCCATGAGTCTGAGAACTAATCGAAGTGATGAAAAGTGGGCGGTATCTAGCTTGACTTGAAATTACTTGCCTTTTAAATGACCATTATCACTTATCATTATTTGAACTTAATTTGAAGTTATCGTCTACAAATTCATGTAGAATACTTTCAATTCCGGTTTACATGTGCGTGATTAACTTATTATTATTAATCTTTACACATGTTGGTGATGATCTAATTAACATGCACTTATGAATAATTAAATCATAAATTCAACCATGCATTCATAAACATAAATGTAAATTTGCTTTAACTAGCCCGCTAACCATACTGGAATAAACTAGAACCTATACTAGGTCTTGTCTTTCCTCATTCTCCTGGACTCCCAATGGCTCCACGCCTCCTCGGGATTACCGTCCTTCTCTTCGGTTCTTCTCGTCTTGGGACTTCGTAATTACATTTAATTTAAATAAAATAAATGTTGTGACACACAGGTCACAATTAAATTACAATCCAAAAGCAACTCGCAGGTTGCAAACCGAAATTCAATTCTAAATTCGGGTTAACTTAGCAATCATGTTGCAAACACCGTGTTGTCAAACAATCATGTTTTCAGACAAGCATGTTATCAAGCAAGCATATTAATTCCAATTTTATCTTGATTTAGATCATAAAATACGTTTTATCGAAACTGTTTTCTTGAACCGGTTAATTTCTAAATTAAATCGGTTCACGCTCTGGTTTATCGAAACCGAACCGGTCTGAAATTTTAATTAATTATTGCTGAAAATTATGGATTTTCTGGGTCGTTTCTGACCCGAATCCATTCAGGTTTGACTGAACCAAAATTGACACGAGGGCCAATTCTGGGTTCGGCCAAACCCTAGCCGCCAGGGCTGGCCGTACCGTGACCGACCAGCCCGAGAGGGCTGGCCGTGGGGGGACGGCTGGCCGGTCAGGCCGTGGCCGTCCCCTGGCCGGAGCCGAGGGGCTCGGCCAGATCTGCCACGGGCGGATCTGGTCGCTTTCTCGTTCCGACGGATCGGCCCGTGGCGTGGCCGGGGTTAGCCTCTCCGCTAGCCTCGGCCTCCCGCGGGTCTCGATCCCAATCTTGCTCGATCAAATTAATTTTTCAGCAACATTAAAAAAATTCAAGCAATTAGTTCATCAACAAAAATCATAGAATTTGCAATTTTAAATTTACAACACCGAAATAAATTTCCATATCAAATCTAGCCTATCATGCTCGAATAAAAAATCATGCGTAACCAAGCCTCTGATACCACTGAAGGAATTATTTGAGGGTTCCAATCAATTAATTTCATGCCCATACAAGAAATTAACGTCAAATATCCGAATTAATAAGGATCTCGCATGATCATGAATTGATCATGAGATCTAGGCTAGAATAAAACTTGAATATTACCTTTGATTAAAATCTCTTTGTTACTAAATAGGATTTATTAACCTCTAAAGATTGTCCACACAGGAAGAGCAATCTAGGGATACTCACAACGATCCTTACTAGAAGATCGAAGCAAGCAAAACGGACGGAGAGAGGAGGGAGGGAGGTGGCCGGTCGGCTAGAGAGAGACAGAGAGGAAGAGTGATTAGGGTTTTGGAAAATAATTTCCTTAATTTCCAGATCTGAAAATTTCCCTTTTATAATCTTTTTTAGACAATAATTAATTAAAGGCCTTAATGGGCTTAAAGCCCAAAGCTTTTAATTAATTATGTAGAGAAACTCATTCTGGCTATGCCCAGTTTAGCTAAATTAATTAAATCTATTTAATTAGATTATAATTAATTGGTCCAGCTAAATAGTTCTAGATTTCCGGTTTAGTCCTAAACCGAAATCGGTCTAATCCGGTTTAATCCAAAACCGAATTTTGTCTCTCTCATGATTCCTCCATATGATTCCATCCGTTTTACTCAAACTTTAGTGTGTGACCCTCTAGGCTCACGACACGTCGGCGAACTGGTAAAATTACCATTTTACCCTTTCCATCATGAGTGGCCTCTAGCAAGACATCATGATTACCCAACGCTTGTGATTATCGAGATTTCGACTTAACCTTGTCGTACATGAATCTATCATTTTATCTTCTTGATATCTTTGACAACCACGTGGGATAGACAAGTCATCCTCGTTCCATTGTCCTATTTCTTGATTCTGAATTAACTGAATTATAACTATTACTACGTATCGACTGCATGGTCATGCTATTGTATTTCAGTTGTACTCATCAAGTGGCCTAAACTGATATCTGCTCACACGTCCGTATGAGGGATAAATCCTTCAGCGATCTATTGAGTCAACTCATGTAACTCGTGATTGAGACAATCACAGTCGTTATTGTAACCCTTTTACAAGAGACGTTAGACTGAGTCAAACTCATCACTCATTACATAGTGACCTCAATGGTCCTTCCGTCTGAGGATGTGATTTCATGTGCCGACATATGAGTATGTTCATGAATGTGTCTATGTAACATACTCATGATCGGGTCGTCCTATATCACCCCTGTCTGGTGATACTATGACCTAACTCTGGCCCCCTTTCTGGCCATGATCAGTAGAGCGTGATCATTTAGAATTAGCCTCATACTGATCGCTTCTTATGAAACTATTCTGATCGGGGACTGCTTAAGTAAGATTTTATCTGATCTGTAGATCTACTATTATGTGTTGACACATCAATGATACAAATCAAATCATACTTAAGATATTACTACAACACTTAGTAATATGAATGCCGATTTTATTTCAACTAATAATCTTTATTACATTATTAGATTGAAAATACATTGTGCTAGGGCACAAAAAACCAACAGAAAGATCCATTCGTCACTTTTAGGATCAAGCTTGCGTCGTGGCTCTCGATCAGCAAGGATATAGCACACTGAGCCAAAGACATAGAGGTACTTCATGTTAGGCTTCCTTCCCTTCCAAAGCTCATAAAGAGTAACTGTCATGCCTAGTCGGAGGGTGACCCTATTGTGAATATGACATGATGTGTTTAGAGCATCAGCCCAGAAGTGAGAAGAAATGTCTTTGGCTAGCATCATGACTCGAGTCATTTCTTGAAGAGTGCGATTCTTCCTTTCCACTACTCCATTATGTTGAGGAGTGATGGGGGCAGAAAATCATGGGCTATTCCTTCTCCATCACAAAAGTTGGCAAAGGTGGTGTTCTCGAACTCACGTCCATGGTCACTTCTTAACCTGACAATCTTGCCAATCTTTTCTCCTTTTTCTCGTTGAATTCTTCGACATAATAATTCAAAGAAGGAGAAGGTAACTGACTTTTCGCGAACAAAGTCTACCTAGGTGTACCTTGAGAAGTCATTGACACATACAAAGATATATCTCTTTCCTCCAAGGCTTTCAACTTGCATTGGTCCCATTAGGTAAACATGTAGAAGTTCTAGAACTCGAGTAGTGGTAAGATGAGTTGATGTGTCTAAGCTTTTGATGCCAGATTTTTGTCTCTTGTGCTTTAGACATAAAGCATGTGTCTGTTACATGGGCTGAGTTTGGAGACCATAAATAACAATTTTCTTGTGACCTGAGACCTTTCATCAGTTCTTCCTTTTGTTGGTCGAGTACCACACACTTGTCGACATTGAAGTTGACACAAAGATCCAGATCACAGAGTTGATTGATGCTGATGAGGTTGGCTGTAAGCCCTTCTACCAGTAACACTTCTTTTAGACAATGTGAGTTAGGGAAGTTTAGTTTTCCTTTTCCCAAGACTTTGGCTTTTACACCATCACCAAAGGTAACATAGGAATTCGAGCATGGTGTTATGGTAGTCAAGTATGAGCGACTACCAGTCATATGACGAGATGAACCACTATCAAAATACCAATCGTTGTTGGTAGAAGCCTTTAAAGATGTATAGGCAATATTAGCTCGATATTGTACCTCTTTTACTCGCCATTCTTGTCGAGGTTTTTTCTTGATAGGCATCCTTTGTTTTACCGAGTTTTTTCCATAGAGGCGATAGCAGAACGGTCGTATGTGACATCTTCGTCCAGTGATGACAGACCCAGTTGTGTCTGTTCTTCTTTGAGCTGTCATGATGGTGTTTCTTTTGTGACTGACTGTTGTCAGATGTCTGTGACATCTGATGTGACGTGTCGTACGTAGCCTTTTGGGGGACGAAAATAGTCTTGGAAGTTGAGCCTTTTCTTGAGTAAACAAGACCTTCCATATTCTTTGATGGCTTTCCAATGGACAAAATTTGATCCAAAGTGTCAGTGTTTGAATTCATCATCTTGACTGACTTGGTCATGAGCTACAGTTCTCCGTTCAGGCGTGCGACTTCTTTCTTTAGGTCAATGATGGTTTCTAGAAGTCTCGTCTTATCTTCATTGAGAGCGAGAATGGTTGTATTTTTTTTCCAGTACTTCGGAGTCTTCGAGCCACTTAACATACCACTCATTGTAGGCATTGTTGAGAGTCTCATCAGATAGCTCATCATCCGAGACAGGTTTCTTTGAGATTCCAGTGGATGTGGAGGCAGTAAAGGCCACATAGTTACTTGTCTGCTCTTTATCGATGTCTTCCTCTTCATCAGATAATGAGGCTGTGAACCCTTTCTTCTGATTCTTGAGAAATTTGGGACATTCTCTTTGTACATGTCCATAACCTTCACACTCGAAGCACTAAACTACTTTTTCTTTTCCTTGTCGTTCTTGTATGTCTTCTTTGGGAGAGTTCTCAATCTTCTAGAACCTTTGTGGAGGCTTGTGTCTGACATCTCGAGAGACATTCTTTCCTGCCATCTGGTTGAACCTTCGCATAACTCGGTTGTAGTTTTTGGCCAACATGGCAATTGCTTCATCGACTTCGCTGTCTGAGTTAGAGAATATATGCTCTGTTTGTCCTGGAGTTGAGCTCTTAAAAGCTATGCCTTTGTGTTTCTTTTCTAAACTAGGGAGAGAAAGCTCGTAGGTCATTAGAGATCCCATAAGCTCATCAAATTTCAAGATTTTTAGATCATGCACTTCTTCTATGGCAGTGATCTTCATCTTGAATCTGGGGCTTATAGCCCTTAGGGTTTTTCTTACCAGATCCTCATCAGTCATAGGTTTGCCAAGCGAGTAGGATTCATTTGATAGATCTCGAATTCGAACGTTGAACTCGGTTATTGTTTCATCCTCGTTCATGGTGAGAGCTTCGAAGTTGGTGGTGAGATATTGTAGTTTTTGCTCTCGTACCTTAGAGGTTCCTTCATATGCTACGGCAAGAGTATCCCAGGTTATCTTTGCACTTGTGCATGTGTTGATGAGTCTGAAGACGTTTTTGTCTACTCAATTGAATATCGCATTTAGTGCTCGGGAGTTTCCTAGGGCAGCTTCGTCTTCAGCGGGGCTCCACTCCTTTTCGGGTTTAGGGCCCGTAATGTTGACAGATCCATCAGAGTATTGGGGCTCTTCCCATCCATTGATTACTGCCTTCCAGGTCTTGTTGTCCAGGGACTTCATGAAGGCACACATGCGTGATTTCCAATACCCATAATTTGTTTCGTCGAGTATGGGGGGTCGATTGATTAATCCTCCTTCCTTTGACTCCATCTTACCTACTCAGAATATTTGCAGAATCTCACCTAAGAAATAAGGTGCTTCCTCTGATACTAATTGAAATTATGAGTTGTTGCAGGGACAAGATGTCGAACACAATGTTGTGACAATTTGTTCGACAACTTGTCTGATCACAGATAAGTAAATAACGGAATAATAAATAGAAGACACACAATATGTTTACCCAGTTCGGTGACTCCGCACCTACGTCTGGGGGCACTCTGCCAGTGGAAAGGTTTTCACTATCTGGTAGTCAATAGTACAACTTCAAGCATCAACTAGCTATCACACAAGCTATTGTTCTAAGCTACTATAGATCTCACCGTGAACAACCTTGACCAAGGGCCTCTCCCCCTGTCTTTGAGATCCTCTCAATTCCACCCTTCGAGCAAGCCTATGCTCGGTTGTGTTGTCTTCGACAATCTTCTTTGTGAGACTTCAATCACGAACAAATACATTCAAATCACAAACACTCAAATCCTTGCGAGTTGATGTTTGTGATCGACAATGTCCTTCTAAATAAAACAGCATCTGATCCGCTAGTCTTACACGGTCACGAGCTCTGAGTATTTAACACAAGAAAGGACGTAAAAGCAGACGAGTTGCTAAGGGGTAAAGCACCTGCTTTTATAGCAACTCGTGTAGCCTAATCGGTTTCCAATACCGATTAGGAAATCCAAACCCTTGCCATCCTTGGCAAGTCGGCATTACCGCCTACAGGCCTTGCTGACGTGTCTTGATGCTAGCTAGAGATTTCCTTATTTAGTTGTTGCCTAAGACTCACGTGCGCTGGTGTTCTCTGTCTAAACAGGAACGCTGCGGTACTTGACTATTTTTGCGCACATAATGTCATACTGCATATGTTGCGATATGTTGACTGACATCTCATCTTGTGCTTAAAAAATCTGCCAATACTGAATGTAACAACACTATACTTCTCATGATGGACATAGATCGAAACACGCTTAACATATTACTATAACACAATAGTAATATAATGTTGCTTTGATTTATTGTAATGATAATAAGACAATTACATATAAACTGTGATCGGCCTAGGGCACAACTCTTACAAAAAGATTGAAAAAAGGGATCAATGCTGGATATTGAGCTATTCATTATATCTTATGGTTTTATTATTTTAGAATGCCATTGTTGGAGGGACTTTATTTTATTAACAATTCATATCATTACGCAGCTAAGCACAATTTGGACGCATTACTTGTATTCATGGCTTTTATGTCTCTTTGGTTAGTCTATTTGCAGGATCATTCTTCACAATATCCATTATTTTGTAATATTTTTTGATACAATGTATAAATATGATAGTCAATAAGAGTTGTTCTTGTTTTAATCATCAGTTGATGTTTTATTTAGCCATAATTTTAACAATGGTTACTTGTTTTATTGATGTAGATTGTTACTTCTGTTGTAACAATGGTTTACTATAATTTGTTGGCTTTTTCTAATTTGAAGCATTATATTTAAATTATAGTTAGGTTTGTATATTAGGAGTTTTTGGTATCAACAGGTTGTATACAATTGGTTTGTATTAATATGTTTTAAGAAATCAGTTTGATATTAATAGGCTTTCATGCCCAAAATGTGTGGCCCATTTGACAACAAGACGGATTGGGTAAAACTCGGAACCCCGGCCGAATTCAACCCGCCTCACAAATCAGCAGGCATGCACTCATATGGGCTGGGAACGGTCTCCAATATCATCAACCCGATGAACTCGGGTTAGGCCCAAAATTCAGGGTCGGGCCGCCCAACCCGGCCCATGGTCAGTCCTAATAGTATGCTCTATCTCGACTTCTATGCTCACTATTTTATATGACACTGACAAGATACATTGCTTGAAGAGGTTTACATGGTGCTCTCTGAAACCCATTCTCATCATAATCGCCTCTATAAATGCTCACTCTACTCGATAAAAAGTTTTGATCGTGTTGAATTTTCTCACGATATGCACATTTTTCTCTGTCCTCTTAAATTTCAGGTAGTCTATGACTTCAAACGCAATCATAATATTGTCTGTGATGAGACGCCATGTTAATATAAACACTTTGCAATCCTGACACCATAGAAATTTATTACTTCATTTTAGGGATAAGCTCCCACGTTAGTGTCGTTCAAGCATGTTAGAAGCCTACCGTCTAAATAATGCTCTTAAGTATGCCCACCATGTTTTCACCCATTATGTTCTAATGTCCGTAGAAGAAAGTTAGGTTCATTCCATCCCACTATGGATTTTTGTATGAGTTCTGGGACACTTGGTGGGTGAGGTTCGTGTTATGGTTATCATCAGTTGAAAGTTTAACACATCCTATTTCTCCCACTCCATCCACTCTATGTTTGTGGACTTGAAGATATTCTTGAAATAGTTAAGTATGAATTCACCCAATCAACCGCTACTTGGCGTAGTGGTCATGGTGTTCTTCATTAGTCTGAGGTCAAGGTTCGACGCCCAACAATGTTATTGGGTAGGTAGGTGATGTGCGAGCATCTTGACATGGTTTTCGATACTCTCTCCTCGCACTTTACCTTGTTTTTGCCCCTATTCAGCATTAACCTGCCCATTATATGTCTCACATATACTTCAAGTTCATGTTATGCGGGAGATTTTTGGCGAAACCCGTGGTGAGGAACCACGGATCCCGTGGCCAAACCCGGGGGTCGCCTCCTGTGATACCCGTGGTCTCTGGCCAAACCCGTGGGTCTTCTTCAATGAAACCCGTGGTCAGGGACCACCGCTCTACGTCCAAACTCGTATCTCCTCTGGTGAAACCAATTGTTAGGGACCACATTTTTGTGGCCACCTCTATGCTCGCCTCAGATGAAACTAGTGGTCGGGAACCATGGGTTCATGGCCACTTCTGTGGCCTGCCTCAACTAGAACCCGAGGTCGAGAACCATGGGTCCGTGGCCTCTCCCTCAATATTTTCTCCACTCAACATTTTCTCCACTCATAATCAGGGCATCGTGGGGCGAAAGTGGTGTTGGTACCGAGAAGCGGGCACACACAGCTTCGCGCAACGAAACACGATCATACAAGTAATATTTTCTGGTAAATGTGTCTTTTACTTGAACAACTAGCTTTTGCCTCCTGTAACAAGAAGACAGACGAGCTTTGCCTTCTAAATGATGATGTTGTACTAATTTTGGCATGCTGGCGTTCACAGCATTCCCAAAATGCTATATCATAATGTTACAAGAACCAGTTGAAACATCACTAATGCTATCATTCAGAGTCATTCAAGTGCAAGTGCAATAGAACACCACTTGTACAAATCTTTCAATTTTATAGGGCAGTGAGGGAGTCAGTTTTTTTTTTATAAAAAATAAAACTAATTATATGCTAGGTTTTCCCCAACAGATCTACCTACCATATCCACACCAAATTTAGTATTTGTAAAACAATGTCATGATAGCTGAGATTGATACAAGCACCAATCATATACATGTGACAATTCGTTTTCGAGCAACTTGTTCACCTCTAAAAAATGGCATCCCCACTTTCTACAGGGATTTCTTAGGAACCACAGCAAGTCGATTTTTAGGCCAGCTGACCTGCAACTCCCGCCTGGTCTGGTTGGTTAATTTTGATTGTCTGAGGCTGCAAATACAATAACAGTTAAACTCAGTTTGTGGCATGCCAAGTACTTGGTACTGGATTGCCCCACAACACTTCCAAATAAATAATCACTTTCCCGTCTTTTAGTAGTTATAAATCCATCTACAAACCAAAACCGAATGAGACTAATTCTTGAGGAACCGAGTCAAAGGGGAGAGCGGGAGAAGAAAACTGAATGTGTTTATTGTTCTGCTTATCCATGCATAAAAATGAATGAAATAAAATATACCATACTAACTTATACACAGCAAAATAAGGGTAAAATCTCAAGTGTAGAATATTCTCGCCAATACTTCAAACTTGGCATGCATGTAGCTAGAGAGAAGAATGATGCAAGTGAACAAAACAAATTAAAACTTGTACCTCAGCCTTTGAGTCACTGTCAGAAAGTCTTTGCTTTATGTCCCTAGCAATTGAAAAGAAAACCTCCTCCACATTTAAATTTGTTTTTGCACTCTGTAATATACATCATATTCAGTAACCTTGTATATACCAGATATAAAGTAGTTTTCTGAATAATATCAGCATAACAAGCATCATCTTACAGTCTCAAAGAACTGGATTCCATATTCATCAACTAGAGCTTTTCCCTTCGCTGTAGGAACAGCCTAAAGACGGAGCAGTCTCTCAGGACACCAAAAATAAAGAGGTATGGGAAACTAATAAAATTGGCACACAAGTGCTAGAGAGATGGAGAGAAAGAGAGCAGATCCTCTTGCTTTCGTCCATGTCGGCCTTGTTACCCACAAGAACCTTGTTGACATTGTCCGAAGCATGCTGTTCAATGTTACGGATCCAATTCCTAATATCTGAACATTAAAAGATATCAGTTTATAACTAGTATATAAACGAAATCTAGATGGAATGATGCTTTCAAAAATAAGGGATATGAAGCAATTACTGTTAAAAGAAGACTCATCCGTGACATCATAAACAAGCAAGATACCCATGGCTCCGCGGTAGTAAGCTGCATGATATACAAACTACATGACTGACATGAAACATAAAAACATAAAACCAATGGCAGAATAAGTTGGCTTTTAGCACATAAAATTAATATAATCTATAAAGGATGAAGTCTCTATATTAGACATGCAAGTAATGATCTAGGATTCAATACCTAACCAAACACATGGATTTGAACTTGCATTTTCCTGCAAGCCTCTCATGTCTGGCCCACTTTTTTTATCTTGAAAGTGTCATGAATTTAACAAACAAGGTACCAGAAAATGTGATGATCCTGCATCAGGGAAATACGATTTGTAGTTGCAGAAGCCCATAAAACACAGATACACCATATATGGTGAAGAAATGTGTCAGATTCGTAAGGGTCGTGTGCCCGACACTTAAATTCTATTTTATCATCTAAAAATCCTATTGATGTAGCTGACCCCAACTTTTTTGGGAAATGACTTCGATGTCACTGATACTCACCTAGGTTGTTCTTTTTTAGTTTAGACTTGTGTTGTAACTGGTTTGTAGTGTTCAATGCCTACTAAGTGTAGAATTTATTGCTTTTTTTTCAACTATGTCGCAACAATGACATTTTGTCATTTTGGGGTAACAATCTGACATGTTTATTGTTAAATTTAACTGCAAAACAAGTCTGTTTTATTTATTCCAGGAGACTATTTCTAGTTAAGAAAATGACACGTCCTAACGACTTGTGCTCTATGTTTTTTAAAATGACTAATCATGTTTCTGCATCGTGGCCTGTGTCCGTCTGAATAGGTACTTCATAGCCAGAAGCTTCCACATGCATAAAGGAAAATGAGCAACAATCTCACAACTTAGCATCTGCATCAAACATATTATCGTGTTTGGTCTATTCATTCAACCATTCAAAATGACTATACCTAGAATGCCAGCATCATTCGACATTTCAATTCAATTTCAAGTAACCATTTGAGATGGTAACTTTTTCTCAGCTGTTCTGCTAGACATAGAAAGAGCACATTTGTTGGTTTTTAAGCTTATAAGACAGAAGATTGAAGCCATTTTTGCAAATACAAGATCCATTCAAATGAAACACTGATAAGCACTACCAAGGATTATGTTTTAGGAAGAACAAAAGAATAGTAACTAACCTGTTGTAATTGTTCGAAAGCGTTCCTGCCCAGCAGTATCCCAAATTTGCTTTCCATCTAGCTCATTGGTTCTTATCTTAAAATCAATGTGTAAGAATTTAATTCATTTAGATTCTCTTCACTTTAAAGAAAAACAGCATAGGACAACCAACCATATTTAAGTGTTGATGAGACCTACCCAATGGTTGTAATGAAACTAGTCGTAAAGGACCCATCGGAGAAACGCAAAAGAAGACAACTTTTACCCACACCTGCCAAAGCACATTTACTAGTAAATACAAAAATAAATATCAAAACAGCTCAGCATGAAACTGGCTATCTATGAATATGCAGCAAATACTATCCCTGTGGTTCACCCAAAGCAAGTTAACATTATACAAACAACGGCCTTGTGCAGACCATTTATTCACTGTTTGAGACTCTCATATATCACCTCCCAAATTGCCGAGTATCTCTTGTGCGCCAAGCTCATCCGAGGCTTGCGCTTTGAAGCACACCTTGAGGCGAGGCGGTGAAAAACCTCCCTCTGAGGCTACGCCTTACACTTGTTAGGAGTCCAACTCGGACTCAACAACCCTTTCCCAAGACTTATCAAAGAAGGATTGAAATGAAAGGTGGATAATTATAAGGATAGATCAGTGATGCTTAACAAAGTATTTACTTTATAGAATTTTTGGAACTTCAATTTCATAGTTATCATGATTAGGATATCACACTAATCCTTTATGCTTGGGTTCTATAGGTTATAAATACATGCATGAGTTAAGTGATAATAACATGTAATAAGAAAATAAAATAATTTATTAGTCAGAGATCTTGAGTTCTCTCTTAACGAACTCTAAATTAAGATTAGAGAGCTCTTTCGTTAAAAGCTCTCATCCTATACAAATCCGAGCTATAACTCGATCCGCATATCTGGTACCGTAACACACTTGTGCACTGAGGTTTACGCCTCACATTATTGAGCACTTTGGAGCATGAAGTACTCAAGGGTTATGAGGCTCACGTCTTATATATTAGGACACATATATAAGATGGGAGCCTCATAACCCTCACATGAGCTTTGCCCTTTGGAATATTCTAAAGACTAACCCTTTCTCCCTCCTCTCGAATTCATGACCATCTCTTATACAGTAACAAAACATCCAAGGTCCATACAAGTGCATACTGAAGCCATTTATTTTCTATATTTTCTCACCAATTCAGGCGATTATCCAACAAGGTGCTGATATCATGTGAACTATCAATAGCTAATATGAATCTATAAGTATATCCGATTCCAATCAAAATATAGAGCCCCTTTTCTTATGCCATCTTAGTGGCCAATGAAGCAATTATCACTCAGAAAACGTTGCATCAGTAACATCATTGAAAAGAAGATGAAAATGTAATGCACTCTATCAACTCACGCATATAATTAACATCAATCATTGCATGGGATGCACACAATCAATGCCACTTACTAAATAAAACAAAATCCAAAACCAAACAAAATGTACAACTCTAATAACAACCAACATTCACAAAAAGCACATATTCCCAATCTAACATTGTGTTCCACCATAGCCAAATGTAACAAAAATGTCATTCCAATCAAAGATCGCAATGCAGGAGTGGAGCTGTAAAATCGTACCGCTATCGCCGATGAGTAGAAGCTTGATCAGGTAATCGTAATCTGCTCGTGATCTAGTCGCCATTAGAATTTATTACCGGTGAAGATAAAAATCCTACATCCAAACAAATCGGTTCTACTTCACCACTTAGCGACCGTCAATTTTTAAATAAATAAAAAGTGAAAGGCAACAGATCGATGATGAGAAAGATCTGAGGGACAAAACCAGAAACCGGAAGCATCATCGTACATCAACACCGGTTGTCTGTTGAAAAAACGTTTTGGGGATAAAAAAGGGTGATGCAGAGAGGCCGTTGATCTAACGAGCATCAAGGTCTGTGCCTTCCCATTTTTAAATGAGGGCAAAATATTTTACCGTATTATTTAATTTAAGTTTTTTTCTTAAGGAAAGTGAATTTTATCTAATAAATAGTAATTAATCTGGCATCAAGCGAGAAACTGAAGTCAAGGATGGTGATATAAATTGAACTTAGGGTGTGTTTGGAATTTTTTAAGTTACGGAATGGAATGAAAAGGAAACATGAGGAGCGGAATAGAATGAAATGGAAAGAGGAGGAATAGAATTCTTAAGTTGTGTATGTTTGGAAAATCATGGAATGGATTGAAATAGAATTCATTACATTCATTGGTATGTTTGGTGAACCAGGGAAATGAATGGAGATATAAATAGCCAAAATAGAGATAACACCCATAAAACATAATTTTTTATTGAATAACAGAGATACCAAATATCAAACATCAACTAAAAAACCAAACTTAAAATAACATGATTAATTTAGTTTATTCCCTAAAATCATAAACAACCAACTAGTATTTCTTTCCATCCTCAAGCTTCTTCATAATCCAATCCTTACGCTTGTTAACAAGAATCCGAAGAAAGCACCTCTTCAAGTTCTCAACACGGTCCCCTGAAAAAAAGTCTAATGCCTCGACTTTACCATCTTCGTCCATGTTCTCAATGTCAAAAATAGCAACAAAAAGTTAGTCCCAAAGAACATTTTCATGGTTGTTCTTATTCTACATTACCTGCACAAAATTTTCTATTACATTACGCATATTTCTCAAATCCTCCTTAACACCAGAAGCCATAGTTTTGCGTTTTTTTTTAACTAACTTTTTTGGTTTCACATGTGGTGGAACGGAATTCTTTTGAATCAAGTCATCCTCTTCCAAATCGACAGTCTCAAAACTCGTGAAATTCCCTAAAAGAGGCTCATGTGACGTTTGTGTTTGCATCCCGATCAAATCTTCATCAACATGCAAGTCTGCAGTAAAACTAGTCTTTTGAATATTCCATTTGTAGTGTGATCACCAAGAACCTCTATCCACTCCATAAATCGTGGTAAAAATGAGATGTTCTCAAATAAGCAAAACGCTTCTTCAACAGATCAAAGCGTTCAATCACGTTGTGTAATGACGAGTGTCTCAAATTAAATAACTATTTAGCAGTCTGTGGTGTATTCTCTTCTTGTTCTGCTAAATGATATCTCACACCACGATAAGGAACTAAAAACCTGGTGCAAGAGGAAATTCAGCATCCCCAAGATAATACTTATCCTTTGGTACCTTTAACTTATCCCTTCTATGTGTCATTGCAGATATTAAAAGCCTAGTGTCGTGTGTTGAACCCTCCCATCCAGGTAAGATATATGTAAACTTTATATCGAAAGTGCATGCCGCAAGGACGTTATGAGCAATATCATCTTTGTGATTATGATATCGCGGCTGGTCTTCCATGGGTACCATTGCAGGCATAAATGAACCATCAATTGCACCAACATAGTTCTATACCAAAAAAATTGAAAAATCAAAATCCAAGTTAATGTGACCCTACTTACATCTTTTACAAACTAAACGTTTACCTTAAAATATCTCATTGCCCAAGGGTGTGGGTTACCACTCCTAGCTGGTGAACAACTTCTTGTCGCTTGTCTTATATAATTTCTCCCAAGTTTTAATATGACACGTAATACATTGTGAAAATGTTGATGTAAAATTTCTGACGACCTTATCATAGTGAAAGCACCAAACCTTACACCTGTGTCATGGCCTACTATAAGAAGAAACATGGCTACTTGTTATTTCACTCCAACCCACCTACTAGGAGCAAAACCCTTCCCCTCGAGACGTTCACACAATCTACTAAATGACACCCTATTCATTCGAAGCATATCACGACTATGACGGTCACTCTCCGAGAACATCCTTTCAAGAATCTGCTTTCTCTCAAAATCTCGATTCCTAAATGACCCTTTATCTATTTGCACCAATGAAGCAACAGTAGACATTACAAAATATGCGGCTATTAAACATATGAAAAATGTTGCATGGTAGTCATCCATATTCCTAATATATGCAGCAGATTGAGAGACTATCAGTGATATATTTATTTTTTCTAGGTTGAACAAATATTGCATCAATAATCTTATAACAAAAATTTTTTAAAAAGTCATTCAAGTATATTCTCAAGTAAACATAAACCAACTTCTTGAAATTAACTATCAAAGTGAATGATTCGATATAGCATATGAAGAATGCATAGATCAAGTAAAGAATATAACTAAGCAACACAACTTTGTATCCAAATTATTTACAGAGAAGCCCAATATATTTCTAGAAGTTTTGGAAACATACCTTAATTGTGAAGTTATTTGAGTCTCCAAGGGTAAGAATTGAAGAAGAAGATGGTGAGTTTTCCAATGAAATGAGGGCTCTTATAACTCTAGTAAGAGCGTGGAAAGAGAAGGAATTTCCTGCTCAAAAGTTGTTTCTTCCCTCCAGTTTTTTTTCGGAATTTCCGCCAAAATCAGAGATCTTTCCATTATGTTCCTCAGTATCGAGAAGGGGAGCATGGGGATTTGATTTGATTCCGAAGGTTTTCTCGCGGAATGAAATATTCTCAATCCCTAATTTTTCGTTGCCTTCCAAACAGCGCAGGGAATAGGTTTAAGTTGACCACGCTCTAGAAATCCATTCCTTTCCGTAGAAAAGTTGGCATACAAACACGCCCTTAAGTTTTAGTCGATAAAGTATCTAACTCTTTTTTTCATTTTAGTAAACTCTTTTAAAACTTTATCATATTTGGTTAATATTTTAAAAGGTAACAAACTAATCCTCAACAAAAATTAGAAGAAAAAAACAAATATTAATTTAATGTAAAATAAAAATTGTACCATGATGTGGTCCATTTGTGTCCCTTTTCGGACCCAAATAACACACATCTTAGCACGCTTTTCCCTTTGTTTCGGTCACATTAGAGCCGTTATTTTGATGATTTTGATCTTCAGTAGAATTTTGACTTTTGTAAGTAATGGAGCCCAATTTGAAGCTAAATTGGAGCGAGTTTAGGACAATACACGAGAAATATTGCAGCCCAAGCTATTGGTCAAGTGGAGAAAAAGAGGGGGCCACGATCGTGACACCACCCGTCACGGTCGTGACACCACAAAATGAGCACGGGCATGAGCTTCGTCACGATCTCCGCAACGATTGTGACGATTCGGCGTTGCAAAGACTAAAAGGTGTTGCCACGATCATGTAACGATCGTGTCATGTTCGTGACAAGAAGGCGAAAAAGGAGTATATCACGATCGTGACAACGACAAATTCAAAAGTCGTCACGATCGTGACATTGGCGACAAATTCCAACAGTAGGGAGGCATCTTGCAAGGGCTGTATCAGCTACTTCTGACAATCAAATTGAGAATTTATTGATCCTAAATTCAAGAGGAAGAAGAGAGCTGCAATTTTTATGAAAAAACATTTCGCATCGAAAAACTGCAAGACGGTCAAAATGGCGTCAGAACGGTGACTGGTCGCCAGACCTGCGACTGACCCGGATGACCCGACTCGGACCGGTCTGGCAGACTCGGTTTGGGCAGATTTCAGCCTCCAAACTCGATTTTGACCATTTTTTCCCCAAAAATTCAGTTTTGTGATATATAGGGAACTTAGGGCACCAATTGAAAGAGATTCATTACACACCACACATTTTTCAGCATCACCTCTCTTGCTCCTTCTTCCATCTCCTTCCTATCTTCCATCCTCCATTTTTCCTCCTTGAAAGGCCAACCAAAAGCGTGATTAGGCAAGGAGGAGGGGGATTTCACCACCACACCCTGGGAAGACTTCAAGGAGCCAAGATTCATCAAGGGAGTACAAGATTAGAGGGATTTTGAGCTCCCAAAACCATCTTGGGTTCTTTGGATTGCTTGTTTTTTCTGTACTTCTTAAATTTTGTATTTTCTTAATAGGATCTTGTATGAGCACCATGGTTTTGGGCTAAAAACCTTAGAACATGGGTGCTAGACCTTTGTAGGAGATTATGACAATTTGAGTTTGTTATATATTCATTTTTTAGCATGTTCTTTTGAATCTACTTCGATTTCACGCTTGATGATAGTTATCATTATTATTATTTGTGAGAGCATGTGGTGATATGAACTTGAATCTTGCACTTGAACATAACCTGAGTACCTATTAGTGAGTGCTTGTAATTTTTCATCGTTGTGCTAGAGTTAAGACTTGAGAACTTGTCCGAGATGAAAGTTTAAGAGTGGACATAAGTAGATTCAAGGGTTTGGAAGCAAAACTTCAGCCTTCGATTCGGAAATAGTTGTACTTAGTGCTTCCTAACGTCGATTGTAACATCTCGAGAAGGTAGTTGACAATAGGAAAGGCTTAATCCGAAAGGATAAGCGCCTATAACTTAGAACGCATGCTTTGCTTGATTTTGAATATTGACACCTTGGATTGGCATTTCGACTTCGGTCTAGCACCCGTGGTTGCTAGTTGCTTGATTTTCATTCCCTCGCTTTACCTTTTTGTACCTAGCATAGTGAGTCTTAAAATAGTTTGTTAACTTAGTTGTTCCGTAGTTTGTTCATCTTTAATTAAAAACCCCTAAAAATGATGTAGTTACTTTTCATTCCCATCAAACTCAAAAGAAACGCGAAACGACTAAGTAATCGACCCACAAGTTGATCCCCGAGAGTTCGACCAGGTAAAACGGAAATACAAATATACTTGGACGATTAAAGAGCCTCTTTAGCGAGAGCCCTTTTTGGCCTTTCAAGTTGGCGTCATTGCCGCGGATCGACGATTTTTTTACTTAGTTGAGTTGTGTGATTTTTAGGTTTGATTGTACATTTGCATATAAATTTTGCTTTTGTTTATTTTTTGTGACAAATTCTTGTGATATCTTGCGTGCAAATTTTTGCATTTGTGCTCATCATCGGAGGAGAGAAAATCCAAATGGAGCAAGATTGGAGAGATTGTGCTCATCATCAAGTGACTTTTGAGAATTCGGGCTATTGTGGGCAAGAAGACTACTTTGATCAAGACGAGAACTACAATTCTCATGAGAGGTCTTATAGCTCGGATTACCACTATCATCAATTGGAGTATCGGGCAAGTCAATCGGAATGACAGTGGACTCCTCAAGAGCAATCCACATCATATGGAAATCAAGGTGGTTACGAAAATAATCGGGAAAACTATTTCGAGCAAGGCAGTGGCCACTACCCCAATAAACATGAGCCCCACTATGGCTACGCCTACCAAGAGCCACTTCCAAATTTCCAACCCCGACATGACCTTCCACCGTCTTACCATGAAGAACTACCACCCCAATATTACCAAAATGATGAAATTTCCTACCAAGACGAGTATTCCCCCCACGAGTATTATGGAATGCAAGAGTATCAACTTAATTCTCAAGACCATTCTCCTCAAGAGGGGTCGCGGGAGCTACGAGATGCTCTTATAGCATTTATGCGAAGTCAAGAGGCCATAAACAAGGAAATTGAGGTGGGGCTTCGTGTAGTTGCTCAAGATTTGGAAAGAGTGTGAGTGTTGGTTCGCGATCATGTTGATCGTCTTGCCAAGAAGACAATACGAGAGAAACGATGGGGAACGGTGTCATGAATGGTGACATGGCACCAAATGGTGTGATAGTTGAAGAGTCTGACGAAGAGCCAAAAAGTGTTGAAGTGCACGATGGGGCTAAAGGGACCGATGATGAGATGTGTGGGCTCAAGGCCCATCTTGGTGATGAATCTCCATAAGAGATTGAGGATGAAGTGGCAGAAGTGCCAACACTAGCTCAAAAGGCCGAAAAAAAATCACAAATGCCTCAAGGAGTGATTAAAGTCAACTCTCCTCTAGAGTTCGAGAAGGAAGGCGAGAAGGGAGTCTCGATTCTTCCAGAGAACCTTGAATCTACATCACCACATTATGAAATGCATGAATGTGAAGAAACGTGTGAGGTGTGCTATGGCAAGGTAAATGACGCACTATTCAATGGGCTTGACTTGTGCTTCCATTGGACTAATGAAGAATTTTGCAACATGGTGGAAGCGAAACTCAAGAAGAGCATTGAAGATGTATGCAAGAGGGTGGAAACTCGCATCGTGCTAGATGATAATGTGGGAACTCATGATGAGAACGGTGTGCCTCATTTTGAAAAAGTACCTATCATGGTGGAGAAGCGAGTTGTCCACTACCCTCCTATTCCTCCAAAGGCTCCAAGCTTAGAGACAAATGAGGAGAGCAAGAGGAGTAGAAAGAAAGAACGATCTTGATCCGGGAGAAGCGGAAGAGCCTAATGTTCAAGAGATCAAGATCCACAATTACTCGAGCAGCAATTGTTTCTGGAATGGAGTGGTCTGCACTCACTCGGCCCGAGAGGTGGCTGAGTTGAGCGTAGTGGTGTAGACCGTCGACCTGTCGAGCTAAGGACGTTAAATAAATGCGCTATTGGGAGGCACCCCAAATTTCTACCATTTTCCTTTGTAAATTCATCATTTTTAGATTAGAATTTTTATGCCGTGAAATCTCTAACTTATATATAGCATTGTGATATTAGGTGAGAAGTTTGATCACGGTGCCAACATTGATGATGGAGCTACAAGCCAAATGTGCTAACTTCTTGCCATCTTTAGAGCTATCAAGGACGACAACCTGGGGCCAAACCACCAAGATGAAGAAATCGAGTGTGAACACGCATCTCGAGACTCTCAACAAAGGGAAGTGATCCTCTCATTTCTTGGATTGTGTTTGATCGCCCCTCTACGTGAGTTAGTGCTTAATTGAGAGATTCGGCATGTTTTATAGATAGTTAGTGCCTAAGACTTGGTAGATTCTTAAGTGTTGTGTGTACTTTATACACACCACACTATGGCGCTTTTTCTAATTTCGTACACACCACAATCGAGTTTATTGAGTCAAGGGCCTAGTCCGGCCTTAAGTGTGGTGTGTACGGAGTACACACCACAATCGAGTTTTTTTTATATAATTCTAGGAATTTTGGTAGAGGGTCTTGTAGTCTTGCATGTTAGGCAAGTGGCGAGGATTAACTTATGCTTGAGCCGAGGGTAATAATCTAGGATGACATTGCTACTAATATGTTGATAAGGTTGTTTATGCTAAGTTACATGTGGGTCGGGAATTTATGTGAATGCCTTCGTGTGGGGGTAACTTGAATTGTTTTGATCTACACTTATCATCAAACATTGCACATTTTAAGTAGCCACATGTCTATCTTAATGTTAAGTGTCAAGTTATTGCTATCGGCCGTTTGGGACCAACCCGGGGGGAGATTTCGTAGGCTGTCTTTGGACGATTGAGCCTAAAAGAACCTACCCGGACTACACTTTATTCCTAGTACCCATTCCGAGACTAAAAGCCGATTTGATGACCCAAACATTATAAACTAATGTGCCCTCTTGTTTTTATATCTAATGTGATTTTGAACCTGTGCATCATGCTTTGTTTCTTATGAGTAGGGGTTTAAAATTGGGATAGTTGATCATGTATAGGAGGAAGGGACAAAAGATTTTGGAGAAATTGGCTATTAACTTGATGTGTCGAACCACAATGGTTCGAAGAAAATCTTTTATATAAACTTGATTTGAAAATACTTATAATGAAAAGTCTCGAATTTGGGCAAGAAAGTGAAAAAAATAAAAGAAAATTACAAAAAGAAAAGAGTAAAAAAAATAAGCAATGAAAAAAATAATTAAAAGGAAATTTAGTTGAGAATAAAAACCCAAATCCGAGAGAGTGATCATCAAGCAAAAATGAGCATTTTGGATTTTAAAATCTAAACTTTGAAAGTTTTAAATTTTCTCAAATAAGAACCACAAATTGGGAATGGAAAGGGAAGAGACTCGAGTGAGTTGAGGGGTAGAACACATTTAGGACAAAAACACTCGGGGAGAGATATGTAATTGGGGTTGTGAGGAAAAAGCAACTTTGTGGTGATGCACCATTTAGCTGTTTTAATCCTCTAAACCTCCTACCCGAACCCAATCCTAACATTACAAGCCATCGGATTAAGTCCTACAACATGAAATTGTCCAAGACCCTAGATTCTTCCGAAAGCGAGGAGACTTTGGGACGAATATAATAATTGGATAGATTGGCATTTAGGTAAGACTTGTGTGTGAAACACATTTGTGTACCGTTGGTTTTGGAGTCTTAGTGAAAAGATAATTTGTGTTTCTCCTCACACTTTGGCATTTGCATGAATTCTCGAGCCTTTATACCTTTGCATAACCAATTCATATTGACATGTTAATGGTTCTGAGAACTACCCCGTAAGTGCTCAATTGCATGCTAGGAGTCCAATTGATGAGATGTTTTTAGCAAATTTTAAGTTTGTTTGTTTGTTATATTTTGTCTTTAGTTGTGGGTGTTGGAATTGAAACCTTTGGGAGAAGCCGAGCTACCCCCACGTGGGATGGCCACGGGGTACCTAACTCGGTAAAATCGCGCTTGTTTCTTTTTTATCTCTTTTCGGGGATGAAAAGTCGTTAAGTGTGGGGTGATTTGATATGGGCCATTTGTGCCCTTTTTCGGACCCAAATAACCCCCATCTTAGCGCTCTTTTCACCTCGTTTCGGTTATTTAGAGCCATTATTTGGATTTTTTAATCTTTGGTGTATTTTTGGTATTTTGTAGGTGATGAAGCCAAATTAGAGTATTTTGGAGCATGGGAGAGTGAAATGATCGTGACGCTGGTAGATCTTGAAATAGCAATAATGTCTTTATCCGGAGTTCAAATGAAGCAAAACTATACATCACGATGAAGAGCTTTGAAAACTCTACAACTTTGAAGAAGGAAGCAAGGTTATCGGAGTTATAGATTGCAAGATATTATCCGGTCAAACCAGCTTACCAACGACCCATCACTCAATTCCAGCACGACCTAGTCATCTTGCGAGGGTGATATCTTCCATATCCAACAACCAAATTGAAAATTTCTTGAGCCTAAATTCAATAGGAAGAAGATAGATACAATTCTCATGAAGAAAATTTTCGCATCAGAAGACTGGAAAACGGTCAAAACGGCGCCAGAACAGTGACTGATCACCAGACCCACAACTGACCCGGATGACCCGACCTGGTCTGGGCAGATTGCATCCCAAAAGTCAAACTCAATTTTGACCATTCTTCCCCAAAATTCATTTGTTTTGATATATAGGGAACTTAGGGCACCAATTGGAAATGACCCACTTAGAAGCCAAGCTCCCATCCCTCCATCTCTTCATTTTCTCCCTTCTTTCTCCATTTTTTCCTCCATGAAAGGTCAATCAAAAGCTTGATTAGGCAAGTAGAAGGAGGATTCCACCACCACACATTGGGAAAACTTCAAGGAGCCAAGATTCACCAAGGAAGACAAGATTAGAGGGTCTTTGAATTCCTAAACCCATCTTGGATTCTTTGGTTTGCTTATTTTCTTTCTACCTCTTGAATTTTGTATTTCTTTAGTATGATTTTTTATGAGCATCATGGTTTTGGGCTAAAAACTCAAGACCATAGGTGCTAGAATATTGTAGATGATAATGTTTAATTAAAACTATTTTTTATTTACTTTGCATCCTTGTGTGTGAACTTACTTGTTGTTATTGCTTGATGATGGTGTATGTTATTGACTTGTGAGAGATTGGGATAACATGAAACATAATTCTTAAACTTGAGCATACCTAAAATAATTGCTTGTGACAGCTTGTGAGTATTGTTGGTTGTGTTAGGGTAGGAGCTTTTAAACTTGTCCGAGATGAAGGTTTGAAAGCGAATTTAAGTAGATTCTAAAGTTTGGAAGCAAAACTTCAACATTGGGTTTGAAAATAGTTGTGTTTATTGCTTCCTAATGTTGATTGTAACATCCCGAAAGGGTAGTCGTCGTTAGGAAAGGCTTAATCCGAGAGGATGGGCATATATGACTTAGACCCCGTGCATGAATCATTGTAATTGATTGATAGTTTGAATCGCCTTTATTTATCGCACTTAGCATAGTTAATCTTTAGTGTAGTGGTTAGCTTAGTTCTTTGCTAGTTAATTAATCTTTAATAAAAAACCTCAAAAACATTTGCTCTTTACTTTTTCTTCCCCGTCAAATCTAAGAGAGAGCACAAATCGACTAAGTAATCGACCCACATGTTGATCCCCGAGAGTTCGACCCGGTAAAAAGAAAATACAAATATACTTGGACAATTAAAGGGCCTCTTTAGCGAGAGCGCTTTTTGGCCTTTCATACCCTTAATTTAAAAATAAATTAAAGAGAATAATTTTCTTTTCACAAACCAAATAATAAAGTAAGGAAGAAAAAAGTGCAGAGATGAGAACTACATTTAGGGCATGGGCTGGGCTATGACAAAGGAACTAGAGAATTTTATCGGCGGAAACATCGACGAATTGCGACATCAGAGTCGATAGCGACATCTATTGAGGGTTAGGTTTCTCTCACTGGAGGATTGGATTTTTTCGTCGGAGTGTTGATTCTGGGCTGGTTTCGGTCGACGGAGGGTTGGGTTTCTCTGTCACCGGTGTAAGAACGAATGCGACCAGAGCGAGGAGAATTTTGTTTAAGGTTCACAATGGAGATGGCTGGAGCGAGGCTGAAGCGACTAAAGGCGCAACCGAGTGCGAGGTTGGATGTTGCCGAAAGCGGCCAATGACGAGGCTGGAGATGATGCCGCAGCTGGCGTCGACAATTCTCAATTGGTTGTTTTTTTATTAATTTTGTAATAATTATATAACATATTTTTCGATGTATATTTATTAATTGATACCCTTAATCAATTTTTTTAATAACTATTTAATAATAAAACCTTACTTTCATTTTTTTATTGATATGTAATTATTATTTAATAATAATTATCTAACATATTATTAATTAACAAAACCTTAATTATTTTATTAACAAAGGATAATTTCATAAAACTATAGTTCAGTTGTAAACTTTCTCACCTAATTACAGCTGATTTATTTTTTCACTTCATGTGTACTGAGAATTTTTTTCTCAAATAGCTAAATTTTACGTTAGTTTAAAACTAGTATCGTTAATTTTCAATGCAAAATGACCAAAATATCCCCGATTGTTATTCTAATTTTCAAGTCGATGACATCAAGCTATTTTTATGCTTCTCTCTTCTCCTTCTCTGCATCTCACAACAATCTCTTCCCATATAAGAATACGAAATTCAATCTAACTTTTTAAGTTTCAAATCAAATTAATTTTAGAGTCTTGTCAGTTATATTTGTTTATATTTGACATATCTGATGTGAATATTTGTGAAAATTCTAATTTTGGTGTTTTGATGATAACAAACATATTTATTATTATTCAAGATCAAATATTTTATTCCAATTATTTATATTGTATAATACAAGCTTTCCAAAGTTACTTCAAGGTTAATAAATGAATTTTCGGATTTGTGCAAAACGGTAACTTTTTTAGCATTTGTGCCAATTGAAAAATTATATAAAATTTATTTCTTTATCAAATTGAGATTTTTCTTATGTTCTGAAAATTTTGAAGAGTATATTTTGCAATGCGAAAATTGGTTTTATATTATCACGAGTTTTTAGAGAGATGTTGAAGAAAGAGTGACAAGACATCAAATCTACCAAAACCGAAAAATCAGATTTTATGGGTAAACTTTTTTGTCAAAACTCACTTGATTTAGAGTATTGTAGCAGACATATGATACACCAGTGTAAATATATATAAGTCTAGTTTGTAGTTCAACTGATTTGGACTCTTGAATAAAAAGTTATGGTCATTTGAGCAAGCAAATGTCAAAGATGAAACTATGGGGCAGCAAGCATGTTCATCACTTCTTTGCACCCAATGAAGTCCTCACGAATTTTCAATATCCAAGGACAATTACATATCTATAATGATGATCAAGACATGCTACAGAAGATTATTAAGAATGGCTATATGGAGTGGTTTAGGTCATAGCAATAAGGACTCTTGTAAGTATGATTTTAAAGTATGTTTTGGCTAGCTCTACACTTCATCTTTACTCACTTATTTTTAAAATGCTATTTTTATTCATTATTTTTTTTTTTTTTGAAAAGAGAGCAAGATAACAAATACAAGTAATCTTCATTTTGAAATATGTGTTTGGTATTATTTTCTTGTCAAGTCTTGCAACTTGAATTTGCACTCAAGTATCTTCCAACAACTATATTTTTGAATTCTTAAGACCAAAATATTTTTCTATAAATAATCTCTTTTGGGTCTTCATTTGACACAACACAACACTCTACTCCTTCTCTACAAAAAAGCTCGAGCACAAGTTCTTCATCTTTAAGAGAAAAGTAATTTTGAAAGCTCTTGTGTTTCTTGTTCTTGAAAGTATTTTTCGAAATAATGATCTAAGAGTTTAATATATTTTGATCTTTGAAAAACATGCACTTTTATTGTCAAACCATTTCTTGAGCATGTTGTGCTCTCTTTGAAACTTATTTTGAAATCATGTGTTTTTATCATTATATTGACCTAAACCTTACCTATCTTGAAATCATATATAGCTTGCTTGTACTTAATTTTTATATTAGTGTGATTGATGCATTGTGTTTACTATACATAACTAACATAACATTAAACATCTTGTATTGTTGACTCTTGGTGAGTTGACCTCAAAATCTTTATCTTGTTGTTGCGAGATTAGTTCTTGCTAGATGTTGTTGAAGAATGGTAGGATGGGCTTTTGGTCATTTCACTAGAGAATTTTTTAATTAATTAATTTTTAAATTTGTCATTTTGAATAGAGTAATATATCCTTGAACCATAACTTTAGTTTATTGTTTTAGTGCGGGTAAAATAGTCTTTTCATATTTACCAATTAATTAATCACCAAATTGAAAATTAAGCATTAAGGTCATTTTGGACTTTTTGCTCATCAATTCTGTTAGGGGTAGTTCCATGTCAGTACCTCAACTTTACCTCATTTTCAAATCAGTACCCCAAGTTTAAAAAGTTTTTTGCCGGTACCCCAAGTTTGATTAGTTGCAGATAAGTACCTAATATGTTAAATCTAACAGAATTGGGATGTGTAAAGACCAAAATGCCCCTAATGCTCATAATAATTAATATTATATTCAAACTTTTGAATGGAATAACTCTCTCATACGACCTCCGTTTCAAGCTCATAAAATATCAAATCGAAGCGAATCGGAAGATAAACAAATTTGAAGAATAATATTAATAATTAAACTAAAATAATTATTAATATTATTTAATTAATAATTATAAATATTATTTAATTATTAATAATTAATAAATTTTTATTTAATTATTAATATTTTTTAAAGTTGTTTATCTTCCGATTTGATATATTATGAGTTCGTATGAGAGAATTATTAAATTCAAAAGTTTCAGTGTAATATTAATTATTATAAGCATTAGGGGCATTTTGGCTTTTTCATATCCCAATTTTGTTAGATCTAACAAATTATGTACTTATGTAGCAACTAATTAAACTTGGGGTACCGGCAAAAAACTTTTCAAACTTGGGGTACTTATTTGAAAATGAGGCAAAGTTGGGGTACTGGCATGAATTACCCTTATTCTGTTAAATTTAACTGTCGTTACATTAAGTGTAACTTAAAAATTGTTGGGATACTGGCAAAAAAAGTTTCAAACTTGGGGTGCTGAATTCAAAATGAGGCAAAGTTGGGGTACTGACATGGAATTACCTCTATAAAAGAAAATCTGTCATGGCCCTGCCATGTCCCCGAAGGCCCCAGTCTGCCATCATATACTCATGCGACATTTATAACTTTGCCTTCAACTACAACTTGAAGAGAATTGTAAGTGTTTAATTCATGAGTTGATTAACTGGTCATATAATAATGATGCAGCAACTCGTCACATAGCAACGGTGCAATGTGATTTTAAGATTAATCACCAAATATTTCAAGCAACCACGTCATATAATGACAGTCCGACAACTACATCGCATAACGACGGTGGAAAGGTGATTTTTAAGAATAATCACTGAACTTCTCAAGCAACTACGTCGGTGCGAAACAATTTTAAGCAACTACGATAGTGCAAACTCAGCAAAATCAACGGAGTAGAAAATGTGTGTGGCGGCGCGTAAGACTCATGCGCGGTTGACGGAGACGGGAGGACAACCAAATAGGAGGATCATTTATATAGGGAATAATAAGAAATAAACCAAACTAGAAGTTGAGAATATAAAGTCTCACATCAAAACAATATCAAATCAAATGATTGTACATAAAGGGTAGGTCAAACCCAACAAACAACCTTGAAATTTTAGTTATGGAGTCCGGCCCGATATGAACAATCCAGTTTTACATGGTATCAGAGCAGGGCCGATTTGGGTATGTGCTAGTGGGTCTCGACTCCATGTGGCTCTGCTTTTCTGTAAACCCAATATTGTGGTCCATCTAAAGGGGGAAATAAGCCCATGTGCAAAAGACACGTTCTACCATGGCCCGCGTTGAGGGGGAGTGAGTTGATAAATGCCCGCGTGTAGAATACACGTGAGGGGGTGTTGAGAATATAGTCTCACATTGAAAGAATATCAAATCAAATGGTTGTGTATAAAGGGTAGCATCAAACCCAACAAATAAACTTGAGCTTTTAATTGTGTAGCCCCGCCCGATATGTACAACCCAGTTTTAATGTACTATATGAACTATTTGTATTTTTTCAATTTTTGAGGGTATATATGATGTGGATCATGACTCTCACAAGTTAATTAACTGGTTGGAGGAATTGGCTAGCCACGCATTCGGCCAGCGTGGGTGGCACATGAAGAAGTACTACCACCGAGTACGTAACAAAACTCCAGTGGGATTCTATGCCAGCACAACTTAGGGATAAGAAGGAAGAACGGAGATACCTCGTCCGCCATCACGACGACCTCGTTCAGCAGGTTTGTATAATGCCTTTTTATTAATGTTTTAATATTTACTTAACCACATGTTTGAACTTTGTTATGAAATAGTTTATTAGTATCGAAATGACTAGAATGTGAGAGTTCAGGCCGAGCCTCAACATTGGGTCACATCGATTTATAGGACTTTTGGATGATTTCATCAAAGAGAAGAAAGAAGAGGGCGTTCTTTTGCTAGCACCCAAAGTCCAACACAATATTTATTGTTATAAGGAACATGCATCCGACAAACCTAAATTGTTAATATACTTTATTTACATTTTTTTCCTAATGTGGTCTTAATTTTATACATATTAATATCACTGAATATGTGTTTTGTGCAGACGAAACTGCAGAAGTTGTACAATGACTACGTTGAGAGGCAGTTGAATACTCTGGAGCCCAATGGGCATATTCCAATCACCGACCAAGAACATCACGATATGTTAGACCTTGCTCATTATCTAGCTTACCATTGTCACCCGCACGACGTTGTAATTTAGGGATTAAGGGGTTCGACAGGAGGCCAAGAAAGGAACGTTAATTTCATTAGAACTCGCATGCATTAGCTTTAGATGAGCAAAAATTCTCAAAATACCGAAATTACCCCTAGTCTAATGGAGAGAACCGGCCCAATTTTTTAGAGAGTGTGAAAAGACGAAATTACCCTCAACTATTCATCAAATTTTCAAGTGAATGCCATTTGACCCTCCTACTTCATCAAAACAGAGCATCGTGAGCATTGTCGATCGCCGGAGCTTACCTGCTGGGCTTCGTACCTGGTGACCGGAGTTGGTGGAGGTGACAAAAGTTGTGCCAAAATTTTCACTCGCCGGAAAGTGTGCTGAAAAATATGTTCCGGCACACTTTCCGGCGAGTGAAAATTTTGAATTCTTGAACTCATTTCTTATTCGCTCTCTCCCTCTATCTCTTTTCCGACCATTTTGTGCCGGAGACGATCGTCGGAGCACCGCATTCTACCCTTTTGGTCGCTGCCCATTGCCCACCTCGTCGATGCTCGCTACTCGATGCCCACATCGTCGATGCTCGCTGTTTTGTGTTGTGGAGGCTGCAAAGAAAGAACCATGGCCGGCTCCAGTGAAGAATCACCGGAAAAGACGAGAAGGAGGGGTCGAGGACGATGGGGTCGAGACGGACACCTTGGCGGAGGTGTTCTGGAGGCCTCGTCGGTCCACCGTGCTCCCCACATGCCAGAGAAACCCCGGCGATGGATGTCGGAAAAACGCCGGTGAGAAAGGGGTGGCGGAGGAGGAGAGGAATAGTTGAAAGGGTGGCATACTTTTGAAATTTTGATGAATATTTTAGGGCAATTTCGTCTTTTCACACTCTTTAATTGGACCATAATTAAACCAAATTTAATTTTGGTTCAATTTAGGGGTATTTTGGGCATTTTGAAATTTCTGAAGAAAGTTGTCCCAAAATGAAAGTAAGGTATTCATTTTATACAGAAAAATGTATTCATAAACTATACAATTACCTCAAACTCGTTCCACCATTTATCGTATTCAGATTCGGGAAGGCACGCCCACTGATGGTTGGCGGCTGATGTCTCACTACGAATGTACTTCCCAATGACGTGCTTAAGTTTGAGGATCGACCATGCCTCCTTCCCGTCTGCTGAAAACTCGGCATAAGGTTCCCCGTTTCGCCATTCCAAGCGAAAAGGGCTATTGTTGTTCTTCGCTCTCTCCTCGTCCTCAATAACAATACATATATCAGTTCGCGCCCCCTTGGATTTCTCAAGCCAAGACCGTGTATTCATACAGTCATCTTTGACGAGTTCATTAAAGTAGATCTCATTAGCGGTGTCCTCCGAGGAATTTAGGGAAGGGTACCATTGCTCGGTCAAAAGAACATCAGACCCTGAAGGACATGCCCTCGCGGCTAAAGATCCCACAGTTTGGGCATCCGAATTTATGATGTTCTAACAATTCCGCAATTTCGCTTGCAGGGTTGTCATCGTCGCCCGATAAGGCAAACCACATACTCCATGTGGGGGGAGGGTCGTCGGGGCAGCCATCGATTGGGTCGGCTGGGTCGGCTCCAAAGGCAGCGGTGTATAATCACCCTCACCCACTGCCGGTAGGGACGAGGCCGCTGATACTCCAGACCGCTTTCTAGCTCGATAAAACGACCCAACACAACTAGCTAAACGCTTAGGTGGCTGCTTAGATGTCATTATCTAAAATTGAATAGACATAAATGTTAGGATGTCCAAACTTTGGAAAAATATCACAGATATGTGTTGTTTGTTTGTAGCATATCAACCAATAGTGATCAAATCACAATAAAATTCAATATTATTAGTAACGATCACTCTAAAGAACAATGTGTGCACACCAAAATCAGTCACATATGTCCAGACATAATTTAAGTAACTTCTTCATCACAAACAAATAAAATTGGTTCAACTCATCATACATATAACATCCAACTAAGAACCTAACATATAAAGAGTTATTAATATATAAAGATTTCATCATCACATACACTTAAATATAGAGAGTTCATCATCTCAGAAACTTAAATAAAATCGGTTTAACTAATTATACATATAACATCCAACTAAGAACCTAACATATAATGAGTTACTGATAAAAAGTTCATCATCATAGACATTTAAATATAAATAGTTCATCATCACATACACTTAAATATAAAGAGTTCATCATCATAGACACTTCAATAAAATCAGTTTCTACAATTAATATCTTTTGAGAACACGAGAAACATAATCACTATCAGATTTTTCTTTAGTAACGGCGTATACAGGAAGAATACGCCGTTACAAAATTATTAGTAACGGCGTATTCAGTAGTATACGCCGTTACTAAATGTAACGGCGTATTTTAATGTGTACGCCGTTACTACCGTTAATTAGTAACGGCGTATGTAGGTAAATACGCCGTTACAAGGTCTTCCCGTTATGTTACCGTTCTGTCGTTATGTTACCGTTAATTAGTAACGGCGTATGTAGGTAAATACGCCGTTACAAAATCAATGTATAAATCTTGACAGAACCTTCTCCCATTCTCCTCACATTTTTCTCCCAATTCTCTCCTACTTTATATTTCCCGACAAGGGCGTTTTCGTGATATCATCTCCATTCTTCGACAACTCTCTCTCAAAATACTACGGTCCATATCATCATTCTCCATATTAGTAGGTACGTACATTTTTTTTTATTAATAATGCATTATGTAATGTGTTTTATTAATTTAGGTTAAATGCCCGTAGATTATTTCATTAATTTTGTTGCTATAATGATAATAATTAAATAATTGAATTAGTGTTATAGTTGATAAATATAGTCAATTGTAATTGATTACTAACCGTAGTTATTTGTATAATATATAGAATGGATCGTGGGTGGATAACATCCCGTAAGATGAGTGAGGAGTGGATGAATGGATTAAGTAGTTTCGTCAAATTTGCGAGACGAAACGCGCAAACAGATGGCGTGGGACGTTTCAAGTGTCCGTGCACTAGATGTTGTAATTATTCTTGGCACGATATGGACACCATTTGCGATCATGTATTGAAGAAAGGTTTCCTTACATCGTACAATGTGTGGATCCATCACGGCGAAGCTAGAGGGCCTAGTTCGAGTCAGCCTAGTTCGAGCCGAAATCTAGATATGAGTCTCCCGTCAAGTTCGCATAATCCCCCTTGTTCGACGTCGGCGCACACTCCAGAGTACGTCGATCCGGTGCATCAGTTCGTGAATGATGTAGATCCATGTAGAGATGTAAGGATTGACGAAGATGAAGGCGAGAACGACGAGGATGAGTACAAGGACCAGGACCAGGACGAGGACCCACGATTGGAGATAAGTTCGGTGACCGAAGTCGAGGCCAGACTTGCTAAAGCGAAGATGACGGCGTACAACCGGTTGGTGACGGAGTCACAACAGCCGTTGTACAAAACCACAAGCGCTGTCACTAGTGAAGATACTTCTTTGGAAGCGATGTTAAGGATGTTGTGTATCAAACAGAGCACCGGGATGTCAGACGCGACTTTTACCCAGGTCGCGAAAGAGCAATGTCGTATGTTACCACAACCTAATTCGTTTCCATCTAGCTACGCAGCTGCGAAAAAGATAATGAAGGTCATCGAAATGCCACACGTGAAATACGACGCATGTTTGTACGGATGCACTTTGTATTACAAAGAGTTCTCCGCTCTGGACAAATGTGGAGTTTGTAAAGAACCACGGTTTACTATGGAAGAGAAAAAATTAGTTCCGAAGAAGACGTTGTGGTACTTCCCATTGACTCCTCGACTTCAACGGTTATATCTTGCGGAAGAGACGACTGAGTGGATGCGATGGCACGGTGAGCGGGAGAAGGAGGACGATGACGTATTAGTACATCCATCAGACGGTGCTGATTGGATTCAGTTAGACAAGAAATATCCTCATCCGACGGCTGGCCTTGTCATCCGACGGGTTTTCTCCATTTGGGCCTAATGCTGCGAGTTACAGTTTGTGGCCTGTAGTTGCTGTCCCGTTGAATTTTCCACCCTCGATGGCTATGCGGAAGGAGTATAACATCCTCACCATGTTGGTATCAGGTCCAAAATCACCTGGTAAATGTTTGAATAACTTTATGCGTCCATTGATTGATGAGCTGAAGCAATTGTGGACGAACGGAGTTGTCACGTGGGATGCTTCAAAGAAAGAGCCGTTCATAATGCGGGCTGCTGTGATGTGGACAATCAGTGACTTTCCGGGTTTGGGAATGTTGGGTGGCTTGACCACTAAAGGCTAAAAGGCATGTCCCTTATGTTTGGACAACATCGACTCTTCACGCAGTAACTCAAGAATATCTTACCAAGGTGCGCGTCGGTGGTTACCTCCGAAGCACCCACTGCGCTTTGTCCCGGAGGCATTTAACGGGCAGATCAAGACTCGTAGAAGGCCTAAGCGGTATTCAGGGATTGCTATACTGAAGGCTATTAGGCGTCATACTTATCTCGAGCCTAGTCTACACTCGAAGCACAATAAACGAACTGGTTTAGCTATCTGTTGGTCTCATGAAAGCATTTTCTGGCAGCTGCCCTATTGGAAAACTCACAGAGTGAGACATGCGTTGGATTTAATGCACATAGAAAAGAATGTGTGCGACAACGTCATAGGTACAGTTCTCGGACTAGCGGGGAAGACTAAAGATGATTTGAAAGCGAGGAGAACGTACGAGGAACAGAATGTGCGCCAAGACCAATGGGTGGGCCAGGACGGGGAGCTCCCTGATGCCCCTTATGGGGTCAAGGGTGTACACCGGAAGGCCGTACTTGAGCATATCCGAGCAGTGAAGTTCCCCTCCGGATATGCGGGAAATTTGAAGATTAAGGTCAATCCTGATGAGAAAAAGTTTCTCGGACTTGAGACCCACGATTGTCACGTGCTTATCCAACGCATCTTCCCACTTTTCATTCGGAAGTACGTTCTGACTCATGTAGCAGAAGCATTAGCAGACCTCGGCAGGGTGTTTCAGGTGTTGTGCACGAGGGAGCCGACGAAGAAAACACTAAAAAAATTGCACGAAGATATGGTGGTTTTAGTCTGTAAGTTGGAAACTATCTTCCCTCCATCATTCTGTACCATTATGGTTCACCTGCTACTACACCTACCGGATCAAGTTATTCGGACCGGCCCAGTTCATTTCACTTGGATGTTTCCAATTGAACGGTATGATCCTTCTCTTCAGTAATTTCATTTCCAATTACCATTGAAATGTATAATCGAATATCACATCAAATTCACATTTTGAATGTAGGCAACTTGGCGTGTACAAGAAAAGTGTGCGAAACCCTCGATATCCAGAAGGTTGTATAGCCCAACAGTACTTGATGCACGAGTCTGTCACCTTCACTCAAATGTACCTAAACCGCGCCACTTCAGCCAGGGAAACATTTGTTAGTCCAGCTCTAGGTTTCCACTTATCAGTTGTTTCCCCACATGTACAAGTAAAAAGCGTGGTGCGAAACGAGAAATTGAGCGTTTCCGAGATGTTCTGGGCGAATTGGACTGTTGTTGAGAATTGTGACGAAGCAGATAAATACGTAGAATCACATCGAGCAGGATTTGTTCAAAGGTTCCCTAGAAAATCTCTAAAGGACCGAGTTATGTCATTCATGTTTGAGTGGGGAAAAGTTGTAAGTACATTATATCTCTTATGCTACAATTCATACAACTTAATTACTGCAACTAATATTAGAATTTAATATGCAGATTGCCGGTCAAGGGGAACAACGAGAGTTGATACTACTATCTGCAGGTCCTCGTTCTTCGGCGATTTATTCACAGTGTACTGTGAATGGTGTGAAGTTCTTAACGTTGCGAATCGACCAAGGCCGGAGAAATCAAAATTCAGGGATCATGATTGAAGCAAACGGAATATGTTACTACGGTGTTCTTATGGACGTCGTTGTCCTAACATATTCCGAAAGCATGCCAGTCGTTTTGTTCAAGTGTCGGTGGTACGACGAACGAACCGTGAGGAAGGACGACAATGACTTCATTTCCGTAAACACTTCCACGGATTGTCATAAACAAAACCCGTTTTGCCTTGCTATACAGGCGAAACAAGTGTACTACATCAACGACCCGGATGTGGTGAACTTTGCGACTTCGTGGAAGGTTGTCAACGTTGTCTCTCATAGAGGTCACTACAAACCGAGCAGTTTAGCTCGTGCAGGCGATGAAGAGCCAGAGTTCGAAGTAGATAAACCGTACCAAGAAGATCGAATTGACATGGTGCGACCGGGTGGTGTAAGGATCGATTTGAGATTCTTACACCAAAATCCACGGCCTGTCTCTACAGCTGATTCAGAGGACGAAGACAACGAGGACGGAGACAACGAGAACGAAGAGAACGAGGACGAAGACAACGAGGACGAAGACAATATGGAAGGGCATGAAGATTACGATTCGGCCAACTCAGATAGTTAGACAAATATGTATTTAACGGCATTTAACCGACTATCAATCTCAAACGGGTCAATAAATTGGACTGTTGTTCATTTCCGTAAACACTTCAACGCATTTATCATTTTTCAGAATTAAATAACTTGTGAATTCGGTTTTTTGAAGAACAAAGTTGAGGAGAAAAAATCACAAAAACAAGCTCTATCATCAAAACAAGCCCCTGGAAAAATTTTGACCATCAGAGCAGTCAAGATTGTTGACTTTCAGGCTTGACTTCGGTATTCATTCCTCGTTTCATATACTAAATGACTACCCAATTGAAATTAATCATTGTACAGTACCTAAAAATCATATACATTAATGAAAATTGAAAACCACGTAACAATTTCATGGCGGAAATGACATTTTCGGAGGTTTGACCGTTACTTACGGATGTGTTTACGGGTGATCGGCTTAGATCGAGGTTTATACGTGTTTAAAATTTACTAGAAATTTGGCCTATGAGCGACAACACTATTACGCTTCAATCTGTACGGTTGGATTAAAACACGATTTTTGACACAACTCACTTTCAGTGAAAGCGTGAGTTTAGGGTTTAGGATGGTAAATCCTAAACTATACCCTAAACGCTATCATTATCAAACGTTTACTTGAATTCAATATTTGTATAATAATCCAAACCGTTGTAAATGTTGGAAATGTCATTGAAGTGATATAGTTCAATTTTCAGAAAAATCAAACCACGGGAACACTCCCGATCAATCACGATCGGTCGAACCGAATAAAATATTAATTTAGGGTTTGAAATAGTAACGGCGTATGTGATGAATACGCCGTTACAAAGTGGGCGGGAAATGAAAATTTGGCAAAAATTTCAACTCCGCGCCAAAATTTTCATTTCCCCGGGCAAAAATTAGTAACGGCGTATTTGGATGATACGCCGTTACTAATTTCCTTTGTAACGACGTATCTTTCCCATACGCCGTTACTAATTTTAGTCTGTTGGGTAACGGGCAAGAATCGTAACGGAAAGATTTTTGACCGTTGGGTAATTTGCCCGTTGGGGATTTTGTAACGGCGTATATAAGCTACATACGCCGTTACTAAATTAGTAACGGCGTATGTGGCTTATATACGCCGTTACTAGGGTTGGGTATATAGAGACCCAACCCTCTTCTTCTTCCTCCACGCTCTCTGCCTCTCTTCTTCTGATTTTCCCTCTTCACTCACTACCTCCCTCACTCACTGCCTCTCCCTCACTCACTGCCTCTCCCTCACTCTCCGGCCAGCCACCTCCGTATCCGTCGCCGTTTCCGGCCAGACACCTCCGTCTCCGTCGCAGTTTCCTCTTCCAGATTAGGTAAGTACTATTTAAATTTTTTGGGTTTAGGGTTTAGGGATATATATTAAAATTTGTGAAATTTTTAAAAAATTGTTAATATGTATGTTAATATTGTTAAATTGTTGATATGTGTGTTAAAATTGTTAATATGTATGTTAAAAATTGTTACAATTTGTATGTTAGAATTTAAATTTAACATATGTTAATATTTGTATGTTAAAAATTGTATATATTAGAAATATGTTAATATGTTAAATTTAAAATATGTTAAATTAGGTAAAAAATAGAATATGTGAATATGTGAAATTTAAATATGTGTTAAATTTAAAAATTGTATTGAAATTGTATGTTAATTATGTTAGAATTTGTGAATATGTTAGAAATTTCAAATATGTTAAATTAGGTAAAAATTAGAATATGTGAATATATGATTATGCGAAATATGTGAAATTTAGAATATGTGTTAAATTTAAAAATTTAGAATATGTGAATTTGAATATGTTAGATTATGGTAATTTATACGGAAATGCCGACAAGGGCATTTACGTAATTTTGAAGGAATTGCCCCTTAGGGGCATTTCCGTAATTTAATTAAAAAATGCCCCTAAGGGCATTTTGGTAATTTACACCAAAAATGCCCGTAAGGGCATTTACGTAATTTTGAAGGAATTGCCCCTTAGGGGCATTTCCGTAATTTAATTAAAAAATGCCCCTAAGGGCATTTTGGTAATTTATACCAAAAATGCCCGTAAGGGCATTTACGTAATTTTGAAAGAATTGCCCCTTAGGGGCATTTCCGTAATTTAATTGAAAAATGCCCGTAAGGGCATTTACGTAATTTAGACACAAAATGCCCCTTGGGGCAATTTCGTCATTGCTCCCGAAAATGCCCTTGTGACATTTTCGGTAGAAATGACGTAAATGCCCTTACGAGCATTTTTTTTCAAGATTAATAATGCTTAAATCGTATTTAGATAATGGCCTCCTCGTCAAGCGATTCAAACGCCCGACAGAAGAAGCCTCATGCTCGTGCACCGAGGCATGAGTTGATGGACCCAAAGTTCTTCCTGGCCTACGAGCAATCGGCGCTCGACACTCCGCCTCCGTCACCGCCTGTTGGTGGGGAGTCCCCTGATCACGGGGATTGCTACACTCCCTTACCTCCATAGCCGACTCAGCCGACCCCCGATTTCGATTGGGGGTACCGGGTTGTGCCGCCTACATTCACGGGTTGCGAACCCTCGAATGTAGGAGCATCCTCTACTCCTAGTCCCCCGGTGAACGAATACGGATTCGTTTCCCTAGACTGGGACGAGACGCCGGATAAGGAGTTGTACTACGACTTCAAGCTGCAGCCGAATTGCTTGACGACGAAGAGTTGGATGGCCATGAAGGACGTCGAGCCAAAACAAGACGTCTGCCTCGACTTGGAAGAGGACGCAATATCCAAGAACGGGGGGCCTTTGGGATTGTTTTGGGACGCGGACTTACAGCGTCCGTGGAGTATGTTCCCCCCGGAATAAACGAGGCCTGGAGTGTTTTGAAGATTAAACATATGGTAGGAAAGTTTGCACGCGAGTGCGACGCTTCCTACCAGCTGTTTTGTGATCTTCCTATGTCCGAGTACCGGAGATTTTGGCGCAAAATTCGGGTAATTTCAATACTTTCTCAATTTATTACCCAAAATTAAATAACTTGAATATTTACAAATTTTTTTTTAATTTTGTAACAGCGGTATTATGAATTGTCGGCTGATTCAGTTCCACTCAAAAAGTGGATTCGCGAGACGGCGTGGTCCGCTTATAAAGAGCGGAAATCAAATATGAAGCCATGGTACAAACTGTACGTCTCGCCTGATTATCTGAACCGCAATGGCATTCCCAACATATTTAGAGGGAAAAAAGCACAATGGCGGTGGCTCGTCAAACACTTTGACGAGAACGAGGTATTTCCTTACTTTCATACACTTTGTATGAAACATATATCTAATTATAATTCTAATTTTGTAATCATTTCAATGTGTAGGGTGTAGGGAGTATTGGAGAACATATGAGTGAAATACGCTTGAGCGGCAACAAGATTAACCATCGATCTGGCCGGAAATCTTATCGGACTCTTTGGACGGAGAGAGAGCAGTCGGGAAATGCAAATATCTCCGCCAATATTGAGACTTGGCTTATGGTTAATCGGGAACCGGATCAGGATGCTTCGGAGGCGGAACTGTTACAGGATGAGGACAACAAGGCGAAACGCGTAAGTTTTTTTCATAATATTTTATTTTTATTTTTTTCCTAGTTTATTCATTTTTCATTAATTTAATATTTTCTTTTCATATAGATATACCTTACGAGGGCGTTGCAGGAATGGAGGTCGGACCCGGCCAATACAGACCAGCACGGAAACTTAAGAAGAATGACCGAAGCGGAGGAGACTGAAGTGATGATGCTAGCTAATCAGCATTGTCACGACCTCAAGCTTGCCGCGGGACGAACAGATGCCCAATTCCCCCGAGGACGCAAAATTCGGGGATTTGGAGATGATTTCCAGGTCCCGGCCAGACCTAGAAAACGTGGCCAGTCCTCCAGCGGTGTGTCTGCAGAGCAGTTCGAAGAAATGGAAACTAGGCTCACCCAGGCGACGGAGCATATTGCGCGGCAAGATGAGAGGTTCGAAGCTCAACAAAGAAACATGGAAGCTCAACAAAGAAGCTTTCAATGGATGTACGAGCAGATGCGAATAGTCAATCCTTCTATGCCCCCCTACGACCCGAGCATGTTCTCCAACTTCGGTCCTCCACCCTCGTAGTTTAATTCATGTTATTTTTATTTGAACAATTGTTATTTTAATTTATTTGGATTTGGATTTCAATCTTAATTTTAATTTGAATTTTCATTTTAGTTTTAATTTAAATTTTAATCTGTAAAAAATAAAAACCGAATAAAAATTATATATTATATTTAATATATAATTTTTATTCGGTTTTTATTTTTTTATAAATAAAATATTGTAACGGCGTATTGTATATAATACGCCGTTACAAATTTGAAAGAAAAATTATTATTTTAATAATTTGTAACGGCGTATTATATACAATACGCCGTTACAATATTTTGAAAAATTATTATTTTAATACCTTCTAACGGCGTATGATTTTACAACATACGCCGTTACTAATTTGACGGTGTCAAGTCATCTAAACGGCACCGTCTAATTAGTAACGGCATATTTTGTAAAATCATACGCCGTTACAAACTTAACGGCGTCATCGACGGTTACGCCGTTAACGGCTCGTCAAAACGACGCCGTGTTGGTGTAGCGGCGTCTTGTGTACGCCGTTACAAATTGTAACGGCGCATTAGTAACGGCGTATCGTCTAACGGCAGTCTGTACGCCGTTACAATTTGTAACGGCGTATTTTTTGTTTGTAACGGCGTATTTACATACGCCGTTACTAAAGAAAATAAATGGCAGTGAATATTCAAGTAACCCTGAAGTATACAAACGATTCAAGAAAATGATTATAGGCTTAGTAGCCATAGTTCACACATTGTCAAACTGCAAGTGAACAAAAATTATTTTACAATCAAAGAAACTTACCAACCATCATCTCTAAAATGAAAACCTGAATTCAGATAAAGATTTAACTTATTCTATAGAAAACATTAATGTAAAAGAACACATCTGATAATCTTGACTGCACAAGAGTATAATATAGTTTCAAGCCTATCTCCTACAACACTTTTCCGTTATCAAGCATTTGGAATTTAATTTTTAAACATACAGTTATTTCTGCTAAAACCTTTATATTTCCAAGTAAATCATCTAAATTGCTAATTTGAACACAACAATTTACATCAACTATACATTTAACAAACCAGTAAGGGAATCATAAATAAATGCATACAACCCAAGAACATACCTTGAATCAAAAACCCAGAAAGGGTACTAAACCTTGAAACAAAACCCTAAAGTTGAATAAATGTGAAATAAGAACATACTTGTTGGAGAAGAAAGATGTTGAACAAAACGACGAATGGAGACTCTGACCGGCGTCGAGGGATGGCGGCGATGAATGACGGCGAGGGTCGGCAACGATGAATAGAGGCTCGGCGAGGGAGAGAGGCCTGAATCGGCGAGTGGTTGAACGTGATTACGAAAAAATGGATTAGGTTATGTTTTTTGGGATTATATAATTAGGCCAAATAACAGCATTTTAGGGAATATGGTCCGTCCATATATTCATTATGGACCGCACACACTCCAACGTGGGCCGTTAGTGTTCTTTGATCGTTGCATACTAACGACAAGTTTATAAACTACGGACCGTTAATACCAACCCTCGTGGGAATTTTAATTTTCAGTGCAAACATTGCGGGAAATTTGATTTTTGCGAAATATTGGGCGAAAAAAAGTTTTCCCACCATAATAGTAACGGCCTAGAATCAGGATATAAGTCGTTTCTCTCATAAACTCTAAATTAATATTGTATTCATCTCGTTATAATCATAATCGATCACCCAAGTTCCCGTGGTTTGATTATAATTAAAATCATACTATATGACATACAAATTATTTAGAACAAACTGAACGGTTTAGATTTCATAAAAATTATTTAAACCATTCGATCGTTTGATGATTAGTGTGTTTAGGGTTTAGATTATGGTTAATCTTTCTAAACCATAAACTCACGCTTTTAATGAAAGATGTATAAGTTGAAAATTATGTTTTCATCCAACCATATGGATGGGAGCGCACTCGATTAATACTATATGTGTGAAAATTTCAATCCATTCCGATCAAGTATGGACCTCAATCCAAATCGATTAACCTTTGAATATTTTCTTGTTCGAATTACTCAACACTTGGAAAAAAAAGCTTTCATTTGTATCAATATTCAAGCTCAATACCCACGATACGAAGCTCAATTATTATTAATCGATCGAAGATACATATACATACTAATTATCAGAGTGGTCAGATACATAATCTTCATGCCCTTCTATATCACTATGATCGTCATCTTCGTTTCTATCATTTTCTTCGTTTCCGTCGTTTTCGTTTTCATCGTTGTCCCATGTCGAACAAGGCGGATTCTGTGAAGTTGATGACAAACTCATATCCCAATTGCGGCTCGAACTAGCTTCTCAGGTTTCGCCATGATGAGTCCACACATTATACGATATAAGAAGATCGTTCTTTAGTATATGATTGCAAATGGTGTCCATATCATGCCAAGCAGAATTACAACACCTCGTGCACGGACACTTGAAATGTCCCACACCACCTGTTTGTGCATTTTTCCTCGCAAAATTTACGAAACTGCTTAAGCTGTTCATCCATTCCTCACTCATTTTACGAGATCCTAGTCATCGTTGATCCATTCTACGTAATATATATAAGTTCGATAAACAATATCAGATAAATATACCAAAAAAAAGTATATACATTATTTAACGGAAATTACAACAAATATAATAAATTACATGCATTGTTTAAATATGTTGTTACTCCCGTCATAGTTACAAAATATTGTAACGGCGTATTTTGGACAATATGTCGTTACTATCGGCATTAATAAGTTACTACAAAAAAATAGGTTAATGATTACATGCAGTATAATAAATTATTTAAATGTACTTTTTTTTCCAAAAATTATTTGAAACTCTAGCTTTTCTCCGTAGAATCGATTCCATCAACGTAAAGAGAGATATTTTGTGAAGTATAGGATCTGTAGGGTGAGTGTAGAATAAGAGGGAATTGCAGGAATGGGCTGTCATTTATATAGTGAACCCACGCTAACGGCCCATTTAACTAAAAAGTCCGTTACTCTCAAACGGTACCCACACTAATGGCCCATATAACGGAATAGATCGTTACTCTCCAACGGTAACCCACACACTAACGGCCCATATAAGGGAATAGGCCGTTACTCTCCAACGGTAACCCACACTAACAGCCCATATAACGGAATAGGCCATTACTCTCCAACGATAACCCCAACAGCGAAAAAAATCAAACCGTTAGGCGATAACAGTCGATTTGGGGTGAACTAGTCAAAGCCAAGGAACGGCTTATTCTCTTCGAATGGGCCGTTACTATTTACAATTGTAATGGCATACTCCCCGCATGGGCCGTCTATATGAATTGTACTCCTATGGCACACTGTGTATGCTACGACAATAAAAATATCTCATAGTGAACCGTAGGATTCATCGACGCTAACATAATTGAGAAAAGAAGTTAGGATAAAAAAATTAGTATGGGTAGGAATTGACTATAATTAAGTGTATTACTCTGTAATATATCATGTTAAATAATATTTAAATCAATCAAATAATTTATTTTTATTTTATTAAATATATTAGAAGAAAATAAATCAATTATATAAGTATATATTATTCAAATTAATAAACTAATTGGTTTAATTATAAAATTACTTCGAATTAATAGTAATAACATATTTATCCATAACATCACTTTAATTAAAATATAACTGTGCCTGCTATTATCTTCATTTATAATTACTCACTATCAGTTTTTTTATTTGTTACGGCGCACGGTAACAGCGCCGTTACAGAGGATTTGTGCGCCGTTACAAACTGTAACGACCGCACAAAAAGGTCTGTAACGGCGCCGTTATCGTGCGCCGTTACAGTGTCGTCGTTACAGGCTGTAACGGCGCACAACGCGCCGTCTGTGCGCCGTTACACCCTGTAACGGCGCACAAAAGACGTGCGCCGTTACTAACGTTGACGGCGCATACCATCAGTGCGCCGTTACAAATGCTACCGTCACCGTTGACGAAGTTGACGGTGCCGTCACCGTTTGTAACGGCGCACTCCGTGTGTGCGCCGTTACAAGTGGTGACGGCGCACAGACGGTGTGCGCCGTCAATAATTGTAACGGCGCACATACCCGATGCGCCGTTATAAATGCCGTCAAATTTGTAACGGTGCACGCTTTTTGTGCGCCGTTACAAATAATGCAGAATAATAAAATAAATAAATTTTAAAATAAATAATAAATATAAAATAAATTTTATATTTATTATTTTTTAAAAAATTTATTTATTTTATTTAGAAATGAATATTGAATTTGAAAATAAAATTATATTAATATTTAAATTGTTGAATAAAATATTTAATTTACATAAAATCTATGAGGACGGGCCTCCAGGATCTCTAGAACTATTCGGAGGTGGAGGTGGAGGGGCGAGATTAGGGTTGAGTAACAGCAGCTGTTGTTGGAAGTACTGGAACATCTGCTCGGCATGCTGTTTCTCGGCGGCGGCTTGCTGTTTTTCGGCGGCGGCTTGCTCACGTTCAGCCTGACGTTCAGTGCGAAGTTCCGTGAGTTCAGTCCGGAGCTCCGCAATCTCCGCTTGACTACCGTCAGAGGAAGTCGAACGTCTTCTCTGTCTCGGCGGTGCCTCGTAAGCACTCCCGCAACCCCGGATGCGTCGTCCTCTGGAGGGTTCTATGGTAACTCCTCTGGCAAGCTCGATCTGGCGAACATGGTCGGCAGCTTGTCGCATGACCTCATCCTCTTCAGCGTCGGTCATCTTGTTCAGCGTTCCATCCTCGTTGTAGTTCGCCTCGTCATTCTTCCAATCCCTAAGCGCACTCTTAATGTAAAGCTGCAAAAAAAAAATTTGATTAATATAATAAATGTAAATATCAAAATATTAAAAATATTTAAAAAATATTGAAACTTACAAGCTTCGGGTTGAGTCCATCTTCCTCCTCCTGTGCATCATCACCAGGCCTAGGTAAGACCTTGTGAGCCTTCAGTAAGCCCTCCAGCTTTTTGGAGACCTCCACTTCCCCAGCCGCCGACATCCTCTCCCAAAGCGCTCGAAATGGGATTTTACCAGTGTGGTGGTTTAATTTGTTCTCGCTCCTCCGAATGACACTCATTTGAGTACCAACATTTTCCTAGAAAAAAAATCAAAGTAAATTCACATGATAAATAGTAAAAATTCAAAAAAAAATTAAAGTAAAGTAAAAATTAGTAATATACCTCGTTGGCATCGAAATGTTCAACGAGCCACCACCACTGGGACTTCTTCCCTTTCAGACTCTTGGGAATCCCATTCCAGTCCAATCTAGTCGGGTCGACGTACAGCTTGTATAACCGCTTCATGTTGGATTTTCGCTCCTTGTAAGCGCTTATGGCCGTCTCACGAATCCAACCCCGTAACTCAACCGAATCGGTCACTTCAAACAAACGCTGAAATTCACAAATATGACGTGAATATTTTTAATACGAACATTTGGAAAAAAATTAGAGTAAACATTGAAATTACCCCGAAACTCCTCCAAAACGCCTGGAACTCAGACGGCGGCAAATCTCCAAACGTCTGGTAGGAAGCATCGCGTTCTCGAGCGAATTTCCCTATAATCGTCTTCACCCTATCGGCCGAAAGGATTCCTCCTGCGACACGTGGTCGGCCGTTTTCCCATGTCAAGAGCAACGGACCTCCGTTCGCCTGAACTACTCTCTCATCGTCGGCGATGTTGATGTCGATCTTTTGGTCCTTCTTTGCTCTGGCTTCCCAGCTCTTCGTGTTGAGGCAGTCGACTTCCACCTTGTAGTCGAAGTACAGCTCGTACCTCGGAATCTCTCTGTACTCGAGAGGAAGGAGCCTCCACTCGTTCAGCGGCAGTTCGGACTCATCCGGCACAAAGTCCTCTTCGGAGGGTCCTGCGACGTCTCCGAGCATCTCCTGAAAACTCCGAGGATCCGGGACCTGGAACTCCCAGCCCGGATAAGTCGGCTGAGTGGGCTGAGTCGGCTGCGGCGGTGACGGAGTGTACATCTCATCATGTACCTCCGGCGCCTGCGATGCCTGGAAAAATGGAATGTCCATGGTGGCTCGCCTAGGTGCCCTGGCCTTAGGTACCTTACGTCTAGGCTCCATTATCTGTAATTGACCGAATAAGACTTTTAAGGTCAATTTGACCGAAAGAATAGAGAAATTCGGCCGAAAATGCCTGAATTACCCTTAGGGGCTAAATTTTTGTGAGTTTTCCAAAATTGCCCCTAACGGGATAATTTTTTTCAAAATTCCAAAATTGCCCTAAGGGGCAAATTTTTCATAATTCCCAAATTGCCCCTAAGGGGCAATTTTTTCTTATAATTCCCAAATTGCCCCTAAAGGGGCAATTTTTTCATAATTCCAAAATTGCCCCTAAGTCATAATTTTTTTTTTAATTCCAAAATTGCCCCTTAGGAGCAATTTTTTCATAATTCCAAAATTGCCCCTAAGGGGCAAATTTTTTTATAATTCCAAAATTGCCCCTTGGGGGCAATTTTTTTATAATTCCAAAATTGCCCCTAAGGGGCAATTTTTTCATAATTCCAAAATTGCCCCTTAGGGGCAATTTTTTCATAATTCCCAAAATGCCCCTAAGGGGCAAATATTTCATAATTCCCAAAATGCCCCTAAGGGGCAAATTTTTTTTATAATTCCAAAATTGCCCCTAAGGGGCAATTTTTTCATAATTCCAAAATTGCCCGTAGTAACATATGTTGTTTGCTTCAATCATGACCCCTGAATTTTGATTTCTCCGGCCCTGGTCGATTCTCAAACATAAAAATTTGACGCCGTTAACAGTACACTGCGAATAAATGGCAGACGAACGAGGACCTCTGGATAGTAGTACCAACTCTCGTTGCCACCCTGGAGCACTCATCTGCACACGGAATTTAAATGAGTTATCCCTAAAATTTGTAAATGGTAATTCAAGTTAACTGATGTCTATTACGTACAATTCTGCGCCACTCGAAGACAAATGACATGACTCGATCCTAAAGAGATTTCCGTGGGTGTATTCGTTGGAACCCTGCACGATGTGATTCTACGAATGTATCTGCTTCGGCACAATTCTCAATCACTGTCCAATTCGCCCAGAACATCTCGGAGGTGCTCAATTTGTCGTTTCGCACCACGCTCTTAACTTGTACATGTGGGGAAACAATGATAAGTTGAAACCTAGAGCTGGACTAACAAAACTTTCGCTGGCTGAAGTGGCGCGGTTAAGGTACATCTGAGTGAAGGTGACAGACTCGTGCATCAAATACTGTTGGGCTATACAACCTTCTGGATATCGCGGGTTTCGCACACTTTTCTTGTACACGCCAAGTTGCCTACAATCGAATTATGAAGGTTAATGTCATATTCGATTATACAGTTCAATGGTAATTGGAAATGATATTTCGAATTCAAGGATCATACCGTTCAATTGGAAACATCCATGTGAAATGAACTGGGCCGGTTCGCAAAACTTGATCCGGGAGGTGCAGTAGAAGGTGAACCATAATTGTACAGAATGAAGGAGGGAAAATAGTTTCCAACTTACAGACTAGAACCACTATATCTTCCCCCAACTTTTTCAGGGCTTTTTTCCTCGGTTCCCTCGTGCACAACAATTGAAAGGCCTTGCCCAGCTCTGTTAATGCTTCTGCCACATAAGGCGGAACGTACTTCCGAATGACAAGGGGGAAGATACGTTGCATCAACACGTGACAATCGTGGGTCTTCAATCCGAGAAACTTTTTCTCATCGGGATTCACCTTGCTCTTTAGACTTCCCGCATATCCAGAGGGAAACTTAACAGCTTTTATATGCTCCAGTACTTTCTTCCGATCACGACCCGCCACGCCATAAGGTGCATCTGGGAGCTCCCCGTCTTGCACCCATTGGTCTTGCCGGACACCCTGTTCCTCGTAAGTTCTCCTAGCTTTCACGTCATCCTTAGTCTTCTCTGCAATTCCAAGAACTGTACCTATGACGTTGTCGCATACGTTCTTCTCTATATGCATCAAATCCAACACATGTCTGACTTTATGAGTTTTCCAATAAGGCAGCTCCCAGAAAATGCTTTTATGAGACCAACATATACGAACACCACCCCCTTTTCGTTTACTGAACTTTGGATGCAGACTAGGCGGTGGGTATTGATGACGTAGAATCGCACTGAGTACAGCAGCCCCTGAATGCCGGGTAGGCCTTCTCCGTGTCTCTGTCTTCCCGTTAAAGGCCTGCGGCTGAAATCGCAGCGGATGTTTCGGTGGTAAGAACCTACGAGCACCTTGGTAAGAGATTCTTAAGTTACTGTGTTCAAAATCGATCTCGTCCAAGCATAAAGGACATGCCTTATATCCTTTAGTCTGGATGTCTCCCAACATTCCCAAGCCCGGGAAGTCACTTATTGTCCACATCACAGCAGCCCGCATGATGAAAGTCTCTTTCTTAGAACCATCTCACGTGACAACTCCGTGCTCCCACAGATGGTTCAACTCATCAATCAGCGGACGCATGAAGTTATTTAAACATTTCCCCGGTGATTTTGGACCAGATATCAACATGGTGAGGATGTTATACTCCTTTCTCATAGCCATCGAGGGCGGAAAATTCAACGGGATAGCGACTACAGGCCACAAACTGTAACTCGGCGCAGTAGGCCCGTATGGAGAGAACCCGTCGGTTGACAGCGCCAGCCGCACGTTCCGTATTTCTCCAGAAAATACTGGGTATTTAGCGTCAAAATGAATCCAATCCGCACCGTCCGATGGATGTACTAATATTTCATCGTCCTCATTCTCCCGCTCCCCGTGCCATCGCATCCACTCAGCCGTCTCTGGGGCAAGATATAAACGTTGAAGTCGAGGAGTCAATGGGAAGTACCACAACGTCTTTTTCGGAACTAATTTTTTTCACACCTTCGCGTATCGTGCCTCTCCACAAACGCCACATGTCTGGAGTTGCGATTGTGTTCCGTAGTACAATGTGCATCCGTACAGACATGCATCATATTTCACGTGTGGCAGTTGGATTGCCTTCATTTTCTGCTTCGTCGCTGCATAGCTAGATGGATACGTATTAGGTTGGGGTAACGTAGAACAATAATCTTTGGCAACCTTGGTAAAAGCTTCGTCAGACATCCCGATGCTCTGCTTGATGGACAACATCCTTAACATTGCTGCTAATGAAGTATCCTCACTATTTTCGTACAACGGCTTTTGCGAGTCCGTCACCAACCGGTTGTATGCTGTCATGGTTGCCTTAGCGACTCCCTACTCGACTTCGGTTATTATTCCAATGTTCTGTTGTTCGTCCTCGTCCTCGTCCTCGTCCTCGTCCTCGTCAATCCTTACATCTCTAGTCGGGTCTACATCATCCACGAGCTGATGCACAGGATCAACGTATACTGGATTGTTGTCCGACGTCGAACAAGGCTGATTCGCCGATGTTTCCCTCAAACTGATATCCCAATTCCGGCTCGAGCTAGCTCCTTCGGCTTCGCCATGATGGAACCACACATTATACGATCTAAGGAAATCTTTCCTCAATATATGATCGCAAATAGTCTCCATATCGTGCCAAGCAGAATTACAACACCTCGTGCATGGACACTTGAAACGTCCCACACCATCTCTTGGAGCGTTTTTTCTCGCAAATTTTACAAAACTGCTTAATCCTTTCATCCATTCCTCACTCATTTTTACGGATCTCATCCATCTCAGATCCATTCTATATATGTAATATATATATATATATATAAATTCGGTTAACAATTCATTTACATAATATTGCATTATTTCAAAATATGTACGTACCTTCTAATTCACATAAATTACCTAATTACCCTTGTTTGGTCATTTATAACCTTATTATCCCTAATTAGGTCATAAATGACCAAAATACCCCTAATTAGGTTCTAAATGTCCAACAATTACGGGAGAATTTACCCTAATGTTATCATGCAATTAATGGAATCGGGAGAATTGACCCTAATGTTATCATGCAATTCATGGAATCGAGTAATTTATTTCATCAGTTCCAAAACTAATTTAATAAATTTAACATGCAAATTATTCATACAAGCAAAATCATACAAAATCTAAACTTGGATCGATGAAATCATATACAAATTTGCAGTTATATGTAGTGCATTATTTAAAAATTTGTACATACCTTCTCGGGAGATTTGTCTGAGGGTGCTCGGGAAAATTTATAAATTTTCGAAATTATGAAATTACCCTTGTCGGGAGAAAAGTAGGTGTGAGATATGTTGTAGGAAAAGAAGGGGAGGTTCTGCCAAGATTTATAATACATATTTGTAACGGCGCACATACCAAGGTGCGCCGTTACAAACTTCTAGTAACGGTGCACATTCCAAGGTGCGCCGTTACAAACTAACGGTAACAACAACGGCTCAATTTCCGACCGTTTTCCATAACGGCAACAAAAGTGGTCAACGGTCAACACAATTTGTAACGGCGCACATAACGGTGTGCGCCGTTACAAAGGTGTGATATTAACGGCGCACGTTTAACGTTCGCCGTTACAGACATTTGTAACGGCACACATTTACCGTACGCCGTTACAAACATGTGTAACGGCGCACTTTATGCGTGCGCCGTTACAAATGTCGGTTCTAACGGCGCACATTATGTGCGCCGTTACAGTTGCAAAAACTGACAGTGACTCTAGTATTATAATATTTCAATTCTATGGTGGACCCTTTTTATTTATGATGTTTCCGATGGCTATAAGGATTTTATCAGCACCCATATTTAAGATGAGAAGAGCCACGATCATCTTATCAAGTCTGTTAGTAGGTACACGAATTATTAAAATAAATGCAAGGATTTTAAATTCAGCTACACAGAGTTGAATTAGGGTAGCCAAAAAACAGCCAACTTTTATTCAATTGGAAGCTTCGCCTATACATAATTTAATGCCACACTAGCTAAGAGGGTTAGGCGAATTGAACCTTCCTCTATCCCACCTTCTCTTCGCATCATTGACACAAAATGTAATGTTTAAAACAAATTAAAAGAGATATAATTTAGGACTACAAACCATAACACAAGCTTAGAAGTATGTGTATGATATGCAAAAATGATGGCTTGCCAAGAAAGTGACAAGGAGAAGAAAAAGAAGCCCTGTATGTGGAATGAGAGAATCATAATGGGTTGGCCATGATCTATATATATATATATGTTGTTTGAAGAAAAGTGCATAAATCTTTATGATGTACAATAACATATCCATATGAATATTCCTTGTAACACACAAATATATACTAATTTGTAGTTGACCAGTCAAGTTCTTGGCATTGGCAAAAAAGAAGTGAATAAAAAGATAGAATAGTTGAGGATGTCAAGTAATTACGGACCCTATACGCAGTCTATGTTGGTTGAAAGAATATAGTAATGATAAATTGGCATTGCGAGACTGGTAGGTTGAAATTGTCAAGAAAAGAAGACAATAAAAATGGAGGAATAAATAGAGTGAGTAGTTAATTATTGATATGCATGGATTGGTGGCAATTGACGATACGGCCTCTCTGGCTGAGCTTGTCACCTCCATGTGGACGACATCCCTTCTCCTTTATCCTTACTTTTAAAAATAATAATAATTAAATAGTGAACCAACCGTCAACAAATCCTAATATCCTAATAATATGCGTATATTCTATGTTTGAATGTTAAATTTAATTACTACATCTTTTTAATCACTTTAGGCAATTTATACAGTTTAAATTATAATATGATACATCTTCAAATGAATCAAACTAATATTCTACATGTTTGGTGTTGAGTTATTTAACAAATTTAAACGATCTGAATCTATTCTCTCTTAATAAATTTTTTAAAAATTAGATTTAAATATGCTCTGATCGTAACTCTTTTAATCATATTTATAAAAATTTATGTGTTACGGTATTTTAGTTTTGATCACTGATACTTTTTTAGATAGAACTTCTATTTTTCTATTTTATTTATTTATTAAGAGATGATAGACTTATTTTTAATGTAATGATAATTAACAAAATACAAAATAGCGTGTTTGATGCAATGTTCTAAATAAAAGACGCCTAGGCGGCGCCCAGACGTTGCTTTTTACCTCACCGCTCTGTTTTAAGCTAATTGAAAGGTGGTGAACATTTTGGTTCATCAAGCGGTCCATGCGGCCGTTCAGGCGTCTAGGTGGTAGTTCAAGAGGACCAAAACTTTATTTTTTAAAAAAATTAATTAAGTTTTAAAATTTAAAACTTAAAACGTTAAGAATAAGAAATTAGGCAAAGCCGCTTCGTCCTATTCTCTCACTTGAGACCCTTACCCAATTACGCCCTAAGCCTCTTCGCCTCTGATGAATGTTTGTCGCCTGCGGCACTTCTTTTGCGAATCAGTCGAAGTTAGAGCTCCTGTGATTTAGACTTCACTTCATGTTTGTAACATGTGATTTGTATTTGTTTGAGCTAAGAGTTGATTTGTTTATTCAATTTGTGGGAGCTTAGCGTTTATCTTCAAATTTTCACGGTGACAAATGTTTGAACGGTTTTGTGATGAAAATTCAGGTTTCTTAGAGTGTTAATTCAAAATTTTTATCCTTGAAGTTGTTGTGACCACTTTCCACTATTTTAGATTGTCGCAGAAATATTGTGGTTGTTGTTTTCTTATATATAAAACACTTATTTTTATATAGTATAATTTATTTTATACAAAAAATACAAATTCGAGTAATCCCGTTTAATCCCCGATTAATTCTCTCGGGGTGTTGTCCGCCCGACTAGCGCCTAATGTTTTTTAAAACCTTGGTTCTATGTGACTAAATATAAATCATAATCCACCAGAAAATTATATTACAATCACCTATTGGTTAATTAGGACTTATAATGATTTTCAATTTAAAACTTTACTAAGTTAATATAAACACGGTAACGGTTTGAGCTTCGCATTATTAATAGAAAAGTTTGGGTTTCGAACCCCGTTGTGCATAGGAAGTTAACATAAACAGCTGAATCAAAAAGGGGGAACTTTTGTGCACCTGACTATACAACATTCCCACTTTCATATCTTACATATATATCTTTTTCATTTTCAATACCCTTAATTTTATTTTGGGACAATTTACGCCTAAAGTACAAAAATATATAAATTATCCTTGAAATTGACATAGTTCAATTTTAGCATTTTTAAGTTCAATTCGGTCCAGTGAAAAGACCAGACCAGTTAAATGGATAATAATAATAATAATAATAATAATAATAATATTATTATTATTATTATTATTATTATTATTATTATAAAAAATTACAAAAGAAGAAACGAAGAAGAGAAACATGCTCGTCTGCTTCGCAAGGCACCTCGCTCGCTAAATCGGTGGCCTCCGGCATGAACCAGACTCCAGTCGCCTCCGATTGTACCAGATGTGAAGGAGCTCGTCGTCGACTGTACCAAATGCGGTCGAGCCTCCACCTTTCTCTCAATCTAAATCGTTCGATGGGCGGTGCCTGTCGTCTGTGTCAGCGTCATCGCCAGAGATGGTCCTCGCTTGCGCCGTCGATAGAGTCGGTCCTCTCCTGTGCCGTCACCGGAGATGATTCACGTGAGATGGTCTCTCACACTCTTTCTCTTTCATACTCGGTCCAGTGAAATCATCATTATCATTTGTTACAATTTAGTACACGTGGACTTTACTTTGTTTCAATTGAGTCATGAACCATTATGATTTAGCCTCAAATTTTGATTTGTTTCAATGAAAATGGTGTAAGAACAGATTAGTGAAAAAGAGAGAGAGATAGAGAGAGAAGAATAAAGTGAGAGAGACAGAGTTGAGAGGTTGAAGACAAGGATAACAATATAATTTCATCTCTTTTTTTAAAGAAAATATTTAAGAGAGAGTAAAATGGTAATTTCATATTGATTAAATTATGGTTAGATTTTTGTTTGGATCGGACTTAACTGGTTCAATTTTAGTGGTAGTTTAAGTATTTTTTATATTTTATGGGTAATTTGTCCCAAAATAGTAAGTGGGATAAAAAAAGAGAAAAAATAGTTAAAGTATTATAATTATGTGCACAATAATATCATTTTTTTTTAAAAAAAGTTCTGGCATAAACAGCTCAATTCATAGACGAAAATCTTGGAAATATAATTGTCAATTAAATTGCTCATAAAGTTGGTAACAAATCTCCATATTTTAATCCTTACACAGATAGCCATTTGAGAATAATAATATAATAATACGACCTATTTTTTGAAATAATTATATAATAAGACGTTAGTGTAAGTTGAGAGCAAAAAAGTTGACCAATTCGCTTGTTTCCGACCGCACCGACAGTTACAAATGGTCTCTTCCTTCCATCCACGTTGCCACCTTTATTTCTCTATTCTAATAAACCCACCGCACGTGGCACGACGTACAATTCTGTTCTGTCCCCCAAATGATTCCGTTACCGTAATTAATTATCTCATCGGTAAATTAATCTGGTAATTATATTTTATATAAATTATATATTTTGAAAATAGCCCCGAAAACATTATTTCAATTGTTGTACAAAATTATTATGATCCGTGTCGGAACAAAAATCGCAAGATTCCTAGGTACAGTAAGCAACGAAAGTGCAGGGCACGACCGTGGCGAATGGGAGGGTGACGCGTGTTTATGGTTACAGCTGGCTCCGCGATTTATTCGGTCATGGTGGAATATCCGAATTTAGGATATTATTTTCACTTATAAATGGCCAACGGGAACACACAGCGGGAACACATTCTGGTTTTTACCTCTCTCTCTCTGCCTTGTTAGGGTTTTTACCTTTCTTCTTCTTCTTCTTCTTCACAGCAACAGCAATTTCCCACTTTTTGCTCGACTTTCCGGTACGCCTTGCCTCACCAGTTTATTGTCATTTTTGTATAGCAGTTAGTATCGGATTGTCTGCACTGTGTATCCAATTTCAGAGATTGTTAGATTCGGTAATGATTTCAAGTTGAAACTCTAATCTTCTGCTTCCTGTTTTGGAAGGGGCGAGAACAGACTGTTTTTCTTCTTCTTCTTGTAGATCTGTGTCTCTTCTGGTTCATCTCTAGTTTTCGAATTGAATTTTTATGGCTTATGTCTGGTAAAATAATTTGGGCTGGGCATATTTGATCTTTGTCTACCTTTACATGTGGGGGCGATCTGAAATTGATTTTTCTTACTTTGTGCGATATGGCCTGAATTATAATTTCATTTTATGGGAATAGTGTTTGGAAATTGCAATTGCTCTGCATAATCTTTGTTTTTCATTGTTAACCTTCACAAAATACTTGTTTGGGTACTTTGTTTTTGTATCAGATATATATATGGGCATCATTTGCAATTGTTTCATTTGTTTTAATTCAATTGCAAAGTTTGTCCATTGAACACTTTTCTTATTGTCCAATGAAATGTCTTTGCTTCAGCGGATGTTTTCATTTTTTTTCTGACTTGTAGATCTAGTAGCTAAGCATAAGTTCTCACTGACAACTTTAGTTTATAACAACTTGAATCAATTGAATTGCTAGTCTTAGTTTGTTCCAAAAGAAAGCTATATCAATTTTCTCTGTTTGCTTTCAGCAATGGCTCCACCTGTTGAGGCCTTGAACAATGCTCCTGATGCTCACAAGTCCTCACACCCACACCCGCATCCACCTCTCAATGAAAGGATTCTGTCTTCTTTGACTAGGAGGTCTGTGGCTGCCCACCCTTGGCATGATCTCGAGATTGGACCTGGAGCTCCAACAATTTTCAATTGTGTAAGTATATGTTTCAACCATATAAATTTCACTCGGGACCATGCTTGCTGAGAATTGTTTTTACTATTTGCAACATGGCCTTTTTATTTATTTGTAATTTTAGACTTTTTAATGTGATTACAATGAATGGTTAAATTCTGTAGGTGGTTGAAATTCCAAAAGGAAGCAAGGTGAAATATGAACTTGACAAAAAAACTGGATTGATCAAGGTGATCATTTTTGCCGCCCATTGCTTTATACCTTCATTATGTTCATGATAGACTGCTAACTGCTGCATGCTTGTGCAGGTTGACCGCATACTGTATTCATCAGTTGTGTATCCCCATAACTATGGCTTTATCCCTCGTACTCTTTGCGAGGATAATGATCCCTTGGATGTCTTAGTTATCATGCAGGTATGCTGCCATGAAAAAAATCACACTTCTGTTTCATGAAAGATCTTTAGTGGTATTATGGTCTTGTCAAGACATTACCATTTGATGTCAACCTAAAAGCGACTATTGTATCTTCTTTTTTTCATATAAAGCAATCATACACTTGATTACAAAGATCATAGAATTGAACATTTATCTGATGATATTTGCTGGCTTGTTCCTCTAATGATTATATAAGGCTCAACCATCAATATTTAATATTTATTGTATGGGGGTAAATGAAATAAAATGTATTCATGTAGATAAATTACAAAAATAATGAGCTGCTTAAAGCCCTTTTAGTATCCAGTAACTAAACTATCCCCATTTTGATTCATTTTCTTTAAGTAGAACCAGTAACAGGATATATGCATATATATTGGACATCTGCATCTACTTCATCCAATCTAATCTAAAATAAACATACTTTGAGTCACCCATCACTCATAATACGCATCAGATATTTGGTGCCTTCTTTCCCTGAGTCAATTCAACTTTCTTTGAGAACCTGCTTAATAATCTCTTCTTACTTGGACAGGAGCCAGTTCTTCCAGGATGCTTTCTTCGTGCCAAAGCCATTGGACTCATGCCTATGATTGATCAGGTACTGGTCTGGACATGAAGTATGTTTTTGTTCGCATATTATCCTTCAGAAAGTGTTGACTGACTTTGAATCCCTGATGAACAGGGTGAGAAAGATGACAAGATCATCGCTGTTTGTGCTGATGATCCTGAGTACCGTCACTTCACTGACATCAATGAGCTTCCACCACACCGTTTGGCTGAAATCCGTCGCTTCTTTGAAGACTGTATCCTGTCTTACATTATTAAATATTACTTTTAACTCTACATTGCATCCTCTCTAACAGCTTATAAATTGAGAATAAAATCTTCTTTGTCCTTAACAAAATTATTAGACAAGAAAAATGAGAACAAGGAGGTTGCAGTGAATGACTTTCTCCCTGCCACGGATGCCTTTGATGCTATCCAGCATTCCATGTGAGTTATAGTAGTCTCCTGAACACAGTGACAGTGGGTTGATTTAGTATTGCACTGATTTTGGATTAGCCACTTTCCTAGTTGTTGTCATAGAAATGCCTCTCTTTTACTATGATGATGCCTCTGGTTATGTGTTATTTTACTTTTGTTCATTCACTTTGACTTTGTCTGTCTTTATGGGGCGTCATCCATGTATTACAAGACTGAATCTGACAATGTTTAATCTTTTATCGTGAAGGGATCTTTATGCTGACTACATAGTGGAGAGCTTAAGGCGGTAGTTGCATCTTTTGGTGTTGGCACCCTCTTACGTGGATCAACGTAAAGCTTCGTTTTCCCCTTCCAATACACTTATATATCCAGCTGCAATTTTATGCTTTGATCTAGTAAATGTGTTCTATACTACACTACAGTTTGTAGGGGAGTTTATTCCTATAGTGCCTATGTCACATACTGAATGATTTCACTGCATTGAAGTTCAATGAGGAGTTTGTATCAGTCATGATTTTATTTTATTTCAATATATTCTTATGATTTAATTGTTGGTTTATTTCCTTACTATTAAAAACGCTTCTCTTGACATAATTGCTTTATGAAGCACTTGCTGGCTTTTGAAGGTCATAAAACGAGTGTTTTGAGTAGACCATGAGAGAACCTTCAAAATCAATAATCTCTTTTGCATGCATAATTGCGTACTATTTTATAGTGTCCATCAAATTCAGCTCATTAACGAACCGAAGTAATATTTAATAGTATGCAAATGCGACTATCGGCTATGGCCATTTACTTCAGTATACTCTTCACCTACCTCTGGGTTCTCTGGTTGACTAACTATAAGAGTCGCCTTCTTATCACCTTTTGAAATTGTTAATGCTGCTCTCTTAACAACTGTGTTTATCTCACATAGTTAATTGAGCATTTAGACTCAAAAACTCTTAAACATGAGATTTTTCTTCAGACACATAATGTATCAAGCGTCCTTAGAAACTATGGTCGATCCATCATGTTTCTTTAGACGAATTGAACATACGCCAATTTCACAAGCCTTGTGTTTAGCCGTGTAAACCATATAATGTTTTCTCAAGAGATTAAAGAATCACTCTCGAACAAGAGACCTATGATATGCATAAACTGACTCTAATATCCATTCATCTGAATGGAATTTTAACCTATTTTCATATTCGCCATTTTCTCTCAAATAATACTTGTACTTTAAGTTCCAAACTGTGCTTATGTCGGACTGTCCCACCTTTTGTTTGGACTAGTTCTACGACAAATTGACTCAGATGAACAACTCTTTGTTATGGTAGGAGGCAATATGTAAAATAAATAAATAAATAAGTGACACAACAAGTTTGTTAACCTGCTTACATTTAACTTGCTTACAAAAAAAAAGGCGATTGGCATCTCTTATTCTTATCATCAGCACCCAGGAGACACCCCATCGCCAACTTCTATATCATTCTTTTCATTTTTAAGCAGTGCGGTTTTATCATATAAAGAAAAGATGGGTTTTCAGTAAATGGGTATGTTACGTGCAGACAAAATCATGGAAAATGAAGGGTTCCAAACTCCATGGACCTGAACGGAAACTTGTCTGATCAACTGGTAAAGCAGTTGAATCAGGGTTCGAGTCCAAATGTGAACCTATTATATCAAATATAGTGAATTCATTGTGTAAACGACATGTATACTGATATAAAACATGTAGCAGATAGTAGAGTGCAAATGTGTATGTACTAAGGTTCACATGATGTTTTGAGGCGCTTATAAGCCAAAACTATCACTGACTAATACAAGAGAACCAAAGATATAAGATCTTCTTCTACGCCAGCATATAACATTTTCTCTCCACAGCAAGCAACCAATAGAACTAGCAAATCATGTTTCAGACCTTCATTAAGAGGTTATGAAACATAATGAGGCTGTCATATAACCAATTATTCATGTCACTACAATTCAAATGGCTACACAAATTCAAAATTTCAACCTGGCAACCTAACAGATTCATTTTGCATTCTCGTACTGGTCAGATCAATATCTTTACAAGTTAGTTTGGATAGGGAGCAGAGAAGAAGTGCCTCCCACCCCTGAGCAGCTGGAGCAATACTCATTTCTGCCATTTTCTTCAGTAAATCCTGGGCTCTGCAAACCAAACCCCTTTGGCACAATGCTTGTATCATTTCATCAACTGTCCTACTCTGAGGCCGAATACCTTTATCCAGCATGTCCTCTAAAAACCTACAAGCTTCATTTACTTCACCTTTTTGAAGCAAACCATGGAGCATAACCATATATGTCTGCAGATTATGCCCAACACCATTTGCCTCCATCTGCCTCACAACATCTGTGGCCCTACTCAGCTCCCCCGCTTTACACAACGCCTCCACTACCACATTATAAACAATAACATCAGGTTTGCACCCTAATTCCTTCATAGAAGCAATCATCTTAATTCCATCTTCCACTTGACCCCGCTTGCAGAGTGCGCTTATGTACACGGTGTAGGTATAAATATCAGGAACCAACCCCAGAACAAGCAACTCATCAAACAACTCATCCGCCTTCTCGTAACGCCCTTCCGCCGCAACACCGCTGAGCACCATTGTGTAACAAACAATATCCGGCTTAATTCGGCCAGCCTTCATCTGACCTAAAACATCCAAAGCATCCATACCTTTTCCTTCCTTCACCAAATACTTAATCACATTGGCATAATCCACCCTACCAGGACTAAACCCAACATTCCTCATTTGTTCCAAAACCTTAAGGACAGACGAATCCTCCTGCTTGCATAGCGATGACAGTATCAAAGAACACATTTTGGAATCAACAAAACCACACCCATCACTCAGCATACAGTTCAATATCTCAATTGCATAACCAACCCTCCTAAACCTACAGAGAGCAGCAATCAGAATCCGGAGAGTTGATTCTTCAGTCCGAATACCCATTGACTGGCTCTTCAACAAAACCTCGGGAATCATTTGAAGGCCTTCTCTGCGCCTAGAGAGGAAATAGAGCAAGCAGTTGAGAGAAGATACAGTGGGCACACACCTGAAGTTGGGTATTCTGTAGAAGACATCAACAGCGTCGTGAATCCGGCGAGCCTGGGCGTAGGATTCGATGAGGTTGGTGAATATGAATTCGGGGGTTTCGGAATTGGGGAGGCGCTGGAGGTGGTCGAGGACGGGAGGGATGAGGTGGAATCGGGAGGTGGAGGAGAGGGTTTGGAGGAGGAGGTTGAAGGCGGGAGGGTTTGGTTCGCAGCCGTGGAGCTTGAAGGAATCGATGAGGGAGGAGAGGAGATGGGGTTGTTGCTTGAAAGCAATCATGGCTTGCTCTTGATTCAATAGTTGGTACCATTTGGTGCTGTAAACCGATAGTGGTCGCTTCCTGTGCTTCCTGAGGTATTTGATGCTACGCTGTGGAACAGAGCACCTCACCATGCTTGATTCGGACCAAGGAGATGGGAGCTAGCACAAACTTATGCGCTGTTGAGGCAGGGTTAAAGGATAATTCTGTTTTGACCGGTGTTGTGTTGCAAGGTCCTCGGTTTCATCATTAATTAAAGTTGATTATTATTCTTTTAAGGGGATAATTACGTATTAGTAACCCGTCGAAACCTCATTTCAAGATTAAACACTCAAGTTTAGAATTTTTTTTCTCAATCCCCCAAGTTTCATTATGTTACACTTAAGTTCAATTATGTTAAATTTATTTAATGTTATTTGTAAAAAGTCTAAAATGCCCTCGGTATATAATTTTCAATATTGTATAATTTTTAGGATAATTATAAAATTACTTTTTTAGCCCTAATTGAATGGTTAATTTATTTAATGAATTAAGGGCAAGATAGTCTTTGCAATTAAACAAATAAAATAATAAAAACAATTTTTAAATAAACACTGAAATTCCAATTCTACCATCTCCTTTAACATTAATTACACACTACCCTATAGTTTCACTAACCTAAAACTATGCCCCACACCTTCTTCGCCATAGCCTCCAAGCCTCTCCATCTCTTTGGAAAGAGAATTGGTAATGTAAAGGATGTAGCCAATGCATAAGCCAGCATATGAGAGGCGGATCATGAAGTCGACGACGAGTTGGCCGGCGGAGGCGTAGACGGTGTAGCCGAGGTCGCTGAAGGAAGAGATCCTGACGAACCCGACGTCGCCGTCCGCGACGCTCTCAAGCCTCTCCTGGAGGCCGTGAACGTCGACAACTCCGGCGGGAAGGTGGTCTCGAGACAGCAGATTCTCCGGCGGGACTGAAATTCGAGGAGGATGGAGGGACTTGGCCGGAATTGATCAGACCTAGAGCGGCGATGGTTCGAAGGGGTTGGCGTCCTCGCGGTGGAGGAAGGTGATGAGGGTCGACTTGAGAATGGATTTGGTGTTCGTCGCGGGTGGGGTTCTTGCGGAGGAGGACGGTGGACATGGTGCTTGACTCGGGTGACCTTATCGGCTCCAACGAGACCTTGCTGACCTCTACCCATCCACCACCACCACATTATTAATTGGCCTAATTATTAGTTTTTATTTGTAAAATTTGTTTACTAAAATTTGTTTATCAATATCCAAAACCTTACTGAAATTTGTTATTGAAATTGATAAACATGATATGTCCTGATGAGCCAAAGAGAGGGGAGAGTGAGAGATGAGAAGTTGAAGAAAGGGACAATAGGGTCATTTCACTTGTATAAATTTTATTTTGTTGCTTAAAAAGACTAATATACCCTTAACCACAAAGTATGTTGTTTATTCAACTGAGGGTAATATGATCATTTTATAGTTCTCCTATTTAAAATTTTTAATTATTTATTTGTTTACTCGAAAAGACAAATTTATTCTCAATTTATTAGTTCAATTGGATATTTAATTAGGGGTAAAATAGTCATTTCACAATTATACCAATAGTTGTATAAAAGGTTTGAAATTACACCTCGAGGGCATTTTGGTCATTCAAAAATATTGTTGTTAAATTTAACAGAATTGAACTTAAGAGTTAACTTTTTAAACTTGGGGGACTGAGAAAAAAAATTTTAAATTTGAGTGACATCAAAATAGAATTGGTCAAATTTGATTCATCAAACCATATTTGAAATGGTTCACATTTAATTTTAGATTTGGGGGCATAATTGTAATTGCATCTTAAATATAAACCAAATTGAACAAGAGATAAACAAAATTGAACCAATTCAATTTATGGTTTCTTAACCCAATGGTAGTTTAGGTATTTTAGGCATGTTAGAGGTAGGTTTTCACAAAATAATTGTCAAGGTACTATAAAAAAGAGAAAAGTAGTTAGGGTATAAAAGTGTCATTTCGATATAGTTAGGTGTAATAAAGTGTCATTATCCATTCCTTTTAAATAATCATAGAGATGTGTCATGTGTAAATACAAGTCTACAATTGAGATGTGTAAATAAGAAAATACTTTTCTTATTTTCTGGGAATAGAGTGGAGAAGAAAGCAATGAAGGTGTTTGTACGGTAGCGGAAGTGGTGGGTGGAGGATGGAGGATGGTTTTGTTCATTTCTTCATCATCTTTTTATGTGATTATCTTGTGCTCACAAATTTTTAATATTAAATTGAATTTAAAAATTATTTAGAAGATAATCGGTAGATGATAGAAATAATAAGAGATCTATTATTGATTGTGTGTTATGATGTACAATAGAGGGAATAGGCAAATCCTAATACATTGAGAAAATGAAACTCTAATATAGATGGGCTAACCCTAATGCGCCTTAACACTAATGTGAATATAATTTAACAGCCTCACTCAAACTCAATGCGGTGAAACAAGAATTGAGTTTGAAGCTTGATAGTATTGAGTTGTGGCGAGGGTTGCGGCTGCCGAGGATGTTATCGAAGCGATGCGGCGATGATTGAGGATAGAGGATGCACGTTGATGTTTGATGTCTGATGCTTGATGCTACCCACTGGCTGATGGCGATGGCGAGATAGTAGATGCCCGATGATGCCAGATGCATGATGGCTGATGGTGAGATAGCAAAGACCCAATGATGCTAGGTGTCTGATGGCGAGATAACAAATGCCTAATGATGTCAGATGCCTGATGGCTGATGGCGAGATAGCAAATGCCCAATGATGACAGATGCTTGATGCCCGCTTGCTGGTGCCTGATGGTTGATGGATGACGGCTGACAGACCGCATTCCTCTCACATGCGTTGTCCGAGTTACAGGATTCCGGATTACGGGATGTTAAACTTACGGGATTTCCGGATTACGGGATGTCCGAATTACGTGATTGGTTTAATGAGAAGTGTGGGTTGTTTTGCTTGAGAAATTTATTATTATTTTTCTCGAACAGTACAGACAGCGCCGCGTGTGGTTCACATGCGGTGGCGAGTGGGCTTCACGCGCTGCTGGAGACGATGGCTCTGGCACAGATCGGCCGTATTTCATGTGCTGAGTCTTCACTCGTCGACGGTGACGTCTGAGATTGGGCAATTTGATGTGAAATCGAGCGCCCAAATCGGATATGGTCGGAGGGGCGTGTGGCGAACTCGGAGTGGTGGCGGCTTGCGGCGATAAACGACCGAACTAATGGATGAGGTATGTGCTGGCAGTGATCTTGTTTGGCTGGAGATGCGCGCCGATGAGATGCAACGACACTGACGATCCGTGCAATGGTGGCGGTTCGAGAATGTTGCTGCGAGATTGGTGTTGACGTAGTGAGTTGATGATGATGGGGTTATTGCAGGAGGTTTGCACTGCTTGGAATTGATATGGGTTGAGTGATTTTGGCGATTGTGATTGGTTGATTGTGTGAGTTGGTGTGTGGACAATTGTTTGATGAAGGTGGTGGTGTTGTTGATTGAGAACGAGATGGTATGAGTGATTATGATTGGTACGGCACGTGAGAGGATGGTTTGAGGTTGATGTGATTGTTGTTGGTTTTGCATGAAGAAATTTCATGGGGTCTAAGCAGTTAATTTCATGAAGCAGTAGCATAATTAAATCATGGATCCTTGTAATTTAAGACCTTCATGGAGATTGATTCAGCATAAGATCATACATGAATTAAATAGTACCTTGGTTTTCTTCGAATCCTGACAAAGCAAAACCAAAAGAATGTGCTCTCTATCAAGTCCACACAAGCGATGCGATGATCTCGGGATCAAGATCTTCAAGGAAGACTTACTAATTCTTACTTAAAAAAGGCAGGAGAGAATAAGAAGAGAGAGAAGAGGGGGTTCGGCCGACTAGGGTTCGAATAAAAAAGGGGGTTAGGGGAGTGGTTTAGGGTATATATTATTCCATAATCCAATCATTCCCTATCATGTTTTGTTTTAATTTTAATTATAATTAAAATTATTAAACTATAAAGGGCCTCAAGCCCAATCACTTAACCTCATTTAATTAAATATCGTAAAACCCAATAAGACTTAGGAATATAATTAAATTACTTAGTTTAGATCAGCCAATACTTCACTTAGACCAATTTCCTTAACCGTCCGGTTTACCACCTAGACTAGAAATTGTCTAATTTGTTCCGGTTTAGTCTTGACCGTTCCGGTCTAACTAAAAACGGAAAGTGAATTTTTCATAATTCTCATATTTTCCATACTTATCGCTTTAAGTGTGTGACCCTATAGTGGCCTATAGTCACAAATTACCAGTTTGTCCTTTCCATCATAAGTGGCCTATAGTCATACATTATGATTACCCAAAGTTCGTGATTATTGATGATTCGATTTAACCTCATATCTTCTATGTCACTATCCCCTTATCACACGATATCCATATTGATCACAAGGCATATGTTAGAGTTGTGCCCTAGTCCAATGTAAAAGTGATCTACAGTTGTAATGTTTTATCATCATTTCAAATTAATAAAACGACATTGTATTACTAATGTGTTGTAGTAATATATTAGATGTAATTTGATCTATATCATTATGTGTGTCATCACTAATAGTAGAACTGTAGATCAGAAAAAATTACATTTAATGCGTCCATGATCAGTTAAGCTTCATTAAGAAGCGATCAGTATGCGGCTAACTCTTTATGATCACGCTCTATTGATCATGGCAGGGTAGTGCCGGAGTTAGATCATAGATATCATCAGGGGAATGTTATTGGACGACCCGATGGTGAGTATGCAGCATAGATGTTGTCATGAGTATACTCACATATTGTAGCTTGTCATTGTATCCTTAGACCAAGTAGTATTTGTGATCACTATGTGATAAATTTCTAAGTTTGACCTAGTCTAACGTTACATGTAAAATGATAACCATAAGGGTTTTGATTGGCTTAGTTATGAGTTACATGAGTGAACTCGAAAGATGGCTAAGGGATTTATCCTTCATACTCCAGTATGGGAATGATATCTGTTTATGCCACTTGATGAGAATGACTGAAGAAAATTGCATGGTCATGCGGGAGATATTTAGTATCAGTTTTCAATCATCTCAGACGTCGAGAAACAGTGATTGATTAAATAAGGATGACGGTTCTATGTCTTATGATCAATCAAGATATTGGATGATAAAAGGATAGTGACATGGAAAATAAGAGGTTAAATCGAATAATCGATAATCGTGGTTGTTGGGTAATCATAATGTCTTGCTAGATGCCACTTATGATGGAAATGGCAAAATGGTAACTAATGGGTCATGAGCTTAGAGTGTCACACACTTTAAGCAAGTTATATATAGAAAAAGGACTTGTAAAGTCAGTATACGAGAAGTTTGAGAATTGGGAAAGTTCACTCTCCGGTTTAGTTAAATTGGAACGGATTAGACAATTTCCGGCTTACGTTATAAACCAGATGGTTGAGAAAATTGGTATAAGTGGATTTTAGCCGGTCTAGCTAAACCATTTAATTTGAACCAAAGTCTTAATGGACTTGAATGGTTTAATTAAATGGATTTGCAAGATTGGGCCTTAAGCCTATTTGGTTTATTATTTTGATAAAAATAATAAAACAAATAGATAAAGAGATTTTATATTTAGTTCATGCATGAACTTTTCTTCCCTATTATTCTCCAAGTGTGGTTGAACCTCCCCTCCCTCTCTCTCTCTCTCCCTTGTTCTTGCTTATTCTTCTTCTTCATTTTTTAGTAAAAAGTGTAAAAGAATTGATTGAAAATCAAAGTTTGGTTGTGTGGACAAAATAGAGAACACAATTCCTATTGTGTTTTGGTGATTTCGATCAACGAAAAAGGTATAATTTTCAGATTGTTCTTCATCTCTTACGTGCTGAAATTTTCACAACATGATAATCTCTATCTTAGTTCATGAATTCCTCGATTAATTTACGCTTCCGCTTGCATGAAATTAATTGTATGGAATCCGAAGATTTCTTTCAGTGGTATCAGAGCATGTGTTTATATGTTCATGATGATTTCGAGCATGTTAGAATTAGATTTTAATCCTAAAAAAATTCATGTATAATTATGGGTTTATGATTCCCATGAATATGAAAAAAAATTGATTTTTGGAGTTGATTTTAAAAGCTGAAAATCTGATTTTTTTTTTGGGTTGTTTTGGGTTAGCCATGGCCGAGCCATAGTTAACCAGGGTCCCTTTGGTGGACCATGGAGAGCCCTCGGGCGACCACGGTCAGCCCTCGGCTCGACCATGGAATGGCCCACGGGCCGTCCATGGGCGCTGCCGCGGGCGACCATCGGTCAGCCCTCGGCTCGACCATGGAATAGTCCGCCGGCTGTCCATGGGCGATGTCGAGTGGCAGACCAGGTCGGTGGCTGATTGGCCGGTCCTTGGCCCGTGTCGGTTCCCGAGAATTTCCCAAAAATTCAGTTTTTCAAGACCCGGTCCGATTTTGATAAATTGGGGGTAAGCCGGTTCAATTTCAACTAATCAAAATTAAACCGTTCGGTTTCGATAAACCGGATTTTTTCCCACATTTAAGCAAGATAAAATTTGGAATTAATTTTGTTGTTTGATAATATATTGTTTGATAACATAGTGTTTGATAACATGATTGATTTCAATATGATGTGTAGCTTAGCCCGTCTAGATTTTGGTTAATTTTACAACCAGTGTAGTTGCTTTGGTTGGTAATCGCATTACGACCTGCGTGTCGTTGTATTTTTGTAATTTCATTTATTAATGTAATTATGAAGACCGACGCAAGAAAGATATCAAGACGGAGTTGGTGGAGTTCCTAAGGAGGCTCGAAGCCAGTGGGAGTCCACAAGGAAAAGACGAGCACAAATCTGAAGATTTAGTCTTTAAGATTTGTTCTTCGTTTTTCTTAGTAGATAACGGGCTAGGTTGTACATATTTATTTACATTTATTTTTGAATGTATGTTTAGTTTAAATGCATGATTTAATGTAGTTTAAACTAGGGATAATGACACTTTGTTACACTTAACTATAGCGAAATGACACTTTCATACCTTAACTATTTTTGTCTCTTTTTAGTACCCTAACAAATTTTTTGTGACAATCTATGCTAAAATGACCAAAATACCCCTGATTTAAGAAATTAAAATAAAACTAGTCTAATATGATTTATCAAATCATGTTTGAAATGGTTCAAATTTAATTTTACATTTTCGGTCATAATTGTATTTGCATTTTAAGTACAAATCAAATTGAACTAGAGATAAAAAAATTGAACCAATTCAATTTATAGTTTACTACACCAAGGGTAGTTTAGGTATTTTAGACATTTTAGAGGTAGGTTGTCACAAAAAAATTGTCAGGGTACTAAAAAAGAGAGAAAAATAGTTAGGGTATGAAAGTGTCATTTCGCTATAGTTAGGTGTATCAAAGTGCCATTATCCCTTTAAACTATCACCCACATGCGGAAGATTAAAATTGGAATTTAATCAGATTTACATGTAATTGGACTTGAAATCATCTTTGCATCGATATGTAGTTGATGATTCCAATTAAGATTGTATCGATATAAAATCAGGAGTATTAAAACACTTATTCGCAAGTAATTACAAGTCAAGCGAGATACCACCCAAACCTTAACACTCAAAAAGCATTCGAACCTGTAAGTGGATGCGCCTACGCGGAGCACTCATAGGGGAGAGTGTCGGATGAGATGGGCAGTTTGATATGGATGTCGTGCGCTTACGCAGAGCATCCACATTAGAACTGGGTCATTGTTGAGTTTTGGTAGACTTGTCTACGATTGTCAACTAGGGCTGACCTAGGGTATCAGGATAGGGTATGTCGTGTACATTTTATGTACAAACCCTAGCCATGAATTACATGGACTTGTAATTGGATGAGTTATCCTACCTTGGTACCATCGGTTGGAGCGGTGAGCCTACGTTCACTTCAATCGAGGGTATGCGAGGGTCCAGGTTCAGATTCTAAAGTTTAGGACCAGAAAAATGTTTTAAAGCTCAATCTCCAACTTGAACTTTAAAACATATTAATGTTCTTTACCGTGTAAAATTGAATGGCAAACACAACACTTTCTGGCAACTACGCATTGAGGGCTCTTATCGAGCAGGAAAAACTCAATATCTTGAACTTCCTTGATTGTGAGAGAAACTTGAGACTAGTTCTCAAGCATGAACGTAAGGATTATATTCTTACCCAGGAACCACCTGCTAAGCCACTGTTGAATGCCGCTAGGGCACTAAGGATACTTATCAAAAGTTCCTTAGTGACCAAATTAATGTGTCATGCATTATGATGAGCAGTAAGGTGCCATAGTTGCATAATCAGTTCATGGACATTTCAGATGACTCTCGTGTCGAAAGATATGATACTTTCGTACAACTTATCTCCTGCAAGCTCAAGGCTGGAGCCTCTGTCAGTCCTCACATCTTGAAGATGAAACATCTTCTGGAACGCTTAACCATACTCGGTCTTGGTGTTCAGAAGGAAATGGCCGCGAATTTTATGTTGCAGTCACTTCCAGATGCATATAGTGATTTCGTAATGAATTACAATGTGCATGACATGGACAAGTTTGTGGTAGAGCTCCATGGGATGCTTGTGACCGCTGAAAGGAACCTCAAGGGCAAGACCAAAGAGGTTCTTATGGTCAACAAGAAGGTCAGCTTCAAGAAAGCTGGGGAGGGTAAGAATAAAGCCCCTGAACACCTTGCAGGGCAGATTAACACCCTAAGGGTTCAAAGATTCAAGCAACTCCCAAAGCTGATGTGAAGGCTAAAGACAAGGTGGCGGTCGTCTCCTATCACTGCAATGAGCCATGACACTGGAAGAGGGATTGCAAATAATACAAGGATTACGTGAAGAAGAGTGGCATCCACATCTTCAGGATCAGATATTTACGTTGTTGAGCTTAACCTCTATAACGCACATAAGAAAAGGTTTAAATCCGATGATTTAAACCAGACTATTATCTGGCATTGTCGTTTAGGGCACATAGGTGAGAAACGCATTTCAACACTTTACAAGTGTGGACTTATAAGTTCTTTTGAATTCATTCAAATTGAAAGATGTGAATCTTGCCTAATGGGAAAAATGAAAAGGTTACCTTTCACGAGTTTAAGTGAAAGGGCGAGACCCTTGTTAGGTCTAGTACATTCTAACATATGTGGACCTATGAGTACTCAGGTCAGAAGAGGGTTCAACTTAGTATTGAACTAGCCTGGATAAAGTATCAAGTTACTTCGTACCGATCGAGGTGGTGAATACTTGACCCAGGAAACGGCTGCATTCATTTTGAATCGGGCTCCGATGAAGACAACGAAAGTACACCTTGTGACAGTCATTTTGACTCCCATTACCGTGGATGTGTGCGCCTTCGCGTAGTATTCATTGGGATTCGAGCTGAATGAGGTATCAGTTTTATTTGGATGCGTTCACCTCCTCGTAGTATCCAAATAAGAAATGGGCCAGAGTCACGGAAGGTACACCACATGACACTCTTTACGACTCCCGTTACTGTGGATGCGTGCGCCTTCGTGTAGTATTCATAGGGATGCGAGCGGGATGAGATGGCCAATTCTATTTGGATGTGTCCGCTTTCGCGTAGTAGCCAAATAAGAACTGGAACATAGTTATATATGGTGTGGGAAACATTCTAATATGTTTTTCCTAATGATTTGAGTTGCAGGGTTGCTTGCATCCAAATCAGATAAATGTGTCTTCATAAGGTATCTTTAGGAAACTAAGAGATACAACTTCTACAAACCAAGCGAGAACAAGGTTTGTTGCTCGAGGTGGGGTGTTTTGGAAAGGGTTTTTATTTCCAAAATAGCTAGTGGGAGTGTCGTGCATCTCGAAGAAATTCGAGAGAGTATGAATTAGCCTGAAGTAATTCAGGAGCTCACTATGCAAGATGTGGAAGTGCAGGAGCCTTAGGTGGTCGTAGATTAAGAACCAATCCCTACATAAATTCTAGATGGTCCAAGGAGGTCTGAAAGATCTCATCAAGCTCCCGTAAGGTATGGCTTAACAACCACTGAGAGAAATGACTTGATAGTTGTGGATCAGGATGATCCAGCAGCCTTTCAACAAGCCTTGACCAGTACCGACTCCGATAAATGGCAGGAAGCCATGAATGAGAAGATGAAATCCATGTATGATAACCAAGTCTAGAACTTGTTGGATAAAACCCCTAGGATAAAACCCATAGGTTGTAAGTGAGTCTATAAGCTCAATACCAACATGGACGGTGTTGCTACGTTTAATTGTTGGCATAATTTTTTAGCGCAAATGTAAGAAGTCGTGCAACATGTTACATGACATATGGAGCGACTTGTTACGGTCTAGACTAGGAAAGATCTGAAGCTTTCCTATTTCGACGAAGCTTGGAGCGAAAGAAGAAAGGCGCCACGAAGACTTGGAGCGCAAGAGAGTGACGTCGACAAGTCAGGCGACTTCCAGCTGGCAGTTACACGTCAGCAATAGGCGGCAACTCTACTTGCCTGATTTTTCAGGAAGTCAGAACAGGCAAGACGACTTCCAGCTGTCGTGGAAGGCGGCAACAACTTGCCTGACTTTCCTGTTCCTGGTCCGAGAAGGATTAGGAATGTGAGCTGCTATAAAAAGCCTTTGGCTTCCCATTAGCAGATCATCCGTTCTTGTTCTAACAATTGCAAGATTTCTCAGAGCTCTTAGCCGTGCACCATTGGCGTGTTGAGAGGCTGATGAATATACGCTAGAACGGATCTTTGCTCCGATCAAACATTAAGTCGCGAAGACTAAGTGTTTGGATCGGTTAGGGTTTTTGTTTGTGATTGAAGATTCACAACTCCGTCAAGAAGACAACGACACCGATCATAGGCTTGCTTGAAGGGTGGAATTGAGAGGATCTCAAAGACAGGGGGAGAGGCTCCTGGTCGAGGTGATTCACGGTGAGATCTATAGTAACTTAGGACAATAGCTTGTGTGATAGCTAGTTGGTGCTTGAAGTTGTACTATTGACTACCTGATAGTGAAAAACCTTTCCACTGGCAAAGTGCCCCCAGACGTAGGTGCGGAGTCACCGAACTGGGTAATCATCTTTGGTGTCGTTATTATCTGTTTACTATTTACGCTTACGGTTTACTTTTAGGCAAGTAATCGATACACAAGTTACGACTTTGTGTTCGACTTCTTGACTCGGCTACGAGTCAGAATTTCAATTGGTATCAGAGGAGGCACCTTTTCTTTTAGGTGAGTTTCCTGCAAAATTTCTGAATAGCCAATATGGACTCAAAGGAAGGAGGATCAGTAAATCGACCACCGGTGCTCGACGGAACAAACTATGGATATTGGAAAGCACGGATGTGTGCCTTCTTGAAGTCCCTCGACAGCAAAACCTGGAAGTCTATCATCAATGGATGGGAGGAACATTACTATGCTGATGCTTATGGAAATCAAACTAGCATCAAACCAGAAAAAGAGCGGAGCGCGGCAGAAGATGAAGCCGCCCTAGGTAATTCTCGTGCACTCAATGCTATTTTTAATGGAGTGGACAAGAATGTGTTTCGACTCATCAACACATGCACAAGTGCCAAAATTGCCTGGGACACACTTGCTGTTGCTTACGAGGGTACCTCCAAAGTCAAAGAGCAGAAGTTACATTACCTCACGACTAACTTTGAGGCCCTGACCATGAATGAAGACGAAACTATTGCGGAGTTTAATGTGCGCATCAAGGATCTGGCCAATGAATCATATTCACTTGGCAAGCCTATGTCCAATGAAGATTTAGTCAGAAAAACGCTGAGAGCTCTAAGTCCCAGATTCAAGATGAAGATAACAGCCATAGAAGAAGTCCATGACTTGAAGACACTGAAGTTTGACGAGCTCATGGGATCTCTAATGACTTTCGAGCTCTCCCTACCTCTTATCGAGAAGAAACACAAAGGTGTGGCTTTCAAAAGTTCTACTCAGAAGCAGAAGAACTCAACGCACTCTGATTCGGATAATGACATTGAGGAAACTATCGCCATGCTGGCCAAAAACTACAACAAAGTCATGAAAAGATTCGGCCAGATGACAGGGAGGAACGTCACCCGAGAAGTCAGAGACAAGCCGCAACACAAGTTTCAGAAGCCCGAAAATACAAACGATGGTAGACGAGGAGAGCGATCAGGTAAAGGAGTTCAATGTTTTGAATGTGAGGGGTATGGACACATGCAAAAGGAATGTCCCAACTTCTTAAAGAAACAAAAGAAGGGATTCAATGCCTCTCTAACTGACGATGAAGATGAGGAAGACAGTGACCTTGAGCATACAAGTAACTATATTGCTTTCACTTCCTCCACAATAGATCAACCAGCTGAAAGCTCAAAGAAGTATGACTCTGATGATGAGCTATCCGATGAGACCCTCAACAACGCTTACAACGAATGGTATGTCAAGTGGCTTGAAGACTCTCAGGTAATCGAAAAACAGAATGCTCTCATTCTTACTCTTAATGAAGACAAGTCAAGACTTCTTGAGACGACTATTGATCTCAAAAAGGAAGTTGCTCGACTAAAAGGCAAGTTAGAGCAGGTCACCAAGTCTGTAAAGATGATGAATCCAAGTACTGACACTCTAGACCAAATACTTTCGATCGGAAAACCATCTAGAAATATGGAAGGTCTTGGATATTCAAAAGAAGCCTCATCATCGCACACCATCTTCGCCCACAGAAGTCTGTCTCCCAGAAGCCTCGTCAGAAGTCTCCTAACTTCACGGCTGACCAAGCGACCAAAAAGCTTCTTACTCTGGCCACTACAAAAACTCAGAACAAAAGACATAACTGGGTTTGTCATCATTGTGGACGAAGAGGACATATTCGACCCTTCTGCTATCAGCTATATGGGAAGAGCTTGGTCAAGAAAAGGACCACCATCAAGAAAAACCAACCACGGAAGGAATGGCGAGTCAAGGAGGTAAACTATCGAGCTAACATCGCGTACACCGCTCTAAAGGCTTCAACCAGCAACGATTGGTACTTTGATAGTGGATCCTCTCGACATATGACGGGTAATAGCTCTTTCTTGGTCACTTTAATACCTTGCACAAATAGCTTCGTCACTTTTGGAGATGGAGTAAAAGCTAGAGTACTCGGGAAAGGAAAACTCAATCTTCCCAACTCTCCATGTCTGAAAGAAGCTCTACTAGTAGAAGGCCTCACAGCAAATCTCATCAGCATAAGCCAAATATGCGATTTAAATCTGGATGTCCACTTCACTCGTGACAAGTGCTCGGTCAAAGACGAACAACAGAAGGAAGTCATGACAGGCCACATGTCCCTTGATAATTGTTATCTATGGTCCCCAACAGCCACAACTTTGCCAACCAAGTGCCTATTGTCCAAAGCTCAAGAGACAAAGCTATGGCATCAAAAACTTGGTCACATCAATTTGAGGAGTATGCAACAGATTCTCTCTGAAAAGGCGATCATTGGAGTTCCCAACCTCAAGATCATTGAAGGAAAAATCTGTGGAGAATGCCAGATTGGGAAACAAGTCAAGACGTCACACAAGAAGGTACAACATCTTACTACTTCTCGTGTTCTAGAACTTCTTCATGTTGACCTTATGGGACCCATGCAAGTAGAAAGTCTAGGAGGGAAGAAGTACATATTTGTATGTGTAGACGACTTCTCGAGGTACACCTGGGTAGACTTTATTCGAGAAAAGTCAGACACCTTCTCAGTCTTTAAAGCCCTATGTCGGAGAGTTCAATGAGAAAAGGGAGAAGTCATTGGCAATGTCGTCCGACTTTGGAGTGATCATGGAAAGGAGTTTGAGAACACCAGCTTCGCAAATTTCTGTGATACTGAAGGAATAGCACATGAATTTTCTGCTCCCATCACTCCTCAGCAAAACGGGATCGTTGAAAGGAAAAATCGCACTCTTCAAGAAATGGCAAGAGTCATGATGTTAGCCAAAGACATCTCGCAGCACTTATGGGCTGAAGCTTTGAATACGGCATGCCATATTCATAATAAAGTGACCCTCCACCCTGGAACGTCACTCACTCTTTATTTAATATGGAGGGGGAGAAAGCCGAATGTCAAATATTTCAATGTCTTTGGATCGATCTGCTACATACTTGCAGATAGGGAACCTCGACGCAAACTTGATCCTAAGAGCGACGAAGGCATCTTCCTCGGGTACTCCAGAAATAGTCGGGCTTTTCGTGTATTCAACAAACGCACCCGGACTATCATGGAATCCATCAATGTCGTGATCGATGACAGTAACGAGCAACCAAGTGACGAGGACGAAGACGATGAGCGCAACAAAAAGTCTAAAGACGAAAGCCCAATCATCCTGGATAAAGAGGCATCTCCCATAAGGCAAAGAGCTCCGTCAAGAAGAATTCAGAAGGATCATCCACCCCATGATGTGATTGGAGACATTAATGAGGGAGTGCGGACTCGACAAAAGGCACCTCTTGACTACAACGAGATGATAGGTAACGTTTGCTTCATTTCCAAAATTGAGCCAAAGAATATACAAGAAGCCATCAATGATGAGTACTGGGTCTGCGCCATGCAAGAAGAATTGGTTCAATTTGCAAGGAATGAAGTTTGGGAACTAGTACCCAAGCCTGACAATGTCAATGTCATCGGGACAAAGTGGATATTCAAAAACAAGTCTGACGAACAAGGAAACATCACTTGAAACAAAGCGAGACTGGTGGCTCAAGGATACACACAAGTCGAAGGAGTCGACTTTGAAGAAACTTTTGCTCCGGTAGCCAGACTGGAAGCCATACGACTTCTTCTCGGCATCGCATGTCATCTGCGTTTCAAACTCTATCAAATGGATGTAAAGAGTGCCTTCCTTAATGGAAACCTCAACGAAGAAGTCTATGTGGCTCAACCAAAGGGATTTGAAGACCATGACTCTCCGCACCATGTCTACAAGCTAAAGAAAGCCCTCTACGGACTCAAACAAGCTCCACGAGCATGGTATGAACGTCTTACCCAATTCCTTGTACATAATGGCTATATTCGAGGGGGAGTAGACAAAACTCTCTTTGTGAAAAAGGAAGGAAGGGACATCATGATTGCTCAAATATATGTCGACGACATTGTATTTGGAGGGAAGTCAGACAAGATGGTGGAACATTTCGTCCAACATATGCAGTCTGAATTTGAAATGAGTATGGTCGGTGAGCTCACATACTTCCTAGGCTTCCAGATCAAGCAGATGTCAGATGGAATATTTATCTCCCAAAGCAAATACGCAAAGAACATTGTCAAGAAGTTCAGGTTAGAAAAGGCCTCACACAAGAGAACTCCTATTGCCACACATGACAAATGCACAAAGGATGAGATGGGAGAATCAGTCGATCAAAGTCTTTATCGAAGCATAATAGGAAGTCTCCTCTATCTAACAGCAAGTCGACCCGACATCGCTTACTCTGTGGGAATCTGTGCTCGATATCAAGCCAATCCAAAAGTCAGTCACTTGGCTCATGCAACGAGGATCATAAGGTACATCTCGGGAACCTGTGAATTGGGTTTTCTATATTCTTTTGATACCTCTCCTACTCTTGTTGGATATTGTGATGCTGACTGGGCGGGAAGCACACCGGATCGAAGAAGTACCTCTGGAGGTTGTTTCTACCTGGGGAACAATCTTGTATCGTGGTTCAGCAAAAAGCAAAATTGTATTGCTTTGTCTACCGCTGAGTCCGAATATATTGCAGCCGGAAGTAACTGTACTCAGCTTCTTTGGATGAAACAAATGTTGGCAGAGTATGGAGTCAAGCAAGAAGTCATGACTTTGTTCTGTGACAACATTAGTGCAATTAATATCTCGAAGAACCCAGTGCAACATAGCAAGACAAAGCATATTGACATCAGGCACCACTTTATTCGAGAGCTTGTAGAAGACAAGAAGATAAAGCTCGAGTATTTACCCACTGAGAAACAAGTCGCTGACATCTTTACAAAAGCATTAGATGCTAACAGGTTTGAAAGTCTAAGGTCATCCCTTGGACTTTGCTGTCTGGAGTAACCAGAAGTCAAGAAAGAAGAGGGAGAGCTTTTGGTGAATTTTTGCTCTCTCTATCTGGACCAGGCAGGGTCCACAAAATCTAGCTGGGCCCAAATCTCATTATCAGAATCCCAGGTGGAATTATTTGGTTAAAAATTCAAAAAGGGGAATGATTGAAAAAACTGACGACTATCCAATCAACTCTCAATCCCCTTCAACTTCCGCAAAAAAAGCCTGCACAATCCTCTCCATCTTCCCCATAACTGCTAGGGCACCTCGAAAAGGCTAAAACGAATCTGCGTCTGAAAGATTTTTTTGCTCTTCTTTCCAAAACCAAAACCAAAAACGATCGAGCAAATGGTTGGAACAAGGAGCGGGCGCATACCATCTGCTTCCAAATTACGAGCAAAGATGCGTGTGAAGATGATATCTCGAAAACTGTCAGCCTCAAAATCCTCGACGAACAAGCATGGAGTGAGGATTCGAGGAGGAAAAATCTCAGGAGAAAGTTCGGCAGCACCTCAGGGAGTAATGACTTCACCTCCAACTATCACACCAGAAGAGGCAACTCACGTCGTTGAGAAGGACGACACTCTAGCCGAATCTGCGAACAAAGAAGAGGAAGCTTCTCACTCTACTCCGACTCCAACACAAGGTAAATATGTTATCCTCTCTGAAGAAAACATAGTAGAAGTAAGCCTGCCTGTAGAGGGTCTAGAAACCCTTGTTCCTGAAAGTCAAGGCACTAGCACCAAGGACCAATCCAGCCCCTCTAAGTCGACACCAGCACCAGAGAAATCTCCTCTAAACGAGGATTTGCAGAAAGAAGGAAGTTCCCATGTCGCCCCGGACAGTGATTCAGGGCTTAATGAAAATCCGGAAGTTATTCCAGAAGTCACTCGACCTATAGAGGAACTTGTTAATATCAAAGACACAGTCGACACTGAGACCATGAAAAAAGAAGAAGCTGTGCCCAAAAGGGCTGAGAGAAGGAAGCTACCAACAAGAAGGTTGGTTGATGAAGAAGAAAAACCTCAACTACCGAGGAGATTGACCCCAAAGAGGAAAGGCACAGAGAAAGGAGGAGCATCTGCTTCTAAACAGCCGAAGAAGTCTATGAAGATATCACTAACTTGTGTAGCAACATTTGTTCCTGAAGAAGAGGAATATGAAGAAGAAGACGCCCAGATTGTGCTACCACGGGTCAAAAAGGGAATGGGAGGGCAGAAACTCCCCAAGAATGTTCCGAAAGCTCCTACGGACAATGTCTTCTTCCACTCTGTAGACAATGCGGTTAAGTGGCAGTATGTATACCAGCGCAAGATCTATCCAGAAAGAGAGCTTTCCACAGAGGCGCAAGGGATAAACTCGATCATAGAACTTCTCCGAAGAGCAGGCCTGACCAATACGGTCATAAGTATTGGGCCATTCTACCCAGCATTGGTTAAAGAGTTCATTGTCAACCTTTCAAGCGAGTTTGATGATCCAGAAAATGCTGAATACAGAAAGGTGTTCGTTCGGGGGGAATGTTTCGAGATATCTGCTTCAACCATCAATACCTATCTTGGCAGAGAAGACCCAGAAGTCACTCCAGAAGTCCCGCACTTGAACAAAGTAGCGGTCGAGATCACTGGAGGACGAAAGAAGGTCTGGCCCGTCAAAGACACCATTGCGGCTACTGAGCTTACAGAAAAATATTCAATTCTCTACCGCATTGGTCTGGCTAATTGGGCACCCTCTACGCATGGGTCAAGCATCAAAACCGAATTGGCTAAACTCATATACCAAATAGGTACGCAGTCTTCTCTTGATTTTGGCGCTTATGTCATTGAACATCTAGTCAAGCACGCCAAATCATGTGCTATCAAACTTACTATCGGGTTTCCTTCCTTGATCACCGGTCTCCTTCTCCAACAATGTCCTCACATTGTTCGAGAGTCGGATATTCCGGGTAAGAAGCCACTACCCCTTGCTATAAGTCTCAAGAACTTCGAAGGCAAGCATTTGAAGGAACTCGCACCTCCTATGGCCAAAGCATCATGAGCTAGTTCAAGCTCTCGACCCTCAGGACCAATTGGCACTAGGATGGAGGAAGAATTGGTGGAGATGATCGATGATCTGGAGAAGTCAATTGCGATGCTATAAACCCGCAAAGTCGCCTGTGAAGCTCTTCTCGATGACCTCCGCTCTGCTCCTGCTGCTGAAGATGATGTTGAAGACTCCACTTCACTTTAAGTATTTTTCTGATTCACTCTGATAACTTTGTTCCAAACACTCTTAAATCCTCGGGGTATGTCCGAGTTAATTTTCCGCACACTATGACTTTTTATTTTTGGATATTTGCTCATGTTTGAGCTGTTTATTTTGCTCATGGTGTGAGCTGGATTTTACCCTGCTGTTTAGTCGAATTTCATTGTATGATTGCCTTTGGCAATATTGTTAGACAAACAGGGGGAGATAGATAGGCTATGCTAGAAGCTAAGCTACGCCAGGAGTTACGCCAGAAGTTGGGCATAGAAATCGCCGCTCCAGAAGCCGCTCCAGAAGATAAACCAGAAGATAAACCAGAAAGACGCACAAGAAGTCGCATCAGAAGTCACATAACTTGCTGTGTGCGTAACTGCCTCAAGGTGACGACGATGTGCCTGCTTGGAGTAAAGAAGTCACATCACTTGCTGTGCGTAACTGCCACAAGATAAATCACTTGCTGTGCGTAACTGCCACAAGATGACGATGGGCTTAAAAAGGTGTTTGCCTAAAAAATTGCCAAAGGGGGAGATTGTTGCTACGTTTAATTGTTGGCATAATTTTTTAGCGCAAATCTAAGAAGTCGTGCAACATGTAACATGCCATGTGGAGCGACTTGTTACGGTCCAGACTAGGAAAGATCTGAAGCTTTCCTATTTCGACGAAGCTTGGAGCGAAAGAAGAAAAGCGCCACGAAGACTTGGAGCGCAAGAGAGTGACGTCGACAAGTCAGGCGACTTCCAGCTGGCAGTTACACGTCAGCAATAGGCGGCAACTCTACTTGCCTGATTTATTCAGGAAGTCAGAACAGGCAAGACAACTTCCAGCTGTCGTGGAAGGCGGCAACAACTTGCCTGACTTTCCTGTTCCTGGTCCGAGAAGGATTAGGAATGTGAGCTGCTATAAAAAGCCCTTGGCTTCCCATTAGCAGATCATCCGTTCTTGTTCTAACAATTGCAAGATTTCTCAGAGCTCTTAGCCGTGCACCATTGGCGTGTTGAGAGGCTGATGAATATTCGCTAGAACGGATCTTTGCTCCGATCAAACATTAAGTCGCGAAGACTAAGTGTTTGGATCGGTTAGGGTTTTTGTTTGTGATTGAAGATTCACAACTCTGTCAAGAAGACAACGACACCGAGCATAGGCTTGCTCGAAGGGTGGAATTGAGAGGATCTCAAAGACAGGAGGAGAGGCTCCTGGTCGAGGTGATTCACGGTGAGATCTATAGTAGCTTAGGACAATAGCTTGTGTGATAGCTAGTTGGTGCTTGAAGTTATACTATTGACTACCTGATAGTGAAAAACCTTTCCACTGGCAAAGTGCCCCCAGACGTAGGTGCGGAGTTACCGAACTGGGTAATCATCTCTGGTGTCGTTATTATCTGTTTACTATTTACGCTTACGGTTTACTTTTAGGCAAGTAGTCGATACACAAGTTCAACTTTGTGTTCGACTTCTTGACTCGGCTACGATTCAGAATTTCAAACGGAAAACCTCAGACCTATAAGGCTAGATTGGTTGCAAAAGATTATAGTCAGATTCAAGGTAAGGATTATGATGAAACCTTTTCACCAGTAGCAATGGTCAAAGCCACATTTCTTAACGGGAACTCACAAGAGGATGTGTATATCACACGGCCTGTGGGTTTTGTGGATCCAAAGAATCTCAGAAAGATATGTAAGCTGCAAAGATCCATTTGTGGATTGAAGAAAGCTTCATGGAGTTGGAATCTTCGTTTTGGTGAAGCTGTAAGAGAATTTGACTTTATCAAGAATGAAGATGAACCTTGCGTTTATAAGAAAGCGAGTGAGAGTAATATTGTATTCCTGGTGCTTATTCATCGGGAACGACATCCCGACCTTGCCACCAAAGCTTGGTTAGGGAAGTACTTCTTAATTAAGGACTTAGGTGATGTTGCATTTATTTTGGGCATCAGGATCTATATAGATCGTTCTAAAAGGATTTTTTGGGCCTAAGTCAGAGTACTTACATAGATAAAATGTTGAGAAGATTCTCAATGCTAGAATCTAAGAAAAGGATGCATACCAATGCGTCATGGCATTAAGCTCAGCAAGAAACAGTGTTCTAGGACTCCTGATGAGCTGAGCAGGATGAAGAAGATCACATATGTCTCGGCTGTAGGATCTATCATGTATGCCATGACATGCACGAGACCAGATGTCTCGTTCGCACTCATCTGTGCCAGCAGATTTAAGTCTAACCCCGGCCAAGAACACTGGACTGTTGTCAAGCTCATCCTTAAATATTTGAGAAGAACTAGAGACGCATTCCTAGTGTATGTGGGTGTGGATGGAGAACTAGCAGTCAATGGACATGTTGACGCTAGTTTTCAGACAGATCCTGATGACTTCAAAATTCAGTCAGGATATGTTTTGTGTTGATCGGTGGCGCTTTCAGCTGGAAGAGCTTTAAGCAAGCCACTACTATCGACTCTACAATGGAGGTTGAGTATATAGCTACAGCAGCTAAAGAGGCCGTATGGATTAGATTCTTTTTTTATCGGATTAGATGCAACGCCGCGAGCGTCTAATCCGATAAGCTTGTTGTGTGACAACACGAGGGCCATAGCAATTGCTCAATATCCCAGATTTCACGAACATATACTCAGGAAGTATCACCTTATCAGAGAGATCATTGATAGAGGTCATATGGAGATTAGTTATGTTTCGACTATTGATAATATGGTCGATCCCTTGACGAAGGCTCTACCGCAGCCTAAGGATGAGGAACATGCAAGGTCTATGGGAGTAGATCGGAACTTAGATTGGAACTAGGGGCAAGTGGGAGATTGTTAGAGTTGTGCCCCAATCCAATGTAAAAGTGATCTACAGTTGTAATGTTTTATCATCATTTCGAATTAATAAAACGACATTGTATTACTAATGTGTTGTAGTAATATATTAGATGTAATTTGATATATATCATTATGTGTGTCATCACTAATAGTAGCACTGTAGATCAGAAAGAATTACATTTAATGTGTCCCTAATAAATTAAGCTTCATTAAGAAGTGATCAGTATGAGGCTAACTCTTTATGATCACGCTCTACTGATCATGGCAAGTTAGTTCCGGAGTTAGATCATAGATATTATCAAGGGAATGATATTGGACGACCCGATGGTGAGTATGCGGCATAGATGTTTTCATGAGCATACTCACATATCGTAGCTTGTCATTGTATTCTTAGACAAAGAAATCTTTGTGATGACTATGTGATAAATTTCTAAGTTTGACCTAGTCTAACGTTACTTGTAAAAGAGTAGCCACAAGGGCTTTGATTGGCTTAGTTATGAGTTACATGAGTGAACTCGAAAGACAGCTAAGGGATTTATCCCTCGTACCCCGGTATGAGAATGATATCTGTTTCGACCACTTGATGAGTATGACTGAAGGAAATTGCATGGCCATGTGGGAGATACTTAGTATCAGTTTTCAGTCATCTTAAATATCGAGAAACAGTGACTGATCAAATAAGAATGACGGTTCTATGCCTTATGATCAATCAAGATATCGGGTAATGAAAAGATAGTGACATGGACGATAAGAGGTTAAATCGAATCATCGATCATCATGGACGTTGGGTAATTATAATGTCTTGCTTAAGGCCACTTATGATGGAAAGGGCAAAATGGTAATTTTGCGCCGATCTGCCAATGAGTCATGAGCCTAGAGGGTCACACACTTTAAGCAAGTTATATATAGAAAAAAAAAACTTGTAAAGTCAGAATACGAGAAGTTTGAGAATTGGGAAAGTTCACTCTCCGGTTTAGTTAAATCAGAGCGGATTAGACAATTTCTGACCTAGGTTAAAAACCAGATGGTTGAGAAAATTGGTCTAAGTGGATTTTAGCCGGTCTAGCTAAACCATTTAATTAGAACCAAAATCTTAATGGACTTGAATGTTTTCATTAAATGAATTTGCAAGATTGGGCCTTAAGCCCATTTGGTTTATTATTTTGAAAAAAATAATAAAACAAATAGATAAAGGGAAGTTATATTTAGTTCATGCATAAACTTTTCTTCCTTATTATTCTCCAAGTGTGGCTGAACCTCCCCTCCCTCCCTCTCTTTTTCTTGCTTCTTCTTCTTCATTTTCTAGTAAAAAGTGTAGAAGAATTGATTGAAAATCAAAACTTGCTTGTGTCGACATAATAGAGAACACAATTCCTATTGTGTTTTGGTGATTTCGATCAACGAAAATGTATAATTTTCAGATTAATCTTCATCTCTTACATGCTGGAATTTTCATACCATGATGATCTCTATCTTAGTTCATGAATTCCTCGGTTAATTTACGCTTCCGCTAGCATGAAATTAATTGTATGGCACTTGAGGATTTCCTTCAGTATAGAGTCGTCATCCAAGTTTATCAATCACCGTTTCTTGATCTGTGAGATGACTGAAAACCTTGGAACTACGTATCTCCTTGCATGACCATGCGTTTTTTTAATCATACTCATCAAGTGGCCCAAACAGATACCATACTCATGTCGGAGCATGAGGGATAAATCCCTTAGCCGTCTTACTCATTCACTCATGTAATCTGTTACTAAGCCAATTAGAGACCTTATGATTATCCTTTTATAGGTAACGTTAGGCAACTTCAAACTTAGCTACCAACTACATAGTAACTACAAAGACTCATTGGTCTAAAGATACATTGACAAGCTACGATGTATAAGTATGCTCATGACAGCATCTATGCTACATACTCACCATCGGATCGTCCAATATCAGTATAGCGTGATCATATAGAGTTATCCTCATACTGGTCACTTATGATGAAGCATACTTGACCAAGTACTCATTAAATATGACTCTCTCTGATCTATAGTTCTATTATTATTGGTGATACACATAATGATATAGATCAAGACACATTTAATATATTACTACAACATACTAGTAATATAATGTCGGATTATTTATTCCAAAATGATAAAACATTACAATATAGATGACTTATTACATTGAGCTAAGGCGCAACTCTAACAATCTCCCACTTGCCCCTAGTCATAACCTAAGTTCCAGTCTATTCTCATAGACCCCACATGTCCTTCATGCTTGGGTTGTGGTAAAGCCTAAGGGATCAGCCATATTATCATATGTCGAAACATAACTAATCTCCACATCACCTCTATAAATAATCTCTCTGATAAGGTGAAATTTCCTGAGTATGTGTTTGGATTTGTTGTTGAATCTCGGCTCTTCGGCAAGTGTTATAGCCCTAGTGTTGTCACACAGCAAGTTTATCGGATCAAACGGTTGCGTCATTACATCTAATCCAATTAGAAAACTTTTAATCCATACGGCCTCTTTAGCTGCTTCCACAACATCTATATACTCAACTTATTTGTAGAATCGGGAGTTGTGGCTTGCTTGAAGCTCTTCCAGCTGAATGTGCCACCGTTCAACACAATAACATATCCTGACTGAGAGTTGAAGTCATCAGGATCTATCTAGAAGCTTGCATCAACGTAACCCTTGACCTTTAGTTCTTTATCTACACCCCATATACTAGGAATTATTCATTGGTTCTTCTTAAATATTTGAGGATAGCCTTGATAGCACTCAAGTGTTCTGGACCAAGGTTAGATTGAAATCTGCTGGTACGGCTTAGTGCGAACGAGACATCCGGTCTCGTACATATCATGGCATACATGATAGATCATATTACCGAAGAATATGGGATCTGTTTCATTGAGCTCAACTCATCAGGTGTACTAGAACACTGTTTCTTGCTGAGCTTGATGTCATGTTGCATGAGTATGTATCTCTTCTTAGAATCGAGCATTGAGGATAGTCTCAACACCTTATCTATATAAGTGTTTTGACTGAGGCCCAAAATTCTTTTAGAATGATCCCTATAGATCTTGATGCCCAATATAAATGACGCATCACCTAAGTCTTTCATTGAGAAGCATTTCCCTAATCAAGCTTTGGTGTTAAGTAAGGTCAGGATATCATTCCCTATGAGTAAAATGTCATCGACATAAAATACTAGGAATACAATTTTACTCCCACTCGCTTTCTTGTAAATGCAAGGTTCATCATCGTTCTTGGTGAAACCGAATTCTCTTACAGCTTCATCAAAACGAAGATTCCAACTCTGTGAAGCCTGCTTTAATCCATAAATGGATATCTGCAACTTACATATCTTTCCGGGATTCTTTAGATTGACAAAACCCTCTGGCTGTGACATAACACATCATCTTGTAAGTTCTCGTTAAGGAATGCGGTTTTGACATCCATTTTCCATATCTCATAGTCGTGGTATGCATCTATGGCTAAAATGACGTAGATAGATTTGATCGTGGCTATTGGTGAAAAAGTCTCATCATAATCAATACCTTGAATCTGACGATAATCTTTTGCAACCAACCTAGCTTTATAGGTCTGAGGATTTCCATCCATGTTGGTCTTGAGCTTAAAGACCAACTTACAACCGATGAGTTTAATCCCAGAGGTTTGATCAACCAATCTTCAAACTTGGTTATCATACATGAACTTCATTTCCTCTCACATGGCTTCCTGCCATTTATCGGAGTCGGTACTGTCCAAGGCTTGTTGATAGGTTTTCTGGATCATCGTGATCCGTAACTATCAAGTCATTTCCCTCAGTGGCTAGATTGTCATATCTGACGGGAGCTTGACGAGATCTTTCATATCTCATTGGATCTCATGGAATTGCAGTAGGGTTTAATTCTTCATTTATGATCATCTCTTGCTCCTGTACTTCTACATTTGGCATAACAGGTTCCTGAATTGCTTCAGGTTGTTTCGTACCATCTCGAATTTCTTCGAGATGCACCGGACTCCCACTATGTGTTTTGGAAATATATTCCTTTTCTAGAAACACTCCAGTACGAGCAACAAAAAATTTGTTCTCGTTTGGTTTGTAGAATTAGTACCCCTTCATTTTCTTGGGGTACCCTACAAAAACACATTTGTCAGACTTAGGTTCGAGCTTATCGTCTTGCAAGCGCTTGACATAAGTTTCGCAACCCCAAATCCTTAGGAAAGACAACATGAGCTTCCTCCCATTCCATATTTCGTATGGTGTACTTTCCACTGCCTTTGTTAGAACCCGACTCAGAATGAATGCGGTTGTTTCTAGAGCGTGACCCCAAAAAGACATCGGGGAATCAGTCTGACTCATCATGGACCGAACCATGTCCAGTAGAGTTCGGTTTCTCCGTTCAGACACACATTTTAATTGTGGTGTTTCGGGCGAAATCCTTTAAGAAATGATTCCACAATCTTCTAGATGATCCATAAAATCTTGGGTCAAGTATTCGCCACGTCAATCAGACCGAAGTGCTTTGATGTTTTTCCTAAGTTGGTTTTGTACTTCATTCTTGAAGGCTTTGAATTTATCAAATGCTTATGACTTGTGTTTCTTAAGATATACATAGTCATATCTACTGAAATCATCAGTAAATGTTATGAAGTAGGTGAACCCTCATCTGGCTTGAGTACTCATAGGTCCACATACGTCAGAACGTATTAGACCCAACAAGTCTCCTGCCCTTTCACCTAAACCCATGAAAGGTGCCTTTGTCATTTTGCCCATAAGACAAAATTCACATCTTTCAATTGAAGTGAATTCAAACAGACTTAGAAGTCCACACTTGTGAAGTGTTGAAATGTGTTTCTCTCCTATGTGCCCTAAACGACAGTGCCAGATAAGAGTATGGTTTAAATCTCCAGATTTAAGTCTCTTTGTATTTACGTTATATAAAGAGCTTGTGTTAGTGCCTTGAGAGTTTAAAACATATAGACCACCAACTAATGATGCATTGCCATAACAAATATTATTCTTGAAAATATTGAATGTTCCACTCTCAATAGAAAAACAATATCCCTCCCTATCCAAAAAGGAAACCGATATAATATTCTTACGAAATGTAGGTACACAATGAACATTGGTTAAAATTAAAACAAGCCATGTGGGCATATTTAGAATAATTGTTCCTACATCAGTTGTTGATACGTCATGGTCATCACCAACTCTTAGGTCCAACTCGCCTTTGCCCAAACACTTTCTATTTTCCAACACCTGCTTATTCAAACAGATGTGTGATTCAACTCTGGTATCGACTACCCAGGAATCAAAAATAGAAAGGTTAAGATTAAGCTCAACAATGTAAATACCTGAAGACGTGGATGCCCCACTCTTCTTCAAATCTTCCTTTTACTTCCTGCAATCCCTTTTCCAGTGTCCTGGCTTATTGCAGTGATAGCAGACATCCTCCTTGTCCTTAGCCTTCACAACAACCTTGGGAGCTGGTTGAACCTTTGGACCCTTAAGGTGTCTGATCTATCCTGCAAGGTGCATCAGGGCCTTACCCTTACCTCTATCAGTTTTCTTGAAGCTGACCTTCTTGTTGACCATCAGAACCTCCTTGGTTTTACCCTTGAGATTCTTCTTTGCAGTCACAAGCATTCCAGGGAGTTCTGTCACTGATTTGTCCATGTCGTGCATATTGTAGTTAACTCGGAAGTCAATATATGCTTCAGGAAGTGGTTGCAGCACAAAGTCTGCAGTCATTTCCTTTTGAACTTCATAACCAAACCTGGTTAGATGCTCAAGAAGACGTTTCATCTTCAAGACATGTGGACTAACAAGAGCTCCAGCCTTGAGCCTGCAGGAAACCAGTTTTGTGAAAGTATCATATCTTTCGACACGAGTTTTCTCCTTAAACATCTCTTTGATTTCGACCATTAAGGCAAGAGGATCGCCAGAGATGTCCATGAACCGTTTCTGCAGCTCTGGCACCATATTGCCCATCATAATGCATGACACGTCAATCTGGTCACTAAAGAATTTTTAGTAAGTGTCCCTTAGCAGCCTAGCGGCGTTCAGTGCTAGCTCAATAGCTGGGGAGTGGGTAAGGATATATTCCTTGCGTTCATACTTGAGAACTAGTCTCAAATTTCTGTCCCAATCGACGAAGTTCACGCCATTGAGCTTGTTCTGTTCGACTAGGACCCTCAATATGTTACTTCCATTTTGTGTTGTGTTTTCCATTTAGATCTACACGAAGAAATTAAATTTAATCAGTATTGCTTAAATTTAAGTTTGGAGATCGAGTTTTAAAAAAATAGTTTGATTCTAAAAAAAATTTCAGAATCTAAATCAGGATTCTTGCATACACTCGATTGAAGGGAACGGAGGCTCACTGCTCCAACCGAGCTACCAAGGTAGGATAACTTATCCAATTACATTTGATGTAATTCCTGAATAGAGTATGTACATGAATGTACAAAGCATACCCTATCTGATACCCTAGGTCAGCCCTAGCTGACAATCATAGACAAGTCTACCAAGTTTCGATTATGACCCAGAACTGATGTGGCTACTACACGGAGGCGCACGCACCCACATCAAACTGTCCAATTCATATGTCATTCTCTCTATGAATTCTTCGCAGAGGCGCACACACTCATAGGTTGAAGTCATTTTGAGTGTCAAGACTTGGATGGTATCTCGCTTGACTTGTTATTATTTGTGATTCTGTGTTTAAAACTCGGATTGCGTTTGACACAATCTTAATTTGGAGTCATTGACTACATTCGATGCAATGACAACTCCAAGTCTGTATTACATGCATGGGTGATTAAGTTCCAATTTTAATCTTTGCATGTGGGTGATAGTCTAAACTACATTCGATATATTTAAACTAACCATACATTCATCCATTCATAAACATATAAACGTAAATAATATGCATAGCTAAGCTCATCTTATAGGATCCTAGAACACTAGCAACACAATAAATCCTAAAGACTAAGTCTTCAAGATCTTCGCTTGCTTGCTCCTTGTGGACTCCCATCGGCTCCGAGCCTCCTTAGGAACTCTCACCGTCTTCGGGACTCCTCTTAGCTCCATGTCTTCCTCTATCTTGTGTATTTATTCATTACTTGGATAATATAATTAAAACAACTCATGACTCGCAGGCCGTATTTAATTACAATCCCAAAATTAGTAACTCGCAGTTTGTAAAAACTCGAAATTAAATATTCGCATCTAGAGGGCTTTCAGTTATGCATCATGTGGCAACCAACATGTTGTCAACCAATATGTTATCAAACATCAGGTTATCAAACAACAATATTAATCTAATTTTATCTTGCTTAATTGTGAAAAAATTATCCGGTTTAAACTAATTTTGAAATTAAACTGGTTTTTCTCTAGTTTATCAAAAACCGAACCGCATTTGAAATTAAAATTAGAATTTTAAAATTTCTCGCGAACCGTCAAGGATTTGACCTGTTCAAGCCCGAGACTGGTCGGACCGCAACGGCTCGACCACGAATCGCCCGTGAGCGATCGTGGTCGCCCGCGGCCAGCCAAGGGCTACCAGGGTCGTCCCCATGGCTCGACTTGGTCTGCCCAGGCGTCGGCCATGGACAGCCCGGGTAGCAACCATGGTCGCCAGTGGCACGACCTGGTCGGCCCTTGGCATCGGACATGGTTAGCCCTAGGGCTTTCCATGGTGACCCAAGGGGCTCGACCTATGGCTGATCTAGGCTCGGCTATATCAATCCCGAACCCTAATTATTTCAAAAAAAATAATTTTAAAAAATCCAAAATTTAATTTTTCCCATTTAATGCGATTAGTTTTTAAAGCGATAAATAAATTATCTAGCAATCTAATCATGTAATTCATGCTCAAAAGAATCTTGCATACAACCATGCTCTGATATCACTGAAGGAATTCCATGGGGTCCAATCAGTTAATTTCATGCAGCGGAAGCATAATTAAACCACAGATCCTTATATTTTAAGATCTTCATGCTGATTGATTCGGCATAATAACATACATGAATTAAATAGTACCTTGGTGTTTTTCGAATCCTGACAAAGCAAAACCAAAAAGATGTGCTCTCTATCAAGTCCACACAAGCAGTGCGATGATCTCGGGATCAAGGCCTTCAAGGAAGACTTACTAGTTCTTACTTGAAGGAGGCAAGAGAGAAGAAGAGAGAGAGAGAGAGAGAGAGAGGGAGAGAAGGGGGTTCGGTCGGCTAGGGTTCGAAAAAAAATGGGGAGGGAGAGGGGAGTGGTTTAGGGTATATAATATATTCCCTAATCCAATCATTTCCCTTTTACGTTTTGTTATAATTATAATTAATGAACCATAAAGGGCCTCAAGCCCAATCACTTAAGCCCATTTAATTAAATTTTGTAAAGCCCAATAAGATGATTCACTTAAACCAATTTCCTTAACCGTCTGGTTTACCACCTAGACTAGAAATTGTCTAATATGTTCTAGTTTAGTTTAGACCGTTCCGGTCTAACTAAAACAGAAAAGTGAATTTTTCATATTTCTCATATTTTCCATACTTATCGCTTTAAGTGTGTGACCCTCTAGGTTCACGACACGTTGGCAGATCGGCGCAAATTACCAGTTTGCCCTTTCCATCATAAGTGGCATTTAGTCAAACATTATGATTACCCAACGTTCGTGATTATCGATGATTCGATTTAATCTCGTATACTCTATGTCAATATCCCTTTATCACACGATATCCATATTGATCACAAGGCATAGAGTCGTCATCCTTGTTTATCAATTATCATTTCTTGATTTTTGTGATGATTGAAAACCTTGGTACTACGTATCTCCTTGCATGGCCATGTGTTTCCTTTCAGTCATACTCATCAAGTAGCCCAAACAGATATCATACTCATGCCGGAGCATGAGGGATAAATCCCTTAGCCGTCTTACTCATTCACTCATGTAATCTGTTACTGAGCCAATTAGAGCCCTTATGATTACCCTTTTACAGGTATCGTTAGGCAACGTCAAACTCAGCTACCAACTATATAGTAACTACAAAGACTCCTTGTTCTAAGGATACGTTGACAAGCTACGATATATAAGTATGCTCATGACAGCATCTATGCTACATACTCACCATCGGATCGTCCAATATCATTCCCCAAATGATATTTATGATCTAACCCCAACACTCTCCTTTCCATGATCAGTAGAGCGTAATCATATAGAGTTATCCTCATACTGGTCGCTTCTGATGAAACATACTTGATCAGTGACTCATTAAATGTGACTCTCTCTGATCTATAGTTCTACTATTATTGCTGATACACATAATAATATAAATCAAGACACATTTAAGGCGAACCTAATTGGGTATCTTAGTTAATGGTCTGACTAATGTATTTTGGTTAGACGAAACCCTTACTGATGATTAGTGAAACTCCTGTGATGTTTGGGGTAGGTTTGAAACGTCTCAACACGTAATTCCATTTCTTAATATGATTTCCCGTAATTAATAATTAAATCCAGTGAAATTGACTAAATGACATACCCCCCTGAATTCCCGACTCCCCGATCGTTTTTTTATATTTGTTAACTCTCGTGTTAATTGCATATTTCTTGGGCTTGCATTGTGAGAATCGTGACGATTTCATATTGGGCATGCTCGTGTTTGGTTTTTATTCTCACCACCACCTTTCCAAAACCGACCAGACCCGCATAGTGGTCCTAAACTCCTAGTGTTCACGCCTTATAGACAAACACTCTCCCTATGGTATCGATAACTCCGGGACGTAATACTCCCGATATTACTTGGAACGACCGGTGAACTTGTCGGGCGCGTCAAGTTTTTGGCGTCATTGCCGGAGACAGTATATTGTCTAAGCGGCCCGAGGAGTACGGATCATTCCGGTGCTTTGGTCATTTTTACTATTTTTGAAAAAAAAAATCTAAAAAAAATTGCTATTTTTATTTTTGAAAAAAAATCAAAAAAATATTTCTTGTGTGCTTGAAATAAAGTTTTAATTAAAAATATTTTATTTTTATTTTATAAATTGGGGGACATTATAAAATTGTTCAAAGGAGCTTAATATTATTAATATAGCCCTGTGATACTTACCTTGGTTGTCAAGATTGTGTTAGGGTGTTCCAGAACATACACTGAGAACATAAGAGTTACGGGAGAAAGACAACAAGAACGGGCTATTAAGGAATTTGGACGTCTTACACATGCAGGGTTGCCTACAGGCACTCGAGGACCACCTATTTAGGCATTGAGCTACCATATTAAGAACTCTACAATTGAAAGGATTGAGCGCGATCCATTCTTTGGCAATAAATATGAAGACCCATACCTGCACATTGAAATATTTCTAGAAATCAGCGAGTTGTCGAGGCAGGATGGGGTGAGTGAAGATGCGATTCGGTTGAAGCTTTTTCCATTTTCGTTGGAAGGCAAAGCAAGAGAATAGTTGAAGACGATCTCGGTAAATTGTATAAACACTTGGGATGAATTTTCCACCGCATTCATACAAAATTTCTATCCACCGTCAAAGACGATCGATATCAGGCGCCAGGTGGTGACGTTTAGACAACATGTGGACGAAACAATGATAAGAGCTTGGGAGAGGCTTCAAGGAATTTTGAGACAGTGCCCAGATCATGAGTTCCCTAAATGGCAAGTGCTCCAACAATTCTATGTTGGGATCAGCTCAAATAACAAGGTTATGCTTGATGCATCAGCAGGAGGGAACTTTATGGATTTAGAAGAAGAACAAGGGTACAATATGCTTAAAAACATGGCAAAACATTATAGAAGATGAAAATCTGAATAGGCAGAGTCACGGGAGCCTGTAATGAGTAAGAAATCCTCTAAAATAGCTGAACTAGGGGAACAATTGAAGAAGCTTAGTGCGATAGTCTTGGAACGACTGCCTCCACCAACCAAATCTTTAGTACCACAGGAGCAACCTAGAAGGGTGATCGGGTCGCAGAAATTTGAGGAGGCACAGTATATAACTGGAGATAATCATGCCCACGCCCCGATAGGAGTGTCGATAATGGAGCAAAGGTTGGCTTAGATGGAACAAGATATGAAGTATAAGATGGAGGAGTTGGGCAAAGCTATTAAAGAGCAAAACTTAAGGCGAGATACAGATGTTGAGGACCTAAAGAGGAATCTCGCCAACATGGCATCCTCTAGCACCCGAGCTCTAGGAACTCTTCCTACCAATACCGAAAGGAACCCGAGAGAGAGTGCTCATGTCATCTCAAGTTTAATGGGTAACGATATTTCTGTTGTTTTACATGTTGAACGTATAACTTTGTTAATGTGCAGAATATGAATACGATTACTACTAGAAGTGGAAAAGTTGTGGAGTCACCACCTTGTGTGACACAAAATGATGAAGCCAAAGAAGTAGAAAATGAGGGTTGAGCAACCTTCCGAGGATCTAAAAGATGACTCCAAGACCAATGAAGAAAAAATTAAGGAAAACAAGGAAGTTGACAAAGAGAAACATCATGAAACCCCTAAAAACCCGAAACAGGTAAAGAAATCCAAATCTGAGGTAAAATCTTGGACTCCGACACCTCCTTTTCCTTTGGCTTTGCAAAATCCACATGATGAACAATTTAAAAGATTTTTGGATATTTTTGCAAAAGTAGAAATCAATATTCATTTTCTTGATTTAATTCGTGAAATGCCTACGTATGGTAAATTCTTGAAAAGTTTGATTTCTAAGAAGGGAAAAATTGGGGAAAATGAGACCATTCACCTAGCCGAGGAGTGCTTTGCGGTACTCCTCAATAAATTCCCCCAAAAGCATCGAGACCCAGGAAAATTTTCAATTCCTTGTCAAATTGGAAAGTTACTCATACTGAAAGCAATTTGTGACTTAGGAGCAAGCATCAATTTGATGATGCCTTACACATTTTATAAGAAACTCGGTTTAGGGTCCGAACCACCTTCCACAAATGTTACCCTCCAATTAGCGGATCGTTCCGTTATTAGATCTCGTGGGGTCGTGGAGGACGTTTTAATTAAATTCGAGAAATTTATTTTCCCGGTTGACTTTTTATCTTAGACATGGAAAAAGATCGTAATATGCCCATTATTCTTGGTAGACCATTTCTCAGAACAGCTCGTATGCTTATTGATGTTGAGATAGAATATGTCACGAAAAGCAACCAGCAAAGAAATCATGATCCCTTCCAATATCGAGTGATCAACCAACCAAAATCACATCAATCAAATCGTCGGAATTTTCCTATCCTATCTCTGATTCTCTCGGATCCGACTGCACTCGACCCTTAGGGATCGGCCGCTCAAGTTCAGTAACATCACAAATTAAAAAGTTTTAATCAAAGGAGTCCAGGTGCAAACTGTACCTATTTTTTTGAAGATTACAAATTGTATCCTATATTTATTTAAAGAGGTATGTCATTTTCCCCTAAATAAATTTAGAAAATGTGAGACTAATTTTATAGATATATACGTGTATCCAAATTGCGAGCAGCGCACCAAAACTTGGTGCAGCGGCGAGTCACTGAATAAGTTGAATAAAAATCTTCGAAAAGAAGCATAAACCCTTGTTCATCTTCATCTCTATCCCTAAACCTCTCTCTCTTCCTAGACCTGCAATTTGAGATCGAAGCCATGAGCTCCTTCAACGGCTTCGATAATCGGTTCCTCCAGAACCTTATGGGCAGGCTACAAATCCACCCTCAGAACGACCACGCCCCGTTCCTCACCCAGTCACTCGAAGACCTCCTCTTCGACACCGCCAATCTCTCCGACGAAGACGATGACAGGTCCCAGCTCGCCAAGGAAGAATCCAAGCTCGAGAAGGACATCATCAAGATCATCCTCACCAGCAACACCGATTCCCTGAAACCCAATTCGGGTCAGGCCGTCACGATCGGAGAGCACCACATCTGCGTCGGCTTTCACGAGGAGAAGGGGTCCGATTATCGGGTCTGGGAGTGGCACGGCCACATCATGCTCTTCGATGAAGAAAATGGCTACACTCCCGAGTATATATATGGCAACTATTTTGAGAGGTTGCAGGCTAAGCCGCCCACCACTGAGTCCAAGGACAAGGACAAGGGCGACCAAGCTGGGAATTTAGGATTAAGGGAGCTCATTGATGGACCTGATTCCTCAGCTTCCCGGGTTCTTCATCGCAATATAAACACTGGGTCTCCAAGGTTTATACAAAACCCTTGCCTTTTACTTCAGATTACATACTTACTTCTCGTATTTGATTTTGGGTTTGGAGTGTTGCTCATGTGTATTGTTTTTCCCATTTTTGATTTGCTATGTGCTTCTTTTAATTTACTTTGTGCTTGGATTCTTTAGTATCTCAGTGTTTCATTATTCGGAAATCCTTTTTATTTGTCTGGGAATGTACTCTTGAGTGGAGATGTGTTTTCTATGCTCAGGTAGATTCTTGACAGTGTATGCACTATGAAAGTACCTTGTTATAAAACCATCATGTCACATTTACCTGACAATGACATCAGTAGGTTGCTGTGAGTATTTCTTTTGTCTCCCCTAGGAAGAGGGTTGTTGTAAACAAGCGTAAATGATTGCATCATAATCCATTGTTATATTGGAGAAGCATTGCACGTGAGTTTTGCAATTACATTGCATCAACTTCTCATATGCATGTTGTTGTCTTAATCCATCAGTTAAGCATATGGCAATTTCAAGCGTTTATCTTTTCCCCTGTTTATCAACTATTGTTGAATGAGATGTGTTTCAGCATCATTTTTCTTTAACCCTTTTCATGCTGATTTTATTATAACTTAAGTAGGTTCTCTATATGTAATTTTGAAATATGCCTCTTATGTCCCATGAGGACTTCCACTACTGAAATAAAACTTATTTCATGTCATATGCATGTTACGAGTTGGTGTTTTAAGCATTGTATTCTCTAATTCCGTTGGATTCTGAGATTTTTTCCCCTGTGGAATCTGCAGTGTTTAGTGGAGACTTCGAGAGGCTTTTGCTCGAGCTTGACTGCTCAAAAGATGTTCTTGGTGTAAACTAGCTCCTTGATACCTTCCTTACCTGGAGAGGAGGTTATTGCATATCACTTTGTGCACCAAGTATTCTGATGGCTTTTTCCCATAGATGTTATTTTCACTTGCATATACATGTCAGATGGATGACATGGTAGTAAGAAAACATTGATTTATATTGTAATTCTCGACTCTGTTTCAACTACATCAATCTCTTTAGTAACTTACACTTGTTTTTATTTGATTGATGTTGTTGCCGAGTAGTCCATTGGTGCTGATAGTCACTGTTCATGTGTGCCTAGTACTTCTGTGAAGCTTTTCTTCTTTTGTGCAAAAAGAAGCTTGAAAATGTTGATTTTTTCATGTTAAAATTTTCCCTTTTTGATGCCTCCACTTTGGGAAATTGACATGAGTGTGGTGGATGAATATTAGTTCCAAGGTTGATACTTACTAGGTGTATTGCCCGAAGCTTTGGTCATTTTAGTCTTACAAATCTAAGTGACATGCCAAGCATTGCTTTCTAATTTGAATTATGAATACATATCTTGTAACATTGCTTGGATATATTGCTCTATATTGTAAAGTTAGGTGTGTGCTCTATAGAAATGACCGTGCCTTGCATTGTCGACGTTCATTTTGGTAATAGTCAAGGAAGGAACGCTGCTTTAGTCCATTGTTTTCTTGAGTCTAAGCAGAAAGATTGAACTCGACAATACAAGTTGATCTACATATCAGAGTTTCTTCTGTCATATTAGATGGTTATCTTCAGGTTTTGCAATTGATAATCTGTGGTAGTAAGAGCAAGACTGAGAATTGATCTCATGAGTTTTTTTTGCTGAGTATATCGAGTTTCATTTACATCCAAGGTTAGACTCAATTTATTTTTCTTGTTTAAATTTGTACCTCGGACTTGTAATAGCATAATAATAGATTGAGATGATTAGAAAAAGATTTTTGGATTCCACTTGTTAGTGTTATGAATCTTAAAATGTACAAATCCAACGAGAGATCATCCTTTTGAATGTGATCATCTTTCATTTCTGTTCTCTTTTGTTATTTTTGTTTCCCTTCGTTTTGGGAAACATTTCCCAACTTTTTCCTAGACGAAAATTGCTTACGGTTATGCCTACCAATATCTTAATGTCCAGTGAAATGATCAATGAAAGTATATACAAAGATGTTGAATTATAGGAGTTTAAGGGGCAATTTGTTTTATTTTAATGAAATTTGCCGTGCAATATTTAGATACTTTATTTGACTTTCCATAAATACTTAGGTAAGATGGTTTGATGATTGAGTCCAATACTTGAAAAGATAGCTTTGTAGATTTGTATTTTTGTTACCTAAATAAATATAAATAGTGTTACTGACGTTGTGAAGTACAGTCAAGTGGGCAACCAACCAAGAGTGGTTACTGAGAGCCCCGAATCCATCACAAACCATACACGTGATTTGATTGTTTAATTTCTCTAGGTTGACAATCTGGTTATGGTTTTGATTCATCTGAACTGAGGATGATAACGGTTTGCTTAGAAAATGAAACTAAAAGTGATATACTTGTTATAATTAAAGGTACATAATCTATGTTGTGTACTCGGCATTTATCTTGACATAATCATAGCTTAGATCGCAGCCCCATGCTTTCCCACTTGCCGCTCCATCACCTGACATTAAACACAAACACACCATGTTTAACAACAGAAGTTGATGTGCGGCGTGCGTGCGTGCATGCTCTATATTATTATTACTTGTGCAAGCTTACCAATAGATATCTGAATCCCAACTGTGCCATGACTCTCTCCAGCTTTCCTCAGATAGTTGCTAGCTGCTGCCCTGTAAATTGGACCAGAGATTTTGATTCCTTTAAGCAGAGTTGCTGTCAAATACTATATGCTCATCTTGGTCTCAGAGTGAATATATTTTGTGACCTGTCAAATGGAAGCGGCTGGCCACGGTCCATGAGAAGAATATCCCCAAGCACTATCCGTAGGTTGTCTGAGTCGAAGGGAATCCCTGCATACCCAGCAGCGCAAGCAATACGACCCCAATTTGGATCTCGTCCGTAAACAGCCGCCTAATAGAATTACCAACAAATCAGACTGTGCCTATGGTCTCGAATGGATGTTTAGGTTACAACTTTGTACCTTGACAAGTGAGGAGGATGCCACCGACCGTGCAATTTTTGCTGCTTCAGTTTCGCTGTTGGAACCCGTTACTGAAACCTACACATAACTTAGAGTTAGCCGCTATTTATAGCCACATATTGCATACTTGACAAACCAAAATCTTTTGCACCCATGAGCATATAACAGGTGAATTCAGTTTGTAACAAAGTCACTCTGTATACATGTCTTAGAGATGTATTGACTAAATGGAAGATAATAGATGAGAAAGGGATAGAAATGACATGAAATTCATTCAAGATATTAGCAGATAAAGTGAAAGAGCATTGAGCTCACTAAAACAAATGTATTATTTGCTATGGCGCTCGGCCGGCTTAACAGTCTCAAAAGTTAATTTGAGTAAAAGAAGTTTTGAACTTTAGGAGCACACCTCAATCAAGCATGTAGCTCCCTCTCCATCCCAAGCGATAGATTTTGCAAGACCCTGCATCACCTGAAAGAGGTAACACAACATTTTAATATATCTATAAGAAGACAGGAACATTTTAATGTGTTAGAAAGCAGGAACAAGACTAGCTAGGAAAATACCACCTATTCAGTTTCCCATTGAAAAGGAAAATCATCATATTTACTATTCATATCCAATATCATCAGGCCGTGGACAATTAGAGAAATGTTAATGGTATTGCTGAACTTACTGCATCAAGGCAGGCTTGAAGTTGTTTTGCCTCATTACTGTCCAAAGAAGAAATCTTGGATCCAGACAATCCACTAGCCAAGGCAATGACAGTGTCGTTGGTACTAGTATCTCCATCTACCTGAAACAGATCAATATCTCACGCACCTTAACACATGAATCGTCATCATCTGAGATTATTCATTCAATTAAAAGCAACTCCATTGTCAAGCACAAAACATGCGTTGAGGAAGACATTTGGAAATAAGCATAAATGGTGTAATTGTTAGCATATAGAGTATGATGAACAGTGGCACAGTGAAGTCTTGTAAGCAACTAAACCAAACTTGTAATCAAAATCCAAGCAAAGTCATTTATTATGTGGTTTGAAATTTTGAATAAAGATAAAATGCTATGACCAAGCCATGTGGAATTAAGAAACATACAGTAATTTGATTGAAACTGCGGTTTACGGCAACCTGCACCATCTTCCTCCAAACATCACTGGTAACCATTGCATCAGTTGTTATTACCTGATATGATTACAGTAAAAGAATGATTTGAGAACACACAGTTTACATAAATGACAGGACGAGCAATAGAGGCATACACCAAGCATTGTGGCCATATTTGGGTGGATCATTCCAGAGCCTTTTGCCATCCCGCCGACCCTTATATTTGACCCTCCAACCTGAATGAAATGCCAACATTTGTCAGTGTCTATCTGTTTGCATAAAACAACTATCACATGTTGTGGAAATGCTAACTCTTCAGAGAAAGTATAGTTCTAGTTCTGGACCTCAGACCAGCATGTGTGTGTATAGTATAGTCACGCATACACCATGCATGCACAATCTGGTAGAAACCAAATCTATGCTTACCTCAGACTCAATCGCCACACTTTTGCTTACAAGATCAGTTGTTGTAATTGCCACAGCTGCAGAATCTGCTCTGCACACCCACTAATAAAATTTAAGCTCTTTTGACTAAAAAGTAACCTGAAGATGAAGCTACCAAATTTTAGGAGAAAAACAATACTGACATCAACACTATGATTAAATAATCCAGACAAGAAAGTCTTTTACATAAACATCAAAGAGTTGGATGGTGACAATATGAGGTATACCCCTGAATAGTTGGCGACAGCAGATTAACGATCTTCGGAAGTGAACTGAGAAGTGCTTCCTGTGTATGGCAATGACATTACCATCAAAGACTTGAATAACATGGTTGAATGCTTAAAACCATAATATAGTCATAACTCATAAGACATACCTTCTTTATTCTTTGACCAATCACACCAGTAGACTCTATCAGCACATCATCTGACGACAATTGGAGTAGCTATAATAGTAATAACACATTCTCAGTGATATGTAACATAAGTTTGGCCATAAAACGACAATATGGCATTCAACATCAATGCTTGATTTTGCCTACCTCAGCAAGGGAGTTTGCACAGTCTATCACATCTTGATAACCTGCATCACCCTGGAAAACATAGAAACACCTTTCAGTCATGCAACATGAGATTTCCCACTCACTGTCATAGTCCCTAAGATGGTGACAAGTTTTTAGGTGTTATATTTCAGTCCATGCAATGCAAACAATGTTCATAGATTTCCTACGATTTCTAAGCTAAATTTCAGTAACTGAACATATAAGAGTAGATGATACACTGTGAAAAGTGCACCTGCACACAAAAGAGTCGCATAAGAAATTTAGCTCCAGAGATAGCTTACCGTCGCTGCATTAGCCTGACCAGCATTTATTAGCACTGCTCGAGCCTGACAAGTATGAAATTCAGACATTAGCATTTCATGAAGGCGCAGAAGGATGTTATGTAGTCTAAACTGTACTGTAAAATATATTGGTCACCAGGTATGAATGTAAGAAACATATGGGGGATACGCTCTGTACTTTACTTTTATAACAAAATGTATCATATATGATTCACTCTTAGTCTTCTCTACCATGCTTCAAAATAACTTGCATGAAAATAATAAAATAGGACAACAGTAATATAAGTGATTATTAACATCACCAACTTCAGATGTACGTTTGAAAGTAGAGTATTTTCAGCAGCTAGTATCCATAGCCAGCAAGTATTACATATAATTCAGTTGAAATCACCATATAGTAACTTTGTGTCCTATAAAATTATAAACACAAATGCAAGAGCCTGGCATAAGATAATACAGATTCGATACTTGAGTAAATAATATCCCCTCTAAGCAATAGAACAAATAAAAATAACTGATAGTAAAATTTAGGTAGGTAGCATTGGTTGAATCATCAAGATTGCAAACCCTAAACAGCATAATAACACAAGATGACCCAAACGGGACCTCATCTCTCATATTTCAGTGATAAACAACTAAACTTAAGCATCCAAAGTCAGGGTCGAGCATACCATTTCGGAAGCTTCTAATGCTTTTTTGCAGTACAACACAGGTGCAGCTGCAACTACATTGGTCGTAAATGAACCTAGAAAATAAAATAAAAATGATTTAGTGAATAAGTAGGGAATCAATTTCAGGCGACTAAGCATTAAGCCACACACACCCATCCCTTGAGAGTAAGTAAAGCAGATGGTGACCTGCAGATGTTGCATCAACATCACAAGTAACAAGAGCAAGATCGGGTTTTTCACCACTGGCACGCAAGCCAGCATACATCCCCGCAGCCTTGAATCCTTCTGCAGCGGTAACTCCACCAGGAATCTACATTCATCACATTGTAACAACAGTTGCCAGTTTCAACAGGAAATGAAATTTCTAGCACAAGAGTGACCTGCTTCCATGGCCCCTCAGGGAGGAGTATAGGAGCGGCCGGTATGTAATTAGACGCCGCCGACATGCGTAAGTTCCTCCCAGACGAACAAATCAAGCTCGAAATCTGCACCTAAAAGTTGTCAAATTCAAAAGTGAGTGAGAAAGCAATACTGGCAGCAATTTGGGACAGTGACCTTGGAGCCATCAGTGAATCTGACAGAGATTAATTGATGAGGAACACATGTGTACATTGCTGCTCACTTCTGTTCTAAGCGAAAACCAAATTGTTGTTTTGGGTTTTGACTACGAGTTAGGGTTTTGTGGCTGTAAGGAGCATGTGCTTGGAGTGTTATGTCGGAAAGATTGATAATCATAGTCCCATTTTGCTATGCTGACTCATTGGGGGCCCACAGCCACGTCAGACTTGTTCACTCACTCCCGTCTTCAACCAAGTTTATAGTAAGGGTGATTTCACGTCAGTACCCTAATTTTGCCTCATTTTTAAATTAGTACGTCAAATTTAAAAAACTTATACCAAATATGTTAAATATAACAGTATTGGAATGTGAAAATACCAAAATGCCTATAACACTTAAAATAATTAATATTATATTAAAATTTTCAAATGGAATAACTCTCTCATACGACCTCCGTTTCGGGCTCATAAAATATCAAATTGAATAGAATCGGAAGATAAACAGCTTTGAAGAATAATATTAATAATTAAATTAAAATAAAATAATTATTAATAAATTTTACTTAATTATTAATATTTTTCAAAATTGTTATCTTCCGATTTTCTTCAATTTGATATACTATGAGCTCGAAACGAAGGTCGTATGAGAGAGTTATTCCATTCGAAAGTTTCATTGTAATATTAATTATTATATGCATTAGATGCATTTTAGTCTTTTCACATCCCATTTCTGTTAGATTTAACATATTAGGTACTTATCTGCAACTAATTAAACTTGGGGTACCAGCAAAAACTTTTCAAAGTTTGAGTACTAATTTGAAAATGAGGCAAAGATGAGGTATTGACATGGAATTACCCAAAGTATAATCACTATTCAATCATCTCACTTTTTCACTTCACTAGCCTCAACTAATTTATGTTTTAATTCACCACGTGAAACTATTTTTATTTTTTATTTTATTCTCAACCCGTTAAAACTAACGAAAAAATACTTTTAAAGTTACTTTTTTTTAAATATCAAAAGTAACCTTCTATAAGAACAACAAAATAAAAATCTCGTTGGGACCTTCTCAAGTGTTGTTGTTGCCATAGTGGTCGGCGACCTTCTTCTCCAACTACAGCTCAATATTTTTGTGAAATCAAACATCAGATCTCATCACCCATGGTACTGGTTTTGTGCTCAATCATGTAGTTTTTGCAATAAGCAATCGTGCCTTGAATCGCGCTCTAGAAGGCGTCATTTCGGGGCAAGTGGGAGTCGAGCGAGTGGTCGTGGTCGAAGGCTCTTCGGGGCGTGCGAAGCATAGAGGTGTGAGGCAAGAGGTGAAGGAGACGAAGTGGACTTTTATAGAATAGTTTGTCCGCGGCCTCCCACGACTTTCAGAGAGAGATTGAGATCATGAACTCGAACTCGAAGTGACACTGCGACGGCGGGAAGTTCTACAAATTATGGTTGGACATAACACTTCATTTAGGAATAATATATTCAACCATAGTTGAAACCGGTCAGTCCAATCATATTTTGAATCAATTTCAGTTATTCTCCGATCCAATACAAACAGATAAGAATACATCAATTAATTAATTAACCAAAAAAAGTTAAAAGGGGTAATATCGACATTTTACATAAATTTTAACTGTGTTAGGAATGATGAAACATAAAAATACTTTCTTGTGGTGAATTGAAACGAAACTTAGTTGAGGGGTAATGAAATGAAAAATGTTCCAAGTTGAGAGTAGGGAACACTAATTTTCCCTAAAAATATAAATTGTACACTGAGGTTTTGTTGTTCATAATTTTGAAAGATCTTGACATGGATAATAATGTTGGTGTTCATATTCTCAATCTTCGATGTTCATTCTAAGATCATGTTGTAATCCACATTTTTCATCTTGAAAAATCAGTCTCCTGAAGAATATAATTACATTGTTTGGTGTAGCGATTCAAGAGACTCGCATTGCCAATGGTGCCGATTTACTTTCTCATTGAGGGGTTGGGTTAGCCTTCAAGTTTATAATGAATACATAGGATTAAAAAAAATAAAAGAATATTTCAGAGTTACTTTAAACAAATTAACAATAAAATAAATTAAAAACTAATAGAGTACTAATATCCGATAAAAATTGAGTACTAATAGAAACAGACTGGATGGAATTAATTCCCAATTTATAGGAACCAAACCCGAAATTACCATGTGAGAAACAGTTGCATTTGGTTCGGTTCCCCAATTCTACCCGGTTGGAATTGATTGTTTTTTTAAGTGTGTGCTCAATTTATGGGCTAAATCATACGAAATTTAATATGATTTGTAGGCAAAAAAAATTAATTTGCTATCAGAAAAAAAAAATAATAATGAAAACACTTATAATATATATCATTTGAAAAATCGCTTATAAAAATTATAAAATGATATAATCATATATCATTTGAAAAATATGTTTCATATTCTCGTTCTTGACAGTGTTGTTTAATGGGGTGATTACAGATCAGTACACTCGCCGAAACCTCATTCCAGGATTGGTACTTCAAGTTTGAATTTTTTTTTCTCGGTACCCAAGTTTAAAACGTTAACACTTAAGTCTAAATTTTGTTAAATCTAACATCAATATTTTTCTAATGACCAAAATACCCCTCGATATATAAATTCTAAATGGTGTACTTATTTGATAAATTATGAAATGACCAATTTATCCTTATTTAAATAATCAATTGAACTGAAAGATTGAGTACACATTTGTCTTTTCAGTTTAACAAATAAAATGATTAAAAATTAAGAAAAAAATAAAATTGACCATATTGCCCTCTCATCTCAATCTCTCTCAACCTCTCATCCCTCTCACCTTCAATCGGATCACACCAAGAACATCACCGTTTCATGAAGCTGTCGAAACCTAGAGAATCAGAATCGCCGGCAGAGCTCCGCCGTCGTGTGAGGTCTCCTTCTTCTCTGTGCCTCCGAGCTCTCCTTCTCCACACCATCGAGCTCTCCTTTGTCTACCTAGATTCGCACAACCATTCCGGCGACAGGACGAGAAGGAGGGCTCGCCAGATTCGAGACGACGATGACGAGATCGACGACAGCCTTTTCCGGTGAGACCAGATCCAGAAAAAGAGGTCCAGATCCGTCGCGTCCCTTCGCCGTCGCCGAATGCCACCAACAAGGCTCTTCACCGAGTAAAGCGCTCGAGCTCCTTCTCTCTTCTTCTTCGATTGAATAGTTCCATTATTGCTGGATTCCGAGTCCTCCAAAGTCACCACAGAAGAGGTACTGGAACCGACGTACATGTATGTAGCGATGCGCGAGGGAGTGCCTTATGAATACTGGGGTTTTCGGCCATATTTGGGTCACGCTGATTAGGGTTTTGCGATTTAGCAAGATTTGGGCTCCGAGGTTGGGTCGGTCTCAGTCAGATCTGGGTTCCGATACATCGGAGGAGTCTCCGGCGAGGCTTCCTCGCCTCCGGCCGTCTGCTCCTCATAAAATCCCAAATAAGTGTCAATTAAGCTAGGGTCTTAAACTTTTGTTGTTTCTGTAAAATGTTCAGATTTGACAAACTACTTGTATTGTATTAAAATTTTGTTGCCACGGAAAGTATTTAGATTTGATAAATTTCTTGTATTGGATTTTGGAGATTTATAAGAGAGGGAGAATAGAGATTGAGAATGACATTTTTTTTAAAATTAAAATGATACCCAAGGGCATTTTTTTCTTTTTAATTTTTTTAATGATAATTTATTGAAATAAATGAATCAGGTTTTTTTTTGTGTTTTTATTTTTTATATGAAAAGACAAACATGTCCTTAATTTAGTAGTTAAAATTATTTTTTATTTGAGAATAAAATGGTCATTTCATATCTATTAAATAATAATTAGTGCAAGAGCTTTCGTTAGGTTTAACAGAATTTAGACTTAAGTGTTAACGTTTTAAATCAGGACCGAGAAAAAAAAATCAAACTTGGGTACCAATCTTGGAATGAGGTTTCGGGTGAACTGATCTGTAATTACCCCTTGTTTAATTGTGTACGAAAATTTAAACTATGCTTATTCAATTCAAGCTTATGAATAAGATTGACTTATGAATGATATTGTTGCATAATATTGCTGGATCATCACGATCTCTATTAGAGTTCAACAATATTATATATATATAAACCAAATATGACAAGGAGATGCGTGACAGAGTCTATTGCAATACGAGAGAAAGTGAGAAATTGCAAAACAGAGATCTAGAAATATTTGTCTTAACATTATTAGAGCAAGTGTAGCAGAATAATAATTAGGTAAGCTCGAAAAACTTTTCAAATGAAGTGTAAAACATTTCATAATAAATGAAGTAAACTGTAATCACCTCTAAAACAAAATAATAACAAGCAAGTAGATGATTTTTTTTTTTGCATTTATTTTTTCTTTGTTAAAGCTTCCTAGTTCTACTTTGTATAGAAAATAAAAATAAAAATTCTCAATGATGATCCAGCTGCTGGGAAATAACACAAAATAGCAGCAGTTTTACAAGCAAAGAGAAACAATGAAGAATTTGAAAACGAACATATGAAATGAAATTATTGGTTTGGTGGGTTCAATCAAATCCAGCATCGTGGCCATTATTCTGTAGTTTGGTCGTGTACCTCCTTCTCCAACATTGACGTCCCTTTGAAAACAGTAGGCTGCACTTCCCTCATGTACTTTGCCACCTGCCAGCCACATTTACCACCTTAAAAAAAGACAGCCCACTCAAATGTACGTGTTCTGGACACACCCAGTAAAGTTAAGCATAAAATATGGCCCAAAATGTATTAAGATAAGCCTCTATTCAACCTCCTTAATGCTAATCTTGATCTTATATGTTTGAATCTGTAAATTATAGACCACTAAACTCACTTGTCTTTCCAAATTAAATCAATCAGACTATGTTTTCATTTCTTAGATCTGAGCAAACAATTTATAAGTAGAAAACTCAAAATGAATTTGGCAAGACAGTCAAAATTAGTAAACACAACACTCTTTCAGTTCACATAGTTTTGTCTATAGCATTAAATTTAAATGAGGAACTTACCTGCTCCTCGGTCAACTTTCTGAAACCAAATTTCTTGGTCCAGATTGACAAGGCTTCCTCTGCTGCAGGGAGCACCAGCTTTTGAACTCTCAGTGAAGAGAGTAACTTCTCAATACATGAGAACAATGCTTGAAAGTAACCCTAGAAATCATCAGCCAAATACTTACAGTGGTAAGATTCATACAAACAAATGAAAAAAGGAGGGGCAAAACTAACATGTATTATATGGCATACAACTCATCCAACATTGCTTACTTTCCCTTGGTGTTCTCTACTTGTAGCCACTAGGGGGAGCTCAGCAACCTCTTGACCAAATACTCTAAGAAGACCAGCTGATACAACAACAGACCTGTCCATACATTGATATGCAAAGATGAAATTAAGAAACAAGTTATTGAGAAGATGCACTATTGTATATATAACTGAGCTGAGAGAAGCGTCTGGGAACAACTCACCTAAGAGTTAAAACTATGCAATATATTCGTCCAAATTCTTGCCCACATATGTTTCGCCTATAAAATACAAGTAGAACCAATAGATAATGATTAACTAAAGCAAAAGTGTTTGAGGAAACATTTTCAACCTTGACAAACAGGAGTAGCAATAAAGCTTTTTCTACATTCAGTTCATTCTTATTTGTACACAAGTTCTGGAGGTGCACGTACAGGGCAAACATTATGACTTGAAGGGCCGAATAAAACATAGCAATGTTTTTCTTCTTAAAAGGTGAACTTTTATAATTGAATAATATGCCAGATAACAGATTAGTTCTTGATTATAATTTTATGTTGGTAACACTTATCTTATGATTGTGCTACAATATAAAGCTGGACAACTTTCCTCCCAAAAAACATGAGTAAGAGACTGATCAAGTAGAAAATATCAGGGAAGAGAGGTTAATTCCTTGTAATGCACTCACCACAGTAAGGACTACATACAACTATAGCTGAAAGTAGGCAAGTTTCAAATTACACCTTGCAAAAGATGTGAAAAAAGGCCAGTTCATTATGTTACAGTTTTTTTCCGCTGCCCTCTTTAAGATAGCAGCATGATATGACTTTATTCAGCTCTAACCTAAATAGCATACTCAATCTACAAACAGGGGTTTATGTATAACTAAATTGGATGTCAATATTTAACAAAGTTACACCCTGACAGAGACTTAATTTCCACTTGTACCAGTAAAATGGGGTTTGATACTACATATGCAAATCCCACAAATAAATCCAATACCAGTCATACAAACATTGTGATCATTGACTTGTACATATTGAAGCATAACTATTAACTGGGGTCTGTGTTTGTTTAAGAAACCAACACATACATGCCTTATCATCTTTAGGCATCACCTATGTTAAACAATATTTTGAGGATACTTCCTACTACCAATAAACATATATGAAAACAAGGTTACAGATGAGCAACATAAGAAATCTTACCCATGGACCATTAAAGGTATTAGATCACGGCCACCACCAAAAACAATGGGATCAAAACACTCCTGTCAAGATAGGCAGAAAATTAGACAAATTAAAATGATAGAATAATTGAACCATTCGCTCAGAAATCGCATTCCCATGATACACTTCAAAAATAATTATAAGGCCATCTTTTTAATTTCATGTTATAATCACTTGTAAGCTTTTATTGCTCTCAAATTTGTTGCTATGACAAATTTAGTTTAATATTTTCAACAACTCACTGGTATGAGATTTGCACCTAAAGCAAAAAAAAAATGCTGCATCATACAGAGTAAAGTTTATGATCAAGCAGAAATAAGACATCAGCAGAGAAATGGGTGGGAAACATTTAGACTGGTCCTAGCATTTTTATCAACTGTCATAGATGATGCTCTTTGTGCAACATGGATGTGTCGTCTTTTCTCTTTGGACTAATATGCTCCAAACATGGTTTCAGTAAAAATAACTTACCCGAAAAATTGCAACAGCCCTAGAAAGCAATGGTAGATCTTCAGGACAACGACTTTTCCCACTTAGAATTCGCCAGCTAACATTGCTCTCAGCGCCATCATATACTAATCCTTTCTCTACATATTTCCTTGCTATTGTATCTGACAATGAAGACAGAATAACCTTTTCTCCTTCCAGAACTGAATTCTTTAGGGAGACATAGATTCTATTACAATCACTAGAACAAAACCAATTCTCCTTCGGAAGTTCCTGCGGTAATAGAATGATAGATTATAAGTGTCTCTACAAGCATTATAACTCATGAGGATATCAATACCTTTTACTCACTTTTAGATCACACAGTCCAATGTCCCGCAAACAGCCAACGTGGAATTCCTTTTCACACTAAAGGAAATAATGTTTATGATAAAATAATAATAGATAAGCATTAAATTGCAAAAATGAACAGGTATGAGTCATACTTGGTCACAAAGCATAACCGTCCGATCATCAAATTCATCAGCACTGAAATCATGTGCCCTAATATACATGTCAACATAATTGCATCAGGTTAATCAACGCAGGACAGTGTCAAGGAAACTATTAGCATATATGGAGCAGCTGAAGCAGTGTGTTTTAACAGATAAGGAAGTATCCATGTACAAACTGAAGTAAGTGGCCAATATAACAAAACAAAGAGTAACCAACCTGCAAACAACACAGCCACCAATTTCAAGTTCTTGTGGTTTAACAACTCGGGTCAACTTGATTTTTATAGATCTAGCTATATTTGGACATTCTTCCGCGGCAGTTTTCTTAGTGCCAAATTTCTCTCTACAATATGAACACTTCCAACCACAGTCAGGAATGGACGGTAATGCCAAACAAGCTGCAAAAGGATAAACCAACCATCTCAAAAACAAAAGAAAAGTGTTATCTAAATAAGTATATTTTTAAACACAAAAAAAAAATAGATTCACCCATGATAGATGATACTAATGAGTAATGAATGAAAATAACTTTACTCTTCAAAGTTTTTATTGGCAATGCAACAGTAAAAAAGTTTAGAACCACCTAGTGTTAATATCAGACATAAATATAATGAAATAAACCATTCCACGAACAACCACAAAAGCTTAGTAAGAAGATCATCTGCAAAAATGTGGAAACTGAACCAAGTACAACAAGATGAACAATATGAACTAGACCAACAGAAGAATGACAAAAGTATGGCTCAGGTTATAGTTTCCTAAAATATTATAAACCAAGAAGGCATTAGTTAAGATGGTGAAAGTAAAGTTATCCTTCCTAAAGAAGCAGGGATACACATTCAATCATATATTTTAAAATCATATGAAAACGGTAAACAAAAATTATAATGAAAATATAAAAGCAATTATGGTATGTCTAAGCATACAAACTCGGGGTGGTTATTTCCTTATAAACATTAGTTAAAACCATACATAGCCTCTAGATAATGTACTCAATCAGGAGTCCCAAATCACCTGCATGAAATGCTCGAGGGCACCTATCACAGAGAACCAGATCCCCTCCATCTCCACACAATGTACACATATCATCACTGACACCAGTGATGAACTTTTGTCCATTTGCAATAGAAATAGCTATATCATGAAGAGACATTCCTCCCTTTGAAGTATAAATGTGCCGATACCTGCAAATGAACAGAAAAATCTACTTCAGGACGATAAACTTCACATTTCTGACCAAGTTCAGGTAATTAAAGACCACTTACGGTTGACGTCTAGCAGCCATTCCAGCATGGGACTCAAACTGGGAGGGGCTTATCTGTTCAATGATGCAGGATAATGACACAAATGAGGGGAAAAGAACGACTGATAGAAACAAAGACAAAGGAAGAAGGAAGGCACAAGAGAGGAATCCAAGCCATACATAGCTGTTGAGTGCATACCTCTCTGTTACAGCAGCTACAAACTATGCCATTTCCCTGTTTATAGCCCCCAAGTATTCTCTGAAAAAAATTTAGCATCAGGAGAGTTGTGAGCTTATGATACTGAAAGACTCAGAACATGTACCAGACAAAAGAATAAAATATATATGAGCAATCACCTGTCCTTTGACGTAATAAGCCAATTCAGTCCCATCCTCAAGTCCATTTGGCATGAAAAGTAACCTGTGTAGATCATTATCTCTGCCAAGAGAAACGGAAACTTTAGAGAAAACAGAAGATGGTAGCTTTTCATATCAAACAAAGGTAACACTGAACACTAAACAAAGCATTTAAGCAGATTGATATTTGAGAAAACAAAATATGGTAGGCTTTTGAAGAGACGGGGTAAAAAATCAAGTTTAACCCAGCCAGATACAACACAAATAGAATCCACAATCACTGATAACAATTAGGCAGTTAGAAGTTGAACTCAGTTAAAGATCAAATATAATTATGTCAAATTCGGGATCAAGTAGATTCAATCCAGTAAATAATTAATAGGAAAATAAGATTGTAAATAAGTATACAAATTTATGTAAGAAATGAAGTAAATTTAACATGATATATTTAAAGCTGGATATTCAGATCTTATATATGTTGTATGCTCATATATATTGTTTTGAACCCATCAAAACTATACCTTTTCTTGGTGCCACTCTCAGCAGTTTTTTTTGGTTGCATAATAGGATTCAGAGTGTTGGGATTTGGCCTGTCATCAGCAGAAGAACAGGTTTAATTATACAGAGCAGAGCATTCCATATACTAGTCTAGAACAATTTGAAATGACACATACAGAGAGATCTAGAGAGAGAGAGAGAGAGAATAAACCTCTTAGCCTGCTTCTTTGACATAAAGGAATACGTGGGGTAGACAATAGGCTGAATATTTTCTTTGATCTCTTGGCTTGGGTAGCTGCAAACATAAACACGAGAGTTGTTATTACGCAAAATCATATACAAGGCATGTGAAGTAATAGAGCTACATGTTCAAGCCTCAGATTCATCATGTTTTTCTTTATCTGATCCTGAGTAATGTAGCCAAACATAGGGCTTAAAGAGTCAATCTTCCCCTCATCGGGCTTCTCTTTGACAGTAACTTTGTTGGCATAATTAATCCATGTGCAATAAGACATAAAGCTTTATAAGAAATTAGTAGGTTGATGTACATCAATACATATCTAGATTCGAACAAGTACATCTCCAAAGTGTTACTTAAATAAAACCAGCAGCAGAAGCAAATGAAAGTACCATAAAAATTATGCATTTTCTTCAATTACGATACAATACAATATGTATCAAACACTTCGATTTTGGGGAAAGCAGCGGTTTATGTAACAAAATAGGAAATGAGCATTCGAAACCAAGCATAACTCAGTTAAAAAAACAAAATCCTGACATGTATGAAGCATCTTGCCTCACAATTGAATCGGGTAAGCTATTGTAAGTTGTGTTGTACTGGTTATCTGCTTCACCGGTTCCATTGCTTTGTTGAACACTTGCTGCAATGTTCAGGCCAACATCAAATATCATACAACCGTGAAGAAATAAAGTATTCATACTGCCAGCTTTCCAAATTATCCAAATAAAATGTACCAAGAAAATGACGCAATTAATATCACCTTTCCAGACCTGGAAAGACTCGTTGTTGACAGCTGAACCAGCTACATGCCTTATCACTTCATCTAACAAGCATATAGGGGCAGTTTTTAGTTCTTGGATGATACTATAAATAGGCTTCCCATTCTCCAAATATATGTGATTATTGGGATGCCTAGTTTTGGCACCAGCATGCTGCTCGAATTCATAGGCACTGAGAACCTGCGCATACAGTTCAATATTATATGATAAACATGTATGCCCCAACCATCAGGTAAAGAGAAATAAATTAAACCAGACCTCACTTACTCTTGAAAAATTGCAAATTGAGCAGCCACACACATATCCACCACCATTTATAATTCCGTCTAGCTCTTTCTAACAACCATTTAACAGAAATAAGATTCCTAAGTAATTAAATATAGAAATTCATCAGGAGCATAATAAAATATATAAAACAGAAATTTACCTCCTGAGTGTTAGATACATACTTCACCCGAGCTCCATCAAGGATATGAGTTGACAAAAGCTTTTTAACATTTGTAGGATAGCTCGTGGGAATGACCTTCTTAGACATTTTCATTTCCCTACTGGGAACAATTGAATAACTGTTGCTATGTTCAGGTGACCCTTTCCAATAGGTACTTTCATGTGGTGCTGCATTAGTGTCAATCAAAGCAGGATACTTACTTCTTAATTCATCATCAGAGCTGCAAGACAACAGCCCAGGACCTGTACAATTACTTGCAGGGGGAACAACTGAATCATAGCTCTCCTTCTTCTTGCTGAACTTAAATGTGATTTTTCTGATTCCAGAAGAGCTTGCATGTTTCGGAATTTCCAGCACAACGTGTGAGGTTAATTCTGAACCGGAAATATCATTATTGCCCCTACTGCGCTCCCCATCACTCATTCCCTCCCCGGTACTCAAATTCCCAGAACACGTGGAAGTGACATCACCACACTCCACCCGGTTACTCCTTTCTGATTCAGCTGGCTGGCTAGTAATGTCATGAAAGCTTGATGCATTTTCAGTAGGAGAAGCATTAGGATTTGATACTTCTGATCGTGGGTCATCGTTGGAGGTTTCCTTGACATGCTTCTTCTTGGGATGTAGATCTGGTTCAGCCTGTTCCACCAAACACTCATGTTCCCTTTTCAACTCAGTTCTTATGGATACCTCAGTTTCCATGTTTCCATCAGCTAACCTCACCAAACAAACTTCACCTCCCCCCATCCAAAGATAATTCTCTTATGAACTCAAAACAAAAACCTATCCATGTAACAAGACTTTGCAATGACATTTCAGAGTGGCAACAAAGAAATCAACAAAATCTAAATCCACAAGCAATTCATTTCAGCCTTGATCTGAATCAAGATCCCATTCCAAAAACTAACAACCCTGAATCACTAAAGTGGATAATCAACCAAGAAATGAATTCAATTCATCCACAACCAAGGAGACAGTAGTGTTGAAACTCGAAATCATCGATTCATGCATAATGATTTCAACAAACATACCTTTTTCCATACATGGCTTCAACTAACAAACCTTATATTCTCTTCTACACCCAAAAACATAAGCCATGCCCGAAAAGAAGAGATGAATTCGGAATCTCAGATTTGAACAGAAATTGTCTCCTTTTCCAGATCCGATTGAAGAAAAGAGAGCGCTAGGGTTTAATCTGAAGAAGACGGAGAAGGGCGGAACAAATGAAAAGGTTGGGTTTTGGTCGAGAATTGAGTTCAAAAGCGCGACGGAGATAAAAGGCCAACTGCCAGGAAATCGAAAAAATAATAAAGAAAATAGGTTCACGTTATTTTGGAAAGGACGAGAAGAAGTAGCAGCGATAGTAGATATGAGGTGGGACCCTTTCCTATGAGATTCGGTAGGGTCACAGGTGGGACAACTCATCGGTTGACGCGTGTCACAACTACAAATGAAATTTAGCCACGGTTAACTTTCACAATACCATCAAGTTACTGCGGGGAGCTGTGTTTTCGTCGATTTATCCATCAAGGTGTTAAAAAAAAGAGAGAATATAGTAAAAACTCTGTTTATTTTATTTTAGTTTTACACAAAGTACTCGTCCCATTGCTTATATTGCAAAAACTCTATGTCTATCTTGTATTTTTTTCACTGTCAATATTATTTCGTTAAAATATACAGAAATATTGAAATATTTTTTAACCTTAAAAATACTTTCATCACTTAGTATGTAAAATTGTAAAAAAAATTCATATATTATTACACTTTTACAGAGAGTCTCAGTATATAATACATTTTTTGCACAATTAGAATAATAAAAATAATAAACATACACAATCAAAATATGAATTATCTTATATTAAAATAAAAACAATAAATATGCGGGTTTTGGCAAAAACATGTTAATCTATTGATATACTTTTATTGATATATTTATAGTTTTAAATTTACAAATGTAAAACTATTAAAATATTTGGATTTTATTTTTAATATTTGTTTTAGGGATAATTTCACTTTAGTGCCCAAGTTTACCTCATTTCAAAATTAGTACCCCAAGCCTTTAATATTTCGTTACAGGTACCCCCAACTATTTTTAAATTACACTTAAGGTAACTTTTGTTAAATATAACAGAATTAGTTTATAAAAAGTTTAAAATATCCTCCATAATTATGATTTGAAATCAGTTTAGTCTGACTGGTTCAAATCTAGTATGACTGGTTCAAATCTAGTCTGACCGGTTTAATTATTAATAATGAAAATAACAAAGTGAACACAATTGGAAAAAATATAGGGCCCATATAGCGACAGTGAACGCACTTGGAAAAAACAAAGTGTGACGCGCGTCACAAAATTCTTGATGCGTATCACAAGCTACCATAGAGGGGGATGCTATAAAGGGACGCGCGTGGGGAACTCAGAGATATTTTCACATGTGACGCGCGTCACAACTATGTGATGCGCATCACATCACGATTTCCAGCAATATCTATATAAAGGGTCCAAACCCTAGATCTAAAAAATACATAACACACTTCATTTTTCTACCATTTTTTGAGCTCCCAAGAGCCTAGAAAGAGAGAGAGAGAGAGCTCCAAAGCCCTCCCTTTGAAGCCAATTTTGGTGCTTCAATGGAGGGTTTCCATCACCACCACCATGGAAGAAGCTAAGGAGGAAAGATGCCACAAGAGGCTACAAGAAGAAGCTCGATTGGAGAGATTTGAGCCACCAAAAACCCTTGTCTTAAGGTTAGAGTTTGTAATCTTCTTTCCTTTTCTTGACTTAAGTGTATTTTTATAATTGAATATTTGATCACCATGATTTAGGGTTAAAAACCCTAGGTCATGGGAGATAGACCTTGATTTTGACTTAAGTTTTGATATATGATTAATTAGTTGTTTTATTGCATGATAAATTGTATTCTGTTTTGAGCTTCATGATATACGCTAACCTTGATCACTTAGTGTATGATATTTTATCGAGACTCGACTCCGAGAGCAGCTTGTCTCGATCGACCTAAATAAAATTGAGAGGTCGGTTGGTAGAACCCACTTCTTGAACTGAAAGCTGTTGGGAATTCAAGCTGTCGAAAAGTTAGTAATAACATCCCGAGAGGCTAGCTAACTCCAACATGTTGTTGTCACCAATGTCGAGAAACGGTGCTAGTATTTGAACATATGTCCAATTTCTGCGATAAATTGATGAGTGAATGTCTTGTGATTGAATAAGTTGTTGATATGTGTGCATGTTTGTTTGAAATCTATTTTGTGCCTCATGTGATTGTTAACTATTGTTTATTTAGGTTTTTTATATGTTATCTCGACTCGACCCCGAGAGGGTTTTGTAGAGGTCGGCCTAAGTAGATTCGAGGAATCGACTCGTAAAGCATTTTCCCTTGTTTCAAAAACTGTTGTTTGTAATGCGGTTAGCTTAGGGTCGCGGGTTCATGGGAAGGTGACTCATGTGCATATAGTGGCATTGTGCACGTGTGCTAACGCTTGTGGAATCGCATGACCTAGGTTATTTAGGCTATATCCAATATCGAGAGACGGGTAGATTAATTAAAAAAAAATAGGCCAAATGAAATGCATGCTTGTTATTGATGTCTCATTTGATATCTTGATAGTCTTGATCATGATGTTTAGTTCCTTCAGTTCTCGAATCCTTGACTTCCAACCATATCATTCCTTCCACACCCATTTACTTTTCTCGCACTTAGCTTAGCATAGTAAATTATATTAGTTGATAGTTTAGTTTATAAATCTTCTTAATTTTGTATTTTACTTTTAGAGTCGTGTCAGGAAAGAGAGCGAAATGTCTGATTATGTAACCCTTATTTGGTCATCGAGAGTTCGACCCGATAAAGCTAGAAAGTATAAATTTACTTGATAACGACTGTGTTTTAATGCGCGTTAGTGTCGGGAAAGGATGTGTGTAGAGCGGTGCGCTTAAAGAATTCTCTTACCGCCAATCATGGATGCCACAGACTGTGGTCCTCGACCACATTCAGAATTTTCATGCCTAATCTTCGATTACAACTTTGTACGATTTGAAGCGGGGGAGCACCCACGTAGCGTGGCAACTTGGCCACTCAACGCAAATTGGTGGCCCCAGGTCTTCACCACAGAGAGTGACCCTCACTTTCGCCACGGGAGGGCCCTTGACCATGGTGGAGACCCTTGTTCGGCTGTCAAATTGGGCTTTTAAGGCCCATAATCATTGGCCATGGGCGTGGCCCATTGGGGCCACGGGGCCATGGCCCTTGGTCACTAGGTAGACCAAAAAATGTCAAAATTGGCTTGAAATGACCTGAAATTTGCATAAACCACTCAATGTACACGTGAAGCAAAAGATAGAGAAAATGAGAGTGAATGTTACCTAAATGGGACGAAAAAAATGTAAAAATGTGGGGTTTTGGTATTGAATAGTGGTACAAAAACACTATTATCAGAGAGTTTTCGGTGAAATCAGCCTACCAGTCTATGTTGGAAGCTTTGAGAGTTTGGAACGTTTCCCATCAGTAGGCAATCTAGAAGAAGTTGTGGGGGAAGATGGAATGTCTAATGTTTTTTTACCCGGAGAACTTATTGGATTGTTACGAGCAAAACGAACGGGGCGGGCTTCGGGACTATGCTTAACCTCGCAGGGAAGGGTGTTATTTTGGTCACGACTTTCCTGTTATGTTGTGTCGAGAATGAGTCACATTTCCACATCTAGTGGGGGATGTACGAGGGTGGTGGATGTGGTTAGGCTCGAATTCGAGTCTATTGGTGGCTTGTCGCTTCATGGAGTGTTTAGGGATGTGTGCTCGAGCTTGGCTCTAGAGTCAGCAGAGTGTCTGACGGTTCGATGGTGGTCGGTTTGGTGCGGGAGCAACAAGTTGGTGTGACGGGAGAAATTCTTCTCGGGTGGTCATTATGCCTTCTTAGCCGGTTTGTGTCTACGAGAATGGAGGGCCTCCAATCCGACCTCTACTGGTCCTGCTTCTGGAGCAAGTCGTATGATTGTGATCAACTGATCGGGCGTACCTTCGGGTTTCCGTAAGATAAACACGGACGCGACTATTTGTAATGTCTTGGATTCGATGAGGATAGGCTTGGTAAAGCGGGACGACTTAGGAGCGTTTTGTGGGGCCAAGTTTGTGCATAGGATGGTGCACTGTCTGCATTGTTAGTATAGGCTTTGGCGCTTCGTGAGGGGATATTTTAGGCAATACCTAATTTAGGAGATCCAGACCTTATCTAGGATGAGCCCCCAAAGAAGCCCACATACACATTAGAGCCCACATTTAACCCAAAAGATAAGCCTCTTAGATCAAATGTGTATATAAAGTTTCCTTATACATAATACTCTTTCATTTTTGGGCTTTGAACTCACACGTGGACCTAACAATCTCCCCCTCTGCATTGAGTCCCATCACATCGAGCTGGCTCCCCTTACGCCCACAACTTTACTTTGTCTACTTAATCCCTCAAGTGCCATTTTCATCCTATCTGAGCTTTACCATGAGAGAAGTCGATCATGGTCCTGGTCTTACCAGACATAAGGATTACCCCACCCACTTAACCAGGAGAGTATACTGAACTAATGCTCTTATACCACTGTTGGGGATATCCGGTTGTTACCTAGGAGGAGATCCCAAGGAAAGACCATATACACATTAGAGCCCACTTTTGATCCAAAAAGACTAGCATGTTGGGTTAAAGATGGGCTTTAATGTGTATGTGGGCTTCCTTTGGTGCTCCTTCTAGGTAAGACTCAGATCTCCCCAACAGTGGTAAAAGAGCCTTGGTTCGGTATACTCTCATGGTTAAATGGGTCGGGTATTCTCCTATGGTTGTTAAGATCGGGACCATGATCGTCCAGCCTCATGGTAAGACCCAAATAGAATGAAAATGGCTCTTGAGGGATTGAGTAGACCAAGTAAATTATGGGTTTAGGGGGAGAACTCGATTTGATGAGACTCAATGTGGAGTGGAAGATTATTAGGTCCCCACGTGAGTTCAAAGTTCTACATCAGAAGATTACGAGATATAAAGAGAGTTTATATACACATTGGATCTTAGACATGACAGGCTAGTCTTTTGGGCTAAGTGTGATATCTAATTTGTATGTGGGCTTTCCTTGGGTGCTCCTCATGGGTAAGGTCCGGATCTCCCTATCACAATAAAGATGATCAGGTGGTGTTTGAGACATATTGCAAAAATCTGGTAGAGATGGTTGTGAGACGCAAAAGGCTGAGATGTTTGGTAGAGCTGGCGGTGGAGGAGTGACAAAGATGATTGTCACATTCTTGTTTTTATTATGTTAGTTTCATTAGAAGATCAGGTAACACAACAACGCATGATATAACTCTATCTGTCTGATCTAGTCATGGTTGTGAGTTTGAGAGTGGTCATGTCCCACATTTTATTTCTCAAACTCTTTGTAATGACTTATCTTCGTGATAAAATATGGCAAGCTTTCTTTGTAGAAAAACTCACCAAATTTATAATTAATTTTTCATATTTTTAAATAAATTCAATGAAAGTATTTTATTATAAAATTTTCAGAAACAATAGTTTTTGAACAAATTATAACAATAAATCGAGAGAGAAATGAAACTAAAAGCGAAGAGATGAAAAAATAAGTTAGAATTTTAAAAAAATTTAGGGATAGTTTTGTTGTAACTGTGGCCACCACATATCACACGTGGCAAACATGCAACGACCATCGATTGGTTTGGGAGAGAAGTCTCATGACTTTGGCGATTGAGAAACTTTATAAATAGAAGTGATTTCTCATGTACGGGAAATTGGTGTTTATAAGGAATGATAATATATTGAAATTGTGGTTTAGTTCCCAACTCCTTTTTTTCTCGGTTTCAAGTCTCATAGTCCATCTCTATTTTATTTTGTTCCAGAAAGCTTCTTTCTTGTTTGATTGAATCAACTGGAGTACAATTCATAATTATTCTTTACTTTGATTCTTTAGTTTACAACACGTTATCAGCACGAGACTCTGCCGAACTGAGTTTTGTTTACTTTGATTCTTTATTTTATGCATATTTATTTTGTACCAAAATTTTGTTTATCTTATTATGATGATCCGATGATATTGCTACGAGATAGCAAAAGAGGTGAAGAAGCAAATAACAAAAGTATCATTGTTTTAATCGAATCTTTGTATTATGGTATATATTTGTGAACCTAAAGTTCGTATACAATTTAACAAACGAGATCTCTATACAGTTGATTGTGTTATACACATTTAAGTTAATATGTCTTTATGCCAAAAGCCAAAAGACAAGATTGATGCATCTCGGGACCAGGAGTTCCCAAAGATGAAGACCCGAAGCCCGAAACCTGAAGTTTATATTTATTTATGTTTTTCGTTTATATTATATGTTATCATTATTTATTCTTGTTATTTAAACCCCGTGAGTTAACCTACGGTAGGTTATACCTCCATCGGTGCTCAAAGTGTGGTCTTGTATTCATTTATACATGTTATTTATATTATGTTATTTATATGCAATTTATATCTTATTGAATTATATATGACATACATTACACAACACATAACCCGAAGTTCTAATTTAATGTACAATTATTCAAAAATATATGATTAGACGTCATATAAATACGGAACACGAAATTCTAATCTAATTATTGAAATATATATGACCAGACGTTCATATAAATTTGAATCACACAGAACTCGAAGTTCTGACACAATGCGCATCATTGAAATTTATATGACTTGAAATTCAATTTATATACGGAATCTGCAGTTCTGATTCACAGAATAATGTTCATATGTAAAAGTACTATTCATGTACGAGTATTGTTCATCCGAAAATATATATGTACATTTATGGAAACCTACATGACCCGAAGTTCATGAAATATACAGAACTTGAAGTTATGATATTTTGTTTAAAAATATATATCGATATATTATATCACGTGATATCAAAATTCTAATTTATTATTTAGAACCAGAAGTTCTAATCATCATCAGAATAATGATAAAATATGGAATATCGAGCCCGATGAAAATTTATTTTGAACTCGAAATTCTAAAATTTCCTGCAGGATAGATAGAAATACCGGTTTTTAGTAAGGATCCAGAAGTGATATTTCTCATGTCTAACCTTGATGTATCCGCCGAAATGGGTATCATATTGAGACCTCAATGATATGGTGAAAAGTGTACGATGAATAGTTGACACCTACGCGATATCGAACCTGAACTTATTTATCTCAAGTATTTGTGATTTTTCATAATCGTCTTGAATCAACGATGATGCGTAGAATTATTCAAAATTTATGTGGACATTCATTGAAAATCCAGAAGATATTGTTGTCCAATAAAATTAGGGATAATTCCAGGTGGCTACACTTAGATTTTGCTGTTTTTCACCTGACTACACCTAGAATTTTTTTTTCCAGCTGACTACGCCTAGAATGTGCAAAATTTTCACTTTGCAATTTCCGTCCAATTCTGTTAGTTTTTACCGTTTTTTTCATGTGAAATGACTAAAATGCCCTTCAGGTTTAAAGAGTTATTATAATTTGATTGAAAAGACTAAAATACCCTCACATATTCATCTAATTTTCAAAGACATGCCACCCTCTCTCTCTCTCTCTCTCTCTCTCTCTCTCTCTCTCTCTCTCTCTCTCTCTTCTCTAGAGCCATTCAAGGTTTTGGCCTCCTCAGGTTACATTTCAATCCCCACCACCGCCTCTCCGGCGGCGGCACCACCGCCGGTGGTGGGGATTGAAATGTAACCTGAGGAGGCCAAAACCTTGAATGGCTTTAGAGGAGAGAGAGAGAGAGAGGGGGTGGCATGTCTTTGAAAATTAGATGAATAGGTGATGGCATTTTAGTCTTTTCAATCAAATTATAATAACTCTTTAAACCTGAAGGGCATTTTAGTCATTTCACATGAAAAAAACGGTAAAAACTAACAGAATTGGACGGAAATTGCAAAGTGAAAATTTTGCACATTCTAGGCGTAGTCAGCTGGAAAAAAAAATTCTAGGTGTAGTCAGGTGAAAAACAGCAAAATCTAAGTGTAGCCACTTGGAATTATCCCATAAAATTATTTGTACCGCTTGCTCACAAGAAAATTCTATGGTCTAACCCTCTCAAACCAAGGTTAGTATTGAGTTTCTATTATTCTTTCAAATAATTCAGAGAAATATATGTGACTCTATTTATTTATTTATGGTAATGTTGACAAATTCCGAAGATGGTCACATATTTGTTTAATTCTAACTCAATAATATTGCATTTTACTAAACTGTTGGCATACATTACCTCGTTAAGGGCACATTTCTTTGGTCACAATCTGTTCGCCTTGATAATATTTGCATATCATCAATATTCTCATATACAATTTGAGATATCTCATTTACTTATTAGTTGTGCCATATATGTGCCAGTAGCACTCTCTCGATGCACAAAAATGAGATCTCAACATAAATTAAGGATGGTTTTTGTTTCATCATCTATTGTCATGCATTTTGAACACTTGAAGCGTGTATAATTTACTGCACAGTCTACATATTGTTATGAGACATCATTTCTACCTTTGTGTGAAGAGAAAGAGCCTCCTGAAGTTAGGCATGAACTTTCATGAAAAGTAAATATTATGTCTCATCTAGCTACACGCACATTACGATGTGAGAAGAAAGTGTAGTAGATAAGTTTGCAAAATGTCGCAAACAAAATGCTTGAAGCATTTGTAGAAAACGCATGATAATCGATAAAGAATTGTTCATTTCAGATACTTGATCATTTTTAGCAGTCTTTGAAGAATTGGTTATGAAGCTGATGCACGTTGTCACTACCTATTTATACGGTATTTTGGAAAATAATATTTATATAAGACTCGTTGAAGAAGTTAAATTGCCTGAAGCATTGGTGAAACGACATCTGAGAATTAACATAAATGATGGTAATGCAAATGAAAGCAGCAAATTCATGTAGTATTCGCCAGAAGCATAAGAGACAAATATGAGTAAAATATATTGTTACTCATAAATAAAAGAATCAGGTTAATAGATAAATAGTTCCAGATGAACTGCTGATTCTTGAATAACTACTGATTCAAAACAAAAATTATTGATTCTTGAAGAACCATTGAATTATAAAGAACAGTCAATTTCTAAAAGGTCATCAGTTCTAGTTTAACATTCGGTTTTTGTAGAACAGTTGGTTCCCGTAAAACACCAAATATTTGACCACATAAATGAAACACCAGAAGATGTTCAACCAGTCAAATACAAATGGTTATTCGCGAATAAATGAATTGAAAAATCGATCGATATAATGTAAGGCTTGCAGCCTAAGTTTTTTCTCAACGACATGAAGTCAATTTGATGAAACACTTTTATTTGTAATTATTGTGTTCATTTCAGATACCTATTAGTTTAAAAGTACTAGAAGAACTAGATATCTATCTGATGAACGTATTTGTTACTTATTTGTACGATACACTTATATCGACATTTATATGAAACTCCTCGAAAGAGTTATATTGCCTGAAGCAGTAAGAAAAAGTAATAATATATTATCTTGTATATTGTATGTCAATATGGACTCAGTTGAGATTTTTAAAGAAATTTGGATTACTGCAGAATATTGGAAATGCGAAATTTGATATGAAAGTCTCGAGAAATTGTCTCGGCTTGCTCCCAGATAAAGTACATAATTACAACAATGTCCTGACGCTCTACAGATCAAACTTTGGTTGCGACCTCCTCCAATCATTTAGAAAGTTTTGCGTTACAAGAGCTAACTGCGATGCAAGTTGCATGATGGTACATTGAAAGAGATAGATTCGGGATCCGTTCATTAAAAGTGATTAATACTCATAAAGTCCAGAAGAGTTATGAGATTGATATCAAGAAAGTACATTCTAAATGAAAATTCTGCAGATTTTTCACTAAAACTCGACATATACTAAGAAACTTATGCAAGAGATTAGCTCGACCATGCAAGCACTACAAGGTAACACTGTCAGCTCTCAGGGGAGCAACGATCAGGGGGAGTATCGATCAATAAAAGCAGCGGTCAAGGGGAGCATCGATCAATGACAACATCAAACAGAGGGAGCAAGAACTATGAATTCAAGCACACTTTGGACAAATGTGCACTGCACTCTTTTTCCCTCATTCAGGTTTTGTCCCATTGGGTTTTCCTGAAAAGGTTTTTAACGAGGCAGTATTATGCACGTCCAACATCACCTAAATTACTTCTTTACTCGGTTTTTAACCCATCGGGTTTTTCCTTGTAAAGTCAAATGTAATTATTTATAAATAGGTGGTGTCCAAGGGGGAGTGTTGTAATTGTGGCCACCACATATCACACGTGGCAAACATGCAGCGACCATCGATTGGTTTGGGAGAGAAGCCTCGTGGCTTTGGTGGTTGAGAAACTCTATAAATAGAAGTGATTTCTCATGTACGGGAAATTGGTATTTATAATGAATGATAATATATTGAAATGGTGGTTTAGTTCCCAACTCCTTTTTTTCTCGGTTTCAAGTCTCATAGTCCATCTCTATTTTATCTTGTTCCATAAACCTTTTTTCTTATTTGATTGAATTAGCTGGAGTACAATTCATAATTATTCTTTACTTTGATTCTTTAGTTTACAACAAGTTTCATCAATTTTAAATAAATTACACATTTTGCAAAAATAAAAAATTAAATTGACAACCCCTTTTATAAAAAGCGAACATTTCACACCTTTTTTTTGCAACTATGTGTTAACAACCAGACGGTGTCGTTTGGATTTAATATCTTTAGTGTTGAGTATAGCAACCCAGATTAGACCTCAAAAAAATAATCCAGGGACTGCCCTCTCTATCTGATCCGATTGCTCTTCACCGGCGGCGAAACCTTCTTCACATGTTCGATAATGGCTTTGGCTTCCTGCGTCAAGTGCTACTCTCTCTCCCCTTCTCCTTCTCCTCCTCCTCCTCTGAAGCCTTTCTCTTCCCTTCCCTTCACACCTCACCGCCATGAACTCTCTCTCACAGCCACCGCCCAATCTCCCTTCTCCGCTCTCTCCACCTTCGTCCCTTCTCCCGCCAACGAGCTCCCTCCTAACTTCACCCCCGAGCACCTCCTCCTCGCCCTCCGCCGCCAGAAGGACGAAGCCTCCGCTCTCCGCGTCTTCCACTGGGCCTCCACCCAGCCCAATTTCACCCCCTCTTCCCCCATCTACGACGAGCTTCTTCGCAAGCTCGCCTCTGTCCACTCCATCAGGCGCTTCCTTCAACAGATGAAGCTTGACGGTTCTGAAATCACTAGAGGTAATTTCCTGGTTCTCCTCCAGGGCTATGCTGATTCTCGAATGTACCATGAGGCATTGGGCGTTGCTGATTTCATGGAGTCTGATTTTGGGTTGAAACCCGATAGGTTCTTTTACAATTTCTTGTTGAATGTTCTTGTTGAGGGGGGCAAGCTCAAATTAGTTGAGAATGCACATTCTGATATGGTTAGTAGAGGGATTAAACCTGATGTTGCCACTTATAATATCTTGATGAAGGCTCTTTGTAGAGCTCATATGATCAGGCCTGCCATTTTGTTGATGGAAGAGATGCCCACCCGCGGCTTGTCCCCTGACGAGACAACATTTGTCACATTGATGCAAGGTTATATAGACGGGGGTGATTTGCACAGCGCGTTGAAGGTTAAGGAACAGATGATTGCGGCCGGGTGCCCATGGAGCAACATGATGGTTAATGTTTTGGTCAATGGGTTTTGCAAGGCCGATAGGGTTGAGGATGCTTTGGGTTTCATTCAGGAGGTGTGCGATGAAGGGTTCAGTCCCGATCAGGTTACGTTCAATACTTTGGTGAGTGGACTGTGCAATGCGGGACATGTTAATCAGGCTATTGAGATTGTGGATATAATGTTCGAACAAGGGTTTGATCCTGATATATACACTTACAACTCCTTTGTTACCGCACTTTGTAAACTTGGAGAAGTTGGGGAGGCTATGGAACTATTGAATCTGATGATTTCGAGGGGTTGTAACCCTAACACAGTGACCTTTAACATTCTCATTGGCGCCTTGTGTAAAGAGAACAAAATCGATGAGGCCGTGGAGCTCGCTAGCTCTCTTGCAAGCAAGGGCGTTGTACCTGATGTTTGTACATTCAATTCTCTGATACAGGGCCTCTGCCAGACAAATAGTCATGAAGCAGCTATGCAACTACTTGAGGATATGAAGAGTAAAGGCTTGCAACCTGATGAGATCACTTACAATATCTTCATCAATAGCCTCTGTTCCAGGAGGAGGCTCGACGAAGCTCTAAGACTGTTGAAAAAAATGGAATCAAGTGGATGTGCACGGAATGCAGTAACATATAATACCCTGATTGACGGGTTCTGCAAGAATGGAATGATTGAAGAAGCGGAGGAGGTCTTTGATCAGATGGAACTACTGGGTGTTGCGAGAAATGCAGTGACGTACAACACTCTTATAGATGGCCTTTGTAGGGTCAGGAGGATGGAGGATGCTATGCATGTCATGGATCAGATGGTAATGGATGGACTGAAGCCTGACAAACTGACTTATAACTCCCTTCTCGCACATTACTGCAGGGTCGGGGACATGAAAAGGGCAGCTGATGTTATGGATACCATGACTTCAAATGGTTGTGAACCGGACATCGTTAATTACGGGGCATTAATAGGTGGGCTATGCAAGTCAGGTAGAACTCATGTTGCGAGCACCATCCTTAGAACTTTTCCGTCGAAGGGAATGGCTCCAACTCCACAAGCATATAACCCTGTAATTCAAGCACTTTTCAAGCGGAGGATGGTTAAAGAAGCGATGACTCTATTTAGAGAAATGATCCAAATTGGCGATCCTCCTGATGTTATTACATATAAGATTGTTTTCCGCGGGCTCTGTAGTGGTGGAGGGCCAATTGGTGAAGCTGTTGATTTTACCTTTGAGATGATGGAGCGTGGTGTATTACCAGAATTTCCTTCCTTTTATAATTTGGCGGAGGGGCTGTGTGTTTTATCCATGGAAAGCACCCTCGTAAAGCTTGTTGACATGATGGTGGAGAAGGCAAAAGTAGCAGAAAGAGATGCCTCGACAATAAAAGGCTATATCAAGATCGGTAAATATCAAGATGCAGTGGAAACACTCGATGGCATCTTGGAAAGTAGAGATCCCAGGAAACCTTATTACCGGAGGACTTAAAAATTCCACTGGTGGCAAACTAGTACTCTTTGTGAACTATTGTTGCAGTCTGAAAGTGATGATCATGATACATATGATTTGGACTAACGTTTCAAATTTCAGGTAATTACAGACCACTGTCTCCTGCATTCTTGACTGAATATTGCATATGAATTTGGCCATTGTTCCATTAATGCTTCAAATATATAACACAAGCATTCTGATCATCCTGGGCGCTACAATTACTTTTATTTTTGAGATGTTCAATGTGTTCTTGGATGTTTTGATTTAATATTTATGTAAATTGATTTATAATTACTATTTGCTAGGTTGTGAAGTTTCGGCGGTGTTTAAGTTACTCCTTTCCTTCTCTCTCATCAAACAGTTGATTTCTGGTTTCTAATTCAAAATTCCAAGTCTTATAGCTATTATGTGGCATGGATGGGTTTTTATTTCTGGAGATTTAGTCACGTGTGTAATGGTAGTTTTTTGTTAAGCAGCTGAAATCTTTAGCTATTCGGGGGTGGATGACTCTAATTTTGGGAATTTATGGTTCCATTTTAATTCTGCTCTTAATTATAGGAGTTGGATAATGGGTTCTCCCCCAACCTGACCCAATCACTTGCATCTCAAATGATGCATGACTTCAAAGGAAAAGGAAAAAATAATGTTGTCCTTAGCAGTCTCTCCAGAATGAACATGCTTTAAGTTCCAGAAATTATAAGATGCAAGTGGTTGACCAACACTTTTGATGAAATTTTTTAAACAGAGGGAAATCGGTCGAAGATCCCACATCGAAGCTGAAAGTATCTTTTTGGGATAAGCACAATATTGGTGCTGTTAATATGAAACTCTTGATACCAACCTCATGATTTCTTGTTTGCAGATCTGTCAATAAGCCTGAAAAAGGTCATCTGGACATGACGATTTGTACGGAGTCGGCTGACAAAAACTCTTGATACCAACCTCATGATTTCTTGTTTGCAGATCTGTCAATAAGCCTGAAAAAGATCATCTGGACATGACGATTTGTACGGAGTCGGCTGACAAGGTCATGATTACCGTCTTAGTACACGATACTACCTCTCTCCGTAATCCACCCAAGAAGCTGTATAAACTATACTTAAATAATCAATCAATAATGTGGTTGCCAAGCCTAGACTCCCAATCGAAACAAACCCTTGACACGGAAAAACTTGGTATTCAAGTCACATACAAGTGTTTGTTACGCTTGACGCCATGTGATTTCTTCCTAGAGCAGTAGGTCATTGAGACGACCTTGCAAGTCAGTGCATTATGTTATGTATGTCAGATTTGCCTAGTCTGGGCAGAGAAGACAATTAAACTCCACTCTTTCAGCCTCTCCGCAACCCTCCCCAAACGGCCCACTAACCGAAGCCCCATTCCCATTCCCATTCCCAATGCCAAACTTTCTCTACCACTGCCAAACAAGAAGACATCCTCAAACCTAAAAGTTGTTGACTCTACACACTTTCTAGAACTTTTAGTTTCAATGGTCGCTCGTACTAGAGACAGTTAAGTCTTCTGCTTTGTATTTTTATGGTGTTTATTTGGTGATTAATTGTTGAGAAGCAGTTCTTGTTTGGTGCATGGTTTTGATTTTTCATTTTTGTTCATGGCGTTTGATATCAATGGATGCTCCACTTACAAGAGCTCGTGCAGCATATCACGATTTCTACTCCTCTTTGATCGTTTTTGTTTATGGTGATTGATTTCATATTTGTTTGTGTAATTTTTGACTTGAGTGATGGAGTTTAGTAAATTTAAGAAACTAGAGAGATGTATATGGATGTTACTTTTTATTTTATGCAATCATTTCTTTGATAAATCCACATTTGATGGAGTGTTCTTCCAGTGAAATGCATTTGATGGATTGTGTTTGAATCTGATTCCCATTTTGTTGATGGTGTTCGATCTTATTCATTGTTTTGACGGTTGGTGTTCGGTGCTTGGTGTTTCTATTTTGTTTTAATAAAAATGAAACACAAAATTATTGACTTCCTAAGAAAATGAAACAATAATAAAAATTAAACATATTCTAATCAAAAGAAACCAATAAAAAAATAAATAAAACAGGAGTTCAAAAATGAAATGTGCATAACAATAAAAAAGGAAAATGACACTTTTGTGCACCTCAATATACATCATTCCCACTTTCATACCCTACATATATATATTTTTCTTTTTTCAGTATCATGAATTACATTTTTGGACAAAAGTTAGTAGTCCGTTAGTTTTAACGAAAAAATGAATGTCACGTGAATACTAACTTGCAAATAATAACTAAAATACCCTTTGGTACTGGAGAAGATGGAGTGGAGGTTTGGGCTCCATTTTTTCGACAATGGAGGCTCTGGTTCAGAGGCAGGACGTGAGGTGGGCGGTGACAATTGGGTGGAATCGAGGTCGCCAAAGAGGCTAGGGGCTCCAGCAGGTGGGATGACACAAGGAGGCGTTAGTGTTCACAGAGGTGGAAGATCCAGATCTGGCACGAGTTTGCAGATCTAGAGTAACCATGAGGCAAGGTCGCGCGGAGTTCGTTTTGAGGTGGGGTGAAGGAGAATTAACTGGAGCGGGAGGCAGAACTCCAGATCTGGTACGGAGTTGCAGACCTGGAGCAAGCCAGAGCTTGGAGTCGCGCGTCGCTGTAAGGTTTGTATTTGATACATACTCTATATAATACAAATTAGGGAAAAATGTCAAACGTCCAAACTGTATAACATGCAGTGCAATGTTGTATAACCATGTAGAACATGTAATGCAATGTTGTATAACATGTTGGACTTGTGCAAAATTGAAGCAGTGTATAACATGTAGTGCAACGTTGTATAACTACCATGTGTCGCAATTTAAGATAACGCGCGTCTTTGGTCCGACAGTTATACATTGGTTTGAACGTTTGAACATTTTGGGTGAGTTTGTATTGGAGTGCATCACTATATATATATATATATATGAACGCTCTCCACTACAAACCATGTTTGAGCGTCCAAACCATCTCCCAGTCGTCTGATTTGCGCGGAGCGAAGGGGATGATGACATGTGTAACCACGCGGATTGGGAGGGAGATAACGGTCGCTGACGGAGCCGTTAGGGTGTTGGTGTGTAACATACTTGTTTCGCGTGTGTAACCGTTGTTATACAATTAATCACTTACACAAATCAATTATGGTTTTACGTTATACGTGAATGATTATACAATTATATTGTAGGTGTTATACACTACCAAGGTATCGGTTACAAGTTCATAAAACTGAACACATGTATGCACTATTTGAAGGTGTTATATAGGAACAGCTGGTCAGTTACACACACACAATGGTTACACACGCGGAATAAGTATGTTACACACCAACACTCTAACAGCTCCGTCAGCGCCCGTTATCTTCCTTCCAATCCGCGTGGTTACATGTGTCATCATCTCCTTCGCTCTGCACAAATCAGACGGCTGGGAGATGGTTTGGACGTTTTGACACCAAATGGGAGGTTTGTAGCTAATACATTCCCTATATATATATAATCCTTACATGTGCCACGTGGCGTCCATTTTCAATAGAATGAGTATTATTCTATTTTCTAATTTTTTTGATTTAAATCATTTGTTTATTTAAATTCAATTTTGTAAAAGGAAAATCCTTACATGTGCCACGTGACGTCCCTTTTCAATAGAATGAGTATTATTATATTTTCTAATTTTTTTTATTTAAATCATTTGTTTATTTAAATTCAATTTTAAGATTTTATTGTATTACAATTATTTTCCTAAACTAATTTGAACACCTGATGATAATACAAATTTCATATTAATTAGAATTTTGTCGGATTACAATTCTTTTCATAAACTAATTTCAATACACGTTAATCACTATTTAAGATCTGATTTATTAATCAAATAAAACGATCTATGATTTTATCTGTCACATTCTTGAGGTTTTGATCATTTTTTTGTGATGTATTTGATTATACGATTTAATCCGTTATGTTGATTTTCAGAGGAGAAATAATGGAGGTTCATCTACACGACACTTTTCAGGTGACCTTCTCCAGTCCCAGTTTTCTGTTTAAGGATATTTGCTCGATATTTCTTCGACAAACGCTAATTCTATTATTTTATTCTCTATTTGCTTTTTTTGGTTCCTCAATAAATATATGAAAACGACTTAAATTTTGTTGTTTTCTCTGATTTTTAAAAATTTTATACATGTCTCAAAACGACTTAAATTTTGTTGTGTTCTCTGATTTTCTTAAATTTTATACATGTCTCAATTTTAATTATTTTAATAAGATATTACAAGTAATATCGCGTATGATGCCATGCTACACTTAGTTTAGGGATAATGACACTTTGTTACACCCAACTATAGCGAAATGACACTTTCATACCTTAACTATTTTAGTCTCTTTTTAGTACCCTGACAATTTTTTTGTGACAACATATCTCTAAAATGCCTAAAATACCTAAACTACCATTGGTTTAAAAAATCAAAAATTGAATTAATTCAATTTTTTTTATTATTTGTTCAATTTAGTTTATATTTAAAGTGCAATTATAATTATGCTCTCAAATCTAAAATTAAATTTGAACCATTTCAAATTCGATTTGATAAATCAAATTGGACCAATTTTATTTTAATTTCTTAAACCAAGGGTATTTTAGTCATTTTAGCGCAGGTTGTCACAAAAAATATGTCAGGGTACCAAAAAAAAGAAAAAAATAGTTAGGGTATGAAAATGTTATTTCGTTATAGTTAGGTGTAATAAAGTGTCATTACCCCTTAGTTTATTATTACCGGGGGAAATTGAAAAGTGTTGACGTTTAATTGCATTTATTTTTTTTAATAATTTCGTCAATCTCTTTTTCTGGTCCTTTCATTTGCGCCAATGATCACTCTTCCAGACAAAATCTCAGAGAGCAAGCTATTAATCCAAAAACACAGTCAGCATTAATAATAATTGAGGCATAAAGGGCAACTAAAAATATCATCAAAATAAAAAAAGAGATTAAAAATTTCCCAAATCTGAAGCTAAACTACAAGAAATGATGACGTCTATTATCCGGTCGTCTACTTCTCCCATCGCCTTCTTCCTTTCCTTGCAGATTCTTCCATCCATTGGAAAAGCCATCTCAACCGTCCGATTCTCACCAAACACTACGATAACAACAGAATATTTGGAATCTTTCAATTTTCTCTGCAACCAAACATTGCTCTTTGCGCCGGTTCCTCCGATTAAACTATTCGCCCTCTCATGTTTTCTTGTTCCTAGCCGGCTCTCCACTCCTCTTGACCTCACTCTCTTGGACTCTACCACACCTTCTTCGATTTTATAGCCACTGGATTTTTTTTTGAATTTCAGACCTCGAAACCATGGCAGGTTCTCACGATGAAGAGAAGCCTCTCATGCTTGATACTGATAATTTCCCCACTCAAAGCCCTAATAATTATGGTAGAGATGTTCACATTCTCAGCTGCTCTTTCTTGTTGATTTTCTTAGCCTATGGAGCTGCTCAGAATTTGGAGACCACTATAAATACTGTGAGTACTAGTTTGATTTCCGCTCTGTTTGGTTTTTCCTATATGTTTGATATGTTTAGTGTGCTTGATTTATGATTCAAATTCGTTCATTGTTCATAATTGGTAAAATTTGGATATCATGCTTTATGTTGGAGCTAATTTGGGTGGTTTCTCATTTGCATTTTGTTGCAGACGGATGACCTGGGTTCGACATCACTTGGAATACTGTATCTTTCTTTCACATTTTTCTCTTTACTGGCTTCAATAGTGGTTAGGTTTCTGGGGTCAAAGAATGCTCTAGTTCTTGGTACTACTGGATATTGGTTGTTCATAGCTGCAAATCTGTATCCGACATGGTAACTATTCATTTCCTATAAATGTATCTGAATGGTTATACTTAAACATATGTTATTATTTTCTGTGCTCAGATGAATCTAGAGTATCTATTGTTCCCTCCCTCCCAAAATGACTGTACCTCTTTGTAAAATAGGAAGTTCTGAAATAAGTGTCACATTTCCCTATTGAAACTTAGTTATGTGTGAATTCAATAACATCCTCAGTCTGAGTTAGTTTCAACCATTTAGTGGATAACACATGGAGATCATGAGGATGTGTAGTTGAAAATGAAGCACTAAGTCTAATTCTTGCTCATGGTTAGAAAGTGAATGGAGCACTTATTTTGGGGCAGAAGGAGTAGTATCTATTGCATGGGATATTTGATTGCATAGGCACACAAAGAGTCAAACAGCATGTTCATTGAAAGACTACTTGGTTCATGAATGGCCTGACAATAATGAGTTTTAGCGCAACCTGTATTTAGTACATGCTGTTGTGCTACTGCTTTGATAGAAATATACTCTGTTGTTCACCATGTTAGGCTGGTGATACTTGAATTTGGTGGATACACGGTTCAGAAGGTCCAATTATGATCCATTGTTCACAAGGGTCTTATTTTCGTATACAGAATTGACAATGAGTAGTATCTGTTCTTTGTTGCAAGCTAGATTGAAATCATGACAAGATGATTTAAGTGTAGATAGTTTTTGGAATGAACTTATAATCATGGAATCGACTCGATAATCAGATTATAGATTATAAGTTCATAACCCTAGCCCATTCCCATTTTGGGCGGAACAGATTTACGAATTCTTTGATTCCAGTTAGTACGAGGGATCTTGAACTAAGAAATCGATTCTAGAAGCTAAACTAAAAAAGGGTCTACGATCATGGTGTTTGAAGTTGTAATTCATCTTCATGAGTATTTGTCTTAACTTAAACTGATGTGTCACTCCTTTGACACGAAAGTCACCTTTAATCAGTAAATACAGTAAAAAAAGGGCTAGCCTTGTAGACTGATCTTTTCTTCTATGAACGGGGAATGATATCAGAAACTTTGGATCCTTTTTCTGGATATATTTTGCGTAGCTGTCTTGTGTATGTTTTGTAACAATTGCTTTATAATTAATTGCCTTGAAAAATGATGTGAATTATGACATTTACAATGTTTGTTGAAGCTATAACAATGAAGTGATCTTTCTGTAGGTATACAATGGTTCCGGCTTCTGTTTACCTTGGGTTTTCTGCGTCAATTATATGGGTTGGGCAGGTGAAACTGTGTTTTAAAGATTTTCTTTAACCCTTTAGTTTCCTAAGTTATATTGTTATTGTAGAGCTATGCATGCTTTCTTAACCATGTCATGGCTCCTCAGGGGACATATCTCACTTCCACTGCACACAGTCATGCAACTGAAGGTAAACTACATGAAGGAACAGTAATTGGCAGTTTCAATGGAGAATTTTGGGGGATGTTTGCAAGTCATCAGGTGAAATAACCAGCTATAGCAAATTATATGTTATCTTATAATAAGCACTATTCTACCTTCCCAATTTCTTACTGAATATGTTTAATCTTTCTAATGACTTTCTCAGTTTGTCGGAAATCTCATCTCACTAGGACTGTTAAGCAATGGAACTGTAAGTATATTCCTTCGAGTAGACTTATTTCATCGTTATGATTTTGAACCTGTATGTAACTTTAAAATTTAAAAAGCTGCCACTTCACGCGGGCTCTGTCAAATCATGTTAGTCATTTTCTTACTTTAAACTCAGTGTCTGTGCCTTTGTTTTCTTTCACGTAATTACAGGATGGAGGTACTAGTGGCACAACTTTATTGTTCACTGTGTTCCTTTGTATCATGAGCGTAGGCACAGTACTTATGTGCTTTTTAAAGAAACGGGATGGCAATGGTGATGGAGAAACAACGCCTACAGTTTCTTTTGCCAGTCTGTCAAAGTCAGTTATCAAGCCCATGCTTGATGTACGCATGCTGTTGATCATCCCACTTATTGCATATTCAGGGCTACAACAAGCATTTGTGTGGTAATTATTCAATTAACACATTATGTGCTCATACTTAACGTTTTTTCCAGCATTAGTTTTTATGCTATTTAGTCCTGTATTGTCTTCATCCGCTTTAAAATGTATGATGTGTGTTTTGGATGACAGGGCTGAGTTTACCAAGAACATCGTGACTCCGGCAATTGGTGTGTCAGGAGTGGGTGGAGCAATGGCGGTATACGGGGCTTTCGATGCATTAGTAAGCAATAATAATATTTAGAGTAATTAGTTCCTATGGATATTAATATTACGCATATTTCAGTTGTGTCTAAATATGCAAGTCTAAGGAACTATAATCTCCATCTATCACTACAAGAGTTAGTGGATAGAAAGAACACCAACCCGCACTGCCATAATCTTTTCTTTAAAACATTTATACACCTTATTGTATATACTTTTGGTGATGTATTAGGAATGTGATGGGTAAGAGCTAATAATGTGTGTCGTTTTCAGTGCTCTTATTTTCATATCAGGGTTTATTGATTAGAGATCAAATAAGACCTATGGAATCATAAGCAAGTGCTTCCTTTTTGTTTTGTGATGATAGTTTATGCATGTCTCATCCTTGCTAAAAATGGACCATCCTTAACCAGCCAGTCTTGTACATTATATATCATGTACTCTCAAGTATACTAGAGTCTTAGCTTTGTTTTTGGACCTTGTATCAGTGTTCGGTTGCTGCCGGACGGCTAACTAAAGGTCTCCAGTCTATCACTTGGATTGTCTCTGCTGGAACTATTATTCATGCAGTTGTATTGATCTGGCTTCTATTAAAAGACAGGTCAGCTTATGCACCCTTATCAGTATGATAACATATTCTTACTGTAGTACCACATTACAGGTTGCATCATATTTACAATTCCTTGATTGATGTACAGCGTAACCAGCGGAGTACTCGGCATTATATACCCACTTGTCATGGCAGCTCTACTGGGCATTGGTGATGGAGTATTCATGACACAGCTCAATGCTTTACTTGGGATACTGTTCAAACATGATATGGTAATAAGCAGCCCTTGTTAATTTCGAAAAAAGTGTGGCTTAAACCAGCATTTTCGGCCATGTAAAGTCAATCCCATCACATAAATCATAGTGTTAGATGGTAATGCTTAGATATCAGCTACACATGACTGCTCCCGCCCCTTATTTAATTGCTCATTGTTACTTGTTTGAAATTGGAGATCAAGTTACAAATGTGGTGGAGTGATTGTGCAGGAAGGAGCATTTGCACAGCTGAAGGTATGGCAGAGTGCATCCATAGCAGTAGTGTTCTTCATCGAGCCATACATATCGCTGCAAGTGATGCTGGTGATTATGTTTGTTGCACTAAGTGTCGCATATGGTGGATTGTTGTTCCTAACTCTGGGGGTGGAGAAAGCATTCTCTTCAACAACTAGCAATAGCCTTTAATGCTTCAGCTGTCAGCAATAAATGTTATGCGATGCTTTGTGTTGTGTTTGGTTGTAATCCAGTTACAAATTGCTTGTAAAAAAAGTTAAGTTGCCTTGCTTGCGCTCTTCTGTTTGGCTGTAGATATATATTCAATGTCATGTGATTGTATGTGGTATTCTGCACTTTTACTGCACCTTTTAAGTTATTAAAAACCTGTTTCATCAATTAAAAATTAAAGCTTTATCACGATCTAAAGCAATTTTAATCACCAAGAACTTCTGATTCACTGATAGTCATTTGTACATGGGTGATTATGGTGTTGTTTTGAAAATTTAATAGTATCGGTGAAATATTAAATTTTAGGTATTGTATACAAGAAAATCTTGAATACAGTATGAGAAGTTATGTTTGATCTGGATTGGTATTTAACTAATGATAATATTGAACAAATGTCTTGTTCACCATTTTATTAGAAAAATAATTGAAAATAATATGAATTAAATAGTACAATAGGACAAACAAAATAAGTGGATAAACATTATGAATTTGCATAATTAAGTAGAGATGATGAGATAGAAGGTTAAACAGCAGAGGCGTTGGCATTCTTTGAGATTGCATTGATCAAGTCATTGCTGAAGTCCCACAGCTTTCTCCCCAGCACTTGATCTCTGGCCATGGCGCTCGGCTTCATCTCGTTGCAGTCCAGGTAGTACTTTCCGCTCACTCCCTTCATCTTCGGGTGCACCGCAACATAACACGTCGTAGCTGCTCCCTGCGCTACATTCTTCCATACATAGTAGGTGAACACCTTTAGGAACTCTGCATGCATATATATATATAACAAGAGAGTAAGGAATATCATATATTTATATAGTTTGTTACAGTTGAAAGGAAATTGAAGAGAGGGTAACTTAATTACTCACTCATCAGAAAAGCAGAATGTCTCATGAGATTAGTCATTATGATTCCTGGGTGGACTGCATTCACACTGATGTTCACTCCCTCTTCCTGCTAAATGTAATGTTATGTTATGAGGATCGACTTGAACTTAATTACACCACATAATATTGGCTAGCTTACCTGCAAGCGCCGAGAAAGCTCCTTAGCGTGTAGTATGTTTGCTAGTTTCGACTGTCCATAGGCTTTCTTTTCTGAATAACTGACGAGATGATATATAGTTTAGAGTGACACTTGAAAACTGTATACATAAAACAATATTTACTTAATTAATGAATTAATACAAACCTCTTCGGGTCATTAATGTTTTGAAAACTAATTCCTTCTTCATAGGTGTGAAGGTGTGCTATTGATGACAGATTCACAATTCTTCCCTCAATACCGCTACTTTTTGCCGTGCTCTTCATTTTGTCCAGGAGAAGGTTTGTTAGCAGGAAATGACCTGAGATTGAGATAACAAAACATTAATTAATTAATTAACATGAATAATTGCACTTCACTGCACTGCACATACCGAGATGGTTTGTTGCAAATTGCATCTCTATCCCATCAGCTGAGAGCTGGAAGGGGCAGAACATAACTCCTGCATTGTTTCTGCATACATGTAATAAATGATGCTTTCAATGAACATGATATATACAATAAAATAAAAAGGGAGAAAGAGAGATGAGTACATCAATATGTTGAGGGGCAGATTAAGAGCGATGAAGTTATTTGCAAACTCTTGAACAGATTTGACAGAGGAGAGATCAAGTTTCAGAACATCAACACGGGCACTTGCGCTTTCCTTGACTATTATGCGCTTAGCTTCGCTCGCCGCTTCCATGTTCCTAGCACCAATTATGACGTGTGCTTTACGTTTAGCCAACACTCTTGCCGTCTCCAACCCGATCCCACTTGCCCCTCCTGCATATATTTGCAACCACTCAACTCCACAAAGTGTTAAATGCTATGCTAGTTTGTTAAGTTGATAAGGAGGGGTTGTTGGAAGTTAGTAAATCATAATGGAAAGCAACGTTTGGTCCGATAATAAAGGAATGTAATCAATTCAATACCTTACATTTATGGAGAATCCAATTAGTAGATGGTGATTCTATTTAGAACCTCTGTGCAACAATTCTACTACACACATATGTGGGTGGTCCTAGCATCACTCAGTGTCATGTGGACACTTAGAGATGTAGATTTAACAAATATGTTGAATCTTCATGTATATTTTTTATAAATATGTGATCCAACATTAATCTTCACGTGTTTATTAGATTGAGAGGAAGATATTTGTTGATTAGTGAAGAAAAGAAAGTAGACAAGTTGGTGTAAGATAAAAGCAAGACCTGTGATGATAACAGTGATTTTGGATGCATCAATTCCATGAGTAACTTGGTCAGCAGTGGAGGCAGAGCCAAACCCAGTTGGGCCTACCTTCCCTGTGATGAGCGAGAACAGACTCAAGTTTCTAATCCACCCAAGAACCATTTCACACACAACAAGACAAGTAGCTAGAATTGGATTTGGTGGCTTTGTGTGGTGAAAAGAGATACAAATGACAAGAGAGGATGATTCTGATATATATATAAGGTAGGTGGCGATTGCTTTGGGTTGAAAGCCCATACAATACAGATACGATGTATGCGTACACATTATGGAGATTTGTGCCGATAGTATTAATGTGTGTTCAGTTGAGGAGAGGCTCCATCTTATTGCCCTCAACGACTCCACATTTCCTCCCATATTCTGCCCATCTCACACTCTCATATTTTAATTATTATTATATGATTTCCACTATCTTCTTATACGACTGATCAATGCATCGCTTTTAATGATCTTATGTTTGGTCTTCACCTTACGCCATCGGCCTCACAAGAGAAGTGACAAATCTTGCACGCACAAGTGGGATGAAGTATTTATAGAAAATCTAGTGTTACAGATCCAAAAATTATTTAAATGGACAAACATATCATGTTACAAGAATAGAAAAATTACAAACTGTTCCTAACTCTGGGGTGGAACAACTAGCAATAGCAGCTTTTAATGCTTCAGCTGTCATCAATAAATGTTATGCGATGCTTTGTGTTGTGTTTGATTGTTACAAATTGCTTGTAAAAAAAGAGTTAAGTTGCTTTGCTTCAGGGTCGTCCCTAGAAAATCGGGGGTCAAAGGTAAGAATTTGAAACAATGCCTTTTAAGAAAAATAATAATATCATACTACCATCCTTCTTCGGTGCTATCGTTTCGGTTTTGATGCTTTTCTTCGTGAAAGATGAATCACGTATGAAACTTATGTTATTAAGCTGTCAGTGTTATTAAATGTAAGAGTTGGTATATATGAATTTCAATGTTAAATAACACTTAGGCTTCGATGTTATTGGATCGAGATAATAAAACTTGGTATATATATATAGATAATAATTAAAAAATTTAGCCTTTTTGATATTGGGTTGTTTGTCTGAATATTTTGGGGCCCTTCTAGAGTTGGGGCTTAAGGCAAAAGTCTTTCTTGCCTTATGAACGGGCCGACACTGCTTTGCTTGCCGAGTTAGAAATTTTGAAGAAACACTCATCTATTTGGCTGTACATATATATTGAAGTGTTAATTATATTTTGATCATATTATACCAGTGCGTTTTATACTTTGCTATAATAAAAAGTTTAAATTAAGATAGTTTAATTATATTTCTTTACACTTTGTTCTAAAGCCGTTAAAATTTGGCTAAAAACCTAAATTTTTTACTTTAGTTGATGCCATTGACTAACTTAGTATTTAACTAATGATAATATTCAACAAATATCTTGTTCACCATTTTATTAGAAAAATAATTTAAAATAATATTAAAAACCTGTTTCATAATTAAATTAGAGCAATTGATCATTATTTATATATATATTAGTGACTATGGTGTTTGTTTGGAAAATTTAGCATAAAATATTAAATTTTGGGTAATGCACACAAGAAAATCTTGAATACAACATGAAAAGTTTGGTTTGATCTGAATTAGTTTATTTAAGCGACACTAACTTAATATTTATTTAAGAGGGAAATGATTAATTGATATACTAAATAAATATCGTTTTTAGCTTTGGTAAACCTAACTTTAAACTTCTCATTTTACGCTCATTCTATTTGTCCCATCCATCACCGGTGTTAAAAAAATTGATTTTTATTTATTTATTTAAAATACTTTTCCAGAAATGACAAAAACACCCCTCCCCTTATGAGTTTTTTTTATTTAAAATATTGAAATACCCAAGGTAAACCAAATTATTCATATCCATTCAATCTGTAGCAGATTAAAATAAAATATTTGAATCTCATTTTTATGCTTTTTATTTAGTTTCATATTTGATTATATTTTATATGGCCAATATTCAGTAAAAAAAAGAAGACAAAATCGGAGCTTTGCCACACCTATATGCTGTAGGTTGAAGACACAGCTGACGACGCCGTTTCTTAGAATCTTCACATTTAAATATTGTTTATATAAAAGCCGAAGTAGAATTAGCAATGTAATTGCTCTAGCTCAATTGTCACGAGCGTGAGTTTTACTCAGTAGATCGCGTTCTGATTTTCAAAATAAGTAAACAATTATAAGATTATGCAAAAAATAGAAAAGTAACGAACCTATTTTAAAAAGTGAATTATTACCTATTAAATATTAAATGAAAAATTAAACATAAATTATAAAATAAAAAGTTCTAAAACTCAAATTATAAATAAATTATATAACAATATTAAAGTTTAAATAAAAAATCATGCACAAATAATAAAATAATTAATCAATATAGAATTTAAAATCATGCAAAAATAGAATAATAAAAAATATTGAACCTATTAAAAGGTGAACTATTAAACTCTTAGTAAAGCAGCATGTCCCTATTTCTTTTATGGTGTTGTCTCGCTGACATTGCTTGGTGAGGTACGCCGACTATTTTGCATGTGCGCGTCATATGAGCTCGTCGGCGACGAACAAGCTTGTAGAGGTCGCGGTTGTGCGGTCCTTCACAAGAAGGAGGTAGAGTTTAAAGGAGGCAAAGGTACGGGCTCGTCGGACTTCACCAATTTTGCAGTCTTGTCCCTACACGGCTTGGTCTGCGTGTGCGCGTCCCTGGATCTCGGCGGCGAAGACAGACTTGCAGAGGTCGTGTGCAAGGGGGTTTGTGAAGAGCCTCGGTTTCACACGATTACGGGAGTTAGAGAGGGAATGAGAGGTAATTCCGTGAGAGATTTGGATATGATTTTGGGGTTGGTTAGTTTGCAATGGTAAATTTGTGGGGGCATTATTTTGATATTATCTGTGAGGGGAGACTAGTCCGAGAGGCGGTCAGCGGTGGATGGGTAGAGAAGCTTTAACGAACAGCTTGTTGCGGGAATGGTGGTGATTGGGGCAATGAGAGCAAACAGAGTGGGGCGGGGCTTATCAGAGGTGGGGCCAGAAAACTCTGGCGATTTGCTTTATGCGTTTTGGTTCTTTTTATAGATCGGTACTGGGAGGAAACTAGAGTTCTATGCGTCGGTGGGTAGATTTATGTAAGCATATTGAACAAGGGGGGTCTTGACTTTCTTAAACTTCAATACGTCACCTGTGTGTCCCATTGGGATCGCTATTGGGAGAAAACGGGGGTCTCTAGTGTCGATGGGTTGATAAGCCCAATGGGCAGGGAGAACTTGAATTTTTAAAGATTCGCGATTCCCATATGTATCGCAGTGTTGATCGAGGAAGCTGGTTTAAGACATTCTGCAGTGAGATCGCGATGTTTCTCCATTCGTATAAGGTGGAAGTCATGGCTCTACATGATGCTAAACGGGTCGAGTTGAACAACTTTGGCATAATCATTAGAGAAGAGTGTTGCGTACTATCCACTATCGGAACATGTGCTTTTATTTATTTTGCGCGTAATCAAATGGCTCACAAATTGGCCAAGTTTGATTTAACTAAAAGTAGATGGAGTTATTGTGAGGGGTCTGTCCCACCATCTGTAGCTTCAACTGTTCGGCTTGATGATGAGTTAGTTGTTATTTAATTAATTAAATTCGTTCTTACATTCGGAAAAGGTGAACTATTATAAATTAGAAAAAAAATTTATGCAAAAATAGAAAACAATAAATTTTAAAAATAAATATATAACATAAAAATAAATATTAGTAATAATCCAATAACAATATAAAAAATATCCTAAATAAATCATTGAATAAAGCTCGCATATTCCTTGATATTGAGGGATAAGAGATTAGGAGATGATAAATGCATGCAATTATGTATATAAAGAAATATTGATATACTTGTCAGTATCGTGTTGTCGTTGATGTGATTTATGATAGGTTTTTAGTTATTAAATTGGAATCTGTGTAAAGCAATTCTAGGGACACCATTCCCGGTCTTTTTAACTCGTTGCGTTAATAAATTGAATAATAATTTGAAGATATTATTAATTGGTTTGAATTGATCAATTAATGCCGCCACAATAAACTTACGAATGACATATACATCTCCCATGACTAATGTGTTCTTGCATTTTTGAACCATATTCGGTATTGTAAACAAGATTGAATATCCCAAATTGTTTTATTTCAATAACCCAAGATGGGTATACATACAAGATTGATCTATAAAAAGACAAAATATTCTCTAATAATTACAATGTGCAACGATAGGTGGTAAATTAATCATGGTGATTATGGGAGAAATCACTCCTAATGTCATGGAGTGATGCCAATGCTCTACTCAAGTTGGAGCATGTACGTTAGTGATGCCCATGAAAGAGATCACCACGGGTTCCAAACAATGAATATCATGCAGCGGACTTTATGTAACCGTGGTGATCATAAAAAGCTAGATCTTAATGCCATTTGAACATGTTATAAACATAATTATAGATATGATATTTACCTCTTGTAATCGACAAGAACACAAGTGTAGTGTTCTCTCTATCAAGTCCACACAAGCACCACAACCGAAATGGTTTTTCACTCAATATTTTGCTAGAAATTTTGAGAGAAAACAAGAGCAACAATGGAGGAAGAGAGGGAGAGAGAAATGAGGGAGAAGTTGCTGAAAAAATCAAGAGATAATTGAATAGATATTATGTGATTTTAATTTGAAATTAAATTGAATTTCAAAATTAAAATTGCATTATCTATCCCTTTATTCTTTCTTATTTGCAATTGATCCCTCTCTTATCTTAAATCCCTAAATGGGCTTTAAGCCTGTTTAACTAAAAACCAAATTAAACCCATTAACTTGAGTTCTAATTTCGGTTTAGTCAAAACGGCTCAATTTCCTCGAATTGATTTCTTCAACCGTCTGGTTAAAACCTTAGGCCAGAAAACTACTGAATTGTTCTCAATTCTCATCCATAATTGTTGTCATGTATCGTACTTAATGCGTGTGACCCTCTAGGCTCACGAATAATTGGCAGACTGGTAAAATTACTATTTTACCCTTTCCATCATAAGTGGCCTCTAGCAAGACATTATGATTATCCAATATTCGGGATTATCGATTATTCGACTAAACCTGTTATCGTACATGTCACTGTCCTTTTATCAAACCGATATCCAGATTGATCAATAGGCATAGAATGGTCATCCTAATTTATCAATCACTGTTTCTTGATATCTAAGATGACTGAAAACTGATACTAAGGTATTACCTGCATGGCCATGCTCTTTCTTCAGTCATACTCATCAAGTGGCCTAAACGGATATCTTTCTCATACCGAAGTATGAGTGATAAATCCCTCAGACGCCTTTCGAGTTCACTAGTGCAATAAATGCCAAAGCCAATCGAAGCCGTTATAGCTACCTTTTTACATATAACGTTAGACTAGGTCAAAATGAGGTATTTGTTACATAGTGTACACAAAGACTCCTTGGTCTTAGGATATAATGACAAGTTACGATATGTGAGTATCTCATGACTGGATCTATGCAGCATACTCACAATCGGGTTGTCCGATATCATCGCTCTGATGATATCTATGATATAACTCCGGCACAAACTTTGCCATGATCAGTAGAGCGTGATCACAAGGAGTTAGTCTCATACTGATCGCTTCAGAAGAAGCTTAGCTGATTAGGGACTCTATTGAATGCAACTCTTTCTGATCTATAGTTCTACTATAAGTGATTACACACATTATGACATAGATCAAATCACATTCGATATATTACTACAACACATTAGTAATATATGCCGATTTATTTATTCGGAAAGATGATAAAACATTACATCTGTAGATCACTTATATATTGGACTGGGGCATAACTCTAACTGCCCAACCCCCCGATAAGCTCGTGGAACCGGTCTCGGTCAAGTCCTCTCGTCAGATTATCAGCGAGCTGGTGCTTACTGGGGAATGGGCGAGATCGTAAAATCGACTCTTGTAATTGCTGACGGACGAAATGACAATCGATCTTAATATGTTTTGTTCATTTGGGAAAATAAGGTTGGATGCGATGTAGATAGAAGCATGGTTATCACAAAATAATGTAACTGGTTCAAGGTGTGGTGCCTGAAGATCACTCAGTAGTCGTCGTAACCAGATAATTTCACGACTAGTGGCGACCATTGCCTGATAGTCAGCCTCAGTGGAGGAATAAGAGATGACTGTTTGTTTCTTGGACCTCCAAGAGATGGGTGTGGAACTAAGAAACAAAATGTACCCAGTAGTGGATCAATGTGTGTATGAACATCCAGCCCAATCAGTTTCACAATATGCTTGGAGTGTTAAAGAGTTGTTGGAAGGATGGAGAATTCTCTATCTCAGACTACCATTAATATAACGAAGAATATGGCGTGCGACGTCCATGTGCGAATGGCGTGGGGCATGCATAAACCAACTCAAAATATGCATGACATAATTGATATTTGGGTATGTAACCGTGAGATATAAGAGGTATCCATCAAGTCTTTCATATTTCCTTTTGGCAGAGCAAAGAGGGCCGAAAGTTGGTGTTGTTGGGCAAGGGGAATACTAGCTGGTTTACAACTTGTATGGCCACTATCTAAATACAATGTCGAGTACATATTTTCATTGTGTGGGCATGATACCTGATGGTGACCTTGCAACTTTAAGGCCGAGAAAATATTTGAGTTTTCCTAGGTCTTTGATCTTGAATTGCTCGTTAAGATAATATTTCAACTATTGGATGTGGAAGAAATTGGTCCTAGAGACCATGAAATCATCCACGCGGATGAAGACTGCAGTGAAATAGTCGGGAGTAACATGTGTGAATAGTAGTAATCCACTAGTAAATGGCTTATACCCGAGATTTATGATAGAGTTGGTGAACTTGTGTTACCAATTACGGGAAGCATGTTTGAGTTTGTAGAGTAAGAATGGCAACGGGGCGGGTTTGGCCAAACTTGCACCCACTGGCATTGAACGGTGCCCGACCTGCAAAAAACTCGTTCACCGTGAGCGGGTGCCCGACCCATAAAAAACCTGCCGGTACGGGTTTTGTCCGAAACCTGACACGAAAATTCAAATATGAATTTAACTAACAATTTTTTTACAATATAAGCAAAAATAATAATACAAATAGATGGTACATCATATTAATTTATGTTTTGTTTGGCGAGTGGGTAATTAGAAGTTTTTCACTTTTTTTTTAAATAATAAAAATATAAATTATATTGTGTAATATTAATACATAAATTATAATTTTTTTAAATTTGTGAGGGTGTCGGTCGAAATCGGATCGGGTATAGCTTAATCCGCACCCGCTAAGAAACTTGAACCCGACCCAAACCCGCAAAAGTTTGGGTTTCGCCCGTTTCGATGGGGTGGATCCATCGAGTTCAGATTTTTTTGGCATCCCTACTGTAGTGCGACTTATGCAGACGGTTCTCTCCTTGTTTGGAGAATCTCCATGAGATCTTTATATATACTTCTTCGTGTAGAGTTTCGTGTAGGAAGATGTTGTTGACATCAAGCTGGTGGAGGGGTCAATTGCGTGGCGCGACAATGTTAAGGACACAACAGACAGCCACCATCTTGGCGATCGGGTCAAATATGTCGGTGTAATTAACTCTCTCCACTTGAGTGAATTCTCTTGCAACTAATCATGCATTGTATCGCTTAATGCTACCATTCAGGAGGTTAGAATCAATAGCACACTTGTCGGGGAGGGGAGGGGAGGGGGGGGGGGGGGGGGGGGTGGGGGGGAGAGTTATAGGGCATCAATTTCCTTCTCCATGACATTCCAACAATGCTCATACTTGACTACTTATTTGAAGTGTGATATTTTAAGAAAGTAGAGCGAGTTGGAGATATTTTGCCATAAGAAATGTAGTGAGTGAGAGGATGTACCGTCGAGTAAGATGAAGAAGGAGTGACCCTCAAAACTATGTCACGTGGGAAAAGAGAGGGTGACAATGTGTAGTTATAACCTTGTAGGCGATCAGAGACAGTTCAAACTCGCTTGCCGGGAACTTTTGCTTCTCTAGCAGGGGTGTCATATTTTGTGCAACATGCGACTCTTGATTCTGATGATAGGCAAACCATGTCTTGTCATTAAGTATGGGGTTATCATCTAGTGCAAGAAATAGCGGGTCAAGATGTGCTTCTGTTTCCAGGTCAATGTATTTGTCACCAAGGAAGATGTTTTCCCAAGACTGAATGTCTTTAGATGTGGTGATGGTGTGAGACTTGGTTGTAAGTTGGTTTTTTACCATATAGTAACTCAAACGGTATTTTTTCCTTAAATGACAGTGAGCGACATTCAATTAATTAAGTAGGCAACTGGAAGGATATATTGCCCCCAAAAGCAAATTGGGAGACTTTCTTGAAACTAGCGGGCATGTGCAACTTCGAGGAGGTGGTGATGTACCCTATCGACTACCCCATTTTGTTGGGGCGTCCCGGGGAAATTAGTCTGAAACTCCACTCCCTTTTAACAACGTTTTTTATTTTTAATTATTTTTTTTGAAAAATAATATTCATATTAGTTTTTTATTTTTTATTCCATGAAAAGTTTAAAAAACAATAAGTTAAAAAGGAATTCTTTTCATTTTTAAATACAAGGGTATTGTAGTTATTTAATAAAATTTGAAAGTGAAATATTTAAATGACTAAAATATTCTTGTATTCAAAAAATAAAAAGAATTGAAAAAAAATTATTTGTTTAATTTATTTATTTTTGATTTTTTTATCGAATAAGTAATGAAAACTGAGGCGATGTAACCCGGTGACTATAAAGCTAGAATTAGCTGTTTTTTTTGAAGATGAGCTGTTAATATAATCTTAGAATTAGACTCGCCAACGGCAGGAAATATGTACAAGAACTCTTATCCTTTTTGGGATTCTAAACATAGTTATATGCATGACCACAATAAATATGTATAGTCATAAGATCTTTTCCCTTTCTTGCCTACCCATCTAGTTGCATCACCAAACTCAGGAAATGATTGCACCTACTGGTTATTGAATTGTAGCTTATTAGAATATTTAACAAAATGAGTTACTGTTTAAAATATTTAAAAGTTTAGGTTGATGATTCATTAATGAGGAGGTGTCAACGTCCGATAACTCAACTTTTTTTTATCAACGATAATATACTATATGTAATTTTGGCCAACAACACAAAACCATATCAAAGAATCATCAAAATGCACTTAACTATTTCATGTTTCAAAATGTACAGTGAGCTACACATAAAAATCATTAATTGACATATAACAAGTGCCGTTGGAATTTTGAATGAAATATGTTAAAATTTTAAGGAAATAGAGACGAAAATGTCCCTGCCACATTTCAAATTTTCAAAATCATGCCATCGTGAGGATTTTGGTTATTTTTTTCATAAGCGTGGCTCAAGCTTCGCGGACATCTTCTCCGACCTCCGACCAACTTCACCGGTCGTCATCGACTTCTTCACTGACCGGAGACTCGCCGGAGTCCGTGGCTCAAATTTTCGCCGGAGCCGGTTAAGAAGGAGAACTTGACCACTCCAACGAGAGTGAGAGTCCAGAACATGATGATGTAGATGGACCATTTGCGAGTAGACAATAGGGGTGTTCACGGTTTCATAAACGAACCGAACCGACCATAACCGAACCGAACCGACCGGTTCGGTTATAGAACTAACATAACCGACAGCCGAACCGTAGGTTAATCGGTCGGTTCGGTTATAACCGCCCAATTGAGCGGTTCGGTTCGGTCGGTTATGGGTGTAACCGTCGCCATGCGCGGCGGCGCGTACCTGACGTTCCGGCAGCTGAACGCGCTGGCGGTGGCGATCGTCTGCGCCGCGAGCGGCATGATAAGCCTCCTGGACCTGACCTTCGTGGTTGCCTCCGTGCCCTACATCTACCTCCTCTCCCGGACCTCCTTCCCGAGCCTAGGGTTTTCGGTCCGAACCTCAGGCTCCTCCAGATCTACGTCGTCGCTGGAGCGATCGTCGGCCTGGTTTTTGCGTTGCGGGAAGAGGTGTGGCCGGCGCCTCCATTGTTTGCAGTGTCTGAACTCTGAAGAAGACAAAACCTAAAACTAAAAGCATATGACCACAAAACCTAAAAGCAAAACCTAAGTGATGGGCCTCTCCAACATCACTTTGGGCCCAAATAAATAAAGTGATGGGCTGACTGTTGGGCTCAACTCAAAACAAAATAAAATAAAATAAATTACATAATAGATTCGGTTATCGGTTTGGTTCGATTACGGCCGGTTTCCGGAATCTCGTAACCGACAACCGAACCGAGAGACTATCGGTTATGATACATAACCGAACCGATCATAACCGAACCAAACGGTTCGACTACCGATTAGCTCGGTTTCGGCTCGATTATGTCGGTTACGATTTTTTTGAACACTCCTAGTAGACAACATGAAGCCTGATGTGGACGCGGAGGTTATTATTAATAATAATATACGTAATTTACGTATAAATTGATATTGATGCACTGTCTCATAAATGCCGGTAATAGCAGTTATGGTTTTGGACATAAAAAGTAAATAATTAACGCATTTATTCACGCGCATGTAACGTAAAAAGCAAAACTTACTGCGATTTCTGTCCTTTTTATTGTTTTGGGTAATCAGTAAATATCTGGAGTGAAAGTTATGATACAGTACTTTACTTTCACTATCAAATAATCAAATTATAAATAAAATATTTACATACATTTTGACTTGCTCTAATTTGCACTAAGGTGAAATTACCAAGCTTTTATTTGTCTAATAATATTATTTTTCTCATTATACCCATCACGATCTTTTGAATTAATGTGGCATATATTGACACTTAAAATTTTAAAGGGCTATTTGAATAAAATCACATTTTATGATGCAAAATAAAAATTAATATAAACCATTAGATTAATAAAATAAAAATACATAAGTTATAATGATAAAATAAATTTAGGTTAAAAATTATAGACCTAGGATCTTTCCTCACTAACTAGTAAGCTCACAAGAGAAGAACACAAACGCCCAGTCTGATCCGAAAGTCTTGATTCATGTTCATTTTTCTTGAGCACTAGAAAGAACAAGGCTGTCAAACTCACACAATCTTATTTCACACTAGAAAGAACAAGACATACTTGCGACTTCGGCCACACCGGTCTCCGACTCCGACGACGATGCTGCAAACCAGCTTCAGCTCCGGGGAAAATTTGAGCCACGATCTCCAGCAACGGGCTCCGGCGAGTCTCCGGTCAGTGGTGAGGAGCCGAGGACGACCGGAGAAGTTGGTCGGAGGTCGAAGAAGAGGCCGACGAAGCTTGAGCCACAGTTGTGGGAGAAACAACCAACAGTGAGACAAAAGGCCGACGAAGCTTGAGGTCGAGGCGGGAGAGGAGGTGGCCAAGGGAGGGTCGTGGTCGATGAATTAATTTTGGTAACCTCATAAATTAAATTAAAATTATGGTGACTTAAGTGAGACTACAAACTTGTGTGGTGACCTCAGAAATTAAATTAGAATTATGGTGACCTAGGTGAGACTACAAACTTTTGTGGTGACCTATGTAGAATTACTCCTTATATTTATATGATTAGCTTTTTTATATTATTATTTTTGAATAAAAATATCACGATTTAGGTTAAGTTTGTAAATGAGTAAAGTTTTCAACTTATGGCTCAAACTCGATATATTAAATAATTGGCACGTGTTCATTATATAGTCGAGCACAATCGAGAAGAATTTAAAATTTAAGTCTGGACATGGTTAATATACAAGCTCGACCCTAATCTTTTGAAGCTAACCGACGGCTTATTCAATATTTAATTAATTATATGTATTTTAAAATATATATTGAAACTAAATGAGTTGACTCAATTTGAGCCGATCTCAAGGTAGCTTTTGTAGTATTTGATAAATTATATGTTTTTATGAGTCTTGTACGAGCTCGAGTATAACACTTTTTTCACGAATCAAACTTTGTCAATTTGAAACTCGATTCAGTTCGTTTACATCATAATTAATATCTCTAAATTAAACCTACAATATTTTATTTTCAAGGTAAACTGAATTTACTTAGTAAATATCAACTAACACGACATCTAGCCGGACAGCTGAAGATAAAGATGGTGGGAAAAATTCTTCACCATAATCTCAGTTACTGGTAGTTATAGTAAACTCGATCAATTCGTGAGCCACTTTATTATAGGAACGACGCACGAAAACTGTGGAGAAACTTAACCCTGGACTAGGGAGAATGCGCCTATAGTCACAAATGATGCCCTCGAACATGTTCCTTCCTTGTTTCTTTTGTCGAACTTTATCATTTTATAATTATATATTTCTTGTGAAATTTTCAATTGAGTCTAACTTGTAATAAAATTACATAATATTAGTTCAACTATGATGATAAAGAAAAAATCTTTTTTTGGTGTCACGATCGACCCTCTCTTCTTTACAAGTCTCGTGTCAAGATTTTTGCATACTCAAAGTAATCACCTACGGTAAGTTACAATTAAAAGTAAAAAAAAATCAGAGTTATCTGATACTGACATTTTTACTTTTATAGCGTTTTTTAAAAAAAAAATATATTTTAAAATATTTAAACAAATGAGTAACTAAAAATTGAGTTTGAACAGTAAGTTAAAAGCTGACTTATTTACAAACTTAATGAAAACTATGATATTTTTATTTAAAAAAAATAATTATATCAATAAGATAATTGTATGAATTTAAAATAATATGTCTAAAATAATGAATTAGTACCAATAAAATATAAAAGATAAACATTTTCACTGAATCATAATATTTTTGAAGTTAATTAAATATAGATGCAATACATTAGAGTACAAGAAAATACATCATTACAGCTTTGTGTAAGCTTTTGTAGATATTTACAGTAGCCACTTACAGTACAATACACAAAAGTTAAAAAGAAAGAGAATGAATGCTGATTTATACGGTGCTGACACTTGGACCATTGGGAGTCTGCAACCCAAAATTTTAAATTGGGATAATGACATTTTACTACACCTAATTATAACGAAATGACACTTTCATACCTTAACTACTGTATTGACAATTTTTTTGCGACAACCTATGCTAAAATGACTAAAATACCCCTAGTTTAAGAAATCAAAATAGACTTGGTCCAATTTGATTTATCAAACTGGATTTGAAATGGTTCAAATTTAATTTTAAATTTTGGAACATAATTTTAATTGCATCCTAAAAATAAATCAAATTGAATCATAGATAAACAAATTGAATCAATAAAATTTATAGTTTCTTAAATCAAGGGTAGATTAGGTATTTTAGGCATTTTAGAGTAGGTTGTCACAAAAAAATTGTTATGGTACTAAAAAAGAGAAAAAAAAAAAGGTATAAAAGTGTCATTTCGCTATAGTTAGGTGTAACAAAATGTCATTATCCCTTTTAAATATGTTAAACAGTAATCTATTTTGTTAAATATTTTAATTAATTACATTTCTTTTGAAAAAAATCCGCTATTTCACTCTACGCAAAAGTTAAAAGGAAAATTATTATTTGCAACAATTAACTTTTAAGTGTGTCAACTAACAATTTATTTTAATTTCGTTGCTCAATTAGTTAAATGACTAAAAATAATCGAGAGAATCACATGAAACTATAATTTTTCAAAATAATGAAACAACCCTTAAAATTACTTGTGCTATGCAAAAATATTAAATGTAGCTATTGTGAGTGGTAATTTTTTCAAAATTATAAAATAAAGTAGGATTGATGTCGGTCCTCTTCAAACTCAATCTACTTTAAAGAAATCTCATCCCTTCACTGATGCACTCCATTTTCCTGTAAGGAGCGGCGAGCTAATACTCAAGATCTCATTCTCCATCAACACAATTTTCGCTTCTACCTTTCACAACAACGTTGAACAATTTTGTCAATGATTTCGGAGGGCGGAAAATGGTTTCTTACACTGCACGTAGTAAAGGGTAGACAACGTTAAACCCATCTCGATTCTTGACATTTTCTTTAGTCAAGAAGTTGGAAGGGAAGCTCAAATAAAACAATTCCCAATCGACGACTATAACAAAAATTATGGCATCCGACTCAACAAGCCTTAGGGACAAAAAAAAACTGATTTACCGAAAAACTAGTTAGACTAGAGAAAGTAAATTTGATGCGCCGAAGTTTGAGAAAACTATATTGAACAATGGAGATGTCAACAATACCTTACGTTTTTGGGGTGAGGGATGACATTCACAACATGTAACTTATATTTATCACGTCACATAATTAACTTCTAAGTGTAATAAATCTCAATGAATAAATATTATTTCCCTGCATTTTAGTTTGAAATTTTAAAGTCATGTTAGTAATTTTTTTTTAAAAGGGGTGTTGTAATCTTTTACAGGAAAATTAACATAATTTCTAAGTGAATACTAGTTTCTCAGATTTTAGGAAAAATTATGAACTGCAAATTCACAATTATGTAGGATTTTATTAGGGAATAAAATCTATACTCTATATGACCTATATATATATATATATATATGTTGCATCGTGAAATTCTGAATCGTAGCCGAGTCAAGAAGGTAGGAACAAAGTCGTAACTTGTGTGTCGACTACTTGCCTAAAACGTAAACCGTAAGCTTAAACAGTAAACAGATAATAACGACACCAGAGATGATTACCTAGTTCGGTGACTCCGCACCTACGTCTGGGGGCACTTTGCCAGTGGAAAGGTTTTCACTATTAGGTAGTCAATAATACAACTTCAAGCACCAACTAGCTATCACACAAGCTATTGTCCTAAGCTACTATAGATCTCACCGTGAACAACCTCGACCAAGGGCCTGTCCCCCTGTCTTTGAGATCCTCTCAATTCCACTCTTCGAGCAAGCCTATGCTCGGTGTCGTTGTCTTCTTTGACGGAGTTGTGAATCTTCAATCACAAACAAAAACCCTAACCGATCCAAACACTTAGTCTTCGCGACTTAATGTTTGATTGGAGCAAAGTCCGTTCTAGCAAATCTTAATCAGCCTCTCAACACGCCAATGGTACACGGTTAAGAGCTCTGAGAAATCTTGCAATTACTAGAACAAGAACGGATGATCTGCTAATGGGAAGCCCAAGGCTTTTTATAGCAGCTCACATTCCTAATCCTTCTCGGACCAGGAACAGGAAGTTTCAGACTTCCTGAATAAATCAGGCAAGTCGTTGCCGCCTGCCTGTTCTGACTTCCTGAATAAATCAGGCAAGTCGAGTTGCCGCCTATTGCTGACGTGTTACTGACAGCTGGAAGTCGCCTGGCTTGTCGACGTCACTCTCTTGCGCTCCAAGTCTTCGTGGCATGTTTCTTCTTTCGCTCCAAGCTTCGTCGAAATAGGAAAGCTTCAGATCTTTCCTAATCTGGATCGTAACTGGTCGCTCCACATGTCATGTAATTGTTGTACTGACTTCTTACATTGAGGAGACTATCGCTATGCTGGCCAAAAACTACAATAAAGTCATGAAAAGATTTAGCCAGATGACAGGAAGGAATGTCACCCGAGAAGTTAGAGACAAGCCGCAACACAAGTTCCAGAAGCTCGAAAACACAAATAGCGATGGAAGACGAGGAGAACGATCAGGAAAAGGAGTCCAGTACTTTGAATGTGAAGGGTATGGACACATGCAAAAAGAATGTCCCAACTTCGTGAAGAAACAGAAGTAGGGATTCAATGCCTCTCTAACTGACGATGAAGATGAGGAAGACAGTGACGTTGAGCATACAAGTAACTATGTTGCTTTTACTTCCTCCACAATAGAGCAACCTTCCGAGAATTCAAAGAAGTATGACTCTGATGATGAGCTATCCGATGAGACTCTCAACAATGCATACAACGAATGGTATGTCAAGTGGCTTGAAGACTCTCAGGTAATCGAAAAACAAAATGCTCTCATTCTTTCTCTTAATGAAGACAAGTCACGACTTCTCGAAACCACTGTTGATCTCAAAAAGGAAGTTGCTCGGTTAAAAGGAGAGTTAGAACAGGTCACCAAGTCTGTAAAGATGATGAATCCAAGCACTGACACCCTAGACCAAATTCTCTCGATCTAAAAAACAAGCCAGAAATATGGAAGGTCTAGGATATTCAAAAGAAGCCTCATCATCGCACACCGTCTTCGTCCCTCAGAAGGTTGTCCCCTAGAAGCCGCGTCAGAAGTCTCCTAACTTCACGGCTGACCAAGCAACCAAACAGCCTCTTACCTTGGCCGCTTCAAAGACGCAGAACAAAAGACATAACTGGGTATGTCACCACTGTGGACGAAGAGGACATATTCGACCTTTCTGCTATCAGCTATATAGGAGGAGCTTTGTCAAGAAAAGGACCACCATCAAGAAAGCACAACCACGTAAGGAATGGCGAGTTAAGGAGGTAAACTATCGAGCTAATATCACGTACACCGCTCTAAAGGCTTCAACCAGCAACGATTGGTACTTTGATAGTGGATCCTCTCGACATATGACTGGTAATAGCTCATTCTTGGTCACTTTAATACCTTGCACAAATAGCTTCATCACTTTTGGAGATGGAGTAAAAGCTAGAGTACTCGGTAAAGGAAAACTCAACCTTCCTAACTCACCATGTCTAAAAAAGGCTCTACTAGTAGAAGGTCTTACATCAAATCTCATCAGCATAAGTCAAATATGTGATTTAAATCTGGATGTCAACTTCACTCGTGACAAGTGCTCGGTCAAAGACGAACAACAGAAGGAAGTCATGACATGCCACAAGTCTCTTGATAACTGTTATCTATGGTCTCCAACAGTCACAACCTTGCCGACCAAGCGCCTTTTATCCAAAGCTCAAGAGACAAAGCTATGGCATCAAAAACTTGGTCACATCAATTTGAGGAGCATGCAAAAGATCCTCTCTGAAAAGGCGATCATTGGAGTTCCCAACCTCAAGATCATTGAAGGAAAAATCTGTGGAGAATGCCAGATTGGGAAACAAGTCAAGACGTCACACAAGAAGGTACAACATCTTACTACTTCTCGTGTTCTAGAACTTCTTCATGTTGACCTTATGGGACCTATGCAAGTAGAAAGTCTAGGAGGGAAGAAGTACATATTTGTCTGCGTAGACGACTTCTCGAGGTACACCTGGGTAGACTTTATTCGAGAAAAGTCAGACACCTTCTCAGTCTTTGAAGCCCTATGTCGGAGAGTTCAACGAGAAAAAGGAGAAGCCATTGGAAAAGTCGTCCGACTTCGAAGTGATCATGGAAAGGAGTTTGAGAACATCAGCTTCGCAAATTTTTGTGATGCTGAAGGAATTGCACATGAATTTTCTGCTCCCATCACTCCTCATCAAAACGGGATCGTTGAAAAAAAAATCGCACTCTTCAAGAAATGGCAAGAGTCATGATGTTAACCAAAGACATCCCGCAGCACTTCTGGGCTGAAACTTTGAATACGGCATGCCATATTCATAATAGAGTGGCCCTCCGCCCTGGAACTTCGCTCATTCTTTATGAAATATGTAGGGGGAGGAAGCCGAATGTCAAATATTTCCATGTCTTTGGATCGATCTGCTACATACTTGCAGATAGGGAATCTCGACGCAAACTTGATCTTAAAAGCGACGAAGGCATCTTCCTCGGATACTCCAGAAATAGTCAGGCTTTTCGTGTATTCAACAAACGCACCCGGACTATCATGGAATCTATCAATATCGTGATCGATGACAGTAACGAGCAACCCAGTGACGAGGACGAAGAAGTCCTAAATCTATTATTAGAAGTCAGACAAGAAGTCAGACCAGAAGTCAGTGGCGATGAGCGCAACAAAGAATCTGAAGACGAAAGCCCAATCATCCCGGACAAAGAGGCATCTCCTATAAGACAAAGAGCTCCGTCAAGAAGAATTCAGAAGAATCATCCACCCCAGGATGTGATAGGAGACATAAATGAGGGAGTGCGGACTCGACAAAAGGCATCTCTTGACTACAAAGAGGTGATAGGTAACATTTGCTTTATTTCCAAAATTGAGCCAAAGAATATACAAGAAGCCATCAATGATGAGTACTGGGTCTGCGCCATGCAAGAAGAATTGGTTCAATTTGCAAGGAATGAAGTCTGGGAACTAGTACCCAAGCCTGACAATGTCAATGTCATCGGGACAAAGTGGATATTCAAAAACAAGTCTGACGAGCAAGGAAACATCACTCGAAGCAAAGCAAGACTTGTGGCTCAAGGGTACACACAAGTAGAAGGAGTCGACTTTGAAGAAACCTTTGCTCCGGTAGCCAGACTGGAAGCCATACGACTTCTGCTCGGCATAACATGCCATATGCGTTTCAAACTCTATCAGATGGATGTAAAGAGTGCCTTCCTTAATGGAAATCTCAACGAAGAAGTCTATGTGGCTCAACCAAAGGGATTCGAAGACCATGACTCTCCTCATCTTGTCTACAAACTAAAGAAAGCCCTCTACGGTCTCAAACAAGCTCCACGAGCATGGTATGAATGTCTCACTCAATTCCTAGTTCAGAATGGCTATATTCGAGGGGGAGTAGACAAAACTCTCTCTGTGAAGAAGGAAGGAAGGGACATCATAATTGCTCAAATATATGTCGACGACATTGTATTTGGAGGAAAGTCAGACAAGATGATGGAACGTTTCGTCCAACATATGCAGTCTGAATTTGAGATGAGTATGGTCGGTGAGCTCACATACTTCCTAGGCTTCCAGATCAAACAGATGTCAGATGGAGTATTTATATCCCAAAGCAAATATGCAAAGAACATTGTCAAGAAGTTCGGGTTAGAAAAGGCCTCACACAAGAGAACTCCTATTGCCACACATGTCAAATGCACAAAGGACGAGATGGGAGAATCAGTTGATCAAAGCCTTTATCGAAGCATAATAGGAAGTCTTCTCTATCTAACAGCAAGTCGACCCGACATCGCTTACTCCGTGGGAGTCTGTGCTTGATATCAAGCCAATCCAAAAGTCAGTCACTTAGCTCACGCCAAGAGGATCATAAGGTACATCTCGGGAACCTCTGAATTGGGTTTACTATATTCCTTTAATACCTCTCCTACTCTTGTTGGATATTGTGATGCTGACTGGGCGGGAAGCACACCAGACCGAAGAAGTACCTCTGGAGGTTGTTTCTACCTGGGGAACAATCTTGTATCATGGTTCAGCAAAAAGCAAAATTGTATTGCTTTGTCTACTGCTGAGTCCGAATATATTGCAGTCGGAAGTAGTTGTACTCAGCTTCTTTGGATGAAACAAATGTTGGCAGAGTGTGGAGTCAGGCAAGAAGTCATGACTTTGTTCTGTGACAACATCAGTGCTATCAATATCTCGAAAAACACAGTGCAACACAGCAAGACAAAGCATATTGATATCAGGCACCACTTTATTCGAGAACTTGTAGAAGACACGAAGATAAAACTCGAATACCTACCCACTGAGAAACAAGTCGCTGACATCTTTACAAAAGCATTAGATGCTAACAGATTTGAAAGTCTAAGGTCATCCCTTGGACTTTGCTGTCTGGAGTAACCAGAAGTCAAGACAGAAGAGAAGGAGCTTTTGAGTGGATTTTTACTCTCTCTCTATCAGGACCAGCCAGGGTCCACCAAATCTAGCCGGGCCCAAATTTCACTATCAGAAGCCTAGTTGGAATTATTTGTTTAAAAATTCAAAAAGGGGAATGATTGAAAAACTGACGACAAACCAATCGGCTCTCGACCCCCTTCAACTTCTGCAGAAAAAGCCTGCACATCCCCTCCATCTTCCCAAAACCGCTAGGGCACCACAAATCAAAAATCTGAAACTGTAAGATTTTGTTCTTCTCCTCTCAAGATCAAATCCGATCAAGTTTTCTGTCAAATGGTTGGTACCCGTAGTGGACGAATACCATCTACCTCCAAGACGCTACGAGCAAAAATGAGGGCAAAGGTGATTGCCAAAAAGTTGTCGGCCTCCAAATCAACGACAAACAAATATGGAGTGAAGATTCGAGGGAGAAATCTCCTTGGAGAAAGATCGGCGAAACCTCAGGATGGACCAATGGAGGCGATTATCTCCACTGTAGAGAAGGACAAAGCTGCCAACCTAGAAGAGGAAGGCTCTCACACTTCGCAGACGCCCCCACAAGGTACTTCTACTACCCCTTTTGTAGTAAACCCCGTAGACAAAGAGGTGTCTGAAGAGGCTCAAGGAACTTTCGCCCCTGAGATCCATGATGCCGTCTGTGGAGATAAATCTAGCCCCCAAAAATCTGCACCTACGCCAGAGAAGTCCCCACCAACAGAAGTCTTGCAAAAAGCCGACAGCCCACCTGTAATCCAGGACAGTGAACCTAGGATAAATGAAGAAACTGAAGTCATCCCAGAATTTGCTCAACCTGTAGAGAATATTGTCAGTATAGAAGAAGGAGATGCAGCAGAGGCCATGGAAGAAGAAGCTGTGCCCAAAAGGCTTGAGAAAAGGAAGCTACCAACAAGAAGGTTGGTCGATGAAGAAGAAGAACCCCAAGTACCAAGGAGATTGACCCCAAAAAGAAAGACAACAGAGAAAGGAGTAGCATCGGCTTCTAAACAACCAAAGAAGTCTAGAAGGAAGTCACTAACTTCTGTAGCAACCTTTGCTCCAGAAGAAGAGGAATATGAAGAAGAAGACACCCGTATTATACTACCACGGGTCAAAAAGCAATGGGAGGGCAGAAACTCCCCAAGAATGTTCCTAAAACTCCTACGGATAATGTCTCATTCCACTCTGTAGACAATGCGGTTAAATGACAGTATGTATACCAGCGCAATATCCATCCAGAAAGGGAGCTCTCCACAGAAGCTCAGGGGATAAACACGATTGTGGAACTTCTCCGAAGAGCAGGCCTGACCAATACGGTCATAAACATCGGGCCATTCTACCCAGCGTTGGTCAAAGAGTTTATTGTCAACCTCTCAAGTGAGTTTGATGACCCGGAAGATGCAGAGTACAGGAAAGTATTTGTTTGGGGAGAATGCTTCGAAAGTATTTGTTTGGGGAGAATGCTTCGAAATATCTGCCGCAACTATCAATGCTTATCTTGGCAGAGAAAACCTAGAAGTCACTCCAGAAGTCCCGCACTCGAACAAAGTAGCGGTTGAGATCACTGGAGGACGGAAGAAGGTCTGGCCCTTCAAAGACACCATTGCGGCTGCTGAGCTTACTGCAAATACTCAATTCTCTACCGCATTGGCTTGGCAAATTGGGCGCCTTCTACACACGGGTCAAGCATCTAAACAGAATTGGCTAAACTCATATACCAAATAGGTACGCAATCTTCTCTTCATTTTGGCTCATATGTCATTGAACATATAGTCAAACATGCCAAATCATGCGCTGTCAAGCTTCCTATCGGGTTTCCCTCATTGATCACCGGTCTTCTTCTCCAACAATGTCCTCACATTGTCCGAGAGACGGATGTTCCGGGTGAGAAGCCACTGCCCCTCGCTATCAGCCTCAAAAACTTCGAAGGCAAGCATATGAGGGACCTCGCACCTCCTATGGCCAAAGCATCAGAAGATGGTTCAAGCTCCCGACCTTCAGGACCACTTGGCACTAGGATGGAGGAAGAGTTGGTGGAGATGATCAATGATCTGGAGAAGTCAATTGCTATGCTATCAACCCGCAAAGTCGCCTGTGAAGCTCTTCTCAATGACCTCCGCTCTGCTCCTGCTGCTGAAGATGATGTTGATGACTCCAACTCATTTTAAGTATTTCTCTGATTTACTTTGAGAACTTGTTCCAAACACACTCTTAAATCCTCGGGGTATGTCCAAGTTAATTTTCTGCACACTATGACACTTGTTTTATTTGCTCATGTTTGAGCTGGATATTTTGCTCATGTTTGAGCTGGTTATTTTGCTCATGGTATGAGCTGGTTTATACCCTGTTGTTAGTCAAATTTCATTGTATGATTGCCTTTGGCAATATTGTAAGACAAACAGGGGGAGATAGATAGAAGTTACGCCAGAGGCTACGCCAGAAGTCGCACCGGAAGTTGCGCACAGAAGTAGCCAAGCCAGAAGTCGCCGCTCCAGAAGCCACTCCAGAAGATAAACCAGAAGCCGCACAAGAAGTCGCATCATAAGTCACATACTTGCTGTGTGCGTAACTGCCTCAAGGTGACGATGTGCCTGAAATGTGTTTTAAGTCACATCACTTGCTGTGCGTAACTGCCACAAGATAGCTCACTTGCTGTGCGTAACGGCCACAAGATGAACGATGTGCCTAAAAATATGTTTACCTAAAAAATTGCCAAAGGGGGAGATTGTTGCTACGTTTAAGTATTGGCCTAAATTTTTAGCGCAAATGTAAGAAGTCAGTACAACAAGTTACATGACATGTGGAGCGACCAGTTACGATCCAGATTAGGAAAGATCTGAAGCTTTCCTATTTCGACGAAGCTTGGAGCGAAAGAAGAAAGACGCCACAAAAACTTGGAGCGCAAGAGAGTGACGTCGACAAGCCAGACGACTTCCAGCTGTCAGTAACACGTCAGCAATAGGCGGCAACTCGACTTGCCTGATTTATTCAGGAAGTCAGAACATGCAACGACTTGCCTGATTTATTCAGGAAGTCTGAAACTTCCTGTTCCTGGTCCGAGAAGGATTAGGAATGTGAGCTGCTATAAAAAGCCTTTGGCTTCCCATTAGCAGATCATCCGTTCTTGTTCTAGTAATTGCAAGATTTCTCAGAGCTCTTAACCGTGCACCATTGGCGTGTTGAGAGGCTAATTAAGATTAGCTAGAACGGACTTTGCTCCGATCAAACATTAAGTCGCGAAGACTAAGTGTTTGGATCGGTTAGGGTTTTTGTTTGTGATTGAAGATTCACAACTCTGTCAAAGAAGACAACGACACCGAGCATAAGCTTGCTCGAAGGGTGGAATTGAGAGGATCTCAAAGACAGGGGGAGAGGCCCTTGGTCGAGGTTGTTCACGGTGAGATCTATAATAGCTTAGGACAATAGCTTGTGTGATAGCTAGTTGGTGCTTGAAGTTGTACTATTGACTAACTAATAGTGAAAACCTTTCCACTGGCAAAGTGCCCCCAGACGTAGGTGCAGAGTCACCGAACTAGGTAATCATCTCTGGTGTCGTTATTATCTGTTTACTGTTTAAGCTTACGGTTTACGTTTTAGGCAAGTAGTCGACACACAAGTTACGATTTTGTTCCTACCTTCTTGACTCGGCGAATTTCACGATGCAACACACACACACACACACACACACACACACACACACACACACACACACACACACACACACACACACACACACACACACACACACACACACACACACACACACACACACACACACACACACACACACACACACACACACACAAATATATAGGTCATAGGTCATATGGGGTATAGATTTTATTCCCTAATAAAATCCTACTTAATTGTAAATTTGCAGTTCATAATTTTTCCTAAAATCTGAGAAACTAGTATTCACTTAGAAATTATGTTAATTTTCCTGTAAAAGATTACAACACCCCTTTTAAAAAAAATTACTAACATGACTTTAAAATTTTAAACTAAAATGCAGGGAAATAATATTTATTCGTTGAGATTTATTACACTTAGAAGTTAATTATGTGACGTGATAAAAATAAGTTACCCGTTGTGAATGTCATCCCTCACCCCAAAAACGTAAGGTATTGTTGACATCCCCATTGTTCAATATAGTTTTCTCAAACTTCGGGGCATCAAATTTACTTTCTCTAGTCTAACCAGTTTTTCGGTAAATCAGTTTTTTTTGTCCCTAAGGCTTGTTGAGTCTGATGCCATAAGTTTTGTTATAGTCGTCGATTGGGAATTGTTTTATTTGAGCTTCCCTTCCAACTTCTTGACTAAAGAAAATGTCAAGAATCGAGATGGGTTTAACGTTGTCTACCCTTTACTACGTGTAGTATAAGAAACCATTTTCCGCCCTCCGAAATTATTCAGATTTGGACCGTGACAAAATTGTTCAACGTTGTTGTGAAAGGTAGAAGCGAAAATTGTGTTGATGGAGAATGAGATCTTGAGTATTAGCTCGCCGCTCCTTACTGGAAAATGGAGTGCATCAGTGAAGGGATGAGATTTCTTTAAAGTAGATTGAGTTTGAAGAGGACCGACATCAATCCTACTTTATTTTATAATTTTGAAAAAATTACCACTCACAATAGCTACATTTAATATCTTTGCATAGCACAAGTAATTTTAAGGGTTGTTTCATTATTTTGAAAAATTATAGTTTCAAGTGATTCTCTCGATTATTTTTAGTCATTTAACTAATTGAGCAACGAAATTAAAATAAATTGTTAGTTGACACACTTAAAAGTTAGTTGTTGCAAATAATAATTTTCCTTTTAACTTTTGCGTAGAGTGAAATAGCGGATTTTTTTCAAAAGAAATGTAATTAATTAAAATATTTAACAAAATAGATTACTGTTTAACATATTTAAAAGGGATAATGACATTTTGTTACACCTAACTATAGCGAAATGACACTTTTATACCTTAATTATTTTTCTCTTTTTTAGTACCATAACAATTTTTTTGTGACAACCTACTCTAAAATGCCTAAAATACCTAAACTACCACTGATTTAAGAAACTATAAATTTTATTGATTCAATTTGATTTATTTTTAGGATGCAATTAAAATTATGTTCCAAAATTTAAAATTAAATTTGAATCATTTCAAATTCAGTTTTATAAATCAAATTGGACCAAGTCTATTTTGATTTCTTAAACTAGGGGTATTTTAGTCATTTTTAGCATAGGTTGTCGCAAAAAAATTGTCAATAAAGTAGTTAAGGTATGAAAGTGTCATTTCGTTATAATTAGATGTAGTAAAATGTCATTATCCCAATTTAAAATTTTGTGTCGCAGACTCCCAATGGTCCAAGTGTCAGCACCATATAAATCAACATTCATTCTCTCTCTTTTTAACTTTTGTGTATTGTACTGTAAGTGGCTAGTGTAAATACACTCTTAAATCCTTGTTCCAAACACACTCTTAAATCCTCGGGGTATGTCCGAGTTAATTTTCTGCACACTATGACACTTGTTTTATTTGCTCATGTTTGAGCTGGTTATTTTGCTCATGGTGTGAGCTGGTTTATACCCTGTTGTTAGTCGAATTTCATTATATGATTACCTTTGGAAATATTGTTAGACAAACAGGAGGAGATAGATAAAAGGTACGCCAGAGGCTACGCCAGAAGTCGCCGCTCCAGAAGGCACTCCAGAAGATAAACCAGAAGCCGCACAAGAAGTCGCATTAGAAGTCACATACTTGCTGTGTGCGTAACTGCCTCAAGGTGACGATGTGCCTGAAATGTGTTTTAAGTCACATCACTTGCTGTGCGTAACTGCCATAAGATAACTCACTTGCTGTGCGTAACGGCCACAAGATGAACGATGTGCCTAAAAATATGTTTGCCTAAAAAATTGCCAAAGGGGGAGATTGTTGCTACGTTTAAGTATTGGCCTAATTTTTTAGCGCAAATGTAAGAAGTCAGTACAACAAGTTACATGACATGTGGAGAGACCAGTTACGATCCAGATTAGGAAAGATCTGAAGCTTTCCTATTTCGACGAAGCTTGGAGCGAAAGAAGAAAGACGCCACGAAGACTTGGAGCGCAAGAGAGTGACGTCGACAAACCAGGCGACTTCCAGCTGTCAGTAACACGTCAGCAGTAGGCGGCAACTCGACTTACCTGATTTATTCAGGAAGTCAGAACAGGTAGGCGGCAACGATTTGCCTGATTTATTCAGGAAGTTTGAAACTTCCTGTTCCTGGTCCGAGAAGGATTAGGAATGTGAGCTTCTATAAAAAGCCTTAGGGTTCCCATTAGCAGATCATCCGTTCTTGTTTTAATAATTGCAAGATTTCTCAGAGCTCTTAACCGTGCACCATTGGCGTGTTGAGAGGCTGATTAAGATTTGCTAGAACGGACCTCGCTCTGATCAAACATTAAGTCGCGAAGACTAAGTGTTTGGATCGGTTAGGGTTTTTGTTTGAGATTGAAGATTCACAACTCCGTCAAAGAAGACAACGACACTGAGCATAGGCTTGCTCGAAGGGTGGAATTGAGAGGATCTCAAAGACAGGAGGAGAGGCCCTTGGTCGAGGTTGTTCACGGTGAGATCTATAGTAGTTTAGGACAATAGCTTGTGTGATACCTAGTTGGTGCTTGAAGTTGTACTACTGACTACCTAATAGTGAAAACCTTTCTACTGGCAAAGTGCCCCCAGACGTAGGTGCGGAGTCACCGAACTGGGTAATCATCTCTGGTGTCGTTATTATCTGTTTACTGTTTAAGCTTACGGTTTACGTTTTAGGCAAGTAGTCGACACACAAGTTACGACTTTGTGTTCGACTTCTTGACTCGGCTACGATTCATAATTTCAAATCCTATTCTCTGGGAGAACCAATGTCTGATGAAAAACTGGTTAGAAAAACCCTGCGTGCTCTTAGGCCTAGATTTAAGATGAAGATCATTGCAATTGAGGAAGTTCATGACCTCAAGATCTTAAAATTCGATGAGCTAATGGGGTCTCTAATGACCTATGAGTTGTCTCTGCCCAACATCGACAAAAGGAATAAAGGAGTTGCTTTCAAAAGCTCAACACACAAGCAACCAGAACCTTAGGATTCTGATTCCGAAGAAGACATCGATGCTACAATGGGCCTTCTCACAAAAAATTACAACAAAGTCATGAGAAGATTCAGTCGAATGGGTGGACGAAATTTCACAACAAATGCCAGAAACAAAGCTCCACAAAAAACTCAACCAGGAGGAAGTCTTGACAGACCAAACATGAGTGGAGAAGAAAACAACAAGAACAAAGGACTTCAATGCCATGAATGTGAAGGATTCGGCCATCTTCGCAGAGAATGTCCAAATTTCCTCAAACAACAAAATCGAGGATATAATGCCACCCTATCAGATGATGACAATGAAGATAGTGGATCTGAAGAGGTAAGCAACTTTGTTGCATTCACTACTACTACTCCTGTATGTAACATTGATAATTCTGCCAATATCAATGACGATCACCACCATCCAACTCCAAATGAGAATTGGACTAAAGAGCAACTAGTCGAAGCGTACAAAGGCTTACATACCAGATGGATCAAGGAAACTCTGATACTTGATCAACAAGGTGAACGGATTATCAGTCTTACCAACGACAAGTTTAGATTTCTAGAGATGATCGTGGAGCTAAAACTCGAAATCACCAGACTTAATGGAGAAATTAGTCTTATGACTAAATCGGTAAAGATGATGAATCCTAGCACGGAAAGCCTTGACAAGATTCTATCAATGGGAAAGCAGTCCAAGGATACGACGGGACTAGGGTACACATACGATATCCCCTCAACAGCAGTGACGAAGTTTGTCCCACAACAAGCCATGGTTGACAAGAAACCACTAGATGCCCCAACACATCCTACTGGACGACCTACAACAAATGCCATGACATCGTCTACAACATGTTCTTGTCAAGAAACTGTCAGAAGACATCCTCCACGCAGACAACAATACTATAGAAGACCAGCTTATCAATATCAATGGATATGTCATTACTGTAGTCAACAAGGTCACAACAGACCTTTTTGTTTTCAACTTCTTGGGAGGAAGCAAGCTCAGCTACCACAAAAGAGACATTAAAGGCATCTCTCAACTCCTTAGAAAACATCCCGCCTTGAATGGAGACCTAAGAACCTAGTCTATCGAGCTAATGTTGCATATACATCCTTAAGTGCATCAACAAACAAGGACTGGTATCTCCACAGTGGATGTTCTCGACACATGACAGGTACTCCAGAGTTTCTTTCCAATCTCAAATTATATACAAACTGTTATGTTACTTTTGGAGATGTGATTCGAGCACGAATCATTGGAAAAGGAGTACTCAAGAATTCAGGAGCTTCCTGCCTAACTGAAGCATTACTTGTAGAAGGACTTAAGGCAAATCTACTTAGCATCAGCCAGATCTGTGATCTAGGTTCAGAAGTGAAATTTACTAAAGAAGGCTGGGTAGTAAAAGACTCCGATCAAGTCACTATTCTACAAGGAATCCGGTCAATGGATAACTGTTATATCTGGTCCCCCGAATCACATATCGAAGCGGCAAAGTGTTTTGTCTCCTACGTAGAAGAAACCAAACTATGGCACAGAAAGCTTGGACATCCAAATATTAGAAGCATGCAGAAAGCAATATCCGAGCAAGCCATTACTAGAATACCAAACCTGAAAATAATAGAAGGAAAGATCTGCGGGGAATGTCAGATTGGGAAGCAAATCAAGATGTCACACAAGAAGCTACAACACATCACCACCTCTCGAGTACTTGAGCTAATACATGTTGACCTAATGTGGCCAATGCAAGTTGAGAGTCTTGGAGGAAAACGCTATGTCTTTGTGTGTGTAGATGATTACTCACGATACACATGGGTTGACTTCCCTCGTGACAAATCAGATACATTCTCGATCTTCAAGAATCTGTGCATCCAAGTCCAACGAGAAAAAGGGAAACAATTGGAAAAATAATTCGACTTCATAGTGATCATGGACGAGAGTTCGAGAACACCAAATTTGCAGAATTCTGTAACTCAGAAGGGATAGCTCATGAGTTCTCGGCACCAATCACTCCCCAACAGAATGGCATTGTTGAGCGCAAAAACAGGACTCTACAAGAGATGACTAGAGTTATGATGCTGGCCAAGGCCATACCAACTCACTTTTGGGCAGAAGCACTTAACACTGCTTGCCATATCCACAATCGAGTCACTCTCCGACCAGGTATGTCAGTAACTCATTATGAAATATGGAGGGGGAGAAAGCCCAATGTTAAGTACTTCCACATCTTTGGATCCACTTGTTATATTCTGGCTGATAGAGAGCCTCGTCAAAAGCTTGACCCAAAAAGCGATGAAGGCATCTTCCTTGGCTATTCAAGGAATAGTCGCGCATACCGAGTCTTCAACAAACGAACCAAGACCATGATGGAATCAATCAATGTTGTTGTTGATGATGACTACGAAGATGCCTCAGAGGACGCGACAGATGAAGACGGAGTCGATCCCAACAATGTTAGGAAGAATGTTACTACCGATGTCAGAGAAGATGCTAGCAGCAAATCAGAAAACGATGATGCTAGTCCAAATGTCGATAATGATGAGACAGTTCCTGAAACCAGCAACAAGAATCCCTCGCGAAGAATCCAGACTAATCATTCTATCTCTGGAGTAATTTGAGACCTGAATGAAGGCATACGGACTCGGTCAAAAACTCCTGAAGACTACAACGAGATGATAGGCAATATTTGCTTCGTTTCAAAGACAGAACCCAAAAATATCAATGAAGCCATCAATGATGAGGGTCAATGCTATGCAAGAGGAACTGATTCAATTTGAGAAGAATCAGGTGTGGGAACTGGTTCCCAAGCCAAGTGAAGTAAATGTCATTGGCACAAAATGGATTTTCAAAGACAAGTCCGATGAGCTTGGCAACATCACTCGCAACAAAGCCAGGTTAGTTGCTCAAGGGTATACTCAAATTGAGGGAGTCGACTTCGATGAGACATTTGCTCCTGTAGCAAGACTTGAAGCAATCCGTCTCCTACTAGGGATATCATGCCATCTACAGATTAAGCTCTACTAGATGGATGTCAAAAGTGTTTTCCTGAATGGAGATCTCAACGAAGAAGTATATGTATCACAACCTAAAGGGTTTATTGATCCACACTCCCCTGATCATGTGTATAAACTCAAGAAGGCTCTCTATGGGTTGAAACAAGCACTAAGGGCTTGGTATGAAAGACTCACAAAATTCCTGATTCAAAGCGGCTACACTAGAGGGGGAGTCGACAAAACTCTATTTGTGAAGAACGAGGACGGGAATTTGATGATAGCTCAAATTTATGTCGATGACATTGTCTTTGGAGGGATGTCAAGCAAGATGGTAGAGAAATTTATTCAACAAATGCAATTAGAATTCGAGATGAGCATGGTGGGAGAGCTTACCTATTTCCTAGGCTTCCAAATCAAACAACTAAAAGATAGCATCTTCATATCTCAGAGCAAATATGCGAAGAATATTGTCAAGAAGTTTGGGATAGAAAAAGCCTCACATAAAATGACACCTGCAGCTACACATATCAAGCTAACTAAAGATGATCTAGGAGAAGCCGTCGACCAACACCTATACAGAAGCATTATCGGTAGTCTTCTCTACCTTAATGCGAGTCGACCAGATATTGCCTACTTTGTAGGAGTATGTGCACGATATCAAGCTAATCCCAAGATTAGTCATCTCCCCCATGCTAAAAGAATTATAAGATATATCTCTGGGACTACAGACTTGGGTTTATTATACTCATTCGACACATCCTATACCCTGGTGGGGTATTGTGATGCCGATTGAGCTGGAAACACAGCAGATAGGAAAAGCACATCTGGAGGATGCTTCTTCCTTGGAAACAATCTCATATCATGGTTTAGTAAAAAGCAAAACTGTTTTGCCTTGTCCACTGTTAAATCTGAGTATATAGCTGCCGGGAGTAGCTGTACACAATTGTTATGGATGAAGCAGATGCTAGTCGAATACAATGTCAGACAAGAAGCCATGAATTTGTATTGTGATAATGTTAGTGCCATCAACATCTCCAAAAATCCTGTCCAACACAGTAAGACCAAACACATTGACATTAGACACCACTTCATTCGAGAGCTGGTCGAAGATAAGAAGATCATCCTAGAGCACATCCCTACAGAAAAGCAACTTGCTGATATTTTCACAAAGGCATTAGATGCGAGCAGATTTGAGTACCTCAGGTCATCACTCGGTCAGTGCACCATCAACGAGCAATAGATGTTGCAGAAACGGTTAAGAGGAGTTAGTTGGTGCCTCTTCATGAACCGGTCCAAAATCCCAACACATGCCATTGGGCCAAGCATACCAAAAGCCTATATAAAGGAAGGAAAGGTCACAAAAGATACGCTCGGACTTCAACAGATTTGATTTGAATCAACCTATTTTCCAAAATCAAAACCTAGTCTGCCTCTTCTCGCTTTCGCTCTCGCCTTCACACTCTGCAGCGAAAAACCACAGTCATGGTGAAGACTCGGAGCACTTTAACACCAAAGAAGGTCACTGGTAGTAAACGATCCGAACCCAAGAAAGCAGAAGCAAAAAGCTCCAAGAGCAGCAATCCAAAAACCAACAAGCATGGAGTCCGAATCAAAGGACCTAAGACGCTGAAGAAAAATGAAGAATCTCCCAAAGAAACCTCACCGGAGGAAGCCCCAATGCCCACCTTTTCTCGAGTTCCTAAACGATCTCGAACCGGAAGCTCTACATTCTCCATGACAGACCTAACAGGGCCAGAAAGGGAGACTGATCTTGGCCAAGGAAGCCGAGAAGCGTCCATGCAAATTGTTCCTGTTCCAGTATCAACAAATGCCCCAGGTATCAACTCTTCCATTATTTCAAACACCGATACTTCTAGAAATAGTGATTTGTTGGAGTCGCTACTGGAAAACCAAGAACCACCTCAAGAAGGTGTGGTGGAGGAACTGATTAATTCTGGAGGAGAAGAAAAAGACTTGACCCCGGTCAGCCATGGGTTGGAGCGTATTGCTGAAGGAGAAGGAGAAGAAGAAGGTGCAACAGATGTCATTCCTGAAGCCACAAAGGAGGCTGTGGTAGAAGAAGAAGAAGTCGCTGACTCGGAAGAAGCCGAGGAAGAAGTTGAGAAAGACAACAGTGTCGCCATAATGAACACAGAAGAAGTTCCTCTGGATGCCAGAGAAGATACGACAGAAGATGCTACTGAGGCAGCACACACGGTGTTGTCATCCCTGAAGAAGAAGGTACTAGAAGAAAATGAAAGTCTAGCTGTGATGGTTGAAAAACTCAAAGAAACCAAGAAGAGAAAGGAGGTAAAAGATGCTGGAGGCCCCAGCAACAAGAAAAAGAAGATGTCCGTCAAGGAAAAAGGGAAGAAAAGTGTCTCCAAGAGGATATTAGTAGATGAAGCAACTGATGACGATGAAGAGGAGGTTACAGCAAGGGAAGCAAGCAAGGAAGAAAAGTTGAAGACGGTCAAGAACACATTGAATGTTCCTTATGACAATGTGTCATTTCACTCTGCGGACGGAGCTAAACGATGGGAATTCGTGTTCAAGAGAACGACGTATCCCGAGAAGACCCTATCGTCGGAGCTACTGGGACTAGAAACCATTGTCCAACTTCTGGAGCAGGCAGAGCTTATGAAGACCGTCACGAACATTGGTAACCACTATCCCCTCTTGGTCAAGGAATTTATTGCTTCTGCTTTAACCAATTTACCTATTGGGTTTAGGACTCCAGATGATCCGGATTTTGAGAAGGTGTATGTCAGAGGCATTCGCTTCAACATTTCCTCTGACATCATAAATGACTTCTTGGGGAGAAAGCGTGTTCGATCTATGTCTCCACCTGACCTGAACAAGGTACACCGTGAGATTACCGGAGACAAAAGCAGAAAGTGGCCTACCAAAGGCACTGTGGCAGCATCGGACCTTACATCCAAGTACTCCATTCTCTTTCTCATCGGAGTAGAAAATTGGGCTCCCTCCACACACGCATCCTCTATCAAACCAGAGCTGGCGATATTCATCTTCCAAATAGGTACTGGGTCTACACTTGATTTTGGGCAATTTGTTATTGATCATCTTATCCGACATGCCAGATCACTTGCTGTAAAAATACCTATTGCCTTTCCCTCCCTTATCTCTGAGCTGCTTGTACATCAACACCCCGGAGTGTTGAAGACAACAGATATGGTTGGCAAACGCGGAGGACTGATTATGGTGAGCCACAAGCTGTTTGAGGGCAAGCATGCTCCTGATCTTGTCAGGCCAGAAGCCAAGGCAACGACCAGTCGAGCCACAAGTGCCGCCCCTCTAACCAAGACCACCAGCAGGGATGCAGTTATGCTTGAAAGAGAGATAGTCGTGCTTGACAAGGACATCGTCAATCCGAAGACAACCCTGAAGCATCTCTCCCAGCGACGATCACATTGTGCCAACCTGCTAAAATCCATGTCCCCTCTAGGCTCCGAAGATGATGACACCACCTCTCTACCAAATGCTCCAGAAGAATCTACTCAAGATGCCTCCACTGACGCTACTGAAGAAGAGACTGCCAGTTCCAGCAGCAGCTCTGTTTAATTTCATAAACTTTCTAATTACCGAACAACTGAACATCTTTATTTTGTAATTTTTGTTAAACACTGTTTCACACTTACTCTCGACTGCTGATCGGGAGTATGTGTGAGTTAAGTTTGGATTTGTTTCTTATTACCCTGCTTTGTTACAAATATTTGTTTAAATTGTTGGCTCTTTTTGAGCCAGCAAGGGGGAGTAAAATAGATACGCGCGCGAAGACACGATGATACGCGCAAAAGACGCTACGAGACGCGAAACGCAAACAAAGACTTGATGACTGCCGATCGTGTGCATCGACAACAAATGCGACGCAGAATGCGAAGAAGAATGATTTCCTTAAAAATATTCAAAGGGGGAGATTGTAGTTACGACGGTTTTAGTGATTGGCTGATTTTTAAAGGAACTGAAGAACATGTTACAAAGAATGTCGAAGCATCTTCTGCGACATCTTGTGTAACATTGTTGACGGCGTCTCGGCAAACATCCTGATCGACAGAAATCAGGAAAGTGCAGATTCTGCAGAAAGTTCGAAGACGATTAGGAAATTCCAGAAACGACTTCAAATCTGGAAAGAAGAAAGATGGTGATTAAGAGGAAAACCATTAGGGTTAGTACTTATCCTCGATTGCTATAAAAGCTTAGGCTACCCCCTTAGTAATCATGTGGTTCTTAATTTGTTTCCTAGCAACAATTTGCAAGGTTCTTAGACGTGAAGGTTTGCGGGCTGAGAAACTGCAGACTGAGCTAAGGATATTGTGCATCACATAACTATTGAGAGTTAGGTGATTGAGGGTTTACTGATCGCATGAGTGAAGACTGCACGCAACCACCAAGTTGTACGAAGACTTGAACTGACAGAGCAAGGCGATTGCTCGAAGAGTGGAATCAAGACGGAGTCTTGGATTCAGGGGGAGACCCTGAGATAGATTGCACTGTAAGACGTAGCATATAGTATAGATCTAGGGATGATCACATGTACTTGTATGTTCTGACGAATTACTGATAAGTGAAATCTTTCCACTAGGCTGAGAGCCCCCAGATGTAGGTGACGTTGCACCGAACTGGGTAAAAAATCTGCCGTGTCATTGTTTATAGCTTTATATTTACTGTCCTGCATTATCAACACAAGAAGTCAGAAACAATGTTATAGTTTCTTACGTAACATTGTGTGTGGCATCTTGCACGACTAGCTGATCAAAATTTCAAGCATGCATTTTATTTGGCCTTTTTTCAATTACTCTACCTAACTCTCGACATTGGGTAGAGCCTAATTAACCCAAGTCTTGCTAACTCTCGGGTGTTACCACGCTTGCACAATGTCACTCAACGCAAGCGTGTAACTACCTCGTAAACCAGCGACTCTAAGCTAATCGCATTACAACCAACAATCTTCGAACCAAGAAGTGGGCATGCATGGTCATGATTCAATTTTATCTACATACTAGTCATTGAGAATGGCCTACTCCCAAGTCGACACTTACTCTCTCGAGGTCGAGACCAACTCGGGACCGCATTTACCCGACAATCATAGGGTAAGAGTTAATCCAAGTTGTCAAAACACGGTTTTAGAGCCTCTAACTCTCTGTGGTTCCTAGGTCCGATGCTATTTATCCCTCTCGAGATCAACCTAGCTCCCTAAACATACATTCTAAGTGGTCAAAATATAATACAAGCATGAAAATAAGGAAATCCACACAACTCCTTCTTCACCCTAGAATTAAGACCTCAATAACATGTCTTTAAACTATACAAATGTCTAGCTTCCATGACCTAGGGATTTTAGCCCCAAATCATGGTGTCTAAGCATTCATCCACAAGAAATAACAAGATTTAAGACAAGAAAAGAAAATTACAAACCCAAACCCAAAGATATGGGTGTTGGGAAGCTCAAACCTCTTCAATCTAGCTCCTCTTTGCAGTCTCTTGCTTCCTCTTCTTCTTTCCATGGTTGTGGTGGTGGAACCCCTCCCTTGGACTCCCTTGAAGCACCAAAAATGGCCTCCAAGAGAGGGTTTTAGAGCCCTCTCTCTCTCTAGAAAACCTTGGGAAGTCGAAAACCCTCTCAACTCAAAGTGTGCCTGTTGAGAAGTGCTGAAAAATTAGGGTTTCGGCCCTTTATAATGCATAAAATTGTAGCGTGTCACGATCGTGCCAACCCTTTAAACTGCCGTCAGAATGACGCCTGTGTCACAATTAAGACACGTTTTTTTTTCTCGAGTCCCGATTGTCTCGCCTCCGTGCCGTTCGTTGTGTTGAGCAACTACCCATCTAAATAAATTCCTTGAATTTGTCATGATTGTGACAGGCCTTGTCACGATCGCGACATCTCTTAGCATGCTCGTCCCCGCCTTGTGACGCTCACTGCATTTCCTTGGCACGATTGTTGTTGCTCTACACGCTTCCTCTCCCGAGCTACAAAAATGCTCCAATTTGGCTCTATCACCTACAAAATACCAAAAACACACTAAGGATCAAAAGTACAAAATAATGGCTCTAGAAAGCCGAAACGAGGACAATTCGGTACTCAAATGCGGGAATAAAGTGTAAATGTAAGGTCACATTAGGCCCGCATCAACACCTCACACTTAAAAAATTTATCGTGCTTGATAAGAAAAACAAAATTAAGCACAAAATTGTCGAGTATGCAGTGAGTGAAAACCCTGAAGTTAACTCCGATAGGGGAGCTTGACGTCTCCTGAGGGTTTTGTAGGAAAGAGCCCCCAACCCAAAAATATGCATATGCAAGTGAAAATGGATAGACTCGATCTTACAATACAACATGCAAACAAAACAGAAACTTTGTAAAAAAAACAAACACTCAAATAACACAAGAAAATAGCTAATTACAAACATACAAGAAATGTAGCAATCTTACATAATCATCGCCTTATGTTGAACATCTCGATTTCAAAAATTTCTTAGAACTATCGGCACAAATGCTCAAATGTACTCAAAAAGGCATATAGGCTCATGAAAACAAGTAATCATCAAAGCACGCGACAATGCACATTGTACAATTTTCACGCCATATCCATATCAAGCATTTTATGTCTTTGCACATTTTGCACAACTTAAGGTCCCTTTCACATAATGCTTTGGTGCTCATAGGCTTGTAATTATACCTAATCCCATTGATCACATGACTAGAGCCGTGAGCGAATCCATATATATAGGGCTTTCGTATAGCTTGTAATGTTAGGCTTACGCTCGGGTGGGAGTCTTAGAAGATCAAAACGGGGTAAATGTGGTGCACTACCACAAAGTCGCATCGTTCCTCACAAACCTTAATTACATCATGTCTCACCCCATGCTTGTTCTTTCCTAAAAACTTCTACCCTTATCTCACTCAATCCCTCATTTTCCTTGTGAATACGTTAAGATCTTATTAGTGACAACATCAAACTTGCTTAAAATTTTGTCTTTTAAATCCATAATTATCCTTCTTTTCTCCTTTTAGATCTTCTATTGGGTTTAAGGATTTTATTTTTTCCCTTCCTCATTTTCTTTTTCTTTTTCTCATTTTTTATTTTGTTTTTCCACTTTAATATTTCTCATACTTTCCCCAAACCCAAAAGTCATAATATGGATAATTTTTCTCAAGTTGATCATCATTCTTTTCTCATGAACCAAATCCGGTTCATCAAGTCATTTGTAAGCCCTTTTATCCCAACCCTCTTATGCATTTCCATTCCTATACATTGAAAAAAATCCTATATAATGAACCTGTTGCTACGTTCAGTGTTGGCAGATTTTTTAAGCACAAGGTAAGATGTCAGTCAACAAATTGTCACAACATTGTGTTCAACATCTTGTCCCTGCAACAACTCAGATTTCAATTGGTATCAGAGGAAGCACCTTATCTCTTAGGTGAGATTTTGCAAATATTTTGAGTAGCTAAAGATGGAATCAAAGGAAGGAGGATCAATCAGTCGACCCCCTGTACTTGACAAAACAAATTATGGGTATTGGAAAACACGCATGTGTGGCTTCATGAAGTCTTTGGACAGCAAGACATGGAAGGCAGTAATAATTGGCTGGGAAGAGCCCCAATACTCTGATGGATCTGGCAGCATTACGGCCCTAAACCCGAAAAGGAGTGGAGTCCTGCTGAAGATGAAGCTGCCCTAGGAAACTCCCGAGCACTAAACGCGATATTCAATGGAGTTGACAAAAACGTCTTCAGACTCATCAACACATGCACAAGTGCAAAGATACCATAGGATACCCTTTTGTAGCATATGGAGGAATCTCTAAGGTACGGGAGCAAAAACTACAATATCTCACCACCAACTTCGAAGCTCTCACCATGAACGAGGATGAAACAATAGCCGAGTTCAACGTTCGAATTCGAGATATGGCAAATGAATCCTACTCGCTTGGCAAACCTATGACTGATGAGGATCTGGTAAGAAAAACCGTAAGGGCTCTAAGCCCCAGATTCAAGATGAAGATCACTGCCATAGAAGAAGTGCATGATCTAATCTTGAAATTTGATGAGCTTATGGGATCTGTAATGACCTACGAGCTTTCTCTTCCTAGTTTGGAAAAGAAACACAAAGGCATAGCCCTTAAGAACTCAAATCAAGGACAAAAGGAGAATATATTCTCTGACTCAGACAACGAAGTCGATGAAGCAATAGCCATGTTGGCCAAAAAATACAACCGAGTTATGCGAAGGTTCAACCAGATGGCAGGAAAGAATGTCTCTCGAGATGCTAGAGACAAGCCTCCACAAAGGTTCTAGAAGGTTGAGAACTCTCCCAAAGAAGGTAGACAAGAACGACAAGAAAAAGAAAGAGGAGTTCAGTGCTTCGAGTGTGAAGGCTTTGGACATGTACAGAGAGAATATCCCAACTTCCTCAAGAAACAGAAGAAAGGGTTCACAGCCTCATTATCTGATGAAGAGGAAGACAACGATAAAGAGCAGAAAAGTAACTATGTAGCCTTTACTGCCTCCACATCCACTAGAATCTCGAAGAAGCCTGTCTCGGACGATGAACTATCCGATAAGACTTTCAACAATGCCTACAATGAGTGGTATGTTAAGTGGCTCGAAGACTCTGAAATACTGGAGAAACAAAATACGACCATTCTCGCTCTCAATGAAGATAAGACGAGACTTTTTGAAACCATCATCGACCTAAAGAAAGAAGTCGCACGCCTGAACGGAGAACTGGAGCTCATGACCAAGTCAGTCAAAATGATGAATTCAAGCACTGTCACTTTGGATCAAATTTTTTCCATTGGAAAGCCATCAAAGAACATGTAAGGTCTTGGTTACTCAAGAAAAGGCTCAACTTCCAAGACTATTTTCGTCCCCCAAAAGGCTACGTACGACATGTCACATCAGATGTCACAGACATCTGGCAACAGTCAGTCACAAAAGAAACACCATCATGGCAGCTCAAAGAAGAACAGACACAATTGGGTCTGTCATCACTGTGGACGAAGATGTCACATATGACCATTCTGCTATCGCCTCTATAGAAAAAGATCGGTAAAACAAATGACGTCTACCAAGAAAAAACCTTGACAAGAATGGCGAGTAAAAGAGGTACAATATCGAGCTAATATTGCGTATACATCTTTAAAGGCTTCTACCAACAACGATTGATATTTTGATAGTTGTTCATCTCGTCTTATGACTGGTAGTCGCTCATTCTTGACTATCATAACACCATGCTCAAATTCCCATGTTACTTTTGGTGATGGTGTAAAAGCCAAAGTCTTGGGAAAAGGAAAACTAAACTTCCCTAACTCACCCTGTCTAAGAGAAGCGTTACTGGTAGAAGGGCTTACTGCAAACCTGATCAACATCAGTCAACTCTGTGATCTGGATCTTTGTGTCAACTTCAATGTCGACAAGTGTGTAGTACTCGACCAACAAAAGGAAGAACTGATGAAAGGTCTCAGGTCACAAGACAATTGTTATCTATGGTCTCCAAACTCAGCCCCTATACCAGAAAAATGCTTTCTGTCTAAAGCACAAGAGACAAAAATCTGGCATCAAAAGCTTGGACACATCAACCTGAGGAGCATGCAGAAAATTCTTTTTGAACAAGCTGGTATTGGAGTTCCAGATCTAAAGATCGTCGAAGGCAAGATCTGCGGGGAATGTTAGATAGGCAAACAAGTCAAGACGTCACACAAGAAGGTACAACATCTTACCACTACTCGAGTTCTAGAACTTTTACATGTTGACCTGATGGGACCAATGCAAGTTGAAAGCCTTGGAAGAAAGAGATATATTTTTGTATGTGTCGATGACTTCTCAAGGTACACCTGGGTAGACTTTGTTCGCGAAAAGTCAGATACCTTCTCCGTCTTTGAATCCTTATGTCGAAGAGTTCAACGAGAAAAAAGAGAAGAGATTGGCAAGATTGTCAGGTTAAGAAGTGACCATGGACGTGAGTTCAAGAACACCAACTTTTGCCAAATTTTGTAATGAAGAAGGAATAGCCCATGAATTTTCTGCCCCCATCACTCCTCAACAAAATGGAGTAGTGGAAAGGAAGAATCACACTCTTCAAGAAATTGCTCGGGTCATGATGCTAGCCAAAGACATTGCTCTACACTTCTGGGCTGAAGCTCTAAACACATCATGTGATATTCACAATAGGGTCACCCTCCGACCAGGCATGCTAGTTACGCCTTATGAGATTTGGAGGGGAAGGAAGCCTAACGTGAAGTACTTCCATGTCTTTGGCTAAGTGTGCTATATCCTTGCTGATCGAGAGGCAGGACACAAGATTGATCCTAAAAGTGACGAAGGGATCTTTCTTGGATACTCTAGAAATAGCCGCGCTTTTCGAGTATTCATCAAACGAACCAAAACCATGATGGAGTCCATAAACGTAGTCATTGATGATGACATCCCCGAACAACCCAACAACGATGATGAAGAGATCCTGACTGCTCCAGAAGTCAGACTAGATGTCAGTGACAATGTATGCAACTTAGAGACTAATAAAGAAAACGATATTGGTCCTAACAAAGAGACTTATCCGACAACTCCGCAAAGAATCCCTTCCAGAAGAGTCCAGAAGAATCACCCAGCTCAGGATATAATTGGTGATATAAATGAAGAAGTTCGAACCCGAAGTAAGACTCCTGTAAATTACATGGACATGATAAGCAACATGTGCTTTGTCTCCAAGATAGAGCCCAAGAACGTGCAAGAAGCCGTAAAAGATGAGTATTGGGTATGTGCCATGCAAGAGGAGCTAGTATAGTTCGAGAGAAACGAAGTATAGAAACTGGTACCCAAGCCTGACGAGGTCAATATCATCGGGACAAAATGGATCTTCAAGAACAAATCTGATGACAAGGGGAACATTACCAGAAACAAGGCAAGAGTTGTGGCACAAGGCTACACCCAAGTAGAAGGAGTAGATTTTGATGAGACATTTGCTCCAGTTGCCAGACTTGAAGCTATCAGGTTGCTGTTAAGTATTGCTTGCCATGTAAGATTCAAACTCTACCTGATGGATGTAAAGAGCGCCTTCCTGAACGGATACTTAACCGAAGAAGTCTATGTCACTCAACCAAAAGGGTTTGAAGATCACAAATTTCCCCATCATGTCTATCGGCTCAAAAAAGCTCTCTACGGTCTCAAATAAGCACCTCGAGCCTGGTATGAACGCCTAACCCAGTTTCTAGTAGAAAAACGGCTACACGCGAGGGGGAGTTGACAAAACTTTGTTTGTTAAAAAGGAAGGAAAGAATATCATGATCACCCAGATTTATGTAGACGACATTGTTTTTGGAGGAATGTTGGACAAGATGGTGCAATAATTTATCCAACATATGCAGTCAGAATTTGAGATGAGCATGGTTGGCAAACTGACCTACTTTCTAGGCTTTCAGATCAAGCAAATAAATATTGGCATCTTCATCTCTCAAAGCAAGTATGCTAAAAACATTGTAAGAAAATTCGGTCTGGAGAAAGTATCTCACAAAAAAAACACCAAGCGCTACCTACACGAAGATTACCAGAGACGATCAAGGTGAAATTGTGGACCAAAGTCTCTAAAGAAGCATCGCTGGTAGCCTCTTGTATCTCACTGCAAGCCGACCAGACATAGTATTCTATGTGGGAATCTGTGCACGCTACCAAGAAAATCCTAAACTAAGCCATCTAGTCCAAGCCAAGAGGATCATCAGATATATATCAGGGACAACTGAGCTAGGCATGTTATATTCTTTTGACACGTCCTCTACTCTAGTTGGATACTGTGATGCTGACTGGGCCGATAACTTATCATATCGACGAAACACTTCAGGTGGATGCTTTTATCTCGAAAACAATCTAGTTTCATGGTTCAGCAAGAAACAAAACTGCATCGCCTTATCCACAGCTGAATCTGAATACATTGCCGCTGGAAGTAGCTGCACTCAACTCCTTTGGACGAAACAGTTGCTTGCCGAGTATAATGTCGGACAAGATGTCTTGACATTGTTCTGCGACAATATTAGCCCAATTAATATCTCAAAGAATCCTGTCAAGCACAACAAAACCAAGCATAGAGATATCAGACATCACTTCATCAGAGAGCTTGTGGAAGACAAGATTATCAAACTAGAGTACATTTCAACTGAGAAACAACTAGCAGACATTTTTACCAAGGCAGTTGATACAAATCGGTTTGAAAGTCTGAGGTCCTCCCTTGGACTGTGTTGTTTGGAATAAGATAATGAATACCTTAGAGAGAAGAGTTTTTTGATTTATTTTTCTCTCTCTAAAAGGATCATTTACCACAAAATCAAATCTGGGCCCACACTATCCTAAGCCCGTTATCAGTTTTGACGGTTGACAAAGGTGGAGTAAAATAAAAAAAAAGAAACAAAAATCTTCTGTTTTGACAAAAAGATACGCAACCTGTTCATATACCTAGGCGACTCAGCGCACAAATAAAGGAAAATGAATCATTAAGGGGCAACTCTTCACTATTCTCACGCAACATGCTCCATTATCTCAAAAACTAGAGTTTCTTCAACTACAAACCCTCGCTCTCTACAACCCATTTCAAATCTATCGAGAGCTTCTGCAACCATGGTGAGAATTAAGCATGTCGCGAAGAAAATCAAGACCCCGAGAACGACTCACAATCAGCATGGGGTCAAGGTGCGTGGAGTAGAATTTACTGAAACAAATCTTGATTCACAACATTCAAAACCATTCTCTACACCACTGCATGTCTCAGAGAAAGAAAGCGACAAAAAAAATTCTCCCTCTTTGAAGGAGATCAGGTAACCCTAAAACTTTATCTAAGCCTTCGATTCCAACCCCTGAGGAATCTACACCAGAGCAACCTACGGAGCAAAACGCCCCAACACCTCCAACCATCTCAGAAAAATCCGTGGAAGACATTGATGGAGATGCGTTAGAGGAGTCACCAAGTGAAGACAATGTTCCTCTTAATAAATTAAGGCCCGAGAAAAATATAGAGATAACACCTGATAGGAAAGGGAAAAGAGAAGAGTGAAGCATCTGTGCCAACATCTGGCAGAAACAAGAAGAAGAAAATTGTCGACTTGGAGGAGCCAGAAGAAGAAGAGGGTCTGAACATTCTCAGTACCAAGAAAAGGATGAGGCTGCCAAAAGACATTCCGGACGTAACCATCGACAATGTTTCGTTTCACTGTGTTGAAGGCGCTCGCAGATGGAAGTATGTGTGCAGTCGCACAATTTACCCAGATGGAAGTCATGGCCATCAAAAGGGATCATTCCTTCCTCAGAACTCATAACCAAATATTTCATTCTCTATCGAATCGGCATGCCGAACTGGGCACCTTCTTCTCATGGGTCAAGCATTCGGGCAGATCTGGCTAGGCTAATCTACCAAATAAGTATGGACTGTCCTCTAGACTTTGGGTCACTTGTTATTGAACATCTAACAAAACATGTGAGATCATATGTTATCAAATTGCCCATTGGATTTTCCTCTCTTATAACAGGCATACTTCTTCAACAATGTCCTACCATTATTCGTGACAATGATGTTGCTGGCAAACGCCCGTTAGTGCTTCATATTAGCCCAAAGTTGTTTGAAGGTAAACATATCAAAGACCTTCCACGTCCGACTACAAAAACCTTTGAAAGAGGAAGCATCACTAGCGCAACCAAGTTCATCAAAGATAAGAAGGTACACGAGCTAATGAAGGGTATAGCTGATCTAGAGACCATAATCCACACTCTAGCAAGCCGGAAGACCACTTATGAGCAGCTCCTCAATGACATGTTAGCTATACCTGAGGAAGCCCCCACTGCTGAAGAAGAAGTTGCTACCTCCTCCTGAAAACAGACCAGTTACTTAACTTTGTTCCTACAAAACTCATTTATTTTTGAACTCTTGAATCCCCGGGGACTGTCCGGGTTACTTTCTGTGAACAATGTTTTTGCTCCTTGGTGGAGCTGGATATTTGCCTCGTGTTTAGAGGCTGGATATTTGCTCTCTTCGTTAGAGCTGGATATTTTGTGCTTTAAAATTCCTCTGTGCTTACCCTTTGCCATTTTTGAGGCAATCAGGGGAAGATGATTAGGACCTACATGGTCAACCTATGGTCATCAAGATATTGGTGATCTGTAACAGTATCAACCAATGGTCATCAAGATATTGGTGATCTGTAACAGTGTCTGGTCTGGTCTATAACATGTGTAACTACATGTTAGAGACTTGTGTCAGCTGTCGCCTTTAACATGTGCAACTGCATGTTAAAGTAGTGTTGGCTAAAACATGCGTCACAAACATGTTCAGATTACTTTGTGACTTAAAGAACGACATGATTAGAACATACGTAACAAACATGTTACAACTTGTCGGTACATCATTAATTGGAACATGTGTCACAAACATGTTGCAACATGATGAACACTCCATACCATAAAGAGATAGAAGACGAAGACTTGGACTATGTACCTTGCTGATAAAGGACGAGAAGACTCAACAAGAAGATGTGATCTGCTGCAGCACACAAAAGTCAAACTTGAAGATTGACAATGGCTGAAGAGGATCGTCATAGACGGGAGATAAAACTCGATCGGAGATTGCGAAGAACAGAAGATGTGTCATCAAGATATGCTTGCCTAAAAAATTTCCAGAGGGGGAGATTGTTGCTACGTTCACTGTTGGACGATTTTTTAAGCACAATGTAAGATGTCAGTCAACATATCGCAACATACGTAGTATGAAATTATGTGCGTAGAATTAATCAAGTAAACCAGCGTTCCTGTTTAGACAGAGAACATCAGCGCGCGTGAGTTTTAGGCAATGACTAAATAAGGCAATCTCCAGCTAGCATCAAGACACATTAGCAAGACATGCAGTCGGTAAGGCCGACTTGCCAAACTTGCCAAAGACGGCAAGGGTTTGGATTTCCTAATCGGCATTGGAAACCGATTGGGCTACTCGAGTTTCTATAAAAGTAGGTGCTTTACCCCTTAGCAGCTCGTCTGCTTTTACGTCATTCCTGTGCTAAATACTAGAGCTCGTGACCGTGTAAGATTAGCGGATTAAAGGCTGTTTTATTTAGAAGGACATTGTTAATCACAAACATCAACTCGCAAGGATTTTAGTTTTTGTGATTTGAAGGTATTTGTTCGTGATTGAAGACTCACGAAGAAGATTGTCGAAGACAACACAACCGAGCATAGGCTTGCTCGAAGGGTGGAATTAAGACGTTCTCAAAGATAGGGGGAGATGCCCTTGGTCGAGGTTGTTCATGGTGAGAATTATAGTAGCTTACGACAATAGCTTGTGTGATAGCTAGTTGATGCTTAAAGTTGTACTATTGACTACCAGATAGTGAAAACCTTTCCACTGGCTATGTGCCCCCAGATGTAGGTGCGGAGTCACCGAAATGGGTAAATATATTGTGTGTCTTCTATTTATTGTTCCGTTATTTACTTATATGTGATCAGACAAGTTGTCGAACAAATTGTCACAACATTGTGTTCAACATCTTGTCCCTGCAACAACTCAGAATTTCAGAACCCATACTCAACGAAGCAACTAAACAATATGATGCACATGTTCAAATTATTGTTTGGATATAGAAACGAAAGGCACACTACATTGTATTGTTGGGTCACATAAAAGGCTATTTGACTTGCAAAAGGGTACCACAGATAAAATGTCAAGGTAGCTGTTTGGGCTAAAACGGTCCGATAATGGATTAAGGATTCTTCCCAATGGTCACTAGTCCTTGGCCCGAAGCCAAGTGTGGTCGAACAACTAGTTATAAACACGAAACACTAGGGGGGATGCAAAAAGTGGTTCTGAACATGCCATGTATAAATTAGAACGGGTTCAAAATTAGACATACACTTCCTAATGCGAAGACATTTACATGAATTAAATGACACTGTATGAATAATCATGCACAATTGGACACTCATACCAAGTAGCAATTTCCTCCTTGGAATATTACCATATAGCTCAAAAGTTAATGAAGCTCATGCAATCAAATACATCAAAAAAACGTAGAAAATTTCCTTCTAAACAATCACTGAACCTAGAAATCAATACATGCGCAAGCACCAACTCTAGATGGCAACAACTACCCACAAAGAAAATTGTGGTGTGTACGAAGTACACTCCACACTTAAGGCCTTACTCGAATTTAAGTAACATTAAAAATATAAAAAGGGCCAAAATGTGGCGTGGACAATCGATACACACAACATTTAAGACTCGACTAAGTCTTCGACTGAATTACAAAAAGACTAAAAAAGCAAGCAAAGTAAAATTGGGGTGCCTCTAAAAAGCGCATTTGCTTTATGTCTTTAGCTAGACGGGATGGTCTCTTGAGGAGACCAAGCCACAACGAAAAATCATGTTTCTAATAGAGCTCTCCCCTAAGGAAGTAAAAGAGCTACAACCAAACAATCAAGTATGAGAAACTCGAATTTTTCCAAAACCACAATTTTTAGGACAAGCGATACAAATTTGCACCAAGAGGCAACAGTACATATCACAATTAATCATGCTCTTGACCATTAAATTGCAAACATCATACATCAAAATAATGAAACTAATGCAAAGAAGCAAGGAGAGATATCACCTCGATTTATCCATAACCGTTAGCTCCTTGCTTTCTTCTTCTTCCTTGTCGACCTCTTGAGGAGAGTTGACCTTGAGTGCTACCGATGTAGCTGTAGCACTTTCTTGGCCTCTTGAATTTTTTTGGCCTTCTTAGAAAATGTTGTCTCTCCGGCCACTTTAGCTTAATGGAGGGTGTTCTTTTCCGGCCTCTTAGAAAGTGGTGGCACTTTGTCCACTTTGGATCCATGGAGAGTCTTGATTCTTGGCCTCTCAAACTCCTTGTGCTTCTTTAGCTAGTCTTGGCACTTCGGCCACCGCAAAACTCTTTAAAAGACTCACCACCTCATTCTGAATTCCAAGACTTCTCCCATCTTGCTCCTTTCTCGATTTTCTTTCTCCCGTTACCTCCTCGAACCTGGTTAGAATCCAAGGAATCACGACAACACTAGAGGAAAAAAGTTAGAGCACAAGTGCAACTAGTGCACGCAAGCAAGATACACAACAAAAAATATGCAATGAATTAGGACAAGAGAAGGAAAACACAAACTATCCAATTAATCAACCGTTTAGTCCCCGACAATGGCACCAAAAACTTGTTGGGTCAAAACGCAACAAAAAAATGTCACGCTCTGATTTCCCATGTACAGGTGCACACATTCACAAGTAATAAAAGTTCCGGTAAGACCGGGTCGAATCCACGGGGACTAATGTAGTGTCACCGATAAATATCGTGCTCGTGAGAGAAAAGTGGACGGCTAACTATTTTTGGGTTTTACAATTATAGGACTACTTAAACAAATATCAATCAGGTGTTTAACTATAATTTAACAAGAGCCTAGGGTGCTAAACATGCATGGTCTTTGAATACAAATTCGAGTTACTAGTTATTTTTGGTGATTCAAGTGATGAACCTGTATCAAAAATACCAATCTCTCCTATTGGCATTGAGATTGGCCTAATTTCGAGTCAACTCCTGCCCTCTCGGGCCTAACTCCGAGTCTATCCGAGGTGTCAAAATACGGTTTTAGAGCCTCTAACCCTCGGTGGTTCCAAGGTCGAAAAATATCCGTCCCTCTTTAGATCAGATTAGCTTCCTAAACATGCATTCTAAATGGCCAAAATAGAATACAAGTAGGTATATAAGGAAATCCACACAACACCATTATCAACATAGAACTAATATCTCAAATAAGTAAAAATCAAACCATACAATGTCTTGCACGCATGGCCAAGGGTTTTTAGCTCTCAACCATGGTGCTCAATCAAAAAGTCAAGGCCAAATACAAATCAAAAGATAAAAACACTAGCATAGGAGTGTAGAGAAAGTTTCAGAAATGCTCATGTGCTCTTGGTGAATAGTGGACTCTTCTAGCATGGTGAATGATGCTCTTCCTTGTAAATATTGATGAGGAAACTCTCTCTCTTGCTACTTCAACCTTAGATGATGAAGTATTGGTAAAGAACATCACTTGATGGAATGAAGAAGATAGAATAAAGTGAGGCAAATGGAATGTGGTGCTAGAGTATTGAGGGAGGCTTTTGGTAGGTGAAAAGTGTCCCCTGATCCCTAAGTCAAGTGGTCCTTTTATATGCTTCTGAAATTTGTCTTGGCACGATCGTACCTTGAGATGTCACGATCGTGCCTTGGGATGTCACGATCGTGACTTGGTGATAGTCATGATCGTCTCTGCAGCTGGGGGGACCACTCCATACTAGTCAGCACCATGATCTTCTTCCTTGGAGGCACAATCATCTTTTTTTTTGAATTTGGGTCGTGATCGTGACAGTCTCTGCATCGCGATCATCCCGCCTCCGTGGTCGAAATCGTGCCTGGCCACGGGTCGTTGAACAAAAACCCAAAATTATATTCATTATGGCACGATCGTGACATCCTTCCTTTCCGCACTTTGCTCTTGTTCCTTTCTCTGCAAGTTTCGATCATTTCAGCCCGTATTTTTGACGTTTTTCCTCCAAAACCTGCAAATGATCTCAAATACTTTCAAGCGTAAAATTGCCCTAGATTGGCTCTAAAATAGCCACTACGAGGTAAGTAAGTTCTCAATATGTGAGGTTGATCGAGATCAAACGGAGACCGTTCGACCCCACATCACTCCTCTTCTTCTCCTTAATTTAAACCTAACTTTCACGCTCAGCCCACCTCCTTCTCTTCGCAACTTCCCAAATTCTCTTCCATCGCTCTGCGACTTATACCTATTCGTTTACTCTCTAGCAGCCTATATGTGACCTTGAACTTGAGGATTTTTTGTTTTTTTCTTGGCTGGTTGAGGTGAGATCTGTGTTCTCGATCTGGGTTTTTGTGTTATGTTTTTTTTTTTGTTTTGTTATGTGGGTGTTTGGGTTTTGGTTTGCTTGTAGGCTTGATTTTTGTGGTTTATGTTCAAAACTAGTGATTTTGTATGGGTACTAATGGATTTTGTGGTTTCTCTTCAAAGTTTATGATTTTGTGTTTTGGTATTAATGATTGTTTTGGCAAGATTTGTTGAGCTTCTTCGACTCCTTTCGATATCCATTTGTATAAGGCTAGGGTTCATGATCAAATGTGTTGTGATTGTTTCATGGAACCAATCTGTATTCCTGTTTAGTATTTTTTCATGATTTTGGGGAAATTATATACCCTTGATAAAATTGCTAAATAGTATGTTTTTAAAAGAAATGAATCAACAAGAAGAGTACAAAGCTATATACCCAAAGAAAGTCACACTGAACATAGAAAATTTGTATGTGTTGATGAATTGTTGAATTTTGGGTTTTATCATTTTTTACATCATGTACGGTCAATGGTGAGTATAATAATCAGCGGCACAAAGAGGGTGAGGATGGAGATACTAAGGAGGGGCGGCGAACAACTCTCTCTGTTGACGAATTTGATGATGTTGTAAGGAAGTCTTTGATTGGATGTTCGGTATCTGGGAGCGAGAAGCTCTGTGGTTTGTATGAAGATGGACGAAAGAGAAGGGAGGGGAGAGAAGGGAGAGGGAGGAGAGAGAGGAAATGACAACTCCTTTAAATTTAAAATACATCTGAGTGCATTTAAGCTTTTTTAACCTCATATTTTAATAGAAATTAACGAAATCTAACGGAAACAAGTAAAATGAAAAGACATTATTTTAAATGAAAGTCGGTGAGAAGACAATTATTACAAATAGTTAAGTGAGAAAGTGAGTATCGCGAGATCTTGTCTGTGAGTAATTATGACTTATGGGTAGTTATCTGCCGCACAAATTTTCTTAGATAGGTACTTAACAGTAGAATATTCACATAGGTAGATATCTTCAATTAACCCGGCATGTGTCTGTCTTGTTGTCAAATATGAACACAAAACACCATATTCAAACACGTCGCATAATATTAGACAACACAAGCCACGCCATTTTGTACCTTATTAATTCATTCTAATCTAAATTATTGACTAAATATATACACGTTGCTTGCCTTAAATTCTTTCTCTTGCCACCTTTCATTTATATTTTGTCCTTTCACGTATGTCTGCTTACCTTTATACTTTATTTAAAAAGATTTGCGATACTCCGTCAAAAACAAAAGCAAAAGGACATACATTAGCAAATATATGGTACTAATTATTATCCAAACAAAATCTTTTTGTTTTTGCTTCTCGAGCTTTCAGGCAACACAATGCTGAATCCTACCGATTCTATGCAGATTAATGATAATAAGATAATATTGTTTGTATCTTTGTTTCGTATTAGAAAACTCTTAGCAAACGCTAAGTTCTCCGCTGTTGAGACATTGACCTAAATGGAAATGATATATATGGATAATTCAAGAATTTAAGAAGTCAGAATATATAACTACAATTTACATTAATTAGCGTTGACATGTCAATTGGAATGCTAACTACAATTTACATTATTTTGCGTTGACATGTCATCAATTGGAATGCAGATTGTTAGAATCAACAGGGGCTGTGTAGTTGAAAACGGGCACTATGTGCAAGTGTAGTTCAGTTAAAATTTTCCTGAAGTTGACAAGTTTTTATTTTTTCTAAGTATATCTACATACACGTATTGTTGGACAAAAATGAAAAAATGGCAAAAGTTAAAATGTGTTTTTAATTTATGATTGAGTCAACTTGACCTGTGATTTTGGGACACTTCGACTTAGCCTAAAATAATGTGAAACACGTTTATATAATTTAGGATATGAGAACTTTTCAACGGTATATCACGAGCTCTAAACGGATAAGGGTGAATGAGAAATTGAATCGCGAACATGACCACTTGAAATTGTGTTGTTGAGAAATTGAGTTGTTGTACTTGTAGTGTTTCTTAAAAGTCCCACATTGGAAGTGAATGAACATTTAATAAGATTTATATACTATCACACTTCCACAAACTTATAAGAGAGATTGGAAGTAAGGCTCTCCCTCATGGGAGGGGGGTTCAAATAATTGGACCAACGAGCGGGTGTCGGGCTTGAACTTGTGTGTGCTTGCACGACATGTAATTGGAAATAAACATCTTAATTAGAAATTAAGAGAATATTTTGAGATATTTAGTCTTTTTCCTTTCCATTTTTCCGTTTAGTCTATAAATACGTAGTTTCTGTAGAGACGAGACACACAACGAAAAATACCCTAGCCGATAACCTCTCTTTAGTTTGTTCATCCCTGATTCTCTCTACATCGCGGTTCAGAGTTCGCCTACGATCGTCGTTGTATCTTGGAAGCAATTTGCCCACAAGAGGTCAATATCCTGGAAGCGGATTACCGTGCCTCAACAATAATCTTTTCCTCATTCATCTGTCTAATACCGAATCACAGGTCAAGTGATAGTTATTTGTATTTCCTGTTGAGGTGTTGGATAAATAAAAATATTCTATTTCATCTGTTTCTCTGGCTCAATCTTCTTTGTATCACATGATTGAATGCATTCCTTTATTTATGAATTTACGTTTATGGAATAACATCTTATCTAACACATATTTCCCTAAAAACCGTCCAATCCACTTAATGACATTTAAACTCAGCCACCTTTGGAAGCGTGAGCTTTAAATACAAAAACAATGGAAAAGAAGAAAATTGTTGTCATCAATTTAAAATACTATAAATTTATAGTAGTGACAGGTGACACACTTTTACAGATTCAGTCCCAGTCGACGCACACAATTTTGGTGTTGTTGGCTAGAAGTCACTGAACCGGCGAAACATTGGGTGTCATCGGGTAAGTCAATTGTAGCCTACGACTCAGTCAATTTGATAGTGAGAAGATGCTCAATAATCTTCCCCGTCATTTTAAATTCAAAAATTATCACTCTTATTATATTATCTTTTTCGATAGACTTATATGTTTGTATTTTTAAATTGTAAATACTTCAATTTTTTGTTCGTATCTATTTTATACATCATATGGTGAATTTTTTATTTAAACATTTAAGGTTTCGTTTATATTTAAATATGGGATAATGACACTTTGTTACACTTAACTATAGAAAATTGACACTTTCATGTCCTAACTATTTTTGTCTCTTTTTTAGTACCCTAACAAACTTTTTGTGACAATCTATGTTAAAATGACTAAAATACCCATAATCTAAGAAATTAAAATAAAACTAGTCCAATATCATTTATCAAACCATATTTGAAATGGTTCAAATTTAATTTTATATTTTTGGACATAATTGTATTTGCATCTTGAGTACAAATAAAATTAAACTAGAGATAAAAAAAATTGAACCAACTCAATTTACAGTTTCTTACACCAAGGGTAGTTTAGGTATTTTAGACATTTTAGTGGTAGGTTGTCACAAAAAAATGTTAGGGTACTAGAAAAGAGAGAAAAATAGTTAGGGTATGAAAATGTCATTTCGCTATAGTTAGGTGTATCAAACTGTCATTATCCCTTTAAATATTACTAATAGGGTACTGTATAGGGAGACTAGTGTAAAAATGATTTCTTAGCCGGCGATGCAAATTCATAGTTCGTTGACTATAACTAACATAGTTGACAAACACGTCAATGTTTGTCGGCTACAAGTTTTAAACCTTGATTTCATATTTTTGTATGTGTCAGTTATGGATCGTAGTTGGATAAAATCCTGATTTCATATTTTTGTATGTATATCTGTTATGAATCGTAGTTGGATGAATATAGAAGATTGAAGATCAAAATCGTATTTAGATGAGTTTCTACATTTGTAAATGAAAATGTATCACCACAAGGCGAAGACCAATATTTGTTCCCGTTCAGGCGTTGTTGTAATATGATTGCACAACATACAGTTAAAATATTTCAAAACTTAATATAGAATAATATATTGACATCATACATTATATGGACTCCTCATGTTGAGGTTGTGAACACAATTTTCAAAAAAAAAATACATACTAAGTGTGAGTGTTGATTTTGGAAACTTGTTCAGGGGAAATCTAACAAGTTTGAAGGGCCTACTTTGCAAAAAAATAGTTATAGAAAATTTCTAGCCATTTCATTTTCAATAGTATCTTCTGAATTAGTATTTAGTATTAGCGATAGATGGGTGACCCCTCATCATACTAAACTTTACATAAATACTTTCTAAGAACTTTTTGTGCCCAAAATTGGTTATGAAATTAAATAAATTTTGTATAATATTCTAGTACTCTAGTTACTTTTAGATAATATCTAAAGCTAATAGATTTTATTTGTTTATTTTCTTCTCAATGTGGGTTTAGAGACTCGTTCTTTACAACTGGATGTCTATTGTCAAACATTTCAATACTGTAGTTACGACGTTTTTAGAGATTGGCTGATTTTTAAAGGAACCGAAGAAACATGTTACAAAGAATGTCGAAGCATCTTCTACGACATCTTGTGTGACATTGTTGACGGCGTCTCGGCAAGCATCCTGATCGACAGAAATCAGGAAAGTGCAGATTCGGCAGAAAATCAAGAAAACGATTAGGAAAGTGCAGAACGACTCCTAATCTGAAAAGGAGAAAGACGGCGATTAAGAGGAAACCCTTTAGGGTTAGTACTCATCCACGATTGTTATAAAAGCTTAAGCTACCCCCTTAGCAATTGTGTGGTTCTTTATTTGTTTCCTAGCAACAATTTGCAAGGTTCTTAGACGTGAAGGTTTGCGGGCTGAGAAATTGCAGATTGAGCTTAGGATGTTGTGTATCACATAACTATAGAGAGTTAGGTGATTGAGGGTTTACTGAAGTCGTGAGTTGAAGACTGCACGCAACCAGCAAGCTTGAAGAAGACTTGAAGACGACAGAGCAAGGCGATTGCTCGAAGAGTGGAATCAAGACGTTCTTGGATTCAGGGGGAGACCCTGAGATAGATTGCACTGTAAGACGTAGCATAAAGTATAGATCTATGAGGGATCACAGGTACTTGTATGTTCTGACGGATTACTGATAAGTGAAATCTTTCCACTAGGCTGAGAGTCCCCAGACGTAGGTGACGTTGCACCGCACTGGGTAAACAATCTGCTGTGTCATTACTTAGAGCTTTATATTTACTGTCCTGCATTATCTACGCAAGAAGTCAGACACAACGTTATAGCATTCTGTGTAACATTGTGTGTGGCATCTTGCACGACTAAGTGATCAGAATTTCAATTGGTATCAGAGGGGGCACCTATAGCTTTAGGTGAGTTCCTAAACAAATATTTTGATCAAAGATGGACAATACCAGAGAAGGAGGATCCATAAATCGACCACCTGTTCTAGATGGGAGCAACTATGGCTATTGGAAGGCTCGAATGTGTGCCTTCATGAAGTCACTAGACAACAAGACATGGAAGGCTGTACTCAATGGTTGGAATGCACCACAACTCAGTGACAGTGATGGCAATCCTATCGGCCCAAAGCCAGAAAAAGACTGGACCGATGATGAAGATGAAGAATCACTGGGAAATTCTCGAGCTCTAAATGCTATCTTCAATGGTGTTGACAAGAACGTATTCAGACTAATCAACACATGCACAACTGCCAAATCAGCATGGGACATCCTGGCCGTAGCATATGAAGGAACAACTAAGGTTCGAGAACAAAAACTGCAATACCTGACTACCAACTTCGAAGCCCTCATCATGAAAGAAGACGAATCAATTGCAGAGTTCAATGTTCGCATTCGTGATCTAGCCAATGAATCCTATTCTCTGGGAGAACCAATGTCTGATGAAAAATTGGTAAGAAAAACCCTACGTGCTCTTAGCCCCAGGTTTAAGATGAAGATCACAGCAATTGAGGAAGTTCATGACCTCAAGATCTTGAAATTTGATGAGCTAATGGGGTCTCTAATGACCTATGAGTTGTCTCTACCCAACATCGACAAAAGGAACAAAGGAGTTGCTTTCAAAAGCTCAACACACAAGCAACCAGATCCTGAGGACTCCGATTCTGATGAAGACATCGAAGCTACAATGGCCCTTCTCACAAAAAATTACAACAAAGCCATGAGAAGATTTAGTCGAATGGGTGGACGGAATGTCATAGCAAATGCCAGAAACAAAGCCCCACAAAAAGCTCAGGTTGGAGGAAGCCTTGACAGACCAAACAGGAGTGGGGAAGAAAACAAAAACAAAGGACTTCAATGTCATGAATGTGAAGGATTCGGCCACCTCCGTAGAGAATGTCCAAATTTCCTCAAACAACAAAAACGGGGATACAATGCCACCCTATCAGATGATGACAATGAAGATAGTGGATCTGAAGAGGTAAGCAACTTTGTTGCATTCACTACTACTACTCCTACATGTAATGTTGATAATGCTGTCGATATCAATGATGATCCAACTCCAAATGAGAATTGGACTAAGGAACAACTAGTCGAAGCATACAAAGGTTTGCATACCAGATGGATCAAGGAAACTCTGATACTTGATCAACAAGGCGAAAGGATCATTAGTCTTACCTGCGACAAGTCGAGATTTCTAGAGACGATCGTGGAGCTGAAACGAGAGATCACGAGACTGAATGGAGAAATTAGTCTCATGACTAAATCGGTAAAGATGATGAATCCGAGCACAGAAAGCCTTGACAAGATTTTATCAGTGGGAAAACAGTCCAAAGATACAACGGGACTAGGGTACACACATGATGTCCCCTCAACGACAGGGACAAAGTTTATCCCACAACAAGCCTTGGCTGACAAGAAACAACAGGATGCCCCAACTCATCCTACAGGACGACCTACAACAAAAGCCATAACATCGTCTACAACCTGTTCTTGTCAAGAAACTGTCAGAAGACATTCTCCACGCAGACAACAAAGCTACAGAAGACCAGCTTATCAATATCAATGGATATGTCATTACTGTGGTCAACCAGGTCATATCAGACCTTTTTGTTTTCAACTTCTTAAGAGGAAGCAAGCTCAGAAATATCAAAGGCATCTCCCTTCTCCTCCGAAGACAACTCGCCTCGAATGGAGACCTAAGAACCTGACCTATCGAGCTAATGTTGCATATACATCATTAAGTGCTTCAACGAACAAAGACTGGTATCTCGACAGTGGATGCTCTCGACACATGACAGGTACTCCAGAGTTTCTCTCCAATCTTAAATTATATACAAACTGCTTTGTTACGTTTGGAGATGGGATCTGAGCTCGAATCATTGGAAAAGGAGTGCTCAAGCATCCAGAAGCCACCTGTCTAACTGAAGCATTACTTGTAGAAGGACTTAAGGCAAACCTGATTAGCATCAGTCAGATCTGTGATCAGGATTTAGTAGTAAAATTCACTAAAGAAGCCTGTATAGTTAACAACATCGATCAGGTCACTGTTTTACAAGGAGTTCGCTCGACAGACAATTGCTATATTTGGTCTCCCGAGACACATATCGAAGCAACCAAGTGCCTTGTCTCTAAAGCAGAAGAAACCAAACTATGGCACCGAAAGCTTGGACATCCAAACCTTAGAAGTATGCAAAAGGCAATCTCAGAGCAGGCTATCGCCGGAATCCCAAACCTAAAAATAGTAGAGGGAAAGATCTGCGGAGAATGTCATATTGGAAAGCAAACCGAGATGTCACACAAGAAGCTTCAGCATATCACCATCTCTCGAGTACTTGAGCTGATACATGTTGACCTCATGGGACCAATGCAAGTTGAAAGCCTTGGAGGAAAACGATATGTCTTTGTATGTGTAGATGATTACTCACGATACACTTGGGTTGACTTCCCTCGTGACAAATCAGACACCTTCTCGATCTTCAAGAATCTATGCATCCAAGTCCAACGAGAAAAAAGAGAGACAATTGGCAAAATCATCCGTCTTCGTAGTGATCATGGTCGAAAGTTCGAGAACAGCAAGTTTGCAGATTTCTGCAACTCAGAAGGGATAGCGCATGAATTCTCAGCACCAATCACTCCTCAACAGAATGGCATTGTTGAGCGTAAGGACAGGACTCTACAGGAGATGGCGAGAGTTATGATGCTGGCTAAAGATATACCAACTCACTTCTGGGCAGAAGCACTTAACACTGCTTGCCATATCCACAATCGAGTCACTCTCCGACCAGGTATGTCAGTTACTCATTATGAAATATGGAGGGGGAGAAAGCCAAATGTTAAGTACTTCCATATCTTTGGCTCCACTTGTTATATACTGGCTGATAGAGAGCCTCGTCAAAAGCTTGACCCAAAAAGCGATGAAGGCATCTTCCTTGGCTATTCAAGGAATAGTCGCGCATACCGAGTCTTCAACAAACGAACCAAGACCATGATGGAATCAATCAAGGTTGTTGTTGATGATGACTACGAAGATGCCTCAGAAGACGTGATGGACGAAGACGGAGCCTATCCGCCCAACAATGTCAGGAAGAATGCTACTCCAAATGTTAGAGAAGATGCTAGCAGCAAAACAGAAGATGATGCCGCCAATGACGAAGTAGTTCCTGAAACCAGCAACAAGAATCCCTCACGAAGAGTCCAGACTAACCATCCTATCTCTAGAGTTATTGAAAATCTGAATGAAGGCGTACGGACGAAGACGGAGCCTATCCGCCCAACAATGTCAGGAAGAATGCTACTCCAAATGTCAGAGAAGATGCGAGCAGCAAAACAGAAGATGATGCTGCCAATGACGAAGTAGTTCCTAAAACCAGCAACAAGAATCCCTCACGAAGAGTCCAGACTAACCATCCTCTCTCTGGAGTTATTGGAAATCTGAATGAAGGCGTACGAACTCGGTCAAAAGCTCCTGAAGATTATAACGAGATGATAGGAAATATTTGCTTCGTTTCAAAGACAGAACCCAAAAACATCAATGAAGCCATCAATGATGAGTATTGGGTCAATGCTATGCAAGAAGAGCTGATTCAATTTGAGAAAATTTAGGTATGGGAACTGTTGCCCAAACCAAGTGAAGGAAACATCATAGGCACCAAATGGATCTTCAAGAACAAAACCGATGAGCTTGGCAACATCACTCGCAACAAAGCCAGGTTAGTTGCTCAAGGGTATACTCAAATTGAGGGTGTCGACTTCGATGAGACCTTTGCTCCCGTTGCAAGACTTGAAGCAATCCGTCTCCTGCTAGGGATATCATGCCATCTACAGATAAAGCTCTACCAGATGGATGTCAAAAGTGCGTTCTTGAATGGGGATCTCAATGAAGAAGTATATGTGTCACAACCCAAAGGATTTGTTGACCCTCACTTTCCTGATCATGTGTATAAACTCAAGAAAGCTCTTTATGGGTTGAAACAAGCACCAAGGGCTTGGTATGAAAGGCTCACAAAATTCCTCGTCCAAAGCGGCTACACTAGAGGGGGAGTCGACAAGACCCTATTTGTGAAGAATGAAGACGGGAACCTATTGATAGCTCAAATCTATGTCGATGACATTGTTTTTGGAGGGATGTCAAGGAAGATGGTAGAGATATTTATTCAACAGATGCAATCAGAATTCGAGATGAGCATGGTGGGTTATCTTACTTATTTTTTAGGCTTCCAAATTAAACAACAAAAGGATAGCATCTTCGTATCTCAGAGCAAATATGCGAAGAATATTGTCAAGAAGCTTGGGCTAGAGAAAGCCTCACATAAAAGGACACCAGCAGCTACACATGTCAAGCTAACCAAAGATGATCCAGGAGAAGCCGTTGACCAACACCTATACAGAAGCATCATCGGTAGTCTTCTCTACCTCACCGCAAGTCGACCAGATATTGCCTACTCTATCGGAGTATGTGCACGATATCAAGCTAATCCTAAGGTTAGTCATCTATCCCAAGCCAAAAGAATTATTAGATACATCTCTGAGACTACAGACTTGGGTTTGTTATATTCATTCGACACATCCTCTACCTTAGTGGGGTATTGTGATGCCGATTGGGCTGGAAACACATCGGATAGGAAAAGCACATCTGGAGGATGCTTCTTCCTTGGAAACAACCTCATATCATGGTTTAGTAAGAAGCAAAACTGTGTTGCCCTTTCCACTGCCGAATCAGAGTACATTGCTGATGGGAGTAGCTGCACACAACTACTTTGGATGAAGCAGATGTTAGTCGAATACAATGTCAAACAGGATGCCATGACTTTATATTGTGATAATGCCAGTGTCATCAACATCTCCAAAAACCCTGTCCAACACAGTAAGACCAAACACATCGATATCAGACATCACTTCATTCGAGAATTGGTCGAAGAAAAGAAGATCATCCTAGAGCACATCCCAACAGAGAAGCCACTCGCTGATATTTTCACAAAGGCGCTAGATGCAAGTAGATTTGAGGATCTCAGATCATCACTTGGTCTGTGCTCCATCAACAACCAGTAAGAAGATGCAGAAACGGTTGAGAGGAGTTGTTGGTACCTCTTCATGAACCGGTCTAAATTCTAAAGAATGTCATTGGGCCAAGCATATCAAAAGCCCATATAAAAGAAAAGGAAAGATACGCTCAGACGCTAAAGAAGATTTGAATCGTTTTCAAAAACCTAGTCTGCCTCCTCTCTGTGCTCGCTCTCATCTCCTTCACCATTCACTCTCTACAAATCTCTCAAACAACAATGGTGAAAACTAGAAGCACAGTAGCCCCAAAGGAAGCCACCGCTTCAAAGAAAGCTGAAGCAAAAGGTTCCAGAAGCAGTAGAGCGAAGACAAACAAGCATGGAGTGCGAATCAAAGGGCCAAAAACCCTGAAGAAGTCAGAAGAAATTCTCAAAGAGGCTTCACCAGAGAAAGCCCCAATACCAGTTTTTACTCGAGTTCCCAAGAAGTCCCGGACCGGAAGTGCTGCTTTCTCAATGTCTGACCTAACTGGGCCAGAAAGAGAGAATGATCTTGGCCAGGAAAATCGAGAAGCCTCCATGCAAATCGTCGCAGTTCCAACACCAACAGGTAACGATTTCTCTGCCGATACCTCTAGAAACAGTGATTTGTTAGAATCACTACTGGAAAACCAAGACCCACCTCAAGAAGGTGTGGTCGAAGAACTGATACGTCCGGAAGGAGAAAAGGAGGATCTGACTCCGGTCAGTCATGGGCTGGAACGCATTGCGGAAGGAGAAGGAGGAGAAGAAGAAGGAACAGATGTCATACCAAAAGCCACTGAAAAAGTTGTAGAAGAGGAAGATATAGCTGACTCGGAAGAAGCCGAGGAAGAAGAAGAAGAGAAAGAAGAAACCAGAAACAGAGAGACCGATCTGGAAGAAGTTGGAAAGAACAAGAATGCCACCACCAACGACACAGAAGAAAACCCTCTGGATGTCAGAGAAGATGTCATGGAAGAAGCCGCTGAGACGGCACACACAGTCCTATCGTCCCTAAAGAAGAAAGTTCTAGAAGAAACTGAAAGTTTGGCTGTAATGGTTGGAAAACTAAAAGAAACAAGGAAAAGAAAGGAGGTTAAGGAGGCTGGAGGTCCCAGCAACAAAAAGAAAAAATCGCATGTCAAAGAAAAGGGGAAGAAAGTAATCGCGACAAGGAGTTTGATGGATGAGACAACTGATGATGATGTTGAAGAGGTCCCTGCTGAGGAAGAAAGAAAGAAGAAGGCCCTGAAGACGGCCAAGAACACCATGAGTGTAACTTACGACAACGTGTCGTTTCACTCAGCAGAAGGTGCAAAGAGGTGGGAGTTTGTATTTCAGAGAACGGCGTACCCAGAGAAGACACTGTCGTCGGAGCTGCTTGGGCTAAAGGCCATTATACAGCTCCTGGATAAGGCAGAATTGATGAGAACCGTCTCCGACATCGGCAACTACTATCCCCTCCTGGTTAAAGAATTTATTGCCAACTTGCCTACCATGTTTGGTACCCCAGATGCTCCAGAGTTTGATAAAGTATATGTTAGAGGCATTCACTTTGACATCTCCTCTGACACTATCAATGAATTCCTGGGGAGGAAGAAGGTTCGATCTATGCCACCATCCGACCTCAACAAAGTCCTCCGAGAGATCACCGGAGATAAAAGCAGGACTTGGCCAACCAAAGGTACCGTGGCAGCATCAGATCTGACTTCCAAGTACTCCATTCTCTTCTGGATTGGAGTGGCAAATTGGGCACCCTCGACCCACGCATCTTCTATCAAACCTGAGCTGGCAATACTGATCTACCAAATAGGTACTGGATCTAAACTCGACTTTGGACAATTTGTGATTGATCATCTTGTTCGCCATGCTAGATCTCTTGCTGTGAAAATTCTCATAGCCTTCCCATCCCTTATCTCTGAATTACTTGTACATCAACACCCTAGGGTGTTGAAACCATCGGATAAGGTGGGCAAAAGAGGAGGACTAATTGTGGTGAGCCACAAGTTGTTTGAAGGAAGGCATGCTCCTGATATTATCAGGCCGGAAGCCAAGGCAAAGACCAGTAGAGCCACAAGTGCCGTCCCTCTCACAAGGACTACCAGCAGGGATGCCGTCATGCTCAAACAACAAATAGATGTGCTTGATGAGGACATTGCAAACTTAAAGACTGCTCTAAAGCACCTCTCGCAGCGCCGAACTCACTGCGCCAACCTGCTGCACTCCATGTCTCCTCCAGGCTCTGACGATGATGACACAAATGATCCAGAAGAAGCTACCCAAGAAGCCTCCACAGAAGCAACAGAGACTGCAAGTTCCAACATCAGCTCTATTTAAAATTCTTATGACATTCTCTGACTCTTGAACTACTGAACAACTTGTATGGTTTGTAATATTTGGTGAACAATGTATCACTCTTGCTCTCGACAGCTGATTGAGAGCAAGTGTGAGTTATGTTTGGTTTATTTTGCTTATTTCCCGGACTTGTTTCAAATATTTGTTTATAGTTTGGCTCTTTTTGAGCCAGCAAGGGGGAGTAAAGTTTAAGTCAGATAACGCTCGCGATCACGACGATACAAGAAAGGAAGATAGAGACGACGCGAAGACACAAGACGCAATGATACGCGCGACGCGACGCTGCCGATCGACGAGACGACTAATGCGATGCGGAATACGATGCAGAATACGATGAAGAATGTTGTCCTTAAAAATAGCCAAAGGGGGAGATTGTAGTTACGACGTTTTTAGAGATTGGCTGATTTTTAAAGGAACCGAAGAAACATGTTACAAAGAATGTCGAAGCATCTTCTACGACATCTTGTGTGACATTGTTGACGGCGTCTCGGCAAGCATCATGATCGACAGAAATCAGGAAAGTGCAGATTCGGCAGAAAATCAAGAAAACCATTAGGAAAGTGCAGAACGACTCCTAATCTGAAAAGGAGAAAGACGACGATTAAGAGGAAACCCTTTAGGGTTAGTACTAATCCACGATTGCTATAAAAGCTTAGGCTACCCCCTTAGCAATTGTGTGGTTCTTTATTTGTTTCCTAGAAACAATTTGCAAGGTTCTTAGACGTGAAGGTTTGCGGGCTGAGAAATTGCAGATTGAGCTTAGGATGTTGTGTATCGCATAACTATAGAGAGTTAGGTGATTGAGGGTTTACTGAAGTCGTGAGTTGAAGACTGCACGCAACCACCAAGCTTGAAGAAGACTTGAAGACGACAGAGCAAGGCGATTGCTCGAAGAGTGGAATCAAGACGTTCTTGGATTCAGGGGGAGACCCTGAGATAGATTGCACTGTAAGACGTAGCATAAAGTATAGATCTAGGAGGGATCACAGGTACTTGTATGTTCTGACGGATTACTGATAAGTGAAATCTTTCCACTAGGCTGAGAGCCCCCAGACGTAGGTGACGTTGCACCGAACTGGGTAAACAATCTGCTATGTCATTACTTAGAGCTTTATATTTACTGTCCTGCATTATCTACGCAAGAAGTCAGACACAACGTTATAGCATTCTGTGTAACATTGTGTGTGGCATCTTGCACGACTAAGTGATCAGAATTTCAAATACGATGAAGGCAACCATGAGGTAAATTATTAAGGGATAATTACAAGTGGCTACCCCTAGATATGTCTATTTCTTAGGTAGGTACAACTAGAATATTTTTTTTCAGATGGGTACACCTATGATTCGCAAAATTTTCATTTTGCACTTTCCGTTTGTTTATGTCAAATTCTCCGTTAAAGTGATACGAAAAGACGGAATTGCCCTCAAATGAAGAATGAATTTTCCCTTGCGTATGCCCACAAGTAAGAAATGTGTGATCGCTTCAGTCAAACCAATCGACTGAGTGAGGACTAAGAGCTCTGGAGGCGAGAAGACTTAGAGCAGTAAGGGCTTTCGAAGGAGGTGAACACCAAATCTGAGCTGAGGACTTTCGAAGAAGACGAACACCACCTTTTTTTAAATCGACTGAGTGAGGAATTTTGAAGGAAAGAATTACATCTAATGTGCCCCTGGTCAGTTTAAGCTTCATAAGAAGCGACCAGTATGAGGCTAACTCTTTATGATCACACTCTACTGATCATGACAAGCAACTGTCAGAGTTAGATCATAGATATCATTAGGGGAATGATATTGGACGACCTGATGGTGAGTATGCACCATAGGTATTGTCATGAGCATACTCACATATCGTAGCTTGTCATTGTATCCTTAGACCAAGGAGTCTTTGTGATCATTATGTGATAAGTATATGAGTTTGACTTAGTCTAACGTTGCCTGTAAAAGGGCAGCTATAACGACTCTGATTGGCTTAGTTATAAGTTACATGAGTGAAATCGAAAGACGGCTAAGGGATTTATTCCTCATACTCTAGTAGGGGAATGATATATGTTTAGGCCACTTGATGAGTATGACTGAAGGAAATTTCATGGCAATGCAGGAGATACTTAGTATAAGTTTTCAGTCATCTCAGATATCAAGAAATAGTGATTGATTAATTAAGGATGACGGTTGTATGCCTTATGATCAATCTGGTTATCGAGCGATAAAAGGATAGTGACATGGACAATAAGATGTTAAATCGAATCATTGATAATCATGGACGTTGAGTAATCATAATGTTTTGCTAGAGGCCACTTATGATGGAAAGGGCAAAACAATAATTTTGCCAGTCTGCCAATGGGCCGTGAGCCTAGAGGGTCACACACTTTAAGCAAGGTACATAGAAAAAGCGACTTGTATAAGTTAGAGTATGAGAAGTATGAGGATTGAGAAAAATTCGCCTTTCGTTTTAGTTAAATCGGAGAGAATTAGTTTAAACCAGAAATTGGTTTAAGGGAATTGAATCGGTCTAGATAAACCGTTTAGTTAGAACCCAATCTAAATGAGTTTAATTAAAGTTTAGCTAAGTGGGGTTTAAGCCTATTCCTAATATTAATTAAGAAATAATTATATTAAAAGTTATGTGGTATTAATTAAAGGAAGTTATTTTTAGAAAATCTCTTTTGAAAATTGATCTCGGTTAGTAACTTCCCATAATTTTCTCCCACTTAGCCGTGCCTCTTCCCACTCTAGTCGACTCTCCCCCCCTCACTTCTTTTGATCCAATTTTGCTTCTTCTTCTTATCTTTTCTAGCAAAAAAGTTTGAAGAATCCTTGAGACCAAAGAGGTACCTTGCTTGTGTGGACTCAATAGAGGACATAAAATGTTTTGTGCCTTGATAATTTTGATATAAACGAAGGTAAATTTCAGATTTTTCAAGTTCTTATATGCTGAAAATTTAAACACATGATGATCCTTTTTCGATTTGTTTTCAAGAATCCATGATTAATTTATGCTTCCGCATGAAATTGATTGTCTTGAAACCCATGGAAACCCTTCAGTGATATCACAGCATATGTTGATATGTGATATTAATTTTGAGCATGTTAGGATTATAACTAAATCCTAGAAAAACTCATATGCGTATTTCGGTAATTGAATTGCATGAATATGAAAAATATGAATTTTTTATTTATTTTGAAAGCTTAAAAATTTATTTTTTTGGGGCTGTTTTGGGTTAGCTATGGGTGAGCCATGGTTAACCAGGGTCGAGACCTTTGGTGGACCATAGAGAGCCTTCGGGCCGACCATGGTCAGCACCAAAGGCCGACCATGGATGGCCCGCGGGCCGTCCATGGGCGCTACCGTAGGCGACCACAGTCAGCCCTCGGCTCGACCATGGAATGGCCCGAGGGCTGTTCATGGGCGACGCCAAGGGGCAGACCAGGTCGATGGCATGGGCGACCATCGGTCAGCCCTCGGGTCGACCAAGGAATGGCCCGCGGGCTGTCCATGGGCGATGCTGCGGGGCAGACCATGTCGGGGCATATCGGCCGGTCCTTAGCCCGTGTCGGTTCCCGGGAATTTTCCCAAAAATCAGGTTTTTTAGACTCGGTCCAGTTTTGATAAACCGGGGGTAAGTCGGTTCAATTTCGACTAATTAATTTAAACCGTCCGGGTTCGATAAACTAGATTTTTCCCACATTTAAGCAAGATAAAATTTGAAATTAATTTTGTTGTTTTATAAGCATAATGTTTGACAATATGATGTGTAGCTTAGCCCGTTTAGATTTCGGTCTTTTTGCAACATGCGTAGTTGCTTATGGTTTGTAATTTAATTACGACATGCGTGTCGTTGTAATTCTTGTAATTTCATTTTAATAATGTAGTTATGAAGACTGGTGCGAGAAGAAATCAAGGCGAAGAGTGGAGTTCCAAAGGAGGCTTGAAGCCAGTGGGAGTCCAGAAAGAAAAGGCGAGCTCAAATCTAAAGATTTAGTCTTTAGGTTTTTGTCTTTGCTTTTCTTTAGGTTTTAAAGACGGGCTAGGTTATGCATGTTTAATTACATTTATATAGAATGTAAGAATGTATGTTGAGTTTAAATGCATGAGTTTATGTAGTTTAAACTATCACCCACATGCGGAAGATTAAAACAGACTTTAATCAGTTTTGCATGTAAAATGATATGGAATCATCTTTGCATCGATATTTAGTTGATGATTCCAGTTAAGATTGTATCGATATACAATCATGGAGTATTAAAACACTTATTCGCAAGTAATTACAAGTCAATCGAGATACCACCCAAATCCCGACACTCAAAAGACATTCAAACCTCTGAGTGGGTGCGCCTACGCAGAGCATTCATATGGGAGAAGGCCGGATGAGATGGACGGTTTAAAACGGATGCGTGCACCTACGCGTAGTAGCCATATTGAACTGGGTCATAGTTGGGTTTTGGTAGACTTGTCTACGATTGTCAGCTAGGGATGACCTAGGGTATTAGATAGGGTATGCCGTGTACATTTCATGTACAAACCCTAGTCATGAGTTACATGGATTTGTAACTGGATGACTTATCCTACCTTGGTAACTCGGGTGGAGTGGTGAGCCTACGTTCAGCTTCAATCGAGTATATGCGAGGATCCTGGTTCAGATTCTAAAGTTTAAAATCAGTCGAGTGTTTTAAAGCTCAATCTCCAACTTGAATTTTGAAAAAATATTGATTAAATTTCATTACTTCGTGTAGAACTAAGTGGCAAACAAAACACATTCTAGTAACAGCGCACTAAGGGTTCTAATCGAGCAAGATAAGCTTAACGTCTTTAGCTTCCTCCATTGGGACAGAAACTTGAGATAAATTCTCAAACATGAACGTGAGGAATATATCCTTACCCAGGACCAACTTGTTGAGCCGCCGCTGAATGCCGATAGGGCACTTAGGGATACTTATCAAAAGTTCCTTAGTGACCAGACTGACGTATCATGCATGATTATGGGCAACATAGTGCCTGATCTGCAGAAAGCACTTTCAGAGAACTTGTTTCCTGCAAGCTCAAGGAGGGAGCCCTTGTCAGTTCATATGTCCTGAAAATGAAACATCTTCTGGAACACTTAACCAGACTCGATTTTGCTGTTCAGATTGAAATGGCTGCGGCCTATGTGCTGCAGTCACTTCCATATGCGTATAATGATTTGATAGTGAATCATAATATGCATGACATGGACAAGTCTGTGGCAGAGCTATACGGGATGCTTGTGACCGCTGAAAAGAACTTCAAGGGCAAGACCAAGGAGGTCCTTATGGTCAACAAGAAGTTCAGCTTCAAGAAAGCTGGGCAGGGTAAGGATAAAGCCCCTGAGCTACTTGCAGGGCAGATCAGACACCCCATAGATCCAAAGGTTCAAGCAGCTCCCAAAGCTGCTGTGAAGGCTAAGGACAAAATGGCAGAGGTCTGCTATCATTGCAATGAGCCAGGACACTGGAAGAGGGATTGCAAGTAATAAAAAGATCAAGTGAAGAAGACTGGGGAATCCACGTCTTCAGGATCAGGTATTTACGTTGAGCTTAATCTTTATAACGTGAATAAGAAAAGGCTTAAATATGATGATTTAAACCAAGTTGTGATCTGACATTGTCGTTTAGGGCACATAAGCGAGAAACGCATTTCAACACTTAACAAGTGTGGACTTTTAAGTCCGTATGAATTCACTCAAATTGAAAGATGCGAATCTTGCCTAATGCGCAAAATAACAAAAGCACCTTTCACGGGTTTATGTGAAAGGGGGAGTGACTTGTTAGGTCTAATACATTCCGACGTATGTGGACCTATGAGTACTCAGACCAGAAGAGTGTTCAACATGGGTTTAGTAGATTTGTGTATGTCTATTTTATGAGACATAAGTCTGAAGCTATTGAAAAGTTCAAAGACTTTAAGAATGAAGTACTGAACCAGGCTGGGTAGAGTATCAAGGTACTTCATTCCGATCGAGGTGGTGCATACTTGACCCTATAAACGGCCGCATTCATTTTGAATCGGGCTTCGACGAAGACAATGAAAGTACACCTTGTCACAGTCATCTTGTCTTCCATTACCGTGGACGCGTGCGCCTCCGCGTAGTATTCATTGGATGCGAGCTGAATGAGGTGGTCAGTTTTATATGGATGCGTGCGCCTACGCGTAGTATCCAAATAAAAACTGGACCATAGTCACGGAAGGTACACCACATGACACTCATTACGACTCCTGTTATCGTGGATCCGTGCGCCTTCGCGTAGTATTCATTTGGATGCGAGTGGGATGAGATGGTCAGTTCTATTTTGATGCGCGCGTCTTCGCGTAGCAATCAAATCTATAAGGCGTGGGAAACATCCTAATATGTTTTTCCTAATGATTTGGGTTGCACGGTTGATTGCATCCAAAATAGATAAGTGTGTCTTCGTAAGGTACCCTTAAGAAACTAAGAGATACAACTTTTACAAAACAAGCGAGAACAAGGTTTTGTTGCTTGAGGTGGGGTGTTTTTGGAAAGGGGTTTTATTTCAAAAACAACTAGTGAGAGTGTCGTGCATCTCGAAGAAATTCGAGAGAGTATGAATCATCCCGAGTAATTCAGGAGCCCACTATGCAAGATGTAGAAGTGCATGAGCCTCAGATGGTCGTAGATGAAGAACCAATCCCTACAGAAATTCTAGATGTTCTAAGGAGGTCGAAAGATCTCGTCAAGCTCCCGTCAAATATGGCTCCACAACCACTGAAGGGAAATGACTTGATAGTTGTGGATCAGGATGATCCAACAACCTTTCAACAAGCATTGGCCAGTACCGACTTCGATAAATGGCAGGAAGCCATGAATGAGGAAATCCATGTATGATAACCAAGTATGGAACATGGCTGATCAAACCCCTGGGATAAAATCCATCGGTTGTAAGTGGGTCTATAGGATCAAGACCAACATGGATGAAAAACCTCAAACCTATAAGGCTAGATTAATTGTTGTCAGATTAAAGGAATGAATTATGATGAAACCTTTTCACCAATAGCAATTGTCAAATTGATCCGGATCATTCTAGCAATAGCTATGGCAGATGAATGTCAAAACCGCCTTCCTTATCGGGAACTTATAAGAGGATGTGTATACAACACAACCCAAGGGTTTTGTAGACTCAAAGAATCCCATAAAGATGTGCAAGCTGCAAAGATCCATTTATGGATTGAAGCAAGCTTCACGGAGTTGGAATCTTCGTTTTGATGAAGCTGTAAGAGAATCCGGCTTCATCAAGAATGAAGATGAACCTTACGTTTATAAGAAAGCGAGTGGGAGTAATATTGTATTCATGGTGCTTATTCATTGGGAATGACATCCCGACCTTGCCACCAAAGCTTGGTTAGGGAAGTGCTTCTTGATGAAGGACTTAGGTGATGCTGCATTTATTTTGGGCATCACGATCTATACAAATCGTTCCAAAAGAAGTTTGGGCCTAAGTTAGAGCACTACATAGATAATGTGTTGAGAAGATTCTCAATGCTTCAATCTAAGAAAAGGATACATATCCATGCATCATGGCATTAAGCTCCTAAAGACACAGTGTCCTAGTACACTTGATGAAATGAGCAGATGAATATGGTCCCATATGCTTCGGCTATAGGATCTATCATGTATTCCATGATATGCACGAGACTGGAAGTCTCGTTCGCACTCAACCGTACCAGCAGATTCAAATCTAACCCGGACAATTGAAAGATCACCATGGGTTCCAAACGATAAATTTCATGCAACGGAAGTTATGTAACCATGGTGATCGAAAAAGACGAAGATCTTAATGAAAAATTCAGCATGTCCTTCACCTTTTCAAATCTGAAAATTACCTTTATAAATCGATGAAAACACAATGTAGTGTTTCTCTATTAGGTCCACACAGGCACACCAACCAAAAGGTTTTCTCTCACACTTTTGCTATGAATGAATATTGAGAATTTTTTGACAAAAATGATGGAGGAAGAGGAAGGGGAGTTCGGCCAAGTGAGGGAGAGAATGAGGGAGAATGGTTGCTAAATAGTTAGAGAAAACTGAGGAAGATATTTTGCAATTTTAATTTGAAATTAAAAATTGAATTTCAAATCAAATTAATTGCATATCTAACCCTCTTAAACTCCTACTTGCACTTTTCCCCATTCATCACTTAAATCCCTAAATGGGCTTTAAGCCCGTTTTACTAAAACCCAAATTAAACCCATTAAATTGAGTTCTAATTTCGGTTTAGACAAAACGGTTTAATTTCCTCGAATTGATTTCACCAACCGTCTGGTTAAAACCTTAGGCCGTTCGCGAGAATAATTTGAAACCCTAAAAATTTAATTTTCAGATTTGGTTCGGTTTTGATAAACCAGCAAGAACCGGTTCAAAATTCAATAATTAATTAAATCGTCCGGTTTTGATAAACCGGAATTTTTCCACACTTAAGAAAGATAAAATTTGGAAAATTTTATTTGTTTGATAAGCATGTTGAGTGTACACATGATTTTTGATAACATGATGTTTTCCACATGATGCTAGCTAAGCCCTCTAGACTTGCATTTTAATTTCGGTTTAGCGACCTGCGTGTTGCTTAATTTTGGGTTGTAGTAAATATGGCATGCGTGTCGTGATTTGTATTTCATTTTATTTATTTAAATTTGTAATCACGATGACCGACACAAGAAGCAAGTCAAGAATAAGACTCTGATTGGAGGAGAAACGAAGCCAGTGGGAGTTCACAAGAATGGAGCAAGTTTGGATCTTAAAGACCAAGTATTTAGGATCATTATTGCTGGATTCTTAGGAACTTAAGATGAGCTTAGCTATGCATATATTTACCGTTGCATTTATATGTTTGAATGTATGAATGTATGATAGTTTAAATATACAAGTTCATGTATGATTTGCTATCACCGACATGCAAAGATTAAAATCGGTATTTAATCACTCGCATGTAACTTGCTAAGGGATCATCTTTGCATGAATTTGCAATTGATGGTTCCAGATTAAGATTGTATCGATATGCAATCAGACTTTTATAATTCACTTAAACGCAAATAATTACAAGTCAAGCGTGATACCACCCAAGTTTGGGCACTCAAAAAGGCTTTGACCCTATCGATGTCGGTATGCCTCCGCGTAACATTCATAGAGGAGAAGTCTGGATGAGATGGGCAGTTCTATGTGGGTGCGTGCGCCTCCGCGTAGTAGCCACATTAGTTCTGTTCATAGTTCAAGCTTGGTAGACTTGTCTACGATTGTCAGCTAGGGCTGACCTAGGGTATCAGTATAGGGTATGCCGTGTACTTTTAGTACAGACCCTAGCCAGGAATTACATAGTCTTGTAGATGGATGTATTCCTACCTTGATGCTCTCAATTGGAGCAGTGAGCCTCCGTTCACTTCAATTGAGGGTATGATAGGATCCTGGTTCAGATTCTAATGTTAGAATCAGACAAGTGTTTTATAACTTAATCTCCAACTTGAATTTTAATTAATTTGACCATGTAGAACTAAAAGGCAAACACAACACAAAGGAGTAATAGTGCACTGAGAGTCCATATTGAGGACAAACTCAAGAGCGTGAATTACTTAGATTGGAATAGAAACTTGAGACTTGTACTCAAGCATGAACGCAAGTAGTATATCCTTACCAAGGAACCTCCTACTAAGCCACCACTGAACGCCGGTAGGGCACTAAGGATACTTATCAAAGTTCCTTAGTAACCAAATCGACGTGTCATGCATTATGGTGGGTAGTAGGATGTCAGAGTTGCAGAAGCAGTTCATGAACGTTTCAGATGACCCTCATACTTGTAAGGCAGAGTTCAAGGAAATGTTCACGGAGAAAGCTCGTGTCGAAAGATATGATACTTTCATAGAACTTAACTCCTGCAAACTTAAGGTTGGAGCCCTGTTAGTCCTCATGTCACGAAGATTTAATGTCTTCAGAAACATCTAACCAGACTCGGTTTTGATGATCAGGTGGAAATGGCTGCAGATTCTATGTTGCATTCACTTCCAGATACATATAGTGATTTCATAGTAAATTACAATATGCATGACATGGAAAAGTCTTTAACAGAGCTTCATGGGATACTTGTGACCACTGAAAAGAACCTTAAGGGCAAGACCAAGGAGGTCCTTATTGTCAACAAGAAGGTCAGCTCCAAGAAAGCTGATCAAAGTAAGGGTAAGACTCCTGAGAACCTTGCAGGGCAGATCAGACACCCCAAGCGTCCAAAGGTTCAAGCAGCTCCCAAAGCTGATGTGAAGATTAAGGACAAAATGGAGGAGATCTGCCATCACTGCAATGAGCCAGTACACAGGAATAAGGGATTGTAAGCAGTACAAGGATCATGTGAAGAAGAGTGGGTATCCACGTCTTCATGATCAGATATTTACGTTGGTAAGATTAATCGCTATAACGTAAATAAGAAAAGGCTTAAATCTGATGATTTAAACAAAGTTATAATCTGGCATTGTCATTTAAGGTACATAGGCGAGAAACGCATTTCAACACTTCACAAGTCTGGACTTTAAGTCCGTTTGAATTCACTCAAACTGAAAGATGCAAGTCTTGCCTAATGAGCGAGAAATGCATTTCTACACTTCACAAGTGTGGACTTTTAAGTCCGTTTGAATTCACTTAAACTGAAAGATGCAAGTCTCGCCTAATGAGCAAAAACGACAAAGGCACCTTTCACAGATTTATGTGAAAGGCGAGTGACTTATTAAGTCTAATACATTCCAACGTATGTGGACCTATGAGTACTCAGGCCAGAAAAGAGCTGAACTAATAATTGACTCTGGAAACGGGCACATTCATTTTGAATTGGGCTCCGATGAAGACAACGATAGTACACCTTGTGACAGTCATTCTGTCTCCCAATACTGTGGATGTGTGCGCCTCTGCGTAGTATTCATTGGGATGCGAGCTAAATAAGGTAATCAGTTCTATTTGGATGTGTGCGCCTCTGCGTAGTAGCCAAATAAGAGCTGGACCAGAGTCATAGAAGGTACACCATATGGCACTCATTACGTCTCCCGTTACTGTGGATGCGTGCGCCTCCGCGTAGTATTCATTGGGATGGGAGCGGGATGAGATGGTCAGTTCTATTTGGATGCGTGCGCCTTCGCGTAGTAGCCAAATAAGAAATGCACCATAGTCATATATGGTGTGGGAAACATCCTAGTATGTTTTTCCTAAAAGATTTGGGTAGCAGAGATGCAGGCATCCAAATCAGAAAAATGTGTCTTCCTAAGGTATCCTTACGAAACTAAGAGATACAACTTCTACATACCCATCGAGTACAAAGTCTTTGTTGCTTGAAGAGGGGTATTTTTGGAGAAATTTTTTATTTCCAAAACAGCTAGTGGGAGTCTCATGCATCTCAAAGAAATTCGAGAGGATACGGAACAACCTGAAGCAATTCAGGAGCCTGCTATGCAAGATGTAGAAGTACTGGAGCCTCAGATGGTCGTAGATGGTCCAAGAAGGTCTGAAAAATCTCGTCATGTTCCAGACAGATATGGTTTCACAGCCACTGAGGGAAATGACTTGATGATTGTGGATCAGGATGGTTCAGAAACCTTCAGACAAGCTTTCACCAATCCAGACTCCGAAAAATGGCAGAACGCCATGAATGAGGAAATGAAATCCATGTAAGACAACCAAGTCTGGTGCTTGGTTGATCAAACCCCTGGGATAAAACACATCGGTTCTGAGTGGGTCTATAGGATCAAGACCGACATGAATGGAAATCCTCAGACCAATGAGGCTAGGATGGTGTAAAAGGTTATCGTCAGATTCAATGCATGTATTATGATGACACCTTTTCACCAGTAGCAATGGTCAGATTTATTCGGATTATTCTTAGCCATAACTATGGCAGATGGATGTCAAAACCCCTTCCTTAGCAGGAACTTACTAGAGGGCGTGTATATCACACGACCTGTGGGTTTTGTAGATCCAAAGAATCCCGGAAAGATATGTAAGCTGCAAAGATCCATTTATGGATTGAAGCAAGCTTCAGGGAGTTGGAACCTTCATTTTGATAAAGCTGTAAGGGAACTCGGCTTCATCAAAAACAAAAGTGAGCCTTGCGTACATGAGAAAGCGAGTGGGAGTAATATTGTATTCTTGGTATTTATTCATCGGGAATGACATCCCGACCTTGCCACCAAAGCTTGGTTAGGGAAGTACTTATCGATGAAGGACTTAGGTGATGCTACATTTAATGTAGGCATCAGGATCTCTACAGATCATTCCAAAAGGATTTTGGGCCTAAGTCAGGACATGTTGCTAAGTCAGAACATGTACATAGGTAAAGTGTTGAGAAGATCTCAATGCTTGATTCTAAGAAAGGATACATACCCATGCGTCATGGCATTAAACTTAGCAAGCTACAGAGTCCTAGAACTCATGATAAGCTGAGCAGCATGAGTAAGATCACTTATGCTTCGGCTGTGGGATCCATCATGTATGCCAGGATGTGCACGAGACTGGAAGTCTTGTTTGCAGTAAGTTGTACCAGCAGATTCCAATCTAACCCCGACCAATTACACTGGATTGCTGTCAAAGGTCATCCTCAAATATTTGAGGAGGACCAAGGATACATTCCTAGTGTGTGGGGATATAGATAGAGAATTAACAGTTAAAGGACAAGTCGATGCTAGTTTTCAGACATATCCAGATGACTTCCAAATTTAGTCAGGATATTTTGTGTTGAATGTTGGCGCTTTCAGCTGGAAAAGCTTTAAGCTAGCCAAAATTGTCAACTCTACAGCGGATGCTAAGTATATAGCTGCAACAAAAGCAGCTAAAGAGGCCCTATGGATTAGAAGCTTTCTGATCGGATTAGATGCAACGCCGCGAGCGTCTGATCCAATAAGCTTGTTCTGTGACAACACAGGTGCCGTAGCTATTGCTCAAGAGCCCAAATTCCACAACAGATCCAAACATATACTCAGCATGCATCACCTCGTGAGAGTTATCACATATAGAGGTGATGTGGAGATGAAACACTATTCGACTGATGATAATATGGCCGATCCCTTGACAGAGGCTCAACCGTAGCCTAGTCATGAGGAACATGCAGGGTCTATGGGAGTAGATCATAACTTAAATTGGAACCAGGGGCAAGTGGGAAATTGTTAGAGTTATGCCCCAGTCCAATATATATCTACAGATGTAATGTTTTATCATATTTCCGAATAAATAAATCGGCATATATTACTAATGTGTTGTAGTAATATATCGAATGTAATTTGATCTATGTCATTATGTGTGTAACCACTAATAGTAGAACTATAGATCAGAAAGAATTACATTTGATGAGTCCCTGATCAGCTAAGCTTCTTTATGAAGCGATCAGTATGAGACCAACTCCTTGTGATCACACTCTACTGATCATGACAAAGTATGTGCCGGAGTTATATCATAGATATCATCAGGTCGATGATATCGGGCAACCCGATTGTGAGTATGCTGCATAGATCCAGTCATGAGATACTCACAGATCGTAGCTTGTCATTATATCCTAAGACCAAGGAGTCTTTGTGTACACTATGTAACGAATACCTAAGTTTGACCTAGTCTAACGTCATCTGTAAAAGGGTAGCTATAACGGCTTCGACTGGCTTGGATATTTATTGCATTAGTGAACTCGAAAGGCGTCTGAGGGATTTATCACTCATACTTCGGTATGAGAAAGATATCCGTTTAGGCCACTTGATGAGTATGACTGAAGGAATAGCACGACCGTGCAGGTGATACCTTAGTATCAGTTTTCAGTCATCTCAGATATCAAGAAACAGTGATTGATAAATTAGGATGACCATTCTATGCCAATTGATCAATTTGGATATCGGTTTGATAAAAGGACATTGACATGTACGATAACAGGTTAAGTCGAATAATCGATAATCACGAACGTTGGGTAATCATAATGTCTTGCTAGAGACCACTTATGATGAAAAGGGTAAAATAGTAATTTTACCAGTCTGCCAACTGTTCGTGAGCCTAGAGGGTCACACGCATTAAGCACGGTACATGACAAATAATTATGAATGGAAATTGAAAACGATTCGGTAGTTTTCTGGCCTAAAGTTTTAACCAGACGGTTGAAGAAATCAATTCGATGAAATTAAACCGTTTTGTCTAAACCAAAATTAGAACTCAATTTAATGGGTTTAATTTGGGTTTTAGTTAAACGAGCTTAAAGCCCATTTGGGGATTTAAGTGATGAATGGGGAAAAGTGCAAATAGGAGTTTAAGAGGGTTAGATATGCAATTAATTTGATTTGAAATTCAATTTTTAATTTCAAATTAAAATTGTAAAATATCTTCCTCAATTTTCTCAAACTATTTGGCAACCACTCTCCCTCATTCTCTCCCTCATTTGGCCGAACTCCCCTTCCTCTTCCTCCATCATTTTTGTCAAAAAATTCTAAATATTCATTCATAACAATAGTGTGAGAGAAAACCTTTTGGTTGGTGTGCTTGTGTGGACCTAATAGAGAAACACTACATTGTGTTTTCATCGATTTATAAAGGTAATTTTCAGATTTGAAAAGGTGAAGGACATGCTGAATTTTTCACTAAGATCTCCGTCTTTTTCGATCACCATGGTTACATAACTTCCGTTGCATGAAATTTATCGTTTGGAACCCATGGTGATCTCTTTCAACAATAACACTGGATTGTTTTCAAGGCCATCCTCAAATATTTGAGGGGGACTAAGGACACATCCTTAGTGTATAGGGTGTAGATGGAGAACTAGCAGTCAAAGGACAAGTTGATGCTAGTTTTCAGGTAGATCCTGATGACTTCACTACCGCCAACTTTACAACGGAGGTTGAGTATGTAGCTGTAGTGGAAGCAGATAAGGAAGCCATATAGATTAGAAGCTTCTATCTGAATCAGATGTAATGCCGCGAGCGTCTGATCTGGTAAGCTTGTTGTGTGACAACACGAGGGTCGTAGCACTTGCTAAAGATCCCAGATTTCACAACAGATCCAAACATATACGCAGGGAGTATCACCTCATCAGAGATTTTATTTATAGAGGTGATGTGGAGATTAAATACGTTTCGACTGATGATAATATGGCCAACATGTGATGTCTATGGGAGTAGATTAGAATTTAGTTTGGAACTAGGGGCAAGTGGGAGATTGTTAGAGTTGTGCCCTAGTATAATATAAAAGTGATCTACAGATGTAATGTTTTATCATCTCTCTGAATAAATAAATCAGCATTAATATACTAGTGTGTTGTAGTTTGATTTGTATCCTTATGTGTGTCATTACTAATGTAATTTGATTTGTATCCTTATGTGTGTCATTACTAATAATAGAACTGCATATCAGAAAGAATTACATCTAATGTGTCCATGGTCAGTTTAAGTTTCATAAGAAATGATCAATATGAGGCTAACTCTTTATGATCACGCTCTACTGATCATGGCAAACGACTGCCAGAGTTAGATCATAGATATCATTAGGGGAATGATATTGGACGACCCGATGGTGAGCATGCATCATAGATGTTGTAATGAGCATACTCACATATCGTAGCTTGTCATTGTATCCTTAGACCGAGAAGTCTTTGTAATCACTATATGATAAGTATTTGAGTTTGACTTAGTCTAACATTGCTTGTAAAAAGAAACTATAACGGCTCTGATTGACTTAGATATAAGCTACATGAGTGAACTCGAAAGACGGCTAAGGGATTTATCCCTCATACTCCAGTATGGGAATGATATTTGTTTAGGCCACCTGATGAGTATGACTGAAGGAAATTTCATGGCCATGTAGGAGATACTTAGTATAAGTTTTCAGTCATCTCAGATATCAAGAAATAGTGATTGATTAAATAAGGATGACGGTTGTATGCCTTATGATCAATCTGGATATCGAGCGATAAAAGGATAGTGACATGGAAGATAAGATGTTAAATCGAATCCTCGACAATCATGGACGTTGGGTAATCATAATATCCTTCTAGAGGCCACTTTTGATGGAAAGTGCAAAATAATACTTTTGCTAGTCTGCCAACGGGTCGTGAGGCCACTTCCCTATGTCACACACTTTAAGCAAGGTATATAGCAAAAACGACTTGTATAAGTTAGTATATGAGAAGTATGAGGATCGGGAAAAATTCGCCTTTTGGTTTAGTTAAATCAGAGTGAATTAGTTTAAACCAGATATCAGTTTAAATGGGTTTAATTAAAGTGTAGCTAAGTGGGGTTTAATGATATTCTTAATATTAATTAAGAAATAATTATATTAAGAATTATGTAGGATTAATTAAAGGAAGTTATTTTTAGAAAATCTCTTTTGAAAATTGATCTTGGTTAATTACTTCCTATAATTTTCTCCTACTTAGCTGTGCCTCTTCCCACTCTAGCCGTCTCTCTCCCTCTCACTTCTTTTGATCCAATTTTGCTTCTTCTTCTTATCTTTTCTAGCAAAAAGGTTTGAAGAATCCTTGAGACCAAAGAGGTACATTGCTTGTGTAGAATCAATAGGAGAGGGAATAAAACGTTTTGTGCCTTGATGATTTTGATATAAAAAAAGGTAAATTTTAGATTTTTAAAGTTCTTATACGCTAAAAATTTACTCACTTGATGATCCTTTTTCGGTTTGTTTTCGGGAATCCATGGTTAATTTACGCTTCCGCATGAAATTGATTGTCTTGGAATCCATGCAACCCCTTCAGGTTTGCTCTATGATGAGTCAGATATATCTCCCCCTATTCTTTTGGGGATACGCTCTTGTGACGTATGCATTCATTTTGAACCAGGCACTTACGAAGGCGGTGGAGATAACACCATACGAAGTGTGGAGGGGGAAACGTTCCAAGTTGTTGTTCATCAAAATATGGGGTTGCGAGACTTATGTTAAACGCCTCATGGTGGACAAGCTCGAACCACGATCAGACAAGTGTGTCTTCTTAGGATATCCGAAAGAGACTTTTGGATACTACTTCTACAAACCCGACGAGAACAAAGTATTTGTTGCCTAGAAATGTGTCTTTTTGGAGACGGAATTCCTCTCCAAAACAGAAAGTGGTAGAACTGAGCATCTTGAAAAAATCCGAGATGGCACAAGTACTGAGAATTTTGAAGAAATTCGGGATCCCCACTTAGATAGTGTAGAGGTCGAGCCTGAGCTGGACCAAGAGGCATATGCGGTACCCAACATAGTTCCTGAAGCCCCACGACATTCTGAAAGGCCACATCAAGCACCCGTCAGATACGGATTCGTGGTGACTGAGGGTGGTGATTTGGAGTTTCTGGATTCTGATGATCCGACTACTTTTCAAGAAGGTATGGGGAGTTCTGATTCCGAGAAATTTTTAAGAAACATGAAGGAGGAGATGAAATCCATGCATGACAATCAAGTATGGAACTTCGTGGACCCAACCCCTGGTGTAAAGACCATTGGTTGCAAATGGATCTTTAAGATCAAGCACGCCATGGATGGAGTTCCTCAAACCTATAAGTTCCGACTGGTTGCGAAAGGTATAAGGCAAATACAAGGAGTAAGCAATCAACTAGCTCTAAGAGCTTCTCTAAGAGCTGTGTTAAGGACTCCAGAAGTGCCACAAGGAATAACTTGTTATCCGGCAGTAACAGGGACCTTACTTTTACTCTTATCCGGAGTAACCTCACTTTTCTTTTCTTTAGAGGTTGAGAAAAAGAAATTCGAAAATATATTCTCATAACTTCAAAATACATTCTGAGACGGCTCAAGAGGTGGCGGAGTTTCATTTTGAGACGGTCCAAGAAGTTCGTTCTTTTTATCTTCTTTTTTTTTCAGCTTCAACGAAAAGCGCAAAGTCCAAGTAAAAATGGAAAAGAAATCTATTTTTTGTCCAAAGAACCTGCAATATCCCTAAGCTAAGGCTTCCTTCTCTTGTTTGGTTCGACATCCCGAATCCCTATTTTGAGTCCGAGTCCAAAATAATGAATTGAGTTCGTATAGGCATTTTGGACCCAGCTTCGGTCACCCCGCCCATTTCATAAAGTATTCTACCCGGTTTAATGATAGCTACCCAATATTCGGGGGATCCATTTCCCGAACCCATACGGGTGTCTGTAGATCTTACTGTAACCGGTTTGTCTGGAAATATACGCAACCATATTTTTCCGCCGCGGCGTACGTTTCGTGTCATTGCTCGCTGACCCGCTTCTATTTGTCGAGATGTGATCCAAGCGGGTTCAAGTGCTTGAAGAGCATATCTACCGAAGGAAATACGACTGCCTTGAGAGGCTATTCCTCTCATTCTTCCCTATGTTCTTTTCGGAATTTGGTTCTTTTGGGACTAAACATAAAACTGACATCAAATGATGAATGGAACTTTTATTAAACTCGCTAAAGAAAAAAGAAAAATGAGTTTCGCCAGTTACCAGAAAAGATCGAAAAGAAGCGCGATGCCCCAAAGAATGGCACGGAGAAGGCGACAGCAGCAATCGACGAGCTCTAAGAAATTCTCTAAGAGCTGTGTTAAGGCCTCCAGAAGCGCTGCAAGGAATAACCTGTTATCCGGCGGTAACATGGACCTTACTTTTACTCTTATCCGGGGTAACCTCACTTTTCTTTTCTTTAGAGGTTGAGAAAAAGAAATTCGAAAATATATTCTCATAACTTCAAAATACATTCTGAGACGGCTCAAGATGAAACTTTCTTGCCAGTTTCCATGGTCAAATAAATCCACATTCTATTCACCTTAGCTGCATATCATGACTACGAGATATGGCAGATGGATGTCAAGACTGCTTTAATCAATGGGAAGCTAACTGAGGACGCTTGTAGGACACAACCTCAAGGTTGTGTTGATCCAGAGAATACTGGAAAGATTTGTAAGCTGCAGAGATCAATTTATGGATTGAAGCAGGCTTCTCGGAGTTTGAAACGTCATTTCGATGAAGCCATAAAGGAATTTGGTTTCATGCAAAATGAAGACAAACCTTGCGTGTACAAGAGGGAAAGTGGGAGTGCAACCGTATTCTTAGTGTTATATGTCGATGACATACTCCTTATCAAAAACGACATCCCCATCATGCAAGCCACCAAAGCTTGGTTGGGGAAGTGTTTCGAGATAAAGGACTTAGGCGAAACCGTGTATATCCTTGGGATCAAGATTTATCGAGATCGCCCAATGAGAATCTTTGGGCTGAGTCAGAGCACTTATAGCGACAAGATCTTGAAGAGATTTTCGATCACGAATCCAATAAGGGATTCCTCTACATTAGACATAGAGTAAAGCTCAGCAAGACTTAGTGTCCCACAACACCTGATAAACTGAAGCGCATGAGTGGGCCCCTATGCATCCGTAGTAGGATCCATTATGTACGTTGGATCTGCACGAGACATGATGTCTCTTACGCCCTATCATGCGTTAGCAGATTCCAGTTTAACCCCGGTGAGGACCACTAGACAGCATTGAAGACGATCCTGAAGTAACTCAAGAGGACAAAGGATGCCTTCCTGGTCTACGGGGGTAACAATGAGGAGCTGGAGGTGACGGGATATGTCGACGCCAATTTCCAGACTGATCCGGACGACTCGCGGTCTCAGTCTGGGTACGTGTTCACACTCAATGGTGGAGCTTTTAGCTGTGAAATTCTGATCACTTAGTCGTGCAAGATGCCACACACAATGTTACACAGAATGCTATAACGTTGTGTCTGACTTCTTGCGTAGATAATGCAGGACAGTAAATATAAAGCTCTAAGTAATGACACAGCAGATTTTTTACCCAGTTCGGTGCAACGTCACTTACGTCTGGGGGCTCTCAGCCTAGTGGAAAGATTTCACTTATCAGTAATCCGTCAGAACATACAAGTACCTGTGATCCCTCCTAGATCTATACTTTATGCTACGTCTTACAGTGCAATCTATCTCAGGGTCTCCCCCTGAATCCAAGAACGTCTTGATTCCACTCTTCGAGCAATCGCCTTGCTCTGTCGTCTTCAAGTCTTCTTCAAGCTTGGTGGTTGCGTGCAGTCTTCAACTCACGACTTCAGTAAACCCTCAATCACCTAACTCTCTATAGTTATGCGATACACAACATCCTAAGCTCAATCTGCAATTTCTCAGCCCGCAAACCTTCACGTCTAAGAACCTTGCAAATTGTTGCTAGAAAACAAATAAAGAACCACACCATTGCTAAGGGGGTAGCCTAAGCTTTTATATCAATCGTGGATGAGTACTAGCCCTAAAGGGTTTCCTCTTAATCACCGTGTTTCTCCTTTTCAGATTAGGAGTCGTTCTGCTCTTTCCTAATCGTTTTCTTGCTGCACTGCCGATCCTGCACTTTCCTGATTTCTGTCGATCAGGATGCTTGCCGAGATGCCGTCAACAATGTCACACAAGATGTCGTAGAAGATGTTTCGACATTCTTTGTAACATGTTTCTTCAGTTCCTTCAAAATCAGCCAATCTCGAAAAACGTCGTAACTACAATCTCACCCTTTGGCTATTTTAAGGACAGCATTCTTCGTTGCATTCTTCGTCGCATTCTGCGTCGCATTCGTCGTCTCGTCGATTGGCAGTGTCGTCGCGCGTATCGTCGCGTCTTGTGTCTTCGAACTTACTCCCCCTTGCTGGCTCAAAAAGAGCCAAAGTATAAACAAATATTGTGACAAATCCGGGAAATAAGCAAAATAAACCAAACATAACTCACACTTGCTCTCAATCAGCTGTCGAGAGCAAGAGTGATACATTGTTCACCAAATATTACAAACCATAAAAGTTGTTCAGTAGTTCAAGAGTCAGAGAATGTCATAAGAATTTTAAATAGAGCTGCTGTTGGAACTTGCAGTCTCTGTTGCTTCTGTGGAGGCTTCTTGGGTAGCTTCTTCTGGATCATTTGTGTCATCATCGTCAGAGCCTGGAGGAGACATGGAGTGCAGCAGGTTGGCGCAGTGAGTTCGGCGCTGCGAGAGGTGCTTTAGAGCAGTCTTTAAGTTTGCAATGTCCTCATCAAGCACATCTATTTCTTGTTTGAGCATGACGGCATCCCTGCTGGTAGTCCTTGTGAGAGGGACGGCACTTGTGGCTCTACTGGTCTTTGCCTTGGCTTCCGGCCTGACAAGATCAGGAGCATGCCTTCCTTCAAACAACTTGTGGCTCACCACAATTAGTCCTCCTCTTTTGCCCACCTTATCCGATGGTTTCAACACCCCAGGGTGTTGATGTACAAGTAATTCAGAGATAAGGGATGGGAAGGCTATGAGAATTTTCACAGCAAGAGATCTAGCATGGCGAACAAGATGATCAATCACAAATTGTCCAAAGTCGAGTTTAGATCCAGTACCTATTTGGTAGATCAGTATTGCTAGCTCAGGTTTGATAGAAGATGCGTGGGTCGAGGGTGCCCAATTTGCCACTCCAATCCGGAAGAGAATGGAGTACTTGGAAGTCAGATCTGATGCTGCCACGGTACCTTTGGTTGGCCAAGTCCTGCTTTTATCTCCCGTGATCTCTCGGAGGACTTTGTTGAGGTCGGGTGGTGGCATAGATCGAACCTTCTTCCTCCCCAGGAATTCATTGATAGTGTCAGAGGAGATGTCAAAGCGAATGCCTCTGACATATACCTTATCAAACTCTGGAGCATCTGGGGTACCAAACGTGGTAGGCAAGTTGGCAATAAATTCTTTAACCAGGAGGGGGTAGTGGTTACCAATGTCGGAGATGGTTCTCATCAATTCTGCCTTCTTCAGGAGTTGTATAATGGCCTTTAGCCCAAGCAGCTCCGACGACAGTGTCTTCTCTGGGTATGCCGTTCTCTGAAATACAAACTCCCACCTCTTTGCTCCTTCTGCTGAGTGAAACGACACATTGTCGTAAGTTACACTCATGGTGTTCTTGGCCGTCTTCAGGGCCTTCTTCTTCTTTCCTTCCACAGCAGGGACCTCTTCAATGTCATCATCAGTTGGTTCATCCATCAAACTCCTTGTCGCGATCACCTTCTTCCCCTTTCCTTTGACATGCAGCTTTTTCTTTTTGTTGCTGGGACCTCCAGCCTCCTTGTCCTCCTTCCTTTTCCTTGTTTCTTTCAATTTTCCAACCATAACAGCCAAACTTTCAGTTTCTTCTAGAACTTTTTTCTTCAGGGTCGACAGGACTGTGTGTGCCGTCTCAGCGACTTCTTCTATGACATCTTCTCTGGCATCCAGAGGGTATTCTTCTGTGTTGTTGGTGGAGGCATCCTTGTTCTTCTCAACGGTCTCTCCGTTTCTGGTTTCTTCTTTCTCTTCTTCTTCTTCCTCGGCTTCTTCCGAGTCAGCTATTTCTTCCTCTTCTACAAATATTTTAGTGGCTTTTGGTATGACATCTGTTCCTTCTTCTTCTCCTCCTTCTCCTTCCGCAATGCGTTCCAGCCCATAACTGACCGGAGTCAGATCCTCCTTTTCTCCTTCCGGACGTATCAGTTCTTCGACCACACCTTCTTGAGGTGGGTTCTGGTTTTCCAGTAGTGATTCTAACAAATCACTGTTTCTAGAGGTATCGGCAGAGAAATCGTTACCTGTTGGTGTTGGAACTGCGACGATTTGCATGGAGGCTTCTCGATTTTCCTAGCCAAGATCATTCTCTCTTTCTGGCCCAGTTAGGTCAGACATTGAGAAAGCAGCACTTCCGGTCCGGGACTTCTTGGGAACTCGAGTAAAAACTGGTATTGGGGCTTTCTCTGGTGAAGCCTCTTTGAGAATTTCTTCTGACTTCTTCAGGGTTTTTGGCCCTTTGATTCACACTCCATGCTTGTTTGTCTTCGCTCTACTACTTCTGGAGCCTTTTGCTTCAGTTTTCTTTGAAGCGGTGGCTTCCTTTGGGGCTACTGTGCTTCTAGTTTTCACCATTGTTGTTTGAGAGATTTGCAGAGAGTGAATGGTGAAGGAGATGAGAGCGAGCACAGAGAGGAGGCAGACTAGGTTTTTGAAAACGATTCAAATCTTCTTTAGCGTCTGAGCGTATCTTTCCTTTTCTTTTATATGGGCTTTTGATATGCTTGGCCCAACGACATTCGTTGGAATTTAGACCGGTTCATGAAGAGGTACCAATAACTCCTCTCAACCGTTTCTGCAACTTCTTATTGTTCACCGATGGTGCACAGACCGAGTGATGATCTGAGATCCTCGAATCTGCTTGCATCTAGTGCTTTTGTGAAAATATCCGCAAGTTGCTTTTTTGTGGAAATGTGCTCTAGGATGATCTTCTTGTCTTCGACCAATTCTCGAATGAAGTGATGTCTAATATCAATGTGTTTGGTCTTGCTGTGTTGGACAGGGTTTTTGGAGATGTTGATAGCACTGACATTATCACAATATAAAGTCATGGCATCCTGTCTGACATTGTATTCGACTAACATCTGTTTCATCCAAAGTAGTTGTGTGCAGCTACTCCCAGCAGCAATATACTCCGATTCGGCAGTGGAAAGGGCAACACAGTTTTGCTTCTTACTAAACCATGATATGAGGTTGTTGCTAAGGAAGAAGCATCCTCCAGATGTGCTTTTCCTATCCGATGTGTTTCCAGCCCAATCAGCATCACAATACCCCACCAAGGTAGAGGATGTGTTGAATGAGTATAATAAACCCAAGTTTGTAGTCCCAGAGATTCCCGTCTTCGTTCTTCACAAATAGGGTCTTGTCGACTCCCCCTCTATTTAGCCGCTTTGGATGAGGAATTTTGAGAGCCTTTCATACCAAGCCCTTGGTGCTTGTTTCAACCCATAAAGAGCTTTCTTGAGTTTATACACATGATCAGGATAGTGAGGGTCAACAAATCCTTTGGGTTGTGACAAATATACTTCTTCATTGAGATCCCCATTCAAAAACGCACTTTTGACATCCATCTGGTAGACCTTTATCTGTAGATGGCATGATATCCCTAGCAGGAGACAGATTGCTTCAAGTCTTGCAACAGGAGCAAAGGTCTCATCGAAGTCGACACCCTCAATTTGAGTATACCCTTGAGCAACTAACCTTGCTTTGTTGCGAGTGATGTTGCCAAGCTCATCGGATTTGTTCTTGAAGATCCATTTGGTGCCTATGATGTTTCCTTCACTTTGTTTGGGCACCAGTTCCCATACCTGATTTTTCTCAAATTGAATCAGCTCTTCTTGCATAGCATTGACCCAATACTCATCATTGATGGTTTCGTTGATGTTTTTGGGTTCTGTCTTTGAAACGAAGCAAATATTTCCTATCATCTCATTGTAATCTTCAGGAGTTCTTGACCGGGTCCGTATGCCTTCATTCAAGTTTCCAATAACTCCAGAGATAGGATGATTCGTCTGGATTCTCCGCGAGGGATTCTTGTTGCTGATTTCAGGAACTCCTTTGTCATGATCGACTTTTGGGCTGGCATTATCATCTTCTGTTTTGCTGCTAGCAGCTTCTCTGGCTTTAGTAATGGCATTCTTCCTGACATTGTTGGGCGGATAGGCTCCGTCTTCGTCCGTCACATCTTCTGAGGCATCTTCGTAGTCATCATCAACAACAACATTGATTGATTCCATCATGGTCTTGGTTTGTTTATTGAAGACTCGGTATGCGCGACTATTCCTTGAATAGCCAAGGAAGATGCCTTCATCGCTTTTTGGGTCAAGCTTTTGACGAGGCTCTCTATCAGCCAGTATATAACAAGTGGAGCCAAAGATATGGAAGTACTTAACATTTGGCTTTCTCCCCCTCCATATTTCATAATGAGTAACTGACATACCTGGTCGGAGAGTGACTCGATTGTGGATATGGCAAGCAGTGTTAAGTGCTTCTGCCCAGAAGTGAGTTGGTATATCTTTAGCCAGCATCATAACTCCCGCCATCTCCTGTAGAGTCCTGTTCTTACGCTCAACAATGCCATTCTGTTGAGGAGTGATTGGTGCTGACAATTCATACGCTATCCCTTCTGAGTTGCAGAAATCTGCAAACTTGCTGTTCTCGAACTCTCGACCATGATCACTACGAAGGCGGATGATTTTGCCAATTGTCTCTCCTTTTTCTCGTTGGACTTGGATGCATAGATTCTTGAAGATCGAGAAGGTGTCTGATTTGTCACGAGGGAAGTCAACCCAAGTGTATCGTGACTAATCATCTACACATACAAAGACATATCGTTTTCCTCCAAGGCTTTCAACTTGCATTGGTCCCATGAGGTCAACATGTATCAGCTCAAGTACTCGAGAGGTGGTGATATGCTGAAGCTTCTTGTGTGACATCTTGGTTTGCTTTCCAATCTGACATTCTCCGCAGATCTTTCCCTCTACTATTTTTAGGTTTGGGATTCCGGCGATAGCCTGCTCTGAGATTGCCTTTTGCATACTTCTAAGGTTTAGATGTCCAAGCTTTCGGTGCCATAGTTTGGTTTCTTCTGCTTTGGAGACAAGGCACTTGGTTGCTTCGATATGTGTCTCGGGAGACAAGATATAGCAATTGTCTGTCGAGCGAACTCCTGTCATGTGTCGAGAGCATCCACTGTCGAGATACCAGTCTTTGCTCGTTGAAGCACTTAATGATGTATATGCAACATTAGCTCGATAGGTCAGGTTCTTAGGTCTCCATTCGAGGCGAGTTGTCTTCGGAGGAGAAGGGAGATGCCTTTGATATTTCTGAGCTTGCTTCCTCTTAAGAAGTTGAAGACAAAAAGGTCTGATATGACCTGGTTGACCACAGTAATGACATATCCATTGATATTGATAAGCTGGTCTTCTGTAGCTTTGTTGTCTGCGTGGAGGATGTCTTCTAAAAGTTTCTTGACAAGAACAGGTTGTAGACGATGTTATGGCTTTTGTTGTAGGTCGTCCTGTAGGATGAGTTGGGGCATCCTGTTGTTTCTTGTCAGCCAAGGCTTGTTGTGGGATAAACTTTGTCCCTGTCGTTGAGGGGACATCATGTGTGTACCCTAGTCCCGTTGTATCATTGGACTGTTTTCCCACTGATAAAATCTTGTCAAGGCTTTCTGTGCTATCTTTACCGATTTAGTCATGAGACTAATTTCTCCATTCAGTCTGGTGATCTCTCGTTTCAGCTCCACAATCGTCTCTAGAAATCTCGACTTGTCGCAGGTAAGACTAATGATCCTTTCGCCTTATTGATCAAGTATCAGAGTTTCCTTGATCCATCTAGTATGCAAACCTTTGTATGCTTCGACTAGTTGTTCTTTAGTCCAATTCTCATTTGGAGTTGGATCATCATTGATATCGGCAGCATTATCAACATTACATGTAGGAGTAGTAGTAGTGAATGCAACAAAGTTGCTTACCTCTTCAGATCCACTATCTTCATTGTCATCATCTGATAGGGTGGCATTGTAGCCCCGTTTTTGTTGTTTGAGGAAATTTGGACATTCTCTACGGAGGTGGCCGAATCCTTCACATTCATGACATTGAAGTCCTTTGTTTTTGTTTTCTTCCCCACTCCTGTTTGGTCTGTCAAGGCTTCCTCCAACCTGAGCTTTTTGTGGGGCTTTGTTTCTGGCATTTGCTATGACATTCCGTCCACCCATTCGACTAAATCTTCTCATTGCTTTGTTGTAATTTTTTGTGAGAAGGGCCATTGTAGCTTCGATGTCTTCATCAGAATCGGAGTCCTCAGGATCTTGTTGCTTGTGTGTTGAGCTTTTGAAAGCAACTCCTTTGTTCCTTTTGTCGATGTTGGGTAGAGACAACTCATAGGTCATTAGAGACCCCATCAGCTCATCAAATTTCAAGATCTTGAGGTCATAAACTTCCTCAATTGCTGTGATCTTCATCTTAAACCTGGGGCTAAGAGCACGTAGGGTTTTTCTTACCAATTTTTCATCAGACATTGGTTCTCCCAGAGAATAGGATTCATTGGCTAGATCACGAATGCGAACATTGAACTTTGCAATTGATTCGTCTTCTTTCATGATGAGGGCTTCGAAGTTGGTAGTCAGGTATTGCAGTTTTTGTTCTCGAACCTTAGTTGTTCCTTCATATGCTACGGCCAGGATGTCCCATGCTGATTTGGCAGTTGTGCATGTGTTGATTAGTCTGAATACGTTCTTGTCAACACCATTGAAGATAGCATTTAGAGCTCGAGAATTTCCCAGTGATTCTTCATCTTCATCATCGGTCCAGTCTTTTCCTGGCTTTGGGCCGATAGGATTGCCATCACTGTCACTGAGTTGTGGTGCATTCCAACCATTGAGTACAGCCTTCCATGTCTTGTTGTCTAATGACTTCACGAAGGCACACATTCGAGCCTTCCAATAGCCATAGTTGCTCCCATCTAGAACAGGTGGTCGATTTATGGATCCTCCTTCTCTGGTATTGTCCATCTTTGATCAAAATATTTGTTTAGGAACTCATCTAAAGCTATAGGTGCCCCCTCTGATACCAATTGAAATTCTGATCACTTAGTCGTGCAAGATGCCACACACAATGTTACACATAATGCTATAACGTTGTGTCTGACTTCTTGCGTAGATAATGCAGGACAGTAAATATAAAGCTCTAAGTAATGACACAGCAGATTTTTTACCCAGTTCGGTGCAACGTCACCTACGTCTGGGGGCTCTCAGCCTAGTGGAAAGATTTCACTTATCAGTAATCCGTCAGAACATACAAGTACCTGTGATCCCTCCTAGATCTATACTTTATGCTACGTCTTACAGTGCAATCTATCTCAGGGTCTCCCCCTGAATCCAAGAACGTCTTGATTCCACTCTTCGAGCAATCGCCTTGCTCTGTCGTCTTCAAGTCTTCTTCAAGCTTGGTGGTTGCGTGCAGTCTTCAACTCACGACTTCAGTAAACCCTCAATCACCTAACTCTCTATAGTTCTGTGATACACAACATCCTAAGCTCAATCTGCAATTTCTCAGCCCGCAAACCTTCACGTCTAAGAACCTTGCAAATTGTTGCTAGGAAACAAATAAAGAACCACACCATTGCTAAGGGGGTAGCCTAAGCTTTTATAGCAATCGTGGATGAGTACTAGCCCTAAAGGGTTTCCTCTTAATCACCGTGTTTCTCCTTTTCAGATTAGGAGTCGTTCTGCTCTTTCCTAATCGTTTTCTTGCTGCACTGCCGATCCTGCACTTTCCTGATTTCTGTCGATCAGGATGCTTGCCGAGATGCCGTCAACAATGTCACACAAGATGTCGTAGAAGATGTTTCGACATTCTTTGTAACATGTTTCTTCAGTTCCTTCAAAATCAGCCAATCTCGAAAAACGTCGTAACTACAAGCTGGAAGAGCTTCAAGCAGCCGACCGTTACAAATTCTACTAAAGAGGCCGAGTACATAGCTGATAGAGAGGCAGCAAAAGAGAATGTGTGGATCCGGAAGTTCATGGCGGATTGGGTGTAAGTAAAAACCCGACCAGTCCGGTGAACTTGTATTGCGACAACACTGTCACCATAGCACAGGCTAAGGAGCCCAGGGCGTATGCCAGATCCAAACATGTACGACGACGCTTTCACTTGATTCGAGAGTATATCGATCAAGGTGAAGTGAAGATTTGTAAATTGCAATACAAGATAATGCACTCGACCCGTTGAAAAAGGCTCTCTCACAGCCTAAACATGAGGGACATGTAAGGTCAATGGGTTTACGTTGGGATCTAGATTAGAGCTAGGGGCAAGTGGGAGATTATAAGAGCTAGTGCCTTAGTCCAAGTCTTTTTTATGTAATCTTCTTCTGTTATGCAATGAAAGGCATTTTCATTATTATTGTATTGTAATGATGAGTAAAGCGATAATTTCGTTTATAGCCATTGAGTGTGTCATCACTAATAGTAGAACCTTTAGGTACTATGAAATTATGCTTGATGAATCCCTAGTCAAATACTTATCCATAAGTGACTATCGTGAGGTGAGGAAGACTTATGATCAAGTTCTGCTGATCCAAGGTAATTATATTACCAAAGTCATATCACGGATATTATCTGGAAGATGATATTAGATGACCCGACTTGGAGTATGGCGCATAGATTAAGTCACCAACGCATACTCCATCGTCGTATGATCGTTGCCTTAAGACCTTGGAGCGAGTGGCTCATGTGCACGTTACTCCATTAATTTGACATGTCCTAACTGTACCTGTAATAGGGTAGTCATAACGGACATCGTTGGCTCTTGGACGGGTTGTAGTGGGGGCGCACGTTGCGTCCGAAGGGAATTGTTTCCCCACGGTGAGACGTGGTGAAGGGTATAGTTCTTAGCCCCTTGATGAGCATGACTGAGGAAGTGTGCGGTCGCACCAGATATATCTCAGTCATCTCTAGATCAAGGAACTCGATCGAATCGATCAGGATGACGGCTCTATGCCTCATCTCGATCGTATACGCCTTAAATCATACAAAGGGTTAGTGACACGGATGACAGAGATGAGATATCGAACCGATCGATACCTCGTGGACATTGGGTAATCACTACGTCTTACTAGAGACCACTTGTGATGGATCGGGTGAAATGATATTTCACGCCGATCTGCCAATGGGTCACGGGACTATAAAGTCATACGCCAAGAGCGAGAACCGAAGCAACTCGATGGGACTCAAGAGGTCCAAGATGGGTTAAGGGTAGAATAGGAATGTTGTCCACGTGTGGATTGTTGATCGATACCCATGGGGTGTTGATCGACACACGTCACATGTGGGGTGTCGATCGGAACCTTGGTGGTGTCGATCGACACGCAGACACGGGTGGTGTCGATCGATACCTAGGTGGTGTCGATCTACACCTACGTCTGACGGGCTCACAACCCTAGGCACTACCCAAAGCCTATAAATACAAGGCTTTGGGTGAGAGCCATAAAAGCCAAGAGGCAACATTAGCTATTAACTAAACTCTCTCTAGTTCTTCCATTGAGGGCTAGAGAAATCGAGAGGAAGGGTTCTTCGGCGGTCTAGTAGCTGCCGAGACGATTCAAGCTTCGCCTTCAAGCTCCCGCATGTGTGTACTCGTAGAGGACGAGTCCGAGGACACGTCTTCGATTCGGATCGATTCACGCAACAAGAGGTAGATATTCTCAATCCATCTCTTCTAATGATTCATCTAGAGCATGCAAAAGATCCTTGCAATGGATTCTCGGATAAATAATCGTTTATTCTGCTGCGCCTAGAACCCGGGAATCCCCAATAGTAAATCCTCTGATTCTTCTTCACCACTTGATTATTAGATCTCTGGAATGGCTCTAGAACATACAAGTATCAATGATCATCACACATGTCAATACCCTATGCTACTAGTACAAGTGCAAACCTATCTCAGGGACTCCCCGTGAATCAAAAGCTCCGTCTTGATTCCACTCAACGAGCACTCTCCCTCCTCGGATGTCACAAGTCGTTTGTTTATTCTTGTGCGTGAATCTTCAATCACGCATACAAGGAAAACCCTCAATCACTCACTTTAGATATTTCGATTGTTGGAGTGATACACAATGTGCTTCGTGGAACACACAGCCTCTCAACCAGCCAAACCTTCACGTCTAAGAGCTCTGTGTATTTAAAAAAAAGCCAACCCTGCTAAGGGTGGAGCCTCAACTTTTATAGCAGCAGCAAAATAAAAATGGAACGCTTTAGGGTTTCCTTAACCTAATCGATTTATATTTCCCAATTCCTTATCGCCGAATTTCCTTTCAAAGTCTCTATCACAACATGTATCTTTCTAGAATCATAACACAATTAAGACTTTCCAAACGTCTTGAATATAGATGGAGATCTTCCAGATTCACAATCGCCGAATATCTTCATAATAAGGAAACTTACCAATCTTGCGATAGTTAGGATGTCGAGCAAGAAGTTGTAACATACATCTTGACATCTTCCCTAACCAGATGCTCGACATCTTTCCCATCGCCTAAAAAATAAGCCAATCAATATCGTAACAACAATCTACAATATTCGCTCAGGGTACCCGCGAAGTAAAAGAGACATAACATGAAGGTAAAGTATACTCAACTGGGACAAAACAAGGTCAAAATGTGGTAAATCGGTGCTAGAAAAGCAGTATAAAAATACCCCTATTAGTCGGGTCAGTTTCAGCAAAAGCGATCATGGTGGTTGGGTCGGGGTCGGTTGTTTTAATGATGTAACCGACTCCGATTAATCGGCTCGATTCGGTTTTGAACTGTGAACACCATGGAACTAACACATACAAAATTATAAAAGATGAATGTGAATACCACCACAATACCCAAATTATAAACACCATAATTTGCAAGAGCATTAACCACTTTATTGGCCTTCATATAGATATAAGTAGCCCTAACATTTAGTCTTTACAAAAAAAAAGGGAAGCAACCACTCTACTCACTCTTAATTTTCAAGGAACCGAATGTGACTTACCTTGAAGAAGAAGAACGATAACTTAACGAGAGTCACATTCCAACTATAACTTCTCCCAGTGCAACTCTTTAGCCTTATAAATAGAAAATATAACGTCATCAATTCAAAAGTCAGTGTCAAAGTAATACTGATAGCAAAAGAGCCATGTAAGCCCACGATAATTTTTTTGGTTATTTCGTTGGGCCTGTGGATGGTGTTCCTTGGGCGCTTGATTACACGGAAGTCAACTTAACTGTTACAAGTAATATCTGGTAAGACCGAATTGAATCAATAAGGAACGAATGGGGTTAAACCAATTCAATTTATGCTATAAGGGTAAAGTTTAAAACACAAAATTCGTGTAATGGATTGTTGATATGTCAATGTAAAATGTAACGATGAGGGCAAGCAACCAACAATAAAGTTTAATCCAAAAGTATGAGCAGTCACATGTGCTAGTTCACCTTGGTTATAGAATCATATAATATGATTTAATTCAATGTGCAATCGGATATTATTCCATGTCCACACAATATCCACTGTACCTTCAGTATTGGAGTTGCCTACACTCGGAATGTCTACTGTTATTACGATGATTAGTTAGCTTATTTTTTTTAGTCAAGAAGAATGTCGAGCATATGATCAGGAAAGATGTCAAGATGTATGTTGCATCATCTTCCTCGATATCATGTACGTCGAAGCAGTGCGTAGTTTCTTTAAATATGAAGTTATTCGGCGATTGTGAATCTGAAGATCTCCAGATGTGTACAAGACTTTTGGGAAGTTTTGATTGTGTAATGATACTGGAAAGTTACATGCCATGATAGAGATTCTGCAAAGTTATTCGGCGACAAGAATTTGGGAAACCAAGATCTCTAGGATTAAGGAAACCCCAATGTATTTTGGGAGTCATTTTGGAAGCTGCTATAAAAGCCAAGGCTCCACCCTTAGCGGCGGCTGGCGATTTCGAGAGAACATACAGAGCTCTTAGACGTGAAGGACTTGCAGGTTGAGAGGCTGTGTATTCTTCAAAGTACGATGTGTATCACTACCAGAATCGAAAGATCAAGTGTGAGTGATTGTTTATTTCTGTGTGCATGCGTGATTGAAGAGTCACGTGCAAGTTAAACAAAGACTTGTGACATCCAAGCAAGGAGAGTGCTCATAGAGTGGAACCAAGACGAGGTCTTGGATTCAGGGGGAGTCCCTGAGATAGGTTTGCACTTGTAATAGTAGCATAGGGTAGTGATTTGTGTGATGATCACCGATACTTGTATGTTGTAACTTATTACTTCATAGTGAAACCATTCCATTGGCACAGTGCCCCCAGACGTAGGTGAGTTAGCACCGAACTGGGTAAACATCTTTTGTGTCATTGTTTACTGTTTAGTCTTTGCCTTGTTATTTTTGTACCCGCGCACATTGTAAAGAACATTGTCTCGACATTTTTCTTAACATCTTGTTTGACATAAGAAATCACAATTTCATCTCGGAACAATTGCGTTTTGTCGATTGCCAACCAACCCTCTCGGAACAAAATCGCAACTCACATGCTCACCTAAAATGACCAATGTCAAACAATAGAAATATAAATAACAATTAAAATATTTAACATGCCCTTGAATTGAAAACTAATTCAATAAATCATTGTTCCAAAATATTTAACCTGGTACCAATAGTGTTATGGGGAATTATTTCATAGTCATTGCTGAAATTCATGGTTAGCAAAATATTCCTTGAATTAAAAGAAATGAGTAAGAGAGATTGAATCTTAAACCCCAAGAGGTTGAACTTCGTGAACTTAATCGATTATTATCCAATCCTGTGTATACTTGTGCATTTGTGATCCTTGCAACCTGAATCACATTCAAAGAATTCAAATCCTCTCTTGAGTCTTTAACACTCTTTCGAAGTTCTCTGGTCGTCGTTATCTACACTCTAAAATTTCAGTCAATGTCAAAGTAGACTATCAATCGTGTTTTGACTTTTGAAATTGGATGTGTCACGACCGTGACACCTTGTCCGTGACATGGTATTACTCTCTAGTCAATGTCACGACCTTGAGCAAAAATTGTTTCTATCCATGACAAGCCTAAGTCTCAAAATTTGACAAATCTTCCATCAACAAAGTTGTGAATCTTCGAACTCCCTTATATTTGGTATACAATTTCGGCTGATTTGAAACTCTATTCACTAAGTTACATTATCTGCAAGTTTCAACGACGCTCAGGCTCAAGAAACATCTTGAAATGACATGTTTTTGCGTGCAAAACACTATACGCCTCGTATAGGAAATGAAATACACATGAATAATAATTTATACAAATCTGAGGGAAATGATACTCAATATCGTGGGAAAAGTTATCTCAAACACATAAACTAATGCAACAAAAACAAGTGTGCCTAAAAATGGCTTTAGGCACACTTGTTTTTGTTGCAAGCCCATCAGCCATCTTGGTTTGTCCACTTCCTTTTGTTTTGTGCGTGAGAAGTATTTGCTTCTTTTGGTTGTTCTTACAAGTCCCTCATCGTAAAATGTGGGAACTTTGTGTGATTTATATTATCTTTTCTACCATTCCATTTCAGTTGTGCGTGGATCTTTTTAGGGGCCACCTGAAGTTTATAGTCAAACCTGCCGAGCACGTCGCCACTGTCAGTCTAATAGGACTCAGATTCGGGTAGAGCACATGCGGTGCGAGCTAATATCTTTTTGGACATAATTTTTTTTATTCACTAAATTATATTTTAAACTTAGAATCGTTTCAAAATTAATTTCTTTTGACTTGATCGCTACGGTTACAGAGACATGGAATTTAATTTTCTAACGGTTTGATTTTTATTAACTAATTATTTATTATCGTTTCTTATTCTCTGTAAATATTGAGTTCTACTCGGTTGGTGTTTTACTCTTCCTTACAACTCGATCCCAAAAACTATATTTTTCCCGACTTCGTGTTCTCTCTCCACGTCTAGTTCTGGCGAGATCCATGTACATGCAGAGTTCGTTTCTCGAGCTCTCCTCTTCACGAGTTCTCGTTTTTCTAGAACCCAGTTCTTGGGTTTTCCTGGTACCATTTCCACCTCCAGCTATTTGAATGGGCATTGTTTTGGAGTTTTCTATGCAAAACCTCGGGAGATATAGGTTTTGATCACCGAGTCGGTCCACCAGACATATAGCTTGTAAGTCAATGGTATCTCCGCTACGACACAATTTTTTTCTTGATTCCGTTCCTATTGTACAGTAGGTCCACAGATCTGGTTCAATTACACGATTCAACTAGCGGTCCAATTCAACCGACTACTCAGCTAACGGTCCAGCTCAACTATTGCCGCAATTTTATCGGGTACACATAATTATTTTACAGCTCTTACCGTCCTCCGTCTTCAAGGTCAGATGGCACAAAGGGTTAGTGATTTGGACGAACTCAAATGATTTTTTAGATATAATTAAATTTAAAATTAGTGTTAAATTTAACTTAAAATTTGTTCCTTCCCTATAATACCTTGATCTATTTTCAATTTTTCTAACTTCACAGGTTTTGTGATTTATTTTAACTCTGGTAGTGTACAAAATTAACATCAAGCAAGATGGGTGTAATGAGAATGTGCAGTGAGAAGGTTAGCATGAACATGAAAATTTAAAATTAATAAGAGGATATAAGTGTCATTTTGTCAAAAACATCTAACTGGAGCGTGACAGCAGCATGTGGATAATTCTTCTAAGTAGTTATTATGTGTCACTATTTTCCAATGGTGTATAAAAGTGGGTTATTCATTTGGATAGTTCTTTCCAAGTACGTACCCCATAATTTTTTAAAACATTTTCAACCCCCGCTATAAGGGAAACACTATATACAACTGAGATTATATTATGATGATGCTTTTATATGGTCAAACCTCCAAATCGAAAATTTGTAACACAAATTGTAACTAGATTTTATAAGTACATCCCATCCAACCTCAGATGTTTTTGTTGTGTCCCTTCATCTTAAGGATGTCTCCTAGTATATATTCAAGACATTGACGTGTCCTTTAGTCACTGTGCAATGCATCAACAACAACTGAAGACTTCCTCAACGATTCATGTGAGACATATCGCACATTATGGTGTTGTACCCAACCCATTGCACACTAAAAAAGTGAGATCATGGCCATCTTTTTAAGGCCTTGCTGCAAGTTCTCAGCCTCACATTTTCTTTAGAAATTTCTAGTGATCCCAACAGAACAAATATTCAAGAAAGCGAATAAAAAAACAATCATTTGTGAGTCACTACCAAAATTAATGAAAACCCTAAGGAAAAGAAATTAAAAGGGTGGTGTGCAATGCATTGCTCTGTGCAGATTCATCTCTTGAAAAGGAAGAGCATGTGAGCCTTTTTATTCTAGTTGATGCTCTCTTATCACTCACGAGGACCTTGCATTTGCATTGTTCTTTTCTTTCTTCTTCTGATTAATTCATGGTTCTTCAGGAAAAGGTAGCATTCAAAATTTCTTGATGTAACATGTATTTGTATTTGGAACAATGACTAATTTATTCAAATTTTGGAGCTGGACTTTGTACTTTTCCGAAGAATTAATAATGATGTGCAAGGTTTTTTTTCCATGTATTCCATCTTTTGCATTTGTACAAATATTCGTGAGTTCTTATAAAACGAGGTTTTAGCATCTTATTGGCTGTAAACTTAGAACATGGATGTGATTTGCATAACTTAGAGATCTGCCTGATAATGATCTGTTGATATATATGGTCAAGATCACAAAGGAAAGGAAAGCAAAGAAGCATTTGGTCTTTATAAGATATGACTAAAGATAACAATATGCAAAAGCCTCTCGTGATTTATATATCTTCCAGAAGCACAAAAGTACATTAGATTGATTGCATTATATATGTTTGGAGCACATGGTGTTAAGGTCAAATTTAAGATAGTGTTATCACAGTATACCTGTTATATAGCACTAGATCCACGTCTGTTAATAGAAACATGACAAATGTTATAACGACAAACATAAAACAAAACAATATTGGAAATCAAGTAATAAACTAGGCCACAATATTTACGTGCACAAATAGTGTACGATTATGCACATATACAAGTAAGAGAAATTTTTATTGACTTGAGGATACAATCACCAATTGAATTTGACTAGGACACATGAGTAGTATATATATTATTACATCGGACCCAAATATCAAGAACGGAAACGAAATTGTAATATAATATGCAGCCAAAACTGGGAGTAAATCAGATCACCAAATTCAAAACATCAATTGTTGTGGATAAGGACCCCTTCGTGCCTCTAAACCGAGCGCTTTGTCCTTGATCCATAACTCATAATGATATAAGTAATGTTTTAAAAATCTCCAACTTTACTTAAATCATCTCTCAAATAGATTTACTTTAACCTTTAGTCTAGCCAGATTTCCTAGTACGCAGTGTGCAACTCTCCACATAAGGTAAGTGGGCGAGTGCATGGACCAACTGAGTATGTGGCATGCGTATTTTAAATCCAGACGTGTGATAGTGAGGTATAATAGTTGTCCAATGAGTCATCGGTATTACCTGGTATCAGAGCAATGTGATCATGCCTCAGTTAATAACCGATGTTGTTTTGAAAGAGGAAAGGATGCTGACTTGCAAGCTTTGAAGCCACAATATGCTAGGATATCCAATGTATATTTTCGTCACATAAGCATGATATCGCTTGGTGATCGGGTGATCTCAAGGACAATAAAGTACTTTGTCGGGCATATGTCTTTGATGTGAAACTCCCTCACTAAGTACTCTTTCTTTTGCTGTATGGGAGAATAATCCGAGCCGGTGATCATGATGACGACATCCACATATATGAGCATATCGACGGATGACCCTTTTGTGGTAAGAGTTAATAGGGAGTGATGGGGTGTTGATTGACTCAGTGAACTTATGGTACCAATTTTATAATGCTTTATGTAAGCTATATAAAAATTTGTCTATGCGACAAACGTGAGACTCCTCCTATTTGAAAAATCCTTAAAAGTATTTTTATATAAACTTCTTCTGTCTCCGTGTAAAAACACGTTGTTGACATCAGGTTGATGTTGCCTATCATGTTCTTGACTTCCACAACAGCTAATTGGCATCGGATAGAAACCATCTTTGCTACTGGGGCAACTATATCTATGAAGTCCACAGTTTCAATCTAGGTGTACCCCTTGGCAACGTGTCGTGACTTAAAGCGCTCAACAGTCCCATCCGGGTGATATTTGATCTTATACACTCATTTGGAGTCGATAGGTGAAGGAAAAGTGGTCAAGCTCCACATCTTATTTTCTTTTAGCGCTATAATCTCTTGTCCCATGGCATATCGCCAATAAGCGTATTTTGATAACATGATGAAAGGTGTGAGGCTCATCCATAGAGGAGATGGCCGTTAAGAAAATTCGACAAGTCTAATGGTTGCAATGTATAGTCGTACCCACTCGACCTAACAATCTCCCCTCCATAGTAGAGTTTGCTAAGCCAGGCTATAATAGCACTGTTTGGAAGATCTACGCCTTACCTAGGAGAGCACTCAAGGAATTACATATACACATTAGAGCTCACCTTTGACCCAAAATACTTGTCTATCAGGCCTAGTGTTCAATGTGTATATAAACTCTTTCTTAATCAAGTAATCTTTCGATGTGGGACTTTGAACTCACATGTAGGTCTAACAGTATACAAATGCATGGGTGATTTCGTAAGGTAAACTTGTCTTGTGTCGGTTGATGCACATAACAGAAGCACCCGAAGCTCTATATATGGTCGTAAGTGGGTTCCATATTAAAAACCATCTCGAATGGGGTTTATACGGCTGTGAGGGGCATCCGATTGATTAAATAAGTTGTCGTTAAAACACACTCACCCCGTATACGCGTTTGGAGTCTTTCTTGGAAGGGAAGGGCTCGTGCGACTTCCAGTATATGTCGCTGCTTTCACTCAACAACTTCATTTTTTAGCATTCCAACACAGTTGATTTAAAATCCATTCCCGTTGTGGTGAAATTGACCAATAGTTCATGATGTTCGAATTCTCGTCACCATCTGTGTATAGACACTTCACATTCATATTATACTAACCATGGACCATTGAAGAAGAAAAAGGAGGAGGAAGAGGAGGAGGAGAAGAAGAAGAATGGTATTATTTTTCTAAGTTGTGTTTCATCAAAAACTTCCACATTGGCCAACTATAATCTTCCATAATTATGGGTTTCCACGTTGCGGTAGCCTTCACTGCGTTGCGGTTTGACAATCCGACCAACACATATGCGGGTTAAGATATCAAAAACCACAACCTGACCCGGACAAGCAATCATCAATACGAGTGGATAGCGGGTTAGTCTTCACCACCTAATTTCTTCTGGGCTTGATATTCAGGCGCCTTTTCCAATATTAATCCCCTTATATTCATAAAACATAATACTAAAATCAATGTTCAAGAACAACATAAGCCCAATAACATACAAAATACCAAAATTAAGGCTTTAAAACATAAAAGTATATTCAAAACAATATTCTTCAACTTGTCATCAAGAGTCAGAAATTATGAGCAAAATCTTCAACAGTAATAAAACAACAACAAATTCTTCAACGTTAAACATCAACACTAATACTAATCGCAGATTTAGGAGATGTAGTGGACATAAGATTTGATAAAATATCATTTGCCATTTTCGAAAGTATCAGATATATATTATTGTTATCTTTCCATTAAGTTAAAATCAAATTTCTCATTTTCATACTTTGTATTATCCTTTAAATATCTTTCAAACTTATATTTCGTAGGCTATTCCTCAAAACAAGGTGTATAATGTCTCATATACTTAATGAATAACTCATCAAAAAAAGTTGATTTGCAAGATAAATCCTATCATAATGCATCTGACAAATTGTATTTAAGGTTTGTCTTGACTGTTTATACTCAGATTTACAAGAATATGAAGCATGATAGTCACTAACATGAACACATCTAGACACATGGTTATTTGCATGCACCAATAATAGTCAAGACTTAAATTGTAAAAATAAAATAAAATCATCTAAAACACATAAACCTAGATTAAAAAATATATAATTACCTTCAAATCGACTGGAACTTCTATGTGACGCTCGTTAGCTCTGATGTGACATTCTTCACTCTCTTCCTAAGAAAATTTCTTCGGTCTTTTTGATCAAATTCTCACTTCCGTACTTGCACACTTGCCATAAATTTGTTAAATTACAACGTCGGGGTATGGGAAAGTCACCACACCACCTGTAGATCTGGACTGAGCCCAGACTTGACAGACTCGATTGTGGTGTGTACAGGTGTACACACCCACACTTAAGGTCTTACTCGAACATAAGTTTACTCAAAAGTAAAAAGACTCTAGTGCGGTGTGCACCTCGGGTGCACACCACACTTAAGACTCTTACAAGTCTTTGACTCATTATTATGTAAATACCTTGGGTTGCCTCCCAGTAGCGCTTTATTTAACGTTCTTGAGATAGTCTAAATGATGGTCTAAATTGCGACCGCCTCAACAACACTTGTTTCCCATTCCATGCAACTCTTGCTTCTAGCGGCACTCTAGCAAATGATTGCTCGTCGGCTACTTAAGCTTTATGGAAAATCTTCCTTTCTGGCCTTTTGAACTCTTTTGGCCTCTCTAGAAAATCTTGGCACTTTGGTCACCTCAAGCTCATCAAGTGACTCATTATCTCTTGGCGATGTCAAATACTTTGTTGCACTTTTTCACCCTCTTCCAGGCCTCCAATGCAAAAACTTCTCACACGAGATTTGAATCTCATTTCGTCCTTTTCAATTTAGGCATAACATTTGCTCGATTTGAACTTTGGATGTGGAATTTATGGCGCTCACAAGTCTATTGCTCTGTAATCTCGTTTTGCTCCATTTTCATCTATTTTCTACACATATGCACCAAACATACCCGAAGGCGTAAAGTGGTATAAAGTGAGTGGTAAGCACTCCATACGAAGTGAGGAATGAGAAGAAATCTTTATTAGCTTTCCTTAAGATTTGGGGATGCGAAACTTATGTCAAGCGCTTGCTAGGCGATAATTTCGAACCCAAATCAGATAAATGTGTCTTTGTGGGGTACCCCAAGGGAACAATGGGGTACAATTTCTACGAATCCAGCGAAAACAAGGTTTTTGTTGCTCGATGAGGTGTATTTTTGGAAAAAGAATTTATTTCCAAAACAGCTAATGGGAGTCCTGTGCATCTCGAAAAAATTCAAGATGATACGGAACAGCCTGAAGCAATTCAGGTGCCTGCTATGCAAGATACAGAAATACAGGAACCTAAAGTGGTCATAGATCAAGAACCAATCCTTACAACAATTAAAGAGGGTCCAAGGAGGTCTAAGAGATCTCGTCTAGCTCCCGTCAATTATGGCTTTCTAGCCACTGAGGGAAATGACTCGATATTAGGGGATCAGGATGATCCAGAAACTTTTATACAAGTCTTGACCAGTTCCGACTCCAATAAATGGCAGAATGCCATGAATGAGGAAATGAAATCCATGTATGATAACCAAGTATGGAGCTTGGTGGATAAAACCCATCGGTTGTAAATGGGTTTGTAAGCACAAGACCGACATGGATGGAAAACCTCAGACCTATAAGGCTAGATTGGTTGTGAAAGGTTATCGTCATATCGAAGATATAGATTATGATGAAACCTTCTCACCAGTAGCCATGGTCAAATCTATCCAGATTATTCTAGTCATAGCAGCATACTACGACTATGAGATATGGCAGATGGATGTCAAAACCGTCTTCCTTAATGGGAACTTAAAAGATGATGTGCATATGACACAGCCTGAGGGTTTTGTTGATCCAGTGAATCCCGAAAAGATATGTAAGCTGCATAGATCCATTTATGGATTGAAGTAAGCTTCACGGAGTTGGAACCTTCATTTTGATGAAGCTGTAAGAGAATTCGGCTTCATCAAGAATGAAAGTGAGCCTTGCGTTTATAAGAAAGCGAGTGGGAGTAACATTATATTCATAGTGCTTTATGTCGATGACATACTGATCATCGGGAATGACATCCTAACCTTGCTTGAGGTCAAAGCTTGGTTAGGGAAGTGCTTCTCGATGAAGGACTTAGGTGATGCTGCTTTTATTTTGGGCATCAAGATCTACAGAGATCGTCCCAAAAGAATATTGGGCCTACATCAGAGCACTTACATAGATAAGGTGTTGAGAAGATTCTGAATACTTGATTCTTAGAATGGATACATACCCATGCGTCATGGCACTAAGCTCACCGAGCAACAGAGTCATAATACTCCTGATGAGCTGAGTAGGATGAGTAAGATCCCATATGCTTCGGATGTAGGATCCATCATGTATGCCATGATATGCACGAGACCGGATGTCTCGTTCGCGCTTAGCTGTGCCAGCAGATTCTAGTCTAACCCAGGCCAAGAACACTGGACTGCAGTCAAGTCCATCCTCAAATATTTGAGGAGGACTAAGGACGCATTCTTAGTGTATGGAGGGAAAGATGGAGAACTAGTAGTCAAGGGATATGTTGAAGCTAGTTTTCAGACAGATCCTCATTACTTCAAATCTCAAGCAGGATTTGTGTTCGTGTTGAACGGTGGAGCATTCAGCTGGGAGAGATTCAAGGAAGCCACGACTGTCGATTCTACAACAGATGCTGAATACATAGCTGCAACAGAAGCAGCTAAGGAGGTCGTATGGGTTAGAAGCTTTCTAACCGGGTTAGATGTAATGCCGCGAGCGTCTGATCCGGTAAGCTTGTTGTGTGACAACACGGGGACCATAGCGCTTGCTCAAGAGCGTAGATTCCACAACAGAACCAAACACATACAGAGAAAGTGTCACATTATCAGAGAGTACGTAGATAATGGTGACGTGGAGATTACATATGTACTGACTGATGATAACATTATTGATCCCCTGACGAAGGCTCTACCGCAACCTAAACATTAGGCACGTGTGAGGTCTAAGGGAGTAGATTAGAACTTAGGTTGGAACTAGGGGCAAGTGGGAGATTGTTAGGTTTTTTGCTTTAGTCCAATGTAATAGATAAACATGTAATTTCTTATCATCTTTCGCATTAATAAAACGACATTATATTACTAATATGTTGTAGTAATATATTAGATGTAATTTGATCTATATCATTATGTGTGTCATCACTAATAGTAGAACTGTAGATCAGAAAGAATTACATTTAATTTGTCCCTGATCAGTCAAGCTTCATTAGGAAACGATCAGTATGAGGCTAACTCTTTATGATCACGCTCTACTGATCATGGCAAGGTACTGTTGGATTTAGATCATAGTTATCATCAAGGAGATGGTATTGGACGACCCGATGGTGAGTATGCAGCATAGATACTGTCATGAGCATACTCACATATCGTAGCTTGTCATTATATCCTTAGACCTAGAAGTATTTTTTATCACTATGTGATGAATCTCTAAGGTTGACCTAGTCTAACGTTACCTGTAAAAGGGTAGTTATAAGGGCTCTGATTGGCTTAGTTGTGAATTGCATGAGTGAACTCAAAAGACGATTGAGGGATTTATCGCCCGTACTCCGGTATGGGAATGATATCTGTTTAGGTCACTTGATGAGTATGACTGAAGAAATAGCATGGTCATGCAGAGATACTTAGTATCAGTTTTCAGTCGTCTTAGATATCAAGAAACAGTGATTGGTAAATTAGGATGACGGTTCTATACCTTTTGATCAATCTAGATATCATTATGATAAAAGGATATTGATATGGACGATAAGAGGTTAAATCGAATCATCGATATTCATGAACGTTGGGTAATTATAATGTCTTGCTAGAGGTCACTTATGATGGAAACGGCAAAAGGGCAATTTTGCCAGTCTGCCAAAGGGTCATGAGCCTAGAGGGTCACACGCTTTAAGCAAAGTATAGTAAAAGTGGAATTGGAAAAGTCAGTTTATGAAGAATATGAGAATTGGGAAATTCGCAATTTGATTTAATTAAATCAAGTACGAATTAGCTAAACCAGTAATCGGTTTAGAGTAATTGGGACGGTCTAGCTAATCCATTTAATCATAACACAATCTAAATAGGTTTAACTAATGGACTTAGCTAAGTGGGCTTTAATCACATTCTTATTAAAATTATAATTATAATTGAAATAAGAAGTTAATTGAGATTTGGAAAGTGGAAAGATAATTACACAAAATCATATATTTGATTTACGTAACAATCCCACTTAATTACCTGACCTATTTTTCGGCCAAGACCTCTCCATTGCCGCGCCTCCCTCCCTCTCTCTCTCTCTCTCTCTCTCTCTCTCTCTCTCTCTCTCTCTCTCTCTCTCTCTCTCTCTCTCTCTCTCTCTCTCTCTCTCTCTCTCTCTCTCTCTCTCTCTCTCTCTCTCTCTCTCTCTCTCTTGTTCTTCATTTGTTCTTGTTATTTTCTCAAAACTAACTAGTAAACATTTTTGTAGAAATCCTTCTAAAGGTGCTTTGCTTGTGTGGATACAACTAGAGATCACAACACAAACTATTTATGATTATTGGATTCGATTTTACAAGGTACAATTCCAGATTTTAATTATATTTTATAAGCTGAATATTTTCACATGATGATCCGTTCAAAGCTTATAGAATCCATGGTTAATTGCTTCCGCTATTTGCATGAAATTTATTGATTTGGATCCTATGGATTCCTTCAGGTTGGGCTTTTGATAAACTAGTATGGGTGGGAGTAGGACCAGATCGAGGTTGGCGGCGGACTTGTGGCCGGTCACGATGACGATGCTGCTCTGAGAGAGGATGGCGCAGGAGCTCTGCCATTGGGCGCGACTGTAGGAACATTTGACGGTGGAGATGCGAGGCGGAGGACCGAAACGGACGGTGAATTCGCGAGGAGTCTGAATCAAGGACTTGAGATTGAGCAGAGATGGAACCTGCACAACTATATTTTTAATTGAATATTTCTTTTGTTTTTTCTAACAAAACAGAACGTACAAAGGGAATTGAGTAAAAGCTTGGTATTCTGAGGAACGTCAAATGAGGAGAAAAGGAATGGGTTGAGGATTGGCTTGCTGGTTAACCAAGCAAGAAGGAGAATGATAATGAGTAATGACATCATGTCATCATCCATTATTTTTTATAATGATGTACATTTTTTAGAGATAAGGGCATTCAATTCCTACTAGATGCACGACAATGGGACCCTCTAATAAGTCTGTCTACCACTACTAATAAGTTGATTTGAATTTGGAGTTTGGAATGGAAGAATTACAAGGATATTTCGAATGTGCAACGTTTAATTTATCGAATGTATGACCCTTTTCTCATTTGTCTTAATTATTCGACCCAAAATCCATTTTTGGGTCACTATCCATTCAATGTATGAATCAAAGTTCTTGTTTTTTGACACCTTTAATAATAATAACATATGAATATTATATGAAGATGAAGAGTACAATCAAAATAAGAATTATTGAGACTAGAATAGAACTCAAAGGGAGGAAAATTGATTTATGGGTGGTCCAAGATTTTACTGAAAAAGGGTACGGATAGAGGAGAAAAATCAATATATTTTGAATGTCGAATCAGAATCAACCAGGATAATTTAGTCTTTTCATTTCAATTTTTAACACTACAATGGGTGGTGAAACAAAATGATAATTCCTCGTATTGAATTGACTCTTAAAATAGTACACTGTATTGACACTAAAAACTGGCATAATACACCGTAGTGAACATGAATTATCCTTTAAAAAAGAAGTCAAGAAGACTATTTAATAAGTAAAACCTTTCCAGCGAACCCATGCGAAATTATTCGGATGAATTGACCAATTAAAAAGCCACATCACGTAGTGACATTCAATAAAATTTGGTTAGGGTGTAAACTTAATTAGACAATGTGTATTTTCTAAAACTTAATAAAGTTATCGTCTAATAAATCACATGCCAACGAACCACATAATTAATGTTCAGCCAATCCAACATCAAATCAAATGTCTAGCTAATTAACATGAATATCGGGTATGTCAGTTATAGTCTTTTCTCAAACTTTCAATAATTTAATCAAGGGGACTAGTCACGAACAAGATTTTTATGTTGCTCATGCGAAAAGTGAGTTGTCTGACCGGGAGAAATTACTTGAAATTAGTGCCACGAAATCGCTTCTCTTATACGTTAACCTAGAATTGTACTAGAATCTACCATAACTTAAATCAATGGATGGCTTAAAATATTACAAGTTTGAGACAGGTCGAAGTAATGACTTGATACCACTCTATGTAGCTCTCAATCCGCGACACCAACAATATCTCGTTATCATAAACCTTTCTCTTACAGAAGTCGAGCATCTTGCTCAAGAACGTCTTAGGCTAGGCTTTAACTTGCAGAGTCCCGACATATGGTTACTGACTCCCAATTTCAACACAATGTACAATAAAGTTAATTAATTATTAAATAAAACAAACTAAATTGTAAAATTGAAACACACACAAACACAAACTTGGACATCCAGTTGGTTATATTGGTAAACGAGAAACCATTATTCTTGTTTCCTATTCTCGATCTTGTACAAAATTTTATTCCACTGTAGCTAGTATACATACACTTTTTAATACTTCTTCATTTTTGTCTTTTATTAGTTAATCGTAGTTATGTCCTCAAGTGAATTCAATAAATGACGAGATGTGTGTCAACGTTATACATTATCTATAATAGTTTAAAAGAAAATCTCATCAGTCTATATAAAAAGTATTGTGAGAAATATTAATTAACAGATGGGGACTTTAGAAATTTCTTCCTTGATCAATGAATTAATCGAAATAAATTAATCAAATAAGAGATGGAGAAAATGGTTAGGCCTTTGGTCACGTGGATAATTAATAAAAGAAATGTCAGCACACTGCATCCATTTAGAAGAGGTCACGTGAGTGGCTGTGGGTGACTATCGCGACACTGTTGCACTTGTACCGTCGCAGTGGTTGACTTTAGACTTTTATTTCTATGCTCATATTTATACATGTAATTACGAAATTACTGAATCATACTCCCACACAGGTCAAAAATGAACTCGTGTATTGATCACCTATTGACACGACCGCAAGCTTACCCAACAAGATTTGACACTGGTCTTGAATTTGTGACCTAACTCAATCTAATAAGTTATTTATTTATAATTTTTTATCATAATTTAAAATAAATAATAAAACAACATTATATTACTAGTGTGTTGTAGTAATATATTAAATGTGATTCGATTTATGTCATTATGTGTATCAGCAATAATAGTAGAACTATAGATCGAAAAGAATCACATTTAATGTGTCTCTGGTCATACATGTTTCATCAGAAGCGACCAGTATGAAGATAACTTTATATGATCACGCTCTGGTGATCATGGAAAAGCAGTGCCGGAGTTAAATCGGGGATATCATTCGAAGAATGATAGTGGACAATCCGAAAGTGAGTATGTAGCATAAATGTTGTCATGAGCATACTCACATATCGCAGTTTGTCAAGATATGCTTAGACCAAGGAGTCTTTGTCGTTACTATATAATCTGTAATATAACTGAATTTGACGTTGCCTAACATTATCTGTAAAAGGGTAGTCATATTGGTTCAGTTATGAATTACACGAGGGAACACGAAAGACGGCTAAGAGATTTATCCATCATGCTCAAGTATAGGAAAGATATTTGTTTGGGCTACTTGATGAGAATGACTGAAAGAAAATGCATGGCCATGCTAGGGATACACAATATCAGGATTCAGTCATCTCACAGATCAAGAAACAGTGATTGACTAAATAAGGATGATGGCTCTATGCCTTGTGATCAATATGGATATCTAGAGATAAAAGGATAATGACTTGGACGATATAAGGTTAAGTCGAATCATCGATAATCATGAGCGTTGGGTAATCATAATGCTTTACTAGAGCCCAATTATGATGGGGAGGGCAAAATGGTAATTTTGCGCCGATCTGACAACGTGTAGTGAGCCTAGAGGGTCACACACTTAAGACGATGAATATAGCAAAAGAGGATTTCGAAAGTTCAAGTGAGAAGAGACAAGAAATTTGGGAATTTCATTTTCTTATTTAGTGAGACTAGACATATTAAGCTAAACCGGAACAGACTAGACAATAGACGGTTACGAAAATTGGTCTAAGTGAATTATGGGTTTATTTAATTCAAGTCATTTAGTTAATAATCCTACGTCTAATTGGGCTCAAAAAGATTTAATTAAATGGGTCTGAACTATAATGGGCTTAAGGCCCTTCTAGAATTTGATGAATTATAATTTTAAGGATAATTCCAGATGACTACACCTAAATATGTCACATTATCACATGACTACACCTAGAATTTTTCGTGTTAGGGTGAATACCCAAGAATTTTATTTTTCTCACCATTACTCATTCCGTCCATTTCCATTAGTTTTTAAAATTTTAACGCGTGAAAAGACTAAAATACCCTTCAAATGCAAATAATTGTTTTTAAATTAAATGAAAAGACTAAAATACCCTTCACTATTCATTTAATTTTAAAAAAAAATACCACTCATACTCTCTCTTTCTTTCTCTCTCTCTTCTCCATCTCCTCCACCACCACTGCCACCACCTCCATCTCCTCCATCACCACCACCACCTCCATCTCCTCCATCACCACCACCTCCATCTCCTCCACCACCATTTCCTCCACCACCACCATCTCCTCCCTCTCCGTCGCCACCTCCTCCATCTCCTCCACCACAACCACCGCCACCACATCCATCTCCTCAACCACCATCTCCTTCCTCTCCGTCGTGACCTCCTCCACTACCACCGCCACCACCTCTATCTCCTCTCCCTCCGTCACCACCTCCGGCTGACTTTCGGCAAGGCTCCAACGGTGGTGGTGGTGGAGGGGCGTGGAGGGGATGGTGGTGGAGGAGATGAAGGTGGTAGCGGTGGTGGTGGTGGTGGAGAAGATGGAGAAGGTGGGGACGGAAGGGGAGGAGATGGTGGTGGTGGCGGTGGAAGGGCGTAGAGGAGATGGTGATGGAGGAGATGGAGGTGGTGGTGGTGATGATGGAGGAGGTGGAGGAGATGGAGGTGGTGGCGGTGGTGGTGGAGGAGATGGAGGAGGTGGCGACGGAGGGGGAAGAGATGGTGGTGGTGATGGTGGTGATGGAGAAGATGAAGGTGGCGGCGATGGTGGTGGTGGTGGAGGAGATGAGAGAGAGAGAGAGAGAGAGAGAGTATGAGTGGTATTTTTTTTGAAAATTAAATGAATAGTGAAGGATATATTAGTCTTTTCATTCAAGTTAAAAACAATTATTTGCCTCTGAAGGGTATTTTAGTCTTTTCACACGTTAAAAATGTTAAAAACTAACGGAAATGGACGGAATGAGTAACGGTGAGAAAAATAAAATTTTTGGGTATTCACCCTGACACGAAAAATTCTATGTGTAGTCATGTCATAATGTGACATATTCAGGTGTAGTCATCTGGAATTATCTCTAATTTTAAATTTAATTCAAAGATAATCCTATGTTAGGAAATATAACGAAAGGGAAAGATTTGACTAAAATTATATTTTGGAAAAATCAACAAAAGGGAAAGGGGATGATTTTGAGAAATTAGGAATATATTCCCAAAACCGATCCCAAGCCCTCTCTACCCTACTCGGTCGATTCTTCCCTTCTCTCCTATCTCTCTCAGTTCTTGCTCCCTTCTTGCAAAACTAGTAATACTTGCAAGAAGGTTTTTGATCTGGGATCAAATACATCGTTGTGTGGACGAGCTCAACAGGATACATACTTTTGTATCTATCAGATTCACAAGAGGTATAAACGTGTTTTATGATTCTAATCTTATGCTAAAATCGATTTAGCATGAAAATCATATTTTATTTGGGATATCCATGGAATGACCTGCAGGCTATCCATGGGTGACGCCCTTGCCAGACCAGGTCGGCCCGCGCGGGGGACCACGATCGCCACGGGCAATTCGTGGTCGAGCCATTGCGGTCTAACCGGTCACGGGCTTGAACTGGTCAAATTTTGACGGTTCGCAAGAAATTTTAAAATCCTAATTTTAATTTCATATCCGGTTCAGTTTCGATAAACCGGAGAAAACCAGTTTAATTTCAAAATCAATTTAAACTGTTCAGTTTCAATAAACCGGATATTTTCATCACTTAAGCAAGATAAAATTGGAATTAATAATGTTGTTTGATAACATATTTTTTGACAACATGTTGTTTTCCACATGATGTGTAGCTAAGACCCTCTAGATGTGAATGGGCGTTTTATTTCATTTTTAATTTTTGCAAGCTACGTGTTGCTTCATTTTAGATTTGTAATTAAATACGACATGCGTGTCGTGATGGTTGTAATTGTATTATATTATGTAATTATAACGAACGACACAAGAAACAAGTCAAGATGGAGACTTGGAGCCAAGAGGAGTCCCGGAGTCGGTGGGAGTTTCAAAGGAGGTTCGAAGCTAGTCAGAGTCCATGAGGATGATGCAAGTGAAAGACTTAAAGACTTAGTCTTTAGGGTCTATTGCTAGTATCCTAGGATCCTATAGGATGGGCTATAGCTATCCATGTTATTTACGTTTACATTTTTAAATGTATGAATGTATGGATGCATGATTAGTTTAAATACATTGAATGTAGTTTAGACTATCACCCACGTGCAAAGATTAAAATTGAAATTAATCACCCATTGCATGTAATATGGACTAGGAGTCATCCTTGCATCGAATGTAGTCGATGACTCCAATTAAGATTGTATCGATATACAATCAGGACTTAAAACACATAAACGCAACTAATTTCAAGTTAAGCATGATACCATCTAAGTCTCGACACTCAGAAAGATTTTGAGCTTATGAGTACACGCGCCTCCGCGTAACATTCATAAGGGAGAAGTGCTGATGAGTTGGGCAGTTTGATGTGGGTGTGTGCGCCTCCGCGTAGTAGCCACATTAGTTCTAGGCCATAGTCGAGACTTGGTAGACTTTTTTACGATTGTCAGCTAGGTCTGACCTAGGGTATCGGATAGGGTATGCCATGTACATTCATGTACAAACCCTAGCAAGGAATTACACCAAGTGTAATTGGATGAGTTATCCTACCTTGGTGACTCAGTTGGAGCGGTGAGCCTACGTTCACTTCAATCGAGTGCATGGAAGGATCCTAATTCAGATTCTATAAGTTCTAAAGTCAACTTGTTTTTTTTTAATCTCGATCTCCAACTTAAATTTAAATCAATACTGATTAATAATGCAAATCAAAACACACATCAAGTAACGGAGATATATCTTTTGAAAAGATGATATATTTGTACTGGTACAAATTTGATATAGATTTTTCTTTGACCAACACAATCCCAAGGAAAGGAAGGGATAAGCTTTTTATAACTGGTGTTAACAATGATGAAACCCTTAAACAAGATTGAAGGAAACTAAGAGTCACCTATGGTTCAAAAGACCAAGGCTAATTCAAGATGCATGGGTGACGTCTGTTTTCTTCAATCAGGTTGGTCATAAGAGAAGGACTGGAGAAGATACCAAGATGAGTTAAAAAAGGATGCGGAGGATCCACATCTTTAGGAACTTATGTTATAGATCTATCTACTTCTTAATCTAAAGTATTGGATGTTAGATCACACATTATTTGTGTTGGATCTCACAAGCAGAAGACGCCAGACCAAAGGAAAGATGAATTTACGGGTAAGCAACATCACAAGGGACGTGATGGTTGGTGTAGACATAATTGAATTAACTATGCCCAATGGGCTTAGTTTTGGCATTTAATAATTTTCAAGATGTGCCTGGTTTTAGCAAGAACAAAATTTCAGTTTCTTGTGCAAACAAGAACGATATCTTGCTTTTTAACAATAGCATTCGTGATATCTCCCAAAATGACATTTATTATGCAAGAATAGTAGTCACTATGCATAGGGTGTAGGTGATACCAACGAAAAGTCAATCTGTAACATAAATAGAGAGTGGCTTGAATCCGTGATTCAAACAAAACTCTGTTATGGCATTCTCGTTTATGACATATCAACGAGAAGTGCATATCAACATTTCATAAGTGTGGACTTTTAAGTCTGTTCGAATTCAGTTCGATTGAAAGATGCAGAACTTGTTTGATGGGCAAAACAAACAAGGCGCCCTTCACAGGTAGAGGTGAAAGGGCGAGTGACTTATTGGGCCTAATACATTTCAGTATATATGGTCCTATGAGTTCATATGCTAGAGGGTTCAACCACTTCATCATATCTTACTGATGATCTCAGTAGGTATGGTTACATCTATTCCATAAGACATAAGTGAATTCTTTGATGAGGTAAAAAGTAACATACTGAAGTACAGAACTAACTAGAAAAAGTATCAACTCACTTCGATCGCATCGAGGTGAAGAATACTTGTCCCAAGAATTCATCGATCATCTTGCAGATTGTGGGATCATCTCAAAATGAACTCTGCCCGGAACACCACAATTAAATGGTGTGTCCGAATAGAGAAAAATGAACCCTATTGAATATGTTTCGTTCCATGGTGAGTCATGTTGATCTCCCAATGTATATGTGTGAGGTTAAGCTCTGGAGGCAACCACATTCATTTATGAATAAGGCTCCGATGAAGACAACTGAAATAACACTCATTCAACTTCCATTACCATGGATGTGTGCACTCTCGTGTAGTAGCCATTAGGATGCGAGTTGAATGAGATGGTCAGTTATGTCTGGGTGCGTGCGCCTCTGCGTAGTAACCAGATAAAGGGTTGGACCATAGTTAGAAAAATATGTCTTCATAAAGTATCCCGAGGAAACAAAGGGATACTACTTCTACAAGCCAACAGAGAACAAAGTTTTGTTGCTCGAGGTGGCGTGTTTTGGAAGAGAAATCGTTTCCAAAAGAGTTAGTGGGAGAACTGTGCATCTTGAAGAAATTCTAGATGGCACGTTCGGGATCCACAGTATGACAATGTAGAAGTTGAGGAGCCTGAATCGGTTGTAGAGACAGAACATATTCATGCGGATATTCCTGACGGTCCAAAGCGGTCTGAAAGAACGCGTCAAGTACCTGTCAAATACGGGTATTCTCGTATTTGAAGGTGATAACATGTGTATTGTGGATCAGGATGATCCAGCGACCTTTCAAGAGACCATGGAAAGTACCGACTCCGTTAAATGGCAAGAAGACATGATAGAAGAAATGAAGTCCATATATGATAACCAAGTTTGGAGCTTGGTTGATCAAACCCCTGGGATAAAACCCATCGGTTGTAAGCAAGTCTATAAACTCAAGACTAACGTGATGGGATAAAACCTATCGATTGTGAGTTGGTCTATAAGCTCAAGACGGACATAGATGAAAACCTCAGACCTATAAGACTAGATTGGTTGCATAAGGTTATCATCAAATCCAAGGACTGGATTGTGATGAAAAATTTTCACCAATAGCAATGGTCAAATCAATTCGGGTCATTCTAGCCATAATTGCGTATTTCGATTATGAAATATGGCAGATGAATGTTAAACCACCTTTCTTAACAAGAACTTAACTAAGGATGTGTATGTAACACAACCTGAGGGTTTTGTCGATCCAAAGTAAAATATGGCAGATGGATGTCAAAACCACCTTCCTTAACAGGAACTTAACTTAGGATGTGTATGTAACACAGCCTGACGGTTTTGTCGATCCAAAGTGAAATATGGCAGATGGATGTTAAAACCACATTCCTGAGCAGGAACTTAATTAAGGATGTGTACATAACACAACCTGAGGGTTTTGTTGATCAATAGAATCCTGAAAAGATATGTAAGCTACAAATATCCATTTAGGGATTGAAGCAAGTTTAACGGATTTGGAATCTTCGTTTTGATGAAGCTATAAAATAATTTGGCCTTATCAAGAATGGAGATGAACCTTGTGTTTGCAAGAAAGCGAGTGGGAGTAATATAGTATTCCTGGTGCTCTATGTCGATGACATACTACTCATCGGGAATGACATCCCGACCTTGCCACCAAAGCTTGGTTAGGGAAGTGCTTCTCGATGAAAGACTTAGGTGATGCTGCATTTATTTTGGGCATCATGATATATGGGAATGATTCCGAAAGGAATTTGATGCCTAAGTCGAAGCACTTACATAGATAAAGTGTTGAGAGGATTCTCAATGCTTGATTCTAAAAGGGTACATACCCGTGCGTCATGGCATTAAACTCAACAAGACTCAGTGTCCTAGGACACCTGATGAGCTGAGAAACATGAATGAGATCCTACATGCCTCGGTTATAGGATCTATCATGCATGCCATGTTGTGCACAAGACATGAAGTCTCTCTCGTGCTAAGCCGTACCAGTAAATACCAGTCTAACCTTAGTGAGAAACACTAGATTGCAGTAGAGAACATTCTCATGTACTTTAAAAGCACTGAAGAATGAATATCTTACTGTTGTGTTAGAGATTAGATGAATTGTAAGTCGTTGGGATGCGACGATGTTAGACCAATGATCTGAAATCATTGTCAAGATATATGTTTTGTTGCAATGGTAGCACTGTCGAGCTGGAACGATTCCAACCTGGCCACCATTACTATTTTGCAAACAAAATCCTGAGTATTTAGTTGCTGCAGATGCAGCTAAAGAGGCCGTATGGATTAGAAGCTTTCAGATCGGATTAGATGCAACGTCGCACGCGTCTGATCTGAAAAGTTTGTTGTGTAGCAACACTGGGCCACAAAACTTGTTGAAGAGCCGAGATTTCACAACAAATCCAAACACATACTTAGGAAGTTTCAACTTATCAGAGAAATCATTGATAGAGGTGATGTGGAGATAAGTAACGTTCCGACCGATGATAATATAGCTGATCCCTTGACGAAGGCTCTAGCGTAGCCTAAGCATGAGAGAAATGTAAAGTCTATGGTGGGAATAGATTGGAACTAGGGGAAAGTGGGAGATTGTTGGATTTGTGCCCTAGCCCAATGTAATAAGTTTTCTAATTTGTAATGTTTTATCATTATTTGGAATAAATAATAAAAAGGCATTATATTACTAGTGTGTTATAGTAACATATTAAATGCAATTCGATCTATGTCATTATGTGTATCAGCAATAATAGTAGAACTATAGATCAGAAAGAATCACATTTAATGTGTCCCTAGTCATACATGCTTCATCAGAAGCGACCAGTATGAGGATAACTCTATATGATCACGCTCTACTGATCATGGCAAGGCAGTGCTGGAGTTAGATCATGGATATCATTTCGAGAATGATATTGGACGATCTGAAGGTGAGTATGTAGCATAGATGTTGTCATGAGCATACTCACATATCGTAACTTGTCAAAGTATCCTTAGACCAAGGAGTCTTTTTCGTTACTATGTAATCAATAACTGAATTTGACGTTGCCTAACATTATCTGTAAAAGGGTAGTCATAAGGGCTCTGATTGGTTCAGTAATGGATTACATTAGGGAATAGGAAAGACGGCTAAGAGATTTATCCCTCATGCTTAGGTATGGGAAATATATCTGTTTGGGCCACTTGATGAGAATGAGTGAAAGGAACTGCATGGCCATGCTAGGGATACATAGTATCATGATTCAGTCATCTCACAGATCAAGAAACAGTGATTGATTAAATAAGGATGGCGACTCTATGCCTTATGATCAATGTGGATATCTAGAGATAAAAGGATAATGACTTGGATGATATGAGATTAAGTCGAATCATCGATAATCATAAGCGTTGAGTAATCATAATATCTTACTAGAGGCCAATGATGATGGGGAGGGCAATGATAATTTTGCGCCGATCTGCCAACGTGTCGTGAGCCTAGAGGGTCACACACTTGAGACGATGAATATAGCAAAAGAGGACTTCGAAAGTCCAAGTGAGAAGAGACAAGAAATTTGAGAATTTCACTTTCCTATTTAGTTAGACCGGACCGGTCTAAGCTAAACCGGAACGGATTAGACAATTACCGGTCTAGTTTGTAAACCAGACAGTTACGAGAATTGGTCTAAGTGAATTATGGGCTGATTTAATTCAAGTAATTTAATTAATAATTCTAAGTCTAATTGGGCTCAAATGGATTTAATTAAATGGGCTTCAACTATAATGGGTTTAAGGCTCTTTTAGGATTTGATGAATTATAATTATAATTATAATTCAAAGATAATCTTATGTTGGGGAATATAGCGAAATGGAAAGATTTTACTAAAATTATATTTTTGAAAAATCAACAAAAGGGAACGGGGATGATTTTCGGAAATTGGGAATATATTCCAAAATATACCCAAACCGATCCCAAGCCCTCTCTACCCTATTCGGCCGATTCTTCCCTTCTCTCTCCTCTCTCTCTCTCTCGGTTCTTGCTCCCTTCTTGCAAAACTAGTAATACTTGCAGGAAGGTTTTTGATCCCGGATTAAATAAATCGTTGTGTGGCTGAGTTCAAGAGGATACATATTTTTGTATTTGTCAGATTCGCAAGAGGCATAAACATGTTTTATGATTTTAATCTTATACTAAAATCGATTTAGCATAAGATCATATTTTATTTGGGATATTGATGATTAGAATTCCGCCGTTGCATGAGTTTAATCGATTGTGACCCTATGAAAAATTCTTCAAAACCCAATACAAAATACACTTGGATCAGCAAATCCCCTTCTCTGCTACGCTGGGATGCGTAACATGAGATTTTCATCCTATTGTCGTCGTTTCGTTGGCACTTTGTGATTCCCAATCCGATAAGAGGATTCATATATTAAAAGTGTTACTTTTTATTAAGAGGCGGTTTCTATTCAAATTATTTTGTACTCGGCTTCAGAGCATCGAGTGTCGATTACTTTTGTACCACAAACTCTTACCGTTGACAAAAATTAGAAGGCTGAATAATCTTATATAAACAGACATCCATTATTGGATACATGTCTTTTCTGGGGTTAATTTAGTCTGACACGTGCATTAATAACTTTCACGGTTGACAAAAAAAATCAATTATTGGACTAACTCATTTTAATTAATGGATAACTTAAAAATGAGTGTAGCCAGAATTTTACACTTGGAAAATAAACATAATAAAAGGAAAACTATAGTTTGTAGACTCTGAATTTAAAACGTGACATCAGTACTAGTGTATGCATTTTGGCGAAACCGCCTGCACGAATCTTGACTTTGGCCTATAAAAGTGTGATGATGAAATCATTTCTATCTACATCGATCTGAGTAGCAAGCAAAGCTAATTAAGCCTCTCTGCAACTATACTTGTACTGAAGTAGATATAAATATATATATAGTAATGGCGGTGAACATAACCGCCATAAAAACGGCGTCCAACGGGGCATGGCAAGGCGACAACCCGCTTGACTTCGCCTTCCCTCTGCTAATTTTCCAGACCACCTTAATCATTGTCCTTAGCCGATTCCTCGCCTTCCTCCTCAAGCCTCTCCGACAACCCAAAGTCATTGCTGAGATCGTGGTACGTGTTTTTGTTTTCTTGTAACGCAAGCAACAAACAAACAAACAATTAACTATATATAAAATATTTTCAGGGTGGAATTTTGCTGGGGCCGTCGGCTCTGGGTCGAAACAAAGAATACCTGAACCGGGTGTTCCCTTCATGGAGCGAGCCCATACTGGAGTCGGTGGCGAGCATCGGGCTTCTCTTTTTCTTGTTTCTGGTGGGGCTGGAGCTGGACCTGACCTCCATCCGCCGTAGCGGGAAGAGAGCGTTCGGCATAGCCCTGGCTGGGATCAGCCTCCCCTTCGTGTGCGGCATCGGGGTGGCCATGGTCCTCCGGAAGGCCGTGGAGGGGGCGGACGAGGTGGGGTTCGGGCAGTTCCTGGTGTTCATGGGGGTGGCCCTCTCCATCACGGCCTTCCCGGTGCTGGCGCGCATCCTGGCGGAGCTGAAGCTGCTGACGACGCAGGTGGGGGAGACGGCGATGGCGGCGGCGGCGTTCAACGACGTGGCGGCGTGGATACTGCTGGCGCTGGCGGTGGCGCTGGCGGGGGACGGGGCACAGAAGAAGAGCCCGCTGATATCGGTGTGGGTGCTGCTGTGCGGGGTGGCCTTCGTGGGGTTCATGATGGTGTGCGTCAGGCCGGCCATGAGCTGGGTCGGGAGGCGCTGCTCGCCGGAGCACCACGTCGTGGACGAGCTCTACATCTGCGTCACACTCCTCGGGGTGATGGTGTCAGGCTTCATCACCGACCTCATAGGAATACACTCCATATTCGGGGCCTTTGTGTTCGGCCTCACCATACCCAAAGGAGGGCACTTCGCGGAGAGGCTCATAGAGAGGATAGAGGACTTCGTCTCGGGGCTATTGCTGCCCCTCTACTTCGCCTCCAGCGGCCTCAAGACCGACGTCGCCAAGATCAGGGGCGCCAGCGCCTGGGCCTTGCTCCTCCTCGTCATCTCCACCGCTTGCGCCGGCAAGATTCTCGGCACTTTCCTCGTCGCCTTGTTTTTCTTGATTCCGGTAAGGGAGGCGCTCACTCTCGGTGTGCTCATGAACACCAAAGGCTTGGTCGAGCTCATTGTTCTCAACATTGGCAAAGAGAAGAAGGTCAGCTTAATTTATTTCTTTAATTATCATTTTACTTATTTTAATCAACTTAATTATAATATCAAACTGAGTAATTAACTGGAATAATATAGACTAGCTGTTTGGCTAACATTTTACAACTTTTCAAGCAATGGAGAAAAAGAAGGTTGTTAAATCCTCATAGTAGCAAATTAATGCTGGATTGAAATTAAAGATCGAGTAGTGTATACAATAGATTACCCAGTAGGTTAACATTACAAGCAAAAGAGAAAAAAAAGTGGCGTGCCATCAATTATGTACTATATCTCTTAAACCTTATATGAAATTAATGCTGGATTGAAAAACATTTGTTACATAATTGGTTTTTTTTACTACTTACTTAGTGTTAGATAAGAAATGAACACCTCTACATATTTTTATTTTATTTTTAATCATTTATAAGTTCATGGCGGTTTCAATACAATTGGTTGGTCAACATTTATGGAGTATAAAAGTATCTTACATAATTGTTTATTTTCATTGCCGTGACTTTCCACGTTTATATAGTACACAATATGAATGACAAATTGTATTTGGGAACTCTCACAAACAGACCAATTTGTCTACATATAAATCTAAAAAAGTTCAAGAACTCCTTCAAACTAAATTACCCAATATAATATATAAAAATAAATTCAAAATTCAGTCAAACTTAGTTATCTTGGTCAAACTAGATCAAAGTCGGCCAAATTGATTTATGGTGCTTAATTATTATGTTTTTATTAGATATTATAGAGATTGGGTTGTGTTACTAAATCTTGATGATTGTATTGAAAACACAAAATGGAATTTGAAATCTATATGTTTGTTTAATTAGTTTGACATTTTAATTTATTTTTATAACAGTATTCATTAATATATGCAGCATACATATTTTCACTAATTTTTCAACAGTCTGTATTTTATTGTGTCGACATATTTTGATATTAATAATATGGTTTGATGGGCTTGAGAATGGTTGGCCCAATTCAGGAACATGTATTCGAGTTTAGTTAACAATTGTTGTGTGACAGGTCCTAAATGATGAGACGTTTGCTATTTTGGTTCTGATGGCCTTGTTCACTACCTTCATCACGACCCCAACGGTGATGGCTATCTACAAACCAGCTCGGGGCATCTCCGTGCGGACCCACCGGAAGCTCCGCGACCTGTCGAGCGCGGACGAGCCCAACAACGAGGAGCTTCGCATGTTGGCGTGCGTCCACGGCCCCGGCAACGTCCCCTCCCTCATCACCCTGATCGAGTCGACCAGGAAATGTACAGTGAAGCTGTTCGTGATGCACCTGGTGGAGCTGACGGAGCGGTCCTCCTCCATCATCATGGTCCAGCGGGCCCGCAGGAACGGCTTCCCCTTCATCAAACGGTTCCGCCGCGGCGAGTGGCACGACTCCGTGGCCGGGGCCCTGGAGGCCTACAGCCAGTTGGGCCGCGTGTCCGTCAGGCCCACAACGGCCATATCGGCCCTGTCGACCATGCACGAGGACATCTGCCACGTGGCGGAGGACAAGAGGGTGACGATGATCATCCTGCCGTTCCACAAGCAGTGGAGGGGGGATGGGGAGGGCGAGGAGAGCGTGGGGAGTGGCTGGAGAGGCGTCAATCAGAAGGTTCTGAACCACGCGCCCTGCTCCGTGGCGTTACTCGTCGACCGTGGGTTTGGGGGAGGGGCACACACTCCGGGGCCCACAACGCAGCGAGTCTGCGTCTTCTTCTTTGGTGGGCCCGACGACCGGGAGGCGTTGGAGTTGGGGTGGAGGATGGCAGACCACCCGGCTGTTAAAGTCACCGTTGTCAGGTTCGTTGAAAGGGAAGAGACTGGAATTACGCTTAGACCCTCGCCACACAAGAACAGGGAAAGTAACTACACCTTCTCCACTGCCGCAATGAATAGAGAAATAGAAATGGTAATTAACCCCTATTTTCTTCCATTAAATGAATGAGCCAATTATTCATTTACATCGAATTGAATTGAACTGAATCAGGATCTGGATGATAATGCAATCAAAGAATTTAAGGAAAAGTGGGGAGACATGGTAGCGTACCAAGAGAAGGCGAGCAGTAACATAATAGAAGATGTACTGAAGATAGGGCGAAGTGGAGAGTATGAGATAGTGGTGGTAGGGAAGGGGAGGTTTCCGTCGAGCATGGTGGCGAGACTGGCGGACCGACATGCCGAGCACCCAGAGTTGGGGCCGATCGGAGATGTATTGGCATCGTCCGGGCAGGGAGTGGTAAGTTCGGTGCTAGTGATTCAGCAACATGATTTGGATCACTCGGAGGAGACTCCGGTGTCTAAGGAATTGCGTAACAAGGATGATGATTCTATTGCTGGGTCCAGTGATCTTGTTTAACAAAATTATTACACCATAAATATATGTATATGTAACAAGGCTACTATTAGCCATTTGCTTTGAACCTGTATAATTATATAACAATTTGTATGTATTATTTTCTCATCCACTTTTCACCACACTTTAAGTTTAGGAAGCAGACACACGTACAATTTTACTCATACTCAGATCGAAACAAACAAGTTAAATACCATAATTCGTTCTCTTAACATGAATAATAAGATTATAAGAGCCTGCCAACAACCACCGTCTGCCAAAATATTTGAGAAAAATAAAACAGGGCAACAAATATCTCCAAAGATAATGCGCTCCCAGATCCGAATCTCTAAAAATAAACTCAATTTGGAGAAGTTATGAAACAAAAACCATTCATGAAGCACTTTGATAAAATCTCTACTTCTTTTCATGCCGCAGCTATTTAAATACTTAGCAGAAATGTGGACATTTCTCCCTATACATGGATATATTAATTACGGAAATTACAATTGTAAGTGACTTTCTAATTTTGTAAATACCAAATACAGTCCCTCCCAGTCACAAGAGACGCTTCTCTCTTTTGATTGGGAAGTTCAAAAACCCCTTTCGGCCATCGTATACATATATAACTATATGAAACAAACAAGACCACAATAACTTGCAGACTTAAAAATAGAATGAAAGGAGGGAGAGAGTAAAACAAGGCAAGAAATTACTGCACAAAATACCAGCCTCAAGATAGTATCTATCATCAATGTAATGTGATCCAATTTCAAGTTGTGAACGGCGACAGCTGCACTTTCATGGTACAAGTCTCCATCCCCATCCCCAGCATCATTCCAGCCAGACAGTTACCACAATCCTGATCCCGTGTGATTCTACCTAGCCACACGTATTGTGTACGGACAGAAGATAACATTTCTCAGCAAAAACTTATTGTCATGATAGATTCAAATCACAAAAAAAAGTATATGAAACAAGAGCCAAATCGAAAAGATATCCTTGTTTACTTACCAGGCAGACAAATAGAAAATGAAAATTCTGGACTTGTGACAACAAAGAAAATCGGAATTCAGTGACCCAAATAGAGTAAAACCTATTTAATCTCCAATTAGCCCTTGATGTTTTAGGGTTCATTATTTGGAGGCAGTGCCACCAATCACAGTCCTTAATAAGGTTATTTAAATATGATATAAAACAAGCAAACTATTCAGCACATACTAACCTTAAAGAAAGCCACCTCCTGTCCATGTAGTATCTGATTTTCCATTCTGACCAACATCTTTGTTATCATCGGAAGCATTTTGGTCGAAATTATCAAATCCATCATCTCCCCAACCGGCCCAGCCGTCGTCGCTATGTGACGCAGCATCCTTTGTTGATTCTTCCTTTCTATTGTCTTTATGGTCCCAATCATCCCAAGAACTAGTATTAGAAGAATTGGCATTGTTATTTGAAGAGGACTGCACTCCTCCAGAAGAAGAATTATATCCCTTGTTATCATATCTACTCTCCTGATTATACCCATTACTCTCACTACCATTTTGTTGCCAGTTATCATTCCAGCCACCGTCTTTAGCATACTCCTCAACCTTCTGTGTAGCCAACGCCATTACTCCTTTCATAATCCCCCATGTTTTTTGCCCAATCTCCGATGTTTTTGCCGTGACAACACTGACAGTTTCATTCACATTGTAATCATAGCCACTTTCCTTCACCTGGAGAGAAAAAGAAACATACTCATCCATACCCATGTTATGGCCCCATAAAAGCCAGAAAAATGGTTACCATCAGTTCCTGATGTTTTGAACAAGTATAGAAACCCCCAAATTTTAAAAAAACATTGTCATCCCACACTTCCAAGTCACACCGTTTCCTAGCAGATGCATTTAAGAATTAACAACATAACCTTTCCAAAACTGCAAAGATGTTCTTATGTGAAACCTACTAAATTACAAATTCCCTTGTCAGCTATAACAGCAGCACTATGATCATGAAAGCAACAAAACATAACATCCAATTACCTTAGAGGTGATCTCCATTGTCCCAGCTTGGATGACATTGGCAGCTGAAGCAGCAACCAGAGATAAACTACCAATACCCTGTACAAGTGCAACTCCACAGATGAAATCCATGGAATTGGAGAGAATACAGAAAACCAAGTCATAGATTATAAATAATGAGAGATGACCTGAGAAACTACAGAGAAAACGTCAGGGTCAGAATTGTTCCTATTGGGAGGAGGGCTGGGAGTCGACCCAAACCCCACGTATTTCCCTCCCTGCGAGGGAGGGAGACCCTCCGGCCGCGACCCGTTCTCCGCCATCTTCCTGGCGAAGAAGGTCTCCTTGTTGGCCGCGGAAGCCTCGAGCTGCGTCCGCATGTGAATGTCCTCCGCGGACCTGGACTTCACCGGCGCGCCATCGTGGCCGGCCTGCCCGCCCCTGAAATCGCCCACCGTCTGGTTCCGCCTGATGTCGTTGGCGGATCTGAAGGCGTCGTCGTTGTCCCAGCTATCCCACCCTTGATTGCTGCTGCTGCTGGCCGCCGGACTCCGCCCGCCGCTGCCGCCTTGGCCCAGTGGAGGCTTCCTGGTGCCGGAGACGCTGTCCCGGACGACGGGGGGGTCGCGCCAGGGGCGGCCCTCGGCCAAGGCCTGGATGCGGTCGCGGTAGACGGAGGCGGCGTTGGAGTTGTACTTGGCGGGGATGTCGGTGAGCTTGGGGACGCCGTAGAGGGAGAAGAAGGAGTTGAGGGAGTCGTTGCCGCCGGACTCCATCTTCTTGATCTGGAGGTCAGACCAGGAGTCCATGGTGACGGATCGGACGAAGGAGATGTGGACGCCGAGGCCGCGGTGCTTGCCGGAGCACTCGAGGCACATGAAGATGCCGTAGGAGACGGAGGCCCATTGTGGGTTCTTCTGGGAGCAATCAACGCACATCCTGTTCCCAGCCTGCGATTGCAGACTCCGGAGCCGCCTCGCTGCCGCCATTTTATTCTCTCCACTCCGATCCGACTCTATCGGATTTTAAATATCTTTCTCCAACAACAAACAATATGCGGAGGACTCTCTTTCACCTTTTTTGCTTCTCAAATTCAATCGCAAACACGAACCAAGAAATTTAAAATTTGGAAACGCTAAATCCGGAGATTTCTCGGGGATTCAAGACAGCTTGAAATGGATTTTGCGGTTAATATCACAACTTATGTGTTCCTTATTAGTTATCATATTTTTTGGGATAAATTTTGTTTTATTACGATTAAGATTCATTTTGTGTTACGTTATGTAACGTGACAATATTAGACATAAGATACTTTTACTTCTTAGGTAAATTTCACGTAGATACGTTGGGAGCAACTCCAATTTACGTGAAATATCAATTTTGCCCCTCAAATCTTGGTTCAAGTATTGATTAAGAACATAAACCATAATTGATTTTAGCAATGACCGAGTCTCAACCAAAACTAATTTGAAATCTTTTCTTTATTTTGATCAGCAAAATTTGAGTATATATGATGAAACAATATTACCACTTGTCTACAATGGTCCAACATAAGTTGGGAGAGAAGTCCAACCTTAATTTTTCGTCTTTCCCATGAATCCCCCATAGCTAATACTCAAAACCTTCAATCACCACCTCTTAACTCCTCAATCTTGACTCATTTAGCTGTCAACATCTACCCCTCTTTCAATTAAACCGAAAATCACTAAAAATACCCTCATCTATCTTCATCCCCACATCTCAAAAACTCATAAAAACTACATTGTTGTCCACAACAAAAGCTTCCATCTCTCTCCATAAAATTCGAAATCCCCATCAAATACTCCCTAGTCTTATCCCCAAAACAACAATATGTGACACATAAAATCAGGAGTAAGTGAGTTTCGGCTTGTCTTGGTTAAATTTTCCTTTTGCTTCTCGGGTTAGCTAATCTGATTCCATAAAAATAAACGCCCAAAAAGTGGGTGGTTCTAGTCCTTATCAATTCTTCTCACCACACCCCATCTCCCACTACCCAACTCTGACCCCAAGTCCTATATGAGATTTGCAGAACTTGAGATTTGCAGATATTAGATTTGAAATGGAGGAGAGGAAGTAAGAGATAGAGAGGTTGAAGAAGAGGACATATTTGTCTTTTTACAAGCCCTTTTTTACTTTTTGTTTAATGTAATACTTGAAAAGACTACTATACCCTTGGATCATAAGGTTAGTTTATTATTTAACTGAGGGTAAAATAGTCTTTTTACATTCAACAATAATTATACCATCTGGAATCTATATAGCGATGGACATTCAGGTCATTAAATTTTTGTTAACAGTTTCTGTCACATAATAGAGTGAAGTGTAACGAAATGAAACTTGGGGGATCGGGAAAAAAGTTTTCAAACTTGGGTAACTGATTATGGGATGAGGTTTCAACAGGTGTACTGATCTGTAATTACCCTTTATAATAATACTAGGATGGTGTCTTTCTTTGTAGGACGGTGGTGGGCCATAGTGAGAGTGGTAGTCTTTCAGTGGCTCTTGATATGTGTAGCCAATCGAGACTCCTCGCGGTAATAATGTAACTTGTGACTTGTGCTCTGCTTCACAACTCATTGGTTGTTGTGGGTGGGAAAGAGGCATTCCATATTATAGCATAGTGATTTCCTAACCTATTATATGGTTGAGTATTAGTCCCAATGAGTCTTCTTTGCTTCTTAATCGAAAGTTATTTGGTCAATGATAGAAGTTGCCACACCTAGAGAATTATATATCAGTCACATCCGTTGTGTGTAGCTGGATTATGGTTTAATTGGTCCACGGTTTAGCACAAATTTTTATTATTACGACGATGAATAAATCATTATATACAGGCTATATAGTTGAACATTTAATTATTATATTGTCCGCACCCTTGTACAATTTCACTACTAAGGAAACAACCTTATGTCATTTCTTATTCCTGTTTTCAACAACCAGTTGCTTGACCGTTACTAAAATTAGAGATAATTGCACATTACTATCCTCAAATATACACGATTTTCAATTACTATCCCCAATTTTGAAATGGTATTTTCCACTCACCAAACTATTAATTTGTCTCACTGAAGTTAAGGGTGTTAGAAAAATTATAAATTAGATTTATTTTTTAAATTTCTTTCACACAAATGGCCACTTTGATATGTTTTCATGGCAAATGACATGAATGCCCTTTATTGTATTTCAAAATTCAAGGTACTGTCTTTGACACAGTAGATCCAATCGAGGCCTATGGTTGCTTGCTCATTGACTACCCAGAACTACTTTCCTTTTCTGAAACTCTTGAAATTCCAAAACCACCTCTCTATTTGACCCAAAAGCCAAACACAGTGCAATAACCTAGTGCCCTAGAATTTAATTTCATTGGAGAGAAATGATGAAAAGAAAAATCAAAATCATCAATACAACATAATCGAAGAACTTATCATATATAATTCTATATCTACTTCAATCTAGAAAATTTCTTCAAATAATCAAGTCCCTAGAACAATTACCACGTGTCCACACCCATAACATCAATACACAAAAAATAAAAACTCCAAATCAATAAACATACCACTCTGCTGGATTTCATAATCTCGACTAAATGTTTGGAGGAGTAAAGTGCAATTACAATTCTTGGAACGTGGCTGTGGTTAGGAGAATAAGCAAGAGTAAGAAAGCTCTTTCATTAGCCTTTATTATAACAGTCATTAGTTTTTAATTATTAGTTATTAGGATTTTAATTCTTGCGTTTTATCTGTTATTGCTATTATTGCTTGTATGTAACTAATAGAAATAATGAGAGAGATTTATTATTGATTGTGTATTGAGAATTACAAGAGACCTATATTTATAGAATCTAATATAGAGAGAAAGAGAAAGAGAGTGAATAGATAACCCTAATACATATGGGAAAAGGAAACTAGAATATAATCTAACAGCCCCCCTCAAACTCAATGCAGTGAAACAATAATTGAGTTTGAAGCTTGATAATATTGAGTTGTGGCGAGGGTTGCGGCTGCCGAGGATGATGTCGAGGTGAAGCAGCGAGGATTGAGAATGGAGGATGCGTGCCGCTCACGGCTTGTGGCGGATGCCTGATGCCCGTATTTGTTGAATGATGCGTGATGCCCGATGATGCATGCTGATGTCCGATGATGCCAGATGCTCTCCTCTCACGTGCGGTGTTCGAATTACGGGGATGTACACGTGTCGGTTTCTGAATTACAGATTAACACGTGTCGGTTTCCGGGGATGTACACGTGTACACGAGATTTATTATTGATTATGTATTGTGAGTTACAAGTGACTTATATTTATAGAATCTAATATAGAGAGAAATGGAAAGAGAGGGAATAGGTAACCCTAATACATATGAGAAAAGGAAACTAGAATATAATCTGACATAATAGAAATAATGAGAGAGATTTGTTATTGATTGTGTATTGTTAATTACAAGAGACCTATATTTATAGTATCTAATATAGAGAGAAAGGGAAAGAGAGTGAATAAGTAACCATAATACATACATGAAAAGGAAATTAGAATATAATCTAACAGGCCCCCCCTCAAACTCAATGCAGTGAAACAATAATTGAGTTTGAAGCTTGATAATATTGAGTTGTGGCGAGGGTTGCGGTTGCCGGGGATGATGTCGAGGTGATGCAGCGAGGATTGAGAATGGAGGATGCGTGCCGCTCACGGCATGTGGCGGATGCCTGATGCCCGTATGTACTGAATGATGCATGATGCCCGATGATGCATGCTGATGTCCGATGATGCCTGATGGCAGATGGCGAGATAGCAGCTGCCCGATGATGCTAGATGGTTGATGACGAGATAGTAGATGTCCAATGATTTCCAGATGTCTGATGGCTGATGGCGAGATAGCAGCTGCCCAATGATTGTCATATGCAAGATGCTCTCCTCTCACGTGCGATGTCCGAATTATGGGATAACTTTCCGAATTACGGGGATGTACACGTGTCGGTTTTCGGATTACGGGATAACTTTCCGAATTGCGGGGATGTACACGTGTCGGTTTCCAGATTACGGGATATCTTTTCTGATTTACGGGATGTCCAACTTACGGGATGTCCGAATTACGGGATTTCTGACTTAAGGGATTTTCGCGCGTGAGGAAGCAATGAAGCGGTAGAGAGGAGTATAAAAGTAGACAAAAGAGAACACTAAATATCGTTGGCACTTCATGACATAATCAAATTGAATGAGTACATGTACACATTTATATAAGCACCTTGAAAGACAAATAGTGATGGATAAAACAAAATAAGTGGCTAAAAAAGAAGTAGGGCAGAAGAAGACAGAATAGGAATAAGACAGAATGAGAGATACGTAAAATTAATAAGGTAAAGAGTAAAAGAAGAACAGATTGGTTTGAGAAAGAAAATAACAAAATAAGGGAAAAGACAAAAAAAGAGTAGAGACGATGTTTGAACTTGGTAGAGGAGATTTGCTGAAAGTAGCGACGGAGACTTACGAGATTGTCGAGTTGATTGTTTGCGAAAGCGAGAGGCTAGAGATTGAGATTTGAATTGGCTCGCCCACCCGTCAGAATCACGAATCATTGACGAGTGGGAAAAACGATAAATTCATAGAGATTTGACCAATGATCGATTATGCCTCTGATACCGTGATAAGAATAATAGAAAGATTTATTATTGATTGTGTATTGTGAATTATAATAGACTTATATTTATAGAATCTAATACGTAGAGAAAGGGAAATAAATGGAATATGTAACCCTAATACATATGTGAAAAGGAAACTAAAATATAATCTACCAATAGCTATTGTAATTTTCTTGTATTTAAGTGCAAACAAACCAAGAGAATGCTGTGGATTGGTTTTGTAAATATCCGGTGTTTGTTTTATTTTCTCTCTTTTTTGGGTTGTCATTTCTTAATTATTTGAAGCAATATATTGTTCACTTTGATTTCCGAAATAACAGACTCTTCTAGCAAATCAACACGAGTAGCTTCAGATCTCAAAAATAATCGGTCTACTGATCATTCTTTGGGGCCACTCTTTTTCCGGCAATGCTCCAGCCCTCCTCCTCTGCCACCTCTTTAAACCACCGCTGCTCGTCAAAGATCCGAATCCTCAGACACCCAGATGTCGTCTTTTGGATCTCTAATGGAGTCGTTTTTAAAAACCCGCTCCTCGCTGCCGGCCATCTCCGACGAGGTAGGTTAAGTCATGAGCAATTTAGTCTTTTTATATAAAAGTTGAGACAATGGTAGTTGGCTGAGTAGAAAAACACATTTTAGAATTGGAGAGAGTGATGTGAAAAAGAGATATAGTTGGGGATAATAATGTTTTATCCCTTAAAATTAACCTAGTATTTAAACTATTCGTTGGTAGAAAGAGTGATAATATTTAGATGGCTGCAAATGATTGTTTCATTGTTTAATGTGAGCTTACTGTTATTCCAGGAACTGTTTTCGGAGGTTGGTAACCTAAAACGACACACAGTTTAGTACGATAGGAGTGGCCAATCAAAGGTATGTGCACAGTTTTCAAACAAACATATCAATGAATTGATGTTTATGTCACACCTAGGCTATAGACATGAACTATTATTATTTCTCTCAGGGAACATCAGAAGTTGTATATTCACGACGATCTGATGTTGTCGCAGCGGTTAAGAGATACAATAATGTTCAACTAGATGGAAACCTAATGAAAGTTGATTTTGCTGGGACAACTATTGCAACTCCTGCAGCTATGCCCTTCAGCTGCAATTGCCTTGTATGGAAGACTAAATGGTTCTATCAGAAGGTCTGAACTTCTACTGTGAATCCAAGGCTATTTAATTACAATACTTAGTATGTGTGTATTCAATAGTAAACTCTCTGTTACAAATTGTGGCATTTAACCAATTTTACTTTCTTCCTTTTGACATGCAAAGCTAATTTCCGTGTCTTGCAGTTTATTGAAGATTACATCCTGAATCCTAATTGATATTATATTCGTAGAACTTCTCTAGGTCTCCATAGAAATTGTATTTGCTTTATATCAATTTTGGACTGCGATTAGTGTGGACCAGGTTATGGGCTGATTTAGATAGATAGATAATGAGCTCAATTAACGAGAAAGTTCTAATCTCGATTAAAAATACCTGAAGTTGAGAGCAATAAAATATAAATGGATTAAAAATATCAAATAGTATCTTATTTAGCTTATTAGTTAGAGTTCCTTGAGTTCTCTTTTAACGAATTCTCGAGATTGAGGACTCTCTCATTAATCGAACTCTCATCCTATCCAAATTCGAGGCATAACTTGATTCATAAATCTGGGACCATAACAGGACCATACATCTGACTAAGTGTACATTAAGAACACATAACATATTGAATTATAAATTACCGGGAAAGGCCATTTTGGAGGATGATGTATGCATAAGTTGATTTTGTATATACTTTTAAATATCTACAAAGCAACTGTTTTATTCAATGCTTGTGAAAACTAATGGTCATAAATATTGTAGGCATTTTTATATTTATCAATGTCATTCTAGATAAAAAATAGCCAGTGACCAGCATCTCTGTTCTTAGGGCCTAAAATGCTTGTTTTTTTTCTGGTTAATAATTTATGCATGTTTCAAGTGCAAGAAGTTTGTGGTACATTTGTATTCTGGAATCAATGGCATGATTTAAACTAAACCTATTTGTAACTGATGTAACAACAGTCAAAGAAGAGGTGGTGCTAGTGGACGGTCCCGTGGTGGTACGGGTGGCCAAGCTGCCGGAAGGGGCCGTGAACGAGGCAGAGGTCAGGGTGAAAAGGAAAAGGTATCTGCAGAAGATTTTGATGCTGATTTGGAGAAGTACCATTCAGAGGCAATGCAAATAAACTGAAGGAACTGTCAGGTTTTCTGTATGCTTCAAACTTTGGAGTTTATGTGTGTTATTGTCATGAGGTGATTACAAGTGCACGTCTGAAATAGAAGTGGTTAAATTATCTTTCGCTTCAGTGTTGTATTCTAATTTTAAATATTCATTACCGTGAGCCTCCTTTCCCACAGTAGTTGTCTTCAATTCTCTCTTTGCTCATTGATCTCTAACTATATATCCACCAGAAGCAGAGATTTGAGATACTCAAGGAAGTTATAATCAATATGCGCTTATATTTGTAGTGAGCTGACTTGGTTATATTCTTACTTTAGTTAGTTCTCAGGAATTGAATATGAAGATGCATGATTTTGGAATTCTTTTATCTTGCGATTCAAGTTCGTGTACATCAACAGGATGAAATTCTGGTTCTTGCTATCTCTTTAGTTAAGATCAATTTATGAGCTAATAATTGAACTTATATTGTTTGAATTTTCCTATTGTTTGCATTTAGAGGAAATGACATTTTAGTTCACTTAAGTATCCGTCATTTTCATTTTAATACACATAACTTTTATTTTAGCGTATGCGATGACTTAACTATTTTTTTATTTTATTTTAGTAAATTCAGTTAGCATTTTCCAAAAATGAAAAAATAACCCTCATGAAAATCAAACAAATACAAAATGCAGTTAATCATTTAATGCGAAATGTTAATTACACTCCAAATTAAATATGAAGGTTATAATGGTCATTTCAAAAGAATAATAAGTAATTAAAAAATGTGCAAATATCTTGAGCTTCTTCAAATAGTAAGTGATGGCAAGAGAATCAGGCTAGGCTCCAACGACAGCTCTAGAACCTAGAAAATAGAAAATGGTTCGACGGAACAAATCACCATTCATGGAGCGGTGGAGAGATAGGCGCATCAAGGAAATCTAGAGGGATTAGGGGCCAGAGACCATAGACGAGCCGTTGTTCACAGCGATGGAGAGAGGAGGTGGAAGGGATTTAGGGTCGGAGATTGAGAAAGAGATTTTGGAGGTCACATACAAGCCGCGGTTCGCCGGCGCCAGAGGTCGTCGATGCCTGTGTTGGTCGTGGAACAAGAAAACCTCGCAAGGAACAATTTGTCTTTTTTAAAAAAAAACTTTTATTCATTGGGAAGATGCTCAACAAATTCTGGTGGAAGGGCAACACGGGAAGGGGCAGAATCATATGACGGAATTGGGCTGACCTTTGCAAACACAAAGAACTGGAAGAATGAGATTCCTCAATTTAAAAGAATTCAATTTAGCGCTCCTGGGAAAACAGGCTTGTAGGATCCTAACAAACCTAGAGTCCTTGCCAAGTAAATTGCTGAAAGCTAAGTACTTTCCCCATACTACATTCATGGAGGCTCTATTGGGGAATTCTCCGAGCTTCGTATGGAGAGGAATCTGTGAGGAAAGATCAATTGTTCAGCAAAAGGCATGTTAGAACATCAGGCCTGAAAATTGTCCAGTTATAGGAACCCCATGGTTAGGAGGGGAAGCTCCGACAATAAGTCCAGGGGTGACCATTCCAGTGGACATGTGTTTCTCTGAGCTGTTCAGACTAGAGTGCAGAGCGTGAGACGAAGGCAAGGTGAGGGCACAGTTTGACAATGACACGGGTAATAGAATATTCTCCATCATCCCTAGTTGGTACGAAACTAGGGACCACTAGTTTTGGGATGCGGACAAAACATGCGATTATACTATCAGAAGTGCTTATAGTGCTCTCTATCAAGTGGGAAATATCTGGACACCGTCAGCGTAGGCAACAGGTTGGAGAAAAGTAGTGATCCCTATCTTGTGGGACAGACTCCTACAAGGTATCCAAGGAAAAATGGGACCAGACCCTACAAAAACCAACTAGGTATCTTGGGTGGAGGGGGAGGACAAGGCAAGCCTGTGGGCTATTACTCTGTAGATGATATGGGGTGCGAGGAATCAAGTTGTTTGGAATTTTAAGACTTTCCATCTGAAAAGAGTGGCAACGACGGTTAAGGGGCTTTGAAGAAATTTGGGCAGCGACAAAACTTTCAGGAGGATCCTCGGGAGTTGATCAACTGGTGGCAGAGTCTCCGAAAGTATGAGTCCCCTAAGACCGGGAAAGCTGAAGATAAAATGTTGATGGGGGAACAAACGAAGAGAGGGAATTCTGGGAGCACTATCTAGACAATTTTTGGGACATCTCCATTCCGAAGAGGTGAAGGTCGTAGGCGTTAGAGAAGCCCTATCATGGGCAAAAAGGAACAAGTGGACGGAAGTGGTATTTGAATCAGACTGCCTTAGGGTGGGAGATCATGTCCGACAGGGGAGACAAACGAGGAATATGTTCAAGGCATTATCTACGACTGTAGGCGTATTCTTTATGGCCCAGGGGTCGATTTCTCATTAAGTTTTGCTCGTCGATCTTGTAATAAAGTGGCTCACGAATTGGCCAAACATGCTTTAACTAATAGTAGCTGAGATTATGGTGAGGGGTCTGCCCTACCAACTGTAGCTTCAGCTGTCCGGCTTGATACCGGGTTAGTTGCTATTATTTTAATAAAATTCGATTTTCCTTCAAAAAAATATTTTTTTAATTAAAAAGTTTATTTAATTAATTAAGTTTGTACTATATATAATATTTTAATTAACTAAGAAAACAAATATGTACAATATAATATTTCAATTAGTCAATGTTTTTTTGTTAAATATATTTTTAATTAAAAAATTATAAATTAATAGTTTAAAATAAGGGTTATTGCTAGGGTATGTTATACTATAGGTTAAAGTTAGGGTATGGTGTAGTTTTGAAAAGTGTCAAAAGGACAATTTGATCTTTATAATAAAATTTTGGGTCTTGATCAGGGGCAAACATCTTGTTCTGCTACAAATCTTAGAACACATCTAGGCCGTTGGATAAAACAATTAATGGTAAAATTCAATGATGAGTCATTAATGACATATTAACGTAAATATAAATTAGTTTTCAAATTCTTTAGGTCATTTTATATCATAAGAGGGTATAAACGTATTTTTATACCCCTATGTATTTTGAATATGATTTCTTTAGTTGAATAGATTATTTTGAATATTATTTTCTCACTTAAATATCTTTTAATATCGATTCATTGTAATGGTTTGATAACCTCACTTGCAAACTGTTTCTTCGATTTAATGCAATAGGACCATCAGTTTGACTAAAACAATCTCATCTTCCACTTGAATTGTTCCATTGATTATACTATATTGGTTTCAGGCATTTTATTAAGTCAATCTCATTAAATCAGTTTTCTCGATTTTCATAAATCGGTTTTATCAAATTGGTTTTATCGGCTTCATCAAATCGGCTCTATATAATATGTGTTCATCTAAAGTCTTTCACCGAAGATGTTTCATATTAATGTTTCATCGAATATGTTTCACCGAATATATTTCATCGAATATGTGTCATCAAATATGTTTCATCGAATATGTGTCATCGAATATGTGTCATCAAATATGTTTCATCGAATATGTTTCATCGAATATGTGTCATCGAATATGTTTCATCGCATATCATACAAATAAAATTGATTATTACTCTATCATATAAATCAGTGTCTTTGAAAAGTTGCATAAAAAATAAATCTCCAAACAAAACAAAGCTAGAATAAAAAAACCAAATTTAAAACTGTTTGATAAAATAACCACAATTAAATACAAATTCATCAAATCGATGAAACAAATTTATTTATAAATGATCTAGGTTTTTTTTCCTTGTTGAACTAATACAATGATGACCAACAACAAAATCAAAATCTACAAACTAATTTATGATGATCTAGTACAACAATTCGAATGTTTTCATGTATAATAATATATATAAGGACACATTATTTTGTATTTGAAAATAAACATTCAGATGACGGGTTACCTCGTCGGGAGGCTGATCCAAACCCAACGAACCGAGCAGAACCACTAAACTCACAGCCAAATTGGTAAATCAAATCGCGAAACCCACCGCCTTCGTGTAGCCGCCACCGTCGCCTGGATTGAATCATCGTAAACGTCGAGAACAAGATCCACCGCGAGCTCGGCGTCTTCCTGGCCGAGACGCAAGGCGGACAGGCTTAAAACGGGGCCGAGTGTCCGCCCAGTCGGGAGCCGTCAAAAGCCTCCTCCCCGCCTGCATCCTCACCGTCGCCGTCTAGAGTCGTCGTCGTCGCTTGGAGGGTCGATCCATCTGGATTGGATCGCGGAACCGAAGCGGCGCTGCGAATTGCGATTTGTGAGGGTGGGCGAAGCAAATCGTCTGCCTGCATCCTCACCTTCGCCGTTGTCTAGAGCCGTCGCCGTCGCTTTGAGCCGGAGCTTGGAGGTCGTTTTGCCTGGATAGGATCGCAGAGGAGCGGCGCTGCAATTGTTTGGGTGGATGAATTTCAAATAAGTTTAGGGTATATATATATATATATATATATATATATATATATTATCAGAATTACTAGACTACCCTTTTTAGTTTTATTGTATTTGTTTCATTTAGTGGATAATGCTTTTAATTAGGGCCATTGATTCAATTCATTCAATAGATGTTATTAGTTCTAAAATTTGTAGCAGGGAAGGGGTTAGTAGCGGATCTCATCCCCAATTTTTTTAATAGGATTAGATGAATTGTAACTGTAATAAAGTAAAAAAGTTTAATTCTTTAAAGTTGTATTTAGACAACCAGTTTTCTTGTCCAAAACATAGTATTAAATCATTTCAAAATATACTTGGACACATGGGCCGAGTTAGATAGTCTATGGTTGATTTTTGGGCCCAACACGGACTTAGCAGGGAGTAGCTCTCTCCGCTTCCCCTTAGGACAGTTAGAGTACTCACTTTTATTTGCTTGCTTGAGAATTTCCATGTCCATTCCCGGCCCATGAAGATTGCTGTCCATTGGACAATTGGGCAGGTTGAGCCCGACCGGGTTTCGAGTTAAGCCCGGCCTGTCCATAACATTCAAAATTAACAGATTGTGTACACAAAAACTAAATTAAAAATAGATTATGTATACAACAACTGATTGCAAAATTAATAATTCAAATTCATAAAAACATATTTTCAATCACATTCACCACAACAATTATAAACTTGACAAAAACTTGAAGAACTCAAATTTAAATGAAATTATAATAACAATTACAACGGTTGATAAAATTGCAATAACAATTACAAGGGTTGGTTAATTAAATCATAAATGGGCTGAATAAATCACAAAACGTATGGGCTCAAGGGCCGGGTTGGGCCGGGTTGGACCGGACAACACATATCAAGCCCGCTTCCCGGCCAATATGATTAGTTTTGAGCCCATACCAGGCCCGGGTCTCTCCGGGTTGAGCTCAAGAGCGGGCGGGTTGGTGTGGGTTGCAGGTTGGGTTGGGTTGGCCGGACAATTTTGCTAACCCCTACCCGCACCCATCTCTTTTAAGACCATATGTATCTTTGCTGTGTAATGTACAATCTGTAAACTTTGTGCTTTGTTGCTCCTCCGCGTGTCACCAAACTATACCCATATTTAGTTTTGGGTTCCATTTTGTATATATTGTTGGATTAATGTCTTATGTTATTCGAAAGTTGAGATGTTCGGTTTTGTTGATTAATATCAGAGATGTACGATATAAATGTTGCCACATCTTTCTCTCTTTCTTCTCTTCCTTAACCTTTCCCTCTACTCAGTCTCAAATCTGGTGGTCTCGGGCTGGCTTCGGAGGTGCTCTGGCGTGAAGATTGGGGGTACCTCAGTGGCTGTCAAGGCTCCTGAGGCGGTGGGACTAGCGGCGGCTCTTCTTGGCTGTGTCGGGAGGTGGTGATTCCCTTCGGAAAGCTCCGTTGGTGTTGGCCGACAAACGTTTGCCTTTCGATGCTCTGTAGGGGTCTTGGTGTGTGTGCGGCGAAGTCCGGAAGTGATGGCCTTCCTTTGTCCAACGACGTCAGTTTTCTCATCTAGTGGTGGTGCGACGGCTCGCAACTCTCCTCAGGCAGCCCTCTTTTGGCAACGTGCTGGGTTCCGGCCTGCCCGTTTGTCGCTGGCTTTGGGTCTCGTCCGGCGACCTGCCGGTGAGGGGACGACTCCTCTTCGGTGAGTGGTGTGCGAATTGGTGTGTCGGCTCCTCTTCTCAACTGATTATCTGTTGGGCTTCTTTACCCAACCAATTGATTTGGGCCTTGGTTTTGGGCCTCCCGACCAAGATCAGGTGTTCTAATTTGATTGGTCCGAGCCGGTAGCGTTTTTGGTCTTCTTTCTCTTCATATGCAGGATTCGAATGGTGTGTAGCCCGGTGCATCTTTTTTACTGCTGACGAAGGGGTAGCTTCCCACATAGATTGGAAGTCCCGAAGGTCAGGTTCTTTCAGAGGTCGTCTAGGTTTAACCTGCTTTTGTTTTCTTGCACTTCAATCTCAATGTATTGCAGATTTTTCTGCATTTCAATTTTACTTTTATGTAACCTCTTTTTTTCCTGGCTTTGTTTCCTTTTCAGAAACCTTAGTAGTCTCAATAAAATTCAATCGCTTCGCTGAGCGAAAAAAAAATGTTGCCACCATCTTCTTATGTTTGTTTCCTGACGAAACCAAATGGATGATGGAGTAGGAGAAGCTCTCAGATCAACAAAATAAACTCTATAGAAACTTGAGATATACAAATAAGGATAATGTCACTTTGCTACACCTAACTATAACGAAATGACACTTTCACACTCTAACTAATTTTCTCTATTTTTTAGTACCATGACGATTTTTTTTGTGACAACCTACCTTTAAATGCTTAAAATACCTGTGGTTCAATTGTAAAAAAATTGAACTAATGAGAAAAATCAAACTGGTTCAAATTGGGCCGATTACAATCAAATTCATTGGTATGACCTGTTCAAAACCTTAATTAATATAATAATATTACAAATAATTAATACAATTACAAAAAAAAACAAGGGGTAAAGACAGTTGACTACACCCAACTATGTCACGTTTCAAATTTAATACCTCAACTTCCAAATTTTCATTTGGGATACCCAAAGATTAAATAAGCGACAATTAGCCCAACTTCTGTTAAATCTGACTGAATTATTTTGTTAAAAAGTCTAAAATACCCTCAATGGTACTGTTTGAAATTAGACTGGTTCAAGACCGGTTTGACCGGTTCAAATTCAATTTGACCGGTTCAAGTCCAATCTGTCTGGTTCAAATTAAAATTTTATTACTTTTATTTACTAAACAATAATTAATTTTTTAATAATTCAAATAATAATTAAAAAAATTCTTAATTAATTATATTATTAATTAATAATAACAATTATATAAATCATTATTAAATATGATAATTATAAATATATTATATTATAAATCATTATTAAATATGATTGAATATGATTATTAATAATAATAATTATTATTATAAAATTTCAAAAATTATAATAAAAAACAAAAGAAATGAAAAAAGGAAAAGAAATGGTGTATGTCAGCTCTGCCTCCTTCTCGCCGCAGCTCTGCCTCCTTCTCACCGCAGGTCTGCCTCCTTCTCGTCGCAGCTCAGCCAAACCCAGATCGACGACTTCCCATCCCCGACTCGAAGCTCCGATCGCGTCTCTAACCTCGAACCTCCATGGACGACTCTGGCTTCTCTATCAACACTGCAAATCGATTGACAAAAAAGAAGCCAAATTTGGGGACGATGGATTGGAAGCAGTGAGAGACGAGGCATCAACGACGGTGGTTTTCGACGGCGAATCTATTTTTCGACGGCGAATCTGGTTTTCGACGGCGAATATGGTTTTCGACGGCGGTGCTTCCAGCCGAGAAGGCAGATCTGATTCCAGCCGAGAAGGCAGATCTGATTTTCGACGACGGTGCTTCTCGGCGGATCTGGGTCTCGACTCGGAGGAGGAACTCGTCAAGCTCAGCCTTCGCCGCCATGGTCGTGGACATCTCCGGCGTCTTCTCCGGCCCAAACCCCATCTGCGCTACTGCCTCTAGGTCAACGTCTCCGCGAGGCTCGTGACGACGGAGCCGTGACTCGTCTGGACGGACGCGACGCGACCTGGGCGTGAACGGCCAGATCTGCGCTCAACCACTTGCCTCCGACAAGACCTGGCGGCGCTTAGGACCCCGAAGAGAAGGAGGCGGCTCAGATTTAGATTAGGGTTGCTAAGAAGAAGAAAATTTTTTTGGGGTAATGTCCACAGACAATTGATAAGATTAACAAAAAAAACATGGACTAGGTTTGTAAAAATTGTGTGAGAGAGACGAGGGCATAAAAGTAATTCCCCATTGATTTTTAACTTTACTAATATTTTTATTTTATTTAATAAAAAAGAATCAAAAGACGATTATGCCCTTTACCCATAAGTGTGAATTGATTTTTAAATGAGGTTGAAATAGTAATTTCAGTCACCAAAAATTTAATTTCAACCGATCAGACCGATCTTGAACAAGTCTAATTTCAAATAAAACTATTGAGAGTATTTTAGACTTTTTAACAAAACAATTCAGTTAGATTTAACTGAAGTTGGGCTAAGTGTTACTTATTGAAACGTCATATGGGTGTAGTCATGTGTTATTACCCAAAAAAACAAATCAAAGAACTTTCTCCCTATTACCCAAAAAACAAATCAAAGAACTTTCTCCCTCTCTCTTCACTTCACTCCAACCCTTATCGAACGGTGTCAATTCTAGTTCAATTCAACCAAGCCCAGCTCAACACTTCGACTCCACCCTTTTTCAATTCTCATGTTCCAGTTCGCAATCGCTCGCAGTGTTTTATCCCATATTCGCACGATTCATCGACGATATCATTCTTCACCGACCCTAATTTTGTCCGATCTCAGCTTGCACTTGCAGGTCCAAGTAGGAATTTTCTGGGTTTCTGGGTTTATCGTGACCTGAGAATTTATTGATGGGAAAGGAGGGGGGAGTGTTCCGAGCAAGAAGAAGGGATCTTCAGCGGCCACCGACGTGGTCCAGCGAGCTCCGATCGTATTGGAGTAGGAGACCCGCTCGAACAGAGCCAGCGCGGTGGTCGATGGCGGCGTCTCCGGGCCGATTGCGAAGCTAAAGGTGTTCGTGGTGTTCTACTCTATGTACGGGCACGTGGAGGGGCTGGCGAGGAGGATGAAGAAGGGGATCGAAGGCGTTGAAGGCGTCGAGGGGTTCTTGAACAAGGTTCCGGAGACTCTTTTGGCCGACGTGTTCGGCCCAATGAAGGCGCCGCCCAAGGACGACGGTGTCCCAGAGATCACGGCGGGGAAGCTGGCGGTGGCGGATGGGGTCTTGTTTGGGTTCCCGACAAGGTATGGTTCTATGGCGGCGCAGATAAATGCTTTTTTGACTCCACCGGTCAGTTGTGGCAGAAGCAGAAGCCCAGCAGGGGTACTCAGGGAGGCGGTCAGTTAACCACTGCGTAGTCTTTCTTCTTCTGTTTGATTTTAGGAGTTTTATAGTGTCCATTACAACTTAAAATGATGATCAACAATAATGAATTGCTTGAATTTTTGCAAAAACTAAACATCAATTTTGAACTCGTGCGACCCAAGAAGCTCGTTTGAACTGGTCCAATTTGAACTAGTTTGATTTTTCAATTAGTTCAATTCTATTTTTTCAACTTAGTTAGGGGTAAAATTTAGGTATTTTAGATATTTTAGATGTAGGTTGTCACAAAAATTGTCAGGTAACTAAAAAAGAGAGAAACTTATTTAAGGTATGATAGTGTTATTTCGCTATAATTAGGTGTGCCAAAATATCATTATCCCTACATATAAGTATCAATAATTATCCTCGGGGCATTGCGTTTAGTTGTACCACATACTCACTTTTTATTTAAAAAAATAGCTTAGAGCTACTTTTTGCAATTTACCCTAGTGTTAACATAAGCTCAACCGACATTTTGTATTAAACTCTAACCTCAACGGTGTAATAGACAAGGTGTTCACGGTTTTTTTTGAGGAACCGATGACTGAACCGCTAAAATGGTTTCGATTTTAATCGACTGGCCTAGCACTCATGTTCGGTTTGACCGATTCAGTTATGGGTGAACGTTTTGGGCCTTTTCTGGTAAATGTAAAAAGCCCAATGACTACTTGTGATATGGTCAGCTCATTTCAACAGAGATTCTTACAGTGCAAGATCCATTTTTTTGGGTTCCATGGTCTTCTAAAGTCCCAAGTACTTCGTCTTGCTCATCGAACCCCATATCCGAGTAACCTCCGCACTGCCAATGGGAACATGCATTTAGCAATAAAGAGTTGATAATCAATAAATATTTAAACCAATAAATAACAATATTCATATCAAACCAGCAAATATTGTGTAAATCGAAAAAATATTACCAACAGAATTTTACTAATTAGATTTTGAAACAATTTTTAAAAAATCATGCTATGAACTACTTTAACAACAAGCACCTCTTTGATAATGGAATATGTATAAAAGTGAAGAATAAGTTGGATCGAACTAAGTGTCGTGATGTCGAAATATGGTGAGACTCCACCTAGATCGGATGAGACTCTGACCCAATTTGACGTTTCTTTCACGCTAGAATAGTTACGGTGCCGGTGGACTTCAAACTACTGAGGATCGAAGCGGTGGAATTGGGACGGCCGGAGAAGAAACCCTAATTGATTTCCTATAAATAGGAGGTAAAGCTCAAAGCCCATGTGGTTAGTTGCTTACATGGAGAAGAAACCCTAATTGATTTCCTATAAATAGAAGGCAATAGAGAGAAGAAAAGTAGCCTAATTTAGCAGAGAAATAGGGAGAAATTTGTGTAGAAATTTCTGTTGTTTTCGGGTCTGACCAGAAAGGTTCTCGAGTCCGATCGGAGGTCAATCCATCTTTGGATCGTTTTGATTTTTGGATAGCTTGTTCGGGAAACGTAGTACAACGTTATGATCGTTAGAATTTGCGTTTGGAGATCCCAGTGATTTGATACGATTTTCTGATCGTATGCCACCAATTCGGTGAAGTTTCTCTACTCTTTATTGTAACTGTGGCTTGAGTCAAAATTGTTTAATCTTAAGATAGTGTGATCCTTTAATTCTATTTAGAGAGAACTCGTTGTACCCATTATATTTATAGTGGAGATTAAGCGATCTTGAGGGTCCGTTATTTTTTCTTCTCTCACATTGAGGAGCTTTTTCCACACTGAAATTGGGCATGCCTATTGTGTTCTTGTTTGCTGTATTTGTTAACTTGATTGGTTTGTTCTGCTTGATAGATTCCTGTAAGATTTGAACATGTGGGGATAATTATTTAATTCCGTTGCATTTAATTATTTTATTAGATTCATTTTTCTCCCAGCAAAGTGGTATCATAGGGAAGGTTATTTAATAGGTATCCTGTGTTAACTAATGGAAGCTAATACAAATAGAATGATTCAAATTATCATGTTTGGAATGGGAAGATGGAAGATCTTCTTTATGTGAAAGGTTATTATCTGCCAGTTTTCAGTGATGCCAAACGTGAGAGCGAATCTGATGATGAATGAAATTTATTTCATCGCCAAGTGTGTTGATATATTAGAGAGTGAGTACATGATATTACTTTGAATCAAGTCAGTGGAGAGACACATGCACGCACTTTATGGAGCGAGCTTGAGCAATTATATGCTCGAAAGACTGGTAATAATAAGTTGTTCTTGATAAAGAAGATGATGAGTTTGAAGTATCATGATGGGGTTTCGTTGACAGATTATCTTAATGATTTTCAAGCAATTATTAATCAGCTTGCAGGAATGGGTATCAAGTTCAATGATGAGGTGCAGGGTTTGTGGCTCATGGGTACATCACCGGACTTGTGGGGGACGTTCATGATGTCATTATCTAACTTAGCTCCAAATGGTGTTATCACCATGGATTTGGTTAAGAGGAGTGCTCTGATTGAAGAGATGAGAAGACAGTCGCAAGGTTCCTCTTCGCACTCAAAAGTCTTAGTGACAGACAAAGAGGAAGGAGCAAGAGCTGAGGTCCAAAGGGTAGAGACAGAAGCAAGAGTAAAAACATGTTTAAAAATGCATAGTACTATCATTGTGGGCATATAAAAAATATTGCCGAAAGCTCAAGAGAAACAACCAACATGACAAAGAGAAAGAAACGAAGGTAAGTCATGACGATGATGTTGCTACTAATACTGAAGAGTTTTTTCTCTTGTGTGATGATGTCGAAAGGATCTCTTTTTATCTTATAGAAATGGTGATTATGGTAATGTTAAGATGAGAAATCGAGGTATGTGAGAAACTACTAGCATAGGAGACGTGCGATTGGAGACAAAAAACGGTACATTTCTTATTATGTATTGTTTTTGGCATATTCATGACATTCGTTTGAATTTGATATCTCTAGATAAGCTAGATGATGAAGGATTTCATCATACCTTTGGTGATAGCTTATGGAAGCTGACTAAAGGTATTATGGTCGTGGCTAGAGGTGAAAAGTGTGCTTTATTGTATGTGACACAAGCTAGAGTTTGTAGCGGCATTATTAATGTAGTTGAGAAAGAAAGTACAACTGAATTGTGGCACAAGTGACTTAGTCATATAAGTGAGAAGGGAATAATGGTTTAGGGAAAGAAGAATCTCCTACTGGGAATGAAAGGTGAGCCGTTAGAGAAGTCTGAGCATTGCATAACCGGCAAGCGAACTAGACTATCTTCCTAATCATCCCCTCATTCGAGAAAGCAGAGATGCTGGATTTAGTATACTCTGATGTTTGTGGTCCTATGAAAACTAAGACACATGGTGGTCGTCTCTATTTTGTGACTTTTATAGATGATCATTCAAGGAAAGTGTGGGCCTATATCTTAAAGACTAAAGATCAAGTGCATGGTGTATTCAAGCAGTTTCATGTCCTAGTTGAGAGACAAACTGGGAAGAAGTTAAAGTGCATGTAAACCGATAATGGAGGTGAATATTGTGGTTCTTTTGATGATTATTGCAAGGAGCAAAGCATTCTAAATCAAAGGACACCTCCAAAGACGCCTCAGTTAAATGGGTTAGCTAAGAGGATGAATAGAACGCTTATTGAAAGGACAGAATTTTTGCATTCACAAGCAAGGTTACCAATATGCTTTTGGGGTAAAGTTTTGAATAAAGTGGTTCATGTGTTGAATCTCACACCATGTGTGCCTCTTGAGTTTGATGTTCCAAATGGAGTTTGGTAGGGTAAAGATGTCTCCTACGATCATTTAAAGATATTTGGATGCAAGACATGTGTGTATGTTCCAGAAAACAAAATATCTAAACTTGATATCAGAACTAGATCGTGCATATTCATCGGTTATGGCGCGATGTGGTATTTATGTAGAATCAGGACATCAAAGATATTGCAAAGTTTGAAGAAAGTGCTCCGCAATTTATAGCTGACTTGTTTGACTTTGATATAGTTCCTCCTACAGTTGTGCCAAGTCAAGTTGAAGATGAGGTTCGTGATGACCAGCAAGGTGCATGTGATGTTAATAATCCTATAAAGGTCTATATGGATAATAAAGTCCATGAGCAGTTTCCAGTACCAAATGTTCCACCAATTGTTTCACTTAGAAGATCTTCTAGAGACCAACAACCGTCTTCAATGTACTCAGTTGATTAGTATGTGTTAGTATCAGACGGGGGAGAACCCGAAAGTTACAATGAAGCCCTTAAAGATGAGAACAAGAACAAGTGGGTTGAGGCCATGCAAGATGAGATGAAATCATTGCATGAGAATCATACTTTTGAGTTTGTGAAATTGTCAAAAGGCAAAAGAGGTTTAAAGAACAAGTGTGTTAAAAGAGTGAAGTAAGAAGAAGACAATTCATGTCCACGATATAAAACTAGATTGGTCGTCAAGGGTTTGAGCTAGAAGAAAGATATTGATTTTGATGAAATATTTTCTTATGTTGTTAAGATGTCATCCATTCGAGTGGTTCTTGGTTTAGCGGCTAGTCTTGATTTGGAGGTTGAGCAGATGGATGTGAAAACTGCATTTATCCATGGTGAGTTGGATAAGTAGATTTATAAAGAGTAGCCAGAGGGTTTCAAAGTAAAGGGAAAAGAGAACTATATGTCCAAGCTTCAGAAAAACTTGTATGGTTTGAATCAAGCGGCAAGGCAGTGATACAAGAAGTTTGAGTTTGTTATGGGGGAGCAAGGCTACTAGAAGACGAAATCTGACAACTTTGTTTTTGTGCATAATTTCTTTGATGATGATTATATCATACTATTGCTATATGTTGATGATATGCTTATTGTTGGCAAGAATGTCTCCAGACTTGCGAGATTGAATAAACAGTCGATTACTCGCAATAGAGTTGCGAAGAAGTTGCATATGTCACAAGAACGATATATTCAAAATAGGTTGCAGATGTTGAATATGGACAAGGCTAAATTTGTGAGCTCTTTTCTTGCTACTCACTTTAAGTTAAGTACACGACAAAGTCCTTCGATGGAGAAGGAGATGGACGACATGGATATAGGTCCATATGCTTCGGCAGTAGGAAGTTTGATGTACGTAATGGTGTGTACAAGGCCTGACATAGCTTATGCAGTTGATGTTGTGAGCCGTTTTCTGTCAAATCCGGGTAGAGAGCATTGGGATGTAGTCAAATGGTTATGAGATATCTTTGAGGTACTTCTAATCACAGACTCGCTTTTAGAAGTGGAGAACTAGTGTTGGGTAGCTACTCTGATTTAGATATGACAAAAGATGTTGATAGCAAAAAATCCACCTTATGTTATTTGATAACATTTGCTGGTGGAGCAGTTTCTTGGCAGTCAAGGCTACAAAAGTGTGTTGTAGTTTTTACACAAAGAAGTTGACTATATAACAATAACTGAAGCAAGTAAAGAGTTGTTGTGGATGAATAGATTGATAGGAGAGCTCGGTTGTAAGCAACATCGTTATGTGGTTTATTGTGATAACCAAAGCGCGATTCACTTGAGTAATAATTTCACGTTTCATGCAAAGTCGAAACATATTAATGTGTGATACCATATGGTTAGAGAGGCACTTGAAGACAAGTTCTTTGAGATTGAGAAAACCCACACAAATGATAATGGTTCTGATGTGTTCAGGAAGGTCTTACCAAGGAAGAACCTTGATATTCGTCGTAAGATCGTCGTGATTGCAATGTCCTCCACTTAGTTGAATAAGGGGGAGATTTGCTAGGCCTTTATTTAATAAGTATAGGCTCAAGCACATGTAGTTAGTAGCCCACACGAATAAGTAACCCTAATCGCTTTTTTATAAATAATAGGCAATAAAGAGAAGGAAAGTAGCCTCATTCAAGAGAGGAATATAGAGAAATTTGTGGAGAAATTTCTGCTGTTTACGGTTCCGATCAACAAGGTTCACGAGTTTGATCGCAGGTAGATCCACCGTTGGATCATGTTTTGTTTTAGACAGCTTGTTTGGGAGATGCGTAACAAGGTTCTGACCGTTGGAATTTGTGTTTGGAGGTTCCAATAATTTGATACAATTTTCTGATTATGTGCCACCGATTCGGTGAAGTTTCTCTACTCTTTATTGTAACTGTAACTTGAGCAAAGATTGTTTAATCTTGAGATAGTGTGATCCTCTAATTGTATTTAGAGAGAACTCGTTGTACCCATTATATTAATAGTGGAGATTAAGTGGACTCGAGGATCCCGTGATTTTTTCCTCTCTCACGTTGAGGAGGTTTTTCCATGCTAAAATTATGTGTGCCTATTGTGTTCTTATTTTCTATATTTGTTAGCTTACTTGATTTTATCTGCAAAATAGATTCCTATAAGATTCGCACACGTGGGGAAAATTATTTAATTCCGATGCATGTAATTATTTTATTAGATTTGTTTTACTTCCAGCAGCCTCCTTCCAGCAGAGCTTCGTGCTCTGCATGATATATTTTTTGGCTTCCATGGTCTTCTAGAGTCCCAACTACTCCGCCTTGCTCATCGAACTCCATATCCACCTAACCTCCGCCTTGCCCATGGCAGCATGCATTCACCAATAAATAGTTGATAATGAATAAATAGTTAAATAAATAAATAACAATATTCATATCAAATCAGCAAATAAGACAATGAAAGAGCAAAAACTCATGGAGTAATGAAATAGAATATAAACATACATACGTGTCATTTTTAAGATATGATGCAAATAATCTCAATAAACTACTTGAACCACAAACAACGCTTTAAGAATGGAATGTGTATGAAAGAGAAGAATCAGTTAGATCTAACTCAATGTAATAATGTCAAAATATGGCGAGACTCTGCCCAAATCGAACGAGATTCTGACCCAATTTGACATTTCTTTCACGCCAGAGCAGTTTTGGTGTAGGTGGACTTCGCTACCGAGGATCGAAGTAGCAGAATCGGGACGGCCGAGATGGGAAGTGGAATACCATAGCTTGTAGACAAGATCGACAAACTGCTTCTTCCTCTCGGACTACTTCTTCCTCTGGAACTACTTCCGCTCCCGCCAGTAATGACGGTGGAATTGCAAAGATATACGCGTTTTATAGAGCGATGGATGAACCAGACAAAGTTGAAGAACCATTAAAAGTGGTCTCAAAAATGGCGTCGGAAACCCCGCTAGCTCTCGACCTCTCGCCTCTCGCCGTCTCAGTTTGTCTGTTAGAGTTGGGAATGAACACTGAAGGAGATGAAGTAAGTTTGGTCAACATCACTTAACCCTAAAGCCTAAACAATGTCGCATATCATGGCTTAATGATGGTTCTGTTTTGTTCGGTTACCATCGGTTCATAGGTAATTGAACCGATAGTCAACCGTTGACCAGTCAGTTGCTTTAGACAACCAAATCGAGCGATTCGGTAATCATTGTCCCGTTTCAGTTTGGTAGCTTTTTGAACACTTCTACTATACATATTGGTTATATAATACAATTATATGCTCACTATTTTCAATATGGTATTAGAGGTAAAACTTAATCGATCTTTACTTTATGCTTTACTTCAGCATTATCAGACTCAACCTACTGATTTTTCTTGTTGTCTTCTGTCCCAGCCACGCCACTAGTCACAAGTTAAGCAACCAACATACTACTTGTCTCGTCCAAGTTTTACGGGTTCAGATAGTTGAGATATTTCGGGTTCAGACAGTTGAGATATTTCGGGTTCAGACACTACTCGTCTCACACCTTTCTATTTAGATACATCTTGTTTGGTACTAGGCTTCATGCTGTTTCTTAAAAATTTCACACGAAAGAGAAATTGTGCGTATATCTCTACAGCTACCCATGCCATCTCATGTTGTCGAGAAATAGAACAGTATAAGACAACATGTCATAGACTAAAGGTGGCGCATTCGCTTCAAATGGACTGAACACGTCAGTGGTAACAACGAGGCGCGCGATCTGTATTTTCCTTAAAACTCTAGATAAGTCACGTCAGACATAATCCAATCTTCGTTGTCTAATGGATATGATAATGTATCACCGTCATTTCTTCCCCAATCCTCATGCTATCACATCCACTCATTGTCTCTTGTGTAAAAAATAATTACTTTAGACGGTCTGTCAATGAGAATTACCACAATATATTCCTTGCCACTTGCGAACCTCCAACTCTATGGAATCTCTCTACAAACTTTGTCCATAAGAAAACGTAGTAACATGCATTATATTTCACGCATGACATTACGATTACCTTCATTTAATTACCATCTTTTTTTTATGAATAAATTTCTAATAGTGTTGCCAATGTTGTGTCCAGATTGTTATCGTACAACGGGATCTGTAGCTCTGTCTCCAACCGCTTGTATTCCACCATAGTTTCTCTAGTGATCGACTCTTCGACTTGGTTCAAACTATCCTCTTCGTCATTTCATTAAAGCTGGATATCTCAAGATGGGTTTATTGCATCTACGAAATGCTGGACATGATCAACATTTGAATTGTGAGATGTAAAATACTAGTGACACCCGTGTTGCGATTGGTTTCCACAATTGCACCGTATCAGGGAAGGCTTAATCGATGTTCTTCAAGTATTTGTAACCGGCTAATATCCGACTTGATTCCACGGGGATCAAATAGGGGTTTGTACAAAAGATAACTTGTATCTAAGAAGTGTAAAAAGAAATTGAATAGACGTAAATTGTTTTGTTGTGTGTGGATGTGTCACTTCAATCAATCGATAGAAAGATGTAACAATGAAAAATAAATTAAAATGGTAATTTTAATCAATTAATTAGAAACCACAGGTGCTAGACCGACGACTCAAATGCCAATATAAATTCAGAAATCAAATTAAACATGCAATATTGATGATTCTATGCAATAAATACAATACTCGCCTCTCAGCATTGAGTAGTGCCTATTTTCAGATTGACAACCCTTTCGGGAATTATGATCAATCCTCCACAGCTATCAACTAGCGATTTTGGTACCAAGACGTCGACTTCAGGAGACTGACTTCTCGATCTTACTTATAGTCGGTTCTCAATTATCCCTCTCGGGATTAGCCTCAAAATTAAATCACGAATATCAAGTAGCTAATTTGACATTCATGTATAAAGCAAGCAAGATCCAAAATCAATAATTGCATACTTTAATTGAAATTATAAAACTAGTTCAACATCGATCATCATAAGTCTAGAACACATGATAAGGGGGTTTTATCCCACAATCATGGTGCAAAATACATAAATCATAACATGACATAACAGCTCAAGAGGTGAAGAAATTATGGACAAACCCTGAGTCTATGTCAAGAGATGGAGTCTCATGCAATCTTCAACTGCGATCCCGACCTTGATTTCTTGCTAGCTCGCGTTTTCGATAGTAGGTGATGATTATTCAGGCTTGAAAATCGTCTAGAAATGCTCTGCAACTGGTGGATGTCTCTTAAAATCGGGGTCCCTTTAGTTTAGGTTGAATTCTGCGTCTTATATTGTAGAAAATAGGCATGTGATGGTCGTCACGCCACTACAAATATGAGGAAATGTGTGACGATTGTCACATCTTGCGTCACATGTGTGTGACAATCCTCACCTCTCTTGTGATGATCGTCATTTCTTCCTACTCATTGTTGCTAGTCCTCTTCGTTGTTCGGATGCTTGAGTTTTATCAGTTTCTTGCCTTTTTCACCTGAATTATGCACATGCACAAAACCTACTTGAAGGCGTAATGTGGTACAAATGACTCTAAAAAGTCACGTACGAGGGGAATTAGACACTTAAATGTGGGTAATGAGGTGTCAGAATGCACTCCAAATGGACCCACGTCAACTGGACACTTCTATTCCTATTGCTTCTCTTCCCGACTTCTTCGGCTTCGCCATATTTCGTCCACAATGTATACAAACTCACAAACCCTCTCATTAGAAAGTTAGGGCATGATCTTCATATTACAGACATGAATATTGCAACATCTAGAACACATACACTTGAATCTATCTGGATCATATGATAGATCATTTTCCTTCACAAATCTCATGAAGTTTAAAAACCCTCAATGAACGTATCTCACGATCTCTCCTCTCTCATCCATGATCGAGCAATTTCTTAATTATATCCACAATAATGACGGAATACAATTTTTATATATATTAACAGCTTGTTCAAATTATTCTTACTACTATATAATGCAAAACACAATGTCATATTCAATATCACTACTCTCTATGATACACAATACAAAACACGACAAATTTTATACTACAAAAAATAGCATTAAATGCGGTACGATTTCTTTGTTCAACGATAACGAAATCACCATCGGGTCGTCCAATATCATTCCCCTAATGATATCTATGATCTAACTCTGGCACTCACCTTGCCATGATCAGTAGAGCGTGATCATAAAGAGTTAGCCTCATACTAGTCGCTTCTAATGAAGCTTAACTGACTTGGGACACATCAAACATGATTCGTTAAGATCTTGAGTTCTACTATAAGTGATGACACACATAATTATACAGATCAAACCATATTTAATATATTACTACAACACATTAGTAATATAATGTCGTTTTATTTATTCTGAAAGATGATAAAACATTAAGTTATTACATTGTGCTAGGGCACAACTCTAACAATCTCCCACTTGCCCCTAGTTCCAATCTACTCCCATAGACTTCACATGCCTTTTATGCTTAGGTTGTGATAGAGCCTTCGTCAAAGGAACGGCCATGTTATCATCAGTCGGAACATATACAATCTCCATGTCACCATTGTCAACGTACTCTCTGATAATATGATACTTCATGTGTGTGTGTTTTGTTCTGTTGTGGAATCTGGGATCCTGAGCAAGCGCTATGCCCCCCCGTGTTGTCACACAACAAGCTTACCAGATCAGACGCTCGCAACATTACATCTAATCCATTTAGACAGCTTCTAACCCATACGACCTCCTTAACTGCTTTTATTGATGCTATGTACTCAGCTTCCGTCGTAGAATCGGTAGTTGTGACTTGCTTGAAGCTCTTCCAGCTGAATGCTCCACCGTTCAACACAAAGACATATCCTGCCTGATATTTGAAGTCATCAGGATCTGTCTGAAAACTAGCATCAACATATCCTTTGACTGATAGTTCTCCATCTAACCCTCCATACACTTAGAATGCGTCCTTAGTCCTCCTCAAATATTTGAGGATGGTCTTGAAAACAGTCTAGTGTTCTTGGCCATGGTTAGACTGAAATCTGTTGGCACAGCTGAGTGCGAACGAAACATCCGGTCTCGTGCATATCATGGTATTGGAGTTGTGTCATAACTCAATGGAATAAGTTATCTACAATGTATTGTTTTATCATCTTTCAGAATAAATAAAACTATATTACATTACTAGTGTGTTTTAGTAATATATTAAAAGTGATTTAATCTATGACATTATGTGTGACAACAATAATAGTAGATCTGTAGATTGGAAAGAATCACATTTAATGTGTTTCTTGTCATACATGTTTCATCAGAAGCGACTAGTATGATGATAACTCTATATGATCATGTTCTACTAATCATGGCAATGTAGTTCCGGAGTTAGATCATGGATATCATTCGGGGAATGATATTGGACGATCCGATGGTGAGTATGCAGCATAGATGTTGTCATGAGCATACTCACATATCGTAGCTTGTCAAAATATCCTTACACCAAGGAGTCTTTGTCGTTACTATGTAATTAGAAACTGAGTTTGGCGTTGCCTAGTATTATCCGTAAAAGGGTAGTCATAAGGGCTCTGATTGGCTTAGTTATTGATTACATGAGGGAACACGAAAGACGACTAAGGAATTTATCCCTCATGCTCCGACATGGGAAAGATATCTGTTTGGGCCGCTTGATGAGACTGACGGAAAGGAAATGCATGGCCATGTTAGAGATACGCAGTATAAGGATTTAGTCATTTCACAAATTAAGAAACACTAATTGATTAAATAAAGATGACGGCTCTATGCCTTATGATCAATATGGACATCGCTGTTGCTACGTTTAATAGTTGGCATGATATTTTAGCGCAAAAGTAAGAAGTCGAGTAACATGTTGTATGACATGTGGAGCGACTTGTTACGAGCCGCAGATTAGGAAAGTCTGAAGATTTCCTATTTCAACGAAGCTTGGAGTGAAAGAAGAAAGGCGGCACGAAGACTTAGAGCGCAAGAGAGTGACGTCGACAAGTCAAATGACTTCCAGCTGGCAGTTACACGTCAGCAAAAAGAGGCAACTAAGGCGGCAACTAGACTTGCCTGATTTCATCAGGAAGTCAGAACAGGCAAGATGACTTCCAGCTGTCGTGGAAGGCGGCAACAACTTGCCTGACTTTCCTGTTCCTGATCCGAGAAGGATTAGGAATGTGAGCTGCTATAAAAAGCCCTTGGCTTCCCATTAGTAGTCATCCGTTCTTGTTCTAACAATTGCAAGATTTCTCAGAGCTCTTAACCGTGCACCATCGGCGTGTTGAGAGGCTGATTAAGATTCAATAGAACGGATCTTTGCTCCGGTCAAACCTTGAGTCGCGAAGACTAAGTGTTTGGGTCGGTTAGGGTTTTTGTTTGTGATTGAAGACTCACAACTCCGTCCAAGAAGACAACGACACCGAGCATGGACTTGCTCGAAGGGTGGAATTGAGGGAATCTCAAAGACAGGGGGAGAGGCTCCTGGTCGAGGTGATTCACGGTGAGATCTATAGTAGCTTAGGACAATAGCTTGTGTGATAGCTAGTTGGGCTTGAAGTTGTACTATTGACTACCTGATAGTGAAAAACCTTTCCATTGGCAAAGTGCCCCCAGACGCAGGTGCGGAGTCACCGAACTGGGTAATCATCTCTGGTGTCGTGATTATTATCTGTCTATTACTCTGCTTACTGTTTCCACAAGAAGTCGATACACAAGTTACAGACTTTGTGTTCGACTTCCTGACTTGGCTACGATTCAGAATTTCAATTGGTATCAGAGGAGGCACCTTAATCTCTTAGGTGATTTTCCTGCAAAAATCTGAGTAGCTAATATGGATTCGAAGGAAGGAGGATCTGTCAATCGTCCGCCGGTACTCGACGGAACAAACTATGGATATTGGAAAGCACGAATGTGTGCCTTCTTGAAGTCCCTCGACAGCAAAACCTGGAAGTCTATCATCAATGGATGGGAGGAACCTTACTATGCTGATGCACATGGAAATCAAACGAGCATCAAACCAGAAAAGGAGTGGAGCATGGAAGAAGATGAAGCTGCCCTAGGTAATTCACGTGCACTCAATGCTATTTTTAATGGAGTTGATAAGAATGTGTTTCGACTCATCAACACATGCACAAGTGCCAAAATTGTCTGGGACACGCTTGCTGTTGCTTACGAGGGTACTTCAAAAGTCAAAGAGCAGAAGTTACAGTACCTCACGACTAACTTTGAGGCTCTGACCATGAATGACGACGAGACTATTGCGGAGTTTAATGTGCGCATCAAGGATTTGGCCAATGAATCATATTCACTTGGCAAGCCTATGACCGATGAGGACTTGGTCAGAAAAACACCGAGAGCCTTAAGTCCCAGATTCAAGATGAAGATCACCGCCATCGAAGAAGTCCATGACTTGAAAACACTGAAGTTTGATGAACTCATGGGCTCACTAATGACTTTCGAGCTCTCCCTACCTCCTATTGAGAAGAAACATAAAAGGTGTGGCTTTCAAAAGTTCTAATCAGAAGAATTCAACACACTCTGAGTCGGATAGTGACATCGAGGAAACTATCGCCATGCTGGCCAAAAACTACAACAGAGTCATGAAGAGGTTTGGCCAGATGACAGGAAGAAAAGTCACCCGAGAAGTCAGAGACAAGCCACTACACAAGTTTCAGAAGCTCGAAAACATAGCCAACGATGGAGGGCGAGGAGAACGATCAGGTAAAGGAGCACAATGTTTTGAATGTGAGGGGTATGGACATATGCAGAGAGAATGTCCCAACTTCCTAAAGAAATAGAAGAAGGGATTCATTGCCTCTCTAACTGACGATGAAGATGAGGAAGACAGTGACCTTGAGCATACAAGTAACTATGTGGCTTTCACTTCCTCCACAATAGATCAACCAGCTGAAAGCTCAAAGAAGTATGACTCTGATGATGAGCTATCCGATGAGACTCTCAACAACGCTTACAACAAATGGTATGTCAAGTGGCTTGAAGACTCTCATGTAATCGAAAAACATAACGCTCTCATTCTTACTCTTAATGAAGACAAGTCAAGACTTCTCGAGACAACTGTTGATCTCAAAAAGGAAGTTGCTCGACTGAAAGGCGAGTTAGAGCAGGTCACGAAGTCAGTAAAGATGATGAATCCAAGCACGGACACTCTAGATCAAATCCTGTCAATCGGGAAACTAGCCAGGAATATGGAAGGTCTTGGATATTCGAAAGAAGCCTCATCATCGCACACCATCTTCGTTCCTCAGAAGTCTGTCTCCCAGAAGTCTCGCCAGAAGTCTCCTAACTTCACGGCTGACCAAGCGACCAAAAAGTCTTCTACCCTGGCCGCGTCAAAAACCCAGAACAAAAGACATAACTGGGTTTGTCATCACTGTGGACGAAGAGGACATATTCGACCCTTCTGCTATCATCTATATGGGAAGAGCTCGGTCAAGAAAAGGACCACCGTCAAGAAAAGCCAACCTCGGAAGGAATGGCGAGTCAAAGAGGTCAACTATCGAGCTAACATCGCATACACCGCTTTAAAGGCCTCAACCAGCAACGATTGGTACTTCGATAGTGGATCATCTCGACACATGACGGGTAATAGCTCTTTCCTGGTCACTTTAATACCATGCACAAATAGCTTCATCACTTTTGGAGATGGAGTAAAAGCGAGAGTGCTCGGGAAAGGAAAACTCAATCTTCCCAACTCTCCGTGTCTGAAAGAAGCTTTGCTAGTAGAAGGCCTCACAGCAAACCTCATCAGCATAAGCCAAATATGTGATTTAAATCTGGATGTCCACTTCACTCGTGACAAGTGCTCGGTCAAAGACGAACAACAAAAGGAAGTCATGATAGGCCACAGGTCCCTTGACAATTGTTATCTATGGTCTCCAACAGTCAGCACCTTGCCAACCAAGTGCCTTTTATCCAAAGCTCAAGAGACAAAACTATGGCATCAAAAACTTGGTCACATCAATTTGAGGAGTATGCAAAAAATTCTCTCTGAAAAGGCTATCATCGGAGTTCCCAACCTCAAGATCATTAAAGGAAAAATTTGTGGAGAATGCCAGATTGGGAAACAAGTCAAGACGTCGCACAAGAAGGTACAACATCTTACTTCTTCTCGTGTTCTAGAACTTCTTCATGTTGACCTTATGGGACCCATGCAAGTAGAAAGTCTAGGAGGAAAGAAGTACATATTTGTCTGTGTAGACGACTTTTCAAGGTACACATGGGTAGACTTTATTCGAGAGAAGTCAGATACCTTCTCAGTCTTTGAAGCCTTATGTCGAAGAGTTCAACGAGAAAAGGGAGAAGTCATTGGGAAAGTCGTCAAGCTTCAGAGCGATCATGGAAAGGAGTTTGAGGACATCAGCTTCGCAAACTTTTGTGATGCTGAAGGAATTGCGCACGAATTTTCTGCTCCCATCACTCCTCAGCAAAACGGAATCGTTGAAAGAAAGAATCGCACTCTTCAAGAGATGGCAAGAGTCATGATGTTAGCCAAAGACATCCCGCAACACTTCTGGGCTGAAGCTTTGAATACGGCATGCCATATTCATAATAGAGTGACTCTCCGCCCTGAAACTTCGTTCAGTCTTCATGAAATATGGAGGGGGAGAAAGCCGAATGTCAAATACTTCCATGTGTTTGGATCAGTCTGCTACATACTCGCAGATAGGGAATCGCGACGCAAATTGGATTTTAAAAGCGAAGAAGGCATCTTCCTCGGATACTCCAGAAATAGTCGGGCTTTTCGTGTATTCAACAAACGCACCTGGACTATCATGGAATCCATCAATGTCGTGATCGATGACAGCAACGAGCAACCCAGTGACGAGGACGAAAAAGTCCTAAATCTCTCAGGAGAAGTCAGACCAGAAGTCAGAGGAGAAGTCAGACATGAAGTCAAGGACGATGAGCGCAACAAAGGGTCTGAAGACGAAAGCCAAATCATCCCGGATGAAGAGGCAACTCCCACAAGGCAAACAGCTCCATCAAGAAGAATTCTGAAGTATCATCCACCCCAGGATGTGATTGGAGACATTAATGAGGGAATTCGAACTCGTCAAAAAGCAGCCCTTGACTACCAAGAGTTGATAGGTAACATGTGCTTTATTTCCAAAATTGAGCCAAAGAATATACAAGAGGCCATCAATGATGAGTATTGGGTCTGCGCGATGCAAGAAGAATTGGTTCAGTTTGCAAGGAATGAAGTCTGGGAACTTGTACCCAAACCTGACAATGTCAATGTCATCGGGACAAAATGGATATTCAAAAACAAATCTGACAAACAAGGAAACATCACTCGAAACAAAGCGAGACTGGTGGCTCAAGGGTACACACAAGTCGAAGGAGTCGACTTTGAAGAAACCTTTGCTCCGTTAGCCAGATTGGAAGCCATACGACTTCTTCTCGGCATCGCATGTCATCTGCGCTTCAAACTCTATCAGATGGATGTAAAGAGTGCCTTCCTTAATGGAAATCTAAACGAAGAAGTCTATGTAGCCCAACCAAAGGGATTCGAAGATCATGACTCTCCGCACCATGTCTACAAGCTAAAGAAAGCTCTCTACGGTCTCAAACAAGCTCCACGAGCATGGTATGAACGTCTTACCCAATTCCTTGTACAAAATGGCTATATTCGAGGGGGAGTAGACAAAACTCTCTTTGTGAAGAAGGAAGGAAAGGACATCATGATAGCTCAAATATATGTCGACGACATTGTATTTGGAGGGAAGTCAGACAAGATGGTGGAACGCTTCGTTCAACACATGGAGTCTGAATTTGAGATGAGTATGGTCGGTGAGCTCACATATTTCCTAGGCTTCCAGATCAAGCAGATGTCAGATGGAATATTTATCTCCCAGAGCAAATACGCAAAGAACATTGTCAAGAAGTTCGGGTTAGAAAAGGCTTCGCACAAGAGGATTCCTATTGCCACACATGACAAGTGCACGAAGGACGAGATGGGAGAACCAGTTGATCAAAGTCTTTATCGAAGCATAATAGGAAGTCTCCTCTATTTGACAGCAAGTCGACCCGACATTGCTTATTCTGTGGGAGTCTGTGCTAGATACCAAGCCAATCCAAAAGTCAGTCACTTGGCTCATGCAAAGAGGATCATAAGGTACATCTCAGGAACCTCTGAATTAGGATTACTATATTCCTTTGATACCTCTCCTACTCTGGTTGGATATTGTGATGCTGACTGGGCGGGAAGCACACCAGATCGAAGAAGCACCTCTGGAGGTTGTTTCTACCTGGGGAACAACCTTGTATCATGGTTCAGCAAAAAGCAAAATGGTATTGCTTTGTCTACTGCTGAGTCCGAATATATCGCAGCTGGAAGTAGCTGTACTCAGCTTCTTTGGATGAAACAAATGTTGGCAGAATATGGAGTCAAGCAAGAAGTCATGACTTTGTTCTGTGACAACATCAGTGCAATCAACATCTCGAAGAACCCAGTGCAGCATAGCAAGACAAAGCATATTGACATCAGGCACCACTTTATTCGAGAGCTTGTAGAAGACAAGAAAATAAAGCTCGAATACCTACTCACTGAGAAACAAGTCGCTGACATCTTTACTCTTTACAAAAGCATTAGATGCTAAAAGGTTTGAAAGTCTGAGGTCAACCCTCGGACTTTGCTGTCTAGAATAGCCAGAAGTCAAGCAAGAAGAGGAAGAGCTTTTAGTTGATTTTACTCTTTCTCTCGATCAGGACCAAACAGGGTCCACAAAATCAAGCCGGGCCCAAATCCTTTTATCAGAAGCCCGTTAGTCTTTTTGAATTTTGAGAATGATTACGATCTGACTATCCACCTATCAGAAATCATTCTGTTCAACTTCCACAGACTCTGCACCTCCTCCACTATTTTGAAATCGCTAAGGTTTCTCAGATCAAAAAGTTCTGCAAAAATTTGCTTTCCCCCACAAAGAACAAAATCCTAGCTAAATGGTTGGTACTCGCAGCGGTAGAATACCATCTGCTTCAAAAGTACTTCGAGCAAAAATGAGGGCAAAGGTCATTGCCAAGAAATTATCTGCCTCCAAATCAACGAGAACCAAGCATGGAGTGAGAATCCGAGGAGGATGAAACTTAGGGGAAACTTCGGCAGCTCCTCAGGAAGTAACAAGCTCGCCCCCATCTGTCACACCGGAAGACACAATTCTCGTCGTTGAGAAGAACGACGCTCAAGCCGGTTCTGCGAACATTGAAGGAGAAGCTTCTCTCTCGACTCCGACTCCAACACGAGGTAAATCTACTACCCTCTCTGAAGAAAGCCTGCCTGTATAGGGATTTGAAATCCTTGTTCCTGAAGTCCACGATACTGGCTCCGAGGACCAACCTAGCCTCTCTAAGTCGACACACACACCAGAGAAGTCCCCTCTAGACGAGGACTTGCAAAAGGAAGAAAGTTCCCATGTCGCCCCAAACAGTGAGTCAGGATTCCAGAAGTCACTCAACTTCTAGAGGAACCTGCCAAAGAAAGTGTCGATATTGAAAACATGGAAAAGGAAGAAGCTGTGCCCAAAAGGGCTGAAAGAAGGAAGCTACCAACCCGAAGGTTGGTTGATGAAGAAGAAGAAACTCAAGCTCAGAGAAGATTGACCCCAAAAAGGAAAGCAGCAGAAAAGGGAGAAGCTTCGACGTCCAAACAGCCGAAGAAGTCAAGAAAGAAGTCATTGACCACAGAAGCAACCTCTGTCCCTGAAGAAAAAGAATCTGAAGAAGAAGACACCCTAATTATGCTACCACAGGTGAAGAAGACATTAGGAGGGCTGAAGCTCCCCAAGTATGTACCGAAGGCACCCACAGACAACGTCTCTTTCCACTCTGTAGACAATGCCGTTAAGTGACAGTATGTCTATCAACGGAAGATCTACCTAGAAAGAGAACTCTCCACAGAAGCACAAGGGATAAATGCGATTGTAGAGCTTATTCGTAGAGCTGGCATGACCTACACGGTCATAAATATTGGCCCATTCTACCCGAATTTGGTTAAGGAGTTTATCGTCAATCTATCAAGCGAGTTCGATGACCCTGAAGATGCTGAATACCGAAAGGTGTTTGTTCGGGGGGAATGCTTTGAAGTCTCTGCCTCAACCATCAACACATACCTTGGCAGAGATGACCCAGAATTCACTCCGGAAGTCCCGCACTTGGAAAAAGTAGCGGTCGAAATAACCGGAGGACGTAAGAAGGGATGGCCACTCAAGGAAACCATTGCGGCAACCGAGCTCACAACAAAATACTCTATTCTCTACCGCATCGGTCTGGCTAACTGGGCACCCTCTACGCATGGGTCAAGCATCAAAACCGAGCTGGCAAAACTCATTTACCAAATAGGTACGCAGTCTCCCATTGATTTTGGCGCTTACATTATTGACCATCTAGTTAAGCACGCCAAATCATGTGCAATCAAACTTCCAATCGGGTTCCCTTCGCTAATCATCGGTATCCTGCTCCAACAATGTCCTAACATTGTCTGAGAGTCGGATATTCCGGGTAAAATGCCACTGCCTCTAGCCATCAATCTCAAGAACTTTGAAGGGCAGCATTTGAAGGACCTTGGACTTCCTATGGCCAAAACTCCAGGAGCTGGATCAAGCTTTCGTCCCTCAGGACCAATTGGCGCTAAGATGCAGGAAGAATTGGTGGAAGTGATTGCTGATCTGGAGAAGTCAATTGCCACGCTCTCAACTCGCAAAGTCGCCTGTGAAGTCCTTCTAGAAAACCTCCGATCTGCTGCTGCTACTGCTGATGTTCCTGCTGAAGAAGAAAATAACGACTCCACGTCGTTTTAGTGATTCTCTGAAATTTGCTATGATAACTCTGTCCCACACACACTATTAAATTCTCGGGGTTTGTCCGAGTTACTTTCCGTACACTGTGACTATTTTTTTGGGTATTTGCTCTTGATTGAGCTGGATTTGAGCTCATGTTTGAGCCGTTTATTTGCTCATGGTGTGAGCTATTTCTCTTTTACCCTGCTGTTTAGACAAATCTAGGTTATGAGATTGCTTTTGGCAATATTTTTCGACAAACAGGGGGAGATATGTGATACGACGCCAGAAGTCGCGCGCCGAAAAGATGTACATAGAAGTCGCCGCTCAAAACGTTAAGCTCCAGAAGCTGCTCCAGAAGATAAACTAGAAGCCGCACAAGAAGTCGCATCGGAAGTCACGAAACTTGCTGTGTGCGTAACTGCCTCAAGGTGACGACGATGAGCCTGCTTGGAGTAAAGAAGTCACATCACTTGTTGTGCGTAACTGCCACAAGAAAAGTCACTTGCTGTGCGTAACTGCCACAAGATGACGATGGGTTTACAAAAGGGCGTTTGCCTAAAAAATTGCCAAAGGGGGAGATTGTTGCTACGTTTAATAGTTGGCATGATTTTTTAGCGCAAAAGTAAGAAGTCGAGTAACATGTTGTATGACATGTGGAGCGACTTGTTACGAGCCGAAGATTAGCAAAGTCTGAAGCTTTCCTAGTTCGACGAAGCTTGGAGCGAAAGAAGAAAGACGCCACGAAGACTTGGAGCGCAAGAGAGTGACGTCGACAAGTCAGGCGACTTCCAGCTGGCAGTTACACGTCAGCAATAGGCGGCAACTCGACTTGCCTGATTTCATCAGGAAGTCAGAACAGGCAAGACGACTTCCAGCTGTCGTGGAAGGCGGCAACAACTTGCCTGACTTTCCTATTCCTGATCCGAGAAGGATTAGGAATGTGAGCTGCTATAAAAAGCCCTTGGCTTCCCATTAGCAGTCATCCGTTCTTGTTCTAACAATTGCAAGATTTCTCAGAGCTCTTAACCGTGCACCATCGGCGTGTTGAGAGGCTGATTAAGATTCAATAGAACGGATCTTTGCTCTGGTCAAACCTTGAGTCGCGAAGACTAAGTGTTTGGGTCGGTTAGGGTTTTTGTTTATGATTGAAGACTTACAACTCCGTCCAAGAAGACAACGACACCGAGCATGGACTTGCTCGAAGGGTGGAATTGAGGGAATCTCAAAGACAAGGGGAGAGGCTCCTGGTCGAGGCGATTCACGGTGAGATCTATAGTAGCTTAGGACAATAGCTTGTGTGATAGCTAGTTGGGCTTGAAGTTGTACTATTGACTACCTGATAGTGAAAAACCTTTCAACTGGCTAAGTGCCCCCAGACGTAGGTGCGGAGTCACGGAACTGGGTAATCATCTCTGGTGTCGTGATTATTATCTGTCTATTACTTTGCTTACTGTTTCCACAAGAAGTCGATACACAAGTTACAGACTTTGTGTTCGACTTCCTGACTTGGCTACGATTCGGAATTTCAATCGCCTATGTGGACAGGATAGAGAAACAAGTTCTTTGGATTTTGTTTAATCGAATTCGCATCAAAGGTATATATTTTTTCGCTTTCTAATCTTGTTATAAAATCAATTTAGCATGAAGATCGTAATCATCGTTTTCGGGATCCATGGTTAATTCGCTTCCACATGAAATTAAATGTTTTGACCCCATGGAATTCCTTCAATGGTATCAGTGGCTGGTTGTATTGCATATTGATTTCTAGCATGTTAGATTCACATGAATAAAATACCTAGGGTTGCTTAATTTAATTGTGGATATTATTGCATGAAAATTGTGAATTAAATTTTTTTATTTTTTGAAATTAATTTTTTCTGAAAAAATTAGGTTCCCGGGCTGATCTGACTGAGCCATGATCAGCCCTAGGTCGAGACCCTTGGGTCGGGATGGAAAGCCCTAGGGCTAACCATGGCCGGCGCTAAGGGCCAACCAGGTCGCGCCACGGACGACTATGGCAGCCCTCGCGGGTGACCATGGCTGCTGCCGCGGGTGACCAGGTCTGCCAAGGCTCGACCATGGAATAGCCCACGGAACGTCCATGGGCGACGCCCAGGCAGACCAGGTCGAGACCTGGGACGCCCCTGGCAGCCCTCGGGCTGGCCGCGGGCGATTCCCAGGCCGACCAGGACGGCCCGCGCGGGTGACTACAATCGCCCACGGGTGATTCGTGGTCGAGCCTTTGCGGCCCGACCGGTGTCGGGCTTGAACCGGTCGAATTTTGACGGTTCGCGAGAAATTGTAAGAATCCTAATTTTAATTTCAGATCCGGTTCGGTTTCGATAAACCGAAAAAACGGGTTTAATTCAAAATTAATTTAAACCGTCCGGTTTTGATAAACCGGATATTTTCCACACTTAAGCAAGATAAAATTGGAATTAATAATGTTGTTTGATAACATGATGTTCGATAACATATTTTTGAAAACATGTTGTTTCCCACATGATGTGTAGCTAAGGCCCTCTAGATGTGAATGGTCGTTTGATTTAATTTCAACTTTTGCAACCTACGAGTTGCTTTATTTTTTATTTGTAATTAAATATGACATGCGTGTTGTGATGGTTGTAATTGTGTTATATTATGGAATTATAAAAGAACGACACAAGAAACAAATCAAGCGGGAGACTTGGAGCGAAGAGGAATCCCAGAGTTGGTGGAGTTCCAAAGAAGGCTCGAAGCCAGTGAGAGTCCACGAGGATTGTGCAAGTGAAGGATTGAAGACTTAGTCTTTAGGGTTTATTGCTAGTATCCTAGGATCCTATAGGATGAGCTATAGCTATGCATGTTATTTACATTTATGTATTAATGTATGAATGTATGGATGCGTGATTAGCTTAAATACATCGAATGTAGTTTAGACTATCACCCACATGTAAAGATCAAAATTGGAATTAATCACTCATTGCATGTAATATGGACTTGGAGTCATCCTTGCATCGAGTGTAGTTGATGACTCCAATTAAGATTGTATCGATATACAAGCAGGAATTAAAACATAGAAACACAACTAATTTCAAGTCAAGCGTGATACCATCCAAGTCTCGACACTCAGAAGATTTTGAGCTTATGAGTGGGTGCACCTCAGCGTAGCATTCATAGGGGAGAAGTCCGGATTGAAAGAGATCACCACGGGTTCCATTCGATAAATATCATGCAGCGGACGTTATGTAACCATGGTGATCGATGTAAGCTTTGATCTTAATGTAAATTCAACATGTTATATATACCTTTTGAATCTGAAAATTACCTATTCTAATCGATGAAAACACAAGCTTAGTGTTTCTCTATTAGTTCCACACAAGCACCACAACCGAAGAAGGTTTTCTCTCAAACTTTTTTTGCTATGAATTTTTAGAGAAGCTTGACAAAAATGGAGGTTGAAGAGAGAGGAAGAAGTCGGCCAAGAGGGGGGAGAAGAAGATGGGAGTGGTTGTTGAAAATTAGAGAAAATAATGGAAGAAATATTAGAATTTTAATTTGAAAAATAAAATTGAATTTCAAATGAAAATTGCATATCTATCCTTCATAAACTGTTATTTGCATTTGTTCCCATTCATCACTTAAATCCCTAAATGGGCTTTAAGCCCGTTTAACCAAAAACCAAATCAATCCATTAAATTGAGTTCTAATTTCGGTTTAGACAAAACGGTTCATTTTCCTCGAATTGATTTTTTCAACCGTCTGGTTAAAACTGTAGTTAGGACGGTTTTAGAGATTGGCTGATTTTTAAAGGAACTGAAGAACATGTTACAAAGAATATCGAAGCATCTTCTGCGACATCTTGTGTGACATTGTTGACGGCGTCTCGGTAAACATCCTGATCGACAGAAATTAGGAAAGTGCAGTTTCGGCAGAGAAGTTCGAAGACGACTAGGAAATTCCAGAAAGACTTCAAATCTGGAAAGAAGAAAGACGGTGATTAAGAGGAAACCCATTAGGGTTAGTACTCATGCTCGATTGCTATAAAAGCTTAGGCTACCTCCTTAGCAATCGTGTGACTCTTTATTTGTTTCCTAGCAACAATTTGCAAGGTTCTTAGACGTGAAGGTTTGCGGGCTGAGAAATTGCAGATTGAGCTAAGGATATTGTGCATCACATAACTATTGAGAGTTAGGTGATTGAGGGTTTACTGATCGCGTGACTGAAGACTGCACGCAACCACCAAGTTGTACGAAGACTTGAACTGACAGAGCAAGTCGATTGCTCGAAGAGTGGAATCAAGACGGAGTCTTGGATTCAGGGGGAGACCCTGAGATAGATTGCACTGTAAGACATAGCATAAAGTATAAATCTAGGGATGATCACTGGTACTTGTATGTTCTGACGAATTACTGATAAGTGAAATCTTTCCACTAGGCTGAGAGCCCCCAGACGTAGGTGACGTTGCACCGAACTGGGTAAACAATCTGCCGTGTCATTGTTTATAGCTTTATATTTCTGTCCTGCGTTATCTACACAAGAAGTCATACACGGTGTTATAGTTTCATACGTAACATTGTGTGTGACATCTTGCACGACTAGACCGATCAAAATTTCAATTGGTATCAGAGGGGGCACCTACAGCTTTTGGTGAGTTCCTAAAACAAATATTTTGATCAAGATGGACAATACCAGAGAAGGAGGATCCATAAATCGACCACCTGTTCTAGATGGAAGCAACTACGGCTATTGGAAGGCTTGAATGTGTGCCTTTATGAAGTCACTTGACAACAAAACATGGAAAGCTGTGATCAATGGTTGGAATGCCCCACAACTCAGTGACAACGATGGTAATCCTATCGATCCAAAACCAGAAAAAGATTGGATTGATGATGAAGACGAGGAATCACTGGGAAACTCACGAGCTCTGAATGCTATCTTCAACGACGTTGACAAGAACGTATTCAGACTAATCAACACATGCACAACTGCCAAATCCGCATGGGAAATCCTTGCTGTTGCATATGAAGGAACAACCAAGGTTAGAGAACAAAAACTGCAATACTTAACAACCAACTTTGAAGCCCTTGTCATGAAAGAAGACGAATCAATTGCATAATTCAATGTTCGTATTCGTGATCTAGCCAATGAATCCTATTCTCTGGGAGAACTAATGTCTGATGAAAAATTAGTAAGAAAAACCATGCGTGCTCTTAGCCCTAGGTTTAAGATGAAGATCACTGCAATAGAGGAAGTTCATGAATTCAAGATCTTAAAACTTGATGAGCTGATGGGGTCTCTAATGACCAATGAGTTGTCTCTGCCTAACATCGACAAAAGGAACAAAGGAGTTGCTTTCAAAAGCTCAACACACAAGCAACCAGATCCTGAGGAATCTGATTCTGACGAAGACATCGATGCTATAATGGCCCTTCTCACGAAAAATTACAACAAAGTCATGAGAAGATTCAGTCGAATGGGTGGACGGAATGTCACAACAAATGCCAGAAACAAAGCTCCACAAAAAGCTCAAACAGGAGGAAGTCTTGACAGACCAAACAAGAGTGGGGAAGAAAACAACAAAACAAAGGACTTCAATGTCATGAATGTGAAGGATTCGGCCACCTCCGTAGAGAATGTCCAAATTTCCTCAAACAACAAAAACGAGGTTACAACGCCACCCTATCAGACGATGACAATGAAGATAGCGGATCTGAACAGGTAAGCAACTTTGTTGCATTCACCACTACTACTCCTATATGTAACATTGACAATTCTGCCAATATCAATGATGATCACCACGATCCAACTCCAAATGAGAATTGGACTAGAGAGCAACTAGTCGAGGCATACAAAGGCTTACATACCAGATGGATCAAGGAAACTCTAATACTTGATCAACAAGGTGAACGGATTATCAGTCTTACCAACGACAAGTCTAGATTTCTAGAGACGATCGTGGAGCTAAAACGCGAAATCACCAGACTTAATGGAGAAATCAGTCTTATGACTAAATCGGTAAAGATGATGAATCCTAGCACGGAAAGCCTTGACAAGATCCTATCAGTAGGAAAGTAGTCCAAGGATACGACGGGACTAGGGTACTCACACGATATCCCCTCAACAGCAGTGACGAAGTTTGTCCCACAACAAGCCATGGTTGACAAGAAACCACTGGATTCCCCAACACATCCTACAGGACGACCTACAACAAATGCCATGACATCGTCTACAACATGGTCGTGTCAAGCAACTGTCAGAAGACATCCTCCACGCAGACAACAATACTACATAAGACCAGCTTATCAATATCAATAGATATGTCATTACTGTGGTCAACAAGGTCACATCAGACCTTTTTGTTTTCAACTTCTTGGGAGGAAGCAAGCTCAGCTACCACAAAAGAGACATCAAAGACATCTCTCAACTCCTCAGAAAACATCCCGCCTTGAATGGAGACTTAAGAACCTAGTCTATCGAGCTAATGTTGCATATACATCCTTAAGTGCATCAACAAACAAGGACTGGTATCTCGACAGTGGATGTTTACGACACATGACAGGTACTCCAGAGTTTCTTTCCAATCTCAAATTATATACAAACTACTATGTTACTTTTGGAGATGGGATTCGAGCACGAATCATTGGAAAAGGAGTACTCAAGAATTCAGGAGCTTCCTGCCTAACTGAAGCATTACTTGTAGAAGGACTTAAGGCAAACCTGATTAGCATCAGCCAGATCTGTGATCTAGGTTCAGAAGTGAAATTTACTAAAGAAGGCTGTGTAGTAAAAGACTCCGATCAAGTCACTATTCTACAAGGAATCCGCTCAATGGATAACTGTTATATCTGGTCCCCCGAATCACATATCAAAGCGGAAAAGTGTTTTGTCTCCAAAGTAGAAGAAACCAAACTATGGCACAGAAAGCTTGGACATCTAAATCTTAGAAGCATGCAGAAGACAATATCCGAGCAAGCCATTACTGGAATACCAAACCTGAAAATAATAGGAGGAAAGATCTGCGGAGAATACCAGATTGGGAAGCAAACCAAGATGTCACACAAGAAGCTGCAACACATCACCACCTCTCGAGTACTTGAGCTAGTACATGTAGACCTATTGGGGCCAATGCAAGTTGAGAGTCTTGGAGGAAAACGCTATGTCTTTGTGTGTGTAGATGATTACTCACGATACACATGGGTTGACTTCCCTCGTGACAAATCAGATACATTCTCGATCTTCAAGAATCTATGCATCCAGGTCCAACGAGAAAAAGGGGAAACAATTGGCAAAATAATTCGACTTCGTAGTGATCATGGAAGAGAGTTCAAGAACAGCAAATTTGCATAATTCTCTAACTCAGAAGGGATAGCTCATGAGTTTTCGGCACCAATCACTCCCCAACATAATGGCATTGTAGAGCGCAAAAACAGGACTCTACAAGAGATGGCTAGAGTTATGATGCTGGCCAAGGACATACCAACTCACTTTTGGGCAGAAGCACTTAACACTGCTTGCCATATCCACAATCGAGTCACTCTCCGACCAGGTATGTTAGTAACTCATATCATGGTTTAGTAAAAATCAAAACTGTGTTGCCCTTTCCACTGCCGAATCGGAGTATATTGCTGCTGGGAGTAGCTGCACACAACTACTATGGATGAAGCAGATGTTAGTCGAATAAAATGTCAGACAGGAAGCATGACTTTATATTATGATAATGTCAGTGCCATCAACATCTCCAAAAATCCTGTCCAACACAGTAAGACCAAACACATTGACATTAGACACCACTTCATTCGAGAGCTGGTCGAAGATAAGAAGATCATCATAGAGCACATCCATATAGAGAAGCAACTTGCCGCTATTTTCACGAAGGCATTAGATACGAGCATATTTGAGTTCCTCAGGTTGTCACTCGGTCTGTGCACCATCAACGAACAATAGAAGTTGCTGAAACGGTTGAGAGGAGTTAGTTGGTGCCTCTTCATGAACCGGTCCAAAATCCCAACACATGCCATTGGGCCAAGCATACCAAAAGCCCATATAAAGAAAGGAAAGGTCACAAGATACGCTCGGTCTCCAACAGATTTGATTTGAATCAACCTGCCTTCAAAATCAAAACCTAGTCTGCCTCTTCTCGTGTTCGCTCTCATCTCCCTCACCTCTCACACTCTGCAACAAAAATCTCACTACCTACACAGACATGGTGAAAACTCGGAGCACGATAGTAGCAAAGAAGGTCTCTGGTAGTCAACAATCCGAACCAAAGAGGGCAGAAGCAAAAAGCTCCAAGAGCAGCAAAGCAAAAACCAACAAGCATGGAGTCCGAATCAAAGGACCAAAAGCGCAGAAAGCTGAGGAATCTCCCAAAGAAACCCCTGCGGAGGAAGCACCAATGCCAATCTTTTCTCGAGTTCCCAAACGGTCTCGAACCGGAAGTGCTGCATTCTCCATGACAGATCTAACAGGGCCAGAAAGGGAGACTGATCTTGGCCAAGGAAGTCGAGAAGCATCCATGCAGATTGTTCCTGTTCCAGTTTCAACAAATGTCCCAGGTATTGACTCCTCCATTATTTCAAACACCGATACTTATAGAAATAGTGACATGTTGGAGTCACTACTGGAAAACTAAGATCCACCTCAAGAAGGTGTGGTAGAGGAACTGATAAATCTTGGAGGAGAAAAGGAAGACATGACCCCGGTCAGTCACGGGTTGGAGCGTATTGCTGAAGTAGAAAGAGAGGAAGAAGGTACAACATATGTCATTCCTGAAGCCACAAAGGAGGCTGTAGAAGAAGAAGTCGCTGACTTGGAAGAAGCCGAGGAAGAAGCTGAGAAGGACAACAGTGTCGCCACAATTAACATAGAAGAAGGTCCTCTGGATGCTAGAGTAGATGCGACAGAAGATGCTACTGAGGCAGCACACACGGTGTTGTCATCTCTGATGAAGAAGGTAATAGAAGAAAATGAAAGTCTAGCTGATATGGTTGAAAAACTCAAAGAAACCAAGAAGAGGAAGGAGGTGAAAGATGCTGGAGGCCCCAGCAACAAAAAGAAGAAGATGTACGTCAAGGAAAAAGGGAAGAAAAGTATCTCCAAAAGGAGATTGGTGGATGAAACAACTGATGACGAGGAAGAGGAGGTTACTACAAAGAAAGAAAGGAAGGAAGAATGCCTGAAGACGGACAAGAACACATTGAGTGTTACTTACGACAATGTGTCATTTCACTCTGCGGACGGTGCCAAACGGTGGGAATTCGTGTTCAAGAGAACGGCGTATCCCGAGAAGACCCTGTCATCAGAACTGCTGGGACTAGAAGCCATTGTCCAACTTCTGGAGCATGCAGAGCTTATGAAGACCGTCACGAACATTGGTAACCACTATCCCCTCTTGGTCAAAGAATTCATCGCCAACTTGCCTACTGGGTTTGGGACTCCGGATGATCCGAACTTTGAGAAAGTGTATGTAAGAGGCATCCGATTCAACATCTCCTCTGACATCATAAATGACTTCCTTGGGAGAAAGCGTGTTCGATCTATGCCTCCACCCGACCTGAATAAGGTACTCCGTGAGATTACCGGAGACAAAAGCAGAAAGTGGCCTACCAAAGGCACTGTGGCAGCATCGGACCTTACATCCAAGTACTCCATTCTCTTCCGCATCGGAGTAGCAAATTGGGCTCCCTCCACACACGCATCCTCTATCAAACCAGAGCTGGCGATACTCATCTTCCAGATAGGTATTGGGTCTACACTTGATTTTGGGCAATTTGTTATTGATCATCTTATCCGACATGCCAGATCACTTGCTGTAAAAATACCTGTTGCTTTTCCCTCCCTTATCTCTAAGCTGCTTGTACATCAACACCCCGGAGTGTTGAAGACAACGGATAAGGTTGACAAACGCGGAGGACTGATTGTGGTGAGCCACAAGCTGTTTGAGGGCAAGCATGCTCCTGATCTTGTCAGGCCAGAAGCCAAGGCAACGACCAGTCGAGCCACAAGTGCCGCCCCTCCAACCAAGACCACCATCAAGGATGCAGTTATGCTTGAAAGAAAGATAGCTGTGCTTGACAAGGACATCGTCAATCTGAAGACAGCCCTGAAGCATCTCTCCCAGTGACGATCACATTGTGCCAACCTGCTAAAGTCCATGTCCCCTCCTGACTCCGAAGATGATGACACCACCTCTCTACCAAATGCTCCAGAAGAATCTACTCAAGATGCCTCCACTGACACTACTGAAGAAGAGACTGCCAGTTCCAGCAGCAGCTCTATTTGATTTTATGAACTTTCTGATTACCGAACAACTGAATATCTTTATTTTTTAATGTTTTGTTAAACACTGTTTCACACTTACTCTCAACTGCTGATCGGGAGTATGTGTGAGTTAAGTTTGGGTTTATTTCTTATTACCCTATTTTGTTACAAATATTTGTTTAAAATTTTGGCTCTTTTTGAGCAAGCAAGGGGGAGTAAGATAGAGCTCCTCACGATCACGACGGTGAGATCCCGACGGTGATACACACTATGCGCCAAAGACGTCTATGCGCAAAAGACACTACGAGACGCGAAACGCATACAAAGACTTGATGACTGCCGATCAAGTGCATCGACGACAAATGCGACGCAGAATGCGACGAAGAATGCTGTCCTTAAAAATAGCCAAAGGGGGAGATTGTAGTTACGACAGTTTTAGAGATTGGCTAATTTTTAAAGGAACTGAAGAGCATGTTACAAAGAATGTCGAAGAATCTTCTGCGACATCTTGTGTGACATTGTTGACGGCATCTCGGCAAACATCCTGATCAACAGAAATCAGGAAACTGCAGTTTCGGCAGAGAAGTTCGAAGACGACTAGGAAATTCCAAAACGACTTCAAATTTGGAAAGAAGAAAGAATGTGATTAAGAGGAAACGCATTAGGGTTAGTACTCATCCTCGATTGCTAAAAAAGCTTAGGCTACCCCCTTAGCAATCGTGTGGCTCTTTATTTGTTTCCTAGCAACAATTTGCAAGGTTCTTAGACGTGAAGGTTTGCGGGCTGAGAAATTGCAGATTGAGCTAAGGATATTGTGCATCACATAACTATTGAGAGTTCGGTGATTGAGGGTTTACTGATCATGTGAGTGAAGACTGCACGTAACCACCAAGTTGTACGAAGACTTGAACTGACAGAGCAAGTCGATTGCTCGAAGAGTGGAATCAAGACGGAGTCTTGGATTCAGGGGGAGACCCTGAGATAGATTGCACTGTAAGACATAGCATAAAGTATAGATCTAGGGATGATCACTGGTACTTGTATGTTCTGACGAATTACTGATAAGTGAAATCTTTCCACTAGGCTGAGAGCCCACAGACGTAGGTGACGTTGCACCGAACTGGGTAAACAATCTGCTGTGTCATTGTTTATAGCTTTATATTTCTTTCCTGCGCTATCTACACAAGAAGTCATACACGGTGTTATAGCTTCATACGTAACATTGTGTGTGACATCTTGCACGACTAGACTGATCAAAATTTCAAAATCCTTAGGCCAGAAATCTACCGAATAATTCTCAATTTTCATCCATAATTAATTGTCATGTATCGTGCTTAATGTGTGTGACCCTCTAGGCTCACGAACAATTAGCAGACTGGTAAAATTACTATTTTACCCTTTCCATCATAAGTGGTCTCTAGCAAGGCATTATGATTACCCAATGTTCGTGATTATCGATTATTCGACTTAACCTGTTATCGTATATGTCAATATCCTTTTATCAAACCGATATCTAGATTGATCAATAGGCATAGAATGGTCATCCTCATTTATCATTCACTATTTCTTGATATCTGAGATGACTGAAAACTGATACTAAGGTATCACCTGCACGGCCGTGCTCTTCCTTCAGTCATACTCATCAAGTGGCCTAAACAGATATCTTTCTCATACCGAAGTATGAGATATAAATCCCTCAGACGCCTTTCGAGTTCACTAGTGCAATCAATATCAAAGCCAATCGAAGCCGTTATAGTTACCCTTTTACAGATAACGTTAGACTAGGTCAAACTTAGGTATTCGTTACATAGTGTACACAAAGACTCCTTGGTCTTAGGATATAATGACAAGTTACGATATGTGAGTATCTCATGACTGGATCTATGCAGCATACTCACAATCGGGTTGTCCGATATCATCGACCTGATGGTATCTATGATATAACTCCGGCACGCACTTTGCCATGATCAGTAGAGCATGATCACAATGAGTTAGTCTCATACTAATCGCTTCAGAAGAAGCTTAGCTGATCAGGGACTTTATCGAATACAATTCTTTCTGATCTATAGTTCTACTATAAGTGGTTACACACATTATGACATAGATCAAATCACATTAGATATATTACTACAACACATTTGTAATATTATGCCTTTTATTATGTAGAATAATGATGTCCGTTAAAATATAGATTGAGGAATTATATTGGACTAGGGCACAAACCTAACAATCTCCCACTTGCCCCTAGTTCCAACCTAAGTTCCAATCTACCCCCATAGACTTCACGTGCGCCTCATGCTTAGGCTGCGCTAAAGCCTTTGTCAAGGGATCAACAACATTGTCATCAGTCGGTACATAAGTAATCTCCACATCACCATTATCTCTATATTCTCTGATAATGTGGTACTTTCTATGTATGTGTTTAGTTCTGTTGTGGAATATGGGCTCTTGAGCTAATGATATGGCCCCCGTGTTGTCACACAACAAGCTTACCGGATCAGACGCTCGCGGCATTAAATCTAATCCGGTTAGAAAGCTTCTAAACCATACGACTTCCTTAGCTGCTTCTGTTGCAGCTATGTATTCAGCCTCTGTTGTAGAATCGGCAGTTGTGGCTTCCTTGAAGCTTTTCCAGCTGAATGCTCCGCCATTTAACACAAATACAAATCTTGCCTGTGATTTGAAATCATCAGGATCTGTCTGAAAACTAGCATCAACATATCCTTTGACTGTTAGTTCTCCATCCTTCCCACCATACACTAGGAATGCGTCTTTAGTTCTCCTTAGATATTTAAGGATACTCTTGACAGCAGTCCAGGGCTCCTGGCCTGGGTTAGATTGATATCTGCTTATACAGCTTAACGCGAACGAGATGTCTGGTCTCGTGCAAACCATAGCATACATGATGGATCCCACAGTCGAAGCATATGGGATCTTACTCATTTTGCTTAGCTCATAAGGAGTCTTAGGACTCTGTGGTTTGCTGAGCTTAATGACATGCCGCATGGGTAGGTATCCCTTCTTAGAATCAAGCATTAAGAATCTTCTCAACACCTTATTTATGTAAGTGCTCTGACTTAGGCCCAATATTCTTTTGGGTCGATCTCAGTAGATCTTGATGCCTAGAATGAAAGAAGCATCACCTAAGTCCTTCATCAAAAAACAATTCCCTAACCAAGCTTTAACCTCAATCAAGGTTGGGATGTCATTCCCGATGATCAGTATGTCATCGACATATAGCACTAGGAATACAATTTTACTCCCACACGCTTTCTTATATACGCAAGGTTCACTTTCGTTTTTGATAAAACTGAATTCCCTTACGGCTTCATCAAAACGAATGTTCCAACTCCGTGAAGCTTGCTTTAATCCATAAATGGATCTAAGCAGCTTACAAATCTTTCCGGGATTCTCTGGATCAACAAAACCCTCGGGCTGTGTCATATACATATCCTCTTTTAAGTTCCCGTTAACGAAGGCGGTTTTGACATCCATCTACCATATCTCATAGTCGTAGTATGCTGCTATGACTAGAATGATCCGGATAGACTTGACCATAGCCACAGGTGAAAAAGTCTCGTCATAATCGCTACCTTCGATCTGGCGATAACCTTTCGCAACTAGTCTAGCTTTATAGGTCTGACGTTTTCCATCCATGTCGGTCTTAATTTTATAGACCCATTTGCAACCGATGGGTTTTATCCCAAGGGTTTGATCCACCAAGCGCCAGACTTGGTTGTCGGACATGGATTTCATTTCCTCATTCATGGCGTTCTGCCATTTTTCGGAGTCTGGACTGGCCAAAGCTTGTCTGTAGGTTTCTGGATCATCCTGATCCACAAACATCAAGTCATTTCCTTCAGTGGCTAGAAAGCCACATCTGATAGGAGCTTGACGAGATCTCTCAGACCTTCTTGGACCATCTGGAATAGGTGTAGGGATTGGTTCTTGATCAATGACCTCTTTTGGCTCCTGTATTTCTACATTCGGCATAGCAGGTTGTTCCATATCTTCTTGAATTTCTTCAAGATGCACGGCACTCCCACTAGCACTTTTGGAAATAAATTCCTTTTCCAAAAATACCGCTCCTCGAGCAACAAAAACTTTGTTCTCGCTGGGTTTGTAGAAATAGTACCCCCTTGTTGTTTTGGGGTACCCCACAAAGACATATTTATCTGATTTGGGTTCGAGCTTATCGCCTAGCTGACGCTTGACGTAAGCTTCACATCCCCAAATCTTAAGGAAAGCTAATAAGGGTTTCTTCCCGTTCCATACTTCATATGGAGTGCTTTCCACTGCCTTTGTAGGAGCCCGATTCAAAATGAATGCGGCCGTCTCTAGGGCATAGCTCCAGAAGGAGATAGGGAGGTCAACCTGACTCATCATTGATCGAACCATGTCAAGCAGGGTCCGATTTCTCCGTTCGGATACACCATTCATTTGAGGTGTTCCAGGCGGAGTCAATTCAGAGAGGATCCCACACTCCTTTAAATGACTGTGAAATTCTTGGTCCAAGTATTCATCGCCTCGGTCAGATCGAAGCGTCTTTATACTTTTACCAAGCTGGTTTTGTGCTTCGTTCTGGAACTCTTTGAACTTGTCAAAGGTTTCCGATTTATGTCTCATAAGATAAACATACCCATATCTACTGAAGTCATCAGTAAATGTAACGAAGTAGTTAAAACCTCTTCTGGCCTGAGTGCTCATAGGCCCACACACATCGGAATGTATAAGACCCAGTAAGTCACTCGCCCTTTCACCTAAACCGGCAAAAGGTGCCTTTGTCATTTTGCTCATAAGGCATGACTCACATCTCTCAATTGAAGTGAATTCAAACGGACTTAGAAGTCCACACTTGTGAAGTGTTGAGATGCACTTCTGGCCTATATGGCCTAAGCGGCAGTGCCATATCACAGTCTGGTTTAAATCATCAGATTTAACCCTTTTGTTACTAATGTTAAGAATCGAACTAGTGTCAGTGTTTTGAATATTAAGAATATATAAACCACCAACCAATGAAGCATTGCAATAAAACATATTATTCTTGAAAATATTGAAAATTCCATTATCAATAGAAAAACAATATCCTTCCTTGTCTAGCAAGCAAATAGAAATAATATTTCTGCGAAACGCATGTACACAATGAACATTGTTTAATAACAAAACTAGCCCACTGGGCAAACTGAGACTAATATCTCCTACTGCAGTTGTCAAGACATGATTGCCATCGCTAACTCGTAGGTCCGCCTCGCCCCTGCTCACTTCTCTTCTACTTCCCAGAGCCTGCACATTAACACAAATATGAGATTCTGCACCGGTATCAAGTACCCAAGAATTTGAAGTAGATAAACTGAGATTGAGCTCAATAACAAAAATACCTGATCCTGAAGATGTGGTAGCTCCACTCTTCCTAAGAAACAGCTTGTGTTTCTTACAATCCTTCTTCCAGTGCCCCTGTCCTTAGCAATAGAAGCAGACGACATCCTTCTTAGGATTCTCAACAGCCTTTGGAGCTGCTGGACCATTAGGTTGCCGAATCTTCCCAGCTAGGTGCATAGGGGCCTTATCCTTGCCCAGGCTGGCTTTCTTGAAGCTCACTTGCTTGTTGACCATAAGAACCTCCTTGGTCTTTCCCTTGAGGTTCTTTTCAGCAGTCACGAGCATACCATGAAGCTCTGTCACAGTCTTATCCATGTCATGCATATTGTAATTTCCAACGAAATCACGATATGTCTCTGGAAGTGAATGCAGCACAAAGTCTGCAGACATTTCCTTGTCCACAGGATGACCGAGTCTGGTCAAGTGTTTCAAAAGACATTTCATCTTAAGGACATGTGGACTGACAGGAGCTCCAGCCTTCAGCTTGCAAGACATCAGTTCATTGAAAGTGTCGTATCTTTCAACACGCGCTTTCTCTTTGAACATTTTCTTGATCTCTGCCATACAGGCTTTGGTATCTTCGGAAATGTCCATGAACTGTTTTTGCAAGTCAGGCACCATACTGCCCATCATGATGCACTGCACGTCGATCTGGTCGCTAAGGAATTTCTGGTAGGTATCCCTTAGCGCCCTTGAGGCTTTCAGTGCAGGTTCAGTAGGTGCTTGTTCTTGGGTAAGGATATAATCCTTACGTTCATGCTTGAGAACAAGTCTCAAGTTCTGGTCCCAATCGAGAAAGTTCACGCCGTTAAGCTTATCATGCTCGATTAGTGACCTAAGCGCGCTATTACCAGAATGATTCGTATTTGCCATTTTATATCTACACAGTAAACAAATTTTAATCAGTATTAATTAAAATTGAAGTTGGAGATTTAATTGTAAAACACTTTCTGATTCTAACTTTAGAATCTGAACCAGGATCCCATCATACTCTCAATTGAAGTGAACGGAGGCTCACTGCTCCAATTGAGTGCATCAAGGTAGGATTACATCCATCTACAAGACCATGTAGTTCCTGGCTAGGGTCTGTACTTGTCAGTACGTGGCATACCCTATACTGATACCCTAGGTCAGCCCTAGCTGACAATCGTAGACAAGTCTACCAAGCTTGAACTATGGATAGAACTAATGTAGCTACTACGCGGAGGCGCACGCACCCACACAGAACTATCCATCTCATCCAGACCTTTTCTCTATGAATGTTACGCGGAGGAGTATTGACATCCATAGGGTCAAAGCCCTTTTGAGTGCCCAAACTTGGATGGTATCACGCTTGACTTGTAATTATTTGCGTTTAAGTGAATTATAAAAGTCTGATTGTATATCGATACAATCTTAATCTGAAATTATCAATTGCAAATTCATGCAAAGATGATCCCTTAACCGATTACATGCGAGTCTGATTAAATTCTGATTTTAATCTTTGCATGTGAGTGATAGCAAATCATACATGAACTTGTATATTTAAACTATCATACATTCATACATTCAAACATATAAATGTAACGATAAAATATGCATAGCTAAGCCCATCTTAAGTTCCTAAGAATCTAGCAATACTGATCCTAAAGACATGGTCTTCAAGATCAAAACTTGCTCCATTCTTGTGAACTCCCACTGACTTTGAGCCTCCTCCAATCCGAGTCTTCCTCTTGACTTGATTCTTGTGTCGGTCTTCGTGATTACAAATTTAAATAAATAAATGAAATACAAATCACGACACGCATGCCGTATTTACTACAACCCAAAATTAAGCAACACACAGGTTGAAAAACTGAAATTAAAATGCAAATCTAAAGGGTTTAGCTAGCATCATGTGGAAAACATCATGTTATCAAAGATCATGTATACAATCAACATGCTGATCAAACAAATAAATTTTCCAAATTTTATCTTTCTTAAGTGTGGAAAAATTTTGGTTTATCGAAACCGGACGGTTTGATTAATTAATTGAATTTTGAACCGGTTCTCGCTGGTTTATCGAAACCGAACCAAATCTGAAAATGAAATTTTTAGGGTTTCGAAATATTCTCGCAAACCAACCGGTTCAGCTCGAATGTGGTCGAGCCGAACCGGCTCAACCGAGGTCGCCCGCGGGGCTAACCGTGGTCGACCACGGGAACGACCATGGTAGCCCACGAGGGCAGCCATGGTCGCCCCTAGAGCAGACCCTGGTCGCCTGCGAGACAACCATGGTGGCCCGCGAGGGCTGCCATGGTCGCCCGCATGGGCAGACCGTGGTCGCCCTCGGCAGCGACCATGGTCGCCCGCGAGGGCTACCATTGTCGCCCGTAGGCGACCCTTGTCGGCCCTTGGTGCTGACCATGGTCTGCCCTAGGGCATTCCATGGTCCACCAAGGGTCTCGACCTTGGCCAGCCATGGCTCAGCCATGGCTAACCCGAAACACAAATAAAATATTTTCTAATTTTACAAAATCAATCAAATCTGAAATTTGTTTCAATTTACATGCATGCTAAGGTGATGAACATATAAACTAAAAAAAATCAACATTAAACATGTTAAAGAATACATAACAACCATGGCTCTGATACCATTGAAAGAGATCACCACGGGTTCCATTTGATAAATATCATGCAGCGGACGTTATGTAACCATGGTGATCGATGTAAGTTTTGATCTTAATGTAAATTCAACATGTTATATATACCTTTTGAATCTGAAAATTACCTCTTCTAATTGATGAAAACACAAGTTTAGTGTTTCTCTATTAGTTCCACACAAGCATCACAACCGAAGAAGGTTTTCTCTCAAACTTTTTCTACTATGAATTTTTGAGAGAAGTTTAACAAAAATGGAAGTTGAAGAGAGAGGAAGAAGTCAGCCAAGAGGGGGAGAAGAAGATGGAAGAAATATTAGAATTTTAATTTGAAAAATAAAATTGAATTTCAAATTAAAATTGCATATCTACCCTTCATAAACTCTTATTTTCATTTGTTCCCATTCATCACTTAAATCCCTAAATGGGCTTTAAGCCCGTTTAACCAAAACCCAAATCAAGCCCATTAAATTGAGTTCTAATTTCGGTTTAGACAAAACGGTTCATTTTCCTCGAATTGATTTCTTCAACCCTCTGGTTAAAACCTTAGGCCAGAAAACTACCGAATCGTTCTCAATTTTCATCCATAATTAATTGTTATGTATCGTGCTTAATGCGTGTGACCCTCTAGGCTCACGAACAATTGGCAGACTGGTAAAATTACTATTTTACCCTTTCCATCATAAGTGGTCTCTAGCAAGGCATTATGATTACCCAATGTTCGTGATTATCGATTATTCGACTTAACCTGCTATCGTACATGTCAATATCCTTTTAACAAACCGATATCCAGATTGATCAATTGTCATCCTAATTTATCAATCACTATTTCTTGATATCTGAGATGACTGAAAACTGATACTAAGGTATCACCTGCATGGCCGTGCTCTTCCTTCCGTCATACTCATCAAGTGGCCTAAACGGATATCTTTCTCATACCGAAGTATGAGTGATAAATCCCTCAGACGCCTTTCGAGTTCACTAGTGCAATCAATATCAAAGCCAATCGAAGCCGTTATAGTTACCCTTTTACAGATAACGTTAGACTAGGTCAAACTTAGGTATTCGTTACATAGTGTACACAAAGACTCCTTGGTCTTAGGATATAATGACAAGCTACGATATGTGAGTATCTCATGACTGGATCTATGCAGCATACTCACAATCGGGTTGTCCGATATCATCAACCTGATGGTATCTATGATATAACTCCCAAACGCACTTTGCCATGATCAGTAGAGCATGATCGCAATGAGTTAGTCTCATACTGATCGCTTCAGAAGAAGCTTAGCTGATCAGGGACTTTATCGAATGCAATTCTTTCTGATCTATAGTTCTACTATAAGTGGTTACACACATTATGACATAGATCAAATCACATTAGATATATTACTACAACACATTAGTAATATTATGCCTTTTATTATGTAGAATAATTATGTCCGTTACAATATAGATTGAGGAATTATATTGGACTAGGGGACAAACCTAACACGGATGAGTTGGGCAATTTGATGTGGGTGCGAGCGCCTCCACGTAGTAGCCACATTAGTTATGAGCCATAGTCGATACTTGGTAGACTTGTCTACGATTGTCAGCTAGGGCTGACCTATGGTATCAGACAGGGTATGCCGTGTACGTTCTTGTACATACCCTAGCCAGGAATTACACCGAGTGTAATTGGATGGGGTATCCTACCTTGGTGACTCGGTTGGAGCGGTGAGCCTACGTTCACTTCAATCAAATGCATGCAAGGATCCAGGTTCAGATTCTATAAGTTCTAGAATCTAACTGTTGTTTTAATCTTGATCTCAAACTTAAATTTAAATCAATACTGAATAAAATATTTTTAATGCAAATCAAATACACATCAAGGAACGAAGATATGTCTTTTGAAAGGATGATATCTTTGTACTGGTGTGAAAATATATAAGGAATTTTCTTTGACCAACACAATCCCGAGGAAAGAAATGGATAAGCTTTTTAAAAGCTGGTGTTAACAAGGTTCTAACCCTTTATACAAGATTGAAGGAAACTAAGAGTCACCCATAGTTCAAAAGACCAAGGCTAATTCAAGACGCAGGGGTGACGTCTGTTTTCTTCAATAAGGTTGGTCATAAGAGAAGGACTGGACAATTTAACAAGATGAGTTAAGGAAGGATGTGGAGGATCCACATCTTCAAAAACTTATGTTACAGATCTATCTACTTCCTAATTCAAAGTATTGGATGTTAGATCACACATTATATATGTTGGATCTTAAAAGTAGAAGATGTCCGACCAAAGGAGAGATAAATTTACGGGTAAGCAACATCACAAGGGACATGACGGTTGCTGTAGACATCATCAAATTAACTATACCCAATGGGTTTAGTTTTGGCAGTTAATAATTGTCAAGATGTACCTAGTTTTAGTAGGAACAAAATTTCGGTTTCTTGTGCAAACAAAAACGATATCTTGCTGTTTAACAATAACATTCGTGATATCTCTCGAAATGACACTTGTTATGAAATAATATTAGTCACTATGCATAAGGCATAGATGATACTAACGAAAGGTCAATCTGTAACATAAATAGAAAGTGGCTTGAATCCGTGATTCAAACAAAACTCTGTTGTGGCATTGTCGTTTAGGATATATCAACGAGAAGCGCATATCAACACTTTATAAGTGTGGACTTTTAAGTCCGTTCGAATTCATATCGATTGAAAGATGCGGAGCTTGTTGGATGGGTAAAACGACAAAGGCGCCCTTCATAGGTAGAGGTGAAAGGGCGAGTGACCTTTTGGGCCTAATACATTTCAGTATATATGGTCCTATGAGTTCATATGCCAGAAGAGGGTTCGACCACTTCATTATATCTACAGATGATCTTAGTAGGTATGACTATGTCTATTTTATAAGACATAAGTCTGAATCCTTTGATGAGATCAAAGTGTTACAAAACTAAATAGGGAAAAGTATCAACTCACTTCGATCACATCGAGGTGGAGAATACTTGTCTCAAGAATTCATCGATCATCTTGGAGATTGTGGGATCATCTCGGAATGGACTCTGCCTAGAACATCACAATTAAATGGCGTGTCCGAACAGAGAAAAACGGACCCTATTGAATATGGTTCGTTCCATGATGAGTCATGTTGATCTCCCAATATATGTCTGGGTTAAGCTTTGGAGACAGCTACATTAATTTTGAATAAGGCTCCGATGAAGACAACTGAAATGACACTCATTAAACTCCCATTATCGTGGATACGTGCGCCTTCGCGTAGTAGCCATTGGGATGCGGGTAGGACGAGATGGTCAGTTACGTCTTGGTGCGTGCGCCTTCACGTAGTAACCAGATAAGGGGATGGACCATAGTTAGACAAATATGTCTTCATAAAGTATCCCAAGGAAACAAAGGGATACTGCTTCTACAAGCCAAGGGAGAACAAAATTTGTGTTGCTCGAGGTGGCGTGTTTTGGAAGAGAAATCGTTTCCAAAACAGTCAGTGGGAGATCTGTGCATCTCGAAGAAATTGTAGATGGCACGTTCAGGATCTAAGTTATGACAATGTGGAAGTTGAGGAGCTTGAACTGGTTGTAGAGACAGAACCAATTCCTGCGGATATTCCTGACGTTCCAAGGCGGTCTTAAAGAACACATGGAGCACCTGTCAAATATGTGTATTCTCGTATCTTAATGTGATAACGTGTGTGTCGTGGATCAGGATGATCCAGCGACCTTTCAAGAGACCATAGACAGTACCAACTCCGATTAATAGCAGGAAGCCATGAAAGAGGAAATGAAGTCCATATATGATAACCAAGTCGGGAGCTTGGTTGATCAAACCCCTGGGATAAAACCCATCGGTTGTAAGCGAGTGTATAATATCCAGACCGACATGGTAAGATAAAACTCATCGGTTGTGAGTGGGTCTATAAGCTCAAGAAGGACATGGATGAAAACCTCAGACCCATAAGTCTAGATTGGTTGCAGAAGGTTATCGTCAAATCCAAGGACTGAATTATGATGAAACTTTTTCACCAGTAGCAATGATCAAATAAATTCGAGTTATTCTAGCCATAGCTGCGTATTTCGATTATGAAATATGGAAGATGAATGTCAAAACCACATTCCTTAACAGTAATTTAACTAAGGATGTGTATGTAACACAACTTGAGGGTTTTGTTGATCCAAAGTAAAATATGGCAGATGGATGTCAAAACCGCCTTCCTTAACATGAACTTAACTAAGGATGTGTATGTAACACAGCCTGAGGGTTTTTTCGATCCAAAGTGAAATATGGCAGATGGATGTCAAAACCACCTCCCTTAACAGGAACTTAATTAAGGATGTGTACATAACACATCCTGAGGGTTTTGTCGATCAAAAGAATTCTGAAAAGATATGTAAGCTACAAATATCCATTTATGGATTGAAGCAAGTTTAACGGAGTTGAAATATTCGTTTTGATGAAGCTGTAAAAGAATTCGGCCTTATCAAGAATGGAGATGAACCTTGCGTTCGCAAGAAAGCGAGTGGGAGTAATATAGTATTCCTGGTGCTCTATGTCGATGGCATACTACTCATCGGGAATGACATCCTGACCTTGCCACCAAAGCTTGGTTAGGGAAGTGCTTCTCGATGAAAGACTTAGGCGATGCTGCATTTATTTTGGGCATCAGGATATATGGGGGTGATTCCGAAAAGAATTTTTATGCCTAAGTCGAAGCACTTACATAAATAAAGTGTTGAGAGAATTCTCAATGCTTCATTTTAAAAGGGTACATACCCGTGCATCATGACATTAATACTTCAACAAGACTCAGTGTACTAGGACACCTGCTGAGCTAAGAAACATGAAGGAGATCCTATAAGTCTCGGCTATAGGATCTATCATGCATGCCATGTTGTGCACAAGACAGGTGGTCTCGCTCGCGCTAAGCCGTACCAGTATATACCAGTCTAACCTCGGTGAGAAACACTGGATTGCAGTAGAGAACACTCATGTACTTTAAAAAGACTAAAGGATATCTTACTATTGTGTTGGAGGTTAGATGAATAGTAAGTCGTTGGAATACGACGATATTAGGCTAATGATCCGAGATCATTGTCAGGATATGTGTTTTTTTGCAATGGTAGCACTGTCAAGCTGGATCGATTCCAGGTTGGCCATCATTTCTATTTTACAAACGAAAGTCTGAGTATTTAGCTGTTATGGATGCAGCTAAGGAGACTGTATGGATTAGAAGCTTTCAGATCGGATTAGATGCAACGCCGCGCGCGTCTGATCCAAAAATCTTGTTGTGTAGCAACGCTGGGGCCAGAACACTTGCTGAAGAGCCAAGATTTCACAACAAATCCAAACACATACTCAGGAAGTTTCACCTTATCAGAGAAATCACTGATATAGGTGATGTGGAGATAAGTAACGTTCCGACTGATGATAATATGGATGATCCCTTGACGAAGAGTCTAGCGTAGCCTAAGCATGGAGGGCATGTGAGGTCTATGGGAGTAGATTGAAAATTAGGTTTGGACTAGGGGAAAGTGGGAGATTATTGGAGTTGTAGCCTAGCCCAATGGAATAAGTTATCTACAATGTATTGTTTTATCATCTTTCAAAATAAATAAAACGACATTATATTACTAGTGTGTTGTAGTAATATATTAAATGTGATTAAATCTATGTCATTATGTGTGTCAGCAATAATAGTAGATTTGTAGATCGGAAAGAATCACATTTAATGTGTCCCTGGTCATACATGCTTCATCAGAAGCAACCAGTATGAGAATAACTTTATATGATCATGCTCTACTGATCATGGAAAGGTAGTGCCGGAGTTAGATCATGGATATCATTCGGGGAATGATATTGGACGATCCGATGGTGAGTATGCAGCATAGATACTAACATGAACATACTCACATATCATAACTTGTCAAAGTATTCTTAGACCAAGGAGTCTTTTTCGTTACTATTTAATTAGTAACTGAGTTTGACGTTGCCTAGTATTATCCGTAAAAGGGTAGTCATAAGGGCTCTGATTGGCTCAGTTATTGATTACACGAGGGAACACAAAAGACGGCTAAGGAAATTTATCCCTCATGCTCCAGCATGGGAAAGATATTTGTTTGGGCCACTTGATGAGACTGACTGAAAGGAAATGCATGGCCATGCTAGAGATACGCAGTATCAGGATTCAGTCATCTCACAGATCAAGAAACAGTGATTGATTAAATAAGGATGACGGCTCTATGCCTTATGATCAATATGGATATCTAGAGATAAACGGATATTGACTTGGAAGATATGAGGTTAAGTAGAATTATCGATAATCATGAGCATTGGGTAATCATAATGCCTTAGTAGAGGCCAATTATGATGGGGAGGGCAAAATGGTAACTTTGCGATCTGTCAACGTGTCATGAGCCTAGAGGGTCACACACTTAAGACGATGAATATAGCAAAAGATTACTTTGATAATCCTTATGAGAAGAGATAAGAAATTTCGGGAAATTCACTTTTCAGTTTTGTTAGACCGGACCGGTATAAGCTAAACCAGAATAGATTAGACAATTACCGGTTTAGGTTGTAAACCGTGCGGTTACGAAAATTGGTCTAAGTGAATTATGGGCTGATTTAATTCAAGTCATTTTATTAATAATCCTAAGTTTATTTGGGCTCAAAAGAATTTTAATTAAATGGACTTGATTTAAAATGAGTTTAAGACCCTTTTAGAATTTGATGAATTATAATTATAATAATTATTATTAATATAATTTTGATTCAAAGATAATCCAAGAATAGAAAGGACAAAGATAGGGAAAGATTCGACAAAATATTATTTTTTAGAAAAATCGGAAAAGGGGGAAGTGGAAGATTTTGAGAAATTAGGAATATATTCCCAATTCCCAAAACCGGCCAAACTCTCTTACTCTCTCTCTCCCTCCTCTCCCATTCAGCCGAACCCCTCTCTCCTCTCTCTCTCTCTCTCCTTGTGTTCTTGCTCCCTTCTTGCAAAACTAGTAATACTTGCAAGAAGGTCTTGATTTAAGGATCAAGACATCGCCTGTGTGGACGTGATAGAGAAACAAGATTTTTGGATTTTGTTTAATCAAATTCACATCAAAGGTATATATTTATTCGCTTTCTAATCTTGTGCTAAAATCAATTTAACATGAAGATCGTAATCATCGTTTTCGGGATCCATGGTTAATTCGCTTCCGCATGAAATTAATTGTATTGACCCCATGGAATTCCTTCACATGACATACGTGATAGATCCCACAGCTGAAGCATATGGGATTTTATTCATCTTGCTCAGCTCATCAAGTGTACTAGGACACTGTTTCTTGCTGAGGTTAATGCCATGACGCATAGGTATGTATCCCTTCTTATAATCAATCTTTGAGAACCTTCTCAATATTTTTTCTATGTAAGTGCTTTGAATTAGCCCCAAAATACTTTTGGAACGATCTCTATAGATCTTGATGCCCAAAATAAATGCAGCATCACCTAAGATCTTCATCGAGAAACACTTCCCTAACCAAGCTTTTACTTCAAGCAAGGTCAGGATGTCTTTCCTAATGATCAATATGTCATCGACATAAAGCACTAGAAATACAATGTTACTCCCACTCACTATCTTATAAACGCAAGGTTCATCTACATTCTTGATGAAGCCAAATTCTCTTATAGCCTCATCAAAACGAAGATTCCAACTTTGTGAAGCTTGCTTCAACCCATAAATGGATCTTTGCAGCTTACATATCTTTCCGGGATTCTCTGAATCGATAAAATCCTACGGTTGTGTCATATACACATCCTCTTTTAAGTTCCCGTTAAGGAAGGCGGTTTTGACATCTATCTGCCATATCTCATAGTCGTGATATGCAGTTATGGCTAGAATTATCCAGATAGATTTAACCATGGCTACTGGTGAAAAGGTTTCATCATAATCAATGCCTTTAATTTGACGATAACCTTTTGCAACCAACCTAGCCTTATAGGTCTGATGTTTTCCATCCATGTCGGTCTTAAGCTTATAGACCCACTTACAACCGATGGGTTCTATCCTTGAGGTTTGATCAACCAGGTTCCATACTTGGTTATCATACATGAACTTCATTTCTTTATTCATGGCTTCCTGCCATTTTTCGGAGTCAGTACTGGCCAAGGCTTGTCGAAAGATTGCTGGATTATCTTGATCCACAATTATCAAGTCATTTCCCTTAGTGGCTAGAAAGCCATATCTGATGGGAATTTGACGAGATCTTTCCGACCTCCTTGGACCTTCTGGAATGTCTTTTATCATCTTGATCCACAATCATCGGATTTAAGCCTTTTATTATTTATGTTATAAATAGATTTTGCGTTAATTTTTGGAGTATTTAAAATATAGAAACAACCAACCAACAAGCATTGTCATAACAAACATTATTTTTATAAATATTGAATAATCCATAAGAAATAGAAAAAAAATATCCTTCCTTGTCAAGCAAAGATATAGAAATAATGTTTCTGCGAAACGCAGGTACATAATGAGCGTTGTTTAAATGTAAAACAAGCCTTATGGGCAAACTGAGACTAATAGTTCCTACAAGAATTGTTGAGACTTGATTGCCATCACCAACTCGTAGATCCGCTTCGCCTATGCCCATATCTCTTCTACTTCCCATAGCCTTGAGATTAACATAAATGTGAGACTCTGCACCGGTATCCGGTACCCAAGAATCTGAAGTAGAAAGACTAAGATTAAACTTAATAACATAAATATCTGGTCCTGAAGACGTGAAAGCCCCACTCTTCTTTAGATACTTCTTGTGCTTTTTACAATCCCTTTTCCAGTGTCCCGGTTCCTGGCAACAATAACAGACAACCTGTGTGTCCCTAGCATTCACAGCAGCCTTAGGAGCTGCTTGAACCTTTGGACCCTTAAGGTGCCTGATTTTCCCTGCCAGGTGCATGGGAGTCTTACCCTTACCCGTTCCAGCTTTCTTGAAGCTGACTTGCTTGTTGACCATAAGAACCTCCTTGGTATTTCCCTTGAGGCTCTTTTCTTCGGTCACGAGCATCTCATGGAGCTCTGTCACAGTTTTATCCATGTCATGCATATTATAATTTACAATGAAATCACGATATGTATCTGGAAGTGAATGCAGCATAAAGTCTGTAGCCATCTCCTTCTGAACAACAAGACCGAGTCTGGTCAGGTGCTCTAGAAGACGTTTCATCTTCAAGACATGTGGACTGATCGGAGCTCCAGCCTTGAGCTTGCAGGACATCAGTTCAGTGAAAGTGTCGTATCTTTTGACACACGCCTTCTCCTTGAACATTTCCTTAACTTATGCCATTAAGGCCTTAGGATCATCTGAAATGTCCATGAACTGTTTCTGCAAGTCAGGCATCATGTTACCCATCATGATGCACTGAACGTGTAGGGTTTTGGAGCGTTCTAGATTGTCGAGATAGCGGAAGCATTATAAGAAAATCTACTCCAAACCTTCCAAGAACATAAACCATTAAATCCCAAAGCAAAATGTATTCCACAAGATGTTTACCTTTAAGTCTTGTTGAATCGATAAAGAAGAACTTTCGGATCTTCTTCTCTAAAGCAAGTCCACACCAAGGGGATGATCTTGATGATCATTCACTTAATTGCCTACTAGAACAATTAAATGCAGAACAAGAGAGCAACTTAAAGGAGAGAGAAAGAGGTGGCCGGCCACTATAGAGAGAAGAGAGAGTCTTTTGAGTTCTTGTGATATTTTTGTGTAATGAATCAATTAATCATATTTGAATTCATCACCCAACTCATAAGCATGGGTCTTAAAGTGATTGGTATGGGCTTAAAGGTGCTTTAACCCATACCCCTTAAATCACTCACCTCTTAATCCACAATCACCAACTAAGCATGGTGTTGTGTGGCCCCCACACATGGACCCACCATGTGGGCCGGCCAAGAGGGCTTGTTGGGCCCTTAATGGGCCCTTGTTTGGGCCGGCCAAGAGGGCTTGTTGGGCCCTTAATGGGCCCTTAATGGGCCCTTGTTTGGGCCAACCATGAGATATCATGGGCCGAGCCCAATGGGCTCGCCCGTGTGGTCTCATGCCGTGTCCAAAAGTCGCCCGACCCTTTTTGTCGTTACTTATCAAATAAAGTCCGACGCGACATCGACGAAAAAACTCAGTTTTCTCGATTCGCTAATTATTTTCTCAAACCAAACCCATGGCACAAAACCCCCAGTTTTGTCCATGTATTACTCCTCAAGAAACGTTAAGGTTTCCTTGTCTCAAGTTATCCGTCTTGAATGTGTGTGACCCTCTAGGCTCATGCCACCGTTGGCAGATCAGCACAAAAGATCGCTCTTGTCCGATCCATCATAAGTGGTCTCTGGTAAGATATTATGATTACCCAAGGTGCATGACGATCGATGATTCGACTTAACCTTGTGCGTACAAGTCACTATCGTATTATCTCTAGATATCCCGATTGATCACAAGGCATAGAGTCGTCACGCTTGTTTAATCAATCATTGTTACTTGATATGTGAGATGGCTGAGAACTGATAACCCGTATCACCGGAATGGCCATGCTCTTACTCTCAGTCAGTCTCGATCAAGAGGCCTTTTAACGGATATCTTTCCCATACCGTAGTATGTGGGATAAATCCCTTAGCCGTCTTTCGTGTCACTCATGCAACCCGTTCCGCCACCCAATCATGCCCGTTATTGCAATCCTTTCACAGAAAGCGTTAGGCGTATGTTAAAGCCGCACGTTCATTGCATAGTGATCACAAAGACTCCTCAGTCTAAGGATGTCGTGACAAGCTATCGCATTTGAATATGTTCATGGCTTAATCTATGAAAACACTATTCAAAGCGGGTCGTCCGATATCAATCACCTCATGATATCTATGATATGATTCCGGGATCCCTCATCCTTATGACAAGTAGAACTACGTCATTAAGAACCATCCTCATACTGGTCGCTTCTAAGGAAGCATGTTTTGACCAGGGACTCGTTAAGTATGATCCGTACAGATTTATGGTTCTGCTACTTTAGTGGTCATAAATCAGATCATGCTTAACATATTACTTCAACACATAAGTAATACAAAGCCGTTTTATATATATATTACAAACGATGATAATGTACATAGACGTTTACAGGCTAATAACAATTGGACTAGGGCACAAATGCTATCAGAACGTCGATCTGGTCGCTAAGGAATTTTTGGTAAGCATCCCTTACCGCCCTAACAGCGTTCAATGCTGGCTCAGCAGGTGGGTCCTGGGTAAGGATATAATTCTTACGTTCATGCTTGAGAATTAGTCTCAAGTTCCCGTCCCAATCGAAAAAGTTAATGTCGTTAAGCTTATCATGATGGATTAAGGACCTTAGTGCATTGTTGCTAGGATGTGTTGTATTTGCCATTATATCTACACGGTAAAAGAAATTTTAATCAGTATTAATTAAAATTAAAGTTCGAGATTTGAGCTTTAAAACACTTTTCTGATTCTAAAACTTTTAGAATTTGAACCAGGATCCTCGTATACCCTCGATTGAAGTGAACGTAAGCTCACTGCTTCAACCGATGGTACCAAGGTAGGATAACTCATCCAATTACAAGTCCATGTAATTCCTGGCTAGGTTTGTACATAAAATGTACACGACATACGCTATCCTGATACCCTATGTCAGCCCTAGCTGACAATCGTAGACAAGTCTACCAAAACTCAATTATGACCCAATTCAATATGGCTACTACGCGTAGGTGCACACATCTGTATTAAACTGTCCAACTCATCCGGCCATTCTCCCTTGTGAATGCTACGCATAGGCGCACCCACTCACAGGTTCGAATGCTTCTAAGTGTTGAGGTTTGGGTGATATCTCGCTTGGCTTGTAATTATTTGCGAATTAAGTGTTTAGAGCTCTCTAATTGTATATCGATATAATCTTAATTGGAATCATCAACTACATATCGATGCAAAGATGATTCCAAGTCCAATTACATGCAAATCTGATTAAATTCTGGTTTTAATCTTCCGCATGTAGGTGATAGCTTAAACTACATTAACTCATGCATTTAAACTACGCATACATACATTCATACATAAAATATAAATGTAAATAAACATGCACAACTTAGCCCGTCTTATAACCTAAGAAAAAAAACAAAGGACAACACCTAAAGACTAAATCTTCATATTTGTGTTCGCTCCTTCCTTGTGGACTCCCACTAGCTTCAAACCTCCTTTAGACTCCACTCTCCGTCTCGACTTCTTCTCACATCGGTCTTCATAATTATATTAATAAAATGAAATTACAAAATACAACGACACACAGGTCGTAATTAAATTACAAACCAAAACATAAATCCAAAATCTAGACGGGCTAAGCTACACATCATATTGAAATCAATCATGTTGTCAAACATCATGTTATCAAACAATATGTTATAAAAAAAAAACTAATTTCAAATTTTATCTTGCTTAAAATGTGGAAAAAATCCGGTTTATCGAAATTGGATGGTTTAACTTGATTAGTCAAAATTGAACCGGCTTACCCCCGATTTATCGAAACCGGACCGAGTCTGAAAATTTTGAATTTTTGGGAAATTCTTTTGGACACAACACGGGCCAAGAACCGGCCCATGCCCCGGGGCTGATCGGCCAACCTCGGCTCGCCAACACGTCGCCCGCGGGTGACCATGGGCGTGACCGTGGGCCAACGATCTGGTCGGCCAAGGGCTTTACCATAGGCACCCGAGGGCCTCCCATGGGCGAGCCATTGGTCTCGACCTTGTCGGCCAATGGCCTCGACCATGGTCGGCCCGAGGGCCTTCCATGGCCGAGCCTAGGGCTCGACCCCAGTCGCCCGCAGCTGTGCCCATGGTCGGCCCGAGGCTGCCCATGGTCTGCACGAGGCGACCTGGTCGGCCCTTGTTGCTGACCATAGGCGACCTGATTGGCCCTTGGTGCTGACCATGGTTGGCCCGAGGGCTCTTCATGGTCCACCAAGGGGCTCGACCATGGTTAACCAAAAACAGCCCCAAAAAAATCAATTTTCAGCATCAATTTTAACCATCAAAAATCTGATTTTTATCCATATTCAAGTGAATCATAAACCCATAAACACATATGAATATTTTTAGGATTTAAATCTAATCCTAACAAGCTCAAATTAAACATCAACATATCAACCAAACGCTCTAATACCACTGATAGAAACCATGGGATCCAAAACAAGTAATTTCATGTGTTGCGGAAGCAATTTAACCATGGATTCTCAAGCATATTAAAATGGATCATCATGTTATGGAAAATCATCATATGAAGAACATGAAAAATCTGGAAAATTACCTTGTTACCTACTTGAATCACCAACACAAATACCCCTTGAGTTCTCTAGCAAGTCTACACAAATAAGGCACTTTATCTACACAAGTTTCTTCACAATTTTTACTAGAAAATGATGAAGAAGGAACCAAGAACAAGAAGGGAGAGAGAAGGGGGATATCGGCCAAGATAAGGGGGATTGGAAAAAGAAGAAGTTTAGTTTTAAAACTATATAAAAATAATTTCCCCTTTTCATTTGATTTATCAATTTTGTCAAAAATAAATCGAATGGGCTTAAAGCCCATTCTAGCAACCCATTTAACTAACTCATTAAGATATAATTAAATTGTTTAACTAGACCAACCCAATCATCTTGAACCGATTTCCTCAACCATCTGGTTTAAAACCTAGGTCGGAAATCACCTAATTCGTTTCGGTTTAACTAAACTGAAACGCGAATTCTCCCGATTCTCATACTTCTCGTATACTAACTTATCCAAGTCATTTTACTATATACCTTGCTTAAAGTCTGTGACCCTCTAGGCTCACGACCCGTTGGCAGACTGGCAAAATTACCATTTTTCCCTTTCCATCATAAGTGGCCTCTAGTAAGACATTATGATTACCCAACGCCCATGATTATCAAAGATTCGATTCAACCTCTTATTGTTCATGCCACTATCCTTTTATCACAATGACAAACTACGATATGTGAGTATGCTCATGACAACATCTATGCTACATACTCACCATCGGGTCTTCCAATATCATTCCCCTGATGATATCTATGATCTAGCTCTTGCACCCACCTTGCCATGATCAGTAGAGCGTGATCATAAAAAGTCAGTCTCATATTGGTCGCTTCTAATGAAGCTTAACTGACCAGGGACACATCAAACATGATTTATTAAGATCCGCCATTCTACTATTAGTGATGACACGCATAATGATACAGATCAAACAATATTTAATATATTACTACAACACATTAGTAATATAATGTCGTTTTATTTATTCTGAAAGATGATAAAACATTAAGTTATTACATTGAGTTAGGGCACAACTCTAGCAGTCGGGTACATATATGTGTGTGTTGTCATAAGTTTTGGTATGATATAAAACTATGTATATGTTCGTGCCTTTGCATCAAAATGGTGTAGTGGAAGGTTTATTTTTCATGTTTTGGCTTCAAGTTTTGCAAGATGTAAATGGGTATGGTTGCACATTAGATCAGGATCCAAGTTAATGGGCTCTGGTCTATGACTAAAACAGTGTTAAAGTAGTTGGTCTCTGAACAAGTCAACAAGAGTGATTGAGGCACGGAAAGCAAAAGAGGTTGGTTCTTGAGAAAGCATTAGATTAAGAAAAAGAAGTCGCAAATAAGAAAATGGTGAAAACATAAATATAGTTCTCTACGTCAGTAAGTAGATTCTCACACGTTTATTTGTGTGGGTCCCAATCATGTGCACATTCTGCTAAGCTGTCGTATCGGCAAGTGAGGTCACGCGGCATGCTTGAGAGTGTAGCTTAGCTCATGAATTGATAGTATCAATTAACTGACTATTCCCAATTTCCCATACAAAACAAAAGAAATAAAAGGACGCAGTGACAGAGTTACAGACCGGACCGGACCAAAAAGAAGTTTCTTTCGGTTGGACCCTTACCACTGTGCTTTTCTTTTCTTTAATTTAATTTAATGTAATTCGCTAAAATATTAGATTATATGGTAATTGGTAATGTACCATTCGGGCTATCTAAAGCTAATTGCTCTTATCGACGGCAATGCACTGCTCAATCAATTAAGTTAATAATGATATTCTTATAAATTATTTGCAACTATTGATATCATGAGAGCATAAATTAAAACAAATAAAAATTTCAATACTATTTTTATTAAATTAGAGTTCAAAATTACAAACTTAATAAAAGATTTCATTCTAAACTTATTTTCTCTCAGCTCATTAGGGATGGCCTATTAGCAGCATCTTATATCCTAAAAGTTAAGGGTCTTACTATTTGAGTATTTGGTCATTTTTATAAAATGGTTAAATAAATACTTTCTACGATGATGAGAGATGGTATATGTATAGTAATCTTTTTTTCAAATTTTTAAAAGGAATTACACAATTTTCTTATATTATCTAAAAGCTCTACACATCTTAAGCATTTAATAAGTTTTGAACACACAACCCACTCTATAAAAGAGTGTGCTTCAAACTACTATGATGCTTTTTGAGAATGTATATATGTAGTAATTAGTTGCAAACAATTATGAGACTAATTAAATACAAATTTTATTATTGTAAAATTGTAAATATATGTGGTATTCGATCAAAATATACTCCATTGGTCGGCACATTATTCCAGGCAAGACATTAATCCCATCAGCACTGGAAAGGCCTTCTGAGTGGGAAGCTTGTCGGGAATGTACTCGTTGAAAATGTCTCGACGGGAAAGAGTAAGTATCAGCAAAACATTACTTCAATTTCGACAATGTTTTACGTCGAAATTGAATTTTAAAGTTTAAGTTTCAAAGGTTAAACATGGATTAACAAATTTGATCTTTTGATTAATAATATATTAACAACCAATTAACAAGGGTGAGTTCAGTTGAGTGAAACACCACCAATTAAGCAAGAGAAGACAAATGACAAAGTTGATTGATATAAGGGTTTCTATGCATTTAATGCACAAATTCATTACCATCATTACCCTAGATATTGTGCTCCATTTTCACTCACTTCCAGCCCTTTTTCTTGTCTGAGACATAGACATATAAACCTTAGACTACATACACCATCATCTGTATGTTGTTCTTGAATTTGAATTTGAATTAATATCAATTCTAGTGTTTTGTTCCTACCAAATTTAGTGATAAACTCACTTTTTGTAAGATTGTTCGAATCTAAGGATTGTTCATTTGCATCTACGAGTCATATTCAACTGACTATATGAAGAAACGGAACAAGCTCATTAATAAATTGATTTAAACAAATCAAGATACAACCTGATTGGAGATTTTAGGGATTAGGCTTTAGATTTTAGGTAACCAAGAGAATATGAGTGTAGAATATTTCATTTGATTATAATGAAGAACTACATAGAAATAATCAATTGGAATCATCTTCTTCTTTTTCTTCTTCGTCAATCTCTTACTACTCTTAATCTTTGGGCAGAGTTTCATATCATCATTGAATTCATCTTTGGCACACACTTCATCGTCATTTTTGAAATCAACCTCATCATATTCGTCGAGCACATCTCTTGAGAGCAGACCAAAATCAATACATAACGTCTCATTTATGAGTAGAGGAATTTGTGTTGTCCTGATACGGTTCTTCGACATTGTATATTGGGCCTTTATTTGCATTCATGGCGAGTGATAAAAACTTATAAATACCTCTGTGTAACAAAGGGCTATCAATTTTCCAATCGCCCGTGTGCAACGGGTCATCGACTATACAAGTTGGAAAACTGGTTGGAGTCTTCAATAATACTTCTTAAGATTAGCTTTAATCATGACACCAAAATTTTGTGTCCTTCGCGCTTTATCTTGTCGATGACACACGTATTTTACTGCATTGACGGTGCACCGTGAGAACGTGTGAGTATTAATCGGGCCCCATGAGATGATATACAATTAAGTCTTATTCATATCAATTTGCGGAATTGTTTGAAGTTAGTGTCATTTGTGTGTCTATAAGATACAATCGGAAAAATTATAGAAATGCTTAAATCACTTACTTTTTGCTGGAACGATAGCAAGAATAACAACACGCGACACTTGTCAGTATTGTTCGTCTACAAATGGTTGAATTGATTGCGTCGGCAATCGATGTACGGATGTGCTTCCTCAAAAATTTTCATAACCGGTCAATGGGCCTATAGAGTTTCACTAGAGCAACACATGATAATCACGTATCTTCAAGCCGTAAAATTTTTTGTGCTACACCTTTAGTTTATTTTTTAGGTATCCGACATATCCGCTCGGATGTTGTACATAAGATAGTTTTCAAACACGTCGTCCCGATTCTAAGGTAACATAGTGAACTCCGAGGATGGTCGAGTGATGCCCATATTTGCAAGAGTTGCACGCGCATTTGCATCATCCTTGGTCTTTGATTTGAGGCCGAATACGATGCCCATTATATTATCGCATACATTTTTCTCTATGTGCATAACAGCAAGAGCATGTTTAACCCGAAATGACATCCAATACGGTGGCTGCAAGAAAATAGTTTCATGCGTCCAGCACAACGAAGCCCTACCTTGTCTTGTCGCACACAACAAATGCAAACTTTGGTCGGGATATTCATGAAGTCTTCTCTGCCTGAGGACTTCATCAGAAGAAGGAACACTTGTGGTGGTCGTTCTTCCCTCGCACTATAAGTGGATATTCCACATTGGAAACTGTTGGCCACTTAACCGATTAAACGTTGGGACACTCGCGCCACAAAACTTAGAGATCATCCATCAATGGTTGCATAAACACTTTCAAACACTTACGCCTTGATTTTGGCCCGAAAATCAGTATCGATAGAATATTATATTTTTTCCTCATACACATCGACTGTGGAGGTTTAGGGGAATCATCATCACCTACCAGTTATTGTAATGCGAGGAACTGAAAGATACATGTTAAAATCGTCTCGCTAGAGCGAGGCTCACGTTCCAGTAGTCGGCAACAAATGTCAGGTAAAATTTATCAAAATCTTTGCACGACTCGTTGTCTGCTGGATGTGCAACATTGTTATTGTCGTTTACCATTTACACGTGCCACCACATGTAGTCAACAGTCTTCGTTGACATGTGCAGATCCTGGAGTTATGAAATAATATGAAAGTACCTAAAAATTTTCCTTGCTTTCCTTCGTTTACGTGTCTCGTCTTCCCATCTAGATGTGCCACAAGTAGGACATACATGGGTTTATTTGTATTGTTTTGTAATAGAAGACGCTCGCATACTCGCAAGCATTATACTTGATACAATCCATCCCTATTATCTTCAACATCTTGTTCGCTACGACATATGATTTAGGGTATGAATATGACCTCGGGTACAAAGATTTGTTACTCCCAAAAATTTATTGAAAGAAGTGTTTGACGTTTTTGATTATTCCTTAATGGGCATCAACTTCAACACCACCGACAAACAGGAAAAGTTGGACCCTATATATAATGGGGTTTGCGCAAGACACATTAATTCGTCATACTCGCCCATCGCTGCTTTGGTCGAAGGGTGTTCACCCTCTGCTCTTTGTTCTTCCGCATCTACTTGATATTCACCAAAGTTTTCTGGCAGCTGGAATAAATCCCTCACAAGATCTACACTAGGATCAACATTTCTACTATCTGAAGCCTCGTCCCGTCTTCTTTCCAATCCTGCACATGCACCTGATATTGGAGTTACGTTCTTCACCATGAAAGATCCAAACAATGCATGTCAACAACATGTCATGCTGCATTAAGTATGTATATATTGTACTTGTATGATGTGCACTCATGTTATAACAACGATCGCACATGCACATATATCAATTACGTCCACGTTCTTCGATAAACTCTATGAAGTTCGAAATATCGTCAGTAATCGGCTGCAATATTCCATTTTCAATATTTATCCACCTATGGTCCATAACTCATACATACACTTTATTTTAGTTATATAATACACATAATGATAAATATCCATAAACAAAGTTCACAATTTTAAACACTTTGTCATATAATTATCTATCGATAACAAATAATTACTTAAGTCGTGTATATGAATATGATAACTTTCGACTTTGAATCCAAGGTAACGTTCACATCTATAACTAGCTCCAAATTATCCTCCAAAAAACAAAATTGAGAGATGAACTCTAGAGGATGTATTTTTTACATTTTTCAGAAGGTCATTCCTAGCGTGACATTCTCCAAAGTCCCGTCGGAAAAGAAATATGATCGTCGATAGTCAATTTCCTATCGTTGGGGTCAACCATATTTCCCAGCGGGACTTTGAAAAATGTCTTGTCGGGAAAGATATACGATTGTTGATGGTAAGAAGTGTTGCCTTTGTTGGTCAACTTGTCTGACCGTTGACTGTCCTACTCGGCGAGACACCGTTAATATCTCGGCGGTAAATGTCTGAACATATAGCCGGCGAGGTTAACAATTCTCTGGGACTGCAATACCTAGCCAGCCAGACCAATGTCTCGTCGGGAAGGTTATAACTTTTCTGGGAAAACGTTTCAATGTCTTACCAGCTAGGATGCTATCGCCCTGGTAGTGATAATTGAAAAAGTATCAGTATAATATACACTATGGGAATGAACAAAAGAGAATAAAACAAGATCAACGTATATACTGCAATTTTTTGAGGGAATTTTTGAGCTTTACGAATGAATACTACAATTTTATAAAGGAGTTTTTGAGCTTGGCGAATGAATTGAAGTCTAATTGAGCCATAATAATCAGTGAATTAGAGGAAGTCTCTCAATAAAGATTAGGCCTTTATTTCTCTCTTAAATAATGTCTCTACATTTATTATGTAATTAGTTTTGTCGACATACAAAGAATATTGTGATATAAAATAAGTGGGAAAGAAGATCTAGAAGGCAATACTACTTACTTTAAGAATGATCTTATAACAACTTTCCTAATATGGTAATATAAAATAGGTATTTCCTGCATCTGCAATCTTGACTGAATTAGTTGAAATTAAAGAAGTTAATAAGTAACTTTTTCATCGATAGAAGAGAAGAGAAGAGAAGAGAAGAGGCAGAAGCACAGTAGTACGTAGAAGCTTATGAGTTAAGAAAAGTGTGGGCGAACCCTAGACAGCAATAAAACAAAATGACAAGCAACAGTATATAATAATAATAATAATAATATAAATATGAGAATGTTTAGTATTATAAATAGTCACAAAAGGACCCTACCAGCTTCCTCCTTTAATTTTGCTCCCATAGCTCATTCCCATATCTCTTGTTGGCGTTGGCGTTGTCGTTGATGTGATTCTCCACCACTACTGCTATTTATCTCCACAAAACACACTCACCTTTCCCAAAAGACAAAGAGAGAGTAAAGAAAGGAAAGAGCAATCAAGAAACCGATATGGTTTTCTCATCCATTCCCGCTTATCTCGATCCCACCAACTGGCATCAAGTTCGTATTTTCTTGATTCCTTCTCCATCCTGATCGATTAAAACATCATCATTCACATGATATATATTCTTGAATATACCAGCCGACATAGACATTTGATCATTTCCTTGTGTTTTTTTCTTTTTGATTTATCACAGCAAGCAGCGGCTCCTTTGAATCACGAGCAGCAAAGCGGGGGCGGTCTGTTCAGCTCCGGCCATCAGCTGCTCCCCCTGCCGCCTCCTCCTCCTCCTCCTCCTCCTCCTCCACCGCAGCCCCACGGCGGGTCCATCAGGCCCGGGTCGATGGTGGACCGGGCCCGCATGGCGAACATCCCGATGCCGGAAGCGGCATTGAAGTGCCCTCGGTGCGAGTCCACCAACACCAAGTTCTGCTACTTCAACAACTACAGCCTGTCGCAGCCGCGGCACTTCTGCAAGACTTGCAGGAGGTACTGGACCCGCGGGGGCGCCATGAGGAGCGTCCCCGTGGGAGGCGGCTGCAGGCGCAACAAGAGGACCAAGCCCAAATCCCCCGCCGCCGCCGCAGCAGCAGCAAGCACCTGCAGCTCCGGCTCCGCCAACTCCATCACCTCCACCGGCGCCGCCGCGGATCACATCTTTCAGGGCGGGCCCCTCCGCTTCATGAGCCCGCTCCACAACTTCTCCGAGATTGGGTCCTTGAGTAACAACTACAATAATAACATACCCGGCCTCGTTGGGAGTGGTGGTAATAATAATATCAATGATTTCAATTTCCACTCTCTCGGGTTGGGGTCGTCGTCGGCGTCGCCTTCGCTGCTAGGTTTGGGAGAGCAGCAGCAGCAGTGGAGTAGAGTCCAGCAACACCCAGCTCAATTCCCCTTCCTGGACCCGACGCCTCTCTACCCATTTGAGCATCATCATCATCATCATCATCAATCATTCATGGGTCAGCAGCAGCTGAAAGCGTCGCCTCTGGGCGTGAAGATGGAGGACAGTCATCATCATCAGATGAGGCAGCTAGTGATGATGGGCAATAATAATAATAATAATAATGACCAGTTTTGGAGCGGAGGAGCTGCCGCTAATGCATGGACTGATCTCTCTGGTTTTAGCTCTTCCTCCACTTCCCATCCCTAGCTAGCTACCTAATTCTATTCACCATACTTGAACCTTCACCTTCTTTTTTTAATTAGTTAATTAATTAGCACTACTCATGTGGCTTCAATTAAGGACATCGATCAACTTCTTTTTTAAAACCCTTATAGCTTATGATGATCTGATGAGGACGGATATTGGGGAGTATAGGTATATGTGCTACTTATTCTTAGATTTCTTTTAGTATGATCATCATCATCAACCTTAAAACCCTAGGATCGATATTAGTGTTTTTCTTTCTTCTTTTTCTGCTAATTTTTCTCTACTTGTAGAATGTAATGTATCAATTTAACATATGTTTATCATATAGTGATCACGAGTGTACTAATTAATGTATGATGAGTTCATGGAGTTATATATGGCTAAATCTTATGTCAAGCCAGCTTCTTTTGTCCTTGATTAATTAGTCTAGCTATAAATTTTTATTTTTGTCCATGATTAATTACTTCTATCTTTTCATTTCTGATGGTCAATTATATATGTATCTGCAAGTCAAGGATAATATGCTTTGTTTTGGAATTTTGGTATCCAAGGGTTTAATTTTTTGGTTGATTTTCATATATCATTTCAAAATTAAGTCTTTTTGAAATAGTTGTGTAGTATCACTTTAGACCAATGTCAGATATACTAAACCTTTCTTGAAAGAACAAAAGAAATTATATAGTACGTACTCCTGTATATTATAATATGAACGAGCAAACATATATGCTGTTTAATTTCGCTAGTAGACTGAGGGTTGTTTCATTTTTGTATTAATTTAAGTAATAATTTCGAATTACAACTTTTAGTTCAAATTTGATTTACAATTTATAACATCAAACTTTCAATGTATCAGCATATACCTTAAAATTTGTTACATCATCAGTTTATTTAAACGAAAAATAATAATCTTTAAATCATGTACAAGTCGCGCAATCACACCACATCTTATAAATTAACAAATTATGACGGATAATAAAAATCATTTTTTTCCAAAACTTAGACCGGTCTAACATCATCAAGTTCGGACCGAATCGGAGTAGCCGCATTAAGTTCCGCAAGTCCTCCCTCAAGTCTGATTGTTTCTCATTTTCAATTGCAAATTTTATTCTAAGGTAATTCTATGTGAGTACCTCAATTTTGTCTCATTTTTAAATCAGTACCCTAAGTTTAAAAAGTCTTTTGCCGAACTCCAAGTTTAATTAGTTGCAGATACGTACCTAATTTGTTAAATCTAACAGAATTGAGATGTGAAAATACTAAAATGCCCCTAATGCTTATAATAATTAATATTACATTGAAACTTTCAAATTTAATAACTCTCTCATACGACATCCGTTTCAGGCTCATAATATATCAAATCGAAAGATAAACAAATTTAAAGAATATTAATGATTAAATAAGAATTTATTAATTATTAATAATTAAATAATATTTATAACTAATAATTAAATATATAAATTATTATTTTAATTTAATTATTAATATTATTCTTCAAATTTGTTTATCTTCCGATTCTCTTCGATTTGATATTTATAAGCCAGAAACGAAGGTCGTATGAGAGAGTTATTCCATTCAAAATTTTCAATATAATATTAATTATTATAAGCATTAGGGGCATTTTGGTCTTTTCACATACAAATTTTGTTAGATTTAACATATTAGGTACTTATCCGCAACTAATTAAACTTGGGATACCGGCAAAAAACATTTCAAACTTAGGGTACTGATTTGAAAATGAGGCAAAGTTGGGGTAACGACATCGAATTACCCCTTTTATTTTTATTGCATTTTTGTAATCTCATTTTCCCTGCCTTTGTTTCCTCCTTGAGAACCCTGGCAGGCTTATTTTATAAATTATCAATCATTTCGCTGAGAAAATAAAAATAACATCATTATTTTTCCTTCGATCAACATCTTTCTCGTGCATAGCTCCTCTCATGTCGAAGCATGGAATTGATTCTTCTTCCTTCTTTATCTTCTCCTTTGCTAACGCCCCCTCTCAAACCACTCCCACAAAATTGATCGAACATGAGAAATTATGAGCGGATCATGGTAGAGGATTCAGTGAGTTGCAACCCAACAAATACGACAATTTCTTAAATGGCGATGTGGGTTCGACACCAGCAGACACTAACATTCTTGTCCCCTAAATCTCCTTCGATATCATCTACTTTCACTACACTATATGGGGATAAGGCCACGCGCACGCGAAAAGAGCGCCGTCATAACGTCGGTGAAGACGACATAGAAAAACGTGTGCCGGTGAATGTTAAGATAAGGTTGGCGCACACCAAAGAGCGCTGGTGGATGTTAAGACAAGGTTGGCGCATACCAAATAGTGTTGGTGGATGTTAAGACCAACACATATATAAACGATGTGCATGCAGATGTATAACGACGAAGGAGGGAAGAGCACAAGTCACTTCATTCACTGAAGTGACCGCCCGTTACTCAAGGTCGTTGGTCTAACTGTTGGGTAATGACGACACATTTAGGTAGACTGCGCCTGATGCGGTCGCATCTGGGTTTTTTATGATATATTTTCCGCATTAAGGAGTATCTTTTTCACTTGATATTGTATATTTTATGATCCTTTTATGCCTTTATACAATCACAGGTTGTTGAGTGATTGTCACGCAGAAACAATTCAATTCAAAATCATTTTGAGCACGACTGTTGTTGAAACTTGTGGAAAGCATAACTCGAGCTATAGGGCTCCAAATTAAGAGAAATTACAGTGCAAATTGAAGAGAATTTTTTGATCATCAACTTTGAGAAAGAAACTTTTGGCAAATTCAAAATTTTGGAGGGTGTAATTGGCTATGTAACGGCCCGTTAAGCAACCCGTTATAAATTCCAAAAACTCGTCCGAATGGTCAAAAAGCAAGCCTGATTCTGTAAAGTGTAACGGTCCTTGTAAAGGGTCGTAAACAGCCCATTACACTTGTGATTTCATCATTAAAAACAATATTTTGACCTATTTTTCAGAAGAAGAGCACTCGGAGAGACAGAGAGCAGAAAGAATCAGTGTTCCTAAGGCGAGATCGCGCACTTTGAGAGGAGGCTCGTGTTGGGGTACAGAGGGTCTAAATCAAATATGCACAACGGAATATAAAATATATAATCCCCGAACCCATCCAAGATTGCTTCTATGCGATAGATCTACGAAAAAGCAATTAAAACGAGATCAAGATTCATACCTTACTTAGATCGTCAAATCACTGATTAGGAGCACCAATATGATCCTCCCTCTATCTGTATCCACACGAACACACAAGATCAGTGATTTAAACCCTAAAACACCTACTAGAATGTAAAAGAGTTCGAGTAGAAAATCCGTCAACGTTTCAGTAAGTAATGGAATTGAATTAATTTTTCAGCACCTAAGGCTCTCTATTTATAGAGATTAGCTAGGGTTTTGGGATCACTAACCAGCCCATAGTATGGGCTAGGTTTAGTTACCTTGAAACCCTAGCCGCCACCCATAATGTGGCCGGTTTGGGTCACATGGGCCAAAATCTTTAGTGGCAGCCCATGAGAACTGCCAGGCCTGCCACGGCGGGTGCCCAAACCCCTTGGCTTTGCCTGGTCCGTGGCCCTTTTGTGCTATCAGGCCTGTAGCCCAAAACCCTAGGATTTGGCCATGGCCCGTTCTAATTAATTTACCCATATTTGCCTAAAATCTACAATGCGTCCTTTGTGTGTGACCCTCTAGGCTCATGTTCCGTTGGCAGATCGGCGTAAAATTATTATTTTAACCTTTCTATTATAAGTGACATCTAGTAAGACATTATGATTACCCAACGTACATGATTATCGATGATTCGACTTAACCTCATGTACTCCATGCCACTATCCTTTTATTACTTGATATCCTGATTGATCATAAGGTATAGAGCCGTCATCCTTATTTAATCAATAAAAGTTTCTTGATATGCGAGATGACTAAAAATTGATACCCCTTATCAACTGTATGGCCATGTGTTTCTTTTACTGTCATTGTCATCAAGTGGCCTAAACTGATAATGTTCCCATACCGAATTATGAGGGATAAATCCCTTAGTCGTCTTTCGTATCACTCATGCAGCCCATTTCTGAGCAAATCGTATCCGTTATGGTTACCCTGTCACAGGTAACATTGGGCGTACGTCAAACTCAGATATTGACTACATAGCGATAACAAAGACTCCTCGGTCTCAGGATACCGTGACAGTCTACGAGAACTAAATATGCTCATGACATGATCTATGTCGCATATTTAGGTCGGGTTGTCCAATATCATTTCCCAAATGATATATATGCTCCGGCTCCGGCAATCCCATTGCCAATGATCAGTAGACCGTGCTTATAAAGAGTCATCCTCATACTAGCCGCTTCTGATGAAGCTTAACTGACCAGGGACCCGTTAAGTGTAATTCATACTAATCTTTAGTTCTATTATTAGTGATAACACACTCAATGATACATATCAAATTATACTTAACATATTACTACAACATATTAGTAATAAAATGCCGATTTTATTTCATTGCAAACGATGATACAATAATTACAGACATACCTTTGTATTGGACTAGGGCATAAATCCTACAGTCTCTCACTTGCCCCTAGTTCCAATCTAAGTCTTAGTCTATCTCCATAGATTTTACATGACTTTTATGTTTAGTCTGTGAGAGAGCCTTCGTTAATGGGTCGTTTGCATCATCATAAGTAGCAACATTGCTGATACCCACATCACCTCTAGTAATGATTTTCCTTATGAAGTGATACTTTCTCAGGATATTCTTGGATTTTTCATGTGATATTGGATCCTTACCTAGTGCTATCGCCCGGGTGTTGTCACATAGTAAACTCACTGGACTAGACGGATTTGGCATTATGTCTAGTTCAGGCAAGAAGTTTCTAATCCATACAATTTCTTTAGTCGTTGTTGAATCGGCTATATACCCAGCTTCCATAATCAAGTGTTCCTCACCAAGGTTAGACACCTGGGCGAACGAGACATTCGGTCTCGTGCATAACATGGCATACATGATGGATCCTATAGCCGAAGCATATGAGATCTCCTTCATTATTTTCAGCTCATCCCTTCTTAGATTCCTGCATTGAGAACCTTCTTAATACCTTGTCTATATAGCTGCTTGGACTTAGTCCCAAGACCCTCTTGATACAATCTCTATATATCATGATCCCAATAGATAAGCAGCATCGCCTAAGTCTTTCATTGCGAAACACTTCCCTAACCAAGGCTTTGTTTCTTGCAAGGTTGGGATATCGTTTCTAATGAGCAATATGTCATCGACATAAAGCACCAGAAAAACAATTTTACTCCCACTCGCCTTTTTGTATACGCAAGATTCATTTTTGTTCTTGTTGAAGCCGAACTCCTTAAAAGCTTCATCAAAACAAAGATTTCAACTCCAAGAAGCTTGCTTCAATTCATAAATGGATTTCTGCAGCTTATAAATCTTTCCCTTATTCTTCGGATCGACAAAACCCTCAGGTTGTGTCATATACACATCCTCAGTTAAATTCTCGTTAAGGAAAGCGGTTTTGACATCCATCTGCCATATCTCAAAATTATAATATGCAGCTATGCCTAGAAGAATATTGATTTGACGATCGCTACTAGAGAAAAGATCTCATCATAGTCAACTCCCTGAATTTGCATATAACCTTTTGCAACCAGACGCGCTTTATAGGTCTAAGGTTTGCCATCCATGTCAGTCTTCACTTTGAAGACCCATTTGCAACCAATGGCTTTTATACCAGCAGTTGACTACACCAATTTCCAAACTTGGTTATCAGACATAGATTGCATCTCCTCCCTCACGGCTCCCAGCCATTTCTTAGAGTCGGGCCTGTCCATGGCTTCCTGAAAGGTTGATGGATCATCTGAATCCACAACAAACCAGTCACCATCGTTAGATACGAGAAACCCATATCTCACATGTGGGCAACTTGTTCTTTCATATCGCCTTGACCTTTCGGAATATCAGCAAGAATTGATTCTACCTCTACAACCATCTTAGGCTCCATAACTTCTATATCATCAGTATTAGGTTCCTGAACTAATCTAGGTTGTACTGCACCATCCCAAATTTCTTCGAGATGTACAATACTTGTAGTTACGACGTTTTTTGATGATTGACTTATTTTTAAGGAATTAGGAATGATGTCATAAAGAATGTCGAAACCTCGTGTACGACATCTTTGGATGACATCTTTGTTGACATCTCGGCTAACATCCTGTTTGACGCAAATAAGGAAAGTTTTTGTTCTTCATAAAGTACGACTACAATAAGGATTATAAAAGCTCCAGCTGTATTCGACGCGAACTGGAAAGAAGAAAGACGGTGCCAAAAAGGAAAATCCAATAGGGTTTGTATTCATGATCGACTGCTATACTAGCTTAGGTTGCCCCCTTAGCAATCGTGTGGTCTTTTATTGTTTCATAGCAATAATATACAGAGCTCTTAGACGTGAAGGTTTGCTGGTTGAGATGCCTTGTATTGTGCTATGGATATTGTGTATCACGTTAACTATTGAGAGTTAGGTGATTGAGGGTTTACTGATCGCGTGAGTGAAGACTACACGCAACCAAACGTTCAACGACAACTTGAACTAGTTTATAGAAGTAGTACCCCCTTGTTTCTTGGGGTACCTTACGTAGACACATTTATCAGATTTTGGTTCGAGAAGCATACACTTGACATAAGCCTCACAACCCCAAATCTTTAGGAATGACAAAATGGGCTTTTTCTCATGCCATATTTCATATGGTGTCCCATTCACTGCCTTCGTTGGAGCCCTGTTCAAAATGAACGTTGATGTCTCTAGAGCATAACCCCAGAAAGAAATTTAGTGATCAACGTGACTTATCATGGAACTGACCATATCCAATAAGGTTCGGTTTCTCCGTTCGGACACACCGTTCAACTGTGGTGTTCCTGGCGGAGTCCATTCTGATATGATCCAACAATCACTAAGATGGTCAGTAAACTTTTGGGATAAGTATTCACCACCTCGATCCGAATGAAGTGTTTTAATACTTCTCCCGAGTTGGTTCTGTACTTCAGTCCTAAACTCTTTGAACTTGTCAAAAGCCTCGGACTTATGCCTCATTAAGTAGACAGAACCATACCTACTGAAATCATCAGTAAATGTGATAAAGTACATGAACTCTCTCCTGGCCCTTACTGCTCATGGGTTCACATACTTCGGAGTGTATTAGACCCAATAAGTCACTCGCCCTATCACCTTCGCATATGAAGGGAGCTTTTGTCATTTTTCACATCAAATCAGCTTTGCATCTTTCAATCAAACCGAATTCGAACGGACTTAAAAGTCCACACTTATGAAGTGCAAATATCTATTTCTCGTTGATGTGCCCTAAACGACAATGACATATTAGAGTTTGATTCAAGTCATCGGACTTAAACCTTTTAGTATTAACATTATAGATTGAACTTGTGTTAGAGATTTCAATATCCAATATGTATAAACCTCTAACTTTACTAGCACTACCATAATAAGTATTATTCCAATAAATATTGAAAATACCATTTCCAATAATAAAATTAAAACCATCCTTGTCCAACAAAGAAATAGAGATAATATTCCTACTAAACGTAGGTACGCAATAAACATCTGATAGTAGCAGTACAAGCCCACTTGGCAAAACAAAACTAATGGAGCCTACAACAGTTGCAGCAACACTAACTCTGTGCCAACTCTCATGTCCACTTCGCCTCTGCCCAGATTCCTTATACCTTCGAGCACCTACAGATTAGTACAAATGTGAGATTCAACACCAGTATCCAATACCCAAGAATCAAGAGTAGAGAGATTTAACTTTATAAAGAATATACCTGAAGATGTGGACCTTCCACCCTTCCGCTGATCATCCTGGAACTTCTTGCAGTCCCTCTTCTAATGCAAGCTTCTTAATAATAGAAACATGCAGATGTCTTCTCCTTATCCTTCCCTTTGCCCTTAGGGGTTTTGGGAGGGTTAGGAACAACATGCACCCTCATCTTGCTCGCCAGATGCATTGGGGCTTTTTCCTTGTTCACACCAGACTTCTTGAAGCTGGTCCTCTTGTGGACCATAATAACATGATTGGGTTGCTTACCCTTGATACTCCTCTCAGCAGTTACAAGCATACATGTAACTTTGCGATGATCTTGTCCATATCATGCATATTACAATTCATGATGAAACTATGGAATGCAAGAGGAAGGGATCTTGTCCATATCTGCAGGCATCTCTTTTCCTATCTCAAGACCTAGTCTTGTTAGGTGATCGAGATATCCCTTCATCTTTATGACATGGAGGCTCACGGAACTGCATGCTGACATTTTGCAGGCATGAAGATCTTTCCAGGTGTTATACCTCTCAATCCTCGCTTTCTCCTTAAACATTTCCTTTATCTAATTCATCATCTGATAAGGATTGTCGGAGAGTTCCATGAACTGCTTTTTGAGGTTGCCCTCCATGCAACCCACCATTATGAATGCTACATCAATAGAGTCGCTGAGATTTTTTCGGTATGCATCTCAAACGGCTTTTGTTGAGCCTGCTACTGGTTCCTCGGGGATTGCATTGTCAAGGACATATTCCTTGCGCTTATGCTTGAGGACTATACTCAAGTTCTTGTCCCAGTCTAGAAAGTTCACTCCGTTGAGCTTATCCTTATCCAATAAGGGCCTCAACGAGCTATGTGTTTGTGTGTTGGCCATTTGAATCTACACGGAAAATGAATTTAATCAGTATTAATTAAATTTAAGTTGAAGATCATGAATTAAACCACAACCAGGACCCTTGATTCTCTCGATTGAAGTGAACAAAGGCTCGCCGCTCCGATCGAGCTATGTAGGTAGGATACCTATCCAATTACATCAAATGTAATTCCTGACTAGGGTATGTACTTATTAGTACACGACATACCCTATATGTACCCTAGGTCAAACCTAGCTGACAATTGTAGTAAAGTCAACCAAATTCAACTATGGTCCAATTCTTATGTGGTTATTACGCGACGGCACACACACCCACATAAAACTGACCAACTCATATAGCCTGCATCCCCATGAATGTTACATAAAGGCGCACCCACCCATAGAGCTGGGAGCTAGTATGAGTGTTGAGATTTGAGCGGTATATCACATGACTTGAATTAATTGTGAAATGGTTGTGTTTACTTCCCCTGATTTTATCAAATACAATCTTACTTGAACCATCAATTACATCCAATGTGATGGTGGTTCAATTACCGGTTTACATGCAAAATCGTGACTAATCTCCAATTTTAATCTTTTCGCATGTGGGTTATGTTTGATATTCTATCATACATTCTAAACATAAAATAAATATCATACATTGATTTATAAAATAGATAAACTTAGCACGCATATCTAATATACATAAAGCAATAAATTTTACAAAAGAAAGCCCTTTCGGTTGTCACAAGCCGGTTTATAAGAATCGATTGGTCGCCTTAAGTGTGGAAACCAAGAAATTCTAAGAGACTATCTCCTTCGGTTCTTTTTGAATCCCTTCCTTGAGGACTCCCACAGGCTCCAGGACTTCACCAATTCCCGGTTGATTCTCCATTGGCCTTAAGCCGCTTTCCGGTTCACCGTCCTTCTTATTCAATTACAAGATATACTCGGTTCGCAGACTGAAAATTTAAAATCACAAATTCAAAATGAAAAGCGGCTACGCAGACTGGAAAATTACAATCGATTAAACCAACGGTTCGCAGACCCTAAATTAAAGTAGTAAACCAAACTAAATTGTACCATGCAAACCAAACTAATCAATCAATTATTATCACAAATACATGTTATCAGTCATTATGCAATTTCCGGCTTTAATTGTGCCTACATTTTATGGTCCGGTTTATCGAAACTAGATTGGTTTAAAAATCGATTTATCGAAACCTGATTAAATCTAAAAAATTTTAAAATTTTGGATTTTCAGAATTTAGGGTTTGCTCTCACGGTCCCAGGTGATCCAAAACCTAATTGGTCAAGGCCCAATGGGTCGTAGCCCAATGGGCCGAAACCCTAGAGGCCGCCTCTCCCACCGGAGCCGCCACAGCCACGGAGTGGCCGGCACCCTGGTGGGGACAGGATGCCCACGGTCCAGTGGCTGTCCAACAGCCCGTCCGGTCACTGGTCCGGCGAACTGAGAGCAACGGTTCGTCGACCCAAAAAATCTCAAAATTTAAAAAACAATTCCAGATCTATTTTTTTTATATAAAAAATCAGTTTCACGCAGTTCTAAACCCAAAACCAAAATTTATTATGGAAAAATAAATCAAGCCGGAAATAAACACTAAAATCATGCAAATCACGCATCAAAACGTAGATTTAAGGTAATAGACCGGCTTTGACACCACTGTAGGGGTTCGGAGGGTCTAAATCAAAGATACACAACGGAATATAAAATATATAAACCCCGAACCCGCCCAGGATCGCTTCTATGCGATAAATCTACGAAAAAGCAATTAAAACGAGATCTAGATTCATACCTTTCTTAGATCGTCAAATCACCAATTAGGAGCACCAATATGATCCTCCCTCTATCCGTATCCACACGAACACACAAGATCAGTGATCTAAACTCTAATACACTTACTAGAATCTAGAAGAGTTCGAGTAGAAAATCCAGTAGCGTTTCGGTAAGGAATTGAATTGAATTAATTTTTCAGCACCTAAGGCTCTATATTTATAGAAATTAGCTAGGGTTTTGGGATCACGAACAAGCCCATAACGAGACATCCGGTCTGATGGAGACATTCACACTTGATTCTCCTTAAGTATTTGAGGATAGCCTCGACAGCACCCTAGTGTTCTAGACCAGGGTTAGACTGAAATCTGATGGTACACATTTTAGTACGAACGAGACATCCGGTCTCGTGCATATCATGGCATACATGATAGATCCTATTGCCGACGCATATGAGACCTGTTTCATTGAGCTCAACTCATCATGTGTACCAGGACACTATTTCGTGCTAAGTTTGATGTCATGTCGTATGAGTATTTATCCCTTCTTAGAATCGAGTATTGAGAATCGTCTCAACACCTTATCTATGTAAGTGCTTTGAGTGGGGCCCAAAATTCTTTTGGAATGATTCCTATAGATCTTGATGCCCAATATGAATGCATCATCGCCTAAGTCTTTCATTGAGAAGCACTTCCCTAACCAAGCTTTGGGGTCAAGCAAGGCCGGGATGTCATTCCCGATGAGTAAAATGTCATCGACATAAAGCGCTAGGAATACAATTTTACGCACACTCGCTTTCTTGTAAACGCAAGATTCATCATCGTTCATGGTGAAACCGAATTCTCTTACATCTTCATCGAAACGAAGATTCCAACTCTGTCAAGCCTGCTTTAATCCATAAATGGATCTCTGCATCTTACATATCTTTCTTGAATTCTTTGGATCGACAAAACCCTCTGGATGTGAAATAAACACATCCTCTTGTAAGTTCCCGTTAAGGAAGACGGTTTTAACATCCATCTACCATATCTCATAGTCGTGGTATGCAGCTATGGCTAGAATGATCCGGATAGATTTGACCATGGATACTGGTGAAAAAGTCTCATCAGAATCAAGACCTTGAATCTGACGATAACCTTTTGCAACAAACCTAGCTTTATATGTCTGAGGATTTCCATCCATGTCATTCTTGAGCTTAAAGACCCACATACAACCGATGGGTTTCATCCCAGGGGTTTGATCAACCAATGTACTGACTTGGTTATCATACATGGATTTCATTTCCTCTCTCATGGATTCCTGCCATTTATCGGAATCGGTACTGTCCAAGGCTTGTTGATAGGTTTCTGGATCATCGTGATCCGTAATTATCAAGTCATTTCCCTCAGTGGCTAGAAAGCCATATCTGACGGGAGCTTGACAAGATCTTTCAGATCTCCTTGGACCTTCTAGAATTGCAGTAGGGATTGGTTCTTCATCTATGATGATCTCTTGCTCCTGTACTTTTACATCTGGCATAGCATGTTCCTGAATTGCTGCAGGTTGTTCCGTACCATCTCGAATTTCTTCGAGATGCATGGGACTCCCACTATGTGTTTTGAAAATAAATTCCTTTTCAAGAAACACTCCAGTACGAGCAACAAAAACTTTGTTCTCGTTTGGTTTGTAGAAGTAGTTCCCCCTCAATTTCTTGGGGTACCACATACTTGTATTAGACCCAACAAGTCTCCTGTCCTTTCATCTAAACCCGTGAAAGGTGCCTTTGTTATTTTGCCCATAAGACAAGATTCATATCTTTCAATTGAAGTGAATTCAAATGGACTTAGAAGTCTACACTTGTGAAGTGTTGAAATGAGTTTCCCTCCTATGGGCTTTAACGACAGTGCCAGATAAGAGTATGTTTTAAATCTCCAGATTTAAGTCTCTTTGTATTTACGTTATATATAGAGTTTGTGTTAGTGTGTTGAGAGTATAAAATGTATAGTCCACCAACCAATGATGCATTTCCATAAAAATTATTATTCTTGAAAATATCAAATGTTCCACTCTCAATAAAAAAAATATCCATGCCTATACAAAAGGGAAATTGATATAATATTCCTAAGAAATGTAGGTACACAATGAATATTGTTTAAAATTAAAACAAGCCTTGTGTGCATATTCAGACTAATTGTTCCTACAACAATGATACGCCATGGCCATCACCAACTCTTAGGTCCACCTCGTCTTTGCCCAAACTATTTCTATTTTCCAGCACCTCCTTATTCAAACAAATGTGTGATTCAACTCTGGTATCGACTACCTAGGAATCATAAATAGAAAGATTAAGATTAAGCTCAACAACGTAAATACCTGAAGACGTGGATGCCCCACTCTTCTTCAAATGTTCCTTGTACTTCTTGCAATCCCTTTTCCAGTGCCCTGGCCCTTTGCAGTGATAGCAGACATTTTCCTTGTCCTTAGCTTTAGCCTTCCCAGCAGTCTTGGGAGCTTCTTGAACCTTTGGATCCTTAGGGTGTGTGATCTCCCCTACAAGGTGCATCGGGGACTTACCTTTACCATTGTTATTTTTCTTGAAGCTGACCTTCTTGTTGACCATCACAACCTCCTTGGTTTTACCTTTGAAATTCTTCTCTGCAGTCACAAGCATTTCATGGAGTTTTGTCACTGATTTTTCCATGCCTTGCACATTGTAGTTAACTCAAAAGTCACTATATGCTTCGGGAAGTGATTGCAGTACAAAGTCTGCAGCCATATGCTTTTGAACTTCATAACCAAGCCTGGTTAGATGCTCAAGAATACGTTTCATCTTCAAGACATGTGGACTGATAGGAGCTCCAACCTTGAGCCTGCATGAAACCAATTCTGTGAAAGTATCATATCTTTTGACACGAGCTTTCTCTTTGAACATCTCTTTGATTTCGGTCATTAAAGCACGAGGATCACCAGAGATGTTTACGAACTATTCCTGCAGCTCTGGCACCATACTGCCCATCATAATGCATGACACGTTGATTTGGTCACTAAGGAATTTTTGGTAAGTGTTCTTTAGTGGCCTTGCGGCGTTCAGTGCTGGTTCAGAAGGTGGGGCTTGGGTAAGGATATATTCCTTGCGTTCATACTTGAGAACTAGTCTCAAGTTTCTTCCCCAATCGACGAAGTTCACGCTATTGAGCTTGTCATGTTCTACTAGGACCCTCAATGTGTTACTTCCGTTTGCCAGTTAGATCTACACGAAGAAATGAAATTTCATCAGTATTTCTTAAATTTAAATTTGGAGATCGAGATTTAAAACAACAGTTTGATTTTAAAAACTTTCGAAATCTGAACCAGGATCCTTGCATACACTCGATTGAAGTGAACAGAAGCTCACCGCTTCAACCGAGCTACCAAGGTAGGATAATTCATCCAATTACATTCGATGTAATACATGGCTAGGGTCTATACATGAATGTACATGACATACCCTATTCGATACTCTAGGTCAGTCCTAGCTGACAATCGTAGACAAGTCCACTAAGTTTCGACTATGACCCATAACTGATATGGCTACTACACAGAGGCGCACGCACCCACATCAAATTGTCGAACTCATTTGTCCTTCTCCCTATGAATGCTCCGCGGAGGTGCACACACTCATAGGTTAAAGTCTTTCTAAGTATCGAGACTTGGATGGTATCTTTCTTGACTTGTTATTATTTGCGATTATGTGTTTAAAAATCTGATTGTTTTTTACACAATCTTATTTTAGAGTCATCAACTACATTCGATGCAAAGAAAACTCCAAGTCCGTATTACATGCATGGGTGATTAATTTCTGGTTTTAATCTATGCATGTGGCTGATAGTCTAAACTACATTCGATGTATTTTAACTAACCATACATTCATACATTCATGCATTCATAAACGTATAAACGTAAATAATATGCCTAGCTAAGCCCATTCTATATGATCCTAAGATACTAGCAATACAACAAATCCTAAAGACTAAGTCTTCAGGACCTTCGCTTGCTTGCTACTTGTGGACTCCCACTGGCTTCGAGACTCATCTTGGCTCCAAGTCTCCCTCTTGACTTGTTTCTTGTGTCATTCTTGGTAATTACACAATAAATAATATAATTACAAACATCACGACACGGAGGTCGTATTTAATTACAATCCCAAAATAAAGCAACACGCAAGTTGCAAAACTTGAAATTAAATTTATTAACCATACATAGGTAGAGGGCCTTAGCTACACATCATGTGGAAAACAACATGTTGTCAAACAATATGTTATCAAACAATATCTTGCTTAATTGTGAAAAATTATCCGGTTTATCAATACCGGACGGTATAAATTTATTTTGAAATTAAACCAATTTCCCGGTTTATCAAAATCGAACCAGATTTGAAATTAAAATTAGGATTTTAAAATTTCTAGCAAACTGTCATGAATTTGACCAGTTCAAGCCCGAGATAGGTCGGACCGCAACGGCTCGACCACGAATCGATGGTGGGCGATCGTGGACGCCCGCGCGGGCCGACCTTGTCTACCTTGGAATTGCCCGTGGCCAGCCCAAGGGCTGCCAGGGACGACCCCAGGGCTCGACCTGGTGTGTCCTTGGCGTCGCCCATTGACAGCCCACGGGCCATTCCATGGTCGACCCTAGTCGCCCGCGGCTGCAACCATGGTCACCTGCGACGCGACCTTGTCGGCCCTGGGCCATGGTTAGCCTTAAAGCTATCCATGGTGACCCAAAGAGCTCAACTTAGGGTTGATAATAGCTCGGCCAGATCAGTTCTAAACCCTAAGTTTTCAGAAAATCTAATTCCAAAAATCCAAAATTTAAATTTTCAATTTCATGCAATTAAAATCCCACAAGCAAAACAAAAATCTGGCATCTATTCATGCAATTAATTCATGTAATTTCATGCATACTGTTAGATCTAGTGCCCTATTCCAAGTTTTTTCTATGTAATCTTCTTGTTAGCAACATTATTATTGTGTTATAGTAATATGTCAAGCGATGAATTCTTCGAAATCCATTAGTGTGTCATCACTAACGGTGGTGCCTTTAGATACTATGAAATCATGCTTGACGGATATCGTCTGCAAGATGATATCAGATGACCCGACTTGGAGTATGGCGCATAGATTAAGTCACCAACGCATACTCCGTCATCGTTGATCAATGCCTTAATACCTTGGAGAGAATGGCTCACATGCACGTCAATCCAGTAGTTTCACATGCCCCAATGCTGCCTATAATAGGGTAGTCATAACGGGCATCGTTGGCTATTGGACAGACTGTAGTGCGAGCGCACATTGCGTCTGAAGGGATTTGTTTCCCCACGGTGAAACGTGGTAAAGGGTATGGTTCGTGGCCCCTTGATGAGCATGACTGAGAAAGTGTGCCGCCGCACCAATTACGCATCAGTCATCTCAGAATTCAAGGAACTAGATCGAATACATGAGGATGACGGCAATATGCCTCATTCGATCTCATACGCCTTAAAGCAAACTAAGGGTTAGTGATACAGATGACAGAGGGAGATATCGAATCGATACCTCGTGGAAATTGGGTAATCACAAAGTCTTACTAGAGATCACTTGTGATGGATCGGGTGAAATGGTATTTCACGCCGATCTGCCAATGGGTCGCGGGCATACAGGGTCACACGCCAGTGGTAAGAAGTGAAGCTTGTCGATAGGATTCAAATGGTCTGAAATGGGTGGAATAGAAGTGTGGCATGTGGGTGGCGATCGAAAACTTTGTGGTGTCGATCGATGCACGCCACATAGGGTATCAAGAATCGGGATCAAGAATGACCGATTTTGGATTAGGTCACGGAGGGTGTTGATCGACACCCATAAGGTGGTGATCGACACCTCCTCAATAACTACACCCGAGTCAAAGGGTGTAGATCGATACCACTTGGTCTCTTTGGGTGGCGATCGACACCTCTCGGACCATAAAAGGTGGCAATCGACACCTATGGATAGTGGGGTTCGGTACGATTCGAAATTTTGACCTTGAGGCAAATCGGGAGGTTGAATGGGATTGTTTAATTTTTGTATTGATGCCATGGATATACTCGATCCTCGATATGGTTCAAATGGTTTTGATCAAGTATATAACGATAACGAAACCTATTTCTCCGTCGAGATAAAGTACGTTCTCGAGTTTCCACGGGATTGATGACCCGAGAAACTGGAGGACCGAATTGTTGTGTCATTCAATGTACTCGGTACATTGTTGGCACATTATGTTGAACTTTTTGTATCGCTCAACGACCTGTTAGGCTTTTGCTTGATACACTAGAGTTTCAACATACCGGTTGATGAAGTGATTACATCGACCAGCGGCGGGGTCGGGTCCTTGCGATTAGTTTGAAGGACTAATGCTCTATTTTGCTCAAAACTGGAGAATCTCGGTTTAGGATTCGAGATCGGGACTTTCGAGTGCCGAATGAGATCGATACACCAAAATCATAAAGGATAACATATGATTTAATGTGATCGATAACATGTATTGTGTGATAACATATATGTTTGATAACATGATATGCTTGCAACATGCGTAAGTTAGATCACATGATGTATAGCTAAAGCCAATCAAGACAAGACCGTTTATATTGCATTTGATCTGTAAATGTAAAATGGCGGTTTGTGCCATCTTAAGATTTGGGTTGTATATATTTTGCGATGAGATGCGTCGTAGTTTACATGTATTATATTTATACCCGGCTTGCGAGCCGTTGATATATCTTGTAAACGCACTTCCCGGAGATGGCAAGTTGGTAGTCTTGGAGCTGGCGTTGAGTCGTGGAGATGTCAAGGAGCCACTAGGACCGTCGCTAAGGATGAAGAAGACTTGTATAGTTGTAATCTTCACCCTTAGGATGTGACCCCAATCTTTATGGACTGGCCCCATAAAGATCGAACCTAGATATGGGCTTAGGCTATACATGTTTAATTTGTGCCTTTTAGAATTGCATGATTAGTAATGTATGTTTATTTTATATGCATGAAAGCATGATAAGTTTAGATGTACATATGTTTTACATGTTCGAAATTGGTTAAGTAACGTAAACTTGGATATATAAAACTAAGTGAAGCATGAAACATATCATCGTACCCAGTACAGATGAATAGTTTTCATGTAGAGAATGTATTGGGTACATGTCTCGCAAAACTTGATCATATCGCAATGAAATTGAGTCATGCGATGATGCTATCCAATTTTGACACTCTACGAAACTGCGTGAACTCGAACGTCGTGTGTGTTAGCAGAGCGTTTGTGGAAGCAAAGCTAGTAGAGGTGGACAGTTTTCTTTGGGGTGTAGATGCATTAGCTCTCTCTAGTTCAAGTTCTGGTCCACAAGTCGTTAATTGGTTAACTCAACTAGGCCATGAATGTGTGTGCGTTAGCAGAGCGTTCATGGAAGAAATGATAGAAGATGCGGAGAGATTTGGTTGGGGCGTAGATGCATTAGCTCTCTCCAATCAAGGTCTTGTCCACATATCTATGATCGCGCCGACCTAGAGCATCAGACAAAACATTGCCAATGTACTTTGTACATATGTTTTGGACAAGAGTCACACACGGTGTGATTGGAAAGTACTCCTACCTACATAACCTAATTGAAGCGTTGATGCATTAGCTCACTTCAAGAGGGTGAATCAAGGGTCTTGATTCTTGATTCTTGCGAAGAATCAAAGTGGTCAAGGTTTTGCAACAAATCTTCATAGATAAATTCAGAATCTAACTTGAATTTATTTATCTGTGTAGATAATGGCAGCAAGCTAAGCACACACGTTGTCACTAAGGTCGATACTGGACAATAAGAAACTTAGTGGAACGAACTTCTTCGACTCAGAGCATAATTTTAGAATTGTACTCAAATACGAGAGGAAGGAACATGTGCTTGACTAGCCCATACCCTCTGTGCCAGATGCGGGTTCCACGAGGAGTGTTTGTGATGCTAATTGAAAGCATCTTAACGACCCGCTTGACGTGGGATGCCTCATGCTGAGCATGATGGAGGCTGATCTTCGGAAACAATTGATAGATCTTAGTGGGAACTCATTCACCATTATGGAACAGCTCAAGGAGATGCTCAAAGAGAAGGCTAGGACCGAAAGGTTCAAGTCTGTCAAGGGTTTGATATTCACCAAGATGCCATATGGAGAGTCGGTCTGCCGTCATGTGCTGAAGATGAAGGGTCAATTCGAGCACCTTACTCGACTGTGTGTCGAATTTACTGATGAGTGTAAGTTCGACATGGTCCTATCAACTCTCCCTTCCATGTATGATGGGTTCATTATGAACTAGAACTACAACATGCATGAGATGCACAAGACCATCACAGAGTTGCACAGCATGCTTTTATCTACTGAGATCAACCTCAAGGGTAAAACCAAAGAGGTGATGATGGTCAAAGAGGATACTAGCTTCAAGAGAGCTGGTGGGAGCCCGGTCAAGTCTTCCAAACCGACTGACGTGAAAGGGAAGGGTCCTGAGGTTCATAAAGGCAAGTCCACGCTCAAGGGCAAGGGCAAGGGCAAGTTGGACGTGAAGGAGGTCATCTACTTCTTCTGCAATCAACATGGTCACTGGAAGAGGGACTGCAAGAAGTTCTTGGAGTAGCAGAAGATGGACGGTGATACTGGCGCTTCAGGTATTTATTACATTTAAGTAAATATGTCTACTAACTCTTGTTGGGTGCTAGATTCCATATCGCAATCTCACATTTGTGTTGATGTGCAGGTGCTGGAAAGTAGACGAGATTTGGATGGTGATGAAGTGGACATACGAATTGCAGAAGGCAAGAGTGTTGTGGCAACAGCCGTAGGGGTCGTTCGTCTCAGTCTCCTGTCGGGACTTCTTTTTATTTTGAACAATGTTTATTGTGTGTCGTCTTTCCGTAAAGACATTATTTCTATTTCTGTTTTAGGCATTGAAGGTTTTAGTTTTGTTATTGACAATGGTCTTTTCAAGATTTATAGAAAGAATGTTTGTTATGGGGAAGCATTACTTGTTACTGGTCTCTATGTTTTGAAAACTAGTGACATCAACGAGAATGAGGTATATAATGTGAACACTAAAAGGCTCAAGGTTGATGAATTGAGTGAGACTCGATTATGGCACTTTCGTCTGGGCCACATAAGTGAAAGACGACTATCAGCACTTCACAAGTGTGAACTGTTAAGTCTGTTTGGATTCGGACAAATTGATAGGTGCGAATCTTGTTTGATGGGCAAGATGACGAAGTCGCCCTTCACCGGTAGGGGTGAGAAGGCGGGTGACTTGTTGGGCCTAATACACACTGACGTATGTGGGCCCATGAGTACACAAGCCATAAGGGGATTCAGATACTTTATCACATTTACTAATGATTACAATAGGTATGGTTATGTCTATCTTATGAGGCATAAGTCTGACTCGCTTGACAATTTCAGAGAGTTTTAGGCTGAAGTTGAGAATCAACTTGGGAAGAAAGTTAAAGAACTTTGCTCAGACCGATGTGGCGAATACTTAACCCAAGACTTCATCGACCACCTAGGAGAGTGTGGGATATTGTCTGAGTAGACTCCACCTGGAACACCTCAATTGAACGGTGTGTCCGAAAGGAGAAACCGAACCTTGCTAGACATGGTTCGCTCTATGATGAGTCAGACAGATCTCCTCGTATCCTTTTGGGGATACGCTCTAGAGACAGTTGCGTTCATTCTGAACCAGGCACCTACAAAGGCGGTGAAGACAACGCCATACGAAGTGTGGAGTGGAAAACATCCCAAGTTGTCTTTCATCAACATTTGGGGTTGCGACGCTTACGTCAAACGCCTTATGGCAGACAAGCTCGAACCAAGATCTAACAAGTGTATCTTCGTAGGGTACCCGAAAGAGACTTTTGGGTACTACTTCTACAAACCCGACAAGAATAAAGTATTTTTTGCTCGGAAATGTGTCTGTTTGGAGACGGAATACCTCTCCAGAACAGCCAGTGGGAGGACTGTGCATCTGGAAGAGATCCGAGATGGCACGAGTACTGAGAATCCTGAAGAATTTCGGGATCCCCACTTAGACAGTGTAGAGGTAGAGCCTGAGCTGGAACAAGACGTACATGCAGTGCTCAACATAGTTCCTGAAGCCCCACGACATTCTGAAAGGCCTCGTCATGCACTTGTCAAATATGGATTCATGGTAACTGAGGTTGGTGACTTGGAAATTGTGGATTCTGACGATCTGACAAATGTGTGGAGTTCTGATTCCGAGAAATGGTTAAGTGCCATGAAGGAGTAGATGAAATCCATGCATGACAATCAAGTATAGAAATTGGTGGATCCAACCCCTGGTGTTAAGACCATCAGTTGCAAATGGATCTTTAAGATCAAACATGACATTGATGGAATTCCTCAGACCTATAAAGCCCGACTGGTTGCGAAAGGTTTTAGGAAAATACATGGAATGGATTATGATAAAACTTTCTCGCTATTAGCCATGGTCAAATCAATCCAGATTCTGTTTGCATTAGCTGCATATCACGATTACGAGATATGGCATATGGATGTCAAGACTGCTTTCTCAATGGAAAGCAAACTAAGGACGTGTATATGACACAACCTCAAGGTTTTGTCGATCTAAAGAATGTCGGAAAGATTTGTAAGTTGCAGAGGTTCATTTATGGTCTGAAGCAGGCTTCTTGGAGTTCGAATCGTCGATTTGATGAATCCATTAAGGAATTTGGTTCCATGCAAAATGAAGACGAGCCTTGCGTGTACAAGAGGGAGAATTGGAGTGCAGTCGTATTCTTAGTGCTGTATGTCGATGACATACTCCTTATCGGAAATGACATCCCTACCGTGCAAGCCTCAAAAGCTTGGTTGGGGAAGTGTTTCGAGATGAAGGACTTAGGCGAAGCCGCGTATATCCTAGGGATCAAGATTTATCGAGATCGCCCGAGGAGGATACTTGGGCTGAGCCAAAGCACGTATATTGACAAGATCTTGAAAATACTTTCGATGCTCGAATCCAAGAAGGGATTCCTTCCTATGAGACACGGAGTGAAGCTCAGGAAGACTCAGTGTCCAACAACACCTGATGAGTCGAAGCACATGAGGGACTCAGTGGAGTCCCCTATGCATCAGCAGTAGGATCCATCATGTACACCATGATCTGCACGAGACATGATGTCTCTTATGCCCAATCCTAAGTAAGCAGATTCCAGTCTAACCACGGAGAGAACCACTGGACAGTAGTGAAGACGATCTTGAAGTACCTCAAGAGGACAAAGGATGCCTTCTTGGTCTATGGGGGAAGAGATGAGGAGCTAGAGGTGACGGGATACGTCGACGCCTGTTTTCAGACTGACTCGGACGACTCACGGTCACAGTTTGGATACGTGTTCACACTGAATGGTGGGGCTTTCAGTTGTAAGAGCTTTAAGCAGCCGACCATTGCAGATTCTACCACAGAATTCGAGTACATAGCTGCTGGAGAAGCGGCAAAAGAGGTTGTGTGGATCCGGAAGTTCATGGCCGGACTAGACGTAATTCAAAACCCGTATGCACCGGTGAACTTATATTGCGACAACACTGGCGTCATAGCACAAGCTAAAGAACCCAGGGCGCACAACCGGATCAAACATGTACATCGGAAGTTTCACTTGATTTGAGAGTACATCGATCAAGGTGAAGTGAAGATTTGTAAGATTACGACACAAGATAATGCAGTCGATCCATTGACAAAGGCTCTCTCACAACCTAAACATGAGGGACATGTAAGGTGAATGGGTTTACGTTGGGATGTAGATTGGAACTAGGGGAAAGGGGGAGATTGATAGATCTAGTGCCCTAGTTCACTTCTTTTCTATGTAATCTTCTATTTAGCGATGAATGGCACTTACATTATTATTTTGTTATAGTAATGTGTCAAACGATGATTTCTTCTAAATTCATTGGTGTGTCATCACTAATAGTGGAGCCTTTAGATGCTATAAAATCATGCTTGACGGATCCTTAGTCGAATACGTATACATAACCGATTAGTGTGAGGATGACTTACGATTATGTTCTGCTGATCAAGATGTAGAGTCATATCATGGATATCGTCCGCAAGACGAGATCGGATGACCCGACTTGGAGTATGGCGCATAGATTAAGTCACCAACGCATACTTCGTCGTCGTGTGATCACTGCCTTAATACATTGGAGCAAATGGCTCGCATGCACGTCACTCCAGTAGTTTGACATGCCCCAACGCTGCCTGTAACAGGGTAGTCATAAAGGGCATCGTTGGCTATTGGGTGGACTGTAGTGGGAGCGCACATTGCGTCCGAAGGGATTTGTTTCCCCATGGTGAGACATGGTGAAAGGTATCGTAGGCCCCTCGATGAGCATGACTGAGAAAGTGTGCATCCGCACCAATTACGTATCAGTCATTTCGGAATTCAATGAACTAGATCGAATACATGAGGATGACGACTCTATGCCTCATTCGATCTCATACGCCTTAAAGCAAACAAAAGGTTAATGATACATATGGCCAGAAGGAGATATCGAATTGATACCTTGTGGACATTGGGTAATCACAACTTCTTACTAGAGCCCACTTGTGATGGATCGGGTGAAATGGTGTTTCACACCGATCTTCCAATAGGTCGCGGGCCTACAGGGTCACACGCCAGTGGTAAGAACCGAAACTTCTCGATAGTATTCAAGAGGCCCAAAATGGGTGGAAAAGAAGTGTGGCATGTGGGTGGTGATCGACACCTTTGTGGCGTCAATCGACGCACGCCACATAGGGTATCGATCGACAACTTGGTCGTGTCGATCGGGACCATTTCCAATAGGGTGTCGATCGGAGCCGTCGCCAATGGGGTGTCGATCGATATCTCTGTTCACAGAGGAGTGCCGATCGACACTATAGGCTGACGGGCTGAGCCATAAAGGCCCTCACCCAAGCCTATAAATAGAGGCTTGGGGTGAGAGCTTCCATAAGCTTCATAGAGCACATTTGCTATTCACCCAAATGGTTTCTTCTCACTCTCTCATTGAGAATAGAAGAACAAGAGAGAAAGAGAGGCCACCAAGGAAGCTAGTGATTCTTGTGAAGGTCTTAGCTTCGCAAGGTTCGAGCCCCGTTGTGTGTGCACATGTAGAGAGCGAGCTCGATTGCTTGCTAGGGGTTCGAGGAGGACAAGCTTGCTAGATATTTCTAGCGGTAGAAGTTCTCATCTTTCTAGTAGTTCATGACTCATCTAGTGTAAGCATAAAGATTCATGAGGGGTTCGGGTCAATCTTTCCTATTCCGCTACGCTTGACCCGCTAGGGAACCCTAACACATACAACCTGCCTGTGATACAACTAAAGGAAATCCATGGGGTCCAATCAATTATTTCATGCAGCGGAAGCATAATTAAACCATGGATCCTTGTAATTTAAGATTTTCATGCAGATAGATTCGACATAAGATCGTGCATGAATTAAATAGTAATTTGGTGTTTTTCGAATCTTGACAAAGCAAAACCGAAAGGATGTGCTCTCTATCAAGTCCACACAAGCGATGCGATGATCTCGGGATGAAGATCTTCAAGCAAGACTTATTAGTTCTTACTTGAAGGAGGTAAGAGAAAAGAAGAAGAGAGAGAGAAGAGGGGGTCGACCGGCTAGGGTTCGAGAGGGTTAAGAGGGGAGTGGTTTAGGGTGTATATAATATATTCTCTAAGTCAATCCTTTCCCTTTTAGGTTTTGTTTTTTTTTATAGTTGTAATTATAATTAAAATTAACAAACCATAAAGGGCCTCAAACCTAATCACTTAAGCCCAATTAATTAAATCATGTAAAGCCCAATAAGACTTAGGATTAAAATTAAATGACTTATTTTAGATCAGCGCATAATTCAGTTGGACCAATTTCTTTAACCATCCAGTTTACCACCTATACTGGAAATTATCTAATCTGTTCCGGTTTAGCCTAGATCGTTCCGGTCTAACTAAAACAAGAAAGTGAATTTTTCCTAATTCTCATATCTCTCATATTTGACATACTTATGGCTTTAAGTGTGTGACCCTCTAGGCTCACAACGTGTTGGCAGATCGACGCAAATTACTAGTTTCCCTTTTCCATCATAAGTGGACTCTAGTCAGACATTATGATTACCCAATGTTCGTCATTATCGATGATTCGATTTAACCTCATATCGTCTATGTCACTATCCCTTTATCACACGATATCCAGATTGATCACAAGGCATAGAGTCGTCATCCTCGTTTATCAGTCACCGTTTCTTGATCTGTGAGATGACTGAAAACAGTGATACTACATATCTTCTTGCATGGCCATGTGTTTCCTTTCAGTCATACTCATCAAGTGGCCCAAACAGATATCATACTCATGTCGGAGCATGAGGGATAAATCCCTTAGCCGCCTTACTCGTTCACTCATGTAATCCGTTACTGAGCCAATCAGAGCCCTAATGATTACCTTTTTTACAAGTAACGTTAGGCAACGTCAAACTCAGATACCAACTACATAGTAACTACAAGGACTCCTTGGTCTAAATATACGTCGACGAACTAGATATATAAGTATGCTCATGACAACATCTATGCTACATAGTCAGTATCGAGTCGTCCAATATCATTCCCCGAATGATATTTATGATCTAACTCTGGCACTCATCTTGCCATGATCAGTAGAGCGTGATCATATATAGTTATGCTCATACTGGTCACTTCTGATGAATCGTATATGACCAGGGACTCATTAAATGTGACTCTCTCTGATCTATAGTTCTACTATAATTGTTGATACACATAATGATATAGATCTAGACACATTTAACATATTAATACAACACACTAGTAATATAATGTTGGTTTTATTTATTCCAAAAAATGATAAAAGATTACAATATAGATGACTTATTATATTGGGGTAGGTTATAGCTCTAAGACGAGTGGCATACAAGACTTGCCGCAGAAGCGGCTGCCGCTGGAGAAGAATATAAAGTCTTGAAGCATGCAAAGGCAGAAATTCTTCAGCCGGTGATGGGTACGGAGAAGAAACGCGGGTGCATCGTTCCTGGCATGGGCGGTGAATACGCACGAACGCCAAAATCGAGAGGCGGTGCCCGTACATCCGACTCTACGGTGTCAGATGAGCATATAGTTGTTCCAGTCGCTGCAAGAACGGCCAAAATGGAGGAGAGGGCTCGCGTGAGAGATGCGAAATTGGCCGTTAGAGCTGCTGCAACCGAGGAGGAGATAGCTGCACTGAACCGTCGTTTCGACGATTTGCGGGCTGAGACAGACGCTCGGATAAAGGCCGAGGTCGAGGCTCGGTTAAGGCAAAGATCGGCACTTGGCTTTAGGCCGAGGTTCACGCCAGTATCCAGGATCTACTGATCCAATTTAGCTTGCCGGGTCATATGCGGATGCCGCTTCCACCCTGGACCCCGAGCCCGATCGTGTCTCCGACTCCGACCCTATTCTTGACTCCGACCCCGGTCCTGACTCCGACTCCCACTCCGACGGTGACGCAGCTCACTATCATGCCGGGACCGCCTTTGGACCATCAACAACCTCCAGCGCCTGCCGACGAACAACCGCCCTCGAACAAGAAGTTTAAAAAGACGTTGAAGACGAAACGACTGGGCCAACTCCCGTAGGTTGATAGGTTAATTTTGTTAATGATGTAATGATGATACTTTGTTTGTTTAACTTTTTGGTGATATTATCACCAATTCCCTGTTTTGGATTTAGTTGAATTGGATATTGTAGAGGTTTAATTAATACCGGAAAAAATCATAATTAGGCAAAAATCTAACCAGCATACCCGGCAAGATTTTGAGCAATATCTCGCCGGGTAGGTTTTCGATCTTACCCGACGAGATATTGCTCAAAATCTCGCCGGGTAAAATCTCAGACCTAACCGGCGATATATTACTCAAAATCTCGACGGGGAGGTTTTCGATCCTACCCGGCGAGATTTTGACCAATATCTCGCCGGGTTGGTCTGAGATCTTACACGGCGAGATATTGGTCAAAATCTCGCCGGGAACTTGATCAGCGAGATTTTCAAAATCTTCCCGGCAATTTTTCACCAAGCAGGCGAGATATTGGGTGTCTCCAACCCGGCGAGATATTGATGCAATATCTCTCCGGCTAGGACGATTCTCGTCGAAGCTTGCCGGCGAGAACAAAGACGTCCGGTTTGGAGGCAGTTTTCAGTGGTGTCATATTAAATGGCACAAAAGTGAAGCCACAAATCAAAAATAAAAAAATAAAAATAAAAAGAGAGGAAGGAGTGTGATTTTTATTTTACTTCACGATTTAAGAAAATCAAAATTCGAATTTATTACCTATATCAAATACTCATTTAAAATAATTTATTAGGTCTCACAGTAGCAGTTATAAAATGGGAGAATCGAACTAAATATTTATCATATTCCACAGAATAATTGTTTGGAGAAACTAAATAAATTGGTATGATTGAAATAAATTATGTTATTTGAGCGGCCAGTTACCTCCTCTCTCGAGAGCGTAGGGTTTTTTTGCCAAAACTTTGGCGAGTCTTCCGGCGGCGGAGCGCGTCTGGCGATGGCGACGTCTGGGAGCAAAGGAGGGTCTGGCTTCAATGGGCTCGGTGGTGCGGCGGTACAGGCGAGGTCCTGTAGGTCTATGTTGCCATATCGGGCGACGGGCGAGGTGCAGGGTCCATCGGCGGAGGCTGCTGGCGTAGGGCTGAGTGTAGAGCGGAGCGGCGGGGGAAGGGAACGGTGGCTGCAGGAGGCGGGGACAGGTTCGACAGAGGAGGGATTGAGGGCGGGGGATCAAAGGCAGAGGCGGCCAGATCTGATGGTAGGGGGGAGATCGGGCACGGCGGGGCTGGGTACGTTGTGGCGGGGAGGGAGGCGACGGTAGGGGTTGCTGGCGCAAGGCATACACGCACGGACGGGAGGGAATGGAGGGAGCCGGTACGAGGAACGGGTTCGAAGGAGGGGGATTGAGCGGGGAGAGGAGGGAGCCAGAACGGGGGACGGCTTCGAGGGAGGGGGGGTTTAGGGGCGGGGAACCATGGCAGTGGAGGGGAGGGGGAGGAGCGGGAGAGGGAGAGACGGGGGAGCAGGGCAGAGGAAAGAATCGGGGGAGGTGCCCAGAGGCGGGCACTGGCAAGGGGAGAGGCGGACTAAGAGGCCGGGCCGGGACAGTGGAAACGAGTAGTGCAGGACGGAAGAACAGAGGGCCGACAAGAGGAGGAGAGGCCGAGGTATAACACGGATAGGGGCCGAGCAGGCCACCGGGAACAAGGAAGGAATGAAAACAACAACACGAGAGAGGGGCCGGATTCCCAGAGGGCGACGTAATCAGAGGGCTTAGAAGAAATTCAGAAAAGTGGTCTCACGTATCACTTGAAGAAGAGGGTGTGGTCAGGTTGGTGATAGACGAGACAGAAGAAGACATCTTTGCTGACAAGACATACTGCATAGTAGGGAAACTCTTGGTTGATAAAAACTACGATTTCAGAACTTTTAGAAACCTAATAGCAAGTTTGTGGCAACCAAAGCATAGGATGTCCATTAATGAGGTGACCCATAACCTGTTCATATTCCAATTCAACGATGAGCACGACATGTCAAGTGTGCTAGAACGGGGCCCATGGACATTCAATAAAATCCAACTCCTGCTAGAACGATTACCTGCAAGATCACCACCAGAGGAGGTAGACTTTCGTTTCTTCCAAATTTGGGTACAGTTGCATGGAATGCCGACACATTTAAAGATTGAGAAAGTTGCATCACGAATTGGCACTAAGCTAGGAAAGGTGATCAGACTGGACAAAAGTAACTTCACAGGTCACTGGTGCTCATACATTCGAATACGGGTTGAGATGAAAATAAACAAACCACTAATCAGGAGGATGCAGGTGGAGGATTCAAAAGGTGCAGGGTACATGATTAACTTCAAATACGAGAGGCTCCCTCGTTCTGCTTCTTATGTGGAATATTAGGGCACGCTGACAAGCAATGTCAAGTTGAAAGGGTGGGACAGATGGGCGAGGAGCAAAAACCGTATGGCACATGGCACATGGCTGAGAGCTGAGACGAAACTGAACAAGTACACAATGGGAGACAAGTATCTCACACATGGCCCAATAACGGCCGACAGGGGTAGGCGGGGGAGTATGGGGAAAGAAGCAAACTCAGAAAGCTCGAGGGCAGACTCCGGAAAAAGCAACACATATTCAAACCAACCGGGGCCAAGAGAAGACAAGGGAGTACACGAAGAGGGTTAAACAGAACAAGGCAGGAGAGGATCAAAGTGGAGAAGATTGATTCAAGGAGGAGGGGAAGAATGTTTTGATCTGAACCAAGAAGTTTTATTGGCGGGACCAGCTGAGAGGTCCCACAGTGGCCAATGAGTATCCTTTCGTGGAACTGCCGGGGACTTGGCAACCCCCGGGCAATACAGTTCTTGCTGGAGACGGCAGCAAAAAAGAAACCCAATTTTATCTTCCTCTGTGAAACTTATTGCACACACGAACGTCTGAATGGTTTGCGTACGAGGTTGAAATATGAAGGGGTCTTGGGAGTTGAACCAGAAGGAAGAAGTGGAGGATTGGCATTATTCTGGAGGGATGGCAATGGAGTCGCAGTTCTCTCATCCTCTAGAAGACATATACATATATCGGTAACCCTGGGGGATAGGGAGAAGATCCACCTAACAGGGGTGTATGGGGACCCGAACAGACACTACATGCATCTAACATGGGAGCTGATACGAGCCCTAGGAGTCGGAATGTCTACTCCTTGGTGTGTCATAGGAGACCTAAACAACGTGGGGAGCCAGGAAGAAGTTAGAGGATGCCTGCCGATTCCCCAGGAACTGTTGGACGGTTATAACTCAATGCTGCAGGATTGCAGACTAAGGGATGTGCATTTGGTAGGCCATGAATTCACATGGGAAAAGAGTAGAGGAACCACCCAGTGGAAGGAAGCAAGGCTTGACAGGGCCTTGACGAATAGTGCCTGTTTTAACGCTTTTGAGAACACAAGGCTAACTAACCTCGGATTCTCAACTTCAGACCACAGTCCGATACTCTTGACTGGAAGCCGTCAAAATTACCAACAGGCAGGGAACCACTTCTGGTTCAACAATGAATGGCTACTAAAACGGGATTGCGCATAAATCACCTCATCAGCTTGGGAGGCTAGCGCAGGGCAACCCATAACGGACCGGCTGGCATATATCAGGGAGAGGATTCAGAAGTGGGGAGTGGATGAGAACAAGAGGGCACATTCTGAGCTGAAAACCCTGCAAGAATCAGTCAAAAATCTACGGAGTAGAAGAGATGACTTGGGCATAGAGGAATATGGACAAGAAGCGGCAAGACTAAACGATCTTCTGCTCTCAAAAGAAATCCATTGGCGGCAGAGGTCAAAACAGTTATGGCTGGAGAAAGGGGACCAGAACACGGCTTTCTTTCATAAGTGTGCCACAGAAAGAAGAAGGCGGAATCACATCGCCTTATTAGTTGCAGAAAGCAGACTCAGGGTGGGATGGGGAAAGGGCATAGAGGAAGAGATCGCCCAGTTTTATGGAAACCTTTTCACAGGGGGGAGGGGTAGAATGCAGGGAAGAGGTGGACCTGGTACAATCAACCATCTCAGATGAGCAAAATACGTCCCTACTAAGACAAGTAGAGGAGGAGGTGAGAGTAGCCTTGTTTGGGATGGATTCAAGCAAGTCCCCAGGGCCTGATGGGTTTAACTCGGCTTTTTATAAAGCAAGCTGGCAAATGATGAAGCCAGAACTGGTCGGAGTGGTTCAGGATTTTTTCATCACAGGAAATCTACCGGTGGGGGTAAACACAACAAACATCGTGCTTATACCAAAGAAGCAAAATCCAGATTCCCTGGGGGACTACAAACCCATTGCGTTGTGCAATGTATTGTACAAAATAATATCGAAGGTCCTGATCAACAGGTTCAAGGAATCATTAGATGGGATCATCTCACCGGCCCAGAGTGCGTTTGTCCCGGGCAGGCTTATAACAGATAACATAATTGTAGCAGCTGAGATCCTACACCATTTGAAGAAGAAGGCACAAGGGAGTAGAGGGCTGATGGCTTTAAAACTTGATATGAGCAAGGCCTATGATAGGGTGGAATGGAGCTTCCTATTTCTAGTGCTTCGAGCTCTAGGCTACATCAAGAGATGGATCGAACTAATTAGGGTATGCGTTTCATCAGTCACTTACTCAGTTACTACATCAGGGCACACAGTAAGAGTCCAAAACCCATCAAGGGGTTTGCGATAGAGGGACCCCCTCTCCCCTTACCTTTTCCTTGTCTGTGCAGAGGGGTTATCTTTACTGTTGCAGGAATTTACAAGGGTAGGGATTCTACAGGGTATCAAGATAGCAAGAGAAGCACCAGCAGTCTCTCACCTACTGTTCGCCGATGATAGTTACATATTCTGTAGGGCAACAGGGAGGGGCGGAACAGATAGTCAGGTGCCTCCTCATTTACGAGAGGGCATCAGGCCAACTAATAAACCGAGAAAAATCCTCAGCTTTCTTTTCACCAAATACCCCGCTAAATCTGAGGGAGGAGGTCACCTCATTGCTGGGATTTTGGGTGGAACACGACTCTTCTACATACCTAGGCCTTCCAAATATGGTTGGGAGGAATAAAATCAAAGCCCTAGCTTATATCAAGGAACGTATAGCGAAGAAAATTGCTTCATGGAGTAACAGGTTCCTGTCCTCGGCAGGGAGGGAGGTCATGATTAAATCTATACAACAGTCCCTCCCCGCATACTCAATGCAGGTCTTCATGTTCACACAAAGGCTCCTAGATGATATTGGGCAGATGTTCAACAAGTTCTGGTGGAAGGGGAATGGGGGTACGAGGGGAATCATGTGGCGAAAGTGGGCAGATCTATGCAAGCATAAAGAGTTGGGAGGGATGGGGTTCATCAATCTAAAGGAGTACAATCTAGCTCTTTGTGGAAAACAAGCTTGGAGAATCCTTACTAAACCACAGTCATTACCGGCCAAAGTTCTAAAAGGGAAGTATTTTCCTCACCCCTCGTTCCTTGAAGCCTCTTTGGGAAGCGCCCCGAGTTTCATATGGAGAAGCCTATGCGAAGCAAGATCGATAGTACGGGAGAAGACACGGCTAAGTATAGGCCCAGGAAACAGTCCGGTGGTAGGAACCCCTTGGCTAGGGGGGGTGAACCCGATGATCGCCGCAGCACATCCATTCGGGCGGACATGAGGATCTCCGAGCTTTTCGATCCAGGATGCAGAGCATGGGATGTTGGGAAGGTCAGATCAATACTGGATCAAGACTCATGCAATCGAATCTTCTCAATTATACCAAGCTGGTACGAAGAAAAGGATCGTTGGTGTTGGGAAGCGGAGAAGACGGGAGAATACTCGGTAAAAAGCGCATACAGGGCCCTATGCCAGATTGAGACTATCTGGTCCCCACCAACACGAGGGAGCAGCTGGAGGCAAGTATGTAAGCTACAAGTCCCACCAAAGGTAAAGGTCTTCATCTGGAGGGCTATATCAAACCTACTTCCGACCAGGACTCGACTGGTAGAGAAGGGACTCCCAATCATTATATAGTGTCCCCTCTGTGGAGACCCGGAAGAATCCATAAGCCACATACTCTTAAAGTGTCGTGTAGTAGCCCCAGTATGGACAGACAGATTACTGCAATGGGTCCAAGGAAGGATGGGGCCAAACCCAGCCCTATCAGACTGGAGGTCATGGGTAGAGGGGGAGGGTGAGGCAAGCCTCTGGGCTATTGCGATGTGGGCAATCTGGAGGGCTAGAAATCAAGCCGTTTGGAAAAGGGAAGCTTTTCACCCAACAAAAGTGGCTGCGACCGCTAAAGGACTACGACGCGCTTGGACGATAGCATAACCCCAAGGAGGGGCACCAGGAGCAGATCCCCTCGTCTCGTCGTCTCCAAACGTATGGCTGCCACCAAGCCCGGGGACCTTAATGATTAATGTGGACGGTGGATTAGACGAACAAGGGGGAAACTGGAGCATAGGGCTGGTATGTAGGGACTCAGGAGGCAGAATCGTAGCTGCGCTGTGCAGACGATACACGGGATATCTCCAGCTCGAAGAGGTGGAGGCTGTAGGCGTCAGAGAAACCCTCTCCTGGGCAAAGGGAAACAATTGGAGTAGAGTGGAGATAGTAATAGATTGCCTTCGGGTGGTGACCCATATTAATAATAGGAGACACACGAAAAACATGTTCGGGGGCATCCTCTATGACTGCGGCCGTTTACTCTCATCTCCCGGAATTACCGTCTCAGTAAGTTATACTCGTAGATCGTGTAATAAAGTGGCTCACGAATTGGCCAAATTTGTGTTAACTAACAGTAGTTGGGACTATGGTGAGGGGTCTGTCCCACCATCTGTGGCTTCAGCTGTCCGGCTTGATGTCGTGTTAGATCCATTTCATTAAATAAAAATTCGTTTTACCTTAAAAAAAATAATAATAAATTGGTATGATCAGTATGAAATCTATTAACAACCTCAAGAACTGCTTGTTTCTCCCTCGTATATACCACCCAATAGCTGCAATTTAATGCAATAATAAAAACAGAAGTTAGTGTGACAACGCAAGTTAATAAGGGCATGCAAGTTAAGTATATAAATATATAGCAGCAATGTGTAGATATTCATCTCCTTAACAAACATTAAAATAATGAAATGTTCATCGGTTTTCTTAATATAAATTTTCTCACTCTGTAATATATTAATGTTTAACGAGTATGTATGTGAAATATTCATTTGACTTTTGCAATATATTATTACCTAGAGTCATATTATAGAATATTTAATTAAGGGGTAATGACAGTTGACTACACCTAACTATGTCACGTTTCAAATTTAATACCCCAACTTTCAAATTTTCATTTGGGATACCCAAAGATTAAATAAGCGAGACTTAACCCAACTTCTGTTAAATCTAACTGAATTGATTTGTTAAAAAGTCTAAAATGCCCTTAATGATTCTTACCGATTTAAAACTGATTTTACCGGTTCAAATTAATTATAAAATTACTCTTTTATCCCAATTGAATAATCAATTTACCAATAGAGTTGAGGGCAATATAGTCTTTACAAGTAAACAAATAAAAAATTAAAACTTATAAAATAACTTATAAAATTTCATTTATACCCTTTCCTTTAAACTTAATTACCCACACTACCCTACACTCTCTAACCTAACTCTGCAACTCCCACACCATTTCCACGCACGCCCACACCACCACACCATTTCTGCAACAAAAATTCCGGCAAGAGCAAGCTCTGGCGATACCAGCTCCGCCGAGAAAGAGCTCCAGCGATACCAGTTCCGGCGAGATCGAGCGGTGTGGCGTGAGCTTCGACTTCTCCGAGTCCAGATTCGACGAGCTCAAGGCGATGGAGCGAGATTCGACTTCTCCGGCAGCACCAGTGACAAGGACGGAAGCCGTAGACGGAGCCGGCTGGGTATTAGCCGATTTGTATGCCTCGAGACTGCAGATTCTCCGGCGAGCTGTGCGGCCAGATGCAGGTCTCGAGACTACGACTTATAGGCCATAGACGAAGCTTTGCGGCCAGATGGAGCACGTGCCGCGTTTGGAGAGGGCGAGGGCCAAGAAGCCGACAACGCCATTGACGAGCGGAGACCAGCGTTCCGCTGGATTTGGGCAGAGGAGCATTTGTGGCTATTCCGGCGAGGGAGCCTCGGGATTCGAGCCGGGCCATGGTGGACGGAGAAGTGTAATCCTAATTTATTGGTGTTTTGCATTTGGTGTTGAGATTGGATTAAGTTTGAATTAGGGTTACAGTATTGCTATTAGTAGAGGTATTGATTGAAATTGTATTGTTGATTAGGATTAGGGTTTGTTGATTTTGATTGAAATTGATAAAAGTGTATACTTTGATGAACCAGAAGGGGAGAGTGTGGGAGATGAGAGGTTGAAGAAAGGGGTAATAGGGTCATTTCACTTGCATTTTTATATTGTTTTTTGAAAATACTAATATACCCTTAAATCAAAGTTAGTTTTTTTATTCAAATGAGGATAATCTGGTCATTTTAAAGTTTTTGTATTTCAATTTTTAATTTTTTTAATTGTTTACTTAAAAAGTAATAAAAAAATTAATTTGAACCGGTCAGACCAGTTTTGAACCAATCAGACCGGTTTTAAACCACTCTGATTTGAAAACAAAACTATTGAGGGTATTTTAGACTTTTTAACAAACCAATTATGTTAGATTTAACGGAAGTTGAGCTCAGTGTCGCTTATTTGAACTTCGGGTATCTCAAATGAAATTTTAAAAGTTGAGGTATTCATTTTGAAACGTGACATAGTTGGGTGTAGTCAACTATCATTACGCCTTTAATTAATTATCGTCAAATGAGGTGAAGGAATATTATATGAATTACTGAAAATTGTATGGAAATGGACCACTGCTCATAGTGGTGTAAAAGTTTCGACTTGTTGGTAAAATAAACTTATACGATAAAATTGTCGTTATTTTTATCAATTTTAACTAAGAAAAATATAAAGGAAATACTATAGAGAAATAATATTAATTTTAAGGAATTTCAAAGAAGAGCAATTTCTTTAAAAGTCAAGTTTAACTTATTAATACGCATTGATGATTCAACAAATTAGATACCCATATGCAATTAGCAACAAGCTAAATTAACTAACCAAATATATGCATCAACCAACGTAGAGCAAACACATGATAAAATCAAGAAATGCACGCACCACACGTTAATTAAAATCAAGAAATGCAAACACCACACCAGAAGATACGTGATCATCGGTATTAGAAGAGAGACAATTGGTATTGTATTCGATGATTTAATCTAATGTAGAAAACCCTATATTTATAATATTAGGGTTACAAAAAATAGGCAAGAGACATATATAATTAGGAAAGATATTTTAACACGCCCCTCAAACTCAAGGTGGAGGATTCAAATTGAGTTTGGAAACTAAGGAAGAGAATCGCCCTGGAAGAAGGGGTTTTGTGAAGATATCAGCAGTTTGTTCGTCCGAGTGGACAGTGCGTAGAGTGACAGTGCCATGTGTTGGATGATATCTAATAAAGTGACAATCATTCTCGATGTGTTTGGTGCGCTCATGAAATACATCATTGTGAGTAATTTGAATGGCGCTTTGGTTATCGCAATTGATAGGAGTGGCTGAGATGTGATTAATGCACATGTCATGAAGTAACCAACGAAGCCAGAGGAGCTCGGATGTAGTGTCAGCAAGAGCACGATATTCGGCCTCTGTGCTGGAGCGGGCAACCGTCGTCTGCTTCTTGCTTCTCCAAGAAATGAGAGACTTGCCAAGAAAGAAACAATATCTTGTTGTGGAGCATCGATCGGTAGGATCACCAGCCCAATCTGCATCAGAAAAGGCCTGTAACACCATAGGTGTATCACACGAGAAATGAAGACCGTTAGATAGAGTGTCGCAGATATAGCGGAGAACTCGGAGGACGACCTCATAGTGTGTGGTTCGCAGTGCACTCATGAACTGGCTAACAATGTGGACTGCGTAGGCAATGTCTGGCCGTGTGACATTGAGATAAACAAGACTGCCAACGAGTTGTCGATACAAGGTAGCATCTTGGAGAGGTTTGCCGTCTGTAGGTGTAAGCTTGACATTTGTCTCTATAGGTGTGGAGGCAATCTTGCTGTCTGACAAGCCTGCTCGAGAAATGAGATTAGCTGCATACTTAGCTTGGAATAAGTGATATCCTGAAGAGACTGACGAGATTTCCAACCCAAGAAAACATGTGAGCTTGCCAAGGTCCTTCATCTCAAAGTGTTTGTTTAGATGTCTCTTCAAGTCAAAGATATCGGATTCATCATCTCCGGTGATAATCATATCATCCACATAGAGTAAAGGCAAGATGTGACCACGAGAGGTCTTCTTAACAAACAAGGCGGTGTCATATGGACTAGAGATGAAGCCAAGATCGGACATCATCCCACTGAATTTTGAAAACCATGCCCTTGGAGCTTGCTTGAGTCCATAAAGGGCCTTCTTTAGACGACAGACTGCGTTTGGAGGATGCTCATACCCAGGAGGGGGCTGCATGTAGACTTCTTCTGTGACATCTCCATTGAGAAAAGCATTCTTGACATCCATCTAAAAGAGATTCCACTTTCGTCCAACTACAACTGCAAGTAAACTCCGAACAAATGTGAGACGAGTAACTGGTGCAAAGGTTTCCTCATAATCAATCCCATACTCCTGGGAGAACCCTCGGGCAACGAGACGAGCTTTATAGCGCTCAATGGTCCCATCCGCCTTAGTCTTCACTTTGTATACCCATTTGCAACTGACTGCTGACTTGTTGCCGGGTAATGAGACGAATTCCCAGGTACCAGTTTTCTCAAGAGCTCTAAGTTCTTCAGTCATTGCTTGCTGCCACAAAGGATTAGTACATGCCTCTCGATATGTGCGAGGTTCATAGACGGACAGAGCAGTAGTCATGACTCGAGAGAGATTGGGTAGCGTTACCCAGTAGTCCTGAAGGTGCAATGGTGGTCGTGTTTGACGTTGAGGACGGGTTAAAGGAACAGGATCCTCTGGCGAAGCGGGATCTATGGGAGCTGCTGGATGTAGGTCTAAGATACCTGTATGAGACAACTCGAGGGAAGAAGGAGCCAAAGGATTATCAGGAAAAAGATCTATGTCAGGATTGGAAAAGAATGGAATAGATTGTGACACACGGAAATCAGACATAGAGGAGAACATTTTATGTTCCCAGAATGTGACATGTCGAGATATGTGAAGACGTTGAGATAGAGGATACCAACATCGATAACTCTTGTGCTTAATTCCATATCCAAGAAAACAGAAGAGACGAGCACGAGCTTCTAGTTTATTTCGCTCGTGTGGTTGTAGGTGGACAAAGCAGACACTCCCAAAGACACGAAGAAGACTATAAGGAGTAGACTGACCATAAAGGCATTCATAGGGGGCTTTATTTCCTATAACTGGAGATGGAACCCGATTGATGGTGTACACTGATGTAAGAGCAGCTTCCCCCCATAAGCGCTCGGGACAAGCAGCAGAGATGATTAAAGCGCGAACAGTGATAAGAATGTGTCGATGTTTACGCTCTGCACAACCATTTTGCTAAGAAGTACCTGGACAATATATTTGCATGATGGTGCCATGAGAGGAGAGAAGATCCAAAAAAGATGTTTCCTTAAATTCAGTGCCATTATCTGTGCGAAAGATTTTGATGACTTTGGAAAAATGAGTTTGAATCATGTTAGAGAATTTTAGATAGACTTTGTTTAGAACATATTTTTGGTTCATTAAGTAAATCCAGGTATATCGAGTATGATCATCAACAAAGATAACAAAATAACGTGCACCCCCCAAAGATGTAGTTGGAGATGGTCCCCACTGATCATAATGAATAAGGTCAAAAGATGCAGAAGAAATATCATTATTATTCAAAAAAGGAAGTGTGTGATGTTTTGCTAACTGGCAAGAGACACAATTACCAAGTTTATTCGAGATAACACCTAATTGACCACTAGAAACTAATTGATGAAAACGTTGTGAAGAAGGATGACCAAGACGTGCATGCCAAATATCTGCAGAGAGAACAGTACTACAACGAGGTGGAGATGAGGATGGAATGTGTAGATTTGTGAGCTCGAACAGGCGTCCCACCTTATGGCCTGTCCCATAGATCTGTCCCGTCATTGGATCCTGCACAGAAACAGATAAGGAAAGACCACTAAAATTAACATCAAGACCTGAATCACATAACTGACCAACCGATGCAAGATTTAGTGATAGCTTAAGGACAAGTAATGTGTTAAGTAACATCACATGCGGTGTGGACACAGTACCAGAATGAGAGGCAGTAATAACAGAATTATCAACAGTGTGAATAACAGGTAGCTGTGTAATGGGGGTGAGATGTGAAAACAATGATGAAGATGGACTCATATGGTTAAAGCATGCAAAGTCAAGATACCATGATTTGGAAATACCTGGCGCGATAGAGGGGGGTGCGGTATTACCAGTGTGGGCAACAATTAACTCTTGAACCTTAGTGAGTAGGGTCGACATATCAAGAGGCTCAGTACCGTGAGAGGTTGATAAGGCAACAATGTTGACTTTCGTTTCAGGATTCTGAGGATACTCGTATCTTGGATTCTGAGGGTAAGAACCTTGTGGCGGCCGACCTTGTGACCTTTTCCATTCCTGAGGGTAAGAGTCTCGTGGCGGCGGGCCTTGTGACTTCTTGTGCCATTTTTGAGGGTAAGAGCCTCGTAGCGGCGGGCCTTGTGACTTTTGCCATTCCTTATAGTATATACCTGGTCGTGAACATTCAGATATATGATGACCCTTTTGTTTGCAGTAGCTGCATGTTGCATTGAAGCTCTTTTTCTTGTCTTGAGGTGGACCACCTGTAGAGACAGCAAGAATAGAATCAGTAGGGCGGTGATGTGTCATACCGATAAGGCGGGCCTCTTCAGAAAGTAGCTCAGAGACAACCACTTGAAGCATGAGGAAAGGATCCCTGTGTAGCAATGAGCTGCGAACAGACTCATACTCAGCTCGTAGACCAGTAAGAAATTGGTAAACCTTGAGACGATCATACCACTGAGAAAAGATGGAAGAATTATGTGCATCTGTCCATTTGGGTTCGAAGGCAGCCTGTTGATCCCATATAGCTTGCATCTAGGTGAAGAACCCATCTATAGACTGTCCAGTGTTTTGTTTCATCTGACTAAAACGGTTCCACAGTTGGAACTGATGAACTGTGTCCTTGGTAGAATAGAGATGTTCGAGATTCAACCAAACCTCCCTGGCAGTGTCAAAGCGATTCGTATGAGTTTTGACAGAAGAAGTGGAGGTGTTTCGGAACCATGTGAGGATTTGATGATTCTTGTTGTCCCATTCTTCAAAGCGTTCATTGAATAGTGCTTTAGCCTCGTCTGGTGCATGAACGGGTGCTATCTCGTCACCAGATACATATTTCCATAATTTTCTGCCACGAAGAAAGCTGTACATCTCCTTGGCCAAAAGCATATAGTTAAAACCATCGAAAACCACAGAAATTGGCCTAGAAATCTCTAATTTTTCCATTAGAACAGTGAAAAAAAGGAAAGAAAAATTTGGAAGAAAAATCAAATATATTTAAACCGAGCACCGTTGTTGCCGATGAATTTCTGGTTGATTCGAACCCAAAACCGAGCACCGTTTCTGTGTTGGGTTGGTTTGAGCTTGCGTGATTGTTCGAGCTTGAGTTTGCTTGATTTGTTTTGAGATTTGAGGGATTGCGTGAAAGGGATTGGGGAGATTGATCGAATACTCAGATTGGTGAGAGAGATTGCGGAAGCTAGAGGAATAGTTGTAGGTTAGGACCTAGAGTCCTCTGATACCATATTAGAAGAGAGAATTGGTATTGTATTCGATAATTTAATCTAATATACAAGACCCTATATTTATAGTATTAGGGTTACAAATAATAGGCAAGAGACATATATAATTAGGAAAGATATTTTAACAATCAGCAACATCATTTGCTCTTGGGATTACGATCTCTGCCGACGCCACACTGTTCTATTCAGGTTCCCCTACAATCATATCGGTAACAAAACCTTCCGATTCAACGCCTACCATACAACCGCTCCATCGAAATTCCTAACATGCGATTGAAAGTGTTAACGCCAATTACATATTCGAAGATCTCAATGGCAAATCAAAAATTTCCAATAACAAATCGTAGAAATTTAATTGAAAATGAATAACCTCGTTACCATTCTTCCCCGACGTTGACATGGGAGAATGAAAAGACACACCAAAGGACGTTGACATGGGAGAATTTTAGTATTCTCCCACGACAATTCATCCCGCTCTCAAGACCATTTTTGCCTCGAATGTGTGTGTTTTAGTGTGAATCTTGTACCCTTTTGCCTCACAGGTGTGTTGAGTGTATTTAAGGTGAAAACATGTCTTTTCGAGTAAAAAAAAAAGAAAAATATCAAGTAGCCAAGTCTTGGCTTATTTGGTGGACTCGGCCAATTAAAATGTGCGAAACAGAAGCTCGGAAAAGTGAAAACATGAGTAGTTGAGTCTAGTAGCCGAACCTAACTCGGCAACCTATTTTGGCGACTGATTTTTTGCGAGCCATTACTTCTTCGCCTAAAGTCGGATTGAGCCGATATTTGCACCAGGTTAAAGAATATTCAGAGAGCTACAACTCTCAAGAAGAAAGTATTCCCATTAGAGGTGTGTTTTGGGAGATATTAGCCCGATAGGTGACGTGTCTGCGCTTGCTATTGACTAGGAATGCTGAAATTCCACTTTTACACTTGCTTAAGTGTTTAGCTATAGAAGTTGGAAGAGGTCTCAAACGCCATTATCTGTAGAACACGTTCGGTAAGAAGGATGAAAGCAGGGAGATCACTTGGATATCGATATTGAAGTTTTGGGTTCTAGTTCTTATTGTTTGGACTTGCTTTTGAGGATTATATTGGGTTTGATGTATGAACTGATTTTATTGGGATTCATCTTTAAAATATTTAAGTTCTCTTGCTCATTGGTATATTATATTCGAGTTTGGTTTAAAGTTCATGATTGATTCGAGATTTATGCACATGATGATGAATGAGATGGTTTTGATCTTTAATTACGTTTACAGTTTGAACATGAACATGAATAGCTAAGTATCTCGATCGGGGTAGGGTGAACGGGAATTAAACCTAGGATTTAATATGTAATTCGACATTTAATGGGTTAGGGTAGTCAATTAAGCACTAAGTGTGTAACTTAACGCTGGTTCTCCAGTGTAGGCTTGAACTTATATCGAAATTAGGAAAAGAGACGATAGCAATTTACCTATGTTGTAAGGACCGCTCCCGGTCAATTTGGGTCAATTTGGGTCAATTTTGTGAAAAATGGATGAAAATTTAATAATTCGCGATTTGACCAAATTTCGACCCGAGAGTCACCGAGGACTACTATTTGAGCCATTTTAAGTTGGAATTGTAATATTATGGATATTAGGTTCATATGGAAGCTAAAATTTAGCGAAACATCACGGTTCCGACGGTTTCGAAAAACGTGTCCGTTTCGGACGATTTCGGGTCCAAAATGACAAAAGTGGCTTGTGGGACCCCTCTACTTTACACTTGTCATGTATCTAGAGGGGGGGAGACTTTTGAGTGATTAAAAAATATTAATTGTTTTAATTTAGATTTAAAAGAAAATGGAAAATAGGTTTATTTTATTAGTTTAATGTTTAAATAATTATATTTAAGTTATAAGAGAGGGGGAGGGAGTTGATTCTCGGCAGAACACAAGGAAAGAGAAAGAGGAAGAGAAAGAGAAAGAAGAAAGAAGGAAGAAGAAGAGAAAAGATTGTGGCGATTTCCCGACGTTCCGACCGTCCAAACGTCTTGATTTTTGCGTATTCGGGTTCTCCTCGTCGTGGGCTACAAGAGGTATGTTTTGGATTCTCATTTCCTTGAGTTTGGATTTATGGAGTTGTGGAATATGGTTTGATTGAGGTTGGATTAGTGTTAAGGGGGTAATTTGGAGCGTTTTGAGACAAACGGGAGGTTTGTCCGGTGACCGGGAGCTCGCCGGAGCTCCGGCCGGTCACCGGAGGTGGGGCCCGCGTGCCCGGAGTTCGGGTTTTTACGTGTTATGCAATCCCGGAAAATCCCTAGAACACTAATTCGTGACTTTGGAAGAAATTGGAATTAATTTGGCTAAAATGTGTTTGTTTCGCTAAACTTTAAAGTCGAGATTAAATCCCCCGGAGGTCGGAACGTAATTCCGTCAATTTTATTGGTGATCTCGAATTTAATTATGCGCGTAGAATAAATTTGAGAATTGTTGGAATTGAATTGTGGGAAAAGATTATTTATTATTTGAGGAACCTTAATGACGGGATTGAGTCGCTCGGGCGTCGGAATTTGGTTCCGTCGATTGCGTTGGACCCCTTGAATATAATTATGATTTGTTGATGCGAAAATGGAATTTTTCGGGGTCCCGAGGTCATTTTAGCGTTTCCGGGCAGATTCGGGAAAGTGCGCGAATTGGGCCGTTCCGGGTCCTTTTTGGCAACTCGGTGTAATTAGGAAGTATTGGAGTGATCGGGACTCATTGGGGTGTACTTGGGCGTTAGTTTCGTTAGAATCGGACTTCGATCAATTGCTAAAGTTTGTGCGTTTGTCGTTATTAGATTCTTCCATCGCTCGTGGAAAGGGAAGGATTTAGACGTGGTGTCGCGAGAGACTTGGAGCTAACGTTGGATAATTATCGAGGTAGGGAAAAGTAGCCGTATATCCGTACATGACTTGGGAAAGTTACTAGTAATTGCATGTGGGCACCTTTTGTGTTCTTAGTATATGTATGTGTAGAATTGCATGTGGGCACCTGGTTGTGTCTATAGGTTGATTATACTACAGCGACGTGCCATTCCGCTGTATGCTTTGTTGGGGGTGTTACCGCTTTACTCGTTGCGTTTGGTTTGAATGTGTTATGCTTGTTCAATTGTGAGTAATGGTAAATTGTGATTTGACGTGTTTGAAGATGTCGTGCCTTAACATGTAAATTGAAATGATTTGAGTTGAGTATATTCTTCACTATGGTTGAACTGTATTGTGAGTAAATGGTAAATGCGATCTGATGTGTTGAAAATGTTGTGCCTTAACATGTAAATCGAAATGACTTGAGTTGATTATTTCTCTCATGTGGTTGAAATGTTTTGTGGATGTTGGTTACGGGCGGGAGCCCAGTGTGCGTGGTGGTTTGTGTCTGTTGCTGGTTGACGCCCAGGTGGGAAAGATACGTCTGTGATCTCCGTTCGGGTGGGGTAGATTTGCGCTCTTACCGCGCTTCTCCATCCATGCCGCGAAGAGGCGTCCACGCCTTTCGATTAGCAATCGAAGAAGTGGGGGGCAGACCAGGCCCAGACAGCTAGCCACTGTAAACTGGCGGCCGCGAAGAGGTTTCACGCCTACGACTAGCTATCGAAAAGTGGGAGGCAGACCAGGCCCAGACAGCTTGCGACTGTAAACTGGCGTGTTATAGGTTGCATCACCTGGTCGTGTAGACCTTGTCCAACACCGTGCGTGTTTGGCAAGATGGACTCGACGAAGTACCCGGATTGTTGCCTTTCCTTGAGTGAAAGGTTTGTTTGATTGATGTTGCTTGGTTGATTGTGTGATGATTTGAGTATTGAGAATGAGACGAAATGTTTGGATAATGGTTGAGTTTTACTATTGATCTTTTTCGAACTGTGCTTATGTATCACCCTGTCAATTACTTGTATGCCGTTGTCAGTCGGGTATCCGTTGCGGTGAGCGTAAATGCTCACCCCCTGCTACTTTTCCTGCAGACAGGTGAGGATCGTGATTGTGAATAGGAGGATATCTCGAAGCTGGAGGAGCTGGAGAGTCCGGGTTGTTTTGGGCGTGTTAGTTGACGTACAATTTAGTGTCGACGTTTTGTTGTTTTTTGATCATACTTTGAGTCTCTGACTCGTGTTGTATATTCTTTTGAGCAGTTATAAAATTCGCGGTTCATTGTATTTGTGTTCTTTTTATTTGGTTACTATTATTGTTTCAGTTGTTTCGGACACTGATTCCTCGTTCGCGTTCCGGGCTCGGTCTCTACCGAATTTGGGGCGTGACATATGTTGATTAGAGAACTTAGAGATCGGGCCTAGATTGGGATTTACCAAAGGGCACGTTTTATATTTATAAGGTACTAACTCAAAGGATAAGGGTTCTGGCTAGATTTTTAAGAAGGAATTATTTGAGTTTAAACTCGATTCTAGCTAAATTAGGTTTAAAGCTGATTCTCACACCTTTTGTTGTCTCATACATAATAATCTTTCTCGGTAAATATAAAATAATCTTATACATATAATAACTCACTACATAATAATCTTTCCCGATAAATATAAAATAAAATATTAGTCTTAAGAAACTCCCGGGATTCCGTACACCCCGATCACTTGATTTTATTGGCACATTATCTTGTGATGTTCTTGTTGTTCATTTGCACGCTTGGAGTGAATTTTACTTTATTTTGTATGAGGATTGTGATTTGATTCGTACCTCCACTTAAAGATATTTGATGGACCAGACCCGAACCCTCAATCACACGACATGGGCACCCGCACCACTAAAACCACCACTCGTTGAATCGAAAACTCTGGGACGCAATACTCTCGTATTACTTGATGACCGGTGCACTTGTCGTGTATCGTGAGTGGGTGAATCTTGATTGTCGAGATTTCCTCCCGTCAGACGTAAACCGGCACATGCATTAAACATGAACAGAGACACTTCATCCTACCAACCTTACAAAACACCCACTGATTTACTGGAAATAACTTAATGAGACATTTATTTTTTTTTTAAATATATAAAAAAGAAACTCAGCAATCAAAAAAAATTATGTACTCCTTATATATATATAATTGATTTTAACTAAATTGGATGGAATGTAGTAAAGTGAAAACTTAAATAATTAATCACTATCAGATTTTGCATTAGTGATGGCGCACCCTAGTAAAGTGCGTCGTTACAGTGTCGTTAGTAACGGCGCATGTCAACAGTGCGCCGTCCCAAAAAATAGTGACAGCGCACAGTAAAAGTGCGTCGTCCATAAAACAATAACGGCGTACAAAAATTGCACACTGTCCGGAATTTCATGTCTGTTACAAAAATGTTGACCGTTGACCAAAATTTACCGTTAGGCGTAAACGGTCGGAAATCGAGCCGTTGGTGTTGTCGTTAGTTAGTAACGGCGCACATTGGATTGTGCGCCGTTACTGGGTAAATTGGTAATGGCGCACAATCCAATGTGCGCCGTTACAAACAAAATCTATAAAATGCTAGCAGAACCTCATATAACTTCCACTTTCCCTCCCACAACCTCTCCCACACATTTTCTTCCTGACAAGGGTATTTTCGTAATTTTAGTGAAAGTTTCCCAACTAATTTTAAATTTTTTGAGTACCCTATATTAAGTCTCCTCCACAAATATTAGTCTTCATATAATCTCTCTCTATATTAGCTGGTGGATTCGGAATTGCGGGAATTAGAAGATATATACATTTTGAAATAATGTATTTAAATTTAAATGTTTTATTTAATGTGATTTAATTTATAGATATGATGTATATTATTATTTTTTTAGTAATTTATTGATATAATAATTTATGTCGTTAATAATAATTTATATATATGTTACATAAAATGGATCGGCGATGGATAGGATCCATAAAAATAAGTGAGGAATGGATGCACAGACTAAGTAGTTTTGTAAATTTTGCGAAGAAAAATGCTCCAAGAGATGGCGTCAGACGTTTCAAGTGTTTGTGCACGAGGCGTTGTAATTCAACTTGGCACGATATGAACACCATTTGCGATCATATACTTAAGAAAGGTTTTTTTAGATCGTATAATGTGTGGTTCCATCATGGCGAAGCCGAAGAAGCTAGTTCGAGTCGCAATTGGGAAATGAGTATGAGGCCAATATTGGGGAATCAGCGTTGTTCGGCGTCGGACAACAATTCAATGTACGTTGATCCTGTGCGGTAGTTCGTGGACGTTGATCCTATGCAACAGTTCGTGGATGATGTAGACCCAACTAGAGATGTAAGGGTTGACGAGGACAATGACGACGGCGAGGACGAGGAATGAAAGAACATTAATATAATAACCGAAGGTAAGGAAGGAGTCGCTAAGGCAACCATGACGACGTACAACCGGTTGGTGACAGAGTCGCAAAAGCCGTTGTACGAAACGACGTGCGTCGTGACTAGTAAGGACACTTCTTTACCGGCGCTTTAAAGAATGTTGTTCATCAAGCAGAGCAACGGAATTTCTGACGCGACTTTTACCAAGGTCGCCAAAGATTACTGTTGTATGTTACCCCAACCTAATACGTATCCATCCAGCTACGCATCAGTAAAGTAGAAGATGAAGACTATTAAAATGCCACACGTGAAATATGATGTATGTTTATACGGGTGCACTTTGTACTACGGAACACAATTGCAACACCAGACATGTGGCATTTGTGGAGAAGCACGATACGCTAAAGTGGGGAAAAATTGGTTCCGAAGAAGACGTTGTGATACTTCCCATTGACTCCTCGACGGCTGAGTGAATGCGATGGCACGAGGAGTGGGAGAATAAGGACAGTGACATATTAGTCAATCCAGCGGACGGTGCAGATTGGATTAAGTTTGACAAGAAATACCTGCTATCTTCTGGAGAAATCCGCAACGTGCAGAGAGCACTGTCATCCGACGGGTTCTGACCATATGGGCCTAATGCGCCGAGTTACAGTTTGTGGCATGTAGTCGTGATCCCGTTGAATTCCCCCCCCCCCCCCCCCCCCTCGATGGCTATGCGAAAGTAGTATAACATCCTCACCATGTTGGTCTCTGGTCAAAAATCACCTGGGAAATGCTTGAATAACTTAATGCGTCCGTTGATTGATGAGTTGAACCATCTATGGGAGCACAGAGGTGTCACGTGGGATGGTTCTAAGAAACAGGCTTTCGTAATGCGAGCTGCTGTGATGTGGACATTAAGTGACTTCCCGAGTTTGGGAATGTTGGGGGGCATCTAGACTAAAGGCTACCAGGCGTGACCTCTATGCTTGGACGCGATCGATTCTTCACGCAGTAACTCAAGAATCTCTTACCAAAGTGCACGTAGGTTCTTGCCAGAAAACCACCCACTGCGATTTGAGGCGGGAGGCTTTAACGGTCAAATCGAGATCCTGGAAAGGCATAAACGACATTCAGGGGCTGTCGTACTCGGCGCAATTCTACGTCATAAATACCCACCACCTAGTCTCGCTCGGAAGTTCAGTAAACGAAAAGATGGTGGTGATCCTATATGTTGGTCTCATAAAAAAAATTTCTGGGAGCTGTCTTATCAATTCAGACATGCATTGGATTTGATGCATATAGAGAAGAACGTATGCGACAATGTCATAGGTACAGTTCTTGGACTTGCGGGAAAGACTAAGGATGACGTGAAAGCCAGGAGAACTTACGAGGAACAGAACATCCGGCGAGACCAGTGGTGCAAGATGGGGAGCTATCAGATGCACCTTATTCTATGGCAGCTCGTGAACGGAAGGAAGTACTGGAGTATATCCGAGCAGTTAAGTTTCCCTCTAGATATGCGGGAAGTCTAAAGAGCAAGGTGAATCCCGATGAGAAAAAGTTCCTCGGATTGAAGAGCCACGATTGTCACGTTTTGATGCAATGTATCTTCCCCCTTATCATTCGGAAGTACGTTCCGCCTCATATGGCGGAAGCATTATCAGAGTTAGGCAAGGCCTTCCAGTTGTTGTGCACGAGGGAGCCAAGGAAAAAAACACTGAAAAAGTTGGGGGAAGATATAGTGTTTCTAATTTGTAAGTTGGAAACTATTTTTCCTCCTTCATTCTGTACAATTGTTCTTCACCTTCTGTTACACCTTCCAGATCAAGTTTTGCGGACTGGCCTAGTCCACTTCACATGAATGTTTCCAATTGAACAGTATGGTCCTTGACTCAGAATAATATATATAATATATTTCGTTATAAATATAATTAAATCTAACATTCACACATATATAATTACCATTGTAGGTAAGTTGGCGTATACAAGAAAAATGTGCGCAACCCTCGGTGCCCGGAAGGTTGTATAGCGCAATAATACTTGATGCACGAGTCGGGCACCTTTACTTAGATGTACTTAAACCGCGCCAAGAGATTCTGAGGTACAAGTTGTACTTCGATAAGAAAGCAGAAGTAAACTGCCTAAACACGAGGAGCTGGGCGGTCAGGACAAGTAAGGACCAAAAGGTCAACGTTAACATAAACCTAGAGGAGAAAGCGGTCTTGAAAAACGGGGGCTCTATTCAGTTGAGTTGAGTCAACGGCCGACCAACTGCCCATGACAGAATGTTTCCAATCTCGAGGGTCAACGCTATAATAAGCAAGTTCGCTCGCGAACGCGACGCTTCCTACCAAACGATGACGGATCTGCCGGCATCTCAGTACCGATTATTTTGGAAGAGCTTTAAGGTAATTTCAATATTTAGTCAAATCAATTTTCAAATGGCGTATTTTAGATATTGACGTGTTGTTTGTCAATTTCAACATTTGTTTGCAGTTTCAGATTCCCTCGAGCTGAGGACGTGGATTTGTGACGTGGTCGCGGACGCTTACAAGGAGCAAAAATCAAACATGAAGCGATTATATACAAAGTGTACGTGGACTCGGCTAGACTAAACCGTAATGGGATTCCCAAGTATCTGAAAGGGAAGAAGCCCCAGTGGTGTTTGCTCGTTAAACACTTTGATGTGAATGAGGTATATTACAAATTATATATTTAATATGTTTTATTTCAATGTAATGTAATTTTTTTCAATTAATTTCATTTATATAATTTATTTCAGGAAGAAGTAGGGTCTAAAATGAGTACCATTCGGGATAGTGACAACAAATTAAACCACCATACCGGCCCAATACTATTCCAAACTGTTTGGGAGAGGATGGAGGAGGATGGGGAAGTGAAGGTTTCCTAGAACTTAGAGGTCTGGCTGAAGGCTAACCTAGGGCTTCAGCCTCGTGATGGTAATGAGCAGGAGGAAGAAGAAGAACCAAACCTTGCACCGAAACGTGTATGTTTATTTACACTTTTTTTTATTTTAAGATTTTAATTTATTATAATAATAATATTCATTTACAAGGTTATATTAAGAAGGCTCTTGGAGGTTGGAAGAATGACTGGGAAAACTACAACAAGAATGGAACTCTGAAGAAGATGACCGACAGTAAGGAGGATGACGTCATGCGACTAGCCGCCGAGCATGTTCGCCAGGTCGTCGAGGCTGCCAAAGGAATCATTATACAACATTCCTGAGGACGACACATCAGGGATTGTGGGAGTGATTATGAGGCACTAGCAAGACAGCAAAAATGTTTGACCTCTTCAAGGGCTGCTGTGGTGGAGATTACGCAGCTTCGAAGAAGTTAGATCCACTCATGCGGGGCAGATTACAGAGCCCCAGTCTCAAAACTCACAAAACACACAGATGATGCGATACTTCTACGACCAGCTGCGAGTTATTAATCCGAATACGCCTCCATTTGACCCGAATATGTCTAGTGGTCCTGGTCCGTCTTCATAATTTCAAGATGTAATTATTAATAAATTTTGAATTATTGCTGCATTTTGAATTATTTACTTCAAAAATATAAAATTAGAAAAAAACTGAAAATTAAATAAAATATTTAAGTTTTAGTTTTTTTTTATTTCTTTAATATATGATTATTAACGACGCACATTTATTGTGCGCCGTTACTATAGTAACGACGTACATTTAAAGTGTGTCGTTACCATAGTAACGGCATACATTAAAGGTGCGCCGTTACCAAAGCAACATCGCTCCGTTACTGTTAGGACAACGACGACGTCAGTGTTTGTGCGCCGTTACTATATTAACGGCGCACAATGTGTGTGCGTCGTCTGTTTACTAACGGCGCATAACGTATGTGCGCCGTCACTATTAGTAATGACGCACACATATGCCGTTACTAATTTTTAACGGCGCATGGTTAAACGGCCGTTTGGGCGTCGTCACTAATTGTAACGGTGCACAAAGGTGCTTGTGACGGCGCACTCCGTGCGCCGTTACTAACTTCAAAAACTGTTAGTGAATGTACTACACATATTAAAAAGAAATTTATATGTAATTATGTAAAAAGCTAAGAATAAATTTAAGTACAACTATTATATGAAAATGGCATATAATTAGGTGTAAACACTTTATGATATGACCCATTGATGCCATGGCTGTACATTAGCGAAATATATGTATGGTACCGCGTACCGAGGCATTAAAGAAAGAAAAATATTGGACTTGCTGATCCCATTTCAGGCAAAGTGTGGCTTCCCAATTGATGAGAGATCTATAATCGAAAATTGAAAATAACTCAATAATAAGCATATGAGTTAATTATGGTCAAAGAAACAAATCAAAGTAGAATGAAAGAATGTTGCTTTTTGAATTTGATTGCAAGAACCAAGGCTGCTCTGCTGCTCCTTCATGCCATGGCTATAAATATATATTTTAGCGAAATAAGTATTGAACCGCACACCGAGGCATTAAAGAAGTAAAATATAGGACTTGCTGATCCCATTTCAGGCAAAGTTTTTGGTTTCCCAATTGATCAAACAGAGATCTATAACCGAAAACTGAAATTAATAATTCAGTAATAAGGATGTACGTTAATTATGGACAAAGAAACGAATCAAAGTAGCATGAAAGAATGTTGCTTTTTGAAATTGATCGCAAGAACCAAGGCTTCTCTGCTGCTTCTTCACCTCATTACCAATAACTTAATAAAGCTAGCTCCAACACATACACTCCACAGGTTCTACGTTCCTGGTAAAAGTCCTATTCTAAAGCTATTTCTCTCTCTCCCTCCTATATACTGTAATGTAGAGAGAGGAATTTAAAAGTTAAACCATTGAACAAAACAGTAAAATTGCATGTAAGCTAACCGGATTTTGAAAAGTTATAAAATTATTATTTCACAATTCAAAACATAAACTCATATGCATTGGACCAGACTTCACAATACTAAAAAATTAACCTTAACATTTATGTTTGTCCTTGTCACTTATATAGTCTGGCTTACTCTTGACCCACAAATAAACGAGGTCCACCATTACATTTTCAAATTGATCTTCTTTTACCTATGTAAAACTAGGTCATATATACACGAGGTCGCGTTTTAAAACTTAAAAAATCAATCTTATTAATTAGGTATGTTCATCAATTTTTTTTACATATTATATACACCCATTTATCCTTAAATATTTCTACGTGAGACTAAATATTCTCGATATTAGTAGAGGCTTGTACAATTTGTCATAAGTTAAATTTGACATTTTAAACACTATTTTCACCACCATAATTTTATTACATCTAAAATATTTCATGTAAGTATGTTACAAACCTAATAATTGCCAATTATATAAAATTTATAGTTTGGATTATAAATGAGGCGAATCAATTCCATATCTTCTGCAACTCGAAAATATTGTTGAAATTTAACTTGGGCTTCATAGATTCCTACGTTGTTAAGCTCAAGTTATGGTAAAAGAAGCTTGAAATCAATGAGCTCAATAACTTAAAATAAAGTTTACTTCGAGGAAAACTGATCAAGTTTTAATTAAGAGAAAATTTAAGATTACTCCCCTTAACTATACGCGATCCTCACATGAACCCCTTTAACTACAAAATTAATCTGTAATGTGCCCTAAGTATCAAAAAGTGTCACCTATTCCTTTTCCGTTAACTTTTTAAAGAATTTTGTTAATTTTGTTGTGAAATGACGAAAATACAATTGTATCTGAAAAACTAAAATAAATAAATAAAAATAATTTTGAACTTCATTTTTTCTACAAAGAACAAAAACAATATTTAATATTAATTTTTTTTTAAAAATTAATAAAAATAAAAAACGATGTTTAAAAATACATTTGTATTTTTAAATTTTTTTATAAAAATAAAATTTTAAATATTATTTTTACCATTAAGAGAACTTTATTTTTTATTTTGTACAACGAGAAAATTAGAAAAAAAATTCAAAATCATTTTTACTTGTTTATTTTAATTTTTCACATACAAGGGTATTTTCGTCATTCCACAAAAAAACTGAACATACTTTTTTAAAAAAGTTAAGGGAAAAGGGTAAAGTGAGATTTTTTTATGCGTATAGGGCACCTCTCAGGTTGATTTTATACTTAAAGGAGTTCATGTGAGACTCGCGTATAGTTAAAGAGGTTATCTGAAAGTTTTTCTTTAATTTAATGTTGACTCGATTCAATTTGATTAGTGTCTATCAAAAATAATTAGTAAAAGTAAATTTTAATTATAATAAATATTATATATGATTAATTAATTATTAGAAAAGTCAGCTTGTGAATCTATCAAATCTTGAATAAAAATTAGATTTGAGTTCTGTCTCATTTTAATAAACCCAATTAGAGCTCAAATTTGATTTATAAAAGAATATAGAGTACTCAAAACGAATATTTAACTAATCAAATTCGAGTGATTTATTAAAGACTCGACTTGCATTGATTTTTCCAACTTATTGAATTATACTATTTATAAGTTTTTAGTAATATAATAAATTTATAATAATAATAACAGTTAATGGAAAATGAATTCAGTCAGTAGAATATATTTAACGGTTTTATTTCCTTTTTTTCTTTTCATTTATTTTTAATTTATTCTTTATTTATTTTTAAATTTAAATTCTATGTATAGTAAACGGCATCACGCGGCAAGCAGGGCAACAGCCCCGTTCCACCAATTGGTTCGGATACAAAACATGATTTTTAGTTTGCAGCAGAAAACATGATTATGGTGCATAATGCAAACGTGTAATTTCTCCGGTTATTAATAAAATCTTTCGCTCTCATGTATGATGGTTTGTGTGGTAGTGGTGGACGAAGTACGATCATCATCACAAGTTCAAAAGGAAAGAAAATAAAGTGAGGGAGAGAGAGAGAGCGAGATTCCGAATAAGTAGCAAATGGCGGTCTTCAAATCTGGTGCATTCACGTTCTTCCACATGACCTCATCACTACATTATTGTTATTCATTTATACATATCATATATGCCCCACATGGATATTAGATTCCCACGGAATTGTCAAAAACCTATAATGCGTAATCCTAGCTATATGCGCTTTATCCTTACCGATTTGTTATTATTACTTGTATGTATTAATTATTATGCATTTTCTTATCCTTTAAATTTAGAACAATGCCGTTATCTTTACTTTCTCCTCTACCCTAATTTGATGTCAACCTAAAAACCCTAGATAAATAAAATGATAACAATTTGGTTGTGTAATAAAGGGAAAATTATACTTGACTACTATATTTTCACCATCAAAAATTTATGTAGTAACTATAGATCAAGCACACAGTCACTAGTTATGATGTCGAACGTCGCGGCGGTTAGTAATGATGGTGAATGTGGACGAGTCCTCCATTCTTGTGCTCATTGCATTCCTCTATGACCACCGTCAACTAAACGATGGCGTCCTAGAATAGAACGCCGTCTATGTAGGAACGTTAGTCAGTCTAAAATTCAACGTCACTATAAAGATGGTGGTCCGACTAAAGTTCGTAACGGACGGAAAACCCGCTCAAGCCCGCCGTCACGATAAGTATGACGGACCAATTTAAGCTCCGTCGTTCTTATTGGTTAACAGAGAAAAAAATTTTTAAATTGACATATCATATAAAAAAATTATAGGGAAATGCCACTTATCTCCCTCGTATATACCCGATTTTCACTTACCTCCCTTCTTTCACGATTACGTTCTGACAGGTCCCCGAAAAATACGACCTCTTCACTTAGGCCCAACGGTGTTAATTTTTTGAAAATTATGTTAACTTGTTTTTCAAAAATGACGAAAATACCCTTGTATTTAAAAAATTAAAAATTACTTAAAAATTATTTTTTTCAAAAATATATTATTCTATAAAATAGATAACAAAAAACTGATTTTAATATTAAAATAATAATTTTTTAAAAATGAAAAATTATAAAACATAAAAAACGATGTTTAAAACCGTTTTTTATTTTAATATTTTATTCTTTTAAAAAAATAATATTATAATCATTTTATAATTTATTATATATGGACATTTATATCATTTTTTATTAATTTTTTAATACATGGACATTTTCGTCATTTTGACCAAAAACTAAAACGGTTGGGCCTCAGTGAAAAAGTCGTATACTTCAGGGACCTGTCAGAACGTATTCGTGAAATGACAGAGGTAAGTGAAAATCGGGTATACTACAAGGGAGGTAAGTGACATTTTCCCAAAATTATAATTACAAGAAGGGAAAACTTCACATACCTCCATTGTACTTTACACGATTTTCATTTAAGTCCCCCGAAAGATTAAAGTGGTTTGTGAACCTCCTGAACTTGATTGCTTCAACTTAACTCTAATGTCGTTAAGTCACAAGTGAATAGACTAAAATGCCCTCAACTAATCTTTAAAATTCAAAAAATTGACATTACTTTTCTCTCTAAAATTGTCATTTGATGATGATGATTTTTTTTCTTGAAGGTCCTGACAGGGGTGGGTTGATGGAGGGTCCAAAGCTTGACAGTGTCGTCCCAGATGGCAAAGAGGAAGGATTCGCGATGGATAAGGTTATATGTTGGGGAGAACCGGGCCTTACCAAGGAGGAGCACATAACAAGGAAAGCTCATACACACATTAGAGCCCACATTTGAGCCAAAAGACTAGTCTAGTGGGTCTTGAGTCTAATGTGTATATAAACTCTCCTTATACCCCGTACACTTCCGATGTGGGACATGGACTCACATGTGGAATTCCTAACAATCCCCCCCTCCACATTGAGTCCCATCACATCGAGTTGCTCCCCCTAAGCCCAAATCGTCTTGCACTCTCATCCGCTGGCCCATCTTACCATCCTGGCCTGATCAATCATGGCTCTCTAGATCTTCTGGCCTACCTGGCTTTGATCCACCATGAGATCCACTGGCCTGCCGGCCTGATGAGATCTGTGCAAACCTAGCTCTGATACCACTTGTTGGGGAGAACTGGGCCTTACCAAGGAGGAGCACATCACAAGGAAAGCCCATACACACATTAGAGCCCACATTTGACCCAAAAGACTAGCCTAGTGGGTCTTGAGTATAATGTGTATATAAATTCTCCTTATACCCCGTACACTTCCGATGTGGGACCTGGACTCACATGTGGAATTCCTAACATTATAGTCGATGGAGGGGACCTCGTAGAGCCTTTCCCTTGGCTCGAGAATTTTTGTTTGTAATGCGGCTAGATTAGGGTCGTGAATTCACGGGATCATGATACATGTGCATATAGTGAAATTGTGTTCGTGTGCTAATGCCCGTGGAATCGCATGACCCGGGTTAATCAGGCTCTACCCAATGTCGAGAGGCGGGTAGAGTAATTAAAACATAGGCCAGACAAATTGCATGCTTATGACTTAATTATTGATTAATTGTTTGAGAGTTGTTGGTTTAGTGTCATTGGTTGTTTGCCTTCTTGTGTGAATCCCTCCGTTTTATTATTTGTGTATTTAACTTATTTATTCATTTGAACCAAAAATCCCAAAATGGATTTTATTTTATTTTATCTTGTGTTTGTGTCGGGAAAGAGACATGAAATGTCTAAGTATGAGGCCCCTATTTTGTCCCTGTGTATTCGACCTGGATTTCAGCAGAGTATAAATTCACTTGTTAACGATCGTTTCTGGTGCGCGAAGTCTTGAGGTGTGCGCGGTGCATGCGCGCTTCTCGGCCCATCAAGTTGGCGCCATTGTCGGGGACCAAATGGTTTATTATTTTGATTGATTGTATTTTCTTTGCCTTGTGTCAAAAATTCCCTGAATATCATGTACTTTGAATCTTGCTTGGGTGTGTTTATTGAACTTGTGTTTAACTCTCTTCCTCTACTGTTGTCAGCTTACACCAATTCTATACAGGTTGAAGCATGCATCGAAGGAGAGCAAATCCAAAGGGAGCAAGAGTGGAGAGGTCTTGGAGTTCACCACGAGATGGTGAGTCCGATGAAGAGGCTGAAGTGGCCAAAGTGTCAAGATTTGCTAAAAAGGCCAAAAGAGTTAGAGAGGCTATAAATGAAGACTTTCCATTGAGCTAAAGTGGCCAAAGTGCCACCAATTGCTAAGAAGGCTACAAGAGTTCAAGAGGCCAAGAAGGTGCTACCTCTACCGAAGAAGCTCTCGAGATCGGCTCTCCTCAAGAGGTCGACGGGGAAGCAAGCGTTGTTGAGGTGGTCGCAGTCTAAACCGCCATGGAGTCCACCTGAAGGACGTTAAATAAAGCGTTATTAGGAGTAAACCCAAGGTACGTGTCATATTTTAGTCAAGTCTTGCAAGAGTCTTAAGTGTGGCGTGTAACCGAGTTACACACCATATTAGAGTCTTTTCTTTTAAGTAACTTAAGACTGAGTAAGGCCTTAAGTGTGTGTGTACACCTATAAAATCACAATTGAGTCTGTCGACTCGGGTTCACTCAAGCCCCAAAAGTGGTGTGGTGATGTTTCCACACCATATATATATAGGGGCACACTCCACTACAAACGCCCAACCCGTCCGAATCGAACGAACACATCATACTTGTTGCTTTTCACGCGATTAAAATACCGCGCGACATGTGGCAGTGTAATGTTCCACTGGAAGTGTAATGTTGCGCACTGTGCACTTAAGTGAGTGGCAATTTCGATTTTTTGCGCAATGGAGCGTACTGTTCATCTTTCTCATTCATAGAGTAATGTCAACAATACGAGTGTAATGTTAGTAGTGGATGTGTAATGTTCAACATTGAACGTGTAATGTTCAACGTTAAGAGTGTAATGTCAACAAGTGGAGACTATACATTCACAAGTGTATATTGTACACTCACATAATTCAGACTATACACTCACAAGTGTAGGCTATACACTCGCAAGTGCTGGCTATACACTCGGCAGTGCAGACCATTGAGATTGTGATGTCAACCATAGGAGTGTAATGTCAACAGTGGAGTCTAATGTTCAACATTGAGAGTGTAATGTGCAACATTGAGAGTGACATTACACTCCCACTGGTGCACATTACACTCCGAATGAGAAAGTTGAACAATACGCTCTGCTCCGCAAAAAATCGAAATTGCTCCTCACTTAAGTGCACAGTGCGCGAATTTTTCTGTGTTTCCGCGTGTCAACCATCCGGACACCACGCCAAAATTTAATGGTTGGATCACCCGTTCGGAATATGGATTTGTAGCTGAATGTGATGTGTTTCCACGTGTCAACCATCTAGACACCACGCGAAAATTTGATTGTTGGATCACCCGTTCGGACGAGTTCGCCAATACAGTGGATTTGTAGCTGAATGTGATTATATATAGGGGCGATCTCTGCTACAAACCAACCAAAAACGTCCAAACCATCATTTTGCTGTCCATTTTTTGCGCGAGCGACAATCAAGCGACACGTGGCGGGACGGTTCATTGACCCCGTTAATCACAAACATATGGAGAGTCGAGGGCACATTCGTCATTTCTCGTCAAGCCATTCGTGCATTTAAAGCGTGATTGCGCATTTAAAGCACGAGCATTCATCGATTTGCACTAAAAATAGGCGCATTTAAAGCACGATCATTCATCAATTCACGCTAAACATAGACTACATTATGAACACTATCTAATTAAGCTGGTTATAGTATATACAACATCATGTTATAGATGTTATGTCGACATGTTATACGTAGACAGTAAGACAGTTATACACAAACCTTTGAAGTGAGTAATCAATTTATGTGCTGTCAGACATCATCTAACTACACTTGTTATACAAAATATAACAACATGTTATACATGGTACACCATCATGTTATACATAAACAGTAAGACAATTATACACAACCTTTGAAGTAGTTAATCGTTTTATGTGCTGCTAAACATTATCTAATTAAATAAGTCAATGTCCAATAACAAATCTGTATTTCCAAAATTATTAAAACATTGAAGAATAAATTAATTAAATATATGTATTTCTAAAACTATCGATATACAAAATTAATGAACTATTTGTTACCAAATTTATTGATGATTAATTGACGATTTATTTCCAAATTAATTGAGCATTTATCGCATATATTAAAATAGGAAATAAGTTATAAGTCAACCAAACTAATAGACGATTATGCCCTCAAGAAATATCAATCAGCTTTAAAACAAGTGATACAGCCCAACCCCACATGTTATATAAGGTACATCGACATGTTATACATAAAACAGAAACACACTTGCAAACTTGATTAATCTAAAGCTTGTCCCGAAGGACAAGCGTTTACAAAAACAATACAAAAAAATTCACTGAAGATGGTTAGCATTTTATGTGATGCTGAACATTATTTAATTACACTGGTTGTACATTGCAAACCAGCATGTTATACACAGTACATCTACATGTTATACATAAATAGAAAAGCATGTGCAAAATTTATTACTATAAAGCTTTCCCCGAAGGAGAATCCCTTGCAAAAACATTACAAAAATAGAAAATGAATAAAAAACATGCATCGACGGTGGTCAGTCGCTGTCATCCTCGTCGTTATCATCTCATGCACCTCAGATTGTTGTACCAGACCCTAAATACCAAATCGAAAATCAATAACAACATGATGATCGAAAAATCCTAGATCTGATTCAAATCGGCTTAAATCAAAAAACAACAAATAAAAACTCCAAAATTATGAAATTGATATAAGCTCAAACAGGAAATCACCCTACTTACCAAGATTTGACAACTGAATTGAAGACAAAAACGATATCGTAGCACAGTTTCTAAAGAATCAAAATCAAAATCAAGTGCGAAAACGAAGTTGAAATCTCTCTGCAACAAGTAAAACCTCGTGAGCGCTGTTATGAGAAACCAAACCGTCACATAGTGTATTAGGTCTTCTGTGCAAAATGACTCAAATGCCCCGGCTTCTCCGTTTGTCTCTGTTAAGTTGGTATAAAATCCATCCGGGCTAGGTGTCGCGCCCACAGTGACGCGCTCGTCAATCTAACGGATGGATTGTAGTTTGGTCGTTTTGACATTTTTGGGAGTTTGTAGCTGATACCTCCTTTATATATATGTACGTTTTTTAGGGTCATGTGAGACTTGAATTGATGTTAAGTGTTTGGTGAGGAGTAAGTTGTTTTGAGCTGGGTATCTAATTCCCGAGGATGAGATTGCTGCTGAACTGAATGATTGATTGTGCATGATTAGCCACTTGTGGGTCGGGAATTTTAATGAATGTTTTTGCTTGAGGGTAGAGAAATTGTCTTGATCCACATTCCATTATCATCCAATGCACATATAGTAGGCACGGGTTTTACTTAAAGCTTGAGAGTCTAGTTAGTGTTATCGACTGTCTAGGACCAACTCGTGAAGAGATTCTGTAGGCCTTCCTTGGTCGATTGAGCCTAAAAAGCTATCCTTAGTACCCTATTCTAAGCCAAATAGCCTTTTTCCAACTTGAACATTACAAGTCTATGTGTCCTTTTGTTTCTATGTCCAAAATTAATTTCGAACATGTGCATCAATGTTTCGTTGCTTATTTGAGTGAGGGTTTGACTTTGGGATTTTTAGATCATGTATAAGAACAGGGGGGAAACAAAAATGATTTGAAAAATGAGTTATGAAAATGATTTTTCGAACCACGTTGGTTCGAGAAAATATTTTATCAAACTTGATTTGAAAATGCTTGCATTTATAGCTTCTGAACATGGGCAGCCCAAAGAAAAACAAAACAAAGCAGTGAAAAAAAAAAGAAAAAAAATATGATGAAACTTGAGAACAAAGCCCAAGTCCGAAATAAGTCGACATTCAAAGCAAAATGAGCATTTTTAGCAAGAAAATTAAAAAAATTGCAAGTTTAAACATTTTTAAAATATGGACCATACTTTTGGTATAAAAAGAAAAAATATATAAGTGAGATGAGGGGTAGAACGTTTTTAGGACAAGAAACACTCGGGGGGCGAAATGTAATTTGGGATGTGAGCATAAGCAACTTGGTGAGGATGCACCATTAGCCCGTTTTTAATCTTCTTAAATTTCCACCCGAGTTTAAGCCTAACGTTACAAGCCATCTGATAAAGTCCTACCAAATGGAATCGCCCGGGATCCTAGATTCTCCCGAAAGCGAGCGGACGTTGGGTCGAATATAGTAATTGGATAGATGGGGGTTTAGGTAAGGTGCGTGTGTGAACACATGTGTGTATTGTTGATAGTAGAATCTTAGTGAAATGATGGTTTTTGCTTCTCTTCAAGCTTTAATATTTATGCGATTTCCCGAGTTCATATGTCTTTATATACACAGTTGAATGTTTATGTTGGTAGTTATTAGGGGATTTTATGTCGTAAGAGCTCGAAAAACTTTATGATATGAACGTGCTGGGGGTTTTTTCCTACAAAACCCTCGGGAGAAGACCGAGCTCCCCCTACGGAATTAACTTCGGGGTTCGCACCTCGGTGCATACTCGGTCCATTATGCACTTGATTTTTATTTCTTATCGAGGACGATAAGGCTTTAAGTGTGGGGTGATGATGTGGGTCTTTTCGGTGCCTAGATCGATACCTCCTTACCCATATTTAGTGCCAAATTTCTCTTGTTATGTGGCTATTTAGAGCCGTTGTACCACTTTACGCCCTCGGGTATGTTTGGTGGAATTGTGCAGAAAACAGGTGAAAATGGAGCAAAATGGGCCAGAATCGCAGCAGAATTTTTGAAAGGGAACAACTTTCTCGTACTTAAGCCGACGTGACCCAAGGTTATATCACATCGAAGATAACCCGGTGATCTAACACTCTCTAGAAGGAAGTTTTCTTGAATTCTCATGGACAGAAGCTCAAAACTAAAGCCAAAGGCAGCAACAAAACATATATCCGGACTGCAAACCAGTTGACTTGAAAGTGCCATAACATCCACATATGAAGTTCAAATCGAGATATTGTTATGTCTAATTTGAAGAGAACGAAGAGATCTTGAATTCTCATGAAGGAAGTGTTTTCGTTATAGATCTAGAAGAGGTCAGAAATTGTATGAAACTTTCGGGTGGTGTAGAAGTCTCATCCGAACTCTAATTTGGGCCCATAATATGTCAATTTGAAGGAAATTTGAAAACAAGGAGTTGTAAAGCCATTGTAATGATGTTTTAATGATCATGTAATGATCGTTACATTTCCCAGAACGAGAAAAACTTATAAATAGCAGTCGCGAATTCTGCTGAGGTCTTCGAAATTTTCTCTGCTTTGCGCTTATTATATGAATTTTGAATTGGCTTTTTCATGTTCATATCTTGACCTCAAGACCAACACCGAGAGGTGTGGTGGAGAACATATCTAAGTAGGGTCGAGAGGTCGGTCTCCTAGAGTCGATGTCTCTATTCAAAAATTGTTGTGCTTATTGCTATTGAAGACCGGTTATAAAAAATCTCGAGAGGGTCATCAGTCTAATATTAGGCGTTACTCAATGTTGAGAGACGAGTAACGTATTTATAACATAAGCCAATATATGCATGATAGAGTAGTTGAACGATTGAACTTGAAATTGTAGATATCTTGTGATTGATTGATATATTATTTCTTACGCGAGCGAGATTATTTTAATTTATTTTGCGCTTCACTTTGAATGCTAAGGTCGCTACTTAGGATTCAAACTTGTAATTCCCAATCGATGTTGAGAGGTGGAGTTGGGAGTTGACCTAAATAAATTGCGAGAGATCGGTCTTCTAGAGTCTTTCTCTTGGTTCGAGAATTGCTGTTTGTAATGCGGCTAGCTTAGAGTCGTGAGTTCACGGGACCATAATACATGTGCATAGAGTGACATTGTGTACGTGTTCTAATACCCGTGGATTCGCATCACCCGGGTTCATCAGACTATACCCAATGTCAACAGGCAGGTAGAGTAATTAAAACATAGGCCAGACAAATTTCATGCTTAAAACTTAATTATTAATTAATTGTTCGAGAGTTGTTGGTTTAGTGTCCTTGGTTGTTCGCATTCATGTGTGAATCCCCCCGTTTTAATATTTGTTCATTTAACTTATTTGTCCATTTGAACCAAAAACCCCAAAAAAAGATTTTATTTTCTTTTATTGTGCATTTGTGCCGGGAAAGAGAGCATGAAATGTCTAAGTATGAGACCCCTATTTGGTCCCTGTGGATTCGACCCAGATTTCAGTAGGAGTATAAATTTACTTGATCACGATCGCGTCTGGTGCGCGAAGCCTTGAGGTGTGCGCGGTGCGTGCCCGCTTCTCGGCCCGTCTTCAACCTCCAGCTCTTTTCCTCGTCTCCAACGTTTGTGATGAACCTTTTTCAGATCATTTGTCCATTTTATTGCCTACAAAGCTCTAGATTTAATGATTTTCAAAACAAAACATTCGAAATCGAAGATGTGAATCAAACCCGCGGTAGATTTTAGGGTATGGGTTTGGGCTGAAATCAACGACGGATCGAGATCGGTTCGGATTTGAGGGCTTGGTGTTGGGGAGAGAGTTGTTGCCTCCTTTTTCGCCGGACAGTGCACTACTTCTTCATTGCCGGAGCCGACGAGCTGCGTGTAATGGCAAATGGTGTACTCGTGCGACTATCAACAACCACTCACACCACTCATGGCCACCGGAGCACCCACTGTCAACTACAGCTTCTCATTGGAGAGGCTCTTCTACCAACTCTACCCCCCTCCATCCACATATTCCTCCTTGTCACCAAGTCGGAACCGCCCACTCCAAGCTCTTGGGCTACGTCTCCAAGTTTTATTGGGGAAGGTTGGAGATCAAAGGTTATTTTTTTTTCATTTTCTTAAAATAGGGCACTCATGTCATTTTCATAAGGTTGAGCACTCAAAATAGCATACACTCTACCCCAAAGTTACTAGACGCGTCCACGTAACCCGCGCTTCTCTCTTGGACAACGGTCGGATCACCGCCTCATCAGCTTGCTGTTTCGTTGGCTCGCCACTTTTCCGGCTCTCTCCTTCATACAATACATGGCCGCCACTTTGGGGACTCCCACCCATTTCTCCACTCGTTGGCTTCTCCTCGCCGTACTTATGCACCGCTCGCCGAAGTCCAATCTGACCCCTTTATACTTTAATTAGCCAATATTAGACGCGGCTCACTAAGGTTTTCCTAGAACATCAAAATCATCCTCCCTCGCTCGGATCTCCTACGATCCCAACATTTCGTCACAAACTTCTCGACGAATAGACTTCTTCCACGACCTCGTGCTCAGCGCTCCCTCAACTTTGGTGAACCACATTCCCCTCGATTGGCTCGACGAACAACGTTCTCGACATAACTGATGTCTCCCTCGGATAGATCTGACATGACCTATCTCACGAAACAATGTCCACCAAGGACTCCAACGAAATCCATCACGTCTTCTTAATTTACCTACCTTGTTCAAAAGGAGCGACCGAACAAATCCTAAAGTTGGAGAAAATCCCCCTAACATCGCCCGCTACTATAGGCAATCGCGAGCCATAAAAAACAGCAAGGCCAATGTAAGCCATGCCCCGGAAGGTCGAGCTCCCTTAAACCACGACGCGAATCCGCGTCTCGTGACAGTTACGTTTAACATCGTCCAAGATTGTTTCTTATTTTAATTAGAACTCTTGTATCCATACACTATAAAAGTGCTAGCTATGGCTCATTATTCGACAAGCATTTTGTATCCGATGGCTCTATACTAGAGATCTTCTTCTTGTTCTATAGTAGGTAATCATCTTAAGTAGTTCGGCATGCATATAAAGTATGTAACCGTCAACTTTTCGACTTTAATACGAATGGCCCGACGCGGGCCCCGTTCACCAAATCTCTACAAAATTCCTCTCTACACTTGTGGATCAAACATATTACTGTTGATCCCAAGTCAAATCTCACTTCGGTTCTAGTTAACAAATAGATATAACCGACTCGCTCCCTACTTGATTGTCGCTGATCCCAAGTCAACTAGCTATAACCGACTCGCTCCCAAATTTTGCATTGACGGTGAGGATGATGTCAACAGTGTGTGAATAGCCCCTTTTGTTGACAAATTAAGTGATGTCTTAGGGCTCTAACAATCAGCGTTTGTCGTCGTGGCATGTCATGGACCACACGAATGGCAGTGGAAGGACATCACTCGCTTTGGAGACGCTAACTTCAAGTCGATGTTTTCTTATTTCAACGTCTACTACCCTGATACACTCGAAAATAATACCACTTTTGAATACTTAATTCCCATATTTACACCCTCTTTTGGTTTTTCTTGGGTACAAAAACTCATCTGATTTAGCTCTTTTGCTTCGCGGCTTCTATTAGCAAAAATGCATATTTTCGGGATAAAATGGACTATTTTTGAAGATTTTTCGAGTATGTCCCGTGACCAAGGGCCACGGGACCGTGACTGATAAAAAGCCACTCCGTGGCCACGAAATGAAGCCCAATAAACTCTCCGAGGAAGCCCAGAAGCAAGGCTACACCGTGGCAAGGGGCACAGCCCGTAACGAATCAACACGCCCCCCTGTGGCAAGCTCCAAGGCCAAGAACAGTAGGAGAAGCCGTGGCCTACACCTGTGGCCACTCAACCACTTCAGATTGTGGGGAAATCATGAACCGAAGCTTACGAAGGAAGAAGTTGACCGCGATCGTCGCCACAGTCCGTGACCACCCCGTGGCCAGTCAACGAGTCATCCACTCGGATATTGTTGATACTTCGTGAGCACTAAAAAAAAGGCACGACACCACCACGGTCCAGTGGCGATTCAGCCACGCCCTCGTGGTGTATCAAAAACTCTCTAATATAAAAGGGGCTAGGTTGAAATTGAAAAGCATCGATTAAATTCACAATTAAATCTTATAGAGTTCACAGAGTTCCGTTGAACAGTCAGAGAAATTCCCATTAGTCAAGCATGAAATAGATCACCATGGGTTCCAAACGATAAATTTCATGCAGCGGAAGTTATGTAACCATGGTGATCGAATAATCCGAAGATCTTAATGAAAATTCAACATGCTATCAACCTTTTCAAATCTGAAAAATACCTTTATGAATCGATGAAAACATAGTGTTAGTGTTTCTCTATTAGGTCCACACAAGCACCACAACCGAAATGGTTTTATCTCACACTTTTGCTATGAATGTTCTTGAGAATGTTTGACAAAAAATGATGGATGAAGATGGAGAGGGGGTTCGGCCAAGAGAGGGAGAAGATGAGGGGAAGTGGTTGCTAATGGTTAGAGAAAAAGGTGGAAGATATTTTGAAATTTTAATTTGAAATAAAATTGAATTTCAAATTAATAATTGCATATCTAACCCTCTTAAACTCCTATTTGCACTTTTTCCCCATTCATCACTTAAATCCCTAAATGGGCTTTAAGCCCGTTTAACTAAAACCCAAATTAAACCCATTAACTTGAGTTCTAATTTCGGTTTAGACAAAACGGTTCAATTTTCTAGAATTGATTTCTTCAACCGTCTGGTTAAAACCTTAGCCCAGAAAACTACCGAATCGTTTTAAATTTCCGTCCATAATTATTTCTCATGTATCGTGCTTAATGCGTGTGACCCTCTAGGCTCACGAACAGTTGGCAAATGAGCAAAATTACTATTTTACCCTTTCCATCATAAGTGGTCTCTAGCAAGACATTATGATTACCCAACGTTCGTGATTATCGATTATTCGACTTAACCTGTTATCGTACATGTTAATATCCTTTTATCAAACCGATATCCAGATTGATCAATAGGCATAAAATGGTCATCCTAATTTATCAATCACTATTTCTTGATATCTGAGATGACTGAAAACTGATACTAAGGTATCACCTGCACGTCCGTTCTATTCCTTCAGCCATACTCATCAAGTGGCCTAAACGGATATCTTTCTCATACCGGAGTATGAGTGATAAATCCCTCAGACGCCTTTCGAGTTCACTAATGCAATAAATATCAAAGCCAATCGAAGTCGTTATAGTTACCCTTTTACAGACAACGTTAGACTAGGTCAAACCTAGGTATTCGTTACATAGTGTACACAAAGACTCCTTGGTCTTAGGATATAATGACAAGCTATGATATGTGAGTATCTCATGACTGGATCTATGCAGCATACTCACAATCGGGTTGTCCGATATCATCGACTTGATGGTATCTATGATATAACTCTGGCACGCACTTTGCCATGATCACAAGGAGTTAGTCTCATACTGATCGCTTCAAAAGAAGCTTAGCTGATCAAGGACTTTATCGAATGCAATTCTTTCTGATCTATAGTTCTACTATAAGTGGTTACACACATTATGACATAGATCAAATTAAATTAGATATATTACTACAACACAATAGTAATATTATGCCTTTTATTATGTAGAATAATGATGTTTGTTACAATATAGATTAAGGAATTACATTGGACTAGGGCACAATCCTAACAATCTCCCACTTGCCTCTAGTTCTAACCTAAGTTCCAATCTACCCCCATAGACTTCACGTGCGTCTCATGCTTAGGCTGCGGTAAAGCCTTTGTCAAGGGGTCAGCAACATTGTCATCAGTCGGTACATAAGTAATCTCCACATCACCGTTATCTATATATTCTCTGATAATGTGATACTTCCTCTGTATGTGTTTAGTTCTGTTGTGGAATCTAGGCTCTTGAGCTAATGGTATGGCCCCAGTGTTGTCACACAACAAGCTTACCGGATCAGACGCTCGCGGCATTACATCTAATCTGGTTAGAAAGCTTCTAACCTATACAGCTTCCTTAGCTGCTTCTGCTGCAGCTATGTATTCAGCCTCTATTGTAGAATCGACAGTTGTGGCTTCCTTAAAGCTCTTCCAGCTGAATGCTCCGCCATTTAACACGAATACAAATCTTGCCTGTGATTTGAAATCATGAGGATCTGTCTAAAAACTAGTATCAACATATCCTTTGACTGTGAGTTCTCCATCCTTCCCACCATACACTAGGAATATGTCTTTAGTTCTCCTTAGATATTTAAGGATACTCTTGACAGCAATCCAGTGCTCCTGGCCTGGGTTAGATTGATATCGGCTCGTACAGCTTAATGCGAACGAGATGTCTGGTCTCGTGCAAATCATAGCATACATGATGGATCCCACAACCGAAGCATATGGGATCTTACTCATTTTTCTTAGCTCATCAGTAGTCTTAGGACTCTGTTATTTGGTGAGCTTAATGTCATGCCGCATGGGTAGGTATCCTTTCTTAGATTCAAGCATTGAGAATCTTTTCAACACCTTATCTATGTAAGTGCTCTGACTTAGGCCCAATATTCTTTTGGGTCGATCTCTGTAGATCTTGATGCCCATAATGAAAGCAGCATAACCTAAGTCCTTCATCGAAAAGCATTTCCCTAACCAAGCTTTAACCTCAAGCAAGGTTGGGATGTCATTCCCGATGATAAGTATGTCATCGACATATAGCACTAGGAATACAATTTTACTCCCACTCGCTTTCTTATATACGCAAGGTTCACTTTCGTTTTTGATCAAACCGAATTCCCTTACGGCTTCATCAAAACGAATGTTCCAACTCCGTGAATCTTGCTTTAATCCATAAATGGATCTAAGCAGCTTACAAATCTTTCCGGGATTCTTTGGATCAACAAAACCCTCGGGCTGTGTCATATACACATCCTCTTTTAAGTTCCTGTTAAGGAATGCGGTTTTGACATCGATATGCCATATCTCATAGTCGTAGTATGCTGCTATGGCTAGAATGATCCGGATAGACTTGACCATAGCCACAGGTGAAAAAGTCTCGTCATAATCGATACCTTCGATCTGGCGATAACCTTTCGCAACCAGTCTAGCTTTATAGGTCTGAGGTTTTCCATCCATGTCGGTCTTAATTTTATAGACCCATTTGCAACCGATGGGTTTTATCCCAGGGGTTTGATCCACCAAGCGCCAGACTTGGTTGTCGGACATGGATTTCATTTCCTCATTCATGGCGTTCTGCCATTTTTCGGAGTCTGGACTGGCCAAAGCTTGTCTGTAGGTTTCTGGATCATCCTGATCCAACAACATCAAGTCATTTCCTTAGTGGCTAGAAAGTCATATCTGATAGGAGCTATACGAGATCTCTCGGATCTTCTTGGACCATCTAAAATAGGTGTGGGGATTGGTTCTTGATCAATGACCTCTTCTGGCTCCTGTATTTCTACATTCGACATAGTAGGTTGTTCCGTATCTTCTTGAATTTCTTCAAGATGCACGGCACTCCCACTAGCACTTTTGGAAATAAATTCCTTTTCCAAAAATACCCCTCCTCGAGCAACAAAAACTTTGTTCTCGCTGGGTTTGTAGAAATAGTACCCCCTTGTTTCTTTGGGGTACCCCACAGAGACACATTTATCTTATTTGGGTTCGAGCTTATCGCCTAGCAGACGCTTGACGTAAACTTCACATCCCCAAATCTTAAGGAAAGCTAATAAGGGTTTCTTCCCGTTCCATACTTCGTATGGAGTGCTTTCCACTACCTTTGTAGGAGCCGAATTCAATATGAATGCGGCCGTTTATAGGACATAGCCCCGTAAGGAGATAGGGAGGTCAGCCTGACTCATCATTGATCGAACCATGTCAAGCAGTGTCCGATTTCTCCGTTCGGATACACCATTCATTTGAGGTGTTCTAGACGGAGTCAATTCATAGAGGATCCCACACTCCTTTAAATGACTGTGAAATTTTTGGTCCAAGTACTCACCGCCTCGTACAGATCGAAGCGCCTTTATACTTTTACAAAGCTGGTTCTGTGCTTCTTTCTGGAACTCTTTGAACTTGTCAAAGGTTTCCGATTTATGTCTCATAAGATAAACATACCCATATCTACTGAAGTCATCAGTAAATGTAACGAAGTAGTGAAAAACTCTTCTGGCCTGAGTGCTCATAGGCCCACATACATCGGAATGTATGAGACCCAATAAGTCACTAGCCCTTTCACCTAAACCGGCAAAAGGTGCCTTTGTCATTTTTCCCATAAGGCATGACTCACATCTCTCAATTGAAGTGAATTCAAACGGACTTAGAAGTCCACACTTGTGAAGTGTTGAGATGCGTTTCTGGCCTATATGGCATAAGCGGCAGTGTCATATCACAGTCTGGTTTAAATCATCGGATTTAACCATTTTGTTACTTATATTAAAAATCGAGCTAGTGTCAATGTTTTGAATATTAAGAATATATAAACCACCAACCAATAAAGCATTGCAATAAAACATATTATTCTTGAAAATATTGAAAATTCCATTGGCAATAGAAAAACAATATCCTTCATTGTCTAGCAAGGATATAGAAATAATATTCATGCGAAACGCAGGTACACAATGAACATTGTTTAATAACAAAACTAGCCCACTGGGCAAACTTAGACTAATATCTCCTACTGCAGTTGTCAAGACTTGATTTCCGTCACCAACTCGTAGGTCCACCTCGCCCTTGCCCACTTCTCTTCTACTTCCCAGAGCCTGCACATTAAAACAAATGTGAGATTCTGTACCGGTATAAACTACCCAAGAATTTGAAGTAGATAAACTGAGATTGAGCTCAATAACAAAAATACCTGCTCCTGAAGATGTGGAAGCTCCACTCTTCCTAAGAAACAGCTTGTGTTTCTTACAATCCTTTTTCCAGTGCCCTTGTCCTTGGCAATAGAAGCAGATGACATCCTTCTTAGGATTCTCAACAGCCTTTGGAGCTGCTGGACCCTTAGGTTGTCCAATCTTCCCTGCTAGGTGCATAGGGGCCTTATCCTTTCCCAGGCTGGCTTTCTTGAAGCTCACTTGCTTATTGACCATAAGAATCTCCTTGGTCTTGCCCTTGAGGTTCTTTTCAGCAGTCAAGAGCATACCATGAAGCTCTGTCACAGTCTTATACATGTCATGCATATTGTAATTTCCAACGAAATCACGATATGTCTCTGGAAGTGAATGCAGCACAAAGTCTGCAGACATTTCCTTGTCCACAAGATGACCGATTCTGGTCAAGTGTTCCAAAATACGTTTCATCTTAAGGACATGTGAACTGACAAGAGCTCCAGCCTTCAGCTTGCAAAACATCAGTTCACTGAAAGTGTCGTATCTTTCGACACGCGCTTTCTCTTTGAACATTTTCTCGATTTCTGCCATACAGGCTTTGGGATCATCGGAAATGTCCAAGAACTGTTTTTGCAAGTGAGGCACCATACTGCCCATCATGATGCACTGCACGTCGATCTGGTCGCTATGGAATTTCTAGTAGGCATCCCTTAGCGCCCTTGAGGCGTTCAGTGCTGGTTCAGTAGGTGCTTGTCCTGGACAAGGATATAGTCCTTACGTTCATGCTTGAGAACGAGTCTCAAGTTCCGGTCCTAATCGAGAAAGTTTACGCTGATAAGCTTATCATGCTCGATTAGTGACCTAAGCGCGTTGTTACCAGAATGATTCGTGTGTGCCATTTTATATCTACACAGTAAACAAATTTTAATCAATATTAATTAAAATTGAAGTTGGAGATTAAGTTATAAAACACTTTCTGATTCTAACTTTAGAATCTGAACCAGGATCCTATCATACTCTCAATTGAAGTGAATGGAGGCTCACTGCTCCAATTGAGAGCATCAAGGTAGGAATACATCCATCTAGAAGACCATGTAGTTCCTGGCTAGGGTCTGTACTTGTAAGTACGTGGCATACCCTATACTGATACCCTAGGTCAGCCCTAGCTGACAATCGTAGACAAGTCTACTAAGCTTGAACTATGGATAGAACTAATGTGGCTACTACGCGGAGGCGCACGCACCCACACAGAACTACCCATCTCATCTAGACATTTTCTCTATGAATGTTACGCGGAGGCGTACCGACATCCATAGGGTCAAAGCCCTTTTGAGTGTCCAAACTTGGATGTTATCACGCTTGACTTGTAATTATTTGCATTTAAGTGAATTATAAAAGTCTGATTGCATATCGATACAATCCTAATCTGGAATCATCAATTACAAATACATGTAAAGATGATCCCTTAGCAGGTTACATTCGAGTCTGATTAAATTCCGATTTTAATCTTTGCATGTGGGTGATAGCAAATCATACATGAACTTGTATATTTAAACTATCATAAATTCATACATTCAAATATATAAATGTAACAATAAATATATGCATAGCTAAGCCCATCTTAAGTTCCTAAGAATCTAGCAATACTGATCCTAAAGACATGGTCTTCAAGATCCAAACTTGCTCCATTCTTGTGAACTCCCACTGGCTTCGAGCCTCCTCCAATCCGAGTTTTCTTCTTTACTTGCTTCTTATGTCGGTCTTCGTGATTACAAGTTTAAATAAATAAAATGAAATACAAATCACGACATGCATACCGTATGTACTACAACCCAAAATTAAGCAACACGCAGGTTGCAAAACCGAAATTAAAATGCAAGTCTAGAGGGCTTAGCTATCATCATGTGGAAAACATCATGTTATCAAAGATCATGTGTACACTCAACATGCTTATCAAACAAATAAATTTTCCAAATTTTATCTTTCTTAAGTCTGGAAAAAATCCAGTTTATCAAAATCGGACGGTTTAATTAATTAATTGAATTTTGAACCGGTTCTTGCTGGTTTATCGAAACAGAACCAAATCTGAAAATTAAATTTTTTAGGGTTTCAAATTATTCTCGCGAACCGGCCGGTTCAGCTCGAATCTAGTCGAGCCGAACCGGCCCAACTGAGGTCGCCCGCGGAAACAACCACGTTGGCCCGCGAGGGCTGCCGAGGTCGCCCGCTGGGCTGACCGTGGTCGACCACGGGAGCGACCATGGTAGCCCGCGAGGGCTGCCAAGGTCGACCCTAAGGCAGACCTGGTCGCCTGCGAGGCAACCATGGTGGCCCGCGAGGGCTGCCATGGTCGCCCGCAAGGCGACCATTGTGGCCCACGAGAGCTTCCATGGTCGCCCGCATGCGTAGACCGTGGTCGCCCGCGGCAGCGACCAGGTCGCCAGCGAGGGCTTCCACGGTCACCCGCGGCAGTGACCAGGTCGCCAGCGAGGGCTGCCACGGTCGCCCGCAAGGCTGCCATGGTCGCCCGTAGGAGACCCTTGTCGACCCTTGGTGCCGACCATGATCTGCCCTAGGACATTCCATGGTCCATTAAGGGTCTCGACCCTAGTCAGCCATGGCTAACCCGAAACACCAAAAAAAAAATATTTTCCAACTTTTTTCAAATCAATTAAATCTGAATTTTTTTGTTTCAATTACATGCATGCTAAGGTGATGAACATATAAACACAAAAAAAATTCAGAATTAAACATGTTGAATAAAGTTCATAACAACCATGCTCTGATACCACTGAAATAGATCACCATGGGTTCCAAACGATAAATTTCATGCAGCGGAAGTTATGTAACCAAGGTGATCGAATAATCCGAAGATCTTAATGAAAATTCAACATGCTATCAACATTTTCAAATCTAAAAAATACCTTTATGAATCGATGAAAACACAATGTTAGTGTTTCTCTATTAGGTCCACACAAGCACCACAACCGAAATGGTTTTCTGTCACACTTTTGCTATGAATGTTCTTGAGAATGTTTGACAAAAAATGATGGATGAAGATGGAGAGGGGGTTCGGCCAAGAGAGGGAGAAGGTGAGGGGAAGTGGTTGCTAATGGTTAGAGAAAAAGGTTGAAGATATTTTGGAATTTTAATTTGAAATAAAATTGAATTTCAAATTAATAATTGCATATCAAACCCTCTTAAACTCCTATTTGCACTTTTTCCCCATTCATCACTTAAATCCCTAAATGGGCTTCAAGTACGTTTAACTAAAACCCAAATTAAACCCATTAACTTGAGTTCTAATTTCGGTTTAGACAAAACGGTTCAATTTCCTCGAATTGATTTCTTCAACCGTCTAGTTAAAACCTTAGGCCAGAAAACTACTGAATCATTTTCAATTTCCATCCATAATTATTTGTCATGTATCGTGCTTAATTCGTGTGACCCTCTAGTGAAATGAGTGAAATTTTGGTGAATTAGTGAAATTTGGGTGAACTAGACTATGAATACGTGTAATTTTGGTGAACTAGGGTATGAATTAGTGAAATTTTGGTGAACTAGGCTATGAATTATTGAAATTTTGGTGAACTATATGCTATGAATTATGACTGTGTGGTTCAAAATCGTACTTTTGTTTGTGGATATTTACCTTTAATTACGTGTAGTAATACATATTCATATAATAACTATCGTATTGTATTGTATGTAGATCTGTCAATTATGGATCGCCGTAGGTGGATGGATATAGAAAATAGAAGGTCGCAAGCGTATATGGACGGTGTTAAAAATTTCATAAAGTTTATCCAATGAAATGCATTCCAACACGGTTGTGACCAATATCTATGCCCATGCAAATCCTGTCACAATATGATTGTCCAACACGAGAATACAATACGTACCCACTTATTGCAATACAACATGGTTTTGAGATACACTGTGTGGATCTGTCACGGTGAAGTGCATAATGAAAATTCGTTTTTGGGTGCGGGACGAGGCTTCAAGTAGTCGAATAATTTGGTGAAGATACAGTGGAGGGTGAGCACCCTACGACAAAAGAAGCGATGGACGCGTATGACGAACTAACGCGTCTTGCGAACACCCTATTGTTTCCAGGGTCTAACTTGTCCTGTCCAAAGGCGCTTTTGAAGTTGATGACCATTAAGAAAAAATCAGCAACGTCAAACATAGCATTTGACATGAATTGCGAGTTTTACATAAATTCGCACCCATCGCCAAATTTCCACCCTAGATCATATGTTGAAGCGAAGAAGATAGGGATGGATTGTATCAAGTATGCTGCTTGCGAGTTCGGGTTCATCTTGTACTATAAACAGTACGAATATGCCAATTTCTTCCCTATTTTTCAGACATCTAGATGGGTAGACAGGAAACAGAAAAAAAAACCAAGGAAAATTGTCTGGTACTTCCCAATTATTCCGCGGCTCCAGCGTCATGTCAGCGAAGACTGTCGACCAAATGCGTTGGCACGGGAAAAGGTGTTAGAGTTATGCCCCAGTCCAATATAAAAGTGATCTACAGATGTAATGTTTTATCATCTTTCCGAATAAATAAATCGGCATATATTACTAAAGTGTTGTAGTAATATATCGAATGTAATTTGATCTATGTCATTATGTGTGTAACCACTAATAGTAGAACTATAGATCAGAAAGAATTACATTTGATGAGTCCCTGATCAGCTAAGCTTCTTTATGAAGCGATCAGTATGAGACTAACTCCTTATGATCATGCTCTACTGATCATGGCAAAGTGCGTGCCGGAGTTATATCATAGATACCATCAGGTCGATGATATCGGACAACCCGATTGTGAGTATGCTACATAGATCCAGTCATGAGATACTTACATATCGTAACTTGTCATTATATCCTAAGACCAAGGAGTCTTTGTGTACACTATGTAACGAATACCTAAGTTTGACCTAGTCTAACGTTATCTGTAAAAGGGTAACTATAACGGCTTCAATTGGCTTTGGCATTTATTGCACTAGAGAACTCGAAAGGTGTCTGGGGGATTTATCACTCATACTTCGGTATGAGAAAGATATCCGTTTAGGCCACTTGATGAGTATAACTGAAGAAAGAGCATGGCCATGCAGGTGATACCTTAGTATCAGTTTTCAGTCATCTCAGATATCAAGAAACAGTGATTGATAAATTAGGGTGACCATTCTATGTCTATTGATCAATCTGGATATCGGTTTGATAAAAGGACAGTGACATGTACGATAACAGGTTAAGTCGAATAATCGATAATCACGAATATTGGATAATCATAGTGTCTTGCTAGAGGCCACTTATGATGGAAAGGGTAAAATAGTAATTTTACCAGTCTGCCAATTATTCGTGAGCCTAGAGGGTCACACGCATTAAGCACGATACATGACAACAATTATGGATGAGAATTGAGAACAATTCAGTAGTTTTCTGGCCTAAGGTTTTAACTAGACGGTTGAAGAAATCAATTCGAGGAAATTGAGCCGTTTTGACTAAACCGAAATTAGAACTCAAGTTAATGGGTTTAATTTGGGTTTTAGTTAAACGGGCTTAAAGCCCATTTAGGGATTTAAGATAAGAGAGGGATCAAATGCAAATAAGAAAGAATAAAGGGATAGATAATGCAATTTTTATTTTGAAACTCAATTTAATTTCAAATTAAAAATCACATAATATCTATTCATTTTTATCCTTGATTTTTTCAGCAACTTCCTCCCTCATTCTCTCCCTCTAATGGCCGAAAATTCTCTCCCTCTCTTCCTCCATTGTTGTTTTACGATCACCACGGTTACATAAAGTCCGCTGCATGATATTCATCGTTTGAAACCCGTGGTGATCTCTTTCAAAAGGGTCAGAGACAGAAACAACGTTGGCCATCCAGTTAACGACGTATCTTGGAAAGAGTTTGATCAATTGTACCAAACATTTGCTGCCGACTTCCGGAACGTGCGTCTTGCTCTAGCGAGCGACGATTTTAACCCGTTCGGTCCCGCTTCTACGCCTCACAGTATTTGGCCAGTGGTAATGATTCCCCTCAACTTCCCCCCGTCCATGTGTATGAGGAAAGAGTACAATATTCGATCGATACTGGTTTTCGGGCCAAAATCACCGGGTAAGTGTTTGAACGTGTTCATGTAGCCATTAATAGACGATCTGAAAGTATTGTGGAGCACAGGTGTTCCAACGTATGATCGGAAGAGTAGCGAGCAATTTCGTATGTGTGTAGCGGTGATGTACACAATCAGCGACTATCCAGGGTTGGGAATGTTAGGCAGAATTCAGGTAAAGGGGTATAAGGCATGCCCCATTTGCCTTAACGACCTCGACGCTACATACAGTCGACGTAGAATGTCATACCTCGGACACCGTAGATGGTTACACGCCTCTCATCCATGTCGATTCAAGACTCATGAGTTTAACGGGGCAACGGAAGAACGATCACCCCTACATGCACCTTCATCGGAGGAAGTCCTCAGACAGACAAGACTTCATGGATTTCCAGTGCAGAGTTTGCATACGTTGTTAGCGCCGAAACAAGGGAGGGCTCCGTGTTGCTGGATGCATGAAACTATTTTCTGGCAGCTCCCGGACTGGAAGTCAATTCGGGTTAGGCATGCTCTTGATGTCATGCATATCGAGAAAAATTTCTGCGATAATGTCATGAGCACCGTACTTGGACTTAAGTCAAAGACCAAGGATGATGCAGATGCCCGTGCAACTCTCTCAGATATGGGCATCAGTCGACCTTCCTCTGATTTCACTGTGTTGCCTCAAAAGCAGGGCGAAGTGTTTGAAAGAATTGCTGGTATCAAATATCCAAGCGGGTATGCCAGTCAGCTGAAAAGTAAAGTGAATGTCCAGGACAAAAAAATTTACGGATTGAAGACACACGACTGTCAAGTGTTGCTCCAGCGAATTCTCCCGATAATCATCTGACCATATGTTGGGTCGCGCGTGGGGGATACCTTAGTGGACTTATCTCGATGGTTTCAAAGGTTATCTGTCAGGGAACTAAAGGTGCAAGAAATCCATCATCTCCAATGTGACATCAACTTGATTCTATGCAATTTGTAGAGTATATTCCCAATTGCATTCTTCACAATCATGGTTCACCTTTGCCATCATCAGCCCGAACAACTTTTGATGATTGGCCCAGTTCATTAGAGTTGGATGTTTCCAGTTGAAATGTAAACTGGCTAGATAACATTCATACATATTTTTACTTGTAAGTTATATCATTCACAGTATTCCTCTTCTGAACTAATTTATATTTTTGGCGTAGGCAACTTGGCGAGTACAAGAAGACTATACGGAACCATCGGTACCCGGAGGATTGCATAGCTGAATCGTAATTGATGCACGAACGAGTGAAATTCATCAACTTATACCTCGACGACGACTCGTCTACTCCCAGTGTACAAGTTAATGAGGTTCGGCAATGGAACATCTCAGTTTTCTCCTCAGTTGTCATTCCTAGTGGCTTCATCAGTAACGCGATTGTCACAGCTGAGGACCAAAATTGGGCCCATTGGACGGTTATGCTAAATTGCGAGGAAGTACATCCATACATTGATAGCCACCGTTCAACATGAAGTGCCCGAATGGTTCCGAGAAGTTGCGCGTAGAATCATTCTTCTTATCGTTCTCCAAAAAAGTAAGTGCGTTTTTTAAATCAATTCGCGAGAGAATATCGTTATCATTGCAATTTGTAGACTAATATCTGACGTGAATTTCTTTCAATTATGCAGATGAAAGTGATGAGAAATATTGAATTGTATATTCTCTCGCGAGGCCCGATTCATACTCGCACTTACTCAAAATGCACCGTTAATGGAGTCAAATATGTGTGTCACCGACAAGATCAGTCGCGAAAGACACAAAATTCTGGTATGATGTTCAAAGCCAATTCGATAAAGTATTATGGAATCCTGTTACAAGTTGTTGAATTCGTATACACGCAAGGGATGCCTGTTACAGTTTTAAGTATAGGTGGTTCAACGAGGCTACTATTCGAAAAGACCGTGAGATGGAATCCCGTTGATACATCCATAAATGTGTATCAAGAAAGTCCGTGGTGTTTGGCTAAAATGGTGAAACAAGTCTTCTACGTCGACGATCCGCTGCACGGGGGGATTGGAAAATTGTCAGCCACATGTTCCATAGAGGTATTTATAACCCGACATCACTCGCAAGAAATGCAGATGAATGACCAATATACGAGGTCGAAGCACCGTATCAGGAGGAAGTGACAAAAGATATTTCTCTTCTCATAAATGGGGGTTTATGTGTTGATTTTGGTCCGATTCGAATGCGTGAATCCAATGATTCCGATGAGTCCGAAGAAGAACTGGAATTAGACGAAAAATTGGATGAAGAAGAGGAATTCCTTGAATTCAATGATGATGAGACTTTGCTCGAGACAGACGAAGAAGAAGAAGACCAACGGAATGGCGAACAAGAATACGATTATAATTGATTGAACACATATTTTTATGTTTCGCAAAATTTGTAATTTCTTCGTTATAAATAAAACTCTATCCTCCTTTGTCTTGGTATCTAACTTATATATTTCTATCTCTAACACTAAATCCCAATTATAAAATTTATTTATAGAAATGTTTTTAAATAACAAATTTAATTATTCCCGGCGAGATTTTGATAAAATCTCGCCGACTAGGTGTGCACCAAACCGGCAAGAAATTCAATATCTCGCTGGCTTAGTAAGCTCCAAGCCGGCGATATATTGCACAATATCATGTCAAGAAAGATATAGATTAAAATACTGATTTTGACTTTTATGGTTGACTAAATACTCAGTCGACTTATCGGCTATCATCTTGTGGTTCGATTTGGCTAAAATTTAATTTACATAGGTAAACCATCACAATCTACATATCCAACGATTTCGATTTTTATAATTCAATTTTCTTACATTCGGGATGTGAGCATCGTATGTTTAGGGTATGTAAACCCTTACTTCCCATAACTCTAAAACTCTACATTCAAGACGATTCAATATTGTCAAAATATTTTATTTAATCCAACCTTGCGGATGGAACCAAAGATATATTTCTCTATGTCAGGTAAAATTTTGAACAATTTAATTTTCAAATCGACCTCAATCAAGTACCGGATGAGTCGAAAGACGTGTACATATAACGAGTTTTAACCCTAACCCCTAATTATGAAATTAAAATTTTACAAATATTTATATTGCAAGCAATCCTTAAACCCCAATTGTATAATTTAATTATAAATTTATATATAAAATTATAAAATGTAATTATAAAAATATTTTTAAATCTAAACTCTTTCCCGGCGAGACTTTGGTCAAAAACACGTCGGGAAAGAGTTTATATTTAAAAGAATATTTTCCCAGCGAGATTTTGACCAAAGTCTTGTCGGCTAAGTGGTCACGTGGAATTTTCATTAGCACGTGACCACTTAGCCGGCGAGATTTTGCCAAAATCCCGCCGGGAATGATTTTTTACATATTCAACACTTACACACATTTCCCCTCACTTTCCCTCTCGTTCTCGCTCTCGCTCTCTGGTTCCCTCTCCGACTGTCGACGACTTCCATCTCCATCGATCTCCGTCTCTATCCTCGCTCTTCGATTTCCATCTCCGTCGATCTCCATCTCTGACCTCGCTCCGACCTCGCCTCCGTCCTCGCGAAAACCCCGTGCTTGTCCTGTCGAATCTGCTTCTCGCTTCCATCTCCGACCAGAGCAGCTCAACTCATCGTCTCCAGTCTCCTCCATCTCCGGTCGACCTCTTCTTTAATCTCCCGATAAGGTAAGTGTATGATTAAGTGTTTAGTGAAATTAATTCTTGAAATTGATTGTGAGATTTCGATTTTAGGTTTAAATTTATTCAGATTTGGGTTCAAATTTAAGAAATTAGACTTCAAATTTCAGAAATTAGGGTTCAACTGTTTGGGTTTGGGTTTTCAAATGATTGGGTTTCCAACTTATGGTTTTGGTTTTGGTTTCTGTTAATTAGGAGCAAATGCTATTATATTTTTTAATCTGTTACAAGTTGATGTATATGAATTTGTCAACGTTGACAGTGGTGTGTGAGAAAAAGGTTTTCAGTGACTTGGTATTTAAGTCTAGCTATTGGAGAATAGTACAAAAAGGAATTTGAACTTTGATGCTCAAGACTTTAACTAGAAATATAATAATGATGGATTTACAATTATCAAAAGGATATGACGGGAATAAGCCAAATTCGGTTGTAGAAGAATATTGCTTTGAACTTACGATTTTGAATGTGCTTTTTGTTTTAAATATTTGAGAGAAGACTATAAGTGTCTATTGGTGAGTTGTATGTATTGACTTGTGAAGTGATCAATTGGATTGCATTGCATTCCGCTTCAAGCATTGCATTCTCAAAACAATTGTGAAGTGATCAATTGTGAAGTGACTTAAAGCATTGCATTCCCTTAAATATATATTGGAAAATAACGCTTTAAATATGTCATTGTTCATGATTTATAGTGATATCATGTTTAAGGTAGTTATAATATTTTTAGTTGGCATGTACAATAGCATGAGCTAAATAGTAAAAAATTATTAAAAAAAACTAAAACTCTTATTATTTAATCTTTGTAGTAGATAAATAAGGTGTTTATTTTAGAACTAGGTGAGTAATAGCTATAAGTTTTATATATTAACAACTAATTATAACATAAGGATGATTAAACTTAGAGATGGGATGTGCAACAAAAAAAGCAATGCCTTTTCTTTCTCTTGTTTTGGTTTCCTTCTTGCTTACATGTAAGAAGTGTAGAGAATTTACACCCTGTCTCTTTTCTTGCCACTCATTTTGGCCTTTTTCATTACTACATAGTTTATATATACACACACAAATAAAGGTTGGTTAATTATTGTAAATTATTTTATCTTTTCACAAGCCTAAAACGTAAATAGATTGAATATATTGTGTATAGAACGTAAATAGATTGGATTGTGCTTCTATTTGAATAGTTATCGAGCAAATATCATGTTATGTAATACATATGTTGTTGGTGTCCACGCAAGAAATGGCTCCTAGAAGAAATAGGGGGCAGAAGACACTGAATGAGCAGTATTTTGACCAAATCCGGCGGTATGCTACGGCCTTAGCACCGCCTGAGAGCTCAGGGGTACAAAGTGGGCCCCAAGACTCGGGGGTAGAAAATGGGGCCCAGGATGGTACTAGACCCGAGGAGGGTACTCTGCCCCAGCAGGGTACACCGGCCAAGGAGGAGGTCAACAGACCCAAGTGGGGTGGTTCGGTTCCAGAGGAGGCGCCTGAACACGAGAATGAGCTGATTGAGTGCATCATTCCCTTAGTCGGTCCCTCGTGCATTCCTACAGCGGAGTCGAATGGCTCGAACACATGTGGTACGGCTGTGCGCTCCGGACGACACATCTGGTACAAGTCGTTGAACAGCACGTACGAAGAAGGATCTACGAGTGGGCCACATGAGCCAAAGACATGTTCGCGTGGGCTTGCGAAGTGCAAGAAGCTCCAAGATATGATAGAGAAAGGGCCCCTGTCGGTCACGTGGGACTTCGAGAAAAATCATATCCTCATCAACAACGACCCAGAATTTGACTCGTCCCAGATTATCCGGTTCATCGGCGGTCACATCAGGACGAGTATATTACCTCACACTCCGACGTTTCGGAAGCTGGACTTCGATAAGCAGTGTAAGATATGGGGAGCTCTCACGGTAACTTTGTAATTTTTTTTCATTTAAAAATTATTTTATTTGAAAATATATTTGCACTAACGTATTTCTATTTTCATTTAAGAGCGCGCTACGCTACCACGTAGCGCCAAATCGAGTCTAACAGTGGCTCCTTTTCCATACTCAGAGGCGTTACGGGGAGTTTATGGGAGAGTGCAGGAGGGACTACGACGAGAAAAAACGGAGACCGGTCCCGGAAGACTTCATAGGTCGAGAGCAAGCATGGGATTGGATGTGCGACTACTTCGAGAGTCCAGAATATAAGGTATGTTTTAAGACGTAGAATATTTTCTTTAAGCTTTTCAAATACTTAATAATACTTTCTTAACACTCGATATTTGTCCGTGTGCATGAACTTTCTGAAAAAATGAAAGCCCTCGCCGAGAATCGGAAAAGGTACAGTGACGGTTCCCGGCCCTTCGACAGACATGCTCTACTCCAAGAGAAGGCTGGAGTTATCCTTCCGAGCTTGGAAACTTACACGCGCGTCTACGAAAAAGACGGCGACCCGGAGACGGTAAAATTTTAATTTCTTTATAAATTTACCAGAATTTTTATGTATGTCATACAATTTATAACTTTCGTTTGCAGGTCCAAAAAGTGAAGGACGAGATCGACCAGCACAAAGCACTTGCCGTAGAAGCAGCTCTCAGAGGAGAACAATATTCGGTCCTGAAACATGTAGAGGCCGAAATCCTTCCGCGGTTGATGGGCACGGAGAAGAAGCGGGGGTGTATTGTTCCTGGCATGGGCATCGAGTTTCTTCGACCGGCCAAACCGATAGGTGGTGCCCGTAGATCCGTGGCGTCAGCTGAGCAGATAGATGTTGCAGTCGCTGCCAGAACGGCGGAAATGGAGAAGAGGGCTCGCTAGAGAGAGGAAGTGGCTAGCGCGAGAGAGTCAGAATTGGCCACTAGAGCTGCTGCTGCGGAGGGGGAGATAGCTGAGCTAAAACGGCGTTTCGACGATTAGCAAGCTCGGCTTAAAGCCGAGATCGATGCTCGGGTTAAGGCCGAGGTTCTCGCCACTATCTGGGATCACCTGGTGAACTTCGGCTTGCCGGGTGGCATGCAGATGCCGCTTCCGGCCCAGACTCCGACTCCGACTCCGACGCCGATGCCGACTCCGGGCCTGACTCCATCTCAGACGGTGACGCAATTGACGGCGGGACTGCCTTCGAAACAAAAACAACCTCCAGCACCTGCCGACGAATGACCGCGCCCGAGCAAGAGGTTCAAGAAGACGGCGCAGAAGACAAAATGGATAGGACAACTCCCGTAGTTTCCTAGTTTACGATTTTCGTCACGTTTTGTAATTATACATTTATTGTTCAACTTTTAATTGGTTTGCAATTATGAAATATCTTTTTTCGATCGCTGCAATTGCAGTTTATAATTTAGTTGAATTGTCAGGTTTTTGCCGGTGTAATTGGTAACGGGACACTGACAAATTGGGACAGATTTTGTCCAAAACTTATCATACCTAGCCGGCGAGATATTGGCAACATCTCGCCAGCTAGGTTCGGCTAGGGTTTACAACCTAGCCGGCGAGATGTTGCCGATATCTCGCCGGCTAGGTTGTAAACCCTAACCGGCGAGAGATTGATAATATCTCGTCGAGTAGGTTGTAAACCCTAACCGGCGAGTTTTTGACCAATATCTCACCGATTAAGTTTTGTAACCTTTCCCGACGATATATTACCAATATCACGCCGGGAAAACTTTACTACCCCGGCGAGATATTGGTCACCTCCAAGCCGGCAAGATATTGATTCAATATCTCGCCGGCTATGACCATTCCCGTCGAGACCTGCCCGGTGAGAACCAAGCCGGTGAGTTTCGGGCAAAAATCTCACCAGCTTGGCCAAGCCAGCGAGGCCGGATCTCCTGCCCGGCGAGAGCAAAGTCTCGCCGGCTTGGTGGTCATTTTTAGTGGTGTGGGGGCCTATATCTTGTTTTCTGGGTCGCCGATTTAGAATTCTTTGTTGTGATTATCATGATACAATGTCTTTTTTCCTATCATGATAGCTAGGGAAGATTCGCTTCTGCTTATGTAACGATACAATCAATGATCAGTATCATTTTCGAAGAGATATATAGTTGTGCATTCCTTCAAAAATGATATAATATGAGTCTAATTTAAGTTCGTACACAAAACTTACATCTTTTTAAGAGCTAATCACATTTCATTCCGTTGTATTATGGATTTATTAAAGTGTTATATTTAATATTTGTATTTCCTAACGTCTCCTCGCCAAGAGCTCCCTGCCGACAGGAACCAACCCACCAACCCACTGTTGTGGCGGGGCAGTTGGATGACTTTTTTCTTTCACAATAAGGCCTGGAGATTATCCCTACCCTCGGTAGCTTACGAGTTTACGTCCATCCCTTGTCGGGTATAGTTTCCTTTTAATTTCTCCCTTGTAGTCGTTACTCGAATTAATATTTAGTTCAACGTTTTACTACTACTATGTCTGCTATTGAATCGTGTTTGGAGGGGATGTCAGTCAAGTTTGTTGTTATAAGCTTCTTGGTTTTGAGGGTTTAAAGGAGGGTATTGTCCAATCGAACTTTGTCGTTATTCTACTGGACATGTAGCTAACCTTGTTTACGTAATAAAGTTGGAAGTTTTTCTTAAAAAAATACAATTATAATTTATTACAATATTTCTATTATTTTTATTCAACTACTCTTTTTAATATTAAAATGTTTAGTTTAATTTTTTTTTTGAGAAAATTGACTGCAAAGTACAACAAAGGTAACATGACATTAATATCCATATCTACCCGAAGCCAGAGTCCTAATAGAGCAAAATGATCTTATAGTAAACCATCCTATAACCTGACCAACATAATGCTAAACATGATGGGCAAATATAAACTACAGGATAGATGACAAAATAGTAAAACACTCCTAAATAATACAGAGAGAAAATTGTGATGAAACAACAATTCGACCATCCTCCCGCTATTCTTATCAATCTGATCATCTACCAAAACCGTCGCTTCCCAGTTCTGGCCACCGACTCCAAACTCCATGTCATAAACGTTCGCAAGAATTTGAGGATAACTCTCAACTCGTCTCCATCGTGAAGTACATCCGGTCTAGGACCAAGTGATAGCTTTTCCCAAAATTCCTCACCAAGGTGTTACGGGGCTGGATAACCGTGAGGCTTGGATCACTAGGTCACACCCCTCGGAGGTACCCTTGCGCCCAGATCAAGGAAGAGTCGGTATCGGATCTCCAATCAACCTCATCCACTTATCTAGAAAAAATCTAAAAGTCTGTCGATCACTTCCCGAAGCCCTGTCGACACCGACACCCATCGCCGGCCACATGACCCAAAGGAGGCTACGCACTCGAGTATATCTCTTACTCGCTACAATCTCTCTGTTCCACCAAGGGACACCAATCGCACAAAGTGATACACAAATTGTATAAAGCGATACATAATACTCCCAAAGCAAAACATAAATAAACAGATAAAAAGCTCAAAACCTCTATTTTTTTTAGAATAAGCCTCCGAGACCCTCTTCACCATCTTTATCATCGCCAACTGGAACAAGAAAGCGGAAGTGAAGGACTTAATTCCATTATTGTCGAACCCATAAAGTTCGGCAACCCGTATCTGTCTCCGCGTGGTCGTCGACTTCTGCCTTGCCGACGATTCCAACCCCCACCCGACCACGCCGACGACACGAAACGTCACACCAAAGTTCCAAAACCTGGCGACGTTCACATCCGGCCAACAACACGATGGCACACAGGGAAGACTCAGATCCATCTTGACTCGACACAGGCATCGACGTCCTAGATCTCCACGGCGCCCAGAGGTTACCGGCGTTCCAGATCTAGACGGCGGCGTAACGGTTAGAAGAGGTTTCAGGAGAAAACGAGAGCTTTTTCAAAAATCCAATCAAATGAATATTTAGTTTAATTAATTATTTTAATTTAGGGATACTTGACACACTTCAAACAAATATATCTAATTCTGTTATAAATGATGATAAGAAAATAATGTTTACCTTATTATATTCACATAATTTGAAATACAAAGTAGTGAAGAGATAATCATGTTAAGCAGTAGTGAAGTATAATTTCTCATTTGTTTAACATTTTGCAGCACGTTTGGAGTTTTTGTTTCAATCCCTATTCTGACCCAACGTTAACATCGAAGCTATACATCATCTTCTACGCCTACTAATGAAGTGAATTATAAGTTGGAAATTTGTTTGTTCTATATCAGGGGAAACAGTGGCATGCTCCTATAACCACAGCCTTATCCTTATAGCTACCAGTCCGCTCATGCAAAAGAAGCAACATGCATGTGGCTCCCAATTCACATACCCTATTTCGTCCCCGTTACAAACAATTAATATGGACAATGTAGGAGGTTCCGTGCCAGAAATTTCAGTCATTTTTTTCCCTTTTATATTGGAAAGCAATCCCACCAAAAGCTAGAAAATGAAGGCTTCCAAATATGTAGAATATGGCCAAACCCTCTCTGATCACATAATTCTCTTCCTCGATGACGTTGATCAGCACTAAGTCTACAATTTACATACAGCTAGTTGTCTTGGTCGATAACTCATTGTTCCATGATGCAATCTCTGCTCTCTGTCTGAAAACGATATATACACGAGTGTCGCGTTCCATTACTGTATGCATGAATGCCTACCAGTCAAGAAATAGACAGGTGATGATTTGGGACATTGAATACGTGTGTTCAACTTTTTATTTTTGATTCTGATGACAATTATAGTAAATCAAATTTGATGCATGTTCCTCAATAATATAGCTACGGTTGCGTAATACCGAAATGTTTGCCCCTAGAAAGCTATGTTTTGGATATGAATGCCTTGTGTTTGGTAAAGTAGATGAAAAGTGTATACAGATTACTGGTAACTTTATTTAAATGTTATAAAAACTGTTTGATGCAAATTCGCAATTGAGGTTACTGGTTTGAAGTCACGGTTGTTGTTTACAAAACAAAATTGGATTGCTTTTTGCTTCCCCCTTTACTTGTCTCCACCAGATTTGGGACACCTTCCAGAGCTCCAATTATATTGCTTCTGTGTCATCTGGGTGGCTGGACAGTATTTACATTCAAGCCATGCTTCATTTACCATTCCACTGCCTGGTCTCAAAATTAGTGTCATCACTCATCGCCATAGGTAACTACAAGTCCCTTGTTTCCTTGATATATGCAAGAACTGAAGTGCTGTTCTAAGGACGCATCTATACCTTTGTAGCCTTCCTAGGAGCGGCCAAACCAGAAATCTACTAGGCAACATTTTATACTAAAAATGATAATGTGTATTAAAGTAAAGAATTATATTTTATTTTACTATCTACTAACACTAGTCTCAGCACGACTACAAAACGATCACTGATTTCTATGAGACGTAATTTTTGGGATCAGACTAAAATTACTTTACCGCCAATACTAACAAATACTTATTTTTCAATGTATATACAACCAAACCGACATTTAATTAGACTACGCTCATCTGGTTATGTAAGTCGGTCTTAATAATTTTCATTACTAGATAGGAAGAAATTTCGACAAGGGAAACACACTCACTCCCGATTGCACGGCAAGTGCACCGGACGTCAAGTATATGGCATTCAATGAAACCCTGAATATCGATCCCACGAGGAGGTAGTAGTCATCAAGCGCTAGCCTACAATGATTAGCACTGTCAGGCCCAATCAAAGTAAAATAAAAGGTTTTAAATTATCTAAACTAAAATGAACCACACAAACACAATGAAGATCAAACAACCAAATGCAAATCACACACGTGTCAAAAATGCGAAAATGCACGGGAAAAAATGGAATCCATGGAATTTAAAGATGAAGTCAAAATTCAATTTTATACAATTAAGGTGCTAAATATTTCATCATAAGGTACCATTGAATCTCGATATAACCTAACATCCTCTATACTGAATAATGAAAGGTCTAACTATCCAAAATGATTTTAGTTTGTCACACCTAAATCAATTCGTAAAATAGTTAGTTCTTAGAAACCTATGAACCTGGCTAACTTTTGGTTTGATACCCTATGGTCATAACGTGTACACGTAGCAACACGAGCTATGTAAATCCATGCCCTAATTGTTCTAATCTATCTAGGTCAATTGCTATTGTCTCTCTCCCTAGATTCGATCATCGCCAAGCCTACACGGGAGGTGGAACACTAAGTTACACAATTAACGTCTTTAATCCGAAATTCTCAATTACAAGTTCATTAAATTAACCCTAAACACAATCGTTCCCCATCATCCTATTCCCGAACATGCAATTAATTACTCAATCCCTTCTTAGCCAGTACCACATATAGATAAACAATTTTCATGACATACAAGCATCGGATCATTAGTAAACACTGATAAATCTATTCTCAATAAAACCAATCTCAAATCCAATCCTCAAGTTCATAAATAATATTAATTCTAAACCATTATCCTAAACTAACTAGAGCGAAAAGAATCAAGAGAACCTCTAATGAATGAATGTGATGCGAACCGGGCTTATCTCCCTTCGATCTCCTCTTCTCGATCTCTCCCTCTTCTCCTCTTGGTGGCTGCAAACTGATCTCTGAGGGCCTGGAACTCTGATTTTAGCAACAATAGGGTTGTATTTATAGCGATGTACTGATCGCGGGAAAATATGGAATTTCAGCTCAAAAACACGTCTTCTCGAGTTCTGCAGGTTAGTCAGGTTGTAGACCCCATATCTCTCACTTTATGCCTCTAATGGAAAACTTCTTTCATAAACATTGGAGCTCTCTGAGTCCTATTTAATCTGGCACAAGTTTTGACTCAATCGAACTTCAGACAAAGAATTTATTGCTCGCGCAAGGATAGTTGCAAGAACTGGAAAGTCGTGCTGATCGTCGAGTCAAGTAATCGAGTAGGGACTCAGATACCGCTACTCTGCCCATGAACTGGTTCCATCGAGCTTGGTTGGCGAGTTTAGGTAGCCGAGTTCTCATGTGTGGTAACCAAGTCAAGACTCGGCAACTAGGCTCGGCTACAGAGCCCTCCAAATATGTCCGCTTTCTACTCATATTTAATTAAATCAGACAGGTCCTTGAGGTTGGTAGCTGATAAGTGATAAACTAAACCAATTTTTAAGCACGAATTTCCTATATTTTTAATCACTTTTAGTCCTTCTTGGGTACAAAACCTCATATTTTATGTCTCTTTTGCTTCACGGCCTCTATGTGTAAAAAATGCAGATTTTCAAGTCAAAAGGGATCAATTTAAGAGATTTTTTTAGTCTACCCCGTGGTAAGGGCCACGAGGCCATGACCGATCATTAGGCCACCACGTGGCCCTCAACTCAGGCCCATCAACTCAACAAAAGAATCCCAAAGACGGACTACACCGTGGCCCCTGCCACGGTTCGTGGTGAAGAACCGTGAAAACACAATTATCAAGCCCCATGAAGAACAATTAGGCGAGATGACCCATGGTCACTTGGCCACGCCACCGTGGCCAACACCCGAAGCTTGCGAGTAACGGAGTTGACTATGGCCGTCTCCACGATCAGTGGTCACTCCGTGGCCAAGCAACGAGTCTTCCACTCGGAGTTCCTGGACACTTCGTGAGTGCTAAAAACAAGGAATGACACTACCATGTTCCCATGTCGATTTGGCCACGCCCCTGTGGCGGGTCGGAAACTCGCGACTATAAAATGGCTTCGCTGCATTTGGAAAAATCATCACTTAATTCCCAATTCCACTTCTAGAAAAGAGCGAGTGTTATACGTCTTCGTCAGAGAGTTTTCAGAAAGCATCAGGGACAATTCTAGAATTTCATCGTCAATTCTAGGAGAGGAATCAAGAGAGATTCAAGGTTTGCTTATGTATTAATAAAGTTTTTGGTGCCGTTGGGGGGACAATTGCTATTTAACTTAAGGGCCGAAATCCAAATATGATTTTCTTCGAGGGCCAAAATTCCTTCCCTATGGGCTCTCTCCAATGCTCATGATTTACCGCCTGATGAAAATTTTGTGGCTCCTCTATGCCAGAGATGGCCGCTATAAATGTCGTGTGAGAAGAGGATAATTGATCATAAGAAATAGTTTGAGTGAGAGGATGTACTGTTGAGGGTGTAAGAGTTGTGCCTTAGGCATATCTCAATTTATATGCAATTGTCTTATCATCGTTGCGATAAATAAAAGCGGCATTATATTACTATTGTGTTATAGTAATATGTTAAGTGTGTTTCGATCTATGTCTACCATGTGAAGTAGAACCGTAGGTTTGTATGGATCTCACTTAACGAGTCACTGGTCGATCAAGCTTCACATAAGCGACTAGTATGAGGATGATTCTTTACGACCGCGTCCTACTGATCATTGGTAATGGAGTTACTGGGGTCATCATAGATATTATCTGGGTGATAGTATTTTACGACCCGTCCTGAGTATGTGACATAAATACAGTCATGACCATACTCAGCTGGAGTAGGATAATAAAGAATCCTTAGCTACCTTGGGGTTATCTAGGCTCCTGTATGACAACTCTCATAGTTTGACATGCTCATCTACGTTGTCCGTAACTGGCTACAAAAGATGTATGATTGGCTATGCTATGGGTCATATGAGGAGTCGCAGTTGACTGCCAAAGGAATTTGTCTCTCGTACAGTGCGTATGGGAACAATATCTGTTTGAGCTCCTTGATGAGAAGGACTGAGGGGAACTGCATGGCCATTCTACTGATACTAGGTATCATTCTCAGTCATCTCGGTATCAATAAATAGTGATCGAACGGATAATAAGGATGACGGCTCTATGTCTTATGTTCGATCTGGATATCTCGTAACAAAGGGATTACATTATATACGCCATGAAGTTACGTCGAATCGTCGATCATCATGATCATTAGGTAATCATAATGTGTTATTAGAGGTCACTTATGATGGGGAGGGTGAAATGGGTTTTCACACCAATCTGCCAATGAGTCATGAGCCTATAGGGTGACACACAAATAGCAATATCCGACGCATAACGGACTTTGGAAGTCCAGAAGAACAAGTGGGAGTGACAATGTCACGATAACGACCTTGGTGATCACGATCGTGACAGGACAACACGTGTGTGTCTTAGAGACACGACAATGTAAGTAACGATCGTGACCCTTATAGGCACGATCGTGACTATATGCAGTGCCTATAAAATGAGGAGGGTTTTTCACAAAACCTAAGCTATTCCATATCTTTCTCCTCATTCGTTTTTCCTCTTGTCCTTCATATTTTGGTGATACCAAAACCCACAAGGTGATCTTGATTCTAGTAGGTCAAGGTTGCTTCTTGCTTCGATCACCGGTTTGCTCGTGTGGACTACATAGAGGTATCTCCAAGAGGTGCTATCTTCGATCGATTGCTTGTGTTTCCTCTCTTGCATCAAAAGTAATATTTTGGGAATCTCTTCTCTTGATTAATTCGATTCTAACATGATCCTTGCAAGAAACGGGGTTATAATTTTCCGTTGTGCATGTATTGTATCGAACCCCGTTCCCTAACAGAGGGTGTCCATGGTAGGGTGGTATGCAAGATGGGGTTGGGTGGCACAATGGATGACGGCATGGTGTAATTGTAACCTCCCAAGCGCTTAGAGACTGTTCAGACACGTTTTCTTGGTCGTGGCATCTAAACCTCTGGCTCAGGCGACATATTATTCTCTGGTATAGGTGCGTTAGTGGAAACCTCGTTAGCTTCTTATTCTACATGATGAGTGGCCAATGTGTCCGGAATGGAATGATAGGTCGTTGGTATATTCTTCGTGTTTGGAGAAGTGTCTGTCTGCATACATTGGTCTCCAGGAAAGATGTTCTCCCAAAATTGTACATCTCGTGATGTCACAATAACTCGCAAATCTAAATAAAAAACATGATATCCTTTTTGCCCCTTCGGGTACCCCAAAAATATCCCCGGGAGAGATCGGGGGGAAAATTTAACCCGAGTTTGTTGATGTACCTAGCATAGGCACCCAAAACTTTGCAAGTGATTATAGGCAGGTATTCTTCCAAAAAATACCTCATATGGTGTCATGTTGTCAATGACCTTGAGAGGCCGATTAATCAAGTAGGCTGCTATAAGTGCACAATCTTCTCAAAATTGGACTAGTAGTTTGGCTTGAAACCGAAGAGCTCATGCCACTTCTAAGAGATGGCAATGCTTCCGTCCAACTATGCCGTTTTGATGAGGTATTCCTATACAATGAGTCTGAAACTCCATTCCAGTGGCATTGTAATAAGCGGTCAGCTCATGCTGAGTGAATTCACAACCACCATCTGTGCATAAGCACTTTACACGTGTATTAATTGTCCTTTCACCCAATTAAAATATTTAAGAAGATGGTGATTGACTTCGATTTCTGTTTCATCAAATACACCCATGTAGCCCTGCTGCAATCATCAACAATACTAAAAAATAATGACAACCATCTAAAGGAGTATGGTATGGACCCCATATGTCACACTAGATTAACTCAAAGGTGTGTGTGGTTTTGTTCTCCCGAATTGGAAATGATGAGCGTGTCTGTTTCGCCCTGCAACAAGTGTCACAAACACCTAATACATGTTTATTTAAAGCAATAGATAGGTTTGGAACAAACGACAACCGGTCAACTAGAACGTGCCCAAACGTCTGTGTCATAACTGTGTGTCATTATGCCCTTTAGCTATAAAAGTCATTCCTTCTGCCGTTGGTTCCAAATAATACAACCCATTTTGCATCCTGCCCGTATCGATCAACGCTCTCAAAAGTAAATCATGTATCACACAACATTCTGATAAAAGATCAGTGCACAATTAAGATCGTGAGTAATTTTGCTAACCGCCATCAAATTAAAGCAAAATTGTGGAACTGGTAGAACTTCATGTAGTTTTGAGCCAATTTTGATTTGACTCACTACATTCACGAGAGCTTCTTCTCCATTGGGCATTTGAAGCGACGGTAAGTTTGATTAAGGCAACACATTTGATAATAATCTTCGGTCACGAGCAATATGATGAGATGCACCTGAATCGATAATCTATGTAGAAAATATTTTATCAGGGTGATGTGAGAGTCGGATTAATAGATGTACCAGCAAAATAAGAGTTTGTTGTGACATGCTGCTTGGAGGAGCCCATGAGACTGGATTTTTACATTGATGCTGCTAGCAATAGCATAACCGCAAACTCCTCAAAATACCTATTCATATAGGGTCAGCTGATGTACAAGTGGTGGGCTTTTGAGACCAAATAAGCCCATTAGGCCTTTCAATTAAGACATGCCCATTGAGGCTTCTTTTCTCATTTAATGCATACAATACAACACGTGTGTTGTCTGTCTCCGCCAAGTGTTTTGGCTTCGGCCCGAGTCTTCATCACCGTTGGTCCCCGATTGTCGGCGGACAGCTTCAAATTAAGAAGAGGTGTGTAGATAGCGCTATTGGTCTCTTGTCAGCTTCGTAAGATGCCAAGGAAGCGACCATATGCTCTATTTTTAGGCATGGCTTCGGGTAGCGAGTGAGTTTCAAAGACGAGATTGGAGTTCGTCCGAGACGGAACACGACCGTGCTCCTTCCCAAAGAGATCGTGGGGCACATCCATGGCTTATTAATAGAAGCCAGTGTAGAGGTACGATCTGTCATGGCTATGCGAAGAATAACCCTCTGATACCATGAAAAGAGAGGATTTTATTTATATCCTGACTTATTTTCTTATTGATATAACTTGCAATTATTTATACAAGAATTATACATGTACAAAAGGAAAATGAATAATGTGCAGTAATGGCAAATCAATTGTGCAATATTTGCGAGAGAAAATAGATGGACTATGAGTAGAGGTTCTCGGCCAAATTGGTGGGATGTCTGTTGTGAATGATGGACTATGCGTTGTAATGTTTAGAGTAAATTTTGAAATGTTGACAAAATTGATAGATTGTGGATTTTCTCAACTGATTCACATATACTTGGGTCGGTGCCGTGGTCAGGTAATTTTGTGGCCCGTGAGATGGCATCCGCAGCCCGTATTGGCCCTGATTGCGAGTTTAGGCCGGCGACGCTTCCGGCCAAATTTCGCATTGTAATTTGTCTTAATAAATGGCAATCATTCATATCAAAAAAAAGATATATATTTAATACTTGATAAATTACTTGCTAAAATTATTTTGAAATATGAAATGGGAAGATTTGTGTTTATAATAGATAAATGGAATAGGGAGAGAGGAGGAGAAGGGGAAAATAAATAAGACCAATGGTTTTATATTTTGGAATTTTGAAAGACAAACAGGGGTATTTTGGTTATTTTATATTGAAATTAACTTTGGTGAAAAATGTGTCATGTCAGATAATCCCTTTTAAGAATTTCAAAGTAGGGATGGCAAAAAGAAATCATAACCCGATGAGTATCATCTCAACCCGCCCCGTTCATAACGGGTGAAAACCGAAGTTTTACGGGTTTGGCTCTGGTTCGGGTTTTATGGACGGGTTTTTGAGCGGATGCGAGCTGACCTATACCCGATCCGATTTCAACACGCACCAGTACGAATTTAAAATAATAATAGTTTGTATATTAATATTGTGTAATATAATTTACGTTCTTATTAAACTTTTAACAAAAAGTTAAAAAAAACTAAATTTTAATTACCAACTCACTCAAAAAATCTAAATTAATATAATATAACATATATTAATATTAACTGTTGTACTTGTATGGTAAAAAAAATTTGTTAATTGACTCAATATTTGAATTTTCGAGTCAGGTTTCAAGTTAAATATAAAATTCGTACCCGACGAGTATTTTGCGCGTTGGACACCCGCTCACGATGAGCGGGTTTTTTGCAGGTCGGAAATCTGTTCACAGTGAACGGGTTCGGGTGCGGGTTTGTTAAACCCGACCCAAACCCAGCCCGTTGCCATTCCTATATTAAAATCTTATTTTCTTCACTAAATTCACCAAAAATTCAAAACAAATTGATGAGGTTTGAACCTCTATCCGTATACGCGTCAACGCGCACACACAACATTATTGCTTCAACTTTACTTTGTTTTTATATATAATAAATTTACATACTGAAATACCAACAAAACGACGTCCTTTTGTTTGTCTTCAACCTCCAACAAATCTGAACTTCGTTTTCAACCTTCAAATGATTTTTAAGTCATAAGTTTTGCTGCTTAACTCCGATTTTGGTGATTTCAATAATAAAGTTCGCGATATTTAATTATTAATGTGTGCAGAAAGGGTTATTATTATCAAATCATATGTTAATAAAAAATATGAAACCGGGATTTCATATTATAAGTATAGATTAGAAGAACTCAACAACGTTTGACGGCTAAGGGACTGATAAACGCCCTTCAGAACATCAGATCAGACCTCCGCCAACGAAACTTATCTTGGATTATCGATTTTTTATTTTCACTGGAAAATCATATCGGTTTGTGATTTTAGAGGCCATATCAATTCCAGAGATTGATATTGGGTGATCGATTTTTGACTGAAGCAACACATTAGGGGAAAATAGAGTGGGGAAAGTGGATTGATAGATTTTCAGGAGTGTTGAGAAATTTGGAGGTTGAAGAAAGGGGTATTTTTGGTATTTTCGAAGAAAATGAAATTTAAATCAATCAAAATTATTTTTTTAACAAATTTAGTGGATGGAAAACTTTTTGGAAATTTGGGTGTGTGCAAATAGTATTCTGAAATTTAGGTGTACCATAGTTAGAAACGTAAACTTTTGGTTGTATCAAAGTGTTATTTCCCCTAAACCCTACACTAGTTTTTCTTTATCTCTAAGTTAATATCTTGTGGTACTGTACCGCTTGACCTCGACGGAGTCATCGGTTCAACTTTCCAAAACGAAAAAAGAAAGAAGAAACATAAAACTTTTTACTGTAGCTTTTTGAAATCTCTTTCTCTCGGGGATTTTAGGGCAGAGTTGTTGCTTCATTTGCGAGATATTTCATGAGTATTTATCGGTGAAATTGGGAGGTTTTTTATGACAAAAAATACCAAAATAAATTCGACATAAAAAGTTCTGCATGAAAAGTTATGGTAGTTTCAAGATTCAGTTCTTTAACTCCTTTTGAATAATTCTCTTTGGTTTGTTACGTTCTCAAGTAGAGGATCAGATTTTTCTCAGAAGGTGGTAGAGGCTTAGTCGGTGATTTTAGGCGGTTCTCTCCTCAGTGTTCTTTGTCTCATCCTCACCAATCAAAACTGAGGTTTGGTGTTGTTTAGGGTGGCATATTTAGCAAGGTGAAAAAAAATATTGACTGATACGAAAAAAGATTTCCTTCTTTTGATCGTTTGGATGCTTTCTAGGGATGTTTTCTTGAGTTAACTATGTCTCTGGTGAGCTACTCTTTTCAATTTGTTCAGTTCTCTGGTAGAGAGTTGAAGATATTCTAGAGGTGGTGGGATTATCAGGCGGTTTTATCGTGACCTCATAATTCATGCTCGTTACATTGGTCGATTTGGCAGATTATTTTTTTGGTCGACGCTAGGATGCCTAAAGGTTTTACAGAGACCGATCCGCCATTGCCTCCGCTGATGACTTTCATTGATTTTGTTTGATTGTTTATGTGAATTTTATTGATTGAGTCTATGTTTTTTTAACTATATTTATTAGTTTGCTTGTGATGATGAAAAAAATTAGAGAGATGATTAAAACTTAGAGTGAGAGAAATCACAAAATTAATTATCTAAATGGATGGTATTTATCTTAAAATTTGATGTATAGTTTTGGGTATTTTAGGTTTTACACTGTTTTAAAAATTTTCGTCCATATTTTAACAGTATTAGAGTAAAGTGTAAAAGTTTACTTTGTTGTTTGAGTGTATTTGTGTAACTATATTTATTGATTTGTTTGTGATAATGAAGAAAATTAGAGAGAATCCAAATCTTAATATGAGAGAAATCACAAAATTAAAGATTGAAATTGATGACATTTATTTTAAAATTTGATTAATAGTTTAGAGTATTTGAAACTTGTTACACTGTTTTAAAATTTTCCGTCTATATTTTAACGACTTTATATAAAGTGTAAAACTTTCATGATTTAATGAATGTGGAATAAACGTTTCATAATAGTTGTAGTAAGTTATAAAACACACCATACGATGTGCAATTTTGTAAAATTATCCCTTAATTTTCAATAAAATATTACCAACTTCACCGCAGTGAATTGCAATTACTCGTATTTTATGGTAATGAAACTTACAATCATAAATTTATTTGAATTAATGTTTATGAATCTAAAGTTATGATTAAATTCAAAATTTTGTGGTTTAAATATCTTTCTTTTAAGTATAAGGGAATGACACTTGGTACACAAAAGAGTTTGAAATTGTCTTTTTTTTAGTTTACCTAAATTCCCATTTTTTGATTGAACCAAAAAAAATAAAGTCAAACTCAGATAAAGATATATTAATTTTGTGCTAAAACGAAAGTCATGTATAATAAAGTGAAAATGATCATGTTTTCATTTTAGTAAAATCAGTTAAGATTTTAGGATATTTTATTACTATTTTCTTAAAATGTGCAAAATATTCTTCGTGAAGAGTCAAACAAAACTCAAATTACTTTCAATATGAAATGACAATTATATCCTCAATTTAAAATTAAATTTAAGGGTATAATAGTCATTTCACAAATAAAAATAAAAATAATTAAAAAAATTAAATTGAACCTAGGCTCTGGTAAGTCTCTAACGAGGGGTGCGTGACGAAGGAGGAGATGGTTCTATTTGTGCGCTCCAAACTCGAAATCAAGTTTGTGGTGAGGAAGAAAAGAAAAGGACTGCTTTCTGGAGATTAAGCGATTTTTAACGATGCTTCTCGGAGTTCTCACCTCTGTCTCTAGCGAGTTTCAACACTTCTTCCAGGGTTGACCCTCTTGGTTTGTTTTGTTCCCAAATAGAGGGTCGGAAACTGTCAGGAGATGGTACATATTTGTCGACAAAGATGGACCAAATTACTTTATCGTTTTTCATATTTTCTTTTTGAGGGCGATTTCAGTCAAATACTTACGAGGTCTACCTTGACGTGTGCATGCAATCTTCAATGAGCATTTCTTGGAGGTTTGGTGCATCAAGATGGTTCTTTAAAAAAGGATTGATTTTTATTGAGTTTTTCTCTTCTTTTTGGATATTTGGGTGATCCCAACGATATTTTCCGGAGTTGTCTTCGGCGAGCTTTAGGATCCCTTTTTGATTTGTTCTGTTCTCAGACATAAATTGACGTGGTCTACCACAGCTAGTTCATGCGACCAACAAGGAGATTTTTCATAATGTAAAAGTTCGGAGTTTTTTCTAGAGATAGTAGAGTTTTGCCGGTGATTTCTGAAGATGTTTTCCTCTCCAATCAGAGCTTCTTAGGGGGTAGTAGTCGTTATCTTGGAGCTTCATTTTTAGGTAGCGAGGTCAGAATTTTCATGCATTGGTAAACACATGGTCTCATGAGTTTTCTGACGATAGCTCTTTCATTACCTCTCCCGATGTCCTTCTTCGTTCACTATATATTTTTAGTTAAAGAAATCATAGTTTATCATAAGGATAATTGAAAAACCAACGATCAAAATTAATTTATTAAACTATAAATTAATTGTTTAAAATAAGAGTTATGGTTAGTGTTAGAGTTGGGAGTTAGGGTTAAAGGTTAGGGTATGGGGTAATTTTAAAAAGTGAAAAAGAGCATGATTGTCTTTCTAATATAAAATTTAATAGAATCAGATGAATTGCATTAAAGCATAAAATGTGTTTTTTTGGATATTATTAACACATAAATTTAAGTGTACAAGATGTTCTTTCCCCCTAAGCCTTCACTAGAATTCAAATAGAGGGCCGGTTCTGTCTTTAAAACTAATTCATTAGGTGAGTAGTCAAGCGTCAAATGTTGAACACCTCACCGCTTTGGCCCACCACCTCCACCCTCTGTTATCATTCTCCAAAGTAAAGCATGTTCAGAAGTTCCTTAATTTATGAGATTATACGTTTCTATCTTCTAGTTTCAACTAAATTAATTAAACCAAATACCTAATCATCTTTTTTGTTGACCAATTGTCTTGCTCTTTCTTTAGGATATTATAACACAGGTGATTACAATCGTTATATACAATATGAAAACATAGTTAATCGAAAAGGGGAAGAAAATGAAACCTTAAAAGAAGCTAAACTAAGCTACCGGCATCGGGCAAACCTTGGTGGTGATCGTCTTGCTCTTGTCTGTATGAAACTGGAACCCTTTTGGGGAGCTTGGCGGCTGCTACGAAGGCTCGACAGACGGGACAGTTGCTGTGAGAAGTCAACCACATGTTTATGCAACAAGCATGGAACGAGTGCTTACACGCGCTCAGCTGCTTGATCTCCTCTCCCTCCGAGAACACCGATAAGCACACGGGACACTCCGTGCCCACGTGCGTCTCCTTCTCGTACGTCACCATTTCTACGCTCTCCGCGGCCTCTCCGGCGGCGCCAGCGTCAGCGCCCTGGCGCCGCCGCCCGCACTTGATGGCGAAGAAGAAGGTGTAGATCAAGGCGGGGATGGTGATGAGTGCCAAGACGGAGAGGACGAACTCCACGGAGGAGATGTCCGTACTCCGTCCCGGCGCCGGGAAGGGCGCCACGGCGGGCGTGCCTTCCATCGTATGGTTGTTGTGATTGTGGGTGCGTTTCTCATCATGTAGCTACGACTTTACCTTTTATTTATTTGGAGCAATAATTGAAGGTGGAAATGTGGGGCGGTTGAGGACAAATCTGAGGTAGCGTCATATGATGGCTACCGACTAAAAAAGTGATTGATTTCCCAAAAATCTAAAATACCGTTCCTACAAAAAAAGAGTATATATCTATATCTTGTGGATGAGTTAATTCCGAATGAGAATGTAAATTGAAACAAACCTGGGAACGGTAAAGACATAACTAGTTCGACTCTGTTCCGAGTAGGTTGCGGACGGACACATTCATGGATCTGCGGGCTTTAACATTTAGGTCGGTAATGATTAGACCACAGGCCTGCCTGGCCTCCCATCTGTCTATATGCTCCTAATGGGCCCATTGGGGACTCACCATTCTTTTACTTTTCTTCATGGACCCATGCCCAGCTATTGTCGGCGAAATGATATCGACTGATCACAGTTTGGTCTCTGCTTATGACCTCACCGGGTCTCCACTTCCGTGTGACGTTATCAACCAATTTCTTTGATTTTTCTCTCCCCGCTCCATTCCCTGATGGGTACAGGGTTTAGGAATGGCAGCAAAATTTGAACTCGTCTCGTTCAAAACGAGTTTGAGTTTTGAGCGGGTGGGTGCAACCTATACCCAATTCGATTTTGACCGTACGACTTTTAAAAAAATAAATATATTATAAAAAAGATCATCAATATTCCTTTCACCTGAACTCTGGAGTCTGGACCATCTTGTCTCTCTGACTTTTCAATTCGGCAATTTGCTCTCAGTCGTCAACCTCGCCTCCTTTCGCCTCGCCACCAACCTCGTCTCCTTTTGATCTTCACGATTTCGAAACTCTTTCAGTCTTTTTAGATATGTATCTGAGTTTTGGGTTAATAATTAATATCGCCATGTGTATCCAAGGTTTTGAAGACAAATACTCATTTTACCTTTAATAATATACCATGATGAATTTAATAATTTTTTTAATCTTATTAATTTCTATAATCCTTTAGAAACACAATCACTAGGGACGGTAATTCCTCGAAATTACCTTGAATAAACCAATCAACAAAAGTTGAGCCAAGCGGTAAGTAGCTCACTTATTACATGAATTTTAGAAAATAAGAACTAATTACAATTGTTTAATGCTTTGGATTATTATTAATCAACTAACCCGCATCACGCCGGACAGCCAAAGCAATATATGGTGGGACAGATTTCGCCCCGTGATGATCTCAGCTATTGTTAGTTAAAGCGTACATGCTAAGCTTAAGAGTCACAGAATTACAAGAGCGACGAACAAAATAAATTAAAAAACATGTCTCAGAAGTGGACAATACGCAACACTTATCACAAATGATACCTTCAAAGATGTTCAACTCGACTCGTTTATTATTTCATTTTGTCGTTTAACACAATATAAGAGTATTTCCTTATTTTTATATCATTAAATCATTTTTTAAATTAGAAGATCTAACTTACTTAAATGTGATTACATTTATTTCTTAATTTACTTTTTTATCATTTCATGAGTTTGTTTCATGGCCGGCTCTAGAAAATTGGGGACCTAAGGAAAAGATTTGAAACGGGACCTTTCTCTTAAGAAGATAATACGGCTACAGTTTTATTTACTAAAAATTGGGGGCCTAAGGTAAAAGTCTCTCTTGCCTTATGGACGGCCTGGCCCTGGTGTAACCTCGTCATTCTCCACATTGACGACTTGTCTCGGCGCCATTGTCGCTTCAGTTTTGACGCTTCTAACTTATATTCGTGAATGATGAATCACATATAAAACTTGATGATAAAACTTATGTTATTGGGCTAGGTATAAGAAATGGTATGTACGAGTTTCGATATAGATAATATTTGGGCTTCAATGTTATTGGGCTGAGATAATAAAACTTGGTATGTATAGATAATAAAAAAAAAAATTGGGCTTCTTTTAATATTGGGTTGGCTGGGTATCTTGGGGCCTTTCTAGAGTCGGGGCCTAAGGCCAAAGTCTCTCTTGCCTTATGGGTGGGCCGACCATGGTTTGTTTTTACAAATACAAGTTCTACATAATTTTCTTACTATTTCATGATTTGATATTTTTATTTTATTTTTTAATTTCATTGTTTTGTTTGTACGATTATATGATTGATGTTGAACTTGATGTGGTTTGATTAATTGTGTTGGATTACATTACAAGAGAGTCCCTCCTTATATAGAATGAGAGAATATTCTAGAGAGAACTATCTAGATACTCCAGAGTATGGGCTTGTCCTAACGATGGGAATAATCTAGCACTCCCCCTCAAGCTAGAGCATATAAATTGTATACACCAAGCTTGTTACAAATATATTGTATGTGAGGCCCTCATAAGGGTTTAGTGAATACATCGGCCAGTTGATCACTAAAATTCACAAAATTGGTTGTTATACAACTTGACTAACTTACGGAACATTATAAAATTTTCAATTCAAGCTACCAAATATAATAAAGTTCACAATTCACACTCCTAAGCATGATAAAGTACACAATTTAAGTATCGAAACATAACAAAGCTCATAATACAAGTTTACCAACATAATAAAACTCATAATTTAACAAAGTTTTCAAATATGCTCCGCAAAATCAAATATCAATAATCAGGTTTTGTACTTTTTATTAAATTATTTTTTTTAAATGTATTGGATACGGGTCAAGTAGGATATATGTATATATGTAACCGATCTGTATCCGATAAAATACCCGCAAAAATATTTGTATATAAGATATGTTCCGATCGGATCGGGTACATGGACATCCATTGGATATGAAGACTTTTGTCATCCCTATCAGGAGCGCTTCCGTTGTCGGTGAGAGAGTTGTAGACAAGCCTGATGTGTGGTGGATGGATTTAAAGGAAAAGCGCGAGAAGACTTCACGCCTAAGACCACAGAAGCAGAGATTTATACGCTTGGAAGCGGCGCAGCTTGTGATCCTGGAAGGTTTGGGAAGAGAACGAGAGGACCATGAGTTGGGAGCAACGGCGAATACGAATAATTTTGTGAAACCGGGAGTGGATTTTGCGAGAGATGAGAAGCAAATAATAGGATTTCGTTGTTTGAAATGGTTACATTTATCCATGTACCCTTTCGGCTATTATTTCAATAGTATATAAATTAATTAGTGACAACCATTAATCGTTTTAAGTTCTTTTGTAAGACATGAATTTTATTGGAGTGAATTCGATTGAACATATTGTTATGGTCTTCTCCGACCCGCCTGATCTAATTTCTAAAAAATATTAGCCCAGTTTATCATAATTAGTCAAGAGCATTGTCAGAATAATTTTTTAATGAATACAAACATTATTTTTCTAAAGTATTTTGAAAGGAAAATGAGATATATAATTCAGGAAGACATTGTTCAAAATGGAAACTTCATATTCTGTAAAAAAAGTCAATATATCCTTAAATCACGGTTCACATCTCATGACTTTCAATTATTAATTTGGCTTAAACTTTGGATCTTGACATGCCCTAAATGTTCCTCCATTTTTCCATTGGACCTGCCAAAGTCAAGTATACACGTCTCTTCCCTTTTAAAAATCGCTCACCCATAAAACACAGACGTCCATGTCATCAAGTCATAGAGCTCTCTATAGCCAACACATACACTCGTCAAAGTCAAAAAAGAAACGCTTGTTACAACGGAAACCATCACGCCTCCTCCAACTCCGGCGGTGGAACCTCATCGGAGTTGGGCACTTCCACCACCGAATGCTGCCTCGGAGGTGAGGTGTGGGCCCGACAGAGAGGACAATTAGAATGAGAGTGAAGCCACATGTCTACGCAAGGAGCGTGAAAAGAGTGCATACACTGTGGTAGCGTCCGTATCTCCTCTCCTTCGCTGAACTCGCACAAGCACACCGCACAAGTCCCTTCTCTGCACCCTTTTGTGTACTTGTAAACAGGCACCACTTGTAGCTGCGCCCGATTATCGGAACTACCGGCCGTCGTTCTTGCAGGGTTGTGGCTATTTCTCTGCCGTCGCAACGGTGTTGGGTTGAGGGCCGTTCCTCGGTAATGGTTGAAGCCTATGGTGATCCATTGGTAGAGCGCCACCATGATGGATCCGGAAACGATGCCGATGAGGCCGATCAGGAGGGGGCTCAGCTTGAACGGATGGTGGAGATGACTGTTTTCACTATCTCCTCCTCCGTCCATATATAACACAAATGTGAATTTCCCACAAGAAATTAAGGAACAGTTTTGGTGATGATTGATAATATATGCATTTGTTCTATATATATATGTGTGTGTGTGTGTGTGTGTCCAAGTGATGTAAGGGGAGAAACGGGTTGTGTTAGCATTCGCCAGACGTGGTTGATACGGGCATGCATATGCTTCATATTAATTACTATTTTTATATCCCAATTCTGTCTGTATTTGACATGTTTTGGGTTTTTCTTTCTTAGAGATGGCGAATTTTGGACGGAATGAGATGATTATCCGTTTTGTTTTTCAAGGACAATCATCAACCAAGGCAGCTTCTGGGTTTATACCTCTTTTAATATTGTTTATTGAGACAAAAATATTTCGGTACATGTTGTAATAAAAATAAGGAATGACAAAGGGGCGCGTTCGAGACAAATTTGGTAATCTCGTTCTCGTTCCTGTTAGAAACAATAAGGGAATTTATGTTTCTAATATGGGCAAGATCTCCCGTTTTCTAACTAGATATAGATTTTACTTTCCAACCCAAAAGAATGTTACCATATATATATTTTTTAATAAAAATATTATTATTTCATTAAATATGTATTATAAAATATTATTTTAATAAAAAATATTTTAAAATATTTTATTTTTTATTAAAAATGAATTTTGAAATATTTTTTTTCTAATATATCGGAATAGGTACACTTCACCCTGGCCTGTTCCCATGGAGATTTGAGAATTCATGTCGGCGACGGTGAGTTTTGCCATCTCTAGCAATAAGTATTAGTTATGAGGCATATATTATATTACTTCTTATACTAATTTTATTTAAATCAACAAGTCATTCAAAATTCAAATTAAATTATTTTCCATACATTAGTAACGGGTGACAAATCCATATTCGTGTCACTTATCACTTGTCAATTTAATTTAATAGGTACATTTTGTAACTTGGTATTTAATTGGGATTTGGGTGTCGTAAGACATTACCTACACGTGTCATCCATTAAAATGAAACAACAAGCTTACTTCCCCATGTTTAAACCATATCTCTAAGAAGTTTTTATCTCCAATTTGAAGCGATTCATTTTCATTTTAAACTTGAAATTTGTCACCATACATATTTGAAGCTTTTTAGGTATGATCTTTGTGCTTTTTCTTAATTATATCTATGAATAATTTTATGTATAATACATATACCGAGAAGGTGGTGTGAAGGTCATATCATAATTTAATCCTTGTTTTTATTGAAGTGATTTGTGCGACATTGAGTAGCATAATTTTTTTTTTTTGTAAAATTGTAATGGTATGTCGTTCATATCACCAACTGGAAACTGCCTCCAAGCTGGCGAGAATTTGCTCTCGCCGGGCAGGAGAAACGGTCTCGCTGGCTTGGCCAAGCTGGCGAAATTTTTGCCCGAAACTCGCCGGCTTGGTTCTCGTCAAGCAAGTCTCGGCGAGATATAGTACTAATATCTCGTCGGCTTGTAGGTGACCAATATCTCGTCGTCCTGATGAAGTTTTACCGGCGAGATTTTCAAATTTTCGCCGAGAAACTAACCGGCGAGATATTCCAAAAATCGCGCCGGTTACGGTTGTAAAACCTAGCCGGCGAGATATTGGTCATTATCTCGCCGGCTAGGTTTTACAACCTTATCCGGCGAGATTTTGGCAATATCTCGCCGGATATTGGTGTAAAACTTAGCCGACGAGATATTGGTCAACATCTCGCCGGCTAGGTTGTAAAACCTAGCCGAACATAGCCGGCGAGATTTTGACAATATCTTGTCGGCTAAGTTTGATAAAAAATTTGGGCAGCATCTGCCCCAATTTCTCAGTTTTCAGTTACCAATTACACTTGTAAAACTTAACAATTCAACTAAATCCTAAACTCCAATTTGCGGGGATCGAAAATAGATATTTCTCAATTGGAAACCAAATTAAAAGTCGAACAATAAATGTATAATTACAAACAACGTCAACAAAATCCGTACCTAGGAACCTACAGGAGTTTTCCAGGTCGTTTTGTCTTTAACATTTTTCTCTTCGTCGTCTTCTTGAACCTCTTGCTCGAGTGCGGCTGTTCGTCGGTAGGTGCTGGAGGCTGCTGTTGGTCCGAAGGCACTCCCGTCGAGATAGTCAGCTGCGTAACAGTTTGAGTCGGATTCAGGCCCGGGGTCACAGTCAGAGTCAGGCACGGAGTCAAAGTTGGAGTCGGAGTGACGACGGGGCTCGGGGCCCAAGCCGGAAGCGGCATCCGCATATTAGCCGGCAAGACAAAATGGACCAGTAGATCCTAGATACGGGTGTGAACCTCGGCCTTAAGTCGAGCATTGATCTCGGCCTTAAGTCGAGCCTCAACCTCTGTCTTAATCCGAGCGGCCATCTGAGCCTATTGATCGTCGAAACGACGTTTCGGCTCAGCTATCTCCCCATCCGCAGCAGCTCTAGCCGCAGCAGCTCTCGCGATCCCTCTCCTCTATTTCGGTCGTTTTGGCAGTGACTGCAGCATTTATCTGCTCAGCTGACGCCGCGAATGTACGGGCACCACCTCTCGGTTTCGGCGGTCGAAGGAACTCGCCGCCCATGCCAAGAACAATACACCCCCGCTTCTTTTCTGTGCACGTCAACCGCTTAAGGATTTCGGCCTCTACATGCTTCGAGACCGAATATTGTTGTCCGGCGGCAGCCGCTTCTACGGCAAGTGTTTTGTTTTGTGCCGCTCGATCTCATCCTTCACTTTTTAGACATGTAAACGAAAGTGTTAAATTGTATGACATAATAAAATATTCGGTAAATTTATAATAAAAAAAATTAAAATTTTACTGTCTCCAGGTCGCCGTCTTTTTCATAAACGTGCACATAAGTTTTCAAACTCGGAAGTAGAACTCCATCCTTTTGTTGGAGTTGAGCATGTCTGTCGAAGGTCCGGGAACCGCCACTATGTTTTTTCTGATTCTCCGAAAGGCCTTTCATTTTTTGCAGAAAGTTCCTACACATAGAAAAATATCGAGTGTTAAGAAAGTATTATTAAGTATTTGAAAGACTTAGAAGAAAATATTAAAAATATTTATATGTACCTTATATTCTTGAGTCTCGAGTTAGTCGCGCATCCACTCCCATGATTGCTCTCGGCCTATGAAGTCTTCTAGGACCGGGCTCCGTTTGTACTTCGAGTAGTTCCTCGAACACTCCCCCATAAAATTCCTGTAGTACCTCTAAGTATGGTGCAAGAGCCACTGGTAGACTTGATTTGGCGCTATGTGTTAACGTAGCGCGCTCTTCAATGAAAATAGAAATACGTTATCAAAACGGTTTGAAATGAAATAATTTATAAATGAAAAAAATTTATAAACTTACCGTACAAGGTCCCCATATCTTACACTACTCGTCGAAGTCCAGCTTCCGAAACGTCGGAGCGTGTGGTGATATACTCCTCCTGATGTGACCGCCGATGAAGCGGATAATCTGGGACGAGTCAAATTCTGGTTCGTTGTTGATGAGGATGTAATTTTTTTTGAAGTCCCACATGACTGACATGGGCCCTTTCTCTATCATATCTTGGAGCTCCTTGCACTTCGAAAGCCCACGCGAACATGTCTTATGTTCCTGTGGCCCACTTGTAGATCCTTCTTCGTACGTGCTATTTAGCGACTGGTACCGAATGTGTCGTTCAGAGCGCACAGTCGTACCACACGTGTTCGATCCGTTAGACTCCGTTGTAACAATGCTTCCCATGCTGTATTGCAATAAGTGGGTACGTATTGTATTCTCATGTTGGACAGTCATATTGTGACAGGTTTTCCACGGGCATAAATATCGGTCACGACCGTGTTGAAAAACACTTTCTTGGATAAACTTTATGAAATTTTCAACACTGTTCATATACGCTTGCGATTTTCTATTTTCTATATCCATCCACCTACGGCGGTCCATAATTGACAGATCTACATACAATACAATACGTGATAGTTATTATATGCATATCTATTACTACACGCAATTAAAGCGAAATATCAACAAATAAAAGTATGATTTTAATTCATAACCTAGTTCACCAAAATTTCACTAATTCATACTCTAGTCACCAAAATTTCACTAATTCATAGTCTCGTTCACAAAAATTTCACTAATTCATAACCTAGTTCACAAAAATTTCACTAATTCATAGCCCAGGTCACAAAAATTCATAGCTAAATCGAAATATCACAGAAAAATTAAAATTTCATAACAAATCGAAAACGCAAACTAACCTGCAAATCTGGAGATCGACCAACGGGGACGACAAGATTAGAGACGACGAGGGGAACCCGAGACCGAACTAGTAATCTTCGAATTTGTATGCACTCGAAATCTTCACCTCTATCAATGGGTCCAAATGATCCTCCACAAATCAAATTTTGACAAATAAAGTCATGCATGAACCTTTTATAGAATTTTCATAACCTTTTCTCGGCGAGATATTGCGCAATGTTTCGCCGGGAAAGGATATGACCGTTGATGGTCAATATCCGATCGTTGATGATCAACAACCTCTTTCCCGGCGAGATTTTGCGCAATATCTCGCCGGGTTGGAGTTGTTGAGGATATGACCGTTGTGGTCAACATTCGACCGTTGACGTGTGCAATAAGCCCGGCGAGATTTTGAATATCTCACCAGGAAAGGATATGACCGTTGTGGTCGTAATCCGCCTGTTAATTGGTGAAATCAATATGGCGAGATATGTCAATATATCGCCAGAAATAACCATATTTTCAGTAGTGCATAAAAGGATTGAGTATGCTTTTGTAAAAATAGAAAATGAATGGAAGTCATATGAATGTGGAGAATACAAAAGAAAATATGCTAGAAGTGTTGTTAGAATTATGGAGTTTGCTACGATTAAGTGTGAACCATGCAAGGGAATGTATAGATCTCTGTGTACAAATTGTTGCAATTCAAATTCTAAAGAACAATAAAACATTTTTCAATCACTTGATAAAGTTCGGTATCATAAAGATCTATATTATATGGTACTTCCATGGTGAAGAGTCTCTTATGCCATTATTAGCAAAACATGGATTGGAAACATTACATAATCATGTTTGATCAAGTAATGTGGTTGATCTTGTAGCGTAATTTGTTGAAGGTGATCTAATAATAATTGAGTATGTTCGAGATGATTTCCCGTTTTGTGAGGCTCCATAAGAGATTCTACCAACCATTAATTAATTATCATGTTTAATCATCTTTGCAAGAAAATTGCAATACAATGAGGGGGTTTCAGAATTACCTGAATATGTTGAACTATTTCTTTATTAGAATATTCAGATCGGACGTGCAAATTTGAGAAAAATGAGGAGAAGAAAAACGCATGTCGTGCTTACACATACGCCTACACGCATGTCGTGTTTGAGAAGACAATATCTTATTCAACTAATAGAGTGCATATGCGAAATAATTTATAATAATAATAATATAATGTCCATTTTTTATATAAATAGAGAAAATGATCCAGTCGAGCTCCAAACATTTGTTGAGTCGCAATTGATAGAAATCAAAGCCAGCTTTCATATGTCGGTTAATAGTTCACTCTCGATCGAACAAAAAATTAGTATCATTTAGCGTGTGACGAACAACAATGTTGATCAACCTGATACCCGTGTTAGGAGTTGTGGCAAAAAAGTCTACACGAGAACCGAAAATTTCATGCTCATCAAATTAAGGTACACGTAATACAACGTTTAAGGAGAAATTGCACAAAACTGAATGTACCTTAAATGAACGCCATAAAATAAATAATGAAAATCTGCAATAGTAGATTGAAAGCCAGACTTAAATGTTCCAAGAGAAGTTTGAAGGTATGTACAAAACCTATCCTGACGACCCTATAACTAGATTTTTCATTTTTTTTATTTAATACTTTTGATGGAGAATATATATGTGCTTTCGAAAACATTTTCGCTTTAACTTCTTTATGACATATTAAGTTTCCAATCTATACATATGTCACTGATACTCAAATTTGTGGTCACACTTTTTTGAAGTAGAATTGAGACCCTTCCCTATCAATAGTTCCATGAACTTAACAATCAAATTTGTGATCACACTTTTTTCTCTGAAGTAGAGTTAAGGCTCTTCCTCGTCAAAGGCATAAAAAACTTGACACAAAAGTACAAGATGTATGCACATAATGACACACCAAGAGAGGTTGAGTCAGACCTGTAGGAACTATAACTTGAGTATAACAATAAAGGAGTTAGGAAAAGAAAATTTCAATACAAGGTTACCGCGCCGTGATATGGTGGGCACTGACTTGAAAGCAATTTTTCCGGTTGGACCGAGGTGTCGATCGTATTCCGGTTGCCTCCAAGGTTAACACGGTAGTCCCCCTGATGTGTGCCCACTCACACATCAGAGTTTGGAGCTTGCACAATCAATACCCAAAAACCCGATTCGAAAAGAGCAATTTTAGAGAGAATGATTATAAGGAAAAAACCATTGTCTTAGTTCGTTCTTCCAACAAGATCACACCAAAAATATATACTTGAGGAGAAATAAATGGTGATAAAATGGTACTTTTAAGACCCAATAATGGGGGAGGTTACCAACCAATTAAGGTCTTGTAACCTCCAAAAGGGGAAGACCAAAATACCTCATCATTGTGAGTCATTAACCCCCAACAATCCCCCACTAATGGCGAACAAAAGATTTTGAGGAGGTAAGTTCTTGGGTAAGGGAAGGTTATCGATACTTAAGTGTTAATGTCTTTCGACTTGAATTAACACATAGTGAGATGAGGCAACAACGTACTTGTAAAACGAGTGAATTTCTTCTTGAACTTGTTTTACTTTCCGTCGATACACCCCACAACACATATCACACCTTCATGTTATGCAAGTTCCGCGATACCACTTACAAAGACGCTTTTACGGCTATGCGTACACCTCGGTCTCGCAAGTGCTCTAGGAAGATTTCCTCAAATCTTCCATAGATGGCGGCCAAACCATCACACCCGCATAGGTAGCTTGTCAAGTTCGTCTCAATAGCACTGACATTAGAGCTATTAAGGACATAAAGTCCAACCTGTCAGCAGTAGACAAAATCCATCAAGTGCGTCTCTGTAGCACCACCAAGAATTGGTTTGGATTGTCTGACTCAAGATCCATCAAGTGCGTCTCCATAGCACCACCAAAAACTGGTTATGGATTGTCAGCCTTAAAATCCATCAAGTGCGTTTATATAGCACCACCAAAAGCTGGTTATGGATTAACTGACTCGATCATTCAACTACTTATCCTGTCAACATAGGAGTAGTGAATTATGATTCCTTGATTGAGTTCGTTAAGCTAATATGTTAGGAACACTTCCACTAGATATCCTCCTCGTACAAGATAAATAAGTATTCAAAATTATTTCAACAAAATTTTGAAAACCATTTCACATCACATAGTATTCCAACACGTTAGGAAGTCTATTAAATTATAGGTATAAAGTATTGCCTCTTCGCCAACGATTTACACACTTATTTGTGTAAAGTCTCTAACAATAAGTCGAGTTTAGAACTTTTCTATTGTACCACTGCATATGATCTTTCGCTTAAGATCCAAATACTACTAATGGACTTATAACCATTAGTAAAATCAGACAACTCACAAGTCTGATGGTAATAATAGACTCAAGTTCAAAATAAAGACTTCTTTTCCATATGATTTTCTCATTGCTTCATCATACAATTCATCATCATTTTCTATTATAAAGATCGAGACTAGTTCATCACTACCGTAGTCTACTCATGCACTATCAATAGAAAATATCAACGAAAGATAGTCCCCGTAATCTCTCTAAAGTATGCATCTTATTTCTTTCACGTTTATCAACATATAAACTAGAAATAAGACTATTGGCATGTTAATTATTACATAAATAAATTATACATGCACAATAACAATAAGCATGATTGATCAAGCAATATATATACATGTATCTTTATTCAAAAGGGACACGTGCTCAAGGAATTCAACATCTCTATCCCCATGAAATGAGCGATTACCTAGAGATATAAATATATATGCAACATTATCAATACCTTAACCAATGAACAACACAACAAGGTTATAGGCTCACAGTGTTCTCCTTGAGTTAAGTTCAGCTGAACACCCCCACATGCCAAAAGAGTTAAGGTTTAGAAGTATAGCCCCCACATCTCAGTATAATTGTTTGAACTTAAAAGTTTAACAATACTTACTCTTTATTCATATTTAATAATCATGTTAATATGAATTTTATGTCTTCTAAACAGGCACATAAGACCAACGACACACATGTACCAAACTCGTCAAACAAATGCAATTCTAAGTCACAACACAATACATGCTTACTTACTTGGTCAATATGAATACACACAATTTTCTAATTTGTTATTTGCAAGTTTGAATCTTTTGGACACAGCCGAAGACTCTCAGCTACCAGCATATGTCATAGGCTCGGGATGCTTCCACTATTCTTATCATATCCTTAAGCCACGTCACACCTCAATGCTTTGTTTTAACAAAACACATGCTTAAATAGATATTAATTCACATAATAGAATTATTAAATAATGGTGGAAACTTAAATGATCATAGTAATAAGGAGAGCAAATGTAACTCGAATTTGAGGGTTTCATGACGAGTTCCGAATGTCTCATGCAGGACCCACGGTAATCAGGACAACTTTGAAACACCTGAGTGTCCTGCTTCAGCAAGCCCCTCAAAAAAAGGCCCACACTAATATGGCCTAACCCAATCTTACTTAAGCATTAATAATTATAATACCAACTTATGAACCAAAGCTCATTTCAGCCTAGTCCAAAACATTAAAATTGGCATTTTAAACTCAAGCCCATAAAAGCAGCTCAATAACAAACCCTAGTTGTACCACTTTCTCCACAATTTCGCCGTCACCTGCTAGCTACGAAGGGCGGCACGTGCATCGGCCGGCGACAGCTGGTCGGCTGCGCAAACCGCACGGCGTAAGGAGGTCTAATGCTCGACCTCGTCTCTCCGGTTTGAAGAAAATCACCCCTGCACATGTGATCACATCACGTATCATTATATTTAATGACAAGCAAGCACAGTAAGGTTAAGCACATCCAGATGTATGATGAGATGGTGAGCTTCATATGTATTCTTGACATTTGTTTATCCATTCTATGTACGCCTCTTGTACATTGATATACTCCTTAAGATCTCGCACCAACACAGGAGCATAAGTTCATCCTACACTTTCATGTTGCTACAAATTAGCATGCTAAAATAGCACCTCATCTCTTGCTCTTAAGCTAGCCGTCCATGTGATTGGTGGCTCCATCTTCACCCTTTTTTGCTCATCACCCGTATAACACTTGCAATGTAATGTGATGGTTTTAGTTGGATGATACTTTCCCATCATACCCATCACAACACTATCAAGAAATTTGCCACAAATTCATGATAAAGAAAAAGTTTAAGAAACCATACCAAGGATCGTTGCCTCTGTTATTGTCATATAATTTTACAACTTGGTTTCAAAAGAAACAGCCTATAAACTTTACCTTGTTTGTGGGATACATAACCAGAATCACCAAAAATTACTCAATGAGAGCCACGTGACGGGAGCATCACAATGGAGAAGCATATGTCGGTGACAATTGTTACCACGGCCAAAATTGTTATACGTATCAAATTGCTTTCAAATTGTAGGAACTATAATTTGAATATAACAATAAAGGAGTTAGGAAAAGAAAATTTCAATACAAGGTTACCGCGCCGTGGTATGGTGGCCACTGACTTGAAAGCAATTTTTTCGGTTGGACCGAGATGGCGATCGTATTCCGGTTGCCTCCGAGGTTAACACGGTAGTCCCCCTGATGTGTGCCCACTCACACATCAAAGTCTTAGCTTGGACAATCAATACCCAAAAACCCGATTCGAAAAGAGCAATTTTAGAGAGAATGATTATAAGGAAAAACCATTGTCTTAGTTCGTTCTTCCAACAAGATCACACCAAAAATATATACTTGAGAAGAAATAAATGGTGATAAAATGGTACTTTTAAGACCCAATAATGGGGGAGGTTACCAACCAATTAAGGTCCTGTAACCTCCAAAAGAGGAAGACCAAAATACCTCATCATTGTGAGTCATTAACCCCCAACAAGACCCATATGTTCATCACATATAGACGGTGTTATTCTCACAAATGAACCATGTGGGATATGATTCACAATTGTGGTTCAGTGCTTGGATCTACATCACACTCATATCTCCTCAATCCCAATGTTAACTCGTACGATGCATGGGCCAAATCATGCAGTTTCAGTCATATAGTAGATCTCAATCATCTGAAAAAGGAACTAATAGTGGTTCACATACCAGAAAGACTGGGGCTTTCTACATGTGGAATTATAACACTCGGAAGCTTAAAGTGAACAATCAACCCAAATTGACATCTCATCTCACAAGTCATATGGTTCATTGGTGTTAGAAGTATTATTATTATATTACCTATATTATATCTTTCCTATTGTCATGTTAGGGTTAGTATTATATTTTTTTATTGTATTCTATTGTTCTATGTATAAAGTAACCTCCTATTGTAATTCATAAATCGAAGCATTCAACAATAAATCTAAAAGTGGCTTTACACACTTTCAATTGGTGGCCATGTACGCTCGTTTGTGAATCTGACGGCTAATATTTTCCGAAACCTCCCATTAGAGAAAAGGCAGAAAGTGTGAAATCAACTTAATTAAGACTCTCTTTTATACAACATTAATATTTTATTCTTGTTCGGTGCACTAATCGTATATTTTTCTATATTCATTTGCAAACGGTTCTAAATTTGAAGGGAGTGATTGACGTTTTGATTGATTGGCTAAAATGTTAGTGCCAGTTGCGGTACTCAAAGTTCTAAAACGAATGAAACAAAAAAATTTAGAAATGCGGCGAGAATGTACTCCCATAAGACTTTAAGGGTAAAAAAAAGGTATAGGAGTGGTTTTGTGATTACTTCATAATGCTGAGTTTTAGGTAAATTCCTAAATTTTAGGGTTTTAAATTATTAGTACGTATGCACTATTATATGACTGTATTTTTAAAATGAGCGTAAACACATTTTGAATGTACGAGTAACATCTGACATTTTAAGAAGAATTGAACACATTTATGCATGGTTCCAAGTCATTTTGGAAGGTTGCTGAAAAAGTTAAGGAAGAGAGGAAGGTGTACTCATGGCTTAATACTTTTACTATCGTATACGTGAAGAAAATAAAAGAAAAAAAATGCACAACTAGATTTTGCTTCATACTTTATGCATTGGATTGTCTAATGAGATACTAATATGTTTTAACGCTTTGTATTGCTTAAAAAAGTCGTGAACAAGATGATGTCCTTCACCAAAAGTTCTAGACGTCCTAGCCTCCCGCTACTTAAAGTCTGTTGTAATGCACATTAACTGACATAGTCTATGTAAGTCGGGCATATTATTTCAAATTAATGGAGACAAAGTACGTCTAGTATTTAATATAGCCAACAAACTTTATCTACATAAAGTATGATTTCATATACCCGATGTACATAAAAGTTTGTCTGCTATGTTAAATCATACACGACGTACTTTGAATGTGTCAAGTAATTATAGTAGTGTCTGACGATAATCAGAATCTCGCACACCTTAACTATGAGAGTATAGCTGACTCACTTTGTGCAATGTATCGACTGTTACAGTGATAACATAATGAGTTTTCCCGACGCATCATAACCAACACACAATGTGTCATGCTTGCTTACCCGACACAATTACGGACTTACTTTGGAACACCTATTGCGTCGGAAAAAGTACATTTCCCACTGGTAATACAAGTAGAAACTACCTAAGAGTTGTAAAATACATCTTGTATTTCATGTGTCCCACCTTAAAAGCAAATAGCACACAAGAACAAGTAAGTGACCTTTCTGACTAAAACCACGTCTGATCAAGAAACAAAATCAAGGAATGTGCAAAAAATTAGATCAGTGGACAAACTAGAGGATTCAGCTTTGTAAATATGGCAATGTATAACAACTATCATTTATCTCTTACCCTAAGCACTTATTATCATATATATCATTTATCATGTGTGTGTTTCCATAATGTTGTTTGTGTTATTGAGGTTGTAAAATATGGGTTTGATGGAGGGGAGATATTATGAGAGGAGACACTTCAGCTTGTTTGTATGCATCCCAGCAAACAATTAAAGAAAAACAAATGTATCAACTTACAGCTGTAAACCGAGCCCAGCCCAACCCCACCTTGTGCAAAAACCATATCTTTAGAGCACTAACATATATCCTCAAAACAATATATATGTATATATATCCTCTCCGTCGGAGGCGTTATATAAACTCCACAACTGCCTTTCCCTACATGCACATACCTGGAGCAAGTTTACCTTTTTGTAGACTCCAATATTATCACTGGAATGAATTCTCTAATCAATAATCACTGGAATTAATTCTCTAATCAATATTGGCGTATGACTTTAAAGCATGATAACTTTCCTACTGAATTTTGACATACAAATGAAACAATCTACAGCTCAAAATAGCTAAATTACAGACATCAGCGTGATAACTTCATAAGCTAAATGTTCATCAACTGCATACATATGACTCACATTATCATACATATATATAATTCAAACAACGGCAATAAGAAAACAGAAATTTAAATATAAACTAGTTGCAAGAAAAATATCATCACCATAACTCTGATCAAAATCAATAACTTGATAATTTAAAAACCAAACCTTAAAATAGATGTTTCCACAAGGAATAAGTCCAAACATTCAAAATCCAACAATCACAAAAAGAAATAAAAACGATACTAAGATAGAGATAACCCTAGGAAAATGATGCAAAGAGAGCTTAGTCGACTTCCTCAATCTTGGGGCCAGCACCGCCGCTACCAGCTGGGACATCATCATCCATTCCAGCTGCTTCACCTCCGGCACCCTGGTACATCTTGGCAATGATTGGGTTGCAGATGCTCTCCAACTCCTTCATCTTGTCCTCAAACTCGTCAGCCTCAGCCAGCTGGTTGCTGTCCAGCCATTGGATTGCAGCATCAATGGCATCCTCAATCTTCTTCTTGTCTGCCGGGGAAAGCTTCTCACCAATCTTCTCATCCTTGATGGTGTTCCTCATGTTGTATGCATAATTCTCCAGGGCATTCTTGGCCTCCACCTTCTTCTTGTGCTCTTCATCCTCAGACTTGTACTTCTCAGCCTCCTGGACCATCTTCTCGATCTCGTCCTTTGAGAGTCTGCCCTTGTCATTGGTGATGGTGATCTTGTTCTTCTGTCCAGTGGTCTTGTCCTCGGCAGAGACATTCAGGATACCATTGGCATCAATGTCAAAGCACACAGTGATCTGAGGAACACCCCTGGGAGCCGGAGGAATTCCTGAGAGCTCAAACTTACCTAGCAGGTTGTTGTCCCTGGTCCTTGTCCTCTCTCCTTCATAAACCTGGATCAACACACCGGGCTGGTTGTCTGAGTAGGTTGAGAAGACCTGTTCCTTCTTGGTGGGAATGGTTGTGTTTCTTTGGATCAAAACAGTCATGACACCTCCAGCAGTTTCCAGACCCAGAGAGAGTGGGGTGACATCCAACAGAAGGAGGTCCTGCACCTTCTCGTTACCCTCACCGCTCAATATGGCAGCCTGGACTGCAGCACCATAAGCAACAGCCTCATCAGGGTTGATGCTCTTGCATAGCTCCTTCCCATTGAAGAAGTCTTGGAGAAGCTGCTGAACCTTGGGAATCCTGGTGGATCCACCAACAAGAACAACATCATGGATGGTGCTCTTGTCCATCTTCGCATCCCTCAAACACTTCTCAACTGGCTCCATACACTTCCTGAAAAGGTCCATGTTCAGCTCCTCAAACCTGGCACGGGTGATGGTGGAGTAGAAGTCAATTCCCTCATACAAGGAATCAATCTCAATTGTGGTCTGAGCAGTGGAGGACAGAGTCCTCTTCGCCCTCTCACAAGCTGTCCTCAACCTCCTCAAAGCCCTTGGGTTTCCAGTGATATCCTTCTTGTTTTTCCTCTTGAACTCCTGAACAAAGTGGTTGACCATTCTGTTGTCAAAATCTTCACCTCCAAGATGGGTGTCTCCAGCTGTGGCCTTCACCTCAAAGATACCCTCTTCAATGGTGAGAAGAGACACATCAAAGGTACCGCCTCCAAGGTCAAAGATCAGAACATTCTTCTCCCCAACACTGGTTGCCTTCTTGTCAAGACCGTAGGCAATAGCTGCTGCAGTAGGCTCATTGATGATACGTAGAACATTGATTCCAGCAATGACACCAGCATCCTTGGTGGCCTGACGCTGGGAGTCATTGAAGTAAGCTGGAACAGTGACCACGGCATTCTTAACAGTGGTACCAAGGTAAGCCTCAGCAATCTCACGCATCTTGATCAGAACCATGGATGAGATCTCTTCAGCAGCAAAGGTTTTGTCTTCTCCCTTGTAGTTGACAGTGATCATGGGCTTCTCCCCAGGTCCAGGAGTGATCTTGAAAGGCCACAACTTAATGTCACTCTGAACAGAGGCATCACTAAACCTCCTTCCAATAAGCCTCTTGGCATCTATAAGAAAATACCAGAGTCAGCATTGTAAAAATACAATACTACTTTTTTCAAACCAAACAGAAAACATAACATATAACAATTTAAAATCATCATGACCTGTAGCAGATATGAAATCAAATAAGAATAGCATTCAGCAATGCTACAAAGAGGACATAGAACTATGATCAAGATTATTTCAGTGTTATTGAAATTCTTTTTTTATTGAAATTCAATGTTCATTCAATATATAATTAAAAGCTAACAATAATAGCAACAAAACCATTACAAATGTTAAAGATATTCACTTGTCAAAATGACCATAACATCTAATTACTCTAACACACAGAAAATTAGTCACTTTATGAAACATTAAGGATCAGAATACATATAGATTACATTGGGGACAATATACATGAAACAACCTATGGTTCCAAAAATAATAACTGATAACTCTATGTAATCAGAAGTAATAAAGATGATTTCATCATTAATGAATTACTAATCTTGTGGTTAAGCAAAAGCATAACAGTACCACAACAAGCTAGAACATCAAAAGTTTCAGATCTTATTCTACAGCATATATCATAAAAAGAATACGACAGATCTAGCATGATAATAATTACAGAATGAGAGTCAACTAATTTAATTTAACTACTCAAATATAATTTGATTCCAATTACAATCAGCTAAAATATCATCATATGAGCATGTATAAACTTTCAGATCTGAAAAATTAAACATATTAAACAGCACAAAGAGACTATCCAGCTAAGCTAGTAGCAGAGTAACCACATGACAACAAAAGCAAAAATTACAGATCTAAACAATACAGTACAGATCTAGGAAGCTAGGAGAAGCGTAGTATAAAAATAAGCTGAGATGTTACCGAAGACGGTGTTGATGGGGTTCATGGCGACCTGGTTCTTAGCTGCATCTCCGATCAACCTCTCGGAGTCGGTGAAGGCGACATATGAGGGAGTGGTTCTGTTCCCCTGGTCGTTGGCGATGATCTCAACACGATCATGCTGCCACACACCCACGCATGAGTATGTGGTGCCGAGATCGATACCGATAGCTGGACCTTCTCCTTTGCCTGCCATTGCTGCGTGTGTTTTCTCTGGAAAGAAAAAGGAGGCAACGAAGAAGAGAAGCAGCGAGGAGCTAGGGTTTCAAGTGGCCGAATCAAGGTTGTGGAGGGTGATTTTTATAACGCGAGGGTTTTAGATTCGAGAAGGTTCCAAGAGTAGAGGAGCGTGGTTCGTCGGATCCACTAGATGGGATAGGAATTAACGGTTCCGGATCAGTCTTCGTCAATGGTATTTTCGTCATATTTAATTGGTTGGGCTCCACTGCCAACAGCCCAAGTTGCTGATTTGTACTTGGTTACTACTACTTACCTTTCTCGGTCACAATGGCCGTAAATCAGTTAAAACTAGTCAACTCCGTCCACCCTGGTTTAACAGAAATGTTGAATTCGTCCACGTGTGCGTTTGCTATTTTTTTGAAGGAACGTGTTTCTTTATAAGGTAAAACCGAATTTTATTAAATAAATAGCAACTAACTTGGTATCAAGTCAGATAGCTGAAGTTACAGATGGTGGGACAGACCCAGTTAAAGCATACTAGGCCAATTAGTAAGCCATTTGAATGTGAACAATACAAAGAACACTTGTTCTGATAATGGATAGTATGCAACATCGTTCGCTAATAATTCTTTCAAAGTTGTTCAGCTCGACCCGTTTAGCATCATGTAGAATCACGACCTCCATCTCATACGAATGGAGAAACTCCGTGATCCCGCTGTAGAATGTTTTAAACAGGCATCCATGATAACTCTGGAGACCAATCGAGTCAACCCGGTTAGCGTCATGCAGAGCCACGACCTCCAACTCATACAGATGGAGAAACCCCGTAATCTTGCTACAAACCAGCTTCCTCGATCAACCCTCCGATCAGTATGGGTATCGCGAAATTTTAGAATTTCAAGTCCTCCCAGCTCATTGGGCTTAACATGATCAATACATCGACACCAGAGACCCCCCGTTTACTCCCAGTACCGATCCCCATAGGACACCCTGATGATGTATTGAAGTTTAAGAAAATCAAGCCCCCAGTTTGGTATGCATGCATCTGCCACCAACGCCAGATAACTCCGGCTCCCTCCTATACTAAAAATTTTAATCTCGAGGTAGTTAGTTGTGTTTGTTTTACATTTTGCTCTAAATCGTTTGAATTTGAACGGAGAACCTATATTTTTCAAAAAAGACAAAATTACCCCTGAATTGATTTGAAATTAATTCAACCTGCTTTGGCTCGGACCGACAATAAACCAAAATTGAAATATTGTCTGGGAAATTGGACCAGTTCGACTGGTCCATCTTCTACTTTCTCCATTTCCTCTGAGAACCACTCTGATGATGATGTTCTTGTCGTCGTTGAACTGAATCATAGCGAGCTAAAGAAATAGGTTATCAAAATCCTTAGGTGTACCTCAATGTTCTGAGGCTCCACCTCAACGTTGCCGGAATTGAAACCCTATGGCGAAATTCTCCCTTATTTAACCTTTAAAGCCTCTGTTTCAAGCAGATAACATCGATCGCGGCTAATATCATTCTCCGATCGGGTTGGGCATGTGACAGTCACGAAAAAACCCTGACCCTCGATGATGTGGTCGAATATTATGTATCCAACCTAGTCAAATCTTCTCATTTTTACCCTTATTTTGTCCCGAATTATTAGTTTTTTTGTGAATAAGATGCTATTTTACCTAACGAATGGCCCGAGAAGTGTTTTTTGATGAAAACAGGTCGAAAATGAGCGAAAAGGAGCCAAAAATGCAAGAGCGGGAAAAAGGAGCAATGTTGTCGGGTCAACCTGCCAGATTCCACCCGACAGGTTGGGTGTAACCCGGCAACCCATGGCCACAAAGAAGAGGAGCGGAATAGTTGCCCGGGAGCTCACCTAGGCAACCTCCAGGCAACCTGCCAGGTTGACATGCTGGGTGAAACCCGGCAGGTTGTTGCTCACCCGGCAGCCCGAGACAAGGAGAAAGGAATCTGCCGGATCCCACCCGGCAGGTTCCCCTTAACCCGGCAGGTCGTGGCTTTGGAGACTACGCGTGTGAAAAAAAAAGGCACCTGGCGAGTCCCAATCGGCAGGCTGGTTTTAATAGCTCCTAAAATCATGGGTTTTTTTTTTATTTTTGAATTGATTTTCCCCCACCTATTTATACCCAACCCCTCTACCTACGAAATTATGAGCATTTAGACCCATATTTCAAATTTAGAGTTAGGTTAGAGTTATTAGAGTAGAAAGGAAGGGGAGAGTTGTGGATGATCAAGCGGAGGCGACTTGAAGGCGATTTGGAGACGGATTGGAGGAACGTTGTAAGGTTGGTAGTAGTTTATTTTAGAGCTTTTATTTTCAGTTTGTAATCGGGGAATTGTGTAGGATTGTGTTGGGATTGATATTGGGAATTAAATTGAGGAATTATTTTTATGATATTTGTTTTGAATTGCATGATAAAAGTGAGGTTGATTGCCATGGAATTGATGATTTGTGTTTTTGATCACATGAGTAGGTAAATTATTTGTTAGGGTTTTTATGTGGAATGGGAAATGAATTGAATTGAATTAAATTAGGAAGCATGCTTTAATTTGGGAGTACGGGAATCAGGATACTAACTACATAACTTAATGCTTCACCTCCCGGGTAGGCCTGGTGATTGAACAAATCTAGAAAGAGAGGCGATAGCAATTGACCTATGTGGATTAGAGTAGTTGGGACTCGGATCTACATTGTTGTCAATAAGAATAATGGGTATGAGAGTAAGTGCATATAGGGTGTCAACGCCAAAAGCATGTGAATTATAGGATCCTAAGATCGATTACCTGGACCTTCGACCTGAGCATGATCACCTTAGACTCGAATAGGTAATTGAACCCTCAAAACTGACACACCTCGATGACCCGTTTAAATTTCTCAAGTTATACTCATGTATTCAAGTTCAGTTCATGCCATTTCCCCGGAAACATATTTGACCCCGACTTATTCATTTAGTGATTTGTATGTTTATTTTTGTGTCAATATTTTTAATTTATATGTTTACAAAAACCAAAACCAAATTTTGATCGCTTAGACTCGACAGATTAGACACTTGTACTCTAATGTTCAACAACTAACAGTCCTCGTGGGATCGATAACTCGGGGCTTTAAAATGCCATATATTACTTGACAACTGATGCACTTGCCGTGTACTCGGGAGTGGGTAGATTTTGGCTTGCCGAGATTTCCTCCCGTCAAGTTTTTGTCGCCGTTGCCGGGGAAAGTTTATTGTCTAAGTGGCCCGAGGAGTACGGATCATTTCGGTGCTTTGTTCATTTTTATTGCTTTTGAAAAAAATATATTGCAATTTTATTTTTGAAAACAAAATCACAAAAAAAAATATTTCTCTTGTGTGCTTGATTGATATATTCGGTGTGTGCGTTTTATGAGTTTAAGATCTCATGGTTCAAGTGGTTTAGTTGTTTTAGACACGGAACTCGAGAAGACTTTGAGACGCCGAAGAAGTAGGTTATTTGTTGAACCTGAAATGGATCCCCCTGAACCAACTGTGGTGGATAATGCAAACAATGTTGGAGTCGAGGCAAATGCAAATGGTGCAAATGGAGTACCCCGACGGAGGATAATCAGGATTATAAAGTACCCACTAACTCCGGGATGCCTTCTTGCATCATAAGGCCTACTATCGATGTGCATTCCTATGACATAAAGAGCTCGATCGTGACGATGGTAGAATATGACTCGTTCACCGGACTTGCCTCGAAGGACCCAAATGAGCACATCAACTCCTTTTTGGACAAGTGCGACTTGTCCCGACAAAATGAAGTAAGCACGGATGTCGTCCGCTTAAGGTTATTCCCTTTTTCATTTAAGGGAAAAGCGCGTGATTGGCTCCGCTCCTTACCTCTGAACTCGATTGGCACCTGGAACGAGTTAGCCACCAAGTTTGTGAACAAGTTCTACCCACCCAAGAAGACTCTCCAAGTTCGGAATTTAATTCACCAATTTGTGCAAGATAACTTGGAGACCATGGTGGAGGCGTGGGAACGTTTGCAGGACCACCTAAGAAATTGTCCACGTCATGGTTTTGAAATCTGGGAAATCTTACAATTGTTTTACTCTAGTTTGAGCAGGTTGGATAAGGCTCTATTGGATGCCTCAGCTGGAGGTTACTTCTTGAACAAGAGCCCTGATGAGGGCTATGGCCTGATTAACGAGATGGCGGCAAATTCGGCTCAATGGCATTCGGACCGAGGCGAATCGAGGAGAAAGGTGTATGCAGCTGACACTAGTTGTCTTTCTAGGTTGACGGCCCTAATGGAATTCATGACCAAGCAGCTGGAAAAGTTGACCACCCAATCATCTTGGGTTTTGCCACGATCTCACTAAAATCTTCGGATTTAAACGAGATGCCCCAAAGAACCTAATGGTCCGAGGGGACAAGCGCGCACTTGTGGCCTCTCCTAGCAGAACAAGTGGTCGTATGTGGGAGTAATAGGAAGGCAAGGGAGTTATCTACCTTGTATAGATATATAGCCCGTTGCTTAGCCCAAACTCTCTTTAGTCGTGCTAACCTTGACGTTAACGTCAAGGAATTGCACCTCTTCCTTGCTTTCAAGGAGAAATACCGAGCCCGGTGGGAGCAAACTATATTTAGCCAGTTTTGGGACATGGCTACTGATAGTAAGGCTCTCGAGATCCATTGCGGTCCCCTCTTCACGTACATTGCACTTCATGTGCATAGGGTTTTTGGTGGCCCTGTAGTGTGGAGGACGAGTCCTGACCCCGAACCGAGGTATAGAGAGGGCTTCAAGCTCCTGGTTGGTCCTAGGATCATTGATAACCCTCATGTCCCCCTCGCTCAGCGACCTTCGGCTCAGACTAGACGCCGAGGTCGCTCCGACCGTCCTGACCTCCCCTATCCATCGGAGTCTTCGACTCCAACAACTTCCCGTCCCTCTCCTCTTCCACCTTCCTCGTAAAGAGGAACGCTTGGGGCAGACGAGATCGATGTGTCTCTAGCTGAGGTGTTCGTGTATCCAGACACGAACATGACCCCCTCCACCCCAGCCTTTTTCCAGCCTGCTGGTGCAGTTCCATGCAGAGAATTGTCAGAGCAGCATGCTGAAGCGCTCCGTCGTCATGACGCTTTCTTCACTGAGCAGAGATAGCGCTGCAGTCTCAGGATGCTTAGTGGACTTCTTTTGTTGCCGACCAAGCGACCGAGAACACTAGAAGAGTCCATTGGGAGGAAACTCGTGTTACTTGGGAGGTTGCCCGGGTAGTATGGGAGGCACATGCCGATTAGCGGTACATCGCTGAACGGCCCGAGCGTTTGGCGTGGCAGCAGCAGCATGCTCCTTACCGCGCACTTGACCTGTAGTGGCGCGAACACTTTGAGACAGATTTCCTGATCCTCATCATAGAGCTGCTGGGAAAACGCTACCATAGAGCCTGCCTCACCCAACCATCCTTCACCATATGTCCCTCCCCCCTCACCCTAATCCTTAGAATTTGTATATACCAGGCTGCTTTTTCTTTTTCTTGAGTCATTGCGTCTGGACTTGCTTGAGTCCTAAGTGTGATGTGTACCCAAGGTACACACCACAATTGTGTCTTTTTCTTTTTGTTTACTTAGGCCCTAGTGCAGGTCTTAAGTGTGGTGTGTACCCGAGGTACACACCACAATCAAGTTTTTGAGTCTTGGGCTTTGTCGAGCCCTAAGTGTTGAGTGTAGGGTTCTGGGGCATCCATATCAGATTCACCGCAGCGGAAGCAATAAAAACAGCCCTCAACCTTCACAAGATCGACTACCCAAGTTAGATCCAAAAGCAAAGAAGTTATCGAGTTTTACCGTGAATCTGCCCGGCAGAAAAACGCGACTTTGAAGCTCCATATCTTGAGCTACATATGTTCAAATGCTTCGGTTTTTTCTTGAGATTAAACCTAAGCCAATTCTCCAAAACTTTTATGTTTTTCTCAAAACCCAGTTCATACAGCTAGACCTCCGTCTGAAGCATGAAATTTTCCCGAGCAGTGCTGGACAGTTTCTTCGGTTTGGCTCCAATCACCACAAGAAGAACACTTCGGGTCTTCTCTCCAAGGTATCCACACGGATAGGACGATCAATACGATCCAAGCACACATAATCTTTTAGAATTATGTGTGAAACTTGAGAGAGGAGGAGGGAGGGAAGTGCTTGGCTGAGAGGAGCAAGAGTGGGAGAGAGTTTGTATGTTCTCTTTATATTTTGTGTAGTTATGTAATTATGTGGTGTGTCTTGGTATTAGACAAGTGATGGTAGTGATTAGATGGCCACCATTTGACCTCTCACAACCACACAAGTGGATTAGGATAAGCACATCTAGTCATCATCCACTAACCAAGATTAGTGGACAAAAGGACTCACCATTTGCTCCACTTTTGGGCCTTATTGGGCCGGCCACATAGGGCCTCATGGGCCGAAGCCTAAATGCTTCGGTCATGTGGTCTTGTGCCGTCTCTATATATCATCCGACCCTTTTTCAAACTTATCGCACAAAGTCTGACGTGACATCGACGAAAGACTTAATCTTTATCGGTTCGCGAACCACATTCAGTTACACATATACATGGCCCAAAACGCCCAGTTTTTCTCATGCCTCGTCTCTCGAGAATTGCCGACCTTTCTTTGTCTCTCAAAATCCGTATCCTATGTGTGGACCTTTAGGCTCATGCCACCGTCGGCAGATCATCATAAAATTTCATTTTACACGATCTATCATAAGTGGCCTTTAGTAAGACGTTATGATTACCCAAGGTGCATGATGATCGATGATTCGATTTAACATCATGTAGTACATGCCGGTATCCTTTTATCGCCCGATATCTAGATTGATCATAAGACATAGATGTGTCACCCTTATTTAACCAATCTCTGTTTCTCGATCTGTGAGATGACTGAATACTGATAACCCGTATCATTGGCATGGCCATGCACTCCCTTCAGTCAATCTCCATTAAGTGACCTAAACAGATACATATCCCATATCGTAGTATGAGGGATAAATCTCTTAGCCGTCTTTCGTATCACTCATGCAGTCTGTCCTCGTATCAATCACGTCCGTTTTGATTGTCGTGTTACAGACAGCGTTAGGAACAAGTCAAACGCGGATGTTTACTGCATAGCAATCACAAAGACTCCATGGTCTAAGGATACTACGACAAGCTACCACAACTGAATGTGTTCATGACTGTATCTATGCAACACCATTCAGAGCGGGTCGTCCAATATCACTTCCAAGTGATATCTATGATTTGATTCCGGGATCCCATCCTAATGGCAAATAGAACTATGCCATAAGGAATCATCTTCATACTGGTCGCTTCAGCAAAGCATATTTGACTAGGAACCCGTTAAGTGTGATCCGTATAGATATATGGTTCTACTACTTTGGTGGACATATATCAGATCATACTTAACCTATTACTTCAACACATAAGTAATATAATGCCGATTTTATTCATTACAAACGATGATAAATATTTACAGGCTAATATAATTGGACTAGGGCACAAAAACGCTTTCATTGAGCACACACCACAATCAAGTCTCTTGTTTATTTTTTGTTTATTGTACAATTATTATTATTTTTTTGTATATTCTATCTTGCTGTCTCTTGGGATTTGCTGTGCTGGTAGTTTTCGATATCTAGGGTCGTTCATTGCTTGCATGATAGAGACTAGGGTTTTGAATGCCTGCATGATTGCTTGATTGTTGAGTATTGGCTGGGCTAGATGAACATATTTCGGGGAGGAAAATGCTCTTATTTGTTGCCTACTCGGGTAGTTTGAAGGGTTGCATGAATATTGCATGATTTGGGGAAAAGACAATTGGGATGGAGATTGGATTGTTGGCTTAGATTGTATTTGCATGTAAGTTATATGCATTCAGAGTCATGTTTGTTTCCTGCCTGGTAAGCGGGAGTCTAGAACTAGGGGCTCGACCACTCGAGGTGAAATAGATCAGGAGACTGGTGAATCTTTGGGCAATAAAATCTGTAGGCTATCTTTGGATCGCTTCAGCAATAAAGCCGACCTTGACATAATATTTCCATAGTACCTTGTATGATCCTAAAAAGCCTTTTTATGAAACCCTACATTACAAGACAATGTGCATTTCGTTTCTATTTTCCAAAATTATTTTGATCCCTTGCATCATTACTTTCTTGTTTTATGAGTGGTGGGTTGACTTATTCTGGTTTATAGACCATTTGGGAACGATTTGCACTTACGTATATTTTGGGGCTATCATTTAAGCCAAAATGGATTTTTTTTGTATTTGTTCAGTTGACTTGCTTTCTCAAATGTTCATCCATACACAAGGTGCTCGGGGTAATGTATAAGCAAACAAAAAAGAGAGAGAGAGAAATAAAAGAGCCCCGACACCAAAAAAGAAAAATTATGGGCATTTAAGGAAAAATATTCTTGCAAGTCTTGGGAAATAAAAAAAAGGGAAAATTTTTGGGCCGAATATTAAAAACGGCAAGAGAAACACAAGTGAGAAAAAAAGTGCTGATTTTCTTAGCAACATAAATATGCTAAGCAGAACACAAAATGGGAAATGAGCTGACTTAATTAGCATTGTGACATGCTAAGGGGAGAGCGAAGTACTCTGGTTTTTGTGAGATTTTAAAGAAACTTAGTGGTGGTACACCACATGAGCCACTTTTTGATCCTCTAAACACACACCTTAGCCTAAGCCTCAACACGTTACAAGCCATATAAAGCCCTACAAATGGATTCGTCTAGGACACCAGTACCCCTATGATTAGTGGAGAGCCGATCGCGTCACTAGCATATGAAATCTTATGACTTCCAGTATGTAAGTAAGCAACATGTGCCGAGGGTGCATGCATCCCAAGTGGGAATTCAAGTCAAGGTAACCATTTGAATCCCCATCTCAATTGTACTTGTCTAACGCATGTGTAATTATGTGATCATTTAAATTATTCGAGCATGACATCAAATTTGTAGTTTTGAGACTATATGTTCATCAACATGACTAGCACGTATTCAATGGTTAGGTGAACTTGTGGAAATTTTCTTGTGAATATATTTTCAACTTTTGCTTTGTTGTATAGTTCGAGTCTTTTTATTTTTAGGATCGAGTCTAGTAAGGATTCGTGGGCACTCCATGCTGATAAGCCCTCAGGAGGACCCGAACTCCTCCTACGAGTTACCTCGGGGTTTAATTCGGGAAAATAATGTATTTAAAAATTCGTAACTTTTACTTTACTTTTATTTTTGTTCTTTTTCTCGAGACGAGAAAAGGATAAGTGTGGGGTGGTTGATGCGGTCGGATATTATGTATCTAGCCTACTCTAATCTCCTCATTTTTACCCTAATTTTGTCCCGAATTATTAGTTTTTTTGTGAATAAGATGCTATTTTACCTAACGAATGGCCCGAGAAGTGTTTTTGATAAAATCAGGTCGAAAAGAAGCCAAAAATGCAAGAGCGGGGAAAAGGAGCAAGGTTGCCGGGTCAACCTACCGGATCCGACCCGGCAGGTTGGGCGTAACCCGGCAACCCGTGGCCACGAAGAAGAGGAGATGAAAAGTTACCCGGGAGCTCACCCGGGCAACCTGCCAGGTTGACCTGTTGGGTACAACCCGGCAGGTTGCTATTAACCCGGCAGCCCGAGACAAGGAGGAAGGAACCTGCCGGATCCCACCCGGCAGGTTCTCCTTAACCCGACAGGCCGTGGCTTTGGAGACGACGCACGTGAAGAAAAAAAGGCACCTGCCGGGTTAACCTGTCAGGGCCCACCCGGCAGTCTCACCTGGCAGGCTGGTTTTAACAGCTCCTAAAATCATGGATTTTTTTTATTTTTGAATGAATTTTTCCCCCACCTATTTATACCCAACCCCTCTACGTATGAAATTATGACCATTTAGACCATATTTCAGATTTAGAGTTAGGTTAGAGTGGTTAAAGTAGAGAGGAAGGGGAGAGTTGTGGGTGATCAAGCGGAGGTGCTTTGGAGACGGATTTGAGGAACGTTGTGAGGTCGGTAGTAGTGTATTTTAGGGCTTTTATTTTCAGTTTGTAATCGGGGAATTTTGTATGATTGTGTTGGGATTGATATTGGGAATTAAATTGAGGAATTATTTCTATGATATTTGTGTTGGATTGCATGAAAAAAATGAGGTTAATTGCTACGGAATTGATGATTTGTGTTTTTGATCACATGAGTAGCTAAATTATTTGTTAGGGTTTTTATGTGGAATGGGAAATGAATTGAATTGGGAACTAAATCATTTCATGCCATTTCCCCGGAAAAATATTTGACCCCGACTTATTCGTTTAGTGATTTGTATGTTTATTTGTATGTTAATATTTTTACAAAAACCAAAACCAATTTTTGATTGGTTAGACTCGACACATTAGACACTTGTATTCCAATGTTCAACAACTAACAGTCCTCGTGGGATCGATAACTCGGGGCTCTAAGACGCCCTATATTACTTGACGACCGGTGCACTTGCCGTGTACTCAGGAGCGGGTAGATTTCGGCTTGCCGAGATTTTCTCCCGTTACTCGCCACCGCGTTCGGCGACCCGATCCCGTACCTCATTGCACTCACCTTCTTCTTCTTCTTCTTCTTCTTCTTCTTCTTCTTCCTCCTCCTCCTCTCTATAGGCTTTGTCAAGATCAGGATCGGGAACAAAATCTTGCTCCCTAGATTCTGTCAATGCTTACTTGTTTAGCCATGTTCTTGACGACTATGGTTGCCACCAATCCACTAAATGTTATCGTGACATGAACACAATGAACCAGTTAATCGGATGGAGTGATTAGGGTGAGGAAGCCATTGCCCCCTTGTTATTGTCGTTTATTGTTGTACTCTTCTCGGTATCGACGATGGAAAATGACACGCGTGTTGGAGCCGTGCTAGAGAAACGCTGGAGCATCGACGAAGAAGGAGATGGACGAATCAGTCTAATTGCCCAAACCATATTTCAAGTTTGGTTTATAGCCGAACCATGTTGAATTGGTTTTGAATCAATTCAAGGGTATTTTTGTCTTTTTTATAAAAAAATCGTTATCATCCAAGTTCTAACGGTGTTAGAGGATAGTGTAAATAATGAAACTAACTAACCCAAGATTAAACTTTTGGGAAATTTTCACTTAGCCACTCCTAAGTTTGGCCGAGTTTCACTTAACCTCTCTTAAGTTCAAAGTCCACTTGTGGAGTCCCCTAAGTTTGCAAAAGTCTCATTTTACCCATTTTCAGTTAACTTTTTTGAAAATTGTGTTAACTTTTTGTGAAATGACGAAATTACCATTTCATTAAAAAAATTAAAAATAATAAATAAATATGATTTTGAACTTTTTGTTTTCTTATTTTTGTAACAAACACAAAGAATAAAAAAAATATTTTAGTATTAATTTTTTTAAAAGAAAATTTCTTACAAAATTAAAAATAAAAAAATGATGTTTAAAAATCAATTTAAAATTTTATAAACAACATTAGAAGAAATTTTTTTTTTAAATTTTTTTACTACTAACAAAGTTTTATTCTTTATTTTATACAATGAATACATTATATAAAAATGTTCAAAAATCATTTTTATTAATTTATTATAATTTTTCAATAAAAGGGTATTTTCGTCATTTTGCAAAAAAAATTAATAGAGTTTTTAAAAAAGTTAACAGAAAAGGGTAAAGTGAAACTTTTTGAAACTTAAGGGACTTCACAAGATGATTTTGAAGTTAAGAGTAGTTAAGTGAAACTCGTCCAAACTTAAGAGGAGATACGTGAAATTTTTCCTAAACTTTTTATTATAGTTGTAGTAAAGTGTAAAACGCGCCACTATAGTATGTTCAATAGTAATTAACCCTAAATATTATATAACAGATAAACATTTCCCTTTTCTTCCTTCTTCTTCACAAAATTTCTCTTATTCCTTCTACACAAAATTTCTCTACCCTAGCTATGTCGATGCATTCGAATTTACCAAAGAAAATGTTTTGAGAGGGAAAGTCATTTGTGGCCACACTCAGGCACCATCTCAAGGATGGCTATAACCATATTTTACTTATCGTTACACCTACATATGAGCTCACGAAACGATACAAACTATTGTCGACATATGCATTATTGGGGTAATGACTTTCAAAAGGGTTTTGTTTCGTCAACCAAACCTTGTAAGTTACATGACCTTAATGGATTTGTATCATTCTTTAATGGTCATGTTAATGATCTTATTTATCACCTTTTACTACCCATATCTTAATCTTTCTCCCCCTATTGTACGTAAGAAAATCATTTGAGAACTTTTTTCTTGGACTACAATGCATAAAGTAGCTCCTCTAATGATATAAATTCTAAAATTGTGGTTCCTTCCTTGTTATTGAATTGTCCAAGTTCCAGACTCTGGTGTGCGAGTATGTCTTCCTCGTTATGGTCCTATGTAAGCTTTTTTGTGCCCTAGTCTAATTGTATTAGTCTGTAAATGTTTGTATATATTAATCATCGTTTGCAATATACAAATCGGCATTATATTACTTATGTGTTGAAGTAATAGGTTAAGTCTGATCTGATATATTTCCACCAAAGTAGTAGAATCATATATCTGTACGGATCACACTTAACGGGTCCCCGGTCAAATATGCTTCAATGAAGCGACCAAGTATGAGGATGATTCTTTAAGATATAGTTCTATTTGTCATTGGGAAGGGCTCCCAGAATCAGATCATAGATATCACTCGGGTGAGTGATATTGGACGACCCGCACTGAATGGTGTTGCATAGATACAGTCATGATTACATTCAATTGTGGTTGCTTGTCGTCATATCCTTAGACCAAGGAGTCTTTGTGATTGCTATACAGTAAAGAACCGCGTTTGACTTGCTCCTAACGTTGTCCGTAACAAGACTACCATAACGGACATGATTGATACGGAGACGGATTGTATGAGTGATACGAAAGGCGGCTTAGGGATTTATCCCTCATACTACGGTATAAGATAGGTATCTATTTAGGCCACTCGATAGAGATTAACTAAAGAGAGAGCATGGTCATGCCAACAATACGGGTTATCAGTATTTAGTAATCTCACAGATCGAGAAACAGAGATTGATTAAATAAGGGGTGACGTCTCAATGCCTTATGATCAATCTAGATACCGGGCGATAAAGGGATAGAGACATGTATTACATGAGGTTGAATCGAATCATCGATCATCATTTACGTCGGGTAATCATAACGTCTTACTAGAGGCCACTTATGATGGATCGGGTAAAATGGAATTTTACGCCGATCCGCCGACGTCCGCACGAGCCTAGAGGGTCACACGCATAGGATATGGATTATGAGAGATAAGGAAAGGTCGGCGATACTCGAGAGAGAGGCATGGGCAAAACTGGACGTTTTGGGCCATGGATATGTGTAATTGAATGTGACACGTGAATCGAGAAAGACTAAGTCTTTCGTTGATGTCACCTCGGACTTTGTACGATAAGTTCGGGGGTAAGTTGGACGCGGCACGAGACCTCATGGCCGAAGCATTGGGCTTCGTGCCACGAGGCCCTAGTGGCCGGCCCAACCAAGGCCCAATAGTGGAGCAAAGGGTGGGTCCCTTTCTCCACCAACTTTGGTTAAGTGGATGATGACTAGATACACACTATCATAATCCATGTTGGGTAAGTGTGATTAATGGTAAACTTGTGATTTCGGTTTTGCCTTGGGATTTAATGGTTTGATGTTCTTGGCAGTTTTTGGGGTTTATATATGTTGCTTCCGCTGCCATATAAGTTCTTGATAGCCCCAAAGTTCCTACATCCTCAGCATCCTCAAACTCTTCCTCCTCATCCTCAGCTTCGTCCTCATCGGACTATTCTTCTTCTAATTTTGACTCTTCGATCGGGTTGGCACGGTGTTGTTCCAGGAACAACCGTCTTGCTATCCGATCCTCATTGACCATCTCTGAAGGGATAACTGCCTCCGAGTCTCAAGGGGATCTCCCCTTACTCACCAAGCTCGTGGCGACGGCCATAAAGCTTCGCCTCTTCGGTTGTGTGATGACCTCTTCCTCCGAGATGGATCGTTAAGCTGTGCGATTCTTCTTGCTCGGGGGTCCTTGCTCCCTGGAGGGCCATACATAGACTGACTTGCCCTTCTTTGTTTGAGACGGAGGGGCTTTCCCAGCTGGTGCATTACGTCTCCCCATTGCAGCTGAAAATATACAACATTACAAGTTAGTCATAATAAATAAAAATTAATACTAATAAATAGTAACAAGCTAGCTCGAATATCTCCCGGGATTTCGCTCTAGGATCTTTATCCCCATATCACTCCCTAGCCATAAATCAGTCCAAAATATAATGTACAAGCATGCATCTCTAACTATGTCAATTATTCATACAATTGAAAATAGGGTAAACTACACATAGTCATCCCCAACTATGCCCAAAAGACATAACTATCCCCGACTTTCAAATTGGACACCTAGCTACACCTAGAGATTAAAAAATGGACACTTAGCATCTACCGGTAGATTTTCTGTTAAAATTTTAAGTAAAAAGACGAAAATGCCCTTGGGCAGACTTCAAATTTTCAAAACCATGCCATTGTATACAAATTGTTCGTCGGAGACTTGGCGGAGCCATCGGAGGTCGAATCCTGTGCCGGCGCACGCAGTGGGAGGGTCGGAGACGAGGCCGACGAGGAACGTGGTGGTTGTGGAGAAGCTTGATTGGAAAACACACCAAAACTCATAAATTGCATGTTTTGAAAATTTGAAGTATGACCAATGTTATTTTCGTCTTTTTACTTAAAATTTTAATAGAAAGTCTAATGGTAGGTGTTAAGTGTCCATTTTTAATTTTTGTGTGTAACTAAGTGTCCAGTTTGAAAGTTGGGGATAGCTATGTGTCTTTTAAGTATAATTGGGGATGGTTATGTGTAGTTTACCCTTGAAAATAATAAAATATGAAAATAAAAATCTAAAATCTATCATGCAGTTACACAACAATTCACAAAATATCAGTCTATTTACTCTATACACAAGCATGCCCAACTTATATACAAAACATAAGTTAACTCATTGTACAAAAATGATCAAAACTAAAAATAAAAAATAAGTTCATAGAAGCTAAACATACAAGCATATAATCATCCTAACCTAAATAAGTTCATAATTTAATTACAAGAATCAAAATACACAAAAATCAACAATTAAAACTAATTCATAAAAATTAAAATTTTACAACAATACCAAAAATTCGAGAAGAACACTTACTTGAGCTCTTTAACGTGTTAGAGTAGAGAAAGTAAGTTGTTGAGCTCCAAATAAGTTTCAATGGAGGTTTTGAGATGTTGGTAAGAAATTTAAAAATTTTGGAATCTCGGATTTGGGGTGGAAAGTTGGTGGGTTTTGTAGAGTAAGTCATGGGGAATCCGGATATCCAAAAATATTTGGATTTGGGTTAGGATTGGGTAAAATATGAAAGGTTTAAGGTTGGGTGGCTATGAAGGTTGGGGTTCGAAGAAGAAGAAGAAGAAGAAGAAGAAGAAGAAGAAGAAGAAGAAGAAGAAGAAGAAGAAGAAGAAGAAGGAGGAAGAAGGGGTCGGGTCGGGTTGGGTAAGTGGAAAGAAGAGAGAGAGAGAGAGAGAGGTGTGGATCCGACGACACGTGGTAGGAGAAGAGTGGAATAAACCAAAAAATTAAAATCTCTTTTTTTTTTTTTATCTTTTTTGTACCTGAGCCGCTGCCTGCCGGGTTGGACCCGACAGGTTCACCTGGCACCTTACCTGGGCGCCTAGCTGGTTTCCCTTGGGTTGCCACGTTAGCACGAACCTGCCGGGTTGGAGCCAGCAGGTACTACCCGACAACTCTTCTTTTTTTTTTTGCTCTTCGTCCGTTTCTCCACGGATTGCCGGGTTAGCATGAACCTGCCTTGTAAGACCCAACATGTTGACCTGACAACCTGTTGATTCCTTGCTCTTTTTTCCCTTTTCGCTCTCGAGCCTCTCTAAGTGTTCCAGTCTTCTCAAACCTGCAAAATATACAATTTTAGAGCATTAGAAAAGCCAAAACACTCTAATATACAACACTTCTAAAAATTAAAATTTAAAAGCCATTCAAGTGGATAAAACATTGTTTATACAAGTGAAGAATGAAGTGACAATCATTCTCAATATGTTTGGTGTGTTAATGGAAGACGTCATTGTGGGTGATCTGGATGACGCTTCGGTTGTCACAATTGATAGAAGTGGATGAGCTGTGAGGAATGCCCGTGTCATGAAGTAGCAACCAAAACCAAAGGAGTTCAGAGGTAGTGTCGGCAAGAGCACGATATTTGGTCTCTATGCTAGAATAGGCAACCGTCGTCTGCTTCTTATTCCTCCAACATATGAAAGATTTGCGGAGAAAGAAGTAGTATCCCATTGTGGAGCGTCGATCAGTAGGATTACTAGCCCAATCTGCATTTGAAAATGTTTGCAACACAATAGGTGTATCACATGAGAAATGAAGATCGTTAGATATAGTGCCTCGTACATAGCGGGGTACTCGAAGGACGACCTCATAGTGTGTAGTTTGCGGTGCACTCATACACTGGCTGACAATGTGGACTAAGTAAGAAATGTTTGGATGTGTGACTGTGAGATAGACAAGGTTGCCTACGAGTTGTCGATACAAAGTAGCATCCTGGACAAGTTTGCCATCATAAGGTGTAAACATCTCATTTGCCTCGATGGAGTGGAGGCAATCTTGCTATATGATAAACCTGCTCAAGAAATAAGATTAACTGTATATTTAGCTTGTGTAGGTGATAACCTGAAAGCACTGACGAGATTTCCAAACGGAGGAAATATGCGAGTTTTCTAAGATCCTTCATCTCAACATGCTTGATGAGATGGTTTTTCAGTTCAGAGTCATCGTCTCTAGTGATAATCATATCATCCACATAAAGTAGAAGCATGATGTAACCACAAGAAGTCTCTCTGACAAAAAAAGGCGGTGTCATACGGACTGGATTAAAGCCAAGATCGGACATCAAAGGAATATTCAATACCCCATTTAGTTTTGTGTACAGACGTTATATCTTTTGATAGAAATAAAATGGCACATTTATTATTCATTGTGTTATGATAATAAGTTAAGCATTAATTTCGTCTAAGGTCATTGAGTGTGTCATCACTAATAGTAGAACTCTTAGAGAATGCAAAGATATTGCTTGAAATTATGCTTAACATGTCCCTGATCAGAAAGCTTATTAAAAGCGACAAGTATGAGGATGACTGATGATCACGCTCTACTGATCATAACTAAGGGGTTACCAAGTCAGATGGTTTAGGACACATTAATGAGAAACGCTTATCAGAACTTTACAATTGTGGGCTTCTGTGTTCATTTGATTTTGAATCAATTGACAGGTGCGAATCATGCTTAAATTGTAAAATGACAAAGGCACCTTTCACAAGAAGAGGTAAAAAGGCAAGTGACTTGCAAGGACTTATACATACCGATGTTTGTTGACCACTAAGCTAACTGGCCAGAAGAAGATTCCAGTACTTCATTACATTTACTGATGATTTCAATAGATATGGTTATGTCTATTTAATGAGACATAAGTCTGAATCCTTTGAAAAGTTCAAAGAATTCAAGAATGAAGTACATAATAAACTTGGGAAAAGTATTAAAGCACTTAAATCTGATCGAGGTGGAGAATACTTAACCAAAATTTTATCAGTCATCTTGGAGAGAAGGTGATCAATCTCATAATGGACTCCTCATGAAACACCACAATTAAATGGCGTATCTGAGAGGAGAACACAGCTCTAACGAAGGCAGTAAAAAGTACACCATATGAGGTATGGACTGTGAAGCGTCCTAATTTGTCTTTCCTAAAGATTTGGGGATGTGAGGCTTATGTAAAACGTTTGATTTTAGACAAACTCACACAAAAGTCTGACAAATGTCTTTTCTTAAAGTATCCTAAGGAAACAAAATGATACTACTTCTACAAACCTGACAAGAACAAAGTGTTTGTTGCTCGTAACTATGTCTTTATGGAAAGAGTTTATTTCCAAAAGAAATAGTGGGAGTGTTATGCATCTTGAAGAAATTCAAGAGAGTACAACATAACCTGAAAAAGTTCAGGTACCCTACACAGAGATTGTAAGAGCAATGGAACCTGAGCTGAATGAAGAGATTATATCAGTTCCTTAAGTAATTCCACAAAGACCAAAAAAGTCTGAAAGGGCACGTCAAGAACCCCTCAGATATGGATTCTTAGTGTATGAGAATAACAACATGACAGTTATGGATCAAGATGATCCTACAACCTTTCAAGAGGCCATGAACGGTCCTGACTCTAAGAAATGGCTAGAGAGCATGGAGGAGGAAATGCAATACATGCATGATAATCAAGTTTGGAACTTGGTCGACAAGACTGATGGTGTGAAAACCATTGGTTGTAAGTGGGTCTTTAAGGTAAATACTGCATGGATGGTAAGCTTCAAACCTATAAAGCGCGATTGGTAGCAAAAGGTTTAAGGCAAACTCATGGTATAGACTATGACGAAACTTTCTCTCCAGTTGTGATGGTTAAATCAATCCGGATTCTTCTTGCCATATTCGCATACTATGACTATGAGATATGGAAAATGGATGTCAAAAAGATTTGTAAGCTACAAACCAGAAACCGACCAACCCGAACCGAGACTGAAGGAAACGGTCACCAAACCAATCGGTTCGGTGCTCGGTTCCGAAAGGCATGAAACCGCACTACCCGAACCGAACCGAAACACCGACAATATCTCTCAAAAATCAAGTGCATGTAAGGTGACTCGAACCTGGGAACTGAAGAAAGACAGGAGGACCACACTACCACTGCGCTGCCCATATGCTTGTGTCTTACAATACATATTAAAATATATATACAAATAATCGACACTCACCCAAACCCTAATCTCATTCTATTATAAATACATCTCTTACTCTTTTAACTTCATTTCCACCAAAATTTGTAAACCCTAGCAGAGCAAATAGGGTTCATCGACGACGGCGATCCTGAACCACTTAACCCATCCTCTTCCGAAGCTTCTCTCCTCTGTCGCCGTCAAGGTATTGTTCTCTCACTACTTAACCATTTTTTTTCTGCCGATTGTATTTGATTCGGTTTCGATCTACTGCTCTGTTGACTCCTTCACTTAATTGTTCATGTGCTTTGATTTTGCAGACCAAGCTGACCATCTACGGAGGAGGCGACGACCCCGAGCTCGCCAATGGAGATGTTTTGGTTCTTCCTGATATGGTCAAGCACAGGTAAACCATGAGATTTGGGCGAAATTCCCATTTGTATACCCTTAATTCGACACGCACCTACAAAATAAGATAAAATCAATTGGCTTTTAAGTAATTTTCAATTTTTTGATTCATGTGTGTTTTGTTGTTGCAAAGTGTTAGAGTGAAGAAGATAAAAATGTCTGCTTTGGTGGCGAGAATGGGGAGGGAGAGACAACGGTACAAGGATCATTTGAGGCTTGTTTCTGGGTGAGCAGTAGCACCATAGCTGTTTTAACTATATGTATTGATTTTTGTATGTGTATGGTTTGTGTTCTTTTAGCTGTTGATGGGTTGTGCTAGCATTAGTTAGTAAAACACCATTGTTAATCAAGTGTCTTAAGATTCACGAGCTGCGTGTTTGTTTTTTACACTGTTTTTTTGCTAATAGCATCATTGTATTCACAAATTTGGCTATTTTGTTGGTCGGAAATGCAGCTTTTGTGCCATACAAATCGTTGAATCAAATTTTAAGTTTATGTGTTAGGTTTTAGCTTGTTATTAAGTAGTATGGATTTCATTACTTGAGCTCATTGCATGATAATGTCTTCTTGGTAAATTTTGGATAAGGGAAAAAATAGAATATGAGGTTGTTCTTCAATAGAGTTAGGATGACGGGTTGGTTGGAGGTCAATTTTTATCGAGAAACCGTAAAGCGGAGATGGGCCTGGGAAACTGACTTACTATTACCTCAATTATTAGTTGGCCTTGCATAAAATTTTATCTTACCTAATTATATATGGAATTCAATGTGAGAATCTCTGCCTTGCTTAAAATTTTAATCATGTATTTCGTGTTCTATACATATTCCATACATAATGATGCTAGAGAACAAAAATTATCTGTTATTGTATCTATTAATGCATCTAATAAGTTGGAAAATGATCTAATAGACCTAAGTTTTAATGTTTTACTCAAACTTAATGTTATTTTACGTATATTTCATTTAATATATGTTATTGTATATTGCTATTGTTGCTGAATTTTGATGAATTAAAATATTAAAAACTAAAAAGTTTCCATAGAAAGTAAAAACATTGTTGAGCTGAGACTATTTCTTAGCTTTACAATCATGTGCTCGAAAGTATGGATCATTTTCGTAAAGAGAATCATGGAGAGTAGACTTTTGCATAATCTGAAAATTATTGCATTTGATTTCCCATTCTCGTTGGTTTTGATATCTCATGGTATGAAATTGAAATAAGCCTTTCTTGTAGCATTTGGTTTAAACTTGCATTAATCTACTGTTTTGAGCTACTGTTTTGAAAAGTTGCTTATTTCAATATGTTCACTTGAACTTAATATTAAGCTACTGTTTTACTTGAAGTTGAAGATATTAAGCTACTTTTTTATGTTTCCAAGCATTAATTTGTTATGCATATTGATGCTACTGCTTGGTAATATTTGGTAATGTTACTTTTGGAATGTTCTTACTTATTGATGCTTTCGTATTCTTGTGGTAATTTTCAGGAAATGTTGATGCCTCTGCCTCTGCTTCTCCCCCTATTTTTGCCTTGCTGGTTTATTTCATTTGTATACTTTAGGGCTTGACATGTTGGATTTTGGACTATTATATTTGGGACTGTTATATTTGAATATTTTGGGATTGTTTGGACTGTTTTATTTGGAATTTGAACTGTTGTAGTATTAATTTTATTAGACAATATTTATATTTATGTTGTTGTTTGGTTGAGATTCAAAAACATAAGTAGAATTATTTGAATTATTTGAATATGTAGAGTATGTATGTAAAAGTGTGTAGGAAACTAAGAATTGGGCCATAAGACCCAAATTTGAGGTTGTCTCTGTTGGGCCGATGAGGCCCAAAAAGAGGCCCATTCACTCTCGGTCACCGACAGAACCGACCGACCAGCCATCGGTTCGGTCTTCGGTTCTGAAGTCCAAATAACCGAGCCGGTCGGTTCGGTTCGGTTATTGTCGGTTTGGTTAGAGAACCGTGAACACCCCTAGGCGATGCTGCATATATTTTAGGCATCAAGATCTTTAGAGATACAACCAAAAGATTACTGGCCTGACATTAAGCTCAGTAAGACTTAGTGTCCCAAGACACAAGTGATGCGGTCGCATCAATTATACGTTCATGATATCTATTACCTCGATTCTAGGTGTTATTTCACCGTCGATGTGTTAAATTACTTATCTTTGTGCCATAGATCTCTCCGAGAGTATTTGGAGTATTACTTATGCAGGTCTCGAGTTATTAGAGCTAATCGAAACTTAGGAGAGCTCGTTGGAGAGTGTCATGGCCAGTGTCGCCCCGTTGACACGGGCCATGACGAGGGGCAGTTTTCAAACAAACAAACGAGGAGGTTCGGGCGAGTGTCACAGCCTTAGTCACAGCCATGACACATGGTTGTAAAGGAGCCAAACTCTGGAGGTGTCACCGCCAGTGTCACAGCCGTGACACAAGCAGTGACCCACGACAGCGGAGCAGCGTAACTTTTGAAGGGTGTCACCATCATAGTCACAGCCGTGACACAGGTAGTGACGCGCGCACGGACTGAACAATAAAAAGACAATTTTACGATGCTCGAAGGGAAATTGCCTATTATCAGAGCGAGCCACCATGTTTTGGGAGAGCAAAGAGTAGAGCACACCAGATCGACCAAGGTGAGGATTTGTAACTCCGAGAGGAGAACGAATCGGATTCAAAGGAGATCAACGCAAGAGAATAAATCGAGCTTCACATCATCAATCGAGAGGAGTCGAGATTCATGTTTTTCAACCCACTTGGGTTTAAGGTTCATCGTTCTTACTTCTCAAACTTGATTTCTTTATTTACTTTTATGGATTTTGGTTCTAGCACCATGATCATAGGCTAAACACCCTTGATCATGGATGCTAGGTCTTGAATATTGTGATGATTTTATAATTATGGATTGAATTGTTTATGCATGCTTTTGGGAGAATTAAAGTACTTAATGCTTGTGATTGGTATTGACGAATATTGATTGCTTGTTTGAGTCACATTGTTGTGTCTGAGAGGGCCGGTGGGTGATCGACAACCTTTAATTTGCCGAGGTTCAACTCATTGCAATCTCGATTTTATTATTGTTGTGCTAATGCAGACTCGTGGTGTCTATCTACCCGAGAGGGATGATGAACTTCTCGAGTCTAGGCTGACACCAATACCGAGAGGAGGTGTCAGTATAATTGTTTGCATAGGATTCAAGTGTGTGCATGAGAGTTTATGCCGAATTTGTGACATGATTATGATTCATCGGCCTAGCATCCATGGTTTTCTATACTAAATAGTATCTCCCAAGCGTTCCTATTTTACAAATTATCAAACCTCTTTATAAATTGCGTATTTTAATTTTCACTTGATAGCATTAGTTAAACTGAAGTAACCCAAATTGGTCTCTGTGGATTCGACCTTGTGCTTACCAGGTTTTATTACTTGTAATGACCGTGTGCACTTGCGCGTTATCGTGTGCCTGTGGACAACTGTCTACGGACCCAACAAGTTTTTGGCGCCGTTGTCGGGGACCAACGGTTATTTTAGTTTAATTTTTGCTATTAATTTTTTTTTATTTCTTATGTTCTTGATCGCTTGCTCATTGTGTGTATTTTGTACATAGGTGCCCTAACTCTCTTTCTCATGTTGCTTAGTGAGTTAGATTTGTGTATAATAATTTAAGAAGGCAAGAAAGAGGCAAATCCAATGGAGCAAGACTTGAGTGGATATGAGTATCATCACGAGAGGACAAACCAACCGGATTACGAGTGGACTCCTCAAGAGCAATCCACGTCGTATGGATGTCATGATGGCAATAGAGAGGAGCATGAGTATTATGCTACTAAGCAAGGCTATCAAGGCCAAGGTTGATAGCATTTGTGCCATAGGTTCCAATTGGAATAGTCTGTAAATGTCTGTAATAGTTTATCATCGTTTGAAATGATTAAAATCGGCTTTATATTATTTATGTGTTGAAGTAATATGTTAAAGTGTGATCTGATCTATGACAACGAAAGTAGTAGAACCATAGATATGTACGGATCAAACTTAACGGTCCCTGGTAAAATATGCTTCAATGGAAGCGACCAGTATGAGGATGGTTCTTTATGATATAGTTCTACCGTCATTGGAATGCGGGATCCCAGAATCATATCATAGATATCATCAGGGGTTTGATATCAGACGACCCGACCTGAATAGTGTTGTATAGATACAGTCATGAACATATTTAGTGTCGTAGCTTGTCATTGTATCCTTAGACCTAGGAGTCTTTGTGATCGCTATACAATTGACGTCCGGCTTTGACTTGCGCCTAACACTATTCGTAACAGGATAGCAATAACGGGCATGATTGGGTGGGGGACGGATTGCATGAGTGACACGAAAGACGGCTAAGGGATTTATCCCTCATACTACGGTATGAGAATGATATCCGTTTAGGCCACATGATCGAGAGTGACTGAAACAAAGTTCATGGTCATGCCAGTGATACGGGTTATCAGTTTTCAGTCATCTCACATATCAAGAAACATGATTGATCAAAATAAGGATGACGAATCTATGTCTTATGATCAATCGGATATCTAGCGATAAAAGGATAATGATTTGGACGACAGACAGGTTAAGTCGATTAGTTCGACTATAATGCACATTGGGTAATCATAATGGTATACTAGAGGTCATTAATGATGGATCGGTTAAAATGGGGTTTTATGCCAATCTGCCAACGTGGCATGAGCCTAAAAGGGTCACACACCAAGGATATGGGTTTCGAGAGATAAGGAAATTTCGGCATTTATTGAGACACGAGACATGGCCAAAACTGGACGTTTTGGACCGTCGGCCCGTGTAAGTGAGAATGGTTTGCGAATCGAGAAAAACGGGTTTTTTTCGTCGATCTCGCATTAGACTTTGTTTGATAAGTTCGGAAAAGGGGTCGGATAATATTTGGACTCGGCACGGGACCACATGGCCGGAGCAATTGGGCTTCGGCCCATGAGGCCCAAATGTGGCCGGCCCATGAGGCCCAATTGGGGCATGGCCTATGGTGGGCCCATGGCCATGCTAGGTGCATATGGATGATGAGCATGGAAGCCCATACCTCCCATACCTCTCATCATTTCACATCACCATCACTTCATAACATATTATATTTCTCACACCATACCAAATCATTCTATTCATCTTCTTTTTTCCTCATGGAGATGGCAGGCCATGGCTCCTCCTCCCTCTCTCCCATCACTTTTGTTCCACACACCAAATTCTGGTTGATTTGTGTGTGTATGAATCTCTAGCAAGAACTACGTGGCTTTGATTCCCCGGGGAGGATATGTAGGCGCCTTCAAAGAGGTTCAAGCCCATTCTTTCCATCTCTTGGTGATTCTTGGTTCGTCAAGCCTCAACCGGAAAAACTGTCCAGATTTTCCAGTTCCGGCGATCAAAATGGCGTGAGCCATAGCTACAACAATTGGGAAATATCATTTTTCCAAAAGAGCAACGGTTTGGGAGCTACATGGCAGGGAAGAGGACGATTCTACATAATCTATTTCTGGACAGTTTCGAGTTATAACCCGAAAAACTCGATTTCGTAAGTATCTAACATGGTAGCCGAATTTGTGCAGGTTTGGGGCAGTTTATAGGTCGCTTCCGCTGCTATGAACATGTTTTGGATGCCCCGGAACCCAACAATGGTATCAGAGGCGGTCTACCACTTCGAGATCCTTGTTTGTGATTTCGGTTTTTTTCGATGTTTAACATGCCCTTGTGTTTCCATTATTTATTTTTCGTATATGAGTTTAATTATGCCATGAAAAATGTAATTTTGGAAAATATGTTAAATTTGGATTTTTTCCAAAATTATTGAATTTGTCGGGTCCAAAACGGGACTCTTCAGGAGCCGGATTGGAGGTACCGGACGGAGGTCACCGGAGGCCAGCGTTGGCCGGCGGTGACCGGGCCCGTCCCTGCCATGGCCGAGGCCGAGGGTGGCGACAAGCTCGGTTTGGGTTTCAAAACCCCAAATCGGGCCGTGAGGTTGGGCTCGGCCCGAATGGGCTTGGGCCCAATAGGTTTGTGCTCGGTGTTTGATCTGTGGCACGAACCCGCGATCCAGTATTTTGAAAACTTTCAAATTTGATCGGTTTCGATAAATCGTTTTTCGAAAAGGTCTAGCTTCGATAAACCCGACCAAGCAATTGGCAAAGTTAAAACCGGAAAATTGCATCTTGTTTGATAACATGTTGGATGATGTGATGATATCTATGATGCATTAGTAGCCCATAAGAATTTTATCGCTTTCACGGTTTGCACACCATTAATGTTAGCATGTAATTATTCTTTTATTCAAGTCGTTAAAAGTGTAATTATTTTTTATTCGGTCTGCGAACCGAGTATTAATTGTAAATTCTACTCAAAGTCGAGAAGGATGAAAAATCGAGAACGGTGACGGACTTGGAGGAAATCCAAGAGCTAGTGGGAGCCCGAATGGGGATGACGAGAAGATGTTATGTTTCGTAGACTCTTAGGGCTAGGATGGGCTATTGATGCATATTTAAACGCTTTAAATGCATGCTTGAATTATTAGATCATATTTTGTATGCTAGCATGCTTAGCATATGAGATTATAAGCCATCACCTCACATGCAAAGATTAAAAAAACGTTTTTATTTATTTGCATGTTTAAAGCGTTGTGAACCATCATCGCACGGGTTGTGATGGATGGGTTCATTTTGAAACGTGTTTGCACGGGTTGCAAATGACGGCTTCAAAAGAAGATAGTATGTGATACAATTAGAAACGTCACAACACGATTTGTTGATGACGGGTTCGTAATTGTGCCAAATACTTTCGAATTGTTAAACACAACCAATCACACATTAAATTGAGTCATGTGAGATGCCACCCAAATTCACACCCATGTAGGGACATTCTCTCGGTGTCGTGCGCCTTAGCGGAGCACCGATAGAATGGGTTCTATATGGAATGGTCAACCTTGTGGGATGTCGTGCGCCTTAGCGGAGCATCTGCACAAAACTGATGCATATGTGAAGGTTGGTTGACTCGACCACGGTTCTCGACCTAAGGTCGAGTTGGGGCATCAGAAGGGTAAACCATGTGCAGGGTAAGCCATGTGCATTTGCACATACCCTGACAAAGAATTACACAGGTTGTAATTGGACAAATGTCCTACCCAAATAGGCTAATTGGAGTGGTGCGCCTTAGCGTACTTTAATTGACAAATCAGGGATCTTGGTTTAAAGATTCTAGTTATTAGAATCGAATGGTTGGTGTTTTATTCGGATCTTCGTAAATTTATTTATCATTTCTTATTAAATTTACTTTCTTCGTGTAGAAAATTGCTAGTAATTCAACAAACTCGTCTAATTTGTCATTGAGGGCTATACTTGATAATTGTAAGCTCAATGGAACAAATTTTCTGGACTTGTGTTAAAGTTGGAACGTATGAAGTACGTCCTTGACCAGGCTAACCCTGGGGAACCAACACTTAACGCCATAAGTGTCGTTAATTATGCATTCAGGAAGCACCTTAGCGATTATGGGAATGTGGCGTATGTGATGTTGGGTTGCTTGGAGGAAGACCTCCAAAAGCAGTGTATGGAACTGTTCGAGGACCCTTGTGCCATGATGGCGCAGATAAGGGTTATGTTCAAGGAGAAGGCTCGGATCGAAAGATTCGATATTCTCAAAGAACGCCTCTCCTACAAAATGTCAGCAGGCAGCTCTGTTAGTCCTTACGTCCTAAAGTTGAAGGGACATCTCGAACACCTGACAAGACCCATGAGGTCGCATCGGACTTTGTTTGATAAGTTCGGAAAAGGGGTCGGATAATATTTGGACTCGGCACGGGACCACATGGCCGAAGTAATTGGGCTTCGGCCCATGAGGCCCAAATATGGTCGGCCCATTTAGGCCCAATTGTGGCATGGCCCATGGTGGGCCCATGGCCATGCTTGATGGATATGGATGATGAGCATGGAAGCCCATACCTCTCATAATTTCACATCACCATCACTTAATAACATATTATATTTCTCACACCATACCAAATCATTCTATTCATCTTCTTCTTTCCTCGAGGAGATGGTCGGCCATGGCTCCTCCTCCCTCTCTCCATCACTTTTGTTCTACACACCAAATTCGTGTAGATTTGTGTGTGTATGAATCTCTAACAAGAACTACGTGGCTTTGATTCCTCGGGGATGATACGTAGGCGCCTTTGAAGAGGTTCAAGCCCATTCTTTCCATCTCTTGGTGATTCTTGGTGTGTTCTTGGTGGTTCAAGCCTCAACCGGAAAACTGTCCAGATTTTCCAGTTCCGGCGATCAAAATGGCGTGAGTCATAGATGATCCGTCCGAGCTCCGATGGACCTGAAACCGACGGCGTTGGAAAGATAATTCAATGGGCTACAACATTTTTAAAAATATTATTTTTCCAAAAGAGCAACAGTTTGGGAGCTACATGGACGGGAAGAGGACGGTTCTGCAGAATCTGTTTCTGGACAGTTTCGAGGTATAACCCGAAAAACTCGATTTCCTAAGGATCTAAGATTATAGTAGATCTTGTGTAGGTTTTGGGCAGTTTATAGGTCGCTTCCGATGCTATGAACGTGTTTTGGATGCCCTAGAACCCAACAAAGGTATTGGCTATTATTTCTATCGGGATGAGCCCCTTTACCAGTACTTGAACCAAAGATGACCACCACATGACTACCAATCATACCACGATCCTCCACCATCCTATCGAGAGAGGTCACCTCAAAGCTATCCAGACTACTACCCTTACCAAAACCTCACATCATCCTACCCAGATTATCACTTCTCCCACGCTTATGATGGAAACCAAGTGAATCGATATGATCATTCTCAAGATCCTTCTCCTTAAGAGAAGAGTACAGAAATAATGAATGAGATGAAGAGATTATATCAGTTCTTGAAGTAATTCTACAAAGACCAAAAAGGTCTGAAAGGGCACGTCAAGAACCCCTCAGATATGGATTCTTAGTGTATGAGAATAACAACATGACAGTTATGGATCAAGATGATCCTACAACCTTTCAAGAAGCCATGAACGGTCCTGACTCTAAGAAATGGCTAGAGAGCATGAAGAAAGAAATGCAATACATGCATGATAATCAAGTTTGGAACTTGGTCGACAAGACTGATGGTGTGAAAACCATTGGTTGTAAGCGGGTCTTTAAGGTAAATACTGCATGGATGGTAAGCCTCAAACCTATAAAGCGCGATTGGTAGCAAAAGGTTTAAGGAAAACTCATGGTATAGACTATGACGAAACTTTCTCTCCAGTTGTGATGGTTAAATCAATCCGGATTCTTCTTGCCATATTCGCATACTATGACTATGAGATATGGAAAATGGATGTCAAAACCGCGTTATTTAATGTGAAACTAACTGAGGATGTGTATATGACACAACCTGAGAGTTTTTTCGATCCGAAGAATGTTGGAGAGATTTGTAAGCTACAAAGATTCATTTATGGATTGAAGCAAGCTTCTCGGAGTTAGAATATTCGCTTTGATGAAGTTGTAAAGGTGTTTGGCTTCATTCAAAACGAAGATTATTCTTGCGTGTACAAGAAGTCTAGTGGGAGTGCAATGTCAATGTCCTAGTGTTGTGTGTAGGTGACATATTGTTAATTGGAAACAATATCTCAACCATGCAAAATACAAAAGCATGGCTTGGGAAGTATTTCTCAATGAAAGACGTAGGCGATGCTGCATATATTTTGGGCATCAAGATCTTTAGAGATACAACCAAAAGATTACTGGCCTGGCATTAAGCTCAGTAAGACTTAGTGTCCCAAGACACAAGTGATGCGGTCGCATCAGTTATACGTTCATGATATCTATTACCCCGATTCTAGGTGTTATTTCACCGTCGATGTGTTAAATTACTGATCTTTGTGCCATAGATCTCTTCAAGAGTATTTGGAGTGTTACTTATGCAGGTCTCGAGTTATTAGAGCTAATCGAAACTTAGGAGAGCTCGTTGGAGAGTGTCATGGCCAGTGTCGCCCCGTTGACACGGGCCATGACGAGGGATGATGAACTTCGCAACCTCGATTTTATTATTGTTGTGCTAATGCAGACTCGTGGTATCTATCTACCCGAGAGGGATGATGAACTTCTCGAGTCTAGGCTGACACCAATACCAAGAGAGGGTGTCAGTATAATTGTTTGCATTGGATTCAAGTGTGTGCATGAGTTTATTCCGAAATTGTGACATGATTATGATTCATCGGCCTAGAATCCATGGTTTTCTCTACTGAATAGTATCTCCCAAACGTTCCTATTTTACAAATTATCAAACCTCTATATAAATTGCGTATTTTAATTTTCACTTGATAGCATTAGTTAAACTGAAGTAACCCAAATTGGTCTCTGTGGATTCGACCCAGTGCTTACCAGGTTTTATTACTTGTAATGACCGCATGCACTTGCGCGTTATCGGGTGTCTGTGGACAACTGTCTACGGGCCCAACAAGTTTTTGGCGCCGCTGCCGGGGACCAACGGTTAATTTAGTTTAATTTTTGCTATTAATTTTTATTTTTATTTCTTATGTTCTTGATCTCTTGCTCATTGTGTGTATTTTGTACATTAGTGCCCTAACTATCTTTCTCATGTTGCCTAGTGAGTTAGATTTGTGAAGTATAATTTAAGAAGGCAAGAAAGAGGGAGAAATCCAATGGAGCAAGACTTGAGAGGATATGAGTATCATCACGAGAGGACAAACCAACCGGATTACGAGTGGACTCCTCAAGAGCAATCCACGTCGTATGGATGTCATGATGGCAATGGAGAGGAGCATGAGTATTATGCTCCTAAGCAAGGCTATCAAGGCTAAGGTATTGGCTATTATTTCTATCGGGATGAGCCCCTTTACCAGTACTTAAACCAAAGATGACCACCACACGACTACCAATCATATCACGATCCTCCATCATCCTATCAAGAGAGGTCACCTCAAAACTATCCTGACTACTACCCTTAAACCTCACATCATCCTACCCAGATTATCACTTCTCCCACGCTTATGATGAAATCCAAGTGAATCGATATGATGATTCTCAAGATCCTTCTCCTCAAGAGAATAGTACATAAATAATGAATGAGATGATGCAATTGCTACGAACTCAAGAAGAAATACTTGGGAAATATGCCAAAATGGATAAGCTGCAAAAGAATGCAATTAAGGCCGATGAGGAGAAAAAAGAGAGAATCGTGGAGGAGCCACAATGGGCCGAAGTGCCAAGTTTGGCTAAGCAAGAGGCCAAATATGAGGTCTATTGGCCTCCAAGATGGTATGATGACGAGCCTCTCCAAGAGGTCAAGATTAATAAGTCTGAAGAGGTTGAAGTGTCAACATTAGCTCATGAGAGAAAAAGGAGCTACATTTGCCTCAAGGAGTGATGGGATTCGACTCTCCTCAAGAGATCAACAATGAAAAAGAAGAGGATTATATGGTGGAGCCAAGACTAGAAGTGGAGAAAATAGTCAACCACGACGTACATATGGCCGTATCTGTAAGGGAGCCCTTGGTTGACGCAAAAACATGGGCTCCACCTCCTCTTGTTTCGGTTGAAAACTCTTGCTTGAATAGTGGAGCAAAGGGTGGGTCTCTTTCTCCACTAACTTTGGTTAAGTGGATGATGACTGGATACACACTAAACCTAATCCATGTTGGGTAAGTGTGATTAAAGGTGGCCACCCAATGACCATCATCATCTTTTCTTAACCCAACACACATCAATTCACATTACACTTACCAACACACACCAAAAATATCACAAGTTGGTGTTCTTTTATCTCTCTCTTCAAGCTTGGCCGAGAGTTCCCTCTACCCTCTTCTTGCTCTCTCTTGCTCATTCTTCTATTCTAGTAAAGTAGAGGAGTGTAAGATTCTCAAGGGATCATCCTATCTGTGTGGACTTGGCTAGAGTTGAAGATCCGAAGCATTCTTCAAACCGATTCGAACAAACCGAAGGTAAACTTGTGATTTTGGTTTTGCCTTTGGATTTAATGGTTTGATGTTCTTGGATAGTTTTTGGGGTTTATATATGTTGCTTCCGCTGTAATATGAGTTCTTGATAGCCCCAAAGTTCCGACAACAACAAATAGGTTAAGTCGAATCATCGATCATCATGATCATTGGGTAATCATAATGTCTTACTAGAGGCCACTTATGATAAATGGATCAAAGGGGGATTTGGGGCCATTTTCTAATGAATCGTGAGCCTACAGGGTCACACACAAAGTGCAAGCTCGAAGCAATATGGGTTACGAACCCATTAGGAGAACAAGTGGAAAGAAGGACACGTGTCCACAAGGGACCACGGGTCCGTGACCAAAGGTTGGCTACGAACTGCCCAAGTGGCCACGGGACAGTCAAGAAAGGCCACAAACCGCGACAATAGAAGTCGGCCACGGGATGGACCAGTATCCATAAATCCGCCAGATCCGTCGTCAAGCGAGTTAGCCAAAGGGCGGCTAATTAACCACGGCCATGTGGCGGGTTCGTGGCGTCGACAATGTTTCCTTTCCAGATTCCAAATCTGAATCTGATTCGCATTAGGCAATTGGGAATTACAAAACACGAATTTTTTGGAAAATTCTAAATTGAAAACTCACAATTAAGTAGAAAAATTAGAAATAAAATCTCTACACCCAATGGCCTATATATATATATATATGTTTCATCAGTGTTAGAATAGTTAATTAAATTAGGGTTTCTATTCGTATTATGTTTCCTAGTCTAGTTTATTTCCTATTGTTCCCTATATAAAGGAACCTTCTCTTGTAATTCATAATTAAGTATTCATCAATAATACAATTATATTTTAGAAATTCAACATGGTATTAGAGCAAGGTTAGATTTGATTCTAGCAGTGTGGCTTTGACCACTCGCTAATTATGGTTTAGTGGATGGGCAGGGCATTATTGTGTTGGGATTTTGTACCCTAGCAAAATGTATTTTCAATCTACTCATGTCAGATAAAATCACACTTAAACTGTCCTTGATCAGAATAGCTTCATAAGAAGCGATCGGCATGAGGCTAACTCTAAATGATCACGCTCTACTGATCATGGCCAGAAGGGGGCCGGAGTTAGGTCATAGTATCGCCAGACGGGGTGATATAGGACGACCCGATCGTGAGTAAATTACGTAGACACAGTCATGAACATACTCATATGTCGGTACGTGAAATCACATCCTCAGACGGAAGGATCTTTGAGATCACTATGTGATGAGTGACGAGTTTGACTCAGTCTAACGTATCCTATGAAAGGGTTACAATAACGGCTGTGATTGGCTCGATCACGAGTCACATGAGTTGACTCAATAGATCGCTGAAGAATTTACCCCTCATACAGATGTATGGGCATATGTTTGTTTAGGCCACTTGATGAGTAAAACTGAAATACAATAGCATGGTCATACAGTCGATACGGAGTATCAGTTACAATTTAGTTAACTCAGATCAAGAAACAGGACAATTGAACGAGGATGACTTGTCTATGCCTCGTGGTTGTCAAGATATCAAGAGGATAAAAGGATAGATTCATGTACGACAAGGTTAAGTCGAAATCTCGATAATCACAAGCGTTGAGTAATCATGATGTCTTGTTAGAGGCCACTAATGGTGGAAAGGGTAAAATGGTAATTTTACCAGTCCGCCAACGTGTCGTGAGCCAAGAGGGTCACACACTAAATGTTGAGTAAAACGGATGGATTCATGTAGAGGAATCATGAGAGAGAAAATTTCGGTTTTGGATTAAACCGGATTAGACTGATTTTGGTTTAGGATTAAACCGGAAATCAAGAACAGTTTAGCTGGACCAATTAATTAGAATCTAAACCAATAGATTTAATTAATTAATTTTAGCTAAACAGGCCTAGCCAGATTGGACTAAGCCAGAATGAGCTTCTCTACTTAATTAATTAATAAGCTTTAGGTTTTAAGCCCATTAAGGCTTTTAATTAATTATTTCTTAAAAAGAGATATAAAAGGGAAATTTTCAGATTTTTAATCATAAGAAATTTTTTTCAAAACCCTAGCCTCCTTCTCTCTCTCTCCCTGGCCAGTCAGACCCCTCTCCCTCTCTCCTTTCCGTTTTGCTTGCTTCAATCTTCTAGCAAGGATCGTTGTGAGTATCTTCGGATTGCTCTTCATGTGTGGACATTCTTTAGAGGTCACTGAATCCAACTGAAACCGAACCGGAATCCAAATTGAATCTGAACCGAAGAATCGAGAACCGTAGGTATCAGATCGGATTTGGGTCTGAAAATTGAGAAATGAATCAATTCGGTTCGGTTCCAGTTCTAAGAGTGCATAACCGCTAATTAACCAGTTCAGAACCGAACCAATTTTGGGGGTTTTAATTAGTATATTTTGTATTTCAATTTTATGTTTTAGCCTAAAAAGAGTTTAATTGTGTATAATTTTCAACATAAATTGAACAATGTATTAATATCACATTAATTGGATCTAATTAGGCAAAACTATACAACTATATCAGAGAACCAGACCCTTAATTTCACAATTAATCATTCAATTGGATCGAATTGGGTAGAACTGAGAACCGGACCACAAAACCGGACCCAGAACCGAATCGATACCCACTTATTGGGTCCGGATTTGGGTCTCCAAAATGAAAAACCGATTTATTAGGTCCGGTCTGGTTTTGGCCGGTTCGGTCCGGTTTCGGAACCGGGCCCAACCCTAGTTGAAAGTCCCAAATCATTTAGATTAAAAAAAATTCCTCATCTCTTGTCTATAAATAAGAAGCATTTGTGCAGCAGCATCCACCAACACTTTCTTGTCTCTTTGGATCGGAGCATTGGTTTATTAATATTATGATTAATGTTCTAATTAACTTTGGAAAGAGTGCACATTTTAAATTAAAGATTAATTTTTCTAATTAGGACAAATTAATCTGAGATAATTTAATGTTTATATTCGGTTTCGGTTAAATAAGAAAATCGGTCAATTTTTTTGGTTAACTGAATACACGATTTTGGACTATTACCGATTCGGTCTCGGTTTTAGACTTTAAAAACTGGCAATGACCGGTTCGATTTTTGGTTTTACTCACCGGTTCCGGTTAACCGGGATTGAGCAGCCCTAGAGAAAGTTGTATGCAATGCAAAATGTAAGTATGTTTTGGAGAGGGTTTTTTGCCTGCTTTTTATTTTACCTACTTTGTACTTAATTATACTTAATTTAATTTTATAATTTGAGCATGGAAATTTGTCATTCTATACAATGAGGTTCGGGTTCGAGTCTCGGATGACCCGTTAGAAAATTATACACATCTCGCTTTTATTTATATAAATATGCATTCTGTCTTTCTAACTCAACTCGTTGAGTCAAAAAAATTATGAAGAATCCACATAGATAATATTTTAGATATAGGTCCATAGTTGATGGTTGTTTCTAATGGTTGACACGGTGGGGGGAGTCGTGTGATACTATCAAATAACAAACACTAAATTTGATATTTAGAGAAAATGTGTGCGCTTAAGAGCCCCAGATAATTAAATAAATCAATATTTTACCATGACTACGATTTTAGAGAGACGCGAAGACGAAAACCTATGAGGCCAAGTCTATTACTGGATCACTGACGAAAACCGCCGGCTGGAGACGGAAGACAAATGGCTGTCTTTTACTAACAATTGTGTAAGTTTGATATTTCTCTTTCCATTTAACAAATTTTAAGTGATAAAACTTAAACAAAGATTAACTTGCAATCGATAACAATAGTTTTTTCACGAAGATTGATACGTCTGAACTTAGGATGCTTGTATCAGTAGTGACAATTTCCTTTTGAAGGTGGCCCTGGCTGGTTCTATCAGACTCGTAGCAAATGATCGAGTAGTTCCCGGAAATATCATACGAAATAAAACATGTGAAACACAAAATTCATTGCACAGGAAGTATTATAGAAAACATAAAATTCATGTATCTTAAAACGGCTCTAATATGAGCCTCAGACAATAATGTCAATCCAAAAACAGAAACTAGTAGAATCCAAAACAAATATCAAAAAGTAAAAACAGAGCTTAGTCGACTTCCTCAATCTTGGGTCCAGCACCTCCGCTGCCAGCAGGAACATCATCATCCATTCCAGCTGCTTCACCTCCAGCACCCTGGTACATCTTGGCTATGATCGGGTTGCAGATGCTCTCCAACTCCTTCATCTTGTCCTCAAACTCATCAGCCTCAGCCAGCTGGTTGCTGTCGAGCCATTGGATTGCAGCATCAATTGCATCCTCAATCTTCTTCTTGTCTGCTGTGGAAAGCTTCTCGCCAATCTTCTCATCCTTGATAGTGTTCCTCATGTTGTATGCATAGTTTTCCAAAGCATTCTTGGCCTCCACCTTCTTCTTGTGCTCTTCATCCTCAGACTTGTACTTCTCTGCCTCCTGGACCATCTTCTCGATCTCGTCCTTTGAGAGCCTGCCCTTGTCATTGGTGATGGTGATCTTGTTCTTCTGTCCAGTGGTCTTGTCCTCAGCAGAGACATTCAGGATACCATTGGCATCAATGTCAAAGCACACAGTGATCTGAGGAACACCCCTGGGAGCCGGAGGAATTCCAGAGAGCTCAAACTTACCTAGCAGGTTGTTGTCCCTGGTCCTTGTCCTCTCTCCTTCATAAACCTGGATCAACACACCAGGCTGGTTGTCTGAGTAGGTTGAGAATACTTGTTCCTTCTTGGTGGGAATGGTGGTGTTTCTTTGGATCAAGACAGTCATGACACCTCCAGCAGTTTCCAAACCAAGAGAGAGTGGGGTGACATCCAACAGAAGGAGGTCCTGCACCTTCTCATTACCCTCACCGCTCAATATGGCAGCTTGGACGGCAGCACCGTAAGCAACAGCCTCATCAGGGTTGATGCTCTTGCAGAGCTCCTTCCCATTGAAGAAGTCTTGGAGAAGCTGCTGGACCTTGGGAATCCTGGTGGATCCACCGACAAGCACAACATCATGGATGGTGCTCTTGTCCATCTTTGCATCCCTCAAACACTTCTCAACTGGCTCCATACACTTCCTGAAGAGGTCCATGTTCAGCTCCTCAAACCTGGCACGGGTGATGGTAGAGTAGAAGTCAATTCCCTCGTACAAGGAATCAATCTCAATGGTGGTCTGAGCAGTGGAGGACAGAGTCCTCTTCGCCCTCTCACAAGCTGTCCTCAACCTCCTCAAGGCCCTTGGGTTACCAGTGATATCCTTCTTGTTTTTCCTCTTGAACTCCTGAACAAAGTGGTTAACCATTCTGTTGTCAAAATCTTCACCTCCAAGATGGGTATCTCCAGCTGTGGCCTTCACCTCAAAAATACCCTCTTCAATGGTGAGAAGAGACACATCAAAGGTACCGCCTCCAAGGTCAAAGATCAGAACATTCTTCTCCCCAACACTGGTTGCCTTCTTGTCAAGACCGTAGGCAATAGCTGCAGCAGTAGGCTCATTGATGATACGTAGAACATTGATTCCAGCAATGACACCAGCATCCTTGGTGGCCTGACGCTGAGAGTCATTGAAGTAAGCTGGAACAGTGACCACAGCATTCTTAATGGTGGTACCAAGGTATGCCTCAGCAATCTCACGCATCTTGATCAGAACCATGGATGAGATCTCTTCGGCAGCAAAGGTTTTGTCTTCACCCTTGTAGTTGACAGTGATCATGGGCTTCTCACCCGGTCCAGGTGTAATCTTGAAAGGCCACAACTTGATATCACTCTGAACAGAGGCATCACTAAACCTCCTTCCAATAAGCCTCTTGGCATCTGTAAGCAAAAGACCAGGGTCAGTACTGAGAAAATACAATTCCACTTTTTCCCCATATCAACATAAACTAGAGTATTGCTGCATGATCAAAAAATAACCTAAACAATATCAACTGTTGTTTTGAATACATATATGAAACCTTGGCAGAAAATCAAATGAAGATTCAACTTAATACTAATGGTTCACAGGAAAGGTACAAAATTGTTTGGTTCCACTCTACTTGAAATAAAACATAACTAACAACTTCTGAATTACCATCATACCTAGATTTTTATTTGAGTCTTATACCCCAAAGATAAAGAACAAATAAACAACAATATCAATTGAATGATTACAATAGAACTGATATGAAATCTGGAAGTAATGTAAGAGTTAAGCTCATACATTCAAAACTACATCAGTTCAAAAGTCTAATCTCTGGTTGAATGTACAAAGTCTATATACATATGATATTACAATTACTCACAATAAACAGTGACAATTAACTACACAAGAATGAATTCATTCAATTCAGGACAAGCATCACAGTTAAGCAAAAACATACCATTATTAAGAATTAAGAATATATAAACCCAGATCTATAGTCAGTATGACTACGTGTTTAGATAACAATGTCAATCTATTGCATAACCATCAATTCATTCGAATCAGAACAAGCAATACAGTTCAACAAAAAAACATAGCATCATTAAGAATGAGTAAAAATCTAGATCTATCATCATTAAGAACGTGTACACATCTGAACCTAAAACAACTGGCATCATAATAAGAACTAGTCTAGCTGGGAGACAAATATCTAGCCTAAAAACATCAGTTCCAGATCTAAGCTAACAATTACAGATCTACAAAGATATCAAAGTAGCTGTAAACTAGAAAGGGAAGAGGAGATGTTACCAAAGACGGTGTTGACGGGGTTCATGGCGACCTGGTTCTTGGCGGCATCACCAATCAGCCTCTCGGAGTCGGTGAAGGCGACGTAAGAGGGAGTGGTTCTGTTACCCTGGTCGTTGGCGATGATCTCAACCCGATCATGCTGCCACACACCCACGCAGGAGTATGTGGTGCCGAGATCTATACCGATGGCTGGACCTTCTCCTTTGCCTGCCATTACTAACTATGACTATTGAATTGATGAAAAGAATAGGTTGAATAAGGAGAAGTAGAAAGCGAGCTAGGGTTTCGAGTGGTTGTAACTGCGGTGTGGGAGAGGGAGCTTTTATAGGGCGAGGGTTTAAAATTCGAGAATGTTCTAAAGAGAGGAGAAGCACAGGCCGCTCGATTGGTTGAAAAGGAAATAATAGGTTCAGATTTGTATTTCAATATTTTATGTGTCTGCGGCTGTCTTGCATACAAGTCCACTTTTTAGGTCTGCAACAATTGGAACCTCTTTTCACGTCGGCTACCACTTTTCTTTTTACTTATTAGGTAAGTTATTCCCGGTCTAGTTTTAATTGCAGGTTGAATATAATTATAAAGGCTAAAATTTGGATGAAAAACCTAATTTTTTTTAGAAAAGATAAAAATGTCTTGGATTTAATCTAGGCAATTAGATCGTTAATTTTCTTCCCTAATTGTTCATTGCAAAATGACAAAATTACCCCTAATTGTTCTGCTTTCATATTTGGTCTTGGAAGGAGGAGCCGCTTCCAGTCACTGAAGCCACATCAGGTGTTGGACGGAGGAGCTTTTATTCGAAAACCAGATATGGTTCGCTCGACGAATTCTTCTTCGCATGTGAGCTCGAAGGAGGTTTGGTGGAAGTGTTGCAGCAAGCAAAGTCAGGTACAGCGACCTCGACGACGACAGTTTCGCCCAAAATCGAGATCGTCTATGCGTCGTTGGTGGAGATTCGATCTTCGATCTCGGCCGATCCAAACTCAAGAGTTATAGATCGACACAAAACAAACACATGGTCGAGTGATGCATTCTGTTTCTTTGTTTTGGTCGATACTGGTGGCTCCGTCAACGTCGACCCCCTCCAACCTCGAGAATCCAGCACGGCGCCGCCTGTATTTGGTTGGAAAGGTCGCACAACATGCCCCAAGTCCCATAAATCGTTTATTGTTGCTTATGATGCTAATCTTTCAATTTTTTTTTTGAATTTGAACGATTATGTGTTGAATGTGATGCATTGTGCATTAATGTGTGGTTTAGATGCGTTTTTTGAGAAACCCTTTTCTATAGGTTTTGATTTCATTGCATTTTATTGGTATGATATAAGAGTTTGATCCTGCTTTTGATTGAAATTAATAAAGTTTGGTATGCTTTGATAACCAGAGAGAGGGGAGAAAGAGATAAGAGATGAGAGGTTGAAGAATGTGTGAGAGACGAAGACAAATTTTTAATTTTATAAAGTTATTTTCAATTATTTAATTCTTTTATTTGTGTACTTGAAAAGTCAAAATTGCCCTCAATTAATTAGTTAAATTGAGTATTTAATTAGGGGTAAAATAGTCATTTCATAATCATATCAATAATTACATAAAACTGTGAATTATACCTTGAGGGCATTTTAGTCAGTAAAAATATTTTTAATATCTTCCGTCACAAAAAAATCGAGTAAGTGTTAACCTTTTAAACTTAGGGAACAGAGATACAAAAATCCAAACTTAAGTATAGTGATCTTAGAATGAGGTTTGAACATGTATAGTGACCGACCGGTAATTAACCCTTGAATAATATAAAGATGACAGATCTATACCTTATGTTAATCATGATATCTAGAGATAAGGTGATTGTGATTGTTACAACAAAGGGTTAAGTCGTATTATCCATTTTCATGAATATTAGATTATCATAATGTCTTAGTAGATGCCACTTACGATGAATGGGTAAAATAGAGATTTCGGGTCATTGTCAATATTTCATGAGCCTAAAGAGTCGCACACAAAGAGTGAGCCTGAAGCGTTTTGGGCTTTTGAAGCTCATACTAAATAAGTGAAAATAGATGTAATTATCATATAAGGAATATGATAAATAAATATTACATTTTCGAAATTGGATTCGAAAATTAAAGAACATTTTGAATTAGGATTCGAAATTAAAAAGGAATATATCTTATTAAGAATAAGAAACTATGAGCATATTTTCGATACAAGTGGGCTTATTATAAGATGAAACACTAGTATTTTCGCACGCTGAAATATTCAACCACAAGATGAATAGTCTTATAGACCAAAGAAGGAGAAGGATCCTAGTAAGTCGCTCCCTTCCACGCTTTAATTAAAATTCGTTCGTTGGATACTAGTAGAGACCGAATCATTTTGGAGACGCTTGATTCGCGTGGAAACTATAAAGTCATAAACTAAAAGAAATAAAGATTTGATCCCTTTCGTCGATTAATCTGAAATTTCATGGATTCTTGTGAAAAAATCGTGGTTATCATTTTACTTCCGCTGTATATGAGACCCCACATTTGTCAACAATATTAAATACAAACCGAAATTGGTTTCACTACTAATAATTTCTATGATATTTCCAATTGAGTATGAAACCATTACATTTGCAAAACCTTGGCCGATAGACATTGTTTAGAGAGAGAAGGTCAATGCTTGTGTAATAGTAGTTTGGCATATAGCATAATAATTAGAAGTAAAAGTTTGAGATGGTGGAGCCACAAGTATAGGCATTATAAAATAATAATAGGGTAATGACAGTTGACTACACCTAACTATGTAACATTTCAAAATGACTACCCCAACTTCCAAAATTTCATTTCGGGTACCCCAAGTTTTAATAAGCGACATTTAGCCCAACGTCTGTCAAATCTAACTGAATTGGTCTGTTAAAAAATCTAAAATGCCCTCAATAGTTTTGGTCTGTTAAACCAGTCTGATTGGTTCAATTGATATGATTATGAAATGACTATTTTACCCCTAATTGAACAACTAATTTAACTAATGGTTTGGGGGCAAATTTGACTTTTCAATAACACAAATAATAATTATATATATATATATTATCATTAATTGATTATATTACTATTAATTGTATTATTATTAATCATTAATTAATTAATAATGATATTTATCACCCTTCGTCTTCTTCCCGTCTCCGGCCATAACTTCGACCAACCGCAACTTCGACCGGTGAGGAGCACCACCGTCGATTTCGAGCATGGCGTTCCAGATCAATTTCGAGCACGGCGTGGAGCGCCAAATCTGCATAGAGTGGTGGCGGAGGCTGAGTGCGGTGGCAGCGGAGGCTGAGTGCGGTGGCAGCGGAGGCTGAGCGCGGCGGCGTCCTCCTCTGAGTCGAAACCCAGATTCGGCGCTCACTGTAGATCTGGTTGTCGATCGTCGATATAATTAATAAATGATACAATTATTTTATAAATGTGAATATAAATTTTAACTTATGTTGTGAGGGTATATTTATATTTTCAATTTCTTTTTTGAAATTTTGAGTGTACAATAATTTTTATACCCTCATCTCTTCTTAACTCATGTCTCTCCCTTTGTAACCAAATGCTCTTAAAATTGGGAGAGTAAACCCGCTTGTAGAGGATTGAATCGATGCTTTCCCGTCACCAGCGCGATGAGGCATAATAATGAGATATTACAAAAATGAGAATTGAAGAACATTAGCCAGTTCCAAAAACACCCAAACGATGTGAATGTTAAAGTTTATTTTTCTTAATTTGTAAATATGGGTTTATTATGTTAATGTGGATATATTAAAGTTTTTAAGTTATTAACGTGAATATTAAAGTTCCAAAAATATATTAAAGTTTTTATTTTTACTGTTTTAAATCAAGCTGTGAATACAATCATACATGTTTGTGGATACGATGGGTTGAGAGATTAAACTAAAGAGAAAAAGAGGAGGAGGTTGAAGAGGGAGGACACATTTTTCATTTTACTGATATTTTTATAATTGTTTTTCTTAATTTGTTATGTGAAGAAACTAATATGCACTTGAAGCATAATGTTAGTTTGTTATTTGAAATTGTCTTTTATTTTTGTCAACTAATTGTATTATTTGTAAATTATACCTGAAGTGTATTTTAGATTTTTTATATGTTAATTCTGTTATTTTTAAAAAAATAACCTAAATGTGACTTAAAAATAATTGAAGTATCCATAAGGTAAATTTTAAGTTATTATAGTGAAGTCAGAATTGGATCACTATCTCTATATTAAATATTAATTGTTGAGAGAATAGCCATGGCGTATTGGTCCAAACTGATCTTTTCTTAGTCTCGGCTAGGGATCGAGCCAGCCATGTCTCGTGAGGGGTTTGTGGGGTTTAGGGCAGAATCAATGTTCTAAAAAATGGCTGCCTAGGCCCTGTTTTCCACCTTACCGCCCCGTTTTAAGCTAATTGAGCGGTGACGAACATTTTGGTTCATCATCCGACGAGAATTTTATTTTTATTAAAAAAGCAATTAAAATTTAAAACTTAAAACGTTAAGAATAAGAAATCAGACAGAGTCGCTTCGTTCCCTTATCTCGTCCTACACTCTTACACCCTAAACCTCTTCGCCTCCGATGAATGTCCGTCGCCGGCCACACCTCTTTTGCGAATCAACCGAAGTCAGAACTCATGTATTTTAGATTTCACTTCATGTGTTGTAACAGGTGGATTGTATTTTTATATTCAATTTGTGTGAGGTAAGGGTTGATTTTTTTGTTCAGTTGGTGGGAACTTAGAGTTTATTTTCAAAATTTCAAGGTGAAAATTGTTTGGATGGTTTTATGATGAAAATTAAGCTATTTTAAATTGTCAATTTTAGAATTTTTATTTTTGAAGTTGTGACCACTAATCATTGTTTTAGACCCGTCACGAAAAGATTGTGGTTGTTAATTAATTATTTAAAATATTTATTTTTATATAGAATAATTCATTTTATATTAATAATAAAAATTTAAATTCAATTAATTTTTATAGAGTGTTGTCCGTCTAATCAGAGTCTGATTTTTTTTTAGAATCTTAAGTAGAATATAGGGGTGGGTTAACTATCTTGTTTAGGCTTAAGTTGGGCTTAGAATAGGTGGGCTTTGGGTTGGTGAGTAGTGCAGGGCCTTTAAAGAAAATAGTAACCGGTGATGGCACAATTGAACAGTGGAGAAAGTGGATGCAGGACGCAGAATCTTATTGGCTAGATTGGGCTGCACAGCACCTATTTATAATTTGGTTGTGTCAGAAAAGCAGATGGCCACCGCTGGGAAGATGCTACTGGCATGAGAACCATTGTTTTCTTTTCTTTTTTTCTCTTATGTTATAACTATTGGGATTTGTAGTGTGAACTTCGAGAAGAAATTATTAGGGATAATTTCAGATGACTACACCTGGATATGTCACATTATCAGATGACTACGCTTAAAATTTTTCGTGTCAGGGTGAATACCCAAGAATTTCATTTGTCTCACTTTACTCATTCCGTCCAACTCTGTTAGTTTTTAACATTTTTTTACATGTGAAAAGACTAAAATACCCTTCAGCTGTAAATAATTGTTTTTAAATTGAATGAAAAGACTAAAATACCCTTCACTATTCATTTAATTTTCAAAAAAATACCACTCATACTCTCTCTCTCTCTCTCTCCTCCACCACCACCGCCACTACCTCCATCACCACCACCACCGCCACTACCCTCCATCACCACCGCCACTACCCTCCACCACTACCATTCCCTCCACCACCACCATCTCCTCCCCCTCCGTCGCCACCTCCTCCACCGCCGCCACCACCACCACCACCTCCATCTCCTCCACCACCATCTCCTCCACCACCATCTCCTTCCTCCCCGTCGTCACCTCCTCCACTACCACCTCCATCTCCTCTCCCTCTATCACCACCTCCGGCCGACTTCCGGCGAAGCTCTGACCGACTTCCGGCAAGGCTCCGACCGACTTCCGACAAGGCTCCAACGGTGGTGGAGGAGATGGTGGTGGTGGTGGAGGGGCGTGGAGGGGATGGCAGTGGAGGAGATGAAGGTGGTAGCGATGGTGGTGGTGGATGAGATGGATGAGGTGGGGACGGAGGGGGAGGAGATGGTGGTGGTGGTGGTGGTGGGAATGGTGGTGGAGGAGACGGAGGTGGTGGTAGTGATGGAGGTAGTGGCGGTGGTGGTGGTGATGGAGGTAGTGGCGGTGGTGGTGGAGGAGAGAGAGAGAGAGAGAGTATGAGTGGTATTTTTTTGAAAATTAAATGAATAGTGAAGGGTATTTTAGTATTTTCATTCAATTTGAAAACAATTATTTACAACTGAAGGGTATTTTAGTCTTTTTACATGTAAAAAAATGTTAAAAACTAACGGAGTTGGACGGAATGAGTAAAGTGAGACAAATGAAATTCTTGAGTATTCACCCTGACACAAAAAATTCTAGGTGTAGTCATCTGATAATGTGACATATCCAGGTGTAGTTATCTGGAATTATCCCAAATTATTATTTTCATACTAAAACAATTCTACTAATGCAAAAATGGAAACAAATTACTTGTCTTACTAATTTCAAAGCACGAATAAGGGCATCCCCCAATGCTAAACTCGAAAATGCGTTACTTATTCCCTAATATTAAAAAAAACAAATCTTTGTTTTCATTTTTCCACCCAGTCT